>CM056815.1:41124285-42347857 GCA_029852735.1 Persea americana
TATGACCATTTGAATTAAACTCCATTGCATGAACAAATGAAACTCTAATAGTGACTTAGCCAATCGAAAGATCGATTTCTGATTCAGATCACTGAGGCACAATTCCCGCCATCATTTTAAATTTCAGCAACCGGGGCACAGTTCCCAACCCGCCACGTGGCAATACCACGGGCACCGAGGCACAGATCTCGGGTTTCCAATCAAATCAGTAGGAATGTAACTTCTTCTTTTTTCTTTTTCCCCCTGAATCAGGACCGATCCTAGAAAAGTGAACTTCATCTTTAGAATGAATTTGCAATTGCATACATCCATAGGTGGTCACTCCTGCGAGCTCAAAAGCTCCCGTGTGTCATGAGTGGTGTGTCTACTTTCTTTGGAGCACAACTCTCCACGTGATGCTCTCCAAAGAGGGGCATACTGTAGACACCTCATTTGGCCCCTATGATAGCCATAAATACCTATCATATATAGCGGTGCCCCCATTTCACCCGTAATTAAATGGTTAATGGCATAATTCAGATTAATTAATGACGATGAAGATGCTTGTTGATAATTTTAGTTTTAGCTCAACGATTTCTAGACATTCGTGAGAGAGAAGCCGAGTCGCGTCAAGATCTTGAGCCCAACCCACTACTCACACAAGGAGCGAACTATGACACTATTCAAACCCTTTCCGGACCACTTAAGACATGCTTAGGCCAATCCCTCCAATGACCATGCTTAGTTTGCCAAAATGTCACCCGATTAGCCTAAGTTAGGAAATCGAATCCATTGGTCCAGAGACCCCCTTGTTTTTCAGCCCCTATTTTTCAAGGCATTTAGACCATTGGATTCCTCACTTCGAGAGTTTTCCGGCGATATGCAGAACGTCCAAATCCGATAAGCGGATCAAAAGTTATGAGTCTTCGAAGTTTGCCATAGAAAAAGTGACGAAACTCCATCTAGGCACCACCCATGTGGCGCCCACTCCACTAGAATTCATCTAGGCGCCCCATGCTAGGCGCCCACATAGCCCAGGGCCACCTAGGCACCCCATGGTGGGCGCCTAGCATCCGAATTTCACTAGTTAGCCTAAAAGTAGTCCGGGACCACTCAACGTAAGGACCGAACTCCGAAAATGAATCGACTCCACCTAGGCACCACCCATGTGGCGCCTACCCTACTAAGTTCCACATAGGCACCAACCCTGTGGCGCCCACACTTCCTAGAATCACCTAGGCACCCCATGGTGGGCGCCCACCTTAAAATTTACTTGTTCGGTTCGATATTAGACCGGGACCACCCATACATAGAGACCAAGCACCGAAGACGAACTGAACCACCTAGGGACCACCCATGTGGTGCCCAGCCTTGAAGTTCACCTAGGCACCACCCATGTGGCGCCCAGCCTTGAAATCCATCTGGGCGCCACATGGCCTATTAAGTGCTAATGTAGGTCCCCCCAGCTGAATATATATCCGTTCAATCTCGACTCCAAATGGGACTAAGGTTCAAAAGCGAAACACAAACCAACTGGGCACCACCCTGTGGGCGCCCACCCTCTCCAAGGCCACCTGGGTGCCACCCTGTGGGTGCCCAGACTGCGCAGGCCATGTGGGCGCCACCCCATGGGCGCCCATCCTCCCTCAAACCCTAGTTCACTCTAAAATAACTTAAGCCGCCTAGGGATGCGTGAGACCTTCTAGAAACACGAATTAATGAAGCCCTAGCCCTTCTAAACTCGTCCCAAACCTATATAATCCCTCTTAACTTCATTTATAGAGGAGGCTACCCAAAAACCCTAAGAAAGGAGACAAAAAGGAGAGAATAGAAAAAGAAGAAGAAAGGTAGCCACCATTAGAGAAGAACTTCAGATCTAGAGAAGAAGAAGGAGAAAGAGAGGAGGAGACTTCCATATCTTCAACTAGAGCCATGGGTCTTTGCGAAAGCTTCAATCTAGGAACTTGAGAAACGTTTCATCATACCGGTATTCCTAGATCTCCCTTCTTTTACTACACTCCATTACCATTCATGCTTAGAAACATGCTTAGGGCCATTTGAGCCTCATAGATCTACATTAACTTGTGATAAAATGGTATTAATGCATTATCATGTTAGTAACATGTTTAGGTTCATTCTAATATAGTAGATTTTCTTTGATTTCGTAGTTCTAAGTCCATAGCTAGGTCAGATCTCGCATTAGCATCATCATCGTCATCATTTATACTGAAAAGATCGTGAACAGCCTTTGGCAAAAAGGCTGGGCGCCACCCACTGGGCGCCTGCCCTCTTCGGAACCATCTGGGCGCCACCCACTGGGCGCTTGCCCTCTCTCGAACCACCTGGGCTCCACCCCCCTGGGCGCCTACCCTTCTGAGACAGGGACCGGGTTCTAGATCTCCGCCCGTTGCATCGTTTGCTCATAGGTTCGTTAGTTGCATCAGTAGTAGTTCGAATTAATACATTCGCATCAGTCGCTGAATATCGGAAGTTGTCTTAAAAATACAGAAGTTCTTGTGAATTCGTTGTGTTCCGTTGAAAACCCTGACTGAGCAGGGTAGGCACCACAGGTGTGGCGCCCAAGTGGATTCCTCCACTTTTGTGCACAACTTCCGATCTTCCGCATTTAGTTCATTTAGAAACTGCATGATAATGATATGTTTGGTTGTCTAATCTGTTTTCAGCTTTGGATTACCATTTTTGTCACACTTCACATCATATCATTTGAGTCGCATAACCATAGAAAATCCCAAAAAAAAAATCATAAAACATAAAATCCCTTCTTCTCTTTCCTTGCTCTCTAGTAAATTAGAGGAGAAACCAAAAACAAATTAAAAGATATCCAAAAAACCCAAAAAGAATAGTTAGATAGTCTAAGTTATCGAATTTAGTGCCAAAGTAGGATAAATCCTAAGATTAATTAAAACAACATAATTAGTAAACTTAAGCAACATCACATCATTAAGAGTTCTAAAACACTAAGACCCTAATTAATTCAGACTTAGAAACAACTAAGAACTTTAAAAACACAAAAAAACCAAAACCCTAAAAAACAGTCACCTGGGCGCCACCCCCTGGGCGCCCATCTTTCCACAACCACCTGGGCGCCACCCCCTGGGCGCCCAGCCTATTCATTCGCTAAGATACCCCGGTTAAAGCTTAAGTTAATTAGTTAAGACCTTAAACTAATCCGAATCAACACAGTAAAACATTTTAAACCTAGAATAAGTAAACCTTAATTAACTTAACCTCTAATTAACTCGAAAACTCAAAACCCACAAAACTCCAAAACAGTCCACCTGGGCGCCACCCCCTGGGTGCCCAGCCTGCACAGCCACCTGGGCACCACTCTCTTGGCGTCCATCCTATTCCATCACTAAAGAACCCTTAATTAAAACTTCCCATTAATCACAACCCGAATTTAATCCTAGTTAACATAATAAAACACTTTTAGATTTAAGAAACCCGAAACCTCAATCAATTTAGACCTGAACCGGCCTAAAAACGCAAAATCAACAAAAAAACCTTAAAATGGACACCTAGGCACGACCCCCTGGGTGCCCAGCCTGCCTTTACACTTGGGCACCACCCTCCTGGCGCTTATCCTATCCCATTCCCTTAGAAACCACCACTTAATTAAACTTAATTGATTAAACCCGAATTAACACCTTAAAACATTGTTAACCTAAAAGACTTGAAACCTCAACCAATTTGGACTCAAACCAATTTAGAAAATACAAAATGAATAAACCACAAAATGTCCACTTGTGCGCCACCCCCTTGGTGCCTATCCTTCCGCATCCACTTGGGCACCACCCTCCTAGTGCCCATCCTACCCAGTCACTAGAAAACCCCACTTGAAATTAAATTCGAATTCAATCACGATCGACACACCGGAACACCCTTGAAATCTAAAACAATCAAAACCATAAGCCCGAATAGACTTAAAACATCAAACCAACTCAAACAAACAAGACAGACACTTGGGCGCCACCCCCTGGGCGCCCATCCTGTCACATCCACCTGGGCACCACCCTTTGGGCGCCCAGCCTCCCCAGTCACTAAAGCCTAATTAATCGAAGCGGAATTTAATCTTAATCAACGCAACAGAACACTTTTAATTTAAAATACATCAAACCATAAAAGCTCGACCGCAAATCAACCTAAAAAATACGGAACCGACTCGAACCAAAGAATAGTTCACCTGGGCGCCACACCCTTGGCGCCCATCTGTCAAATCCACCTGGGCACCACACACTGGTCGCCCAGCTTCCCCGTTTTCAGAAAAAACCAAATTCACAACTTAACCCAATTAATTGACGTTTAAACAAATCCCAATTGAATATGAATAGCATCCGACATCCAAACACACTAAGTCCTTTGATCAATTTAAACTTAAATCGACCTAAAAGACAGCAAACCGACCCGAAGCACAAAATAATTCATCTGGGGGCCACCCCTTGGGCGCCCACCCTCTAAATCCACCTGGGCGCCACACTCTGGGCGCCCAGCCTAACTGTTTTCATAAAGAACCCCAACCGACAACTTAACATAATTAATTAACATTCAGACCAATCCGAATCAACATATTAAAATACTTTTAACTTAAAACGTTTGAAACTTTAATTGATTCGGGCTTAGCACCCAAAGCCCTTACGAATCGACGAACAACCACTTAGGCACCACCCCTGTGGCGCCTAGCCTATACTATAACCTTGGTTCACAACTTCAATTTAAAACGAGTAATTAAACATCTTATAACTTAAATTAATTGAAACCAGAACCTAAAACAACTCCCGGACCCAAAGACCAATATCAAATCCCATCCAGAATACCTGAAAATCTCAAGCCATCCACCTGGGCGCCACCCCCTTGGCGCCCATCCTCTCATTTGCACTAAAATGCGAACTCTTGGTTTCGTCTCAAAATCTGGGTCCGAATCCCTTTGACATTTGAACACCGGAGAATTAAAAAAACTTGAAACATTAAAACTCACCAGTCACCAAGTAAGAACCCCTTTGATTTCGAAAACAGCATCGATACCATTGTCACTAGCCAAACCACCCAGAAATAGCCACTTAGGCGCCACTGTCTGGGCGCCCAAGTCCTCTGTCAACCCCATTTCGCTGATTTCGACATCGTTTCACATTTTAAATTAAACCATAAATTCCAGAACCTTAAATAACTTAAACAGAACCCCAAAATACATTTAATCCACTTCTTAATCAATCTTTAACTCAAAACAAACCGAACTAATTAAAAATCACAATTAATAAGTTGCTTAGACGCTGAACCATCAAACTCAGGCTATTCACACCTAGATAAATATTGGATTGCCTGGTTAGGTAGCTTAGAGCATTAGGCTTCGCCCAATCACTTTTCCTGTTCCATTAGGGGACTAGGAAAGCTGATGTGGGCGGTCTAGGACCTTAGGTTAGGGTTAACCCGGTGATCAGTAGTAAAGCACTAATCACATAGATCCAAGTAAAATCCCTTTGTTAGGCCCTTCTTGTCCCATATAAAAAAGCCATAAAAACTATAAAACCAACAAAATAAACCCAAAAGGATTTTCCTTTTATTTCTTCCTCCACCTCAGGTGCCAGATATTTAATTGAATTTAATGATAAAAGGGAATTAAGAACTGATTTCTAAAATTGAATAAATAAGAATAACGAGATGAGATGAGTGATTTCGCATACACTTTTAATAATCACAGCCCATCAGCCACCTTAAAACAAACACCGGCCCATCGTCCATTTCCAATCAATCCTGGCCCATCGGCCACTTTCAATCAATTACGGCCCATCGGCCTTTTACTTTTATCACTCGTGTATTGCACACGAGAAACACAGAAATCACAAGTCCAAGTCTCATTTGCATCATCATTTTGGTTTGAAATGTCAGCCTTTAAACCCTATTTTGCCAAGGGATCAGAAGGGGGTACCCGGGAACGGGGCCGATCCTCTTCTTGAATATTTGGCACCTCTCCCTCTTTTATTTTATTTTCTTTATTTTAGTTATTTTATTTTACTTGGATATACTACGATTATGCTATGCGAGGATTAACCTTTATTCGGACTTTAACTCATGACCCTGAATTGACCCAAATTAAAGAGACCCAAAGAGACCCAAATTAATGTGACAGGACAACCGTCCTGTGTTTCCAGCAGCACATTAGACGAGATGAAGAACTCACCTGATCATTTTTCTCCCCATATTTCTTCGAGTTTCGTCGAAGAACGGTGTTACGGCCGAATCCGTAGCTGGTGATCGTGATCCGTCGATTTTGAGGGTAGTCGGAATCCTCGTTTTCAATGTAAAATTTAAATAGCATATATAGATGAATGGAGATTTCCCCAAACCATGCCTCTCTTGGAGAGGAAAGGGGGGGTCGAAATTCACATCCGACAACTGGGACCATCCCCACTCCGCGTAGAAGAAACTTCACCTGCCAAGAAGCAGAAAATTGCCTCTGGATGCGTCACTACCCTGACACCAAAGGCGGCCATTAAGAAACCTGAAGACCATGGCACTCCCACGAAGCCTCAACCTGCAAGGAACCAGGTCTACCCCAAGACTTGGTCCCTAAGACCTTCACCAAAATAGAGAAGGTCACAAACATCTACAAAGCCAGCATACGTGGCTCCTCTCAAGGAGAATCAGTTCTATCATCTCTCTTACATGAAGGAGGATAGACCCGCCTTCTGCCAAACAACAAAATTAACTCAGCATGAGCCGGCTTGCTCCTACAAGCCCAAGATCAAATCATGCATCACAAGGGCCCTGCAAGAATCTGCTAAGGTCTACACTCCTTCAGTTCGACCCTTCATCTCAACAGGGGCTGAACTCGAAAAATTCAAAGCCTCACTGCGACAGGCAAAGGACCGCGTCCAGATCCTGTCCATGCCAAGCTTCAAGGAAGACAGTCTCGGCTGCTGCACTCGAGAGAGCGCATCCTTCATTGCTAGAGCCCAACCAGAGCTGACTGAAGCTGAAATTGCTCGTCATATACGTCGCCGCTTGGCATATCGACAAAAGAGACTAGAGAAGCAAAGAACTCAGCATTCTACACTTTAGGTCTATTAAAAATAGGTCGAAAAAGAAAGACCCGACCAAGTTGTTGCTGTCCATATGGTTGGAAAAACCAGAAGGCGCCACAAATCGGCAACTAAAATTCATGTCAGACAACCGATGACTCACAGCGTTACCGGGGCACAAAGACATTAGAAGGATTCTCTCACTCCTTCAAGCCAAGGACATCGGAGTAACCATTCCTATTGCTCTTCATCCAAAAGAATGAGCTTCAGCTCAGTCACTAGTACGATATCCTCATTCTACTCTCAAAGGGTGAACGTCCTAGTTACAAACTTTGAGCAACCTCCACCGCAAGATGATGTAACCACGCGCATCCAGCAGTTGGAGCAAGGTTAGCAAAGAATAAAGGATCGAATGGAAAACCTCCTTCTCACTTTCCAACGTCCACCAAACAATGAAGTCCCTCCAAATGATGAGGCAAATGGTGGAGATGATGAGCCATGCGCCCTTACCAAAAAGGACGTTGACGATATCCTCGCCAAAGTAAAAGAAGAGCATACACGAAAGGAACATGGAATCAAGCCACCATATCCCTTATGGATGGACTCAGTTCCGTTCTCAGCAAAGTCCAAACAACCTACTCTCCAAACATACACGGGGAAAGGTTCAGCTAGACAGCACGTCATCCACTTCAAGGTCCTGATGGGAGTACTGCAGATCAAGATGCCCTCAAGATCCGTCTCTTTGCAAGTACCCTAAAAGGTACGGCCTTTGATTGGTACTCCACTCTGTTGGAGGACTCCATCCAAAATTGGACCATGCTAGAGACACGCTTCCTGACCCACTTCATGTTAGTTTTATGGTCTCAATCCATTAAGGTTGATGTAATATATTGATTAAATTCTTTTTTTTTTAATATATTCATGTTTTCCTTTCATGAGATGAATTTTATTACTTAAATGCACATAACTAATACAAATGACATACTGGCTCATGAGATGAACCGGAGTCCATAAGTGTATTAGATGTAACACATGTATATGGATGAGATCCACATACAGGAGACATGTGTCGCAAATCTTATACTTAAATTCATTCACAACCAGTGATGAGATTGGGCATCTCATCTGACAAGGTTGCAGTATTATGATCACTATGAAATAGTATGATCTGTCTCGATCATAGGAATGTAAGATTCTAGATCATTATACCGGTACATTAGATGTATTGAAGGACCATGAGATGCACCTCAAGGATACTATCTTTTCTTTAAGGTTTGCTCTCATAATTCCCTAGCAATAAGCTCTCAACCCTCAGACATTGATGAACTCAAGTTTCTATCTATTCATTTACTTTGAGTCACCAATGAGTGAGGCCAACTGTAGGTCAACACCTCGGTGTCTTGGGTACGTGATAGCAGGACTGTGGGAACATTTAATGGTCGAAATAGAATCTATCTTTTCCCCTTATTCCAATTCATGGATCTATCATTGGTAAGTGTACACCCATCTCAATTAAGAGTTAATTGGATGGTACTAATGATTACTATAATTAATTGGGTCAGGATAAAAAGATATGTGTCTAAATTGGTGGGACAGTCTAACTAATTGATCTATGGATATTGATAGAGGGGCCTACTTGTGGTGCTAAGGAAGGTTAGGGTCTTCATGTAATTTATTCCGACGACTGGAGTTCAATTGCATTTATTTAGCGGAGTTATTTGCAATTAACTGTGGGCCCGGATTGCACATGAGATGTGGGGTCGGGGTGTCCCAGTTGGAGCCAGCTTTCTATGGAATCCCTAGTGGTCCCCACGCTAGCCCAAGATTGGATCTTTACTAACTCTATGCGAACTCAAAAAAGGGAAATCTATTATTTCTATTTGAAGTGAGACTTCTAATAGTGGTAATAGTGG
Source organism: Persea americana (assembly GCA_029852735.1). NCBI lineage: Eukaryota > Viridiplantae > Streptophyta > Magnoliopsida > Laurales > Lauraceae > Persea > Persea americana. The sequence goes on from CM056815.1 coordinate 41,133,215, forward strand.
AACAAAGGGTTACTATGTGTAATGGAAGTTGGACTTCTAATAACACACAAAGAGAGAAGTTTGAGAAACTAAAAAAGGAAGAGGAGGGAGCCCCTTGGACGTCCATGCTCATGCTCCCTTGGAATTGACGCCCACTCCTCTTTTGTGCAAGTGTCGCACTTCTTCTCCTTCCCCTCTCTCTCTTCTAGTTCCCTTCTAGTTTCCTTAGTGATTCTGGTTAGTCTTTCTCTTGGAGATTCCACCATCTCTCTTGAGGAAAGAGATCTGAAGCGGGTCATAGCGTGGAAGACGATTGGGCATAGGAGATTCTGATTTTGAAAGAGCTCTTCATCAAAGAGTTAAATCAAGTTCTCCATTAGAGCACAACCAAGCTCCATAGGTATTTTCTACTCCTTGTATGTTGTGGAATTTCGTGGTTGCATGTTTTGTGCTATTTCTATCTTCTTGATAGGTTTGTTTACTGACTATGAAGGTTGAGATTGAGGACATGCATCCTGGATTGAGTTTTATTGGCTTTTTGGATAGGTGTTCATCACTTCTAGATAGTGAAAAGTTTTGAAACATATCCTAGATGTCCACCCACTTCCAACAATTGGTATCAAAGCCATACCTCATCTCTAATCATGATAAGACAACAAGCTTGCTCTGTTCTTTGCATGAGATGCGAAGAAGATAGAGGAAGGGCTATGTTTTGGATAGATTTTTATGGTTTTACTTAGTTTAATGGTGAATCCATGTTTGGAAAGTCACAAAAGGGTTTAATAATGATGGAAGGATGATAGGAAGCCATTGGAACACTTCAAAAGAGTTTTGGAGTTCAATGGACACAGAAAAGAAAAACCCAAATTCTGATGTTCGTCTGTCCGGTCGACCGGGACTCGTGTCCGGTCGATCGGGTACTTGTAGTTCGGTCGACCGGGCTCTCTGGCCGGTCGACCGGGGACACTATGACAAAAGTTGCAGAATTTTGGATTTTTCAGTATCGGGTCTTCTTTGTGTATCCTATTTTTCCAACATTGTTTGGCAGCCCATTTGTGTGTTTTGTGTGGTTGTATGAGATACTAACATGCGAGTTATCTTGTCCTCTCCATGTGGCCCACAGGTCTTTTGCTTTCATTTATGGTTTACTGTTTTTAAAAGGCTAAGTGTAAAGGGCATCATGGTTTCCTTGGTTTCCCATGAAAGGGCTGATGGACCCGTCTTTTTCTTTCTTGCCTTCCGCCGTCCCGAGTCCACCGGGGTGCGGTGGGGCGAAGAGAAAAAAAAGAGCAAGCATCAACATTTTTGTACGGGTATGCCAGATTTGCTATTCTACTTAGAATTTGAAATGGTGATCCGGAGATTCACCTTCACAAGTAGAAAGGAAATCAAACTTTTTTTCTAACTTTCCATTGCACTTATATTTTAAAGAAAGAGACAGATTTTAAAATGCCGTGAGAGGCGATTTTGCTTAGTTTGTCGTGAAATGCGGTTTTATGTCGTAGAAGGCGATTTTGCCATGGACGGCGATTTACAAATCTTATCAATGATTAAAGACAAGAATTGTGATTTTTGTCTCTTTTAAAAATACAAAATACAATAGAAAGGGAAGAAAGAGGGATCCGACTTCTCAAGCGATTGTGGGGACTCGTTCAGATCGACGGTCACGAGTCATGTATGGCCATTAGGAGGGTTTTATGGGCTATAATGGTATTAATGCTCCATGATGGGAGGAGTTATAAGTATTAATTTCATAATTTTGTAACTCATTTTTCTTGGATTCTGATTGGCCGATGGAGAATAATGGACATTTAATCTCCATGATGATGGGAGTTTCATGATTAATTACCATGATTAGTCTCCATAATGATAGGAGTTACATGGTTAATTGTCATGATTAATTGGACTTGTAACTCCCATTTGCTTGCTTCTGATTGGGCCGTCCAAAACAATGAGTTAATGACCACATTAACTTGTCATAAAAAGGTCAATTAACAGCATTAATTGGTCGCCAAGTCGCTTGAAGAGTTGCGGGCCGCGCCGCGTCTTTTGGAATTCTTCTTGCGATGATCATCGATGGATACGAATGTTGTTTGATGTCGGATGACGATGCAAATTCAAACATTGGTTGATACCAATGGGCCGGCAACATCTGTCCAGTCGATTTCACAATCGGTCGGGCAGAAAGTATGCTTTCTTGGTCGGCCGGTTGGTGGTTTCGGAGTGTCCAATGATGATCAAATGATTTTGATGGCGGACCCGTGATGTTGACAAAGATCAACGGATATCATGCGTCAAAAATCAGATTTTAAGAAAATCACAGGGGCCAAACATCGCGAAATGCGAAAAGATTAGGAAAAAAGGACGTTTCGGCGGAAATACGGCGAGCTGGACTTCCAGGGTCGCCGGCGACCATGCACCCATGGTCGCCGACGACCATGGGGCTGGCGACCTTGGGCCATCGTCACCGGCGACCATGGGCCAAGGTCGCCGGTGACCTTCGACTTTGGTCCATTTTCTGGTTGCCTTTCGGTCTCTGTTTCTTGGTCGTTTCTCGGGCTTTTTCGCTTCTGTTTTCTCCTGTATTTTTCTTGATATTTCTCCTCATTTATTGGCTTAATTCCTATGAAGAAAACATGTGGAAAGGCTGTGCAAATCAGAGCACAAAGTTTCCTATTTTTGGAAAAGCCGAAGACTCCGTAGCCGATTTTCCACCAAGAGTTGAAACTAGGTCAAACGATGTCGGAATGACCTGAAATTTGAGGTGAAGCTTCTTGAGCATTAGATAGGACCAACCATGGGCTTTTATTTGAGTTTTGAAGCCGTTTGGGGTCCCATCGATGCTAGACTTGATTTCACTGTGCGGAAGATGTCGAGCTTTGATGTACGGTCATCCGATGTCCGGTTGACCTGAAATTTCACAAGGAGCCTATTGGAGTCATTTTGAGATGATCCATTAGCTCCGATTTGGATGCCATGGTCCCGGGGAGCTTCGCCGCCGGTAGGCTTGATTTTGCTTCGGAGCGTCAAATCCGAGTCAAACGTTGTCGAAATGACCTGAAATTTGATGTGCGGCCCTTTGGAAGTGTGTAGAAGCTACTCATATGCTTTGTTTGATGAGTTGCGGCATCGGAGGTTCTCGCCGCTGAGAGGCTTGATTTCGCCGTTTGAGAGTTGATGAAGGGTCAAACGGTGTCGGTTCGACTTGAAATTCGACGTGGAGCCTTTTGGAGGTATTTTGAGACCATCCAGAGGCTCTGATCGAAGATTTGATGTCTTCGATCGACACTGTCGCCGTCGGGAGCTCCTACTCAGCCGTTGGAGGACTAAAGTTAGGCCAAATGGTGTCGAAATGGCTCGAAACTTCATGTGTACCCTTCTTGTGGCCATTTTGAAGGATCTTGCAGTTTTTGTTTGATTCTAACAGGATCTGATGCTTGAAGCAGCTTTGCCTGTTTGTAGTAGGATGCGGCTCCATGTAGCTTTTGATTTTGAGAAGGCGAAGTAACATTTTTTGTGTCAACAAATGCCCCCTCGAGGTACAGCGACAAATTGGGTAGTTTTTGCAGTTGATGTGCCTCGAAGAAAACTTTGAAGGAGAACTTCTGACTTGACCAAGAGTCTCTGAGCATTTTTCTCTTGATAGAGTAGCCTTTTGAGTTTCCAAAGGGATTTTATGGCAGTGAGAGAGATCACGTACCATCTCAAGGCAAAATTTTGAAAATGACATTTGGATTAGGTTTTTGGGTTTTAGGTTTTCTTTTTGACCTTGTGAACCTAAAGGCTTTTTGTGGCGCATCCGGCGGTCAAGAAGGTTTTTGGTTTTTGACCTTGTGACCTAGCAAGCTGTATGTGGTAGGTTAGGGGGTTGGGTTTTGAATTTTGTTTTTTGGTCTTGTAACCTAACAAGCTGTATGTGGCAAGTTAGGGGACCGAGATTTGGTTTTGGTTTTGGCCTTGTGACCCAACAAGCTGTATGTGGCTAGTTAGGGGACCATGGTTTGGATTTTGGTCACTCTTTGGGACAATTTTGGGTCCATTGGAGTGGTTTGGGTTTTTGTGGAATGTCAATTTCAAGGTTTTGGCTTAATTTGGTTCATGAGGCGGGATGGTTTGATTTTTTGAAACTCACGAGGCTTGGATTTTTTTTTTTGTATGGTCCAATCAACTCAAAGATGGCATGGAACCATTTTTGTATGCTCTTGGTAAGAGGAATTTTGACTAAAAGCTGCTTTTAGTGCCTAGGCGGTCAAACCTGGCTCATGTGGGCTAACCCATGGGACCTTAAGCTTTAAAGATGGCTTAGATCTCATGTGGTGTCATTTTTGTAAAGAATATCTAAAAATATTTCTTTTTGGTAGAGAATATCTAAAAATATTCTTACTTGGAGAGAATCTCTCAAGTTTTTTTGATTTTGGGAGAGATTTTCTCAAAATATCTTTCTTTGTGAGAAAGTTTCTCATATTCTCTCTTTTTTGGAGAGAATTTCTCAAAAGATCTCCTCATTCAGAAAGAATATCCCATAATTCCTTTCTTTTAGGAAGTTTGCTAATTTGTAGCACTTACTTCCTTTCTTTTCTCCTCCTTTCATCTTTTGGTTTGCTCTCTTCTATAAAAGCAGGGGTAGGTTGGATCTCTTGCTCCTATTGCCTTCATTTTGCAAAAGTCTTCAAGAGTTCTCCAAGATCAAGAATTCTCCTTCTTCTTCAAGGATCTTCAAGCTTTTTCTTCTTCTTCGCCATCACTGGCTTCAAGTAAGTTTTTTTTTCTTCTTCTTAAGAAACCCCATGTAGAAAATAGAAAAGATTTTTCATTCTTTCCTTTTCTTTTCTTTTTCTTTCTTTTCTTTTTCTTTTTCACATGCTTTCTCTGTTTTTTTTTCCACACGTTTTTTTTTCTTTTTTTTTCACGTGTTTTATTTTTCCTTTTTCTTTTTCACACTTTTTTTTTCTTTCTCTCTTTTTTTCTTTCTTTCTTTTTTTTTTCTTCTCTTTCTCCTTTTCTTTTCTTTTTCTTTTTCTTACACGGTTTTCTCTCTGGTTTTTTTTTTACCGTGGCTTTTTTTTCTTTCCTTTTTTTCTCTCTTTTTTTTTTCTCACGGTTTCTCTTTTTTTTTTTTTTACCGTTGTTTTTTTCTTCTTCTTCTTCTTCTTTTTTTCAATCTCTTTTTTTTTTTTTTTTTTTGTGGCCATACGGACAAGACCGTACGGTCATGGCCGTACGTCTATGTGGCCTGTGGGCATTTTTTTTTCTTTTTTTTTTTTTTTTGTTGTTTGAAAAAAGAAACTTTCTTCCTCTCTTCTTTCCCCCTTTTTTTTTGGATTTCGAGACGCACATGCATGACAACTTTCCTTCTATGCATTTTTTTCTTTTTAGAAAATAGAATTGGACGTATGATAGTGCACACCTAGAAATCTTTTCGCAAGTCTTGGGATTTGGAGCTCGCAGCAATGTTGAGCCCTTTTCCAGTCTTGCGGATATTTGAGAAGATTTGGTTTGATCTCGCAGCAATGTTTGAGTTCAACCCTTCTTCAAGGATTTTCCATTGATTATGAGCTTGCAGCGATGTTAAGCCCATCTTCAAGCTCCTATTTCTTTCGGGGTGTTTTCCTTTTTCTTCGAAATTGCCCAGAACCATTCCAAAATTTCACTAGAATTTTTTTTTTAGAAAAACTCTGTCATTTTGATAATTGATTTTCTTTCTTTCCATCCTTTCTAGGTAGTTCCTCCAGAATGAACAAGGGTAAGGAGCCTGGCACTGATGCGCCTCGTCGTTCTACCAGATCCTCTAATGTGGCCGTACAGCAGGCCTGGGAAGAGGTTCAGTATGTCGAAAGGAACTTGGAAGAGTGTGACTCGCTCAACTGAGATGAGATGAGGCAACGTTTGATCGCCCTCAAGGATGAGGAGTTTTATAAAATTATGGTAAGCAACCGTCCCTGGGTCACGGACGATCAGAGCATTGTGGCCAAGCCTACCTTCTTCTTTGGCGATGCCGTCCCTGACGATTCAACATAGCAAAGGAGATGTTTTCAGTTCTCTTTCAAGTTGATGGTGAGAGGAGAACTGTTTCTACCCGGTCGACCTTCGATCGGACTATCTCGATCATGAGCCTTTCCTCCACATGCTCGAAGAGGGAAGATCCTCCAAGTTGGGTGAAGAGGACAAGCGTGATCAAGACCGGGGTTTTTGTTGGCGGCCCTTCTAGTTTTGCAGAGAAGTCGCCTGCCCGCATGGACATTTTGATGCCGGCCAGCGGCTACCAAGGTTCAGACCATCCTTCGGTCGATTTGAGACTGGTGGGCCTTAGCATTTTCAAGGGTGATGGCAGCAATTGGGTGAAGCCTTTTCTACTTCGCGGCCATTTCAGCGCTGACTCGAGCTAGGAGTCGTGGACTGATCATATCCTGCAGGTTGGCGGTGCCATTCTGAAGGAGGCCGAGGTTTTTGACACGGTTTGCGCTTTTCGGCAAACCGTGGTTTTCTCCGATGAGGCCTTCATAGCTATGCTGGAGTCATTCCTTCCACAAACCAACACCTTCGTTGTCACGAATGGTGAGATTGGTTTTTCTTTAAAGGAACTGAGCGCCATCACGGGGCTGCCTATCCTCGGCAATCTCTATAAGGAGTTTATGCCTATTGACAGAGTCCTTGAGGAGCAGTCTGAGGAGTTTCGGCTTTTGTACTTTCAGCTCGTCGCCTTCTATGATTTTTTAAAGGAGAAGGAGGGCTCAAAAGTCCGGTGTAGCAGTTGGAGGAGTGGTAGCTTTTTGTCTTCCAACTTCTTTGACAGCGGGAGTCTTCTGAGAGTACGACCCAGGAAGCCAGGGCTAAGAACCCAGATTCGAAGAAGAGCTCCGCCATGCGAGAAAATTTGAAGGTATTCTTTGCAAGCACAGACACCATTCATTCTGACATTGCGCTGCGGAGAGATCTCGCTGTTTGCCTCACTTATTAGCTGGGTGAGGCTGTTTTTGCTAGAGGAGATGGAATGCACATCAGGTCGCACTGTATTTTTCTGGCTTGTCGGATGGTGTTTGGAGAGCGGCTTGCTTTGGTGCCTGCTCTTTACTCCTATTTATGCACTGAACTGCAGGCTGCTGCTTTCTTGGTTCGGCTTGAGCTTCCCATGAATAGGGTATTTTCTGCCCACCTTTTCTATTCATGGTATGTATACCATTGTCCCAGTTTCCACCGATTGGGTGCTGCTTAGGACGATGACCCTTTTATGATTCGGTTGGCTAGAGGGAAGCCTATTTCCGAATCTCTTTTATCTGCCCGTTTGAGGATCCGACGATTCTGGGACGTCGAGATGGGGCAGTCTTCAGTGAAGCTTTTTTCGGGTTTGAGGAAGAAGGCTTTTGATTTTGGTATCTCCCGTGATTCGACCAGGGCAGGGTCGGGGAGACACTATTCTTTGACAAATGCAGAGAGGAGTTGGCTTTTTAACATACGTGTCGACACGATGATGTACCGCAGACATCTTTTCATCAACATCCAGCTGTATGTTCCCACGTATTTTGCCATGCAGTTGGGCTTCTCCCAAGGCGTTGTTGGAGCGCCTTCGAGCAAGGTGAAGCATTTTGGAGGTCTACAGGACGGGAGAAATGCATGGGCGTTTTATAGTGCGGAAGACACTACTGCCCTAATCTCTTATCCTGAGTTGCCTACTTTCCGGACTGCTGGCTTCACAAAATGGTTTTTGGAGAGCTTTTCAGCATACCGGGGGCTTTCCAAGAAAGAGCTTGATGTAAAGCAGTCTTCCGGGAAGGGCCTTGGGAAGTCAGATGGCGTCCACCGATAAGAAGTTCTGGCTTTCCTTTCTGGAGAAAAGCACAGAACAGGTTTTCTCGAGGACCAGGACGTCATCAGATCGGGAGCTGTACAAGAGATACCTGGTGAGGTCTTGGAATAGCTTGCTGAGGAGGAGGCTGAGGTCGCTGCTTGGAGACAAGTAGAGTGAGCAAAGGCTTCCATGAAGTCTACCGGCAGGAGCAGACCATCTGGTGAAGACTTTGGCAAGAGGCCAGATTTCGATGGTGGGGAGGGCACTTCCAGCAAGTCGTCCCGTGGGAGCAAGAGGAAAAGAGGACTGCACCGAAATCAGAGACGCACAAAAATTCTCCTGATCTAGAAATTCCTTCCATCATCGCCGAGGAGGCATCGGGGATGATGATGAGCCTCCAGAGAAGAGCAACCGAGGGGAAGAGACCATTGATGATAGTATGCTTTTCCCTTTTCTCTTTCCATTTCTTTTCTTTCATGAGAGCTTTTGTTTTGATCTACTGCTTTCTTTCTTTTGGCAGAAGATGATGGTTTGATGATGCCTGAGATTCCGGCCGATGAGGCGGTGACGGATCCTATCGTGGCATCTGAGGAAGAACTTAGAGATTCTGAAGTAGACCCAGAATCTCCATCTAGTATGACTTCTTTTTTTCTTTTTGTTTTTCTTTACTGCCATTTGCTGACATATTTTTTTCTTGCCAGAGGATTCTGATGACTTCGAGCCATCCATGGATGTAACTTTTGACGATGCTTCGGATGAGCTCATGGAGGCAGAAAGCATTCCGCCGGTCGTCGAAGAAGGTATATAGTAATAGTCTTGATATTGATTTTTGACAAGATCATATTCATACCTTTTTCATCTTTCATTGGCAGGTTGTGAGGTGACAGAAGAAGTTCCTTTATCTTTTTCAGAACCAGAGCAGGGGGTACCTATGACCGATCCAGGAGTAGGGGTTTCTTCCACCAGTTTTGATGAGGCAGAGGCGAGTCCGCCTGCTGATATTCCTTCCCTAGCGGCTCCAATTGGAAAGAGCTTCTTGATTACTCTTCCAACGGTGCCTGACATGTGCAGTCGACCAACGGAGCATGGCAAGTCTTCATCTAAGCCATCCCGTCAATTTGCGAGGAAGGTGCTGAAGAGAGTCTTGAGCTCATGGGTCGAGACTCTTTCTTCTGACCATTTGGAGGTAGGTTTCGGCATAGTGAAGCATGTGCAGGACATTCTTGCCGATAGCAAAGAAGTTGGTCTGGACATTACAGATGCCAAGGCTTTTGTTGATGTAGTCGTCACTCTAGGCAACAAGTGAAATAAGACCAAGAGCTTTCCAACTGATGATTTCTTCAACGAGATGTTTTTTAAGCCTTCCAGCGAGGTCAAATCTGAACTGAATGAGATCTCGCGGACTCGGAAGCAGCTCGTTCGGGAGAGGAACGTCACCGAGTTGCCTATTATTGAGGTGACACAGGACCAGCACCATCTTGATAGGGAGGTCATTGATACCAAACAGCGCCTCGAGCTATTGGACGAACAGGCCGCTGCCAAGTGGGCTGCCACTTTGAAAGCTCGCGATAGAGAGAGGACTCTCATTCGCCAAGTTGAGGGGGTTGAAAGCAATCTCCGGAGGAAGACTCAAGAATATGAACAATGGCAGATTCTCTGGGAAGAGCTTCCTCGTGCTGAGGATGGATCGCAACGGCCTACTGCTTTTTATGGGAAGATTCTGAAGAAACGCGGCCTGGAAGCTTTGGAGGCTAAGGCCAAGAGTTTGCTTGAGGAGTTAAGCCTTTGGCTGCAGACCATGTCGGACCAGTCCCGTGACTTTGTAACAAACTTTTTCTTCTTTTCTTTTGGTACCTCCATGTATAAACATTTTTTTGGCACCCCTTTTTTTTTGTATTCCCTCGTTTCACTTAAATTCTTTTTTTTTTATGAAATTAAGTAAAAGTTAGATGGGAATGTTTGTTTGACAATTTGATCAAAAGGTTGTCATTTTGCGAAAATCTTTTGTCAAAAGTTTGTTTTGGGCATGAAAACCGGATGTTGTGGCAAAAAGCCTGGTTTTTTTATGGCTTGAAAGCCGAATTTTGGATGGTGTGAGAGCCAAAATTTTGTTTATGGCATTGAAGCCTGTTTTTGGCATGAGAGCCGATTTTTGTGGCGTGAAAGCCAAGTTTTGGTTTTATGGCATGAGAGCTAAAAATTTTGTGGCATGGGAGCCAGATTTTGTTTGTGGCATGGGAGCCAGATTTTGTGGCATAGAAGCCGATTTTGGTTTTGTGGCATGAGAGCCAAAATTTCGTGGCATGGGATCCAAAATTTTTTTTGTGGCATAGAAGCCAATTTTGTTTGTTTGGCGTGAAAGCCAGATTTTGTGGCATGGAAGCCGAGTTTTTTGAAAACCAAGTTTTGTTTTGTTGGCATGGAAGCCAGATTTTTTATTTTCGGCATGAAAGCCAGGTTTTGGCGTGAAAGCCAGGTTTTTGGCATGAAATCCAAGTTTTGGAGTGAAAGCCAGGTTTTTGGTTTTCAAAAATGCAAGTATCGACTAAGAGTCGCCTTCCTGCTGAATGGTATTGCAAGTATCGATGGAATGTTGCTTCCTTGCTCATTCGGTTGCGAGTTTCGACAAAATGTAGCTTCCTCGCAGATTTGGGTGCAAGTATCGACTGAATGTCACCTCCTTGCTTTTTTCTCAAAAGTTTGGTTTTGTGGGTATCGATGGAATGTCGCCTCCCCACGATTTTTGAATTTTAAGGTTTTTTCGAACCTTTGTTTTTGTTTTGAAATTTGGGTTATGGATATCAACTAAAACGTTGTGTCTCCACGATTTTTGAAATTTTGCAAGTATCGACAAGGTGTCACTTTCTTGCGATTTTGAGGTTTTGGAAGTATCGAATGGGGTTCTTATCCTTCCGATTTTTGGGTTTTGTGTGAGTATCGACTAAACATCGCTTCCCCACGGTTTTTTTGAAAAACCACTTTTTGTTTAAAGACATGAGGGTCATAAATTTGTGACTCAAAACCATTTTGGAGGTAAAAGTCAGGGTGGACTAGGGTGGAAATCCCTGAGTTCTAATTTTTGTTTCAAACCATGAATTTTGGATTCAAGGATCAAAAGTTTTGGTCAAGTTAGGGAAGAGGCTCCTGAACTTGGATTTTGGGTTTGATTTTGTTTTTGTTGTTTTTATTCTTTTTTTTTTTTTTTTTTTTTTTTTTTTGAATAATGAAACATTGAAAGTAAGCATTGATTTTGGGGTTTGTTTTTTTATTTATAAATTTCAACATAGGGATGAAAACTCTAAAAGGGGTGGGTTTGACGAGCAAGTACCTAGGGATAGGCTTTGGCCATGCAGGCATCGCTTTGACCCGATGTAGGAAGTCTTCAAGGGTAGTACCGCTTCAAGAACTTGACATTGATGGGCAGCATACATCTGTCACCCTCCATGTTTAGAAGAGCATATGCGCCATTGGAGAAGACTTTGTCGATGACGAAGGGTCCCTCCCATTTTGGTTTGAATTTGCCTTTGGATTTGTGGGCGAAAACCATAATGAACCAATTCACCCTTTTTGTGGGTGCATTGCCTGACCTTCTTGTCGAAAGATCCTGCCATGCGTGTTTGGTAATGCTCAACTCTTTGTAGAGCTTCGAGCCGTCTTTCATCGAGATTATCCAGTTCTTGGAGTCTCAATTTGACATTGCTTTCTTGCGTCATTTCATTTTGTAGAGATACCCTTAAGGAAGGAATTTGTACCTCTAGAGGGATAACTGCTTCACATCCATAGACCAAGGAGAATAGTGTGCTATGGGGCGGTTCTCGAACGGTAGTTCGGTAGGCCCATAAAGCTTCAGGCAATTTGTCGCTCCAGTTTCTTTTGTGACTAGGGACAATTTTCTTGAGGATTTTGCAGAGTGTCTTGTTGAAGGCTTCTGCTAGTCCATTCGCTGCTGGGTTATACGGAGTCGAAGGGCAACTTTGGATTTTGTATTTGTCGGAGAAACTGTAGAATCTATGATCCCGGAATTGTGGTCCGTTATCATGGACGAATCTTTTAGGTATGCCGAAGCGACAAATGATGTTGGTTCAAAAGAATTGAAGGACTGATGAGATCTTCATTTCACTAAACGCAAATGCTTCTGACCACTTGGAGAAATAATCCGTAGCGGCGAAGATGAAGCGATGACCTTTGCTTGACGGGGGAGAGATATGACCTATGATGTCCATACACCAGGCTTCAAAGGGCCATGAGATCGCTGTAGAATGTAGCCATTCTAAAGGCATGTGGACATAATCCCCATGAACTTGGCATTGTTGGCAACGTTTAGCAAATTGCATTGCGTCAGCTACCATGGTAGGCCAATAATAACCTAACCTTTTTATCTGATCGTAGAACTTAGGACCAGCCTGATGGGCTCCACAAAGACCAGCATGAACTTCTTTTAGAGTCTCTTACGCCTCTTGTTGTGATAAGCAACGTAGGAGTACTCCATTGAAGGATTTTCTATAAAGCATTTTGAAGGGAATATCCAAATGAAAAATTGGGGCTCGTCTTTAAATGCTTACCCGCTCTTTTGGATCTTCAGGTAGGATTCCGAACATAATGTTATCAATGAACGGATCCCTCCAGTCGCCAATCGGAGGTTTAAGGATGGAAATCCGACTTCCGACCACTCGGTGGCATTCAGCAACTGCTTGGTGTGTGTTGAGAGGAGGGAGAATCATTCTTTGACACACTGTAATTTTCATGTTTTCCCCTTCTTGGATTGTCATAGATGCAGCAAGTCCAGCCAGGGCATCTGCACGGATGTTTTCACCTCTACGGATGTGGGTGATGTGACAGACATCAAACTTTTGTTGAAGTGACTGTGCCTTGTTGTAGTAAGGCAACAGATCAGTGATTTCATATTTCTGATTCATCTGGTTGACGATCAGTTGGGAGTCCCCAAATGCTTCCAGCCTGGTGATACCGGATTCGAAGGCGAGTTCCAATCCTATGATCACAGATTGGTACTCAGCTGCATTGTTTGAACATGGTTCCAGTAGCGAAAATGTGTGGAATCATGTATTTGTCGAGGCTAACAAAGACAATGCCAATTCCCGATATCGGCTTTCCTTTTTCATTTGTCCTGGTTGCACCATCAAAGTACATGTTCCAGGAGGCATTTGGTGAGGAAGTCTCCACGTTGTAGACAGGTTCGTCTGGGAGATCATCCCTGAGCGGAGAATCCTTAGGCAGAGGATGCTCCGCAGGAAAGTCTGCCAGAGCTTGGCCTTTGATCGCCTTTTGTGGTACATACCTAATATCAAACTGTGACAGAAGGATGGACCATTTTGCCTGCCGGGCATTGGGAGAACCTGCTTTTGTGACAAGGACCTTTAGGAGATTGATCATCGATATCAGGTATACTGTGTTTGACAGCAAATAGTGACACAGCTTTTGTACAGCGAACATCATTGCCAGGCATTCCTTTTCGACTGGAGAGTAGCGATGCTCTGCACCTACCAACATGCGACTGAGGTAGTATAGAGCAGCTTCTTTTCCTCCATCGTTTTCTTATGCAAGTAGAGTGCCCAAAGAATAGTCGAGAGCTCTTGTGTACAAAATGAATGGTTTTCCGGTTGTGGGAGCAGCCAACACCGGAGATTTGGTTAGGTATGACTTAATGTCTTGAAATGCAGCTTCACATTCTGCATCCCAGACAAAGTCTACACCTTTCTTCATTAGACGAGAAAATGGACGGCACTTCCCTGATAGGTTGGAAATGAACCGTCGTATGTATGCCAACCTCCCTTGAAACCCTTTTAGTTCTCTCAGGGTTCTTGGAGATGGCATTTCTAGAATTGCCTTGACTTTGATGGAGTCAAGTTCTATTCTAGCTTTCCGAATATGAATTCGAGGAACTTACCCGATGAGACACCGAAGAAGCATTCGAGGGGATTCATTTGCAGTTTGTGTTTGCGAAGCCGGAGGAAGACTTCTCGAAGATCTTTGAGATGGTCTTCTTTTCTTTTGCTTTTGACGGCGAGGTCATCAACATAATATTCGACCGTCTTGTGATGCATATCATGGAATATCTTTATCATAGCCCTTTGATATGTAGCACCGGCATTTTTCAGACCAAATGGCATGACAGTGTAGCAATACACGCCAAATGGGGTTCGAGATGATGTATGGTTTTCATCTCCGGGATGCATCTTTATCTGGTTGTAGCCAGAGAAGCAGTCCATGAAAGTCATTCGCTCAAAACCACAGGTGTTGTCAATCATTACCTCCGGTATGGGAAGCGGGAATGCATCTTTGGGGCAAGCATTATTCAGGTCTCTGTAGTCAATACAGACTCTGATTTGCCCATTTTTCTTTGTCACGGGGACGATGTTGGCTAACCATTCAAGATGCTGTACCTCGCGGATGAAGCCAACGTTTTTGAGTTTTTGAACTTCTTGTTCAATTTTGTCCATCACATCGGGACGGAATCTTCTTTGTCCTTGTTTGACAGGCTTGATATTTTCTTGCAAGTTGAGTTTGTGAACTGCTATTTTGGGATCTAAGCCAGGCATTTCAGCGTAAGACCATGCAAAACAATCAACAAACTCAAGAAAAAAAGAGACATATTCGGGTAACTCATCATCCTTTATATTCTTGCTTATGAATACAGGACGTGGGTTATCAGGTGTTCCCAAGTCTATCTTTTGATCAGAATCTTCTGTTAGAAGGTTTGAAGATGGTTCCTACACAATATTTTCGGAGGCTTCCAACTCAACAAGGCCTTCTGGATTTCTAAGGGCATTTTCAAACCATGGCTCTGCTTCTGTCCATAGATCTTCTTGATCGGTACTCTTCTCAAGACTTGCTATGAGATGGTCCCAATCACCTGCCGAAACTGGGTCGAAGTAAGGCATTTCTTTTGGAGACGATGGCTCTTCTGAATCAGAGAATTATGCGTCTGTGTCATCGGACAATTCCTCTTCATCATCAGAGAAATCGTACCAATTTGATGAGCTTCCTGGGTCTTTGTCGGGTAACTTTTCAAAAAGATATCCAGGGAGATCGATGCCTTCATCAACACGAGATGTTAAGGCCTGGTCGGCAAAACGACTTTGCAGCCTTTGTGTCAGCTGTCTCATCGGAGTGTCAGGATCATACCCCAACCCGTATGAAGACTTGTCTATACGACGATGGAGTTTCCAATCTTCCAGCTGACTTTTGGTTAGGGTGGGTTCCAATGGTATAAGAATACCACGCCACCTCCCAAACCAATTGAATTTTGAGCGTCATAGCCCATTTTCTTCATGATAGCCTGCGGCATTGGACTATACAAGGATAGTTGAGGCATACCTTCATTTTGGAAAGGTTCAAGCGAGGAATTTGATGAAGAAGTGTCCGATCTATGGAAGAAGATAGGTTTTTCTTCTGCCGTTGTTGTCGGAACGATGAAAGTAGCGGACGTAGGATCCTCTACACCAGCAGGTGTCTCCAATGAAGCGAGGGCATGCTGAACTTCCTGAGTATCAGCTTGGCTTGACGATGTATCGTCTTCAGTCTCTGAATCTGAATCCTTGTCTTTGTATGATAGACACAAAGGAGACAGCAAACTTGCCCCTAGTCTTTTGCTTTGTCTTCTTTGCCTTAGTAGTGATTACCGAGGGTTTAGAAGATTTGAAGGAAACAACGAAAGGAAACGGATTGCTCTCTCCGGATTTGCCGGAAGGTTTGTTTTCTTCTGATGATTGCTGAGGAGCCTTGCCTTTGTCTTTTTGGAGATTGGCGACAAAGGATGTTATTTTCTCCTCCTCCTTCTCTTTCTCATCCTTGTACATCTGAGAGTTTGCGAAATGAACTTCTTTGCCTTTAAAGGGCTTTTTGTCTGCAAACACTCGATGTATCAAGTCGTCGTTGCCGACAAACCTGATGCACTGATGTAGAGTTGAAGGGACGACACCGTTCTCGTGTATCCAAGGGCGTCCGAGAAGGATGTTGTAGTATGAAGGGGGTTTTATTGCATACACGGTGACCTCAGAGATAAGATCGCCTATTTGCAACATAAACCGGATTTTGCCAATGGGCCTTTGAGCACTCCCATCATATCCAAAGATGGACATAGACGTATGGCTTAGTTTGCTGGGTGGGATACCCAGCTCTTCAAGTGCCGAAGTAGAGATGAGGTTGAGTACAGAACCCGGGTCGATCTGGACTCTGTGTATCGGCATCTCTTTGATGTACCCCGTGAAGTACAAGGGTCGGTTGTGCTTCGTCTCGCCTAGCAGGAGGTCTTCCTTATTAAAGGCGATGGTAGCACTTGTGGCTTTTTGGACCGAGAGGCATTCAGTGCAAGGTCCTCCAGCTTCTTTCTTTTCTCCTTTTGAGGAGGTTTTTGAGTTTTTGACCCTATAGTCCATTTCAATTTGTAGGACTTGTGGGGCATGTTTATCGACATCCATATTCAGCCTTTGCAGTTCTGAAATGAGACTATCACGAGTTTGTGGTGACATTCGTAATAAGTCTAGGATATGCAGTCGTGCAGGTATGTGTTTGAAGAGCTCGATCAAGTCATACTTGAAAGCCTCCTTTGGGCCTGTATTTTCATTATCATTGCCGCTTGGGGCATTTACAACTTGTTTTCCCGAAGGATTTACATAAGAAGAAGAAGAAGGTCGGTTGTAGTTTTTGTGGTAGTCCTGGCCAGAGCGGGTACCTTTCCCAACTTCAAAAGCTTCTAGAGGTGGCTCTTCTTTCGGAAAACCCCCTTCGGGTTCAAGGGGCTGATCCTCCCCATTTGCTGAAAATGCTTCTGCAGCAGCATTGTCGTCTTCAGTTATTACGTTGCATGGAGCATTTTCCGGGAACAAGTCCTGAACAGCTTCCAACAACTTTTTTTCTTTGTCCAGTATTTCAACAGTCCAGACATCTCCTATGAGGTTGGGTATCCGAGACCAATCGACTGGGTTTTCTTTAAAGGCTTCATCAGCCAGAGCTTCTTCATGGTGATTAGTCGGAAGAGGTTTGAATTCTGATGTCACCGTTTCAGGAGACGATGGCTGAGAAGATGCTATCTCAGTGGAAGTCACCCGAGAATATGTACCTCCAGAAGATATGCTACCAGATGTATTTTGAGATCCGTGACCTCAGCAGATGAAGCTCTAGAGGCACTATCATCCTGAGCTATCACATTGCATGCAACTTCGATAGAAGATGCCTCCACAATGGGCTGTTGGGAATCAGACTCATCCTCCGATGTGAGGGGATCATCAATCCAGCAACTTTCTTCATTTCCGGAGTCACTGGAGGAGATGTTTGTAAATTCTCGGGGACTTCCGGTTCTGGATTTTGATGAAGCTGATTGATGCGATCCTGCTCCTGCTCTATGGCGAGACGCTGCAAGATCCTCGCATATTCTTCGAGATCTGGCATAGGAGCTAGGTCTTCTTCATCATCTGCTCCTTATGGTTCAACTTGGTTGGGATCCACTAGAGCATTTGTTTGTGCTGTGTCAACAGCATTTTGGGCAGCCTCTTGGTCTTCATCATCATCAGACCAAGATCCTTGTGGCTGCAAGGGGTTATACCAGATTACTGGCATAAGGTGGGATTCCGGGATCCATTTTTCATCGGAGAGATATTCTCTAGTTTCAAAGGATTCCTCCCATTCATCTATATCACTGGCAGTGTCACTGGACTCATATCCATTCATGGAGAATCCAATTATCTAGTTACAACAGTATGATGCCCCCTGCGTAGTCTCATCTCTGAGGTGTGGTGGCATGAAATCACCGAGGGTAAATTTTCTTGCCACTCTTGAGGCCTTGGGAAGAGACTCCTCTGTTGCCCCCAGTGAAGCGATATAGGAGGTTTCAGCTTTTTCAGGGACCTTTTGTTTTGTTTGAGCCTTCTCCTATTGTTTGAGCTTGCAGAGTTGTCTCTTGGCTTGCCTTCGCTGTTGAGCGGTCGGCTTTGTTTTGACGATCTCCCAGTTTTCATCTTCCAGGAGATCGAGATGCACCCATATGGGTTGTCCTTCTGGTGTTGGGTAAGGCACCAGCTCTTGGGATGTCTGGGTCATTTTTATCACCTTAAAGGAAGTAGTGACTTTTTCCTTTGGTGATTTGGATGTTTGTCCATATGACACCATGTTAACGGAGGCAGACCCATAGTTTTTGTCAAAGGTGATGACTCCGTTTTTCCAACCCATTTTTGGGAGATTTGGAGCTCAGAATACTGGGTTCTTTGTTTCTCTAATCTCTTCTATCGATATGCCGTGCGGCGACGTATGCGACGAGCAATTTGAGCTTCGGTTAGCTCGGGCTGTGCTCTGGCAATGAAAGACGTGGTCCCTCGTGCGCAGCGACCGAGCTTGTCTTCCTTGAAGACTGGCATGGACAGGATCTGGACGTGGTCGTTGGCCTATCGTAGCGAAGCTTTAAATTTTGCAAGCTCGGCCCCTGTTGAGATGAAGGGTCGAGTTGCAGGAGAGCAGGCCCTGGCTGGTTCTTGTCAAGGCCTTGTGACGCACGACTTGATTCTGGGCTTCTATGAGCAAGCCGGCTCATGCTGAGTAGTCTTTGTAGTTCGGTGGAGGGTAGGTTTCTCCCCTTTGATGTAAGAGAGAGGATAGAACCGGTTCTCCTTGAGAGGAGCCAGGTATGCTGGCTTTGCAGATGTCCGAGATCTTCTTTGTTTTGGTGAAGATCGCGGGGACCAAGTCTTAGGGCAGACCTGGCTTTTTGTAGGTTGAGGCCTTGTGGGATTACCACAAGCCTCAGGCTTCTTGGTGACCACCTTTGGTGTCGAGGCAGCGACACGTTGAGGGGCAGTTTTATACTTCTTAGCAGGCACCGTCTCTTCTGCGGGTAGTGGGAATGGTCCCAGTGACCCTAAGACGATGGTACGGGGAGTGGAGGTCGACCCGGTGTTTTGGGAGTTGCCGAGGGAGGTGACGCTTCGGCAGCTGGCAGGGCGCTTGAAAGTGCGCTTGCTTTGCTTCTCTTGAAGCATGACTTGGTACTTGTTTTCGTCAAAGGTAATGGTCAACGAGGCTACCATTGTTAGTTTTGGAAAACTTTCTGAAACAAGAACATATCCATTAGTAATCACAGGAATATGGTGATCATAAATGGATTATATTATGGTTTTGTCTTTTCAAATCGCCCGTTCTGAGCTTAATGAAGAAGGCAAAAAGCCATAGATGGTACAATTGTTTTGAATGCAAGTATGGTCGGCTCGAAATGAGCGTTCCAGTGACTGCTAGAAGTAATTGTAAACCTTAATTCAAGCTACCGAGAAGCGAAGCTCACTCGAGGTAAAATGATATAAGGTTAGAGATACAAATGTGTCGGTCGCGAATAAAGTAGACCCAAAAGGGCGTACTAGCACCGCTAGGCACAAATGTTGTAAATCACATCCTTGAAAAAGGACACGAGATGGGTTTTTTTTTTTTTTTTTTTTTTGAAATGTCAAGATTGGATTTACAAAAGAGAGAAAATGGTATTCCAATCCGAATACAGGCTCAAACATTTCTGCGAGCCTAAATCCAAAAAAGGAAAGAACCAGGATTTCTCAGATTTGAATCCAATAATGATGGGAGTTTTTTTTTTTTTTTTTTTGAAAAGTCAAGATTGAATTCATAAAAGAGAGCAAATGGTATTCCAATTCGAATACAGGCTCAAACATTTCTGCAAGCCTAAATCCGAAAAAGAAAAGAACCAAAATTCCTCCAATTTGAACACAATAGTGACAAAAGTTTTTTTTTTTTTTAATATTTTTTTTTTTTAAAGAGTGCACATAGGTCTTCCAATTCGGTCTTATGAAACCTCAGTGGATAGATTAGCCCCTAGGTAAGGGTAGGATTACTTAATGAACCCGTTTGAAGGACCCATGCCTTGAACAGTCTAGCTGCCTCCACACTCTGGACAAGGCTTTTCTTAGATCCACTTTGGTCAAAGAACACAATTGGTGTAACTTTAGTGATTTTTTTTTTTTTTTTGAAAGATCTCCTAATAGACCCATCAAAGAGGGGGAAATGGCCCCTCCTAATCCGAATGTTGGCTCAAACATTTCTGCGAGCCATTGTACGAAAAGGAAAGAACTAAAGTTTCTCCAATTTGAATCCAAAAGAGAGAAATTTGAAAACTTTTTTTTTTGAAAGATCTCCTAATGGATCCATCAAAGAGAGGGAAATGGCCCCTCCCAATCCGAGCGTTGGCTCAAACATTTCTGCGAGCCATTGTACGAAAAGGAAAGAACTAAAGTTTCTCCAATTTGAATCCAAAAGAGAGAAATTTGAAAACCTTTTTTTTAATAAATTTTTTTGAAAGATTTCCAATGGACCCATCAAAGAGAAGGAAATGGCTCCTCCCAATCCGAACATTGGCTCAAACATTTCTGCGAGCCATTGTATGAAAAGGAAAGAACCTCCAATTTGAACCCAATGGAAAAAAAACCCTTTTTTTTTTTTTTGAGAAAATAAAGAATGGAAACAAGTTCAAAGAAAGAAGTTTCCAAAGAATCCCATCTCATGTTTTTTTTAGATACAAGATCTACCATAGGCCACCAACTAGGAAGGAGCTAAGGATTCTAAGCATCGTGTTCTCAAATGAACGAGTCCCACTAGGTATGTGATGTGTATTTTCCCGCAAGTATACGGTTGTCTCAAGTAATATAGACTATGGAAGTCCGAATATCGTTCCCACGAGGATTGTTACAAAGAAAATAACAAAGATCTATGAAAAGGAGTATCAACTCACATATAGCTAACAAATTCAAATGGAAATAACAGTGGAAACAAGAAACCAGATAATAACAAGGAAAATAAAAAATGTAAACTAAAAGAAATCTAGAACTAGATAACAAAGAGAAGTTAGTAAAGAAAATGAGAACAAACCAAGAGCAATATTAGTAACAAAGTTAATGACAAATGAAAAATAACAAAGTTAATACAAAAACAATGGAGAAATGTTAGATAGATCAAATGAATAAGTGTGTAAAAATAACAAGTGAAATATAGAAAATGAGTGGATGGTGATAAAAAAATATGCTAAAGTGGTGTAAAATCAAATGTGGAATTGACGGTGTGAATAATAAAGAAATGGAGTGTGAAAATTAAAACTAGTGAATAAGTGTGTGGGAGTGTGAATAGAATCAAACTAAAGTAAGTAAAATAAACAACAAGCAATACTAATGGATAGATTGAATCATCTAGAATCCACTAAGTGACACTAATCCAACACTTATGCTCTTCTCTTTTCCCCAAAAAAAAAAAAAACAATACTCAAATCTAATTACAAATCAATGCTTAGATTTGGAAAATATAACTTTAAAGCTCTAAGATAGAAATTGACAATCTAATAGCTAAGATTTTCTTCCCTTCATAAAAGAAAAGACTCCCAATGACTATCTATCAAAAAGTAAGCATAAACCATCAAAAGATATTAACTCCTAAGCATGATTTATCAAACCTATGCATAGATAGTAAAAAGAATGCTAATAAAGAAACTAAGCATGGAAGGTTGCACAATGCAATGAAGAAAAATCTACTCTAACATATTAAGCACATAAACAAGGGAATTTAAAAGAAAGAGCATAAGCAAAAGGAATAGGATCAACTTAGCTTCACCTAGAAGATCCAATCAAAGGAATTAGCCACCCATTGGAGAAGAAGCTTTCAATTTCATTCCAAATCTTTAATTTTACAAGGCTTTCCTCACTTTCTCTCTACAATTTGCTCTCAATTACATGAATAGCTTAAGTAAAGAGGAGGAGGCTCTCCTTGCTTGTGTCTCTAATGCCTAGAGCTCCCTTCTTTATATAGAAACATTTAGCTTGCTTTCTTTTGGTTTCTTTCCAATGTGAGACTTCACAAGAATGGAAATATGAACATATGTATGTGATTCCCGTATTAGAAAACAGTCTCTGGATTGATGTACGATTTTGACCCCCCGAAACGTCCGAATTTGGAAAAATGTTGTTGGATATGATTTGTAGATCTTTAAACAAGCTTTCCAATGCTTCTAAGATCACCTCAATCGGACACCCGAGTAAAAAGATATGGTCAAAATACCAACCCAGGTCTATCATGTTCCTTCTTATTATTGGCCTAACTTTGTCATTTCTTCATCCAATTGCCTTCCAAACTTTTCCTAACTCTCTTTAATTCTTGAATCTCAACTTTAGTCTTCAAATTAATCTTTAATTAACACCTACAAAGAGAAATTAATATAATTGAGAGTATGGAAGCCATTGGAACTCATATAAATGCATACAAATGACCATCTATAATGGAAAGATATGTGCAAAGATGATGGGGATGAACTTTATGATTTTTATGCTAAAAATAGTGTTTTGAGTTCTTTTATCTTTGAAAACTCATAAAATAATGCTATAAAAGTGTATCTTTCGTGAACTCATCACACCCCCAAACCTAAATTTTGCTAGTCCCGAGCAAAACAATAGAAAACTAACTATATACAGAAAATAATAAAAGGTCCTAACTCACTTTCGCAGGAATCGCGGCTGCACTTAGCTCGTGCAACAAGCCATTTAAACCCCTAAGTTTCCCCTAGTGGACGAGTTTTGTCTCGTGAGGGTTTTCAGCGAATAAATCCCACAAAATTCTTTTTATTGATATCCTCAGGTTTTTAGCAAGCTAATAAAAATTAGAGCAAGTTTAGAACACTATCCAATTGCTAAGAATCTTTCAATGATGCTCAAGTCCCGGAGTGTATTTGAGTGAGTTTAGCCAACACTTGCACAGTTTTGGGTTATGAGAAAACACAACTTTGATCACCTTCTCAATCCATTCGTTTTGACTTCAGCCTCATAGTCATACTCTCGCAAATAAAATTGCTTAGATTTTCTGACTTATCACTCTTATATGTGAATATTGGTAAGGCAAAAGCACTCACATATCTTTTGAGAACGAAGAATTTTTGGAAATTTTATCTCATGGAAAGAACAACCATTTAACTAAGGGTGAAAATGCTCACTCAACTTCTCACTTGTTTAACATCCTAACTTTTTCTGAAATCCAATAGGTCTTTTATTGGTTGTAATGGGGTTAGGGGAAAGGGTTTGATAAAAATATGGAAAATGAGGTTTTAGGGTTTCTGAGAAAGTAAGGTCTTAATTTTTCTTTGAAGGATTTTTCTTTGATTCGTCTTCAGCCCCCTTTTTTTTTTTTTTCTTTTTCTTTTTCTTCTTTTTTTTTTCTTCTTCTCGTGAATTTCAACTTTCCTCTTTTTTTTTTTCTTTTTTTTTTGGAGAACTTTTTCCTTGGATAGATCATGTGAAGTATCAACAATACACACTTCCTTCTTTCTTCATCTTTTCCTAACACTTCTAAAAAACAATGGGATGAAGGCTTTTTATTTGGGTGTAGAGGCTTTGGGAATTTTTAAGAAAAAATGCATAAAGGATAAAGGTTCAAAAAGGGTTACTATGGAAATATTTTTATGGGTAGGTTTTTTAATGGCCATGGGGTTTTAATTTTAGATTGCCTATTATCACTTTACCAGGTCCAGAAAGGTGCTCACAAGCTACAAGTCAAGGTTAGTTCGCAATTTTGATGATACCCTCAATGGTTGGAAAAAATAGGCACTAATGAGATAAAAGAAATGTGTTGAAAACTACGAGTTTGAGTAGCTCTTCATTCTACTCGGAATTAGCGCAGAAGAGTCCTTACCCTGGAGGAATAGAAAGGCTCTACACTCAATTGGTTTAGTCTCCACTAGTGATTTGTCAGGGTCACTCAGATGTGTCCACTCTTCACTTGGACTATACTCATGTGGCTAAATGTGCAAGAATTTGTCCAAGACTTGACTTTGTGACACTTTTTTTTTTTTTTATAGGATTTGGATAGTATGCTAAACTAAGATTTCAAAACTTATTAACAAGCTAAAATCCTATGGAAAATTTTGGACTTTTTTTTTTTTTTGAAAAATTTTTGATTGATTTTTTTTTAAACTAAATATTTACAGGCAAATACATGTGTACAATGTAATGCCACACCCCCAAACCTAAACCAAACATTGTCCTCAATGATATGCAATGCGAAATGTGAAATGATAAATGGACAAGGAAATAAATCGGAATGCCTTACCATGGGGTGATACCAAAAATGAATATTGGGATGCCTACTAATCAGCACTAAGTTTCACCCGATGTGACCCTGAAAATTACTTATGCAACATACACAGGGTCCTGAAGAAGGGTCTCTTCGACACCCTTGCCCTTAAGTTCCAGAAAAGGTTTCAACCTCTGGCCATTGACTTTAAAAACATCCCCATTCTTTGGATTCTCAATCTCAGCTGCCCCATGAAAATAGACAGTGCGCACAATGAAGGGTCCAGTCCAACGGGATCTCAGTTTTCCTGGAAAGAGATGTAGGCGAGAATTATACAGAAGAACTTTCATGCCTGGTTCAAAGGATTTCCTCAAAATAGTTTGATCATGGTTTTTCTTCATCCGATCCTTATAAATCTTGGCATTCTCATAGGCATCATTTCTAAGTTCCTCCAGCTCATTGAGATGCAACTTGCGTAGGTTACTAGCTTTAGGCAAATCAAAATTGAACATTCTGATGGCCCAGTAAGCATTATGCTCCAATTCTACCGGCAAATGACAAGCTTTCCCAAAGACCAATCGATATGGAGACATTTCAATTGGGGTCTTATAGGCAATCCGATAAGCCCATAAAGCGTCTGTCAATCTTAAAGACCAATCTTTCCGGGTAGGATTGACTGTCTTTTTCAAAATTTGCTTTATTTGCCTATTGGACACTTCCACCTATCCGCTAGTCTGTGGGTGATACAGAGTAGCAACCTTATGAGTGATAGAATATTTTTTCATGAGATTCTCGAAGGTGCTATTACAAAAATGACTCCCACCATCACTGATAATTGCCCTGGGGGTACCAAATCTAGAGAAGATGTTTTCTTTAATAAATTTGATAACCACGTGACGATCATTCGTTCTGGTTGGAATCGCCTCTATCCATTTGGAAACATAATCTACAGCAAGCAAAATGTATAAGTTGCCGAAGGAACTGGGAAATGGACCCATGAAGTCTATGCCCCAAACATAAAAAATTTCCACAATAAGCATCGGATTCAAAGGCATCATGTTGCTTCGTGTAATTTTGCCTAATTTTTGACAACGCTCACAGTGCAAACAAAAGGTGTGACAATCCTTGAAAAGGGTGGGCCAGTAAAATCCGCACTACAACACCTTTGCTGCGGTCTTCTTAGAACTAAAATGCCCACCACAAGCGTGGTCATGGCAGAAGGATATCACACTTAAATAGTCATCTTTCGGAATGCATCTCCTAATGATCTGGTTCGGACAGTACTTGAACAGATATGGGTCATCAAAGAAGAAATGCTTAACCTCAGACAAAAACTTAGAGCTATCCTGTTTGGACCAGTGATCGGGCATCTGTCCAGTAACCAAATAGTTAACAATATCCGCAAACCAAGGGAAATGGGAGACACTCAGCAACTGTTCATCCGGAAAACTCTCACTCAATGGGATGCTCTCATGCTCGGGGTCAGTAGGTAATCGGGAGAGATGGTCAGCTACAACATTTTCAGAACCTTCCTTGTCTCGAATCTCAAGGTCAGACTCTTGTAACAATAGAATCCACCTAATCAGACGGGCTTTTGCATCTTTTTTCATCAATAGGTACCTAAGGGCCGAATGATCGGTGTAAACTATGACCTTAGACCCAATCAGGTGGGGTCTAAACTTTTCCAAGGCAAAGACGACAGCTAACAACTCTTTCTCTATGGTTGTGTAATTCAGCTGAGCGTCATTCAATGTCCTACTGGCATAATATATGACATGGGGCAATTTGTTCACTCTCTGTCCTAGCACAGCCCTAAGAGCATGGTCTGAAGCATCACACATGAGTTCGAAGGGAATTGTCCAATCAGGTGGCTTTATTATTGGGGTAGAGGTCAACTCCTTTTTCAATTGTTCAAATGCTTGTAGGCAAGGTTCATTGAAGACAACAGGCACATCCTTTGATAGCAGATTGCACAAGGGTGCAGCTATCTTGCTAAAATTCTTAATGAACCGTCTATAAAAACCTGCATGACCCAAGAAAGATCTGATATGCTTCACTGTTTTTGGCAGTGGCAGGTTGGAAATGAGATCAATTTTAGCCTTGTCGACCTCGATACCGTTCTCAAAAATAACATGGCCCAGGACAATTCCTCTTTTCACCATGAAATGACACTTCTCCCAATTCAAAACAAGATTATTCTCTTGACATCTCATTAAAACAAGGTTCAGGTGATGCAAACATTCTTGGAAACTACTCCCGTGGACCGAAAAATCGTCCATGAACACCTCTAAAAATTGCTCGACCATGTCCGAAAATATGCTCATCATACACCTTTGAAATGTCGTAGGTGCATTGCACAGCCCAAAAGGCATGCGCCAGTAGGCGAATGTTCCAAAAGGACATGTAAAAGTTGTCTTGTCCTGATCCTCGGGTGCTATGGGTATCTGATTATAGCCGGAGTATCCGTCAAGGAAACAATAAAATGCATGACCGGCTAATCTCTCAAGCATCTGGTCCATAAATGGGAGGGGAAAATGGCCTTTACGGGTGGCCGAGTTCAACTTTCTATAGTCAATGCACACTCGCCAGCCCGTCTGGGTCCTTGTGGGCACTAACTCGTTCCCCTCATTCTTTACAACAGTTATCCCGGACTTTTTTGGCACAACATGGACTGGGCTGACCCATGAGCTGTCTGAAATTGGGTAAATGATACCTGAATCCAACAATTTCAGAACCTCCACTCTTACGACATCCTTCATTGATGGATTAAGACGCCTCTGTGGTTCTCTGGAAGTTTTTGCATTTTCTTCCAAATGGATCCAATGTTGAACCACAGATGGGCTTATTCCTTTTATATCTGTAATTGTCCAACCTATAGCCTCTTTGTGATCCTTCAAGATCTCAATCAATTGCTGTTCTTGGACTTTTTCCAGGTCTGAGGCTATAATGACAGGGAGGGTCTCAGCTGGGCCCAAAAACACATACTTGAGGGTATCAGGTAATGGTTTTAGGTGGAGCTTGGGTGGTTCCTCAATTGATGGAACAGGTGGGGCAGCCGATGGACTCAAGATCTCTGGTTTGGGTTGCCATTGACTCCTCTCAAAAGCAGGGGCAGAATCCAATAATGCATTGACTTCTTTAATGCTATTCTCAACATCAATGTTACCTCCAAAATGTGCAAGACGGGCCTCTAGTGGGTCCTCACAAACTAATTGTGATCCTACACTCTCAATAAGCTCTTCTACCTCACAAATTTCATAATCACTCTCATCTCTGGGTTGCTTGCCGATGTTGAAAATGTTTATCTGGACTGTCATATTCCCAAACAATAGGTGCATCACACCATTTCGGCAATTAATCAGGGCATTAGAAGTGGCAAGGAATGGTCGCCCTAAAATTACCGGGATCTTCACAACATTTCCGATTGGTGGTCGGGTATCAAGGACTACAAAGTCCACCGGGAAAACAAATTCACCTACCTTGATCAAAACATCCTCAACAACACCTTTGGGGTACCTAACTGAAGCATCAGCTAGTTGTAAGGTTACCTTTGTCGGTTTCAGCTCCCCCAAACCTAACTCCTCGTATATCGAATATGGGAGCAGGTTGACACTCGCACCTAAGTCCAACAAAGCCTGTTCTATGTGATGATCCCCTATTTGACAAGAGATTGTAGGACACCCAGGGTCCTTGTATTTTATTGGGGTTGAAGTGGTAATGATGGAACTGCATTGCTGGGCTAGAAAGGTTTTTTTAGGTACATTGATTGTTCTTTTGAATGTGCACAAATCTTTGAGGACTTTGGCATAAGTCGGGATCTGTTGGATGGCTTCTAACAGTGGGATGTTAATTCTCACTTGCTTGAACACTTCAAGGATCTTATCCAACTGGACATTATTTTTCATTTGACCTAGCCTCTGAGGGTATGGGGCCTTGGGAACAAAGGTTCTAGGAAGGGGTTCACTCGGTGAGGCAGCTCCTATTGGTTTCTCAGGTTCCTTAGTAGACTCTGGGTCCTTCTTTGGTTCCTCTGGTTCTTCTTCCAAAACTACATGCTCCCTCCTCACTTGGGTTTGCTCAGATTGCCTAAGGCCCTCTTCTGGTGTGTCAGCCTTCCTTGCAGCCATTCTACGGGTGGTAACTGCATTGACCTGCTCATGGACTTTGCCCTTGTCATCATGTACAACAAATTGGCCCGTTGAAGTTTGGCCTTTGGGGTTGGCTTCGGGCTGACTTGGAAAGCTACCCTTGTCTCTTTGAGCTATTGACCTGGCTAGCTGGCTGACAGTGTATTCCAGCTTTGCAATGGACTGGGTATTGGCATTCAAATTTCGAGCAGTGCTTTGCTGGAATTGAAGGGTATTTTGGGCCAACATTTTCATTGTGTCCTCTAGAGAACTTATCTGCTGATTCTGGGGATTAAGATTCTGATAACCTTGGACCATGGGTGGTCCCTGTGACACTTGGGGTACTTGAGGCTTTTGGTATCCAGGAGGTGGCATATGCTGGGCCATTGGCTGAGAAAGGTTTCCTTGGTGTTGTCCTTTGGTCCATGAAAAATTAGGATTATCCTTCCAACCAGGATTCTATGTATTCGAATACGGATCATACTTTGGCCGCTCATATCTGGTATTTTGATAAAGTGCACTCACCTCCTCCATACTCTCACTCTGACTCTGACCAAAGAATGCTCTACATTGGGATCCAGGATGGGTAAAATCTCCACAATTGGTGCAGGGTGGGGTAGTAGGGTCACTAACTGCTTGGCTCATCTTTAATGATTCCAGGGTCTTTGGGGTGGTCTGCTGACAGGTCTGGTTCATTTCAAGGGCTTCTAATCTCTTTGTCAGCGTGGCCAACTTGGCCTCGGCCTCGAATTTGGGTTCCACTCTATGCATGCCCCTTCTTTCTGCAACAATGGGTCTTTTGGGATCCTCTCTGATAGGTTCCCATTGGAGAGTGTTCTCAGCGACCTCCTCAAGGTATGCCCAGGCTTGGTCAGCTGTCTTTTGAGTGAATACTCCGTTGCAGAAAGACTCCACCATGGTCTTGGTGGGATAGTCCAGTCCTTCATAAAGGATTTGGACTAGCCGGATCTTTTCGAATCCGTGATGCGGGCATTGTAACAGTAAGTCTTTGAACCTTTCCATGTACTCATACATGGTTTCTCCCTCCAGTTGGTGGAAGCTGTTCAGTGTATGTCTAATGAAGGCCGTTTTCTGTTTTGAATAAAACTTTTTATAAAAGGCCTCGACTAGTCCCTCCCATGTGTTTATGGAATTAGCCTGTATGGTGTAAAGCCATGCTTTCGCCTTCTCTTTCAGCGAGAACGGGAATAACCTAAGCTTGAGGGCCTCTTCAGACATATGGTTATACTTCCTGGTCCCACAGATTTCCTCAAACTCTCTCACATGCTGATATGGGTTCTCATTTTCCACCCCTCGGAAAATTGGTAACATCTGGATTAAGCCGGATTTCAGCTCAAATGAGGCATTTGTGGTGGGTATGACGATGCATGAGGGCTGGGTAGATCGGGTAGGGTACATGTACTCCCTAAGGGTCATGGGTTGGGTTTGTAGATTTCCGTCAGCCATTTCCTCAATGGTAATGGGGTCCACAAAGTTCTCAACAGGGATATCGAATAAATCGAAGCTCTCTAAACGACCCTGCACACGTAACCAATTGTGCATACACTACCACTCAACTTCAAAAGTGATGGTCCGATCAAGTGATGATGAATGGGGATTAATGCTTAAACGCAAACAAGCTAAACAAAATGATTTTGAAAAACAAACCAAACTTTGCTTAACTAAGGCTACCTAAGATTAAACTAGACAGCTCCTAACTGTGAAGAGTACACCTAGGCCTCCACCCCGGTCCTATGAAACGTAGTCGGCCAGGCAAGCCCCCAGGGGATTGGTGGGATCACGATGCACATGGCAAAGGTTCCGCTTAAATACCAAACTCCTAGAACAGATGAACTGTCTCCCTTAAAGGACAAGGCTATTCTAGGCACCGATTTCCGTCAAGGAGCGCAAATGGTACAACCTTTGATGGTCTTCTCCTAATGAGCTCGTGTCCTAAGGTCACGTTTCTACTCAAATTTTATTAAAAGCTAAGGATTCCTAAGTAGTGAGGAAAATGAGTTCCTATGGGCAAGGAAATGGTGATGAAATCCAATCCTTATCTTGTTGGGGGTATGATTGCCCTTACTAAGTGTGTGCTTTCCAAATTACTTTGTGTATTTTAAAATGATTAAGCACTACAAGCAATTAAACAATCAAACAACCAACAAAATTAACCCACTAACTAGGGATGCGTGGGTGTTATCGAAATACGCACCTCCCAAACTAAATTGGGGGAAGAACGGTTGAAGTCGACCCAAGCCACCGACACCAATTTCGGTGTACGAACTTGGGGGGCCGCGACGGTATCGTCCACCCGTCTTCCGTCCTTAATTATTACAATGCTTTGAAAACTTAAATGAACTAAAAAAAATTTACTACAATGCTTTGAAAACTCAAATGAACTTAAAAATTATTACAAACTTGAAATGAATCCTAATACAAGATTTTCTAAGAAAGCAAATTAAATTCCTAAGTTAGAGTTCTTTGGTTGCACTTTTCTTCTTTCCTTGCTTCAACCGCGGAATCCCTGAAAATACAAACAAGGAAAATGTGTAGAATCCGCAATGAAAACTAAAAGAAAGAAAAAATGCAACTAAGCTATATGAGGGTTGAAAATCCTAAAAATCAAGGAATCCTATATACGCCAATCCCCGGCAACGGCGCCAAAAACTTGATGCGTATTTTCCCGCAAGTATACGGTTGTCTCAAATAATATAGACTATGGAAGTCCGAATATCGTTCCCACGAGGATCGTTACAAAGAAAATAACAAAGATCTATGAAAAGGAGTATCAACTCACATATAGCTAACAAATTCAAATGAAAAAAACAATGGAAACAAGAAACTAGATAATAACAAGGAAAATAAAAAATGCAAGCTAAAAGAAATCTAGAACTAGATAAAAAAGAGAAGTTAGTAAAGAAAATGAGAACAAACCAAGAGTAATGTTAGTAACAAAGTTAATGACAAATGAAAAATAACAAGGTTAATACAAAAACAATGGAGAAATGTTAGATAGATCAAATGAATAAGTGTGTGAAAATAACAAGTGAAATATAGAAAATGAGTGGATGGAGATAAAGAAATATGCTAAAGTGGTGTAAAATCAAATGTGGAATTGACGGTGTGAATAATAAAGAAATGGAGTGTGAAAATTAAAACTAGTGAATAAGTGTGTGGGAGTGTGAATAGAATCAAACTAAAGTAAGTAAAATAAACAACAAGCAATACTAATGGATAGATTGAATCATCTAGAATCCACTAAGTGACACTAATCCAACACTTTTACTCTTCTCTTTTCCCAAAAAAAAAAAAAACAATACTCAAATCTAATTACAAATCAATGCTTAGATTTGGAAAATATAACTTTAAAGCTCTAAGATAGAAATTGACAATCTAATAGCTAAGATTTTCTTCCCTTCATAAAAGAAAAGACTCCCAATGACTATCTATCAAAAAGTAAGCATAAACCAACAAAAGATATTAACTCCTAAGCATGATTTATCAAACCTATGCATAGATAGTAAAAAGAATGCTAATAAAGAAACTAAGCATGGAAGGTTGCACAATGCAATGAAGAAAAATCTACTCTAACATATTAAGCACATAAACAAGGGAATTTAAAAGAAAGAGCATAAGCAAAAGGAATAGGATCAACTTAGCTTCACCTAGAAGATCCAATCAAAGGAATTAGCCACCCATTGGAGAAGAAGCTTTCAATTTCATTCCAAATCTTTAATTTTACAAGGCTTTCCTCACTTTCTCTCTACAATTTGCTCTCAATTACATGAATAGCTTAAGTAAAGAGGAGGAGGCTCTCCTTGCTTGTGTCTCTAATGCCTAGAGCTCCCTTCTTTATATAGAAACATTTGGCTTGCTTTCTTTTGGTTTCTTTCCAATGTGAGACTTCACAAGAATGGAAATATGAACATATGTATGTGATTCCCGTATTAGAAAACAGTCTCTGGATTGATGTACGATTTTGACCCCCGAAACGTCCGAATTTGGAAAAATGTTGTTGGATATGATTTGTAGATCTTTAAACAAGCTTTCCAATGCTTCTAAGATCACCTCAATCGGACACCCGAGTAAAAAGATATGGTCAAAATACCAACCCAGGTCTATCATGTTCCTTATTATTGGCCTAACTTTGTCATTTCTTCATCCAATTGCCTTCCAAACTTTTCCTAACTCTCTTTAATTCTTGAATCTCAACTTTAGTCTTCAAATTAATCTTTAATTAACACCTACAAAGAGAAATTAATATAATTGAGAGTATGGAAGCCATTGGAACTCATATAAATGCATACAAATGACCATCTATAATGGAAAGATATGTGCAAAGATGATGGGGATGAACTTTATGATTTTTATGCTAAAAATAATGTTTTTAGTTCTTTTATCTTTGAAAACTCATAAAATAATGCTATAAAAGTGTATGTTTCGTGAACTCATCTGTATGCCAACTTGATGGACCCGTCTTTTTCTTTCTTGCCTTCCTCTATCCCGGGTCCGCTGGGGTGCGGCGGGGCAAAGAGAAAAAAAAGAGCAATCATCAACATTTTTGTACGGGTATGCCAGATTTTCTATTCTACTTGGAATTTGAAATGGTGATCCAGAGATTCACCTTCACAAGTAGAAAGGAAATCAAACTTTTTTTCTAACTTTCCATTGCACATATATTTTAAAGAAAGAGACAGATTTTAAAATGCCATGAGAGGTGATTTTGTTTAGTTTGTCGTGAAAGACGGTTTTGTACCGTAGAAGGCGGTTTTGCCATGGAAGGCGATTTACAAATCTTATCAATGATGAAAGACCAGAATTGTGATTTTTGTCTCTTTTAAAAATACAAAATATAATAGAAAGGGAAGAAAGAGGGATCAGACTTCTCAAGCGATTGTGGGGACTCGTTCAGATCGACCATTGCGAGTCATGTATGGACACCACCATCGTCCTTCAGATGAGAATACTTGATGCTTTAGTTCACTTGGCTTGGCTTGGACCTCAGATTTTTAAAGGACAAAGACCAAGGGAAGGTCCTATATCCAATAAACAACCGAGTAGATGGGTTGAAAAGCCACATCTAGGCCATGTTGGATAGAAGAAGAGGGGGAAACCTTGGTGGGGGGGGGGGGGGTGTGGGTGTGTGGCCCCCCAAGGACTTTGATCACCTTGTAGTTCTTGCAACAGGGTTTCTTCAAGGCAGGAGAGCTTCTTTTTGCAGAGAATTCTTCAGGATCGTTTTTAGACAATTTTTTAGGACCCCTTCCCTTTGGAATGACCGCCTATTTATAGGCTTTTGGTGGCCATTAGGAGGGTTTTATGAGCATTAATGGTATTAATGCTCCATGATGGGAGGAGTTACAAGTATTAATTTCATAATTTTGTAACTCCTTTTTCTTGGATTCTGATTGGCCGATGGAGAATAATGGACATTTAATCTCCATGATGATGGGAGTTTCATGATTAATTACCATGATTAATCTCCATAATGATAGGAGTTACATGGTTAATTGTCATGATTAATTGGACTTGTAACTCTCATTTGCTTGCTTTTGATTGGGTCGTCCAAGATAATGAGTTAATGACCGCATTAACATGTCATAAACGGGTCAATTAACAACATTAATTGGTCGCTGAGTCGCTTGAAGAGTCGCGGGCCGTGCCGCGTCTTTTGGAATTCTTCTTGCGATGATCATCGATGGGTCCGCATGTTGTTTAATGTCGGATGACGATGCAAATTCAGACATTGGTTGACACCAATGGGCCGGCAACATCTGTCCAGTCGATTTCATGATCGGTCGGGTAGAAAGTGTGCTTTCTTGGTCAGCCGGTTGGTGGTTTCGGAGTGTCCAATGATGATCAAATGATTTTGATGGCGGATCCGTGATGTTGACGAAGATTGACGGATATCATGCCTCAAAAATCAGA
Organism: Persea americana; assembly: GCA_029852735.1. Taxonomy (NCBI): domain Eukaryota; kingdom Viridiplantae; phylum Streptophyta; class Magnoliopsida; order Laurales; family Lauraceae; genus Persea; species Persea americana. The sequence goes on from CM056815.1 coordinate 41,167,088, forward strand.
TTTTAAGAAAATCACAGGGGCCAAACATCGCGAAACGCGAAAAGATTTGGAAAAACGGACATTTCGGTTGAAATCCGACGACCCGGACTTCCAGGGTCATCGGCGACCATGGGCCAAGGTCGCCGGCGACCTTGGACTTTGGTCCATTTTCCAGTCGCCTTTCGGTCACCGTTTCTTGGGTTTTTTCACTTCTGTTTTCTCCTGTATTTTTCTTGACATTCCTCCTCATTTATTGGCTTAATTCCTCTGAAGAAAACCTGTCAAAAGGCTCTGCAAATTAGAGCACAAAGTTTCCTATTTTTGGAAAAGCCGAAAACTCCGTAGCCGATTTTCCGCCAAGAGTTGAAATTAGGGCAAACGATGTCAGAATGACCTGAAATTTGAGGTGAAGCTTCTTGAGCATTAGATAGGACCAACCATGGGCTTTTATTTGAGTTTTGAAGCTGTTTGGGGTCCCGTCGATGCTAGACTTGATTTCACCGTGCGGAAGATGTTGAGTTTTGATGTACGGTCATCCGATGTCCGATTGACCTAAAATTTGACCAGGAGCCAATTGGAGTCATTTTGAGATAATCCATTAGCTCCGATTTGGATGCCATGGTCCCGGAGAGCTTCGCCGCCGGTAGGCTTATTTTGCTTTGGAGCGTCAAAGCCGGGTCAAACGTTGTCGGAATGACCTGAAATTTAACGTGCAGCCCTTTAGAAGCATGTAGAAGCTACTCATATGCTTTGTTTGATGAGTGGCGGCATCGAAGCTTCTCGCCACCGAGAGGCTTGATTTCGCCGTTCGAGAGTTGATGGAGGGTCAAACGGTGTCGGTTCGACTTAAAATTCGAAGTGGAGCCTTTTGGAGGTATTTTGAGACCATCCATAGGCTCTGATCGAAGATTTGATGTCTTCGACACTGTCACCGCCGGGAGCTCCTGCTCAACCGTTGGAGGATTGAAGTTAGGCCAAATGGTGTCGAAATGCCCGAAACTTCATGTGTACCTTTCTTTTGGCCATTTTGAAGGATCTTGCAGTTTTTGTTTGATTTTGATAGGATCTGATGCTTGAAGCAGCTTTGCCTGTTTGTAATAGGATGCGGCTCCATGTAGCTTTTGATGTTGAGAAGGCTAAGTGACATTTTTTGTGTCAACAAGGGCAAGGCATGATGGTTTCCCTATAGCCATTTTAATTTCAATTTTAGATTAGCATGTAAGTCTCATCGTAGAGACATAGGAATTTATGTAATTTTCAAAATTTGTAAATTCTAGCGATGTCCGAGACAAAGAAGGAAAGTGAAGTTGGACTCCTAATCAAAGAGTTTGAAGATTCCCAAAAGGTGTTTTGGAGTTGCCCAAAGAGTCTAAGGAATTCCAAAGTTTTAGAAAGTCTAGAAGTCCAAGAAGTCTATTCCGCTTGGGCCATGTGGAGGAGAGGGCTAGTTACTAATTTTAGCATTTTCTATTTATGGATGAATGCTTGATTTAGAATGTTTCCAAATCTGATCCAAACATAGCAAGTTACGATAATTGGTCAAATCAAATTAATTTTTGGAAAGATTTTTAATTAGTGTTGATGACCCATGAGATGGACACATTGGTAACACTAATTTAAGAAAACTAGACTTTCCTTAAAATAACTTGACTTGGAATCAATATTTGATCATGTCATGAGATAATTTGATGTTCATATATGTATATGTGGGCCCTAATACCTTAAAAGGAAAATCCTCAATTCTAAAATACTAAGTGGGAGCGAGGCATTAAATTGAGAAATCCCCATGGTTTTCCACCATAGGTCCATTGTAAGGAAAGTATTAGTCCCGCGCCATCTTTATAATGGCCGTTCCCCACAGAGGACTTTTATTTGTCTGGTTACTAGATATGGATCTCTCAAAAGGATAGTGTTGGTGAGACGGGGTGGGGGTTCACTCCCAAAGTAAGGGCTGCCCACAACGGTTGTCATTCAATGTTACTTGGTGGGTCACACTTAACTAAAATAGTGATGTAGTATCCCCAAGGACTTGCCTCATGTATTTTAGAAACCAAAGATAATCGGGAGTCATACATTATTTGGTATGAGATACCTAGATAATAATGAATGATAGGGGATCATTAGTCTTAATTTTGACTAACTTTGATCCGCACCAATCTAGGTGATATTTGCACTCCCCAAGGAGGCATATCCCAAGAATTGGAATTCCGATGTATTCTAAATTTTAGTGGTCATGAGAATTACCACATAAATTTGGTAGAATGCTAAACCCTAATGTCATAGTATTCATTAATTGAATGTATGGTTATGTGTTACAGTTTTTCAACATGAATTTGAATACTTTCAATCCACTTGCAACCATTCTCAACCAGAATAAGTTGGTGGGATCCAACTATGTAGACTGGGAACGGAACCTGGATATTGTCCTGACTGCATCGGGATATAAATATGTCCTTACCATGTTCCCCCTTGATGAGCATATGTCAAATGCACCACAGGAAGAGAAAGACCATTATACCAAATGGACAAATGACAATGAGATGGCCAAATGTTACATCCAGGCATCCATGTCTAGTATTTTGCAACACCAACATCAATCCTACAAGAATGCATAAGATATTATATCGAACTTGAAGGAGATGTTTGCAGACCAGGGCAGGCCTGCTAGGCAGGCTGCTATGAGGGTGCTCATAAGCACCAAGATGGCTGAAGGTACACCAGTACAAGACCACATGTTAAAGATGATGGACTCATTGAATGAGTTGGATGTACTGGGTGCCGCGATTGATACAGAATCACAAATTGACATAATGCTTGAGTTGCTACCAGATTCATTCAACCATCTTAAGACCAATTATAATATGAATAAAATAAATCTGACACTAGCTGAGCTGTCTTGCCAGCTGGTAGCAGCTGAGGGAATTATGAAGAAAAGGCCATCTACCCTGATGACAGAAAAGTCAGATGCCAGACCTAAGCCGAAAGGCAAAAAGAAATCGGTCTCCAAAGGTCCTAAGGCGGAAAATGGTCCGAATGGTGGTGTGGCAAAGGCTAAGGGTTCAGGGACTAAGGGAAAGTGTTTCCACTGTGGTAAGACAGGACATTGGAAGAGGAATTGTCCAGATTTTTTGTCCAAGAAAAAGGCCTCAGGTATGATTGAGTCACTTGTTTCTGAAGTTAGTTTTGCAACTGGTACTTCAGAATCCTGGTGTGTTGACTCCGATGCAACTAATCGCGTATGTAATTCGTTGCAGGGGTTCAGGGAAACCAGGAGGCTTAGTAATGGAGAAATCATTGTCAACCTAGGATCTGAAGCTAAGGCAGATGCGGCTTCAGTGGGAGTTATTACTTTTTGTTTTTCAGCTAATAAATTCATTTTGTCAGATATATTATATGTACCGTCTTTGAGGCGGAATTTAATTTCAGTTTCTAGTTTGGCGAATAAAAGTTATTCTATTACTTTTGGTACTGAAGTTGTCATAAAGAGGAATGGTACTTTCATATGTTCTGGCAAGATAATTGTCAAACTCCGACCCAGGATTAGCGCGATTAGTGTCAACTAAGTGCGTGTTTAGTTGTAATATGAGTTTAGTGTTCGTGGGATTAGAAATTGGTCCGATTTAGTCTAGAATTAGCTTTGGGGAATTTTGAGAGCGTTTTGTGCTATTTGGTCACACTTAAGGGTGCCTTGAGTGTACGTGTAAGCTTGGGAGGAAATTCCAGTCTTCTTATTTTAATCGTGATTTCGATCTCTTTTGAATGGTTTTATTTTATTGATTAACTTTTGTGTTCAGCTTGTCTGTGTTTTAGGCCCAGAAACCCAAGTTTTAGCCCAAAGGGGTAAATCAGTCATTTCACACCAAATCTGGACTCAAATTTTGAAATCTCAAAACTATGCCAAATTTATACTTTTTGGAAACTAGATTTTTCGGCGATCATTTTAGTCTTCTTCGTCGTTTTCATCCGGGGCCTACAAGTCAATGTTTTAACCATTGCAAGTTTTGAGGAATGGGGCCCACAAGAACCCATTTGAATTAAGTCTTCTTCTCCCTCATTTTTCACTCACGATTCTAGACTCCTTCCCTGCAACTCTCTTCAACTCAGCTGAGACTTCTTTTTCTTCCCCTCCCTTCTTCTCCTTGCATGCCTAAGCTAGAAAGCCTCAAATCAAAAACTGATCATACCTTCTTCTTCCTCTCAACTCAAGGAACCCATTGCTACCATTTTCTTGGAGATCCCGCTGTGTTTCCACTCCATTTTCTTCTCCTCTTCTTGTTTAGCAAACTTCAGATAATGGATCTCTTTCTCCTCTTCAATGTAGTCTTTTGAGTTCCTTAGGAGCCCATTTTTCAAGCATGCAACACCCATTTCGAAATGGGTTATTGTCTTCACTTTTTGTTGGATTTTTGAAGTTTTTTTCATGGGTTTTCTTGTAGATTTCGTGAAGTACAATTGGTAGGATTTTTCTGAGATTGTTGGGCTTGGATTTTTGGTAAAGGCAAGTGATCAACTTAGCTTCATGATGTATGCAATGTTTGATTGTTTTAGCTTTCATGGTTTGATTCTTTTTCCATTCTAATTTGGGCAATGTATTGTTTCAAAGATGTGTTATAGTTTGAAATCTTGTTTTAATTGAAATGCATATGCTAATGGTTTGTCTTAATGGTTTTCACTCATTTGAAGTTGCTTTTATCTTGCCAAAATGGTTTATAAATGGATGAAAGAATGGAGGAGTATGTTGTGAAATGTTTTAAGTGATGATGGTTAACATTTGAATGGAAATTGCCCCTTGGAGAGCATGGAGGCTCAGGGGATGTGCAGGGATTTGACAAAGGAATGAAATGGTGGAAAAGGGGTGAAAAGGGGTGTGAAATCTGAATCAAATTGAAGCTATCGCAGATCGGCGGTCAGCCGTCGGCTAGCCGACTGTTGACCCACGGCTAGCCGCCCCTGTGTCGGTCAGAATAACAGTAACCCAGTTTCTGCACAGGGCGTGGTCGGCCCGCGGGCGGTCAGTAGGCGGCTAGCCGACCTGCGCAAGAAAACTGAAAAGTAGTATTGCTCCTGATCAGTCGGTCAGCGGTCGGTCAGTTGATCGGCCAGCCGACCAGCCAACCGGCGGCTAGCCGCCAGGTAGCCGCGTGGTGACCGAGTGTACAAAAGGAGAATTTTGAAAGGGCTTCGATGGGAGAGAAAAACTAGAATATGTAAGGGGTCTTTAGCTTGATGTTGTGCAATTGAAACATGAAATGTTGTCCAGCTTCGGGGACACCAATTCATTTTAAACTCCAACATTTGGGTTTCAACTTCACAAGAATCAAATAAAGAGTCTTAGCATATACTTGACATAATTGTTTCGAAATCTTGAATTTTGACACGAAGAATACCATTTCGTACCTGTTTTGATTTACAAGCATGTGTTTAGCTTTTGATTTGTTTCAAGAACTATAATGGGGACACTTTTCCAGCCTTGTTTGTTATAGCTTATGCTATTCTTGTTTAGTCTCATCTTGCATTGTTTTGATAAGTGTTTTCACCCATTTTTTGCTAAGTTTTGTACAAGTATTGATATGTTTTATGCATACATGGATATCATAGAATACCGCTGAGCTTGGACTGCCCTCTCAGTCTGATCCACTAATTAGGGGGGTCCTTAAACATAAGGGCAATCTGCAGATTAGTCGTGTATTTATACACATCTTTGTTTTGTCCGGTTCCGCAGCCGGTTTTTCCGCCCACCTTGTGTGGCTCGGACTTTTGTTTTGTTTCGTCTCGTTTTGTTTCGTTTCGCTTGCTCGTGTCATCGCGTATGGCGGAGAAAGGATGAGCTCAATGTGGATTCGTGATTCACGATGTTTTATTGAAAAGCATATTAGTTTTGAATTGCACCTTATACATGTTTAGTTCAGAACTCATGTCATGTTTTAAGTGTTGATTACTTTCATATTAACTGACTTATATTATGTGTAAACTGATCACCTGCCAGACCGTCGTGTCTGACCCTTTTGTTTTGGTGTTTAGATGCAGGCGCCGTTGCTATTGCGGAGGAGCGCCCGGAGGAGGCTTTTGAGCCACCCCCAGCCCGTGAGTGGCAACCCGACGACGTCCTCTAGACGTTGGGCGGGGTCTTGAGTACGAACACGTAGATGGGATTATTTTGTTATTTTGGGATGTATGGCCTTTGTTGGCCTTTTCATACTTTTGGGGTTATGTAACTTAACACTTTTTGTTATCTTGAAACTTGAACTAAACTTGGTAATGCTATGCTTACGTTTCCTCCTCTGATTATTGTCTTAATGATGATTTAACTTATGCAATTCGGAATCGTAAGGTTTATGTTATTAAATTGTGATGAGATTACTTGCACACTTCCGCAAATCATTGTTCGTGTGAGATTGTTACATGTTCGTTTTTTTGGAATCCTCACCGCGGAAACCCGTGGGTTAATCATAGTTGGATGGACATCACCGTCGCGACAATGCCCGGACTGGGGAAATATCGGTCCGGGGTCGTGACAATAATCAATGGACTTTATTTGTTAACTCCCACAATGTATGAGATACATGATACCGAGATAAATAATAGACCATCATTAAAGAGTAAATCACATTCATCTAATCCAACAAAGCTTTGGCACCTGAGGCTAGGTCGCATTAACCTAAACAGGATTGATAGGTTAGTGAAAGATGGTATCTTGCCTTCACTGGTGGTAAAACCAATGCCTGTCTGCAAATCCTCTCTGGAAGGCAAAATGACCAAAAGACCTTTTCATCTAAGGGCAATATGGCCAAAGATTTATTGGAATTAATGCATACTGATGTGTGTGGACCCATATATGTTAGAGCAAGAGGAGGATATGAGTACTTCATCACTTTCGCAGATGATTACTCAAGATATGGATACATATACCTTATGCACAGCAAGTCCGAGGCTTTTGAAAATTTCAAAGAGTTTTAAGCGGAAGCGGAAAAGCAACTAGGTAAAAGTATCAAGACCCTTCGATCAGATCGAGGAGGAGAATATCTCTCAGCTGACTTTATAGGATACTTATCAAAGAATGGGATTATATCCCAGTTATCTACTCCTGGTATGCCTCAACAGAACGGAGTAGCAAAAAGAAGGAACTGGACTCTTTTAGATATGATCAGGTCCATGATGAGTTTCTCGGGATTACCTATATCCTTTTGGGGATATGCTTTAGATACTGCAATATACATACTAAACCTCATACCCTCTAAGTCTGTACCTAAGACTCCCCGGGAGTTATGGTCTAGGCGAAAGCCTAGTCTGCAACATTTACATATTTGGGGTTGTCTAGCACATGTGCTGAAGGTAAAGACGGATAAGTTGGAATCGAAGTCGGAAGTGTGCACCTTTGTAGGATATCCTAAAGGAACTAAAGGTTGGATATTCTATAATCCCAGAGAGCAGAAAGTGCTTGTCAGCACCAATGCAGTTTTCTGGAGGAAGATTATATGATTGACTGGAAATCTTTAGAAAAAGTTATCTTAGAAGAAATTCAAGAAAAGTCAATTCCAAATCCTACTATAACCGAACTTGAAGAGAATCCGCCCACCCCTTACCCAGTAGTTACACCAGTGCCTCGTCGTAGTGGGAGGATTGTCAAGCCCCCTGACAGGTTCTCGTTTTTGGGAGAGTCTTACGAGACAATCTCAGAAGAATTGGAACAAGATCCCTGCAAGTATAATGAAGCAATCAATGATATAGATTCGGGATGTTGGCAAGAAGCTATGAAATCTGAAATGGAGTCGATGTACTCTAATCAGGTCTGGACACTTGTGGACTTGCCCGCCAATATTAAACATATTGGGTGCAAGTGGGTCTACAAGAGAAAGAGAGGACTGGACCGAAGAGTTGAGACCTTTAAGGCCAGGCTTGTTGCGAAAGGGTATACTCAAAAAGAAGGTATCGACTACGAGGAAACCTTCTCGCCGGTAGCCATGCTCAAGTCTATCCGGATACTCTTATCCATTGCGGCTCATTTCGATTATGAGATTTGGAAAATGGATGTCAAGACGGCTTTTCTCAACGGCCATCTTAAAGAAGACATCTATATGATGCAACCAAACAGTTTTGTGTCTAAAAACCATGAGCAAAGAGTTTGCAAACTGCAGAAATCCATTTATGGATTAAAGCAGGCATCCCGAAGCTAGAACATCCATTTTGACCAGGCAATCAAGGCTTTTGGTTTCTGTCAAAATCCGGATGAGTCATGTGTGTATATGAAAAGTGAAGGAAATAGGGTAGTTTTTCTGGTTTTATATGTCGATGACATTCTTTTTCTCATAAGAGACATAGGAATGCTGTCTGCAGTAAAAGTTTGGTTGGCTAAAACTTTTGATATGAAAGACTTGGGAGAAGCCAGTTACATCCTAGGGATCAAACTCCATCGAGACCGGAAAAATAAGATTATCAGCTTATCTCAAGCTGCGTACATAGATAAGGTACTAGTACGGTTTGCAATGCAAGACTCCAAGAAGGGTATCACACCTTTCAGGCATGGAGTGCATCTTTCCAAGGATCAGTGTCCCAGGACACTTTAGGAAAAGGAGCAGATGAGAGAAGTGCCATACGCCTTGGCTGTTGGCAGCCTCATGTATGCTATGCTTTGTACTAGACCAGATATCTGTCATGCAGTGGGCTTAGTCAGCAAATATCAATCTAACCCAGGTCCTGACCATTGGACTGCTGTGACGTGTATTCTCAAATACTTGAGAAGGACTAGAGATTACATGTTAATTTATGGCAGTGATGAGTTGATTCCAGTCGGTTACACAGATTCTGACTTCATGACAGATAAGGATTCCAAGAAATCAACCTCTGGGTATGTGTTTATGCTTGGCGGCTGAGCTATCAACTGGAGGAGTATCAAACAGGATTGTACCGCTGATTCTACCTCAGAAACTGAATATGTGGCAGCTTGTGAAGCAGCTAAGGAAGCAGTTTGGCTCAAAAGATTCCTTATGGAACTTGGAGTGGTACCTTTGGCGCGACAGCCACTCAGCGGGGCAGTCGCACAGTCCAAGGAACCCAGAAGCCATAAAAGCCAAAAACATGTACAGAGGAAATATCATTTGGTTAGAGAGATTGTGCAAAGAGGTGACAATGCCATCACCAAGATAGCATCTGCGGATAATCTCGCGGATCCCTTTACTAAGCCTTTGACTACCAAAGTCTTTAAGCAGCATGTGGATGGGATGGGCATGAGATGCAACCCTGATTGGCATTGAGCCCAAGTGGGAGATTGTTAGTTTTATGGTCTCAATCCATTAAGGTTGATGTAATAAATTGATTAAATTCTTTATTTATTACTATATTCATGTTTTCCTTTCATAAGATGAATGGTGTTTTATTACTTAAATGCACATAACCAATACAAATGACATAATGGCTCATGAGATGAACCGGAGTCCATAAGTGTATTAGATGTAACACATGTGTATGGATGAGATCCACATACAGGAGACATGTGTCACAAATCTTATACTTAAATTCATTCACAACCACACTACAACAATTTGCACTTTTACCGGTGTTTTTTCTCGACGCAATCAATAAATGTCGAGGAAAGTATAACTTTTACTGGCGAAAAAGCTTCTTTCGCCAAGAAAAGATAGGGTTTTCCCTGCAACATATTTTCGCCAGCAAATGTTAGGTTTTTCCTGGCAATTTTCTTTTTTCGCTGGCAAAAGTCAAAGTTTTCCCGGCGTTTTATTTTTTTAGCCAGCAAAGGTTATTGTTTTCCCGGCGTTTTATTTTTTCGATGGTAAAGGTCAAGGAAAATTTCACCACCCATCCCCACCAAATGGTGGCGCCTTATTTTTGCTTTGTCGTCTAACAAATTGCGTCGGGCATTGTTTTTGGTCAATATATTTTCAAAAATATTTACGTCGGCACACTATTTGCGCCGGTATTGTTATTACTAATACCCAAACCTTCTGCGCCAATCTATTTTCCTCTGTAATTCCCCATCTCGCGTCCATCTCTCATCTCTCTCACCCATCCTTTTCTCACCCGCCCATCTCGCCTCCATCCCTCATCTCCCACTCCCACGCAAGCCATCTCCTCTCCCAGGCGCAGAACCGCCCTCTCCTCCATCTCCCAGGTGACCTCATTCCCCTCTCCCTCTCATCATCTCCGCCTCACGATCCCTCTCATCACTTGCACAGCAACCCCCCTCTCCATCTCCATCTTCTTCCTCCCTGCACAGACCTCTCCATCACCATTCCTCTCTCACGTCTCACCCTCTCCACGCCTGTCTCTCCATTACCGACCCATCTCACGGCCTCCCCTATGCATCAAACATCTCCATCGCCCATCTCGGACTCTCCTCTATCCCCATCACCTAAGGACGATCCCTGCAACCCATCCCTCACCTCTGCGTCTCTCTCGTCTCCCTCGGCATCTCTCTCGGTGTGCCACCTCCTCTGTCTTTGTCTCTCCGGCATCCCCCAGGTACAAATTTTTTAGGGCTTTATAGATTTCCTATTTGAGTTCTGTTTCTTTTTTTCTTTTGAAGAGAGTTTTCATTCAATGCTAGTAGGGTTTTGATTCAATGGTTTGAACTTAAAAGCTTTTAATCCATGGTAGAACCCATTAAAGTCTAACTAGATTTGGGTAATCAGTTTTTTTTCCTTAGTTATGATCATGTGATAGTTTTCTGTAGCTGCACAATTTCTTCTTTTATTACGGTTGGCTAGTTTTCTACTTTTGCAGCTATCCTTGTATCAATCTCCCATTGCCTCTTTGGACTATTATTTGATGTTGAATGGACATCCATTGTTGGAAGTTGGAATGGTTCTCATTATTTGATACAAAGCTAAGAACATACTGAGATGTCGCTCTTCTCCACCCAATGGGTTGTGTGTGAGAGATAGAGAGAAGACAAATAGATGCTAACTACATTTCTTTTGTGTCTAGGTTATGAATACGAGAGGTTGCTGCTAATGTTGCTGAAATAAGCCGTCCATGTGATCAGCTGTGTGGCTATTATGAGGCCAAGACAGAACAGGGCAAAGAGGTGAGCTTTTTTATTGTCATAGTCTATGCAACTTGGACATACAAGCCTAATGTTGGGAATAAAATGAGGTGTTAGATAAGAGGACCTTGTAAAACCAACACATTGAGATTTGAGATTTGATTCCGATACAAATAGTATTGAAAAAATATTTATTATATTAAACTTGATCAATAAATAGGATATAGGCCATGTCCATCAGAACCAAAGAAATAGTATTGAAATAAAGTGAATGGATTAATTAAGATATTTTTCCTTGTACTCTGTATCATCATGTCTAATATTGGGTGTTGGACAAGCACAATTATTTAAAAAGTGAGGTAGTCTTTGTTTATTTATGGTAGGCTTTGTTTGTTTAATTGTTAACTGATAAAATACTTGTTTATCACTTAGTGTTAAAACTTGTCTTTTCTTACTGTCATAGATATTGTTTATCTATTGTCCCTTTCCGAAGTTTTTTCCTTGATTATGATATTTTATGTTTTCTCTTTTGAAATCATGGTTGTTCCTTCTTAATTATGATGTTTTTGATTTATTATGCTTTTATTTGAGTCGAATGTTACAAAGGGTCATAATCTACTCAGTAAACTTCTTTATTTTGAGTTTTTTTATTTGTGTTTATTTTTGTTGAGGCCAATTATACAGCCCATTGATGCATTCCAAAGTGGCGAGTCTTCCAAAAACTTTAAGAATTGTTGTGTAAGTGTTGGATTAGCTTGAAGATTAATTTTTTTTTTTTTTTGTTAAAACCAGCTTCAATTGTCTATGAATGGACACCAAAACTTGCACCCTCAATTCTTTTTTTTGTATAGAAGTACTAACATTTGCTTGCGAAGTGTTGAGATACGACTTTACTTTTAGCTGGGGACTGTAAGTGGGGTCCCTTGAATGTGATTTCAGATCATCAGCTTAATTGTTGAGGTCCATTTTGATGACCAATATTTCATATTGAAGGACTTTATATTTTTTAGATTAGTGGTGTCTACTTTGGCAATTTTTATTATATTTTGTTCCAAAATAGGAATTGGTGAAAGTAGAAAAAATTCTTGCATGCAAAATGGTGGTGGATATTGGATGTAAAAAGGTGATGCTTTGTGGTGGAAGATGATTGAAAATAGCATGGACTATAAAGTACAAGTTGGACACTAGGTTTTAGCAATGTACAGGATAGGAATGGATTCATCAAATGAGAAGCAAAGTTACTCCTTTACTGTGGGAGTTTCTTGAATGGATGAGATACAAGTATGCATTGAAACTATGCTTGTTTTGGGGCTGCATTGAAACTATGCTTGTTTTGGGGCAAGATCTCTTTTTACTTCTTTATCCTATAACTATGTTGTCTTTATTCAAGGAAAAATCTAGTAGCTGAACAACACTGGATTTTTCACGTGGATACTAGATTTTAAAGCTTTTGTTTATAGGAAACCTTCTAGATGAGATTTTTTTTTTAATCTTTTTAAAGGGTTGACGTGAGATGTACATATTGGTAGAAATGGAGGCAATTAGAAGAGTGAAACAGTATTGCAATGAAGACTTAGCTAAATCATCTTAAAAGGTGCTCTTGACTAGATGAGATCAGTGCATGTCTTATACTGTTGCTGCAGGAAGAGCTTATTCTGAAAGTTGAAGGTTTTCAGTAGATGGTTGTTATACAAGATAGAATCCAGGCATTTGTTGTTGTGGATCCGCACTCCCTGCCAGCTTCCATTCTTTCTTTTCTCTCTTCTTTTTTTTTTTTTTTTTTTTCTTGTGTGTGTTCCCCCCTGCTGCTGTCGTTTCAGGTGGAGGCCAGGCGTGGTCAACAGAGAGGAAGAGGGAGGAGAGTGAGGGAGAACTTGCCAGGTATGTGAGTCCCGCCTCTTCTCTTCTTCCATTTCTTCTTTTCTTTTTCTCTCTTTTTTTTTCTTTTTTTTAAACATGGCTGCAGAATGAGGTTTGGGCTCAGTTTTTTTTTTCTTTGGTAACAAGATTAAATTTCTTTGGTAACATGATTCAGCCCAGGCCTGATACCAAAAAACAGCTTAGGCTCGATTTAATGATTCAGTTCAGACCTGATACCCCAAAAGCCAAAACAGGTCTGGCTTAATTCAATCACCTTGATGGGAAGTGGGAAAGACAATGAAGATCTGCTCAACTTTATCATAAACCATATATGAAGAGTCTTCTTTTTAAAATTGATAGAAACAAGAATGCTTTTGAAGCAAGATGTGAAGAAATCTAGTTGGAAGTCCTACCCCTTTTGAAAAACCTGGCAAGGTCTTTTTTCTACCTTGATTTCCCCTGTTTAATCTGATTGTTTGGCTGGATTTTAGTAATGAGGTTTTGATTTTATGAAAAACATGTTACTGTTATTGGCAACAAACAATCGGTGGCCAATATGACTTTTGACATATATTGTGAACAAAGTGCTTATGGATAGACAATATAATTAGGATAGGACCAAACCATCATGAAATCAAACATTAAAAGCATAACAAACCATTGAAACAGAAGATTTAAATGGCTCAGCCACCATATGCGACCTGCTTCCAATGGACGTTCCTTACTATTAATACAGAGATTAGGAGCCCTCAAAAGTGAAGCCCCTTCTCTTTCTAGAGACCCATCTAGACTGATTACAAGTTTGTAATAAAGTTTCTCTCCCTAATGAGTCTCTCTTCTCCCTTTCTTTGGCTCTTTGATGCTAGAGCATGAACCCAAGAAAAACCCTCTTACAACCTCCTCTGCTCTCACACTATAAATTGACATTTCCATGTTTTTCTAAAAGGTAGATTAAACCAATCTAATGCCTTAAAACAGAGGATCGGGAAAAAAGGCCAAAGGAGAAATAAGTAAGTTACAATTTCTTTGATACATGTCCTAATATTTTCCACATTTTGGTTGTTTACTTCAATTTCTGCTTTGAAGTAAACAACCATTTTGGTTGTCCTCATCCTTGTCGATCTGATTTTTAGGGACTAAATGTAATAAAAGAGGCAGTTTGAGAGTTTGTTGACTTAAAAGGTTCTTATGTTTCCTAATCAAAATTATGTATTTATAACTCTCTCTCTCTCTCTCTCTCTCTCTCTCTCTCTCTCTCTCTAAATAGTTCATGGTTTATATGTTGTGGTTTGTTTGATGTGAATGACCTTGAATTGTTAGGGAAAGGATGAGGACATATCATAAAAGCCCTTTCCGAACTATATTGAGTCAGCAAAATTGAATTTGGTTTTTTCATTTTGATCAATCTTAAGCCCTAGCATGATCACATAATGTTGTTTACTTAGAATTCAGCATTTAGTTTCTTCGCTTCAATCTATCATTATCCCTAGCATGATCATGGAATATTGTTTCTTGAATTCATGTTTAACTTATGAAAAAAGCTTTACATTGGTTATCAACCCACCTAATGCACCACTCTTCTCTTGGCTTGAAATAAATAATAAAAACTCGCGAAGTTTAGTGAAGGATGAGACTATAGAAGACAGTGACCAAAATATTCACAAGAGAATTCATATTTTTGAATTGATCAAGTAGGTGTAGCCATTCTACTTTAATTCACGAGTGGGTCAGGTTTTAGATATGATATTCAAGCCTGAGATATTTTTTGGCCCATGTTTTGATCCTTCCCCATTCTATTAGAACAAAATTCCGATTCCAATTTAGGACGATTAATATTGGAATTCGTTGATGAATTGACTCCGGCGTGAACAAAAGTTATGTAGATCAATTTCGAATTGCCACTCACATAGAAGTGAGCCTCGATCTGATTAGCAGTGATCCATACCACAGAAGTATATCAATATATCATTTTGGAAATCCATGTGAAAGCGTGATTTCGATCTCCATAAAGGTGGAATTAGAATAATCTTATTGCTAAATGTTGAGGCATAAATTTATGCTGGGAAGTAGTAAATCGTATTTGAACCTCCTAAATTGAATTGTATTAATAATCAATTGGTATGAACAAGGTTTTATATCAGTAATGATGCCATTTGCCACAATTAAGGTTGTGGCCCACCACTTGGTACATTAGAACACGCATGGTTCACTTGGTGGGATAATTCGAACCATGCACACACACCAACATTCTCGATGCACTCCACTGGGTATCATTACCAAGTTCATCATATCCATGTTAAGGGGCCTGGATCCTCTCAGGCATAGGCTTATGGAGAAGTTGGCGAAGCTCATAGGGATGCTCATGGGATTAAATATTAATTAAAAGCTTTCCATGGAATGAATGATTAAAAGTTAAAACTTGGGTTTTAACTTATTGTATCTTATTACTTATCTAATATTTGTTTCTTTCACTAAACTCAACTTCAATGTTAGCATGTATGATTAACATGGGTCAACTTCAAAATTCTCCCCACCCCAATTCCTCACTCAAACTCTCTATTTTTTTTATCAGATTCTTGATCAGCCCATCCTTACCTCGCAATGATTGAAAGACTTCTCAGGTACGAATTGCATAGAATGTCCATGAAAAATTCAACTTCCAACTTTCATAAATATCTATATTGATGTTATTATAGAATTACATTTCATAAAGTGCTCTTATATATTATGCCTTCAAAAGTTTCTTTAGCTTCCAGATTCTTGGACAGGTGCATCCAAGTGAAGCACAAACATTATGTAGTTGAGTCTCTACTAGGTGCCAAACATACACTGACTAACATAACCATCCAACAGTTGGTCTTTGAACAAGGTATGGGGTTGTGATACACTAACATAACCATCCAACACTGGTGGTGGGCCCGGGTTTGCTGGATCAAACCCCTTTGGGTACTTCGGCTTCCTTTTCCTTGTTAATTGTGACTTAACGGTCCATCACGGTGAATTGGGTGAGTTGTGATACAGTGATCTGTATCCACTCATGCCCAACAAATGATAATTTAATGTTTATAAGATTGGGACCTCATTTTCCATTCATAATGACGCTTATTGTTATATAATGGGATCAAAACTAGGTTTATAAGGTCTTTGCTCCAGTTTTTTGAATTTTGAGCCTAAAATATTGGCTCCCAGTAAAGAGTTTATGGAAGAAATTCATATGGGCACATATATTTCATATCTGTTTAATGACATGACATCATGTTTATGTTAAGTGGCCAAGTAATTGAGATTTTCAGTAGACTTTAGGCCTTTGGGCTTTCTGAGGATGTTTATCACTTTACTGAAAAAAAGAAGTAAGAAATGATAGGTAGGGTTGGGCAGGGATCATTCAATGTAAATCCATACTCAATAGGCATGAGTTATTAAGATGAAAATTTACATTTTTCTTATTCCTTGTTTTTTCTTTGTTCTTCTACTGAAAAGGGTTCATCTCCACTTCCCAACAGACAGCTGTCTGATCCAAGTCTCAAATAGTGTTTACTATTTGACCTATACATTGCACAAGTTCAATAAAGAAGTGGAATGTTGTGGCCTATTTGAGCATGGAGCCACCTACCATTGATGTTGGTGGTTGAGGTATGCTGTATTAGTATCTTTAATTGCACTAAGCATGATTGGAACAGGGGCCAATTCAAGTGAGATTGGGAGATCATAGAAGTATGCATCTCAAAAATTTGGAAAATGTGAAGACTTCAGCAGGAACATAAATGAGGTCTTAAAACTAGAGTGGCACCATGTGTGCAAAGTTCCTACAACTAAGGTTAATGGTCTTGTAGATATTTGGATTGGTTCTGTTTGATTTTTATCTTTAAAAATTATTTTCCTCTAAAAAATATACCATTTTGACAATTATGAGGAAGTTATGGCTGTGATTTGATTGACTGCATCAGTGTTAACAATCGCTTCTATTGCTCAATATTTATTGATGGTTTCTTTTAGGGATATTAAGGGAGCCAATATCAAGCTTGCAGACTTCGGGATGGCAAAACATGCGAGTGGTATTTCTCCTTATATAGACGCATTTAAGAATTCATATAAGAGAACTGTTCAAGTCCAACTGATTTTTTTTAAGTTGTCATATGACCCACCTTATGGTGCCCACTTGAATCACTTGCATACAGCGTGAATGGTTTGATTTCAGTTTGATAAGTACATGTAGCAAAGGTATATTGAAAGAAATTGTCATCATAAAGGTAAAAATACAAATTCGTTAACTTCTGATTTAAGATTGAACAGAAAATGGAAGGCTTGATGAAAAATTGCATGCTTATGGGTGGGATGAGACTGTTAGTTTTATGGTCTCAATCTATTAAGATTGATGTAATAAATTGATTAATTTCTTTATTTATCAATATATTCATGTTATCATTTCATGAGATGAATGGTGTTTATTACTTAAATGCACATAACCAATACGAATGACATGATGGTTCATGAGATGAACCGGAATCCATAAGTATACTAGATGCAATACATGTGTATGGATGAGATCCACATACAGGAGACATGTATAGCAAATCTTATACTTGAATATCTTCACAACCAGTGATGAGATTGGACATCTCATTTGACAAGGTTGCAGTACTTTGATTACTATGAGATAGTGTGATTTGTCTCGATCATCAGAATATAAGATTCTGGATCATAGTGCTGGTACATTGGATGTATTGAAGGACCATGAGAAGCACCTTATGAACACTGTCTTTACTTTAAGGTCTGCTCTCATAATTCCCTAGCAATAGGCTCTTAATCCTAAGACATTAATGAACTCAAGTTTCTATCTATTCATTTGCTTTGAGTCACCAATGAGTGAGGCCAATTGTAGGTCAACACCTCGGTGTCTTGGTTACGTGGTAGTAGGACTGTGGGAACATTTAATGGTCAAGATGGAATCTATCTCTATTATCCCCTTGTGCCAATTAGTGGATTTATCATTGGTAAGTGTACACCCATCTCAATTAAAAGTTAATTGGATGGTACTAATGATTACTATAATTAATTGGGTCTCAAGGATAATAAGATATGGGTCAAAATTGGTGGGATAGTCTGTCCAATTGGTCCATGGATAATGATAGAGGGGCCCACTTGTAGTGATAGGGAAGTTTAGGGTCTTCATGTAATTTATTCCTAAGACTAGAGTACAATTGCATTTATATAGTGGAGTTATTTGCAATTAACTGTGGGCCCAGATTGCACATGAGATGTGGGGTCGCGGTGTCCCAGTTGGAGCCAGCTTTCTATGGAATCCCTAGTGGTCCCCACGCTAGCCCAAGATTGGATCTTTACTAATTCTATTTGAACTCAAAAAGGAAAGATACTATTTCTATTTAAAGTGAGACTTCTAATAGTGGTAATAGTAGAGCAAAGGGTTACTAAGTGTAATGGAAGTTGGACTTCTAATTATACACTAAGAGAGAAGGTTGAAAAGCTATAAAAGGAAGAGAAGGGAGCACCCTTGGACGTCCATGCACAATTCCTCCTAGGGATTCACACCCATCATCCCCTTGTGCAAGAGTTTCACTTCTTCTCCTTCCCCTCTCTCTCTTCTAGTTCCGTTCTAGATTCCTTAGAGATTCTAGATAGTCTTTCTCTTGGAGATTCCACCATCTCTCTTAAGGAAAGAGATCTGAAGCGGGTCATAGCGTGGAAGACGATTGGGCATTGGAGATTTTGATCTTAGAAGAGCTCTTCATCAAAGAGTTGAATCAAGTTCTCCATTAGAGCACAACCAAGCTCCATAGGTATTTTCTACACCTTGTATATTGTGGAATTTCGTGGTTGCATGTTTAGTGCTGTTTCTATCCTTTTGATAGGTTTGTTTGCTGATCATGATGGCTGAGGTTGAGGACATGCATCCGGAATTGGGTTTTGATGGCTTTTGGATAGGTGTTCATCACTTCTAGTTGGTGAAAAGTTTTTGAAACCTATCCAAGAAGTCCACCCACTTCCAACGGAGACAACAGTAGTTTATGTTGACATTCTTGTGTCACTCTCTTTATTTATGTGCTATGATGTTCAGTTCAATTTGATGGTGCCTCTACTTCACAACTTAGCATTTGTAGTTAGGCTGCCAGAGTACATATAGTGAGGACAATACACATTATTGTGAATGATTCGCTCTCACTTTGTACAGATAGCTTTTGGCCATCGATGGTGCCAGAGCATCTGCAGAACCTACAGCCTTTTGCAGTAATCTAAACCAATGATTCATGCGGGCAGAAAAATGTGAATGGAATTCAAGGCCTGAGTGTCGCCCTGTCTTAAACTCATGTCCCTCATCTGAAGGTGCTTTGAGCTTTACATTGGTCAAAGTTTAGAAGGATTAATAATTTCATCCCCATCCATTTCTAGTGTAATATTTCTTGTTCCTTGCCATTGGCCCAAATTTCACTCAATCTGAGCAAGCTGCAGCAGAAGTAAAGATCACATGTTATATTATTAAGCATGCAATTATGATTAAAGCCTTTGGGTAGTGAAAACAAAGGTTGCAAAGCTTGATGAAAAGCTGCAATGCAGATGGAAAATAAAATGCATTATAGCGAGGGATAACTTGATGAGGCCTACTTGGGCCCTACTGATCACGGAAATGTGGGGATGGATAAAGACACATTGAATGGATCCAGATATCAGGTTTGAGGCCAATCGTATATATAGGAAAGAATATTGATATAATGATGCCATAAATTAACGATGATCACACCAGATAATAGATATGTTGGGATAAGGTGGAAATCCTTACTTATCATGTGAGATGTAGAAATCTTTCTTGTTAAATTTAAAAGAAAAGAAAACGGATTAGTTGTTATTCCTTTCACTTCTTAATCATATGTTAATTTTGCTCTTCTTTTTTTTTTTTATGCAGGATCGAATGAAAATTGAAGAAAGTTTTTTGTTGAAAGATTCATGCAACTAAGATGCAGCGAACATGAAGGAAAAATGGATGCAAACTAGCTAGCAGATTGCTATATGTTAAAATAGGATGTATGAAGCTTTTTTGAACAATGTTGTAGGTGTTGGATTGGTGCAACAATGAGATGATTGTATATGAAGATGTAAATTTTCATTGGCATCTGAATGTTGGCAAAGAGTAGAATGTTAGCATGGATTTTTATTTTGTAATGGTAATGGTACAGTGCTTTTAATATTGTAAGGATATTTGAATATTAATATGAAGTGGGATAAATATTTGGAATTGAAATAGATGTTGGGTGTGTAGTTGATTTGGTCTTAGATAATGGAATAGTAGTTTCATACAATTGGAAGTTGTAATGATGCAAGGATGTATATACAGGAAAAGAATTAAAAAATCAAATAAATACAATAAATGAATATTCATTGTTGACGCACAACTTCACCGGCGCAATATTTTTGCCGGCAAAACCACCTTAAGAAATAATTACTTAAAAAAATAAATGTTTTCCTGGCGAGAAAAAACGTCGGCAAAACTTTAAAAAAAATAATTTTGGTAAAATATTAATGTTTTGCAGGCGCAAAAAAACGCCAGCAGCAAATTTTGAAAAATTAATTTATATAAAATATAAATGTTTTGCCAGCGCAAAAAAAACGCTGGCAAAAGTTTTTAATCAATTTATTATTGAAAAATAAATGCCTTTTCGCGGTGTTTTATACATCTTTTCCCGGCGAACAAAAACGCCGTTAATGTTCAACTTTTTACCGACGCAAATGTTTTTTTGCCGACAAAGGCTATTGCTGGCATAGTTTTTGCGGCGCATTGCTGGCGCAAGGGAAATCGCCGGGAAAGTCTTTCACCGGCGTTTTATAGACTTAATAAGCGCCGGCGAAAGTGCAATTTCTTGTAGTGCCAGTGATGAGATTGGGCATCTCATTTGACAAGGTTGCAGTATTATGATCACTATGAAATAGTATGATCTGTCTTGATCATAGGAATATAAGATTCTAGATCATTATACTGGTACATTATATGTATTGAAGGACCATGAAATGCACCTCAAGAATACTGTCTTTACTTTAAGGTTTGCTTTCATAATTCCCTAGTAATAGGCTCTCAACCCTGAGACATTGATGAACTCAAGTTTCTATCTATTCATTTACTTTGAGTCACCAATGAGTGAGGCCAACTGTAGGTCAACACCTTGGTGTCTTGGGTACGTGATAGTAGGACTGTGGGTACATTTAATGGTCGAAATGGAATCTATCTTTTCCCCTTATTCCAATTAATGGATCTATCATTGGTAAGTGTACATCTATCTCAATTAAGAGTTAATTGGATGGTACTAATGATTACTATAATTAATTGGGTCTCAATGATAAAAAGATATGGATCTAAATTGGTGGGACAGTCTGACCAATTGATCCATGGATATTGATAGAGGGGCCTACTTGTAGTGCTAAAGAAGTTTAGGGTCTTCATGTAATTTATTCCTAAAACTGGAGTTCAATTGCATTTATTTAACTGAGTTATTTGCAATTAACTGCGGGCCCGGATTGCACATGAGATGTGGGGTCGGGGTGTCCCAATTGGAGCCAGCTTTCTATGGAATCCCTAGTGGTTCCCACGCTAGCCCAAGATTGGATGTTTTCTAATTCTATGTGAACTCAAAAAGGAAATCTACTATTTCTACTTGAAGTGAGACTTCTAATAGTGGTAATAGTGGAACAAAGGATTACTAAGTATAATGGAAGTTGGACTTCTAATAATACACAAAGAGAGAAGTTTGAAAAACTAAAAAGGGAAGAGGAGGGAGCCCCTTGGACATCCATGCTCATGCTCCCTTGGAATTGACGCCCACTCCTCTTTTGTGCAAGTGTTGCACTTCTTCTCCTTCCCTTCTCTCTCTTCTAGTTCCCTTCTAGTTTCCTTAGTGATTCTAGTTAGTCTTTACTTGGAGATTCCACCATCTCTCTTAAGGAAAGAGATCTGAAGCGGGTCATAGCGTGGAAGACGATTGGGCATTGGAGATTCTGATTTTGGAAGAGCTCTTCATCAAAGAGTTGAATCAAGTTCTCCGTTAGAGCACAACTAAGCTCCATAGGTATTTTCTACTCCTTGTATGTTGTGGAATTTCGTGGTTGCTTGTTTAGTGCTGTTTCTATCTTCTTGATAGGTTTGTTTGCTGACCATGATGGTTGAGATTGAGGACATGAATCCTGGATTGAGTTTTATTGGCTTTTTGGATAGGTGTTCATCACTTCTAGATGGTGAAAAGTTTTGAAACCTATCCTAGATGTCCACCCACTTCCAACACTTCAAAGGTGAGGATCATCCTATTACTATGGCTCAACTCTGCAGCCTAAAACAGGGAAAGAATGAGTCAACATACAACTTCATTCACAAGTGGAAGGCAATGGCGTACAAATGCTCAGACGTACTGCTACAAGTGTCATTGGTCGACATCTGCTGTAACAACATGAGAGAAAAGATTCGCTCTATGATCATCGGCAATAAATCAAAGAACGTAGGAGAACTCCTAGAAGCATCTATGGAGACTGAAATGGTGATCAAAGGCCTTAACAGTCAGAAATCATCAAAGAAAGAGTCGATCGCCATTATAACCTCAAAACAAAAAAAAAAAAAAGAAGGTTCTCAATGTACATACCAAGTCAGCACCTCAGCTGCCAAAGAAACATAAAAACAAAGCTGCAGGTAAGAAGCCTGAACTCTATAATGCCTTCAAAGAATGAGTAGAGAAGAAATATCCGTTTAATGAAGATATTGAAGAAATTTTTTGGGCTCTCATATCAAATGGAAAATCAGCAACAAAGTCTTTGCTGAAGTTATTGAAGAAATTGTTGGTCCTATCCACTACTTAGGAGGCTTCACCTCAAATTTCAGGTCATTCTGACATCGTTTGACCAAGTTTTGGCTTTTGACGAAAAATCGGCATCAAAGTCTTCGGCTTTTCCAGAAAATAGGAAACTTTGTGTTTTGATTTACACGGCTTCTCATCAGGTTTTCTCCAGAGAAATCAAGCCAATAAATGAGGGAAAATGTCAAGAAAAATACAGAAGAAAAAAGAATAAGAAAAATCCAAAGAACGGCGACCGAAAAAGGGACAAAAAGCCCATGGTCGCCGGCGACCATGGCCCAGGGTCGCCGGCCCCATGGTCGCCGGTGACCATAGGAATCCAGGTCACCGGATTTCGGCCAAAAAGCCCATTTTTGGGTAATTTTCGCGTTTCGAGTTGTTTGGCCCCTGTGATTTTCCTGAAATTTGATTTTTGGAGCTCAAAATCCGTTAATCTTCGTCAACATCACGGATCCACCGCCAAGATCATTGGATCATCATTAGACGCTTCAAAATCACTAACCGGCCGACCAAGAAAGCACACTTTCTACCCGACTGATCGCGAAATCAACCGAACAGATATTACGACCCACTTGTATCAATCAATGTCTGAAATTATATGGTCATCCGACATCAAACAATATGTGGATCCATCAACGATCATCGCAAGAAGAATTCCAAAAGACGCGGTGCAGCCCGTGACTCTTCGAATGCCCTGGAGACCACTTAAAGCAGTTAATTGGCCTGTTTATGACAAGTTAATGCAGTCATTAACTTGTTAGTTTGGACGGCCCAATCAGAAAAAAGAAAAAAGGAGTTACAAGTCTAAGCAATCATGGCATTAAACCATGTAACTCCCCTCATCATGGAGATTAAAGGCGATTAAATGCCTATCATTCTTCATCGGCAATCAAAAGCCAAGAAAAAGGAGTTACAAAATCATGAATTAAAAACTTGTAACTCCTCCCATCATGAATCATTAATGCAATCAATGCTCATAAACTCTCCTAATGACCACCAAAAGCCTATGCAAGGTGGTCATTCCAAGGAAATTGGGATCGAAAAAATCCAGTAGAAAAGTTCAGAAAACCAGAAAATTCAGAACTTCTGCAACTTGTGCAACAACTTCCTCTCTTTTAAAGAAACTCTGCTACCACAAACACCACAAGGTGACCAAAGTCCTTTGGGGGGCCGCCCCCCCACCCCCCCCCCACCCCCAAGGTCCTTTCTCCTTCCAACCAACATGGCTAGTCGTGGCTCTTCAGCCCGTCTACTCCACTTTTTATTGGATATAGGACCTCCCATTGGTCTTTATCCTTTAAAAATCTGAGGACCAAGCCAAGCCAAGCAAATCAAAGCATCATGTGTTCTCATCTGAAGGACGATGGCGGAGCCCATACATGACTCGCGACCATCGATATGAACGAGTCCCCACAATCTCCTAAGAAGTTAGAATCCCTTTTCTTACTTTTCTATTATATTTTGTATTTTTCTAAAGAGACAAAAAATCACAACTCTTGTCTTTCACTATTGATGAGATTTGTAAATCGCCTTTCACTACAAAATCGCCTTCTATGGCACAAAACCGCCTTCTATAGCACAAAACCGCCTTTCACAGCAAACAAATGAAAATTGTCTCTCACGGCATTCAAAAAATATTGTCTCTTTCCTTAAATATATGTACAATGGAAAGTTAGAAAAAAAGATTGATTTCTTTTTCTACTTGTGAAGGTGGATCTCCGGACCAACACTTCCAAATTCCAAGTAGAATAGAAAATCTGGCATACCCGTACAAAAATGTTAATGCTCGCTTTTTCGTTTGTCGGACCCTGGCAGCCCCGGGGCGAAGGAAGGCAAAAGCCGGGTCCATCATGTGCCTATGAGCACCATGTCCTGCCTGCTTAGGTGTTGTACACCAATATAGATATGCATATGTTTTTATTTTCATGTGACCTATGTGTCGGCACCATTAAGCTTGGATGTCCTTGTTAATCTGATCCGCTGACTTGGGCCTCCCCCTCACGCTCCCGCCAGCTGCAGCTTGGATCCTGTCCCGCCCTGTTACCCGATTCCGCAGCCATGGTCTTGTCTAGCTATATGTATATATATAAATAATGTTGGTTCTCGTCACTTCGTGTGTCCAAGACCAATGCCTGAATGTGCTCTCATCACACTAGTAATGGAGGATTTAGCTTTTGTGTGGTTGCCATCTTGACAGTTCCTGTTCCTTGTTACCCTACATGTTTTATATTGCATCCTATTTTATGGAAATTATTGCTTTCATAGATTTTAATATTTTCTAAATTACTCTTTTGATTTCTCTTATTACTATATCTATTCACCCACTTGCCAGACCGTTGTGTCTGACCCATTTTTGTGGTACTCAGGTCCAGACCCCGTTGTCATTGAGGAGGAGCCAGAGGAGGCAGCTGGTGAACCACATCGTATAATTGAATGGCAAGCTGACGATGTTATGTAGACATTGAGTCAAGCTTTGAGATACAGATCACCTTTTGGGATTAGTGACTAATATCTTTTGATTCTTTTGGGTTGTACTGACCTTTGTTGGCCATTATTTTTTGGAATGTTAATTTAATCACATTTTGTATAAATGCTAACTTAATATTTTGGTAATGCCAATGTTCATTGCTCACTCTGTTGTCATGTTATTTATATTTGTATGACCAGTCTTGTAATATGGAATGAGTTACCAATTTGATTTGCTACACGCTTCCGCACCAATGTGAATGACTTGTGAGTATGTGTGATATCCTCACTACGGAAACCTGTGGGAAATTAAATGTGTGTATTCTTGTGTTGATTGTTGTAATTACATCATTAGCTCGCAGATCCCGGATTAGGTGTGCTGGCCCGGTCCGGGGTCGTGACATTCTCCCTCCTCCTTATGCCTCTGTTCTTCTTCTCCCTCCTCCCTTCTTCCTCCCTGGCTTGCGTGCCCACCTGCGCAGGTGCCTCACCCCCACTCCTCTTCTTTCTTTCCTTATTCTTTCTCTTCTTCTTCTTCTTCTTCTTCTTCTTTCTTTCCACTGCCCTGCCACGCTACCTACACAGCCGAGCCTCTCCTCCTTTGCTTCTCCTCCCCATCAAAGCCACCACCGCCTACATCATCCACCACACCAGTGCAGTGACACCTCTCTTTTCCTTTTTCTTTCTTTCTCTTCTCCCTCTCTTTCTCTTCCTCTCTTTTCCCTTCTGCCTGCAGCCGACCTGCAGCCAAGCAACACCCCCACTGCTGCACACACTACACCCTCCGCCTCCTCCTCCTTCCTCCCTCATTGCATTCACACATGGCCCACTATGCGCTGCCATTGCACACCACTGCACTTACCTTCCTCTCTCTCTTTCTTTCTTTTGCTCTCTTTCCTCTCCCTCTCCGTGCAGCCCTCCATCACGCTCCCTACCCACAACCCAAGAATGCACAACCCATTTTTATTTTGCTATTTAGTTTGTGCATTTAATTCTTTATTTATTGTAAGTTGCCTTTTTTTCCTTTTTTTTTTTTTATACATTTAACATGCTTCATGCATCTAATTATGCCCATGCATCTAATATGCTCATCCATTTAAATTAGCATTTTCATTTTTTTAGTTTGATTTAATTTGTTCTTAGCCCATGCCTTAAAACATGTTCATGCATTAATATGCACATGCATCATATAACTTAATTACATTTTCATTTCTTTTTTCTTTTTAGATAAAATTTAACATTACATAATTTCCCAAAAACAAAAAAAAAAAAAGAAAAAGTAAAGAACAAACCTAAAAAGAAAAAAAAAGAACAAAAAAAAAACATAAAAGCACAAACAAAAAGAGTTAGTTCAGTTTTCAAAACAAAAAAGAACAAAAAAAGTAGAATCCTAGGTATTAGTTAAATTAATTAGAGCAATTAAGTCAGGCTTGATGATCCATTTTCTTTCTCCCCCTTTCATTAGGATTAGGGAATCTAATTAAGAAGTTTTAAATTAGTTAGGTTAGTTAATAAATAAGAAATTGGCAATTTATTTCCTTCTCCTCCTTCCCTTTCTCTAGGATTAGAAAAATTAGCTTAGGAGATTCTAGGCTTTATAAATAAAACCAAAAAGAAATAAAAATAAGAAAAATTCAAAAGACCAAGAACAAAGGAAAAGATATTAAAAATCTAAAAATCTAAAATTAGTTAAATAAAGTTAGAAATTAAACAGTGGTTTAGGCTGACCAGGTCAAACCCCAGACCTAGAACTAGGTCTCCCCCTAGCCAGGTTAGACTACCTTTAGTTTCTTTCATTTTATTTAATTAGGTCACAGTCACTCTCCGGGCCACGCTAAGGGACCGGGAGAGCGGATGAGGGCAGTTAGGACCCTAGGATAGGATAGAGATCCATTAGAGAAATAGATTAGTTAGATTAAATCCAAGTATGAAAACCCTTAGTTAGGCCCCTCTAGCCCCGGTTATTAAAAAACCCAAAAAAAAAATATAAACCAACAAATCATACCCAAAAACATTTTCTTTTTCTTTTCCTCCACCTCCAGTGCCAAATATTCATTTGAACTCAATGATTAAAGGGAACAGAGGCTGATTTTGAAAATTCAAATTAATGAGAATAACGAGACGAGACGAGTGATTTCACACACCCTTAATATCAATTTATTTACTTTTGGCCCATCATCGGCCACCTCCAATCAACCTCGGCTCACCATTGGCCTTTTTAGTTAATCTCGGCCCATCATCGGCCACCTCCAATCAACCTCGGCTCACCATCGGCCATTTTAGTTAATCTCAGCCCATCGTCGGCCATTCACTTTTATCACTTGTGTATCCCACACAAACCCACAGAAATCACAACTCGAGATCTCGTTTGTATTGTTCTTTCGATTAAAAGAATCATCCTTCAAACCCTAGGTTGTCAAAGGACATCGAAGGGGATACCTGGGAATGGGGTTGATCATTTTCTAAATATTTGGCACCTTTCCCCTTTTGTTTTCCTAATTTATTTCCATCTCACTTCTCTTATTTCCTAGAATACTTGGATTTAATTTTGATTAGGCCGTACACCCATGAATGTAGGTCTCCTCTACCTAGTTCACTGTGACCCTACTTTAAGACCCGTAATTTGACCCAAGTTTGACCCAAATTGAAAGACTCAAATTAAGTGACAGGACAACCGCCGTGTGTTGCCAGCAATACATTAGACGAGAGAAAAATCCACCCTATTTTCTCCCGCTTTCTTTCGACTTTCGTCAAAGGACAGTATTACGGCCGTATTTGTAGCTAGCGATCGTGATCCGTCGATTTTGAGAGTAGTCGGAACCCTCATTTTCAATATAAATCTTTTGATATCTCATATAGCTGAATGGTGATTTCCATTCTCAGATGATCAAAATTCACATCCGATAGTTGTTATAATTAAATCCACATTATGCTACTGTTAAGTGTTATTTTGGACCTTTGGACATTTTATAAATCATATGGACCCCACATTAAATCGTAAGATTTAATAATTAACAAGTTTAGAATGTTAAATGGCTAGACTAGGTTGCCTAGTGGACCTTGGTGAAATAGTCTTCACTTAGATGATTAATTGGTTAAGAAATCGAGTTTAATTGACTCTAGAACATGCTTAATAATTAAGATTTAAAATAATTAGTGTTTTATAATTATAATTTATTTTTGCAGCAAATTCACATTTTAACACCCTTTTTCCCAAGTGGTTAGTAAAGCTCCATAAAAGGCAAGTTTCAATTACTTTCTAAAAATGTATATACATAATTGGCGATATGGTAAGAGTGTTATGGACATTATGGTATGTTACCTAGCATTCTAATTATGTAAATCTCTATATGCTGTCATTTATGGCAAGTTTTGCATAACACGCTATTTATGGAAAGTTTGTATCGAATTCTATTAACATTGAAAAATGTATAATGATATCCTAATGTGTTGATGATAAATGATTATAACACCCACTCCATAAAATATTAATTAATAATATTGATCCAAAGGGATGAATCATAAGAGTGCATATGGAAGCCAAGTAGTATGGGATGCTTGAGGATAAGTATGCATATAATATACTTTATTCTAATTTGGTCTAAACTAATTAAAATAAATGAAATGTTAGAAACAAAACGAAAGTAGGGACTCCAGTTCCACAGCCTCAGTACATTGTAAAACCCCCATGGGAGGATGTTTTAATGTGTGGTAGTCTAGTGCAGTGTAGTGATTAGTGATCGGTTACCTATAGTAGGTATTTCGAAAATGATTGTCTTGGAGGGGTTAAATTCCAAGATACTTCAAAGATGGGTGCACTGTTGGACTGGTCAATTGCACAAAGACCCAACCTAGTGTAGGGATTGGTATTTTGTATTGATTTGTAAGTGAGTGATTGACCAATATGGAAGTGAATGTCTCAAATTATTAAAATGGTTAAGTGACAAGTGAATAGTGCTAAGTGTAGTGTATTGGCACATTAGTTCTAATGAATGGTTCAAGTGTAGTGTTGGGACCCTAAATGCCATATTGGAAAGTGATTTATGTTATATGGAATTTCAATAAATGTTGGTGCTCCACTATTTATTTATAAAGAGATTCTCATTATAGTAGTGTCATGTCATTTATTACTTATCATATGTGCATCATTATTATTATCTTATTTCTTTTATAATATATATTTTGGTTAGTAATTGTTATCTTGCGGAGTACCATTGTACCCATTATATTCCACCACCACAGATGATGTGCAAGAGAGTGAGGATGTGCATGACCCAGGGATTGAGGGTGATGAGGACTTTGAGCAGAAGCCATAGTATGGCTATGATGATGCCATTATGGATGGTCAAAATGAAGATATTTAATTTATGAGAATTTAAGACATTGAGTTTAGTTATGTCTAAGACGTTATTAGTTCATTTTGGGATTAATGTATTTAATTAATATTCATGCTTGGTTTATTTGATGTGATAATTGTTGGATTGTTATTTATAGTTATTATCTTGGCTTACTTGGTATATGATTGGGCAATGTGGTTTACGCATGATTTTATTTTGTTAAAAAAAAAGAAAGAAAGAAAGAAAGATTGGCCTACTATTTGAACAATTGAGTGGCCTTAGATGACTGGGTCATTTGGAATCACGTTCAGATCCATGTTATCGGATCTTGGGCGTAACAAAAGGGGCGAGGGTCGGCTTATATAAGGTTGGGTTGAAGTGGGGCCCGCGACTTAAACTTGGGTTTTTGTTTTTTAACTGGACCCTTATTGGCGTTGGATCAAAGAAGTTCAAGAATGAAAGTTGACTGGAATTAAATCTACTTTCCAACGAGTTCAAGAATGATGTATTTCAAGGTTCTAAGAGAAAACACAACTTTTTGCAAAAATGATGACCATGTTCCAACTTACAAAGAAACTGTGACGACGGGGTCTGAACTTCGAATGAACAGAACTCGGACATGGGAGTTTCTTGAAATGATGTCTTATATCTAATGAGTTTAGGAGCACAATTTTATGAAATTACGAAGTACCCCCTTTTTTTTTTAATCACAAATAGATCCCTAAAGGCATAAAACTAGGTTCAACAACTCTCAAAACTTTGCAAAGCAATTTAAATACTATCTTAACCCTCGTACTAAATTAATTGACTTCTAATTTCACTTAATAATATTTTTTTAAGTGTATTCCACTTAATAATCTAATAACACAATTTATTAGTACTTATCACATGATTTAAAGGGTTGGGGTTGTACAGCACCCAAATGCACTAGGCCACTTAGCCGGAGAGACTGGAAATGGGCATCATTTTGGGGGGTTTTCGTCACCCCTTTCCAAATCAAATTCTAGTGGAGTTTTAGCACAAGTTTAGGGTACTGACCCTAGCATTTATTTCTAATTACAATTACTAACTGTGAGCTTAATAAATGGGAATTCTAACATAGAGTAGAAATGACAAATTCAACAATACCTAAGCATACGTGTTATGAAATTTAATTGAACACTTGCCTTTAATTTCCTTGCTCACCAATCACTCTTAAACCACTCCCCAGATCAGTTGAGTTCACCAACACCACAACCGATAGAGCACAAAATCTAAGAAAGGCTAGGAATTGGGACTTTCATGTAAGGGACTATGGGTTAAATAGGCTCCAATATGCGAAACTAGAAGATGGGGAAGAGCTCTTACCTCTAAGTGCCCAAACCAAGAAAAGTAAGGAAGTAGAGTATTACCATGAGTTGGATTCTGCGGGCAAATGGGATGGGACGAGCAAGGGTGAGTGAGAGGGAAAGAGGAAGCAAAGAGAAAGAGAAACCAAGTGGTTTGAGGCAAATAGGAGGTAAATTGAGCGAGAAATGGGAAAAAAAAAAAGCTCACTAGCAAATGGATGGGGGTATGGGCCTTATTTACCACACGAGATGTGGGCCCCACAACTGAATGAAACAAGGTTCACGAAAGAGGAGGGCTTTTGGACCTCTAATTGAAAAGGTTTAAGAGAGAATCTTTCATGAAATTAAGTCTACTTTCCAGCTCAAAGACAACGACGCCAATGGCATGAAATTCATGGCTGCCATCTTCATCACAGTTCTCCACTGCTTGTGGAAGGCTGGAAGCGAAGCTACTTTTGAAGATCGCAGGCCCTCCCTTCGTTACATTCAAGCCCATCTTACTGAAGTCATCTCTTTTTCCCTGAAACAGATCTTGAAGCCTTTTCGTCAGCAGTCAACTTTGTGCCCTCTCCGCCTTCATGCAGATCGACGCCAATGCTTGAGCTCGTTTGTTTCTTCTCTGATTGGTTTGTTCTAGTCGTGCAGTTTCCTTGCAGTCCCTTGGGTTGGTTTGCTGGTTGTGGAATTTCTTTGCAATGAAGTGCAGCTTGAATGGTTGCTCAGTTTTAGAGGCAGCGTGCTGTTCCTAATAAGTTCCTGGGTTGAGCTGAATTCTGCTCAGTGCAGTGCTTTGTGGTATGGTTGGAATTGTCTATAGATTCTTGGGTCCTCTGGTTTTTGTTTTTTGCTCAGTGCAGTGGCTCTGAGTTTTGTTTTCTTCCTGTCTATCTTCTATAGCTTGCTCCCTTCTATTTTTCTGGGTTGGCTTTTGCCAACTTGGGTGGGCTTTCTCATATATAGCCTCCCCTTTCTGTTTCCCTTGTTGTTTTTTTTTTTTGGGTGGGGTGGGGGCGCTTTTGCCCTCTTCCCTTTTTGTCTTAATATAAATTTACCTTATAGTAAAATATATATATATATATATATATATTTACTTTCCAACGAGCCCAAGAACAACATATTTCGAGACAATGAAAGAAAATCTAACTTTTACAGAAATGACTACTATGTCCGGACTGTAAGAGGTGATATCGCAAAACGAAGTGTTTCTGGACATCAAAACGCCACGAATCAAACCAAAGGGTTTCTACCCACTAAATCCAAATTACAGATTTTCCTAAAATTTCTAAAATACCCCTCAAGTTTCATGAAATTGCAACTAGGTCCTCTGAGGTACTAAACTGGGTCCAGCCACTTCCAAGATTTCATGAAACTTATCAAATACTATTCTAACACCCAGACTTTGTCAACGACCCTCTAAACATGCTTAATTAACTATAAAATATAATCAATTAACTTTATCAAATAATTAAAAATCAGAGTGTTACACCTCGAGGGACTCTAATACCAGCCAGCCCATTAAATTTAAAACACAACTGGATCCAATTGGTTGAAATAATAGTAAACCTATAATATATAAAAACATGAAATGTGACATAGCTTACAAAAATATGACATAGAGCACAATTTGCTAGGCCCACTGGACAGAGAGGCTTAAAGTCTAATTATGTGTATAAATATCTGAATGTCAAAATGAAGGCAATGAAATGAATGATCATGATACCTAGCGTGAAAGTTTTATTTTCTGATTCCATTTATTGGCCTTCAGTTCAGCAAAAAAAGGTATTTCATGCGGCTCGACTTCTCCAACTAGTTCAAGAAGCCATCATTTTATTTTTATTTATTTATCATCGGATGATAGACGCATCGATATTATTGTAATTGACAAAAGACCCATGCCTGGTCAAACTCTGTGTATCGTTCAAATCATCAAACAATTTCCATACCTTCATCTTCTCTCTCATCTCTGTCAAACAAGTCCAAGTCATTCATATAATACTCGAACTCATGGACAACACTCTCGGGAACAGACATCAATACCCTGGTAGCATCAGGATCGCCAATAACCGGTAAGAAGAGGCAGTAGATTTCACTAGCCACAGGACCCATGTGCAATGGCCCACCCTCACCAAAATCCAACTCGTCCAATCCCAACTTAGACCATTGAGAGATGACTAGACTTGCTGACAGATCGGGGCTTGGGCGCATTTCTTCCATAAGGTCAACCATCGACCTTATATACTTGTCATCAAGCGACTCTTTTGCCTCCTGCACCAACTCCACTCCAAAGCGCAAGTTAGCATCGACCAGCTCCTTAACCGTGGACTCAGCACAACCCAGAACGAACCCATTCCCATAAAACCCTTGTGGCAGCTCGGGTTTTAGCCTTTTCCGAATGTTGATTGAGAAGAGGAGCTTGATCCTGAGATGGGGAGGTGGATTCAGTGTCTTGATCCAGGCTCGCCACACGTGTGAGGCGAGGGCTTCGAAGGAGGTGCATTTTAGAGAGGGCACGCAGAGCCTCTTGAGGCGTAGGATAAGAGAAGGGGAGAAGGTTGTGGAGGTGGGTACCAATGGTTGGGAGAGCGTAGTAGTAAATTGGGTGAGATCGAACAAGGGGGAGTGTTGAGGGGCAGTTTTGGTAAATTCCGGGTGTGGGAAGGTGATTCTGGGAGGGGCGCGGGGGCATAACAGGGAACGGGAGTGGAACGGCGCGACCGAAAGATAAGAGTGGGGTTTGGTGGTGAAATGGGCCCAGGCGTGGAGGAATTGACTGCTGCCGATGCCATCAGCCAGGCAATGGTTGATGGCCGTGCAGACGAACATACCACCACAACGGAGGGTCGTTACCTGATTTAAGGCAAAATTTAAGGAAAAAACCAAAAAGAGAGACGACGTCAGTTTGCTTTCAGCTTCTTTCGCCGGAGAGGAAGAACTAATGTTTTCAACTGAAATTGAAAAATGAGGTTTTTTTTTTCCCCAACTACAATTGCACCGTTTTAAAACTAAAATACCCATAATGTGGACTATGGACCAATGGTGTAAGGAAAATACATTCTTCTAAATGAGTTTGGGATTTTGTCAATAAAAACATTGAAACTTGTATAGTTGCATTTGTTAGCTGAAAATGCGACTGTATAAATGAGGCTGAATGGAAATGTATAGCATGCGTTCTAATTGAGGAGTGGTGTTCTAACATGCATTTTCTTATATATTATTTGAGATCTTAGGATATATTTGGATATGTATAGAATAAAACATTTTTAGATCTAAATACTAGCAAACTAAAATAGTACATGATAAAATATTATAATATTACAATATTACAGTATTATTGTTGTTTACAGTTATCCCATATAATATAAAACACACTAAATTCAAAACTGACATCAATTTTCAAATAAAAGAGATAGCCAATAACTTTATGATGTTGTTTCAATGTTTTTTTTTTTTTTTTTTTTTTTTTTTTTAAATGAAAAGATGATGACAATATTCCCTAGGAGTTCAATTCCATGAAAACAAAAAATATCCAATTACATTTTCCTCGATAAGACTATTCATGGTAAAGTGATTTTCTAATAAGACTATTCATATAAATAAATATGTTATAAATTTTCAAG
The DNA here is from genome assembly GCA_029852735.1 of Persea americana. NCBI lineage: Eukaryota > Viridiplantae > Streptophyta > Magnoliopsida > Laurales > Lauraceae > Persea > Persea americana. Next base: position 41,201,519 of record CM056815.1, read on the forward strand.
ATAAGGGATTTCATGGTAAAATGAGTTCTTTAGAATTTGTAGGAATTCAATTTTATGCGAACAAATAGTTCCCATCTTTCATGGCATAATGGGGTCCTTTGAATTTTTAGAAATTCAAATCCATAGTAATGTATTGGCCCAACCATAGTTTAATGAAAATGAATTCATATCTTTAAATTCCTGAGAATTCAGTTCCATCCAAATAAACAGGTCCAAGATAAGAAATAAGTGGTAAAGCAGTTTTTTTTTTTTTTTAATTCCTAAGAATTATTTTCATCCAATCAAATCGGTCCTAAGAAATAAGACATGCCAACTAAAATTTCATGATTCTCCCATCCTCACCATCCATCAATCAATGTGAATTTTGTTACTAGGACCCATAAAATGAACATTTTTTTATCATGGTAAAAAGACCGAATTTAAAATAAAATAAAATGGAGAAATAACTAATTTATCTTATTCGAGGCCCACCTTTCATTTTTCAAATCTGATCATATGAACAACCACTCTTAATATGTTCATTGTATCTTACTTCATTTTAATATGTAAAGTTGGATTGTGCACACAAAGGTGGGCCGCACAGGTTGCAATGGCCAAAAGGTTGGTAAAGGAAGAGGAATAGAGAAACATACCAAGATAAAAATAAAAAATAAAAAGTAAGAAATGGAGATGCCTCAAAAAAAGAAGGACCGGGTAGTTTTGTTATTTCCCCTAGCATGGAGAAGGTCTAGGGGAAATTAGAGTTTAGGAAAATGGGGAGGGAAAAGCCATATCTAAAGGTAAACTATGGAGCAAAACCTCTTGAAATATCATTAGAAATTGACCCCCAAGACTACTAGTAGGCCACATTGCATGCCCAACATGACATATCTTAGTTTCATTGAAAGAAATTAGAAAGACCCTATGAGGAGGGAAGTAAAATTGGAAAGATATGGGTTGTGATTATGATTTTGGGGTTGCATTGTGATTTTTAATTGGGGGAGATTACCCAGAGGTCTCTTAATATTGTCGTTTAAGGCCTCTAATCCATAGGATTTTCGGCTAAGGCCTCTAGGGCGCCTAAATTTATTTAAGGCGGAGGGCTTTAAGCATGACAAATCATATATTTGTATGACGGATTTGCCAATCTAACCTTTTGAGTTCTGTCACGAATTTAATCCCAAGTTTTAAGCTCCTTAACATGATATTTTATAACTGATTTACCTTTTTAACGGATTTTATTTCCTAGTTTTAGATGAAGTTTTGAAATTCAAATGGGAGGGAACGATATTGCAGAACTTGTTGAGGAAGTTTTGTAGAACTCAAAGATTCTACCCTTAGGGGCGTAACCACTATTGGGCTGGTTGCCAACGTACTGTCCCTCACTTGGAAGCAACCAATGTCCTCTTTGCACTTTTAACTGAGTTTGGTAATAATTTATCTGAGTTTGGAAACAAACTCAGATAAATTTATCTGATTTTCTGTCACAAACTCAGATAAATTTATAAACAATGAAAAAAACTCAGATAAATTTATATGACTTTCTGTGACGAAATTTATGGCCTAATTTTCAGCGTTTCATCTTCACGAAATTTATGGCCTGATTTTTAGCATCTTTTAATAATGCGGAGAGTGTATCCACAAGCGACATTTTGAAATTTTTAACTATTTTAAACTTGAAAAGGGGACCTTTGCCTCTTCGAAGAAAAATGTGGACATTTCACAATAAAATGCAATGTTGAAGGACCTGTGGCCAAACGCCCCTTTTAATTGAGCTTTTTGTAAATAACCCCCTAAGGTTAATAAGATTTGTAAATAGGCCCCTGTGGTTGAAGTATTTATAAATAGGCTAAATACCTTTCGTGTCCCAAAATTAGTGAACTTATTTTGGGAAATGACACTTTTGCCTAACCCTTTTATCCCCATATGCATAATTTTAAAAGCTTGGACTTATTTTTTTTGCTCTTCTAACATTAAGAGTTACATTTAGTGGGAGAACATACCCTACATAAATCTAGTTTCCTCAATCGAGAGCCCATTTCATTAAATCAAAATTTATCGTAATAACAATCTAACACATTTACTTATAATTGGTTATAATAAATCCTATCCATCTGCAGCCAACATTTTGATTCATGGAAGTTTCAAAATACGAGATTAGGCTTTATCTGCAAGAGTGAGTTATTGAGAGAGAAGCAGTTGGGACCTGGGATAAAATAATAATATACTCACTTTTGTTTAATCGGTGTAAGGGTAAAACTGTCATTTAAAAAAAAACCCAACACCAACCTTATGGTGGTTGCCCAATTTTGTTAGGAACATTTATTTTGGGGACATGGCTAGTATTAAAATGAAAAGGCGGGGGCCTATTTACAAATCCTGTAAACATTTGGGGGTATTTATATAAAACTCTTTTCAATTTTAAACAAAAATTAGTCGTGTTCGATTGAGATATAAATTGGCAAATTATTTCAGAAAAAAATGGGAAAGTTACGGGTAGGATTCATTGTTTAGTCGGCTATAGAATGCATATAAGTTTTGTTATTATATAATTTGTACTGATCGAGGTGTGACCGACTCTTTACAAACCATGTAAACCACTCTAGGTCGAACCTGTACCCTGTCTTTAGTTAAATTTGTGTACAAATCAATAAAGAACTATATTTTGATATCATCTTCAAAATTTTAGATTACCCAGTCATCAACTGCAATTTCTTGAAAAAGAAGTTTTCTAGATCGAGTTAGCTATGAATTCTCTACAATCCGATTTGTCTGTGAATTTTCTTTTCCAACAAACTTGTGTTGTTTTCTCATATTTTTCTTGAATACGTAGAAACCTGAAAAAATTCTCAAAAACTCTTAAAAGTCATATTTGTTAGTCCAAAACCTTTAGATAAAAGTTTTGGACCAAGTTGTTTCCTCGAAATGTTATGAGAATTCAAACAGCGACTCTATCATAGAGTCTATCATAGAGTGTTGACTATGGTATACTAGAATTTTAGCATGTGAAATTTGAATGAATGCACGGGTTAAAGGCATTTCTGATAAGGAATTCGGCTTGTTGGAAGTTTCTGACATGAAGTGACATCTTTTGCTCTTGCATTCCAAATACTCTATTTCATTCAAGAATTCAGAATTTCACGTCATATGAAAAGGCACTTTCGGTCTTATGAATTCCCATAATTTCACCATTTCAAATGCTAGGGTGGGGTTGGGCATTTGGAGTCTACTTTGGGGGCAGCATTGGAATTTTTGGAATTCTCCCAGACAAAATTTCTCATGGTTCTTCCAAACAAACACGTAAGGAGTTGTTGAAGAAATTTAAAATGCACAAAAAATATTCAAGGGTCGTCCTTTATGGGTCTAATCTCACTATTCTAATATTGCGTCAAACTGAATTAATTTGAAAAATTTTGGATAGCGAGCATATCCCAATTTCCAAACGTCCTTTTATTTTTCTATGATGGGAAGAACTTTGAACAAAATTCATATCTAGATCATTGGGGTTTTGTTGTACTTGAGATTTGCTATGATTACACTATAGTTTATGTTTGATTTGCAGACCAAGTATGGCATGAGTTTGAAATCTCTAGCCGGGGTTTTAATTGGTATCAGATTTTTATGTTCCTACAAATAAAAAGATACTTGGTGATGTAATTGGATTTCGGACATCCATTAATGGATGAAGATGAGGAGATGGTTTTTTTTTTTTCTTTCTTGATCTTAGTTTCGAGTATGCCTTCACGATCGAAGTCTATTTTGAAGGCAAAACCACTATTTGAAGAGACGAATTGAAGTAGTTGATATATACATATTTGGGAACAAAAGTAGAAGAATCAAGAATAGGGGCAATATTTTCGTTTGAAGAGGACTTCCCTTAAAAGGTTGACACAAATATGAATGATCTTTTTCGTGATAAAAAAAGAAATATATTAAAAGATATACCGTCATAGAAACAACTTTTCTTTCGATTTCCACTATAAATAATTTGGCAACACTTTATAACTAAATATTGTAAGAATATGCAATTAATATACTTACCATGCAACTTTATCTGTATGGAAACTATGAACATGAATAATACACATACAACCAAATACTTGTGGAGGAATGGTAAATAAAGGCCTCTCACATTATAGGACCTGAATGAAAACCTTCCCTTTCAATATTAGAGTAAGCATGCAAATAATAAGTAATTGCTTCATGAAAACAATAGTAGCCAAAATACTAGACGTTCATAAATCGATTTAATTTCAACACCTATGTTTTATAATCAAATAATGGTGGAGAATATATTTCATTCGAGTTTCAAAGGTAATTTTTAGAGAATGATGTAAATCAACAAACTATTTTTGATCAGCTCCCCTAGTATAATACAATTGAGAGCTGACACGCTGACACAGTTCACACTGAATATTACTCTGCTCTTACTTGAAGAAAGCACAGAGGGTAATAACGATTTCAAACCAGCAAGCAAAATTCTCTCTGTCGACATATTATCCAATCATTGTTGGCACTCTTTATGAATAGACTCAAATGTACGATAGTTTCATTATCTTTGAGGGGTGAACAAATAAACCCCCAAAAAAAAAGGACCTTTGGGTTCATATCCACAACGAACATTTTACTGCAGAAACAATTGTTCCAGCATAGTAAAGCAAATCAGTTGATAACAGACAACAAATTTATTAGCGAATTAGGTATATGAAGTGCAGAGGGTGAAGATATTGAACGATGGATTAATACCAACGTACCTTCAATGACCATAAGAGTTTCTCGTGATCTTAAAATGGCATCCTTTAGGCCTCATCTTTAAATAGTATTTCTTATTAGGATTTCTCGTATTGGGGATTTCTAACATTAATTCCACGGTTGTCCCTTTTGCATTTAGAAAAGCTATATCTTTGTTAGAATTCTGAATTCCAGATAAGAATTCTCTGGATTCTTGCATAAGAATAGGCCCTTAGTATGTAGATTATAACAAACAAGGGGAGATTTCATGCTAGACATATAAGATATAGCCACAAAATCAATGATCCAACATGGACTAGAAAAAGATGGTGACTCTAATGGACAGACTGATATGTGATTGGGTAAAGAATAGCATTATGTAAGATGACAATTAGAAGGGCACTGAGATTGACCATAAAGCCCTTTAATTTCTTTTTTAATAGTTTGAAGAGTCGCCCAAGCTATATAATATATTATATTGGGAGAATCTGAATGATTTTTCTGACCATGATTGAAAAAGCAACTTCAACAACCCACAAAAATAAAATATAATTAGATTCCATTACAACCAAGTCCTCTGCTGATCAAATAGGTCTAAAAAAAATTATATCCACATCATAATTGAGTGTACCACACACCTTTATCTCAACTACAAGGGATCACACAATCTTAGTGCTTCAAAAAAACACCAAAGAGAGATAAAGAACACTTCCACTAGAGTCATATACACATGGCTCGCACAATACCCACCGTAATTGATATCTAGAATATTTATAACTTTAAATAGGTCACACGCCCAACAGTTATGGAGAGACTTGCTGATCTCCAAGAAAGACTTAAATGAGACTAGACAAAAATAAAAAATAAAAATCCTTCCTTCAGTGACTTCTGATTCAGCTACAAAGATACTTGAAGGGTATTAACCCCGGTTAAGAAGAAAAAGTACTTATTATGAGTTACTTGGTTACATCCATGTCTCTAAAGAAACTAGTACTGATCAGTTCAAAGATCTATGAAAACTCATAGTAGGACTGGGTTGGATGGGTAATCATTTCCATCATAGGAGAGATTAGTTGTCCATCCAATCTAAACCAGAGAGACCGATCAAACCAAAAACAGATGCTTGTATAGTTACGGATGTAGGACTAGGAGCCTTCTTTAGCTGGCAGCTTTTCTTTTTATATTCTTGGGGGATCAGAATGTTCTCAAACCCATTGCATTCCATTATTCCTATGCCACATGTTCCTCTGTTATTTATTTATTTTTCTTTTTTTTTTTAGGGTAGCCCAGCTAAGGGGTTTGGGATCCACAAGAGTACTTGGATACACGAGGAGAGAGAAGCGAGAAGGGAAAACCTGCACAGGCAGGGAGTGAGTACCATCACATGCAGAGAGTACCCACACATTCAGAGGAGTGGGAACTTGCACATGCCAGGAGTGAGAGGAGGCCACCAATTGATCCCTGGTCATCGGGGTGAGAGGACAGCTAGGTCACTACCAGAAGCAGTCAGACCTATCTTATTCTTCCCACCAGCCATGTGCATGGTGAATCGTCAGATACGAATTGCACACTGCTTGATTGGATATGGCCAAAATTTTGAATTGTTTTTGTGATCATAGCCATTGAATGAGGACAGTGTAATAAACCCTTAAAAATGTTATATGTTAATGAAATGAAAGATTTACCCTACACAATCTATATAATGCCCTTCTTGAAAGTCGTATTCAAAGGTAAGCCACTACAGATGGACAGGACTATAGTATAATCGAAACCAAAGGACTTGATTCTTTCTCACCCACCAAACTACAAATTATTGTTTCTTGAAATTTTTTGTGAGACCTACCTGACTAGTATAACCTTTTCTGAATTTGGATATCTATCAAATATGTCAATACATAAAAAAAATTCCTAGCCCTTCATCAACAAGTTCATTAGATTTGGGGTCTCAATCAGATTAGGCATTGAATTAGGCTGCCAGCCTACCAATTGAGGTTTTACATTGATAACAACTCAGCAAAGTGGAAGAAAACGAAGAAGAAAAAACTCAGCACAAGGATCCTGCAATTGGTAACAGACTGATTTTTCTGTCCTGGGTGTGCTTGTGGTTGGATAGCTGAAAATTCTGGCAGTGGCTACTATTTTCTTTAATTCTTGTAGAAGCTTTCTTATAAAATGCATATATACTGTTTCAAATGAAAAATGTTTATATACTATTAGAAGAGGAAATTCTGAAATATTTTAGAATCAAAGTAGAAATATAATGATTTTTAACTAAAAGGATTACCGATTTAACATCAACTAGAAGCAGCTCATAAGCTACATAGGTAGATATACAAATAACAAGCTGCAACAAACCAAAAGCAAACCTTAAGAAGAAAAGGTACACATTTTACACTTGCACGAAACAAAATACTACAATGCCCAAGAAGCATTGGTGGGTTTGATTAAGAACCATGGAAAAAAAAATGAGTTTCATTGAATGATAGACACAAAAATGAATAACAGGAACAGAGAGCTGAAGAAACAGGAGAAAGGTACAAAAATGGAGCAAAACATCTAAAACTCGGCCAAATCTTCAACTCCCAACTATCCGAGAGAGGCCCCATAAATTCTTTGTTCTAAAATAACTACAGAAGACAAAAACTGACCCAAATGAGCAAAACCAGATTTTAGATATGTCACCAACGAGGGGTGGGAGAGAAATGAGCAAAACCAACCAAATTTAACCAACCATCCCTACTCGAAGTACACACAACAAACTAATGTAATTGGATTTCTGTTTCTATTCATTGCAATGAAAGAGACTTGCATCCAAAGCAATCCAATAAAATAATTAAAGCATAAATCAACAAAAACAAATAAAGATGCAAGCAAAACAGTTAAACAGATCTACAAAAACCAATATAAGAGAAACATTCAAAGAAATAAGATATGTTGAAGAAGCCCACCTGAACTACTAAAGGAGGAATGCTCAAGAAGCTCTGCCCCTCCACCCTATACAAAAGCTTCCTCCAAGACCTGTTGGGCCTTGTAGAAATCTGTAGAAACTCTTCTGCAGTGAAATCCATGAAAGCCTCAGCAAAGATTGCACCTTCTCCATTGCAATCCACCTCAAGCTTCTGACCGCCTTCCCTACTGACTCGCAGCCTCCCCGCCAATGGGTAGTAGTCCACGAGAGTTCTAGAAAGGGAGGATTTCAGGGTCTCCAAGCATACTCCTTTTTTGTAGAGATAAAGATACTTGATGGAGAATCTTAGGAATTTCTGGTCATCAAGGTTAGAGAGATAGAGAAAGTGTTTGGGTGTTGGAGATTTTGGATATATGTAGATGGGCTGAGTTGGATAGACGCAATCTGGGAGTTCCGGGGGTTGGTGCATGATTTTTTGGCACCGAAACGGAAAAAGAAGAGATAAAAGCAGAAGAGGAGCAGTAGTAGTGCTGTGGACAAAACTGTGGACAAAACAGGAAGATGACTGAGGGATGAAAGTAGTTGAAAGAGACACATCGAGTGACGAAATGAGGAGGAGCTAGGGGATTTTATAGTAGGAGCATCTATCAGTCAACATCATATATATGTACAGTCGGATTTGTGGGTACAATTATATTCTTGATTCCTAGATTTGTGGGTACAAGGTCAGATCCCTGGATGCTCACACTCTCGAGAAATTCAGGAGTCTTTTCAGTGGGGGCCAGTTAAGAAATCTAAATCGTTCAAATTAAGTTCCCCACTCTTTATATGGGCCTTTGTCAAATGTAACTCCGACAGGAGTTTGGCTTAACATCAAATGGATCACTTGTGAAATGGTAAATAGAATACAACACAAAAAATGTTAAGTAATTTATAGTGAACACTGCGGCGTTAAGATCACCAAATTCTATTTGTTTAGAGGGACAGTTATTCTCCATTATTAGTGGCCTCCATTATGGAGCCTCACAAGTTCCAAGTCCCAATCTCATTAGGATCAACTCGAGGCACCGACATTGAAGGACGAATTATTTTAATGCAAGTAGAAACATCACATAAACTAACTTGAGAGAGATGGAATAAATATACTGCCGAAAGCTAACTTGTCATCCACTTTCATCATTCAACTTGAGAACAAGCAAAACGAATTCATTCCACGGATATCTTTTGCAAAGATCCTCGGCATCGTTTACCTTTTCAGTGTGGTTCTTTCTTTTCTGTGGAAAGACATGCGTTCTTTTTTTTATTCTAAACCAATAGTGGTATATTAACCCAAAAAAATACCAAAGTGGTATGAATTTGGAGTGACTTCATGTACCCACGTGGGAGATAACACTACTAATATTAGGGCTTCTCATCAAAGCACGGAATTTTCTTTAACGAGTTCATGGTACCATAGAATAATAACATTATCTTTGTGTAAAGGTTGCATTAAAGGGTGATGAGAATGCATCGCAGACTTATAAAGTATCATCACCCGTGGGTGGAATTCTTGAAACTTTCGGAAGGTCTTTGAGATGCTGAAAGACAACATATTTCTTTTTATATGACTTACTCCACATCTATGATAGTGAAGAGGTAGGAAGATAAAGGAGAGGTCGTGAGTCAGACTTCCACAGAGAGTGAGGAGCGTGCACTCTTAATTTGGCTAATAATAAGCGGGCCAATGGAGTTTGGGCAAGATTTTGTGATGTTTGATGTGGGTGACTAGGACCATAGTTTAGGCAAGCCGAAAAGTAGTCAACTTAGTGACTCGGAGAGATTACTTGGAAAGCTGCATTAATATTTATTTTTAACTAACAAAATTAAGAATCCTGGTAAATATTTGAAAAACTAAAATAACAGAAGAAATACTATGGGGCCATTTGGAAGCTCTAATCTAAGTAATAAGAGCTAATAGGTTAAGGTTTAAAATAAAATCTTCAATTTCTAAACTCCAATTTACAATTAGAGCATTCAGTAGCTCAATTGGTGAGGCACCTCCTTTCCACAAAAAACAACTGGGGATTGTAGGCACCTCATTTTGGCACCCTATGAGGGGTAAATCAGTCTACCCTGTTTAGTGATGCTTCAATTAAGTTCTGAATTAAAAATCACCAGTTAAAATTGGAAGGATTTAAGATAAATCTTTCATTGGAAAATACCTAGAGAATGAATTTCCCGAACTATCACCAGACCTCGCATAGGTCATCAAAGCACCCCATTCAGTGGTAGAGATGGAAAATAATCATCGATAAAAGTTAGGGTTAAGAAAATGGGCTTGATTGATGGATAAATAAATAAATGAGTAAATAAATAATAAAGAGTAAGGCTCTCGTAAGCTCAAGTTTAAGATAAAATCTCGTAAGCTCATGCTTGTGAGGGCCACCTTTGGTCCATCCAAATGAACCAAACACTTGACCCTTCTAAATTGCACATGTCCACGAATTTTCTATAAGATCCAAATTTACTAGACCGTTGGATCAACTATATATTGATTTGAATAGACTATCGACCATTAAACTTTTGGGCCCATATAGAGATGATAGAAATCACGGTTGGGCTGATTTCTTTTAGAGAGGAAGATTCCAAGGAGTCCTTCAAATCCCCCTCCCCCCCCATGTGGGTCCCTAGGTGGGCCCCACCATAAATTTGAGCTTACCTTATCCTAAGTATGAGCTTAGGAGAGCCTTCCTCAATAATAAAAATAGAGTTGTTTTTTGCCAGAGTCTGCAGATGACCAATCAGGGCATTTAAGGTCTAAGATAGCCACCGGGGTTAAAATCAAATTTTAAAATGATAGCAGTAAGTCCCATACCCCAAGAATGCCCACTTGAAAAATCACCTATCACTTCTAGACTCCTAATCGCCACGGAAGTTGGCTCATCGTGATTTACTCGTCGAGAGCTTTCTCTCTATATATAGAACGTCAAAATTCGACGAGTAGATCAAAATCAGCGAAACCTAGGTCCCAGTGATGGCTTCCCAACTCAAACTCAACCTAGCCTAACCTGAACCCGACCTGAACCTATACCCATCAAACCATCAGCCCCTTAACTAAACCCATGCCTAATCCAACCCACTAGGCCTGGCCCATCAAACTCCAACCCACCTGAGCTCTGACCTATACCTGAACCTAAAGCTCAACCTGACCCAAACCAAGCCCAAACTCCTAGGCCAGACCCGGCTTGGGCCAGATCGCATGGCCCATCACTTGGATAAGGGAGGGAGATTCCACGAGATCTGGGAAACAGTGTCCCAGGACTGAGTCGTCTCTTCCCCTTAAACCCCTCTCCTCTCGTCCCTATCTCCCACATGCGCAGATCTCCAGGATCCACCCCATCTCCACGCAGCAGCCCCATCTTCATCTCCATCTCACGCCAACCCGCTGCTTCATCGCCATCCCTGCGCAGCAATCACCCCAGATCCATCTCACCTTCATCTTCCATCCAGCCATCCAGGCGCAAGACACCCCATCTCCACGCAGAGCCAATTCTCATCCTCTCCTATGCGCAGAAGACCCCATCACCATCCTCTCCATCTCTCATCACACCCAGTACCTTGCGATCTCTGCCATCATCACCGAGTCTCGCCCTCTCCATCAACCTCCATCCTGCGCAGCAACCCCCAGAAGACCTCTCAGCCCACGTCCCTGCGCAGAAACCCAAACCCATTCCATCGTCACATCATCCATCTCCATTGCTTCCATCACCCGCGCAACCACCCCCGGTGCAGACCATCGCAAGCAGAATGCCCCAGTGTGGCCCTTCATCCCGCTGCAGCATCCGTCTTCGTCTGCCTCGCCGTCCGTCGTCATCACTCTCTCGCTCTCATCAACCTCGCAGCACGCAGGGATCCATCTCGCAGCCGCCTCACCGGATCTCATCACTCCTCAGCCATCTCCTGTCTGCGCTCCACGCTCATCTCGCAGCCCTCCAGCCATCTAGGCGCAAGACACCCATCTCCGGACTCGCTCCACTTCTGTCTTCGCCCTCGGCCCTGCGCGGGAATCATTCCACCAACTGTCACGTCCCCCGTAATAAAAGTTGGGGAAAAATGTAAAAAGTAAATTAAATTCAAATTTCTTTTATTTAATAAGACGCAAGCTTATAAAAGTGGACTCACATAAAATTTCAACCCGTAGTGAGTCAAAATAAATTTCATTAAATGCAGCGGAAGCTTAATTCAATTGGTATTCAATGTTCATAAATGAGACCCAACACAAAACTAGATAAAACAATAATAGTTAAAGTTTCAAAATAAATTAAATAATTTCTGAAAGAAGTCTCAACACTAAAAGAAAGTTTATTTAAATAATTCTAAGATGATGTTCTCTCTTGTGCTGGCTCAGACGGCTGCAAAGCCATCTCCGGAATCCCACTCGGGTTCATCAGTTAGCTCAAACGTTTGAAACGTTTGATCATCCTCCGTCTTCTTGGTAAAGTAGGGCTCGGTACTTATGCACCAAATATTACAAAGTAAGAACATAATCATAATTCAAAGTTTAATATGATAACGAGAAGAATAAAGACAAGTGAGGTCGTAATAAAACAATGACAATAATAATAACAAGAATGAACGTATGATATAAAACCAGATGGCACAAAGGAGCAATATAAAATCACACAGTGACAAGTATCCCCGTTGTGGGTGGTCAGCCCTAAATAAATCAGGAAAGCCCGTCTATAACGTCGGTGGTCATAAACCGATCAAAATATCAGGATAACCTATCCATAGTTCAAAGCGGATTATAAGTGATCCGATCACATCGGTGATCAACCATCCATATATCGATCTGCAGTCGTCCATAAATGGTCCATGTAAACACATAAACATATATTCATAATAGACCTAATTAATAATGCTCCACACAAGAATCCTAAGTCAAAATGAAGTGCTGGCCGTTCCACATTTCATATCATATTCAAATAATCATTCATGTATGCAAACCCGAAGGTCAAAGAATAATCACAATCCAATCATAAGGTCTCGTACCCAACAACCACTGGAATTTCTAATAGATAAAAGATCAACGCATCCCTTCTAAATCAATGATGTATAGACCCAATTAAGGGTTTTCCAATAGAGATGGGTTGAACTCAAATCCACTAGGATTTGCCCGAGATCATACGAAGCACTAAAACCCGATGTTAGTAAGATATTGTGTGCCTAGACGGTATTTACTCGGTCCAAATATCCAAATAATGAGATACAAAAATATAATTTTAACACATTAAAAATCAAAGATATCATTCAAAAATTAATTTGTAAATAATAATTGTGAATAACAACCTTAGTTTATAATTTTAGAAAACCTGAGGACCCTATCTAAAACATTTTACACCTTCAAAATAAGTCAAAGGGTCTAATTTGAGTTTATAACACCACTAGGGCCCTTTTCCTAATTTCTAGAAACTAAAAGGGCAAGGTACACAATTTAACAGAACTTCAAAGTCAATTCTGTAACATGGGTGATGGCTACATTTTTCCCATACACTCCCAGACCACCGAATTCCACTCTCCATTCATCCCATCATTTCTGTACTAATGTCACATGGGAGTGACATGGGATGACATCATCGTCATCTCCATTCTCTTCTTCTTATCACAGAAGTTCTGTAATGTACTCAACGTTGTAATGTGCTCATCGTCAACAGCATGTGCACTTCGGTTAGTGGCCCACTGATCAAAAGCCCACGATCAACCCCCATCTACATGGTCGCCCAAGGCTATACGGCCGGATGCGCGGACTAGATTTGTGATCTAATCACCCAATGGACCCCACCACTGCCTAATATCCAAAATAAAACCCCTTTGATGATTGACGCCCCAAACTGTGTAAACCATTAGATGAGGGGCCAGATGGGACCCAATCCCCACGGGTCTACCACCATCAGCTTCGCCCCTGGTTCCCTTATCAGATGTGGGGACCTGATCTGCAAGTGGTGGCCCACCTAGGTCCCATGGTCAAAATCACGGAACGAACACAGACGATCTGTATCATGATTCTATTTCAAGTCAAGTTTGCACAGGTTCTGTAGAGATTGAGTTGCATCCAACTCCCACGTTTTTTTGTCTACAGTAATTATTATGCAATAGTAACACATAATTAATAAAATAAACCAAATTACCCCCTCATCACAAAGCAAAATAGCATCACAATATTATCACAAGAAAAGGGCTTCAAAGGCTTCTACATGCATTGTGTAAGACCCCGCCCCGAGAGTTTCTTTTTAGTGTTGATTAAGACGTGTTTTAACTATAAGTGAGATTAGAGGAAATGGGTTAAATCTGGATTAGAATAGCTTTTTATAGCTTTGAATAATTTTGGGAACTCTTTTGATCTAGTGGGGCCCTTTGGGGGTTCCTTTTTGTGTGTCTTGATTAGTTTTGGGATTTATTTGATAATTCTAAAAATCTGTAATTTGCTCCGTTTAATGTATTTTATGATTCCCAACAACTTTCGTATTTGTGCCGTTTCTATTCGTGACCTCTAAACCCTACTATGCCATTGATAGGGGTAAAACAGTCTTTTTGCACAAAATCTGGACACTATTTTCAATATCTCCGAAACTTGTAAAATATATACTTTTTGGAAAGTAGAAATTTCGACGATCAATTCTTCCTTCTTCGTCGAATCCATCCAAAGCCCGTAGATTGATGTTTTAGCTCGATTGGACTTTTAAGTTGTGGGACCCCTTGCCATTATCTATATAAGGAGGAGTCCTTTTCCCTCTCTTCCTCTTCTTGCAACTTCCTTGAGAACCAATCCCAGCCCAGCCCTAGAGTTTTTCTTCAAGCCTTCTTGCTCCTTGCTTCCCCATCTCTCAACCTCTCTCAAATCTATTACTAAAGGCAAAATGGAGGCATTGATCTTCTTCCCCTCCATGAGAGCTTCATCTTGATACCATTTGTGGAGAGAGCCTTCCATTCCAAGCTACCTTTTGAGCAAACTCTTGCCATTAGAGGACTCTTCATGTAAGTTCCTCTTCTCATCTCTTGGTTGTGTATTCTTCTAGCCATGGAGGTGCTTCACCATGATTATTGGAAGCTATCTCCATCTATTTCTTGATTTTGACATTCTAGGGTTGTAATGATGTATTTTGGGGATTTTTGTGTAGATTGTAGATTTTGAGCTTGATAGAAGAATTAGAGCTTGACTAGCATACTTGGAGACCAAGGCAAGTGGATGAATGGATTCGATTTGAATAAGTTCTTATTTTGTTGAAAATGTGGATTTTTACTATTCCTATTTCATTTGGTTCATTATGTTTCATAATGCTTTTGGAAATGTACTCATTGACATGGTCTTTCTCTTAGTTAGTTTTATGAGAATAAATGCATTCATCATCAAGTTTATTTTGATCATTTCAAACTTCTTAAATGATATTTGTACTTGCATTAAATGAGATTGGTATTGGTAGGAGAATTAAATGCATAGATGGAATGGTGGTTGGTGGAAAGAATTAAATGTTAATTGGAAGGGAATAGACCCATTTCATACTAGGAAATGGTTGGAGTTGAGGTGATATGGTTTGGGAAGGAAATGATTGAAATCTGCACCTGATGTGTAGTTCCCGCAGCTGGGCGGTCAGCGGGCGGTCACCTTGGCGGCTAGCCGACAGGTGACCGGCGGCTAGCCGACCCAGATGCGGTTAGAAACACAGAATGCTGTATTTTGACAGGCGAACCGCGGTCAGCCGCGCGGTCATCTCGCGGCTAACCGCCAATCCAAAAACCATGTGACCGCTAGGTAGCCGACATGCGCGGTTAGAAACACAGAATGCTATATTTTAGCAGGGGAACCGCGGTCAGCCCCGCGGTCAGCCAGCGGCTAACCGCCGATCACCTCGGCGGCTAACCGCCAGATGACCGACAGGTGACCGAGTTTCACCCAGAATTCCTGAGTCTTTTCCTATTGGTTTCAGATATGGTATTTAAAGGTTTGGATGGGTTGTTCTGATGCCCTACCACCTTGGAAAGACCCAGGGGATGACATAAGGAGATTGACATAGAAAGAAACACCATTTCGGAAAGGTATTGGGACTTTTAGATTCATCAACGTGCATAAGGAAACTTAGTATGTCCTCTATCATTCGAGTACCATACTAAGGGTAATATAGACATACAAGATCCTTATACATGTCGTTTGAATATGGATGCCCCAATATATAGTCCCTAATGATATAAGGTTTCATTACATTGTTCTGCTCAGGTTTTATGTATAATTACCCGAGCCTACCAGTTTTATCTCGAATTCTGATTTATACACCTGATATGCCCTGCCAGCCCTGTCTATGCATGAACTGATAATGACATGAAATGTGTGCCTACGAGCACCATGCCCCACTTACCCGAATGTTTTATACTGATATGTTTTGTATACGTTTGGATTTCTCATGTAACCTATGAGTCGGCACCACTAAGCTTGGACGTCCTTGTCAGTCTGATCAACTGACTTGGGCCTCCCCCTTGTGCTCCCGCCAGTTGCAACTTGGATCCCGTTCTGTCCCGTTACCCGGTTCCGCGGCCGTGGTCTTGCCTAGCTATATGTATATGTATATGTATATAATGTTGGTTCTCGTCACTTCGTGTGCTCGAGCCCAACGCACTGAATGTGCTCTCATCACCTTAGTGATGGAGAGGATTTAGCTCTAGTGTGGTTGCCATCTAGTCAGTTCCTGTACCTTGAATACCCCACATGATTTATACTGCATCTGTACTTTAAATGAAATATGCATCCTGTTTTATGACAGTTTTCGTTATGTCTATGATATGCTTTGATTTCTTTATTGATATTATCTATTCACCCACCTGCCAGACCGTCGTGTCTGACCCATTTTTGTGGTACTCAGGTCCAGATCCCGTTATTGCCTTTGAGGAGGAGCCAGAGGGGGCGGTTGATGAACCGCAACGATTAGTAGAGTGGCAAGCTGACGATGTCATGTAGACATTCGGTTTAGCTTTGAGCCGCGAACATTTTGGGGAGTTCATAGAATGATACTGTTTTATACTTTTGGTTGTACTGGCCTTTGTTGGCCATTAATTTTGGGAATGTTAATTTAACTCGATCTTTTGTTTAAACTTTAACTTCATTATTTTGGGAATGCTAATGAGATCATTGCTCACTCTGACATCATGTCATACTTGTGTATCATCAGTCTTATTTGATGAGAATGGATTAAGAGTTTGATTTGCTACACGCTTCCGCACTAATATAAATGTTCTATGAGTGTATGTGGAATCCTCACCGCGGAAACCTGTGGGAAATTAAATAAATGTTTAATTATTATCAAGGGGTGGTTCATTATCCACACCACCCCGTCGCGGTCCCGGGTCTCGGTTCGGGGTCGCGACACATTGACATACCAATCAAGGAGAAAACAAGTATTAAATTTATAAATCTTTATTAGGCACTTGCCTTAATTTGAAGTTGAAGAAAAGTGCAATAGGGCTCCTAACAAGTGTCAGTCCCCGACCCAGGTTTAATACTTTAATCATGGTTTTAATCGTGTTTGGTTAGTAAGTAGGGTTAGACGATGATTAACTTAGATTTCTAGCTAGATTAGCATTTTGAATAGCTTTGGAAATTTTGAGGGCGTTGAGTTAGGTTTGGCCGAGCCCGGGGCGGCCCGTACATCGCGTGCTTGTGTGGGAATCCGAATTTTTGGTTTTTGAAAAATATCGATTTTTGATCTTTTGGATTTATATTTTTGATTTTTAACAACCTTGGAAATTTCCCCATGTGTGATTGAACCCCGAAATCATGTTTTTCAACAAAAAAGGGCAAAACGGTCTTTTCGCCTCAAAATCTATGCATGAATTTCAAAATCCAAAAAATGTGCCAAAATAATACTTTTCGGAAACTAGATATTTCGACGATCATTTTTCTCTCTTTCGTCGATCTCATCCAGGACCTACAAGAGGGAGTTTTAAACCCTTGAACCACATGGCTTGGTGGGGCCCACACCCCACCTAACTTAAGAACCAAAACCCCACATGAGTTCCTTCTTCTTCTTTTTCACTCGTTCAACCCAGCTGAGAGAGCTTGTGAGAACCGGCCTTCTTCACAACTTTTTCCCTCTTGCATGTTAGACCTCCTTTCATCAAAATGGAGTTTTAAGTGCATATCAAACCCTTTCCCACCTCTCAAGCTTTCTTTTGATACCCTTTTCAAGGAATCTCAACTGAGTTCATCTTCTCCTTGAGGTTGTTATCCATTGCTAGAGCTTCTAGAGGTATGCAATGGCTTTCCTCTTTCTACCATGGTTTTCTTGAACCTTTAGGAAGCTTTCTTTCACACATGCAAGGGGTTTCTTTGAGGACTCCTTTGATTTCGAATTTTGTAGGATTTTGAGTGGTTTTCTTGGGGTCTTTTGTAGATTGGGGTTCAGCTTTAGAGAGAGGTGTGTGAGGAGACTTTCTTGAGTGCTTTTCTACCCAAGGCAAGTAATTGAATGAGATGGGATTGTGCATGCAATGTTTTTGGAATTATGAGTTGATTTTCTTACTTATAATCTTCATTGGTTAATTTCATTTTTATGCCTTTATATTGATTCACTAAGTACATGTTTTAAATGCTCACTTGTTCTAATTTATGTCATGGAATTCTGATTTAAATTTGTGTCTTTTAATTTGAAAATGTGGTCTTTCAATCATTAGGATGTGTTCTTGGAAAGTTTGTGAAGTTTGATTGATGGATTTTAAGAGTTGAAATGAATGGTTAATTGATGAAATGGGAGGAGCATGTAGGCTAAATTTCGTGCAGGAAAAAAGGTGTTATAAGGAGAGGTGGTGGAAGAAAGAAAGGAAGGGAAACAGCTTCAGAATTTCATTCCCACAGCTTGTCGGTCAGCTGTCGGTCAGTTGTTGGCTAGCCGACTGCCAACTGACAGGTGACCGAACCCTCTCGGTTCCATTTCTAGAATGTTGTATTTTTCTTAAGGTTGAGGTCTCGGTTGACAGACAGGTGACCGAACATCCTCGGTTCCAAATCCAAAATGTTGTTTTCCTGTCCTGATGGAGAGATTGGCCCTCAATCAGCACTCGGCTAACCGACCTGTTCAGGGTCGGCTAGCCGACGGCCAACCGACAGGTGACCAACTGTACCCAGATTTCTAAAATGAAGAGAATAGTGAGGTGTTCAATTCCAATTCATTTTGGACTCTTCCTAGTTGATGCATACACATTGATATCTTGAATGTCGTTAAAAAAAAAATTTTGGGCACCATCTAAACGAATGAACGACATGGGACCTCAAAGTGTATACTAATTCAACGATTATGGTTCCAAGGAATTGATTGAGTGTTGTGAAATGAACGTGCGATTTCTAAAATCGCGTTTTGTGACCTAGTGTGTGAATCGTGTTTTTATACACATAGTGTCGGGACTACTATTCGTGAATTCGTGTGAAACAACGTGTATTCTTGAAATAGTGTGAGTAGTTCCCGAATTTAAACATAGCAATCATGCTTTCAAAAAGTAGTGTGTACTTGTTTTCTTGTCGGCACCACTCAGCTTGGACGACCTTGTCTGTTTGATTAACTGCCTTAGGTCCTAAAATATTTTGTGCCATCTGCAGTTTGGATTATCGTGCGTGTTATTTAGCCCTTTCCGCGGCGGGACTCGTGAGTGATGCCCAGCTCTACTGGGTCTTGTTTTTGTGCTCCCTTTCACCTTGTGTGACGGAGAATTTCTATCGTGAGTGCTCTTGTTACCTCGTGTAATAGAGAATGTAGCTTCGTGTGGTTGCCAAGGTTTATTTCAAACGTGTGTCGTGATTTATTATGTGGTTTCATAAGGGATGTTGTTTTAAGCTATTTACTTTATTCGATTCTTTTCACTGTACTTGTTTTATCAATTGTAAATCTATGATTTATAGCAAGGTTGTATTTGATTCAATTACTTGCCAGACCGTCGTGTCTGACCATTCGTTTTGGTGTTCAGATACAGGTAACGTTGCCCCTGAGGAGGAGTGTGAGGAGATTGTAGGCGTGCAGCCCGTTGGGCAAGAGTGGCAGCCCAACGATGTCATGTAGACATCGCGTTGGGGCAAAAGGCGAAACATTTTGGGAATTCAGCTCTTATTTTGGGATTTTTTCATTGGCCAATGTGGCTTATTTCAGTTTGTGAAACTAGTAAAACTTAACCTTGCTTCTGGGATGTGATGTAAACGTTAACTTAACTATGGGTATGCTATGGATTTTTTCTCTCTCTGACATGAGTCTATGAATGTATTTCTACTTTCCCTTATTGAAAGTGATCTAATCGAGTGTTTGCTACACGCTTCTGAAAATGTATCGAACATGTGTGATTCGTGTGAAATCCTCACCGTGGAAACCTATGGGAAACAAATCAGAGCGTGTGGGGCGGAACTTTCTGGCCCAATGCGTAGCGACGCCGGATTAGGATGGGGTCCCGGTCCGGGGTCGTGACAGGACTGGTATCAAAGCGAGACACATTGCAGGCACTTAAAAACAATCTAGAAACATAGGGATGTGGAGAGGATTCGTTAGAATTTTCGTTAGCTAGTATCGCGTAGGGAGTGTTGGGTTATGTTTTCTTCATATGATTTATTGTACTAACAAGTGGTTTTGCATCACTATCACTCCACGCAGAGACTACACCAACACAAACCCCAGCAATGCTCACACTCTAGGTTCCTCCAGTGAAAATCAATTACAAGATTTCATATAGAGAATGATGGAACAACAACAAAGGACCAATGAAATGATGATGGACCAACAAAGGAGGGCTAATGAGACTCAAGCCAGATTGCAAGAGCAAATGACCAAAAAGGATGAAGAGTTGGCACAAGTCCAAAGACAGTTGTTGGAAGTATTAGAAAGGAGACCAGAGCCGGTACAACATCAGCATACAGATCCTCAAATTGTTATCAACAATCGTGATAAGGACCCGAATATTCTGTTTAAGCGCTTCCGTAAGAGAGGCCCTTTGACAGCAGATGATTGGTTAGCCCATACCGAGAAGATCTTCGATCTCTTTGAGTGTACAGGCAAACAACAAGTCCACCTAGCAGCTTCTATGTTTACCGGTTTGGCATATATATGGTGGAAGACACTGAAAGATGGTTATCAGGACATCGCAAATGAAATTGCATGGACTTCCTTCAAGAACCAATTCACCGAGAAGTATGTGCCAATCCATATTAAAATACAAATGGTAGTAGAATTCCAATTGCTTAAACAAGGTGACATGTCAATCTTGCAATATGTCATTAAGTTCGAGAGATTATCCCGCTATGCACCAGAGCTTGTGGATACAGAAGAGAAGAAAGTCACTAAATTTCTAGAGGGATTGAACCCTATTCTTGAACAACATGCTACCGGTGTAGTACTGCCAGCTACATTCCAAGAAGCGGTGAAGAAAGCATACAAATTTGAAGAAATACATAAAAAGGTAATCCAAGACGCTCAGAGGAAACGTCAACAAGCATCTACAAGACAGCAACAAAAGAAGAAACCAAGGCAAGATCAGAATGCTCAGGCTCAAGGACAATGTGAGCATTATGGCAAAGACCATAACTCCAATGAATGCCGCAAAGTTATAGGAGCATGTTTCAAATGTGGATCTTTTGACTACTTGCTTCGTAACTGTCCAAGGCTTAATGACCAGGGCAACAGGCCTACACAACAACAACAATAAGCACCTCAACAAAATCAAGCCAGACAACCCCAGCAGCAACAACAAGCAAGGCAGCCACCTCAAAACCGGAATCGTCCTCCTCAACAAAACAGAAATGGTCATCAAGGAAGGCAAAACCAAGCACAGAATAGGCCAAGGTAGCAAGGACGTGCTTATCATCTCAACTAAGTGGATGCTGATGCAGCAGGTAATGTTGTTTAAGGTAAATTTCTCGTCTATAGCATACAAGCTAAGATATTGTTTGACCTTGGATCCACTCACTCTTTTATATCTCCTATGTTTTCTAAGTTAATTGTTATTCCTATTAGCAAACTTGCATTTGTTTTGGTTGTCACCACTCCAGTAGGTAAACAAACTGTTTGTAGAAACTACTATCCCAATTGTCCGGTTATGGTAGGAGAGGTTAACTTGCCAGCAAACATGATTCTGTTAGATATACATGACTTTGACATTATTCTGGGAATGGATTGGCTAGCTGGACATCATGCCACCATGGATTGTTTCACTAAGGTTATCACCTTCAAATTGGGTGCTGCACCTATGGGAGTTAAATTTCAGGGAGAGCTGAAGAACCCTCAAGCAAAGTTAATTTAAGCCTTGAAGGCTTCCAAATTGTTAAGAAGTGGTTGTCAGGGATATATAGCGCTTATCACGGAGGATAAATGGTTCCAAGGGGTGGAGGGAATCTCCATTGTATGTGAATTTCCAGATCTTTTTCTAGAGGAGATTCCAGGTTTGCCTCCAATTCGAGAGATTGACTTCACGATCGAGCTAGTGCCAGGGACTGCTCCAATCTCGATTGCACCTTACAGGATGGCCCCGACAAAATTAGGAGAGTTAAAGTTATATTTGCAAGATTTACTAGAGAAAGGTTTTATTAGACCAAACATCTCACCATGGGGAGCCCCAGTTTTGTTCGTCAAGAAGAAAGATGGCGGTTTGAGAATGTGTATTGATTACAAGAGGTTGAATCAAGTTACAATTAAGAATAAATACCCACTGCCAAGAATAGATGAACTATTTGATCAATTGCAGGGAGCAATGTACTTTTCAAAGATCGACTTATGATCTGGCTACCATCAGTTGAGAATCAGAGAATCAGATGTACTGAAGACTACCTTCAAGATTAGATATGGGCATTATGAGTTCCTAGTGATGCCCTTTGGATTGACAAATGAGCCGGCAGTGTTTATGGCTCTAATGAACAAGATCTTTGCACCCCACTTGGATCAATTTACAGTGGTATTCATCGACAATATTCTTGTATACTCTAAATCCAAAGAAGAACATGAGCAGCACCTGAGGACATCATTGCAACTTCTAAGAGATAATCAACTTTATGCGAAGCTCGGGAAGTGCGAATTTTGGCTAGAACAAGTTGCTTTTCTAGGCCACATTATCTCCGAAGAAGGTTTAGTAGTCGATCCAGCCAAGATTGAGGCAGTCATTAATTGGGAAAGGCCGAAGAATATGACAGAAATCAGGAGTTTCCTAGGCTTGGCAGGCTACTATAGAAGATTTGTGCAAGGATTTTCATCCATTTCAGCACCCTTAACCAAGCTAACTCGGAAAAATGTGCCATTTGTGTGGAATGAGAAATGCGAAGCCATCTTTGAAGAGCTAAAAGGGAGATTGACTTTAGCACCTATTCTTACACTACCATCGGGCAGTAGTGGATTTGTGGTTTATACTGATGCTTCGAATGTCGGACTCTGTTGTGTGTTGATGCAAAATGGCAAGGTTATTGCATATGGCTCTAGGCAGTTGAAAGAGCACGAGAAAAACTATGCAACTCACGACTTGGAATTAGCCGCAGTCGTCTTTGCTTTAAAGATGTGGGGACATTATCTCTATGGAGAAAATTTTGAAATCCATTCGGATCACCGCAGTCTTCAATAATTTTTTTCCAAGAAGGAATTGAACATGAGGCAGAGGAGATGGATGGAATATATCAAAGATTACGATTTTCCAATCAAATACCATCCAGGAAAAGTGAACGTAGTTGCAGATGCATTGAGCAGAAAGTCTGGAAACATGGCTAGTTTGAGAGGTTTGGGCATAATACAATAGCTTGAAGATTAGAGTTGAGTTCCAACCATTGAGACATGTGTTGGAAGTGGGTGGACCTCTTGGATAGGTTTCAAAAACTTTTCACCAACTAGAAGTGATGAACACCTATCCAAAAGCCATAAAACCCAATCCAGGATGCATGTCCACAAACTCAGCCATCATGATCAGCAAACAAACCTATTAAAAGGATAGAAACAACACTGAACATGCAACCACGAAATTCCACAACATTCATGTTGACACCAAAAATGTCACTTTGCCTCATCAACATCAAAAGCTATATGGAGCCGCATCCTACTACAAACAGGCAAAGCTGCTTCAAGCATCAGATCTTGACAGAACCAGACAAAAACTACAAGATCTTTCAAAGTAGCCAAAAGAAGGGTACACATGAAGTCTCGGGCCATTTCGACACCATCTGACCTAACTTCAATCCTCCAACAGCTGAGCAGGAGCTCCCGATGGCGACAATGTCAAATACATCAAATCTTCGATCAAAGTCTATGGATGGTCTCAAAATACCACCAAAATGCTCCATGTCGAATTTCAAGTCAAACCGACACCGTTTGACCCTCCATCAACTCTCGAACGGCAAAATCAAGCCTCCTGGCGGCGAGAACCTTTGATGCCGCCACTCATCACACATGAGTAGCTTCTGCATGCTTCCAAAGGGCTGCACGTCAAATTTCAGGTCATTCCGACAACGTTTGACCAGGTTTTGAAGCCTACCGGCGGCGAAGCTCCCCGGGACCATGGCACCCAAATCGGAGCTAATGGATCATCTCAAAATGACCCCAATAGGCTCCCCGTCGAATTTCAGGTCAATCGGACATCGGATGACCGTACATCAAAGCTCGACATCTTCCGCACGGTGAAATCAAGTCAAGCATCGACGGGACCCCAAACGGCTTCAAAACTCAAATAAAAGCCCATGGTTGGTCCTATCTAATGCCCAAGAAGCTTCACCTCAAATTTTAGGTCATTCCGACATCGTTTGACCCAGTTTCAACTCTTGGCGGAAAATCGGCTACAGAGTCTTCGGCTTTTCCAAAAAATAGGAAACTTTGTGCTCTGATTTGCACAGCCTTTTGATGGGTTTTCTTCAAAGGAATCAAGACAATAAATGAGGAGAAATGTCAAAGAAAAATACAGGAGAAAACAGAAGCGAAAAAGCCCGAGAAACGACCAAGAAACGGCGACCGGAAGGCGGCCGAAAAATGAACCAAAGTCCAAGGTCGCCTTCCGGTCGAAAAATGAACCAAAGTCCAAGATCGCCGGCGACCTTGGCCCATGGTCACCGGCGACCATGGCCCAAGGTCTCCAACCCCATGGTCGCCGGCGACCATGGGTGCATGGTCGCCGGCGACCCTGGAAATCCGGGTCGCCGGATTTCAGCCGAAACGTCCGTTTGTCCAATTCTTTTCGCGTTTCGCGATGATTGGCCCCTGTAATTTTCTTAAAATCTGATTTTTGAGGCATGATATCCGTTGATCTTCGTCAACATCACGGATCCGCCATCAAAATCATTTGATCATCATCGGACACTCCGAAATCGCCAACCGACCGACCAAGAAAGCACACTTTCTGCCCAACCGATCAAGAAATCGACTGGACAGATGTTGCCGGACCATTAGTGGCAACCAATGTCTGAATTTTCATCGTCATCCGACATCAAGCAACGCACGGATCCATCGATGATCATCGCAAGAAGAATTCCAAAAGACGCGGCGCGGCCCGCAACTCTTCAAGCGACTCGGCATCCAATTAATGACGTTAAATGACCCTTTTATGGCAATTTATTAGGGTCATTAACTCATTATTTTGAACGGCCCAATCAGAAGCCAAGAAATGGGAGTTACAAGTCCAATTAATCATGACAATTAACCATGTAACTCCTATCATTATGGAGATTAATCATGGTAATTAATCATGAAACTCCCATCATCATGGAGATTAAATGCCCATTACTCTCCATCGGCCAATCAAAATCCAAGAAAAAGGGGTTACAAAATTATGAAATTAAATCTTGTAACTCCTCCCATCATGGAGCATTAATATCATTAATGCCCATAAGACCTTCCTAATGGCCACCAAAAGCCTATAAATAGGCGGTCATTCCAAAGGGAAGGGGTCTTGAAAATCGGGTCCAGAAGAATTGTCTGAAAATCATCTGAAGAATTCTCTACACAAAAAGAAGCTCTCTTATCTTGAAGAAACTCTGCTGCAAGCACTACAAGGTGATCGAAGTCCCTTGGGGGGCCACCCCCCCCCCAAGATCTCCTCTCTTCTTCTATCCAACATGGCCTAGATGCGGCTTTTCAGCCCGTCTACTTGGTTTTTTATTGGATATAAGATATTCTCTTGGTCTTTATCCTCTAAAAATCTGAGGTCCAAGCCAAGCCAAGTGAATCAAAGCATCAAGTGTTCTCATCCGAAGGACGATGGCGGAGCCCATACATGACTCACGACCGTCGATCTGAACGAGTCCCCACAATCGCTTGAGAAGTCAGATTCCTTTTCTTACTTTTCTATTGTATTGTATTTTTTAAAAGAGACATAAAAATCACATTTCTTGTCTTTAAATTTTGATGAGATTTGTAGACTGCCTTTTACGGCACAAAATCGCCTTCTACGGCACAAAACTGTCTTTCACGGCAAATTAAACAAAATCGCCTCTCACGGCATTTTAAAACCTTGTCTCTTTCTTTAAAATATATGTGCAATGGAAAGTTAGAGAAAAGTTGATTTCCTTTTCTACTTGTGAAGGTAAATCTCCGGATCACCACTTCAACTTCCAAGTAGAATAGAAAATCTGGCATACCCGTACAAAAAAATGTTGATGCTTGCTCTTTTTTTTCTCTTCGCCCCGCCGCACCCCGGCGGACCCGAGACGGAGGAAGGCGAGAAAGAAAAAGACGGGTCCATCAATACAAGGAGTAGAAAATACCTATGGAGCTTGGTTGTGCTCTAATGAAGAACTTGATTCAACTATTTGATGAAGAGCTCTTCTAAGATCAGAATCTCCAATGCCCAATCGTCTTCCACGCTATGACCCACTTCAGATCTCTTTCCTCAAGAGAGATGGTGGAATCTCCAAGAGAAAGACTATTTAGAATCTCTAAGGAAACTAGAAGAGAGAGAGGGGAAGGAGAAGAAGTGCAACTCTTGCACAAGGGGATGTTGGGCGTGAATCCCTAGGAGGAATTGTGCATGGATGTCCAAGGGTGCTCCCTTCTCTTCCTTTTATAGCTTTTCAACATTCTCTCTTAGTGTATAATTAGAAGTCCAACTTCTATTACACTTAGTAACCCTTTACTCTACTATTACCACTATTAGAAGTCTCACTTTAAATAGAAATAGTAGCTTTCCTTTTTGAGTTCAAATTGTAAGACCCCGCCCCGAGAGTTTCCTTTTAGTGTTAATTAAGACGTGTTTTAGCTATAAGTGAGATTAGAGGAAATGGGTTAAATCTGGATTAGAATAGCTTTTTATAGCTTTGGATAATTTTGGGAACTCTTTTGGATCTAGTGGGGCCCTTTGGGGGTTCCTTTTCTTGTGTCTTGATTAGTTTTGGGAATTTAGTTATAATTCTGGAAATCGGTAAATTGCTCCGTTGAATGTATTTTATGATTCCCGACAACTTTCGTATTTGCTCCGTTCCCATTCGAGACCTCTAAACCCTACTTTGCTATTGATAGGGGTAAAACAGTCTTTTTACACAAAATCTGGACACTATTTTCGATGTCTCCGAAACTCGTAAAATATAGACTTTTTGGAAAGTAGAAATTTCGACGATCAATTCTTCCTTCTTCGTCGAATCCGTCCGAAGCCCGTAGAACGATGTTTTAGCCCATTTTGGACTTTTAAGTTGTGGGACCCATTCAGATTTCTATATAAGGAGAAGCCCTTCTCCCTCTCTTCCTCTTCTTGCAACTTCCTTGAGAACAAGAAATCCCAGCCCAGCCTTGGGTTCTCTCCAACTTCCATTGCTTCTTGCTTCTTCTTCTCTCAATCTCTCTCAAATCTCTTGCTAAAGGAAAAATGGATGCTTCAATCTTCTTCCCCTCCATGAGAGCTCCTTCTTGGTACCATTTTTAGAGAGAAACCACCATTCAAGGACCCTCTTTGAGCAAGCCTTGTGTATTCGGAGAACTTCCATGTAAGTTCTTCTTCTCATCTCTTGATTGTGTGTTCATCTAGCCTAGGAGGTGCTTCACCTTGATTTTTGGAAGCTATTTCCGTCTATTGCTTGATTTTGACATTCTAGGGTTGTAATAATTGTATTTTGGGGATTTTTGTGTAGATTGTAGATTTTGAGCTTGATAGAGTGATTAGAGCTTGACTAGCATACTTGGAGACCAAGGCAAGTGGATGAATGGATTCGATTTGAATAAGTTCTTACTTTGTTGAAAATATGGATTTTTACTATTCCTATTTCATTTGGTTCATCATGTCTCATAATGCTTTTGGAAATGTATTTATTGTCATGGTTTTCTTACAGTTAGTTTTATGAGAATATATGCATGCATTCATGAAAGTTTATTTTGGGTTAGTATGACTTCTTAAATGAGATTTGTATTTGCATTGAATGAGATTTGCATTGGTAGGAGAAATAAATGCATGGATGAAATGGTGGTTGGTAGAAGGAATTAAATGTTAAATGGAAGGGAATGGATCTATTTCATGTTAGGAAAGGGTTGGAGTTGAGGTGAAATAGTTTGGGAAAGAAAGACTGAAATCTGCACCTGATGTGTAGTTCCCGCAGCTGGGCGGTCAGCGGGCGGTCTAGCCGACAGGTGACCGGCGGCTAGCCGACCCAGATGCGGTTAGAAACACAGAATGCTGTGTTTTGACAGGCGAACCGCGGTCAGCTCGCGGCTAACCGCTGAGCAGAACCCAGTGACAGCTAGGTAGCCGAGATGCGCGGTTAGAAACACAGAATGCTGTGTTTTGACAGGCGAACCGTGGTCAGCCGCGCGGTCAGCTCGCGGCTAACCGCTGAGCAGAACCCAGTGACCGCCAGGTAGCCGAGATGCGCGGTCAGAAACACAGAATGCTACATTTTAGCAGGGGAACCGCGGTCAGCCCCGCGGTCAGCCAGCGGCTAACCGCCATCTGACCGACAGGTGACCGAGTCTTACCCAGAATTCCTGAGTCTTTTCCATTGGTTTCAGATATGGTATTTAAAGGTTTGGATGGGTTGTTCTGATGCCCTACCACCTTGGAAAGACCCAGGGGATGACATAAGGAGATTGACATAGATAGAAACACCATTTCGGAAAAGGTATTGGGACTTTTAGATTCATCAACGCGCATAAGGAAACTTAGTATGTCCTCTATCATTCGAGTACCATAATTAGGGTAATATGGACATACAAGATCCTTATACATGTTGCTTGAATATGGAAGCCTCAATATTTAGTCCCTAATGATATTAGAAATTATTGCTTTGTTTTACTCAAATTATATATGTAATTACCCGATCTTACTGGTTTTATCTCAGACTCCGATTTATACACCGATATGTCCCCCAGCCCCGTTTATGCATGTACGGATAATAATATGACATGTGTGCCTACGAGCACCATGCCCCGTTTGCCCGTATGTTTTATATTGATATAGTTTTGTATATGTTTTGATTTATCATGTAACCTAAGAGTCGGCACCACTAAGCTTGGACATCCTTGTCAGTCTGATCAACTGACTTGGGTCACCCCCTGTGCTCCCGCCAGTTGCAACTTGGATCCCGTACTGTCCCGTTACCCGGTTCCGCGGCCGTGGTCTTGCCTAGCTATATGTATATGTATATGTATATAATATTGGTTCTCGTCACTTCGTGTGATTGAGCCCAATGCACTGAATGTGCTCTCATCACCTTAGTGATGGAGAGGATTTAGCTTTAGTGTGGTTGCCATCTAGTCAGTCCTGTACCTTGAATACCCCGCATGATTTGTATTGCATCTGTACTTTAAATGAACTATGCATCCTGTTTTGTGACAGTTTTCGTTATAACTATGATATGCTTTGATTTCTTTCTTGGTATTATCTATTCACCCACCTGCCAGACCGTTGTGTCTGACCCATTTTTGTGGTACTCAGGTCCAGCTCCCGTTAGTGCCTTTGAGGAGGAGTCAGAGGGGGCGATTGATGAGCCACAGCGATTAGTGGAGTGGCAAGCTGACGATGTCATGTAGACATTCGGTTTAGCTTTGAGCAGCGAACATTTTGGGAGATTATAAACGGATTTACTGTTTTATATTTTTGGGTTGTACTGGCCTTTGTTGGCCTTTACTTTTGGGGAATGTTAAATTAACTTGAGTTTTGTTTAAACTTTAACTTCATATTTTGGGAATGCTAATGAGATCATTGCTCACTCTGACATCATGTCATGCCTGTGTATTAACAGTCTTATTTGTTGTGAATGGATTAAAAGTTTGATTTGCTACACGCTTCCGCACCAATATAAATGTTCTATAAGTGTATGAGGAATCCTCACCGCGGAAACCTGTGGGAAATTAAGAAATGTATAATAATTATTATTAAGGGGTGGTTCATTATCCACACCACCCCCGTCGCGGTCCCGGGTCCCCCGGTTCGGGGTCGCGACACAAATAGAATTAGTAAAGATCCAATCTTGGGCTAGCGTGGGGACCACTATGGATTCCATAGAAAGCTGGCTCCAACTGGGACACCGCGACCCCACATCTCATGTGCTATCCGGGCCCACAGTTAATTGGAAATAACTCGACTATATAAATGCAATTGAACTCCAGTCTTAGGAATAAATTACATGAAGACCCTAAACTTCCCTATCACTACAAGTGGGCCCCTCTATCATTATCAATGGATCAATTGGACAGAGTGTCCCACCAATTTTGACCCATATCTTATTATCCTTGAGACCCAATTAATTATAGTAATCATTAGTACCATCCAATTAACTTTTAATTGAGATGGGTGTACACTTACCAATGATAAATCCACTAATTGGCACAAGGGGATAATAGAGATAGATTCCATATTGACCATTACATATTCCCACAGTCCTACTACCACGTACCCAAGACACCGAGATGTTGACCTACAGTTGGCCTCACTCATTGGTGACTCAAAGTAAATGAATAGATAGAAACTTGAGTTCATAAATGTCTCAAGATTGAGAGCCTATTGCTAGGGAATTATGAGAACGGACCTTAAGGTAAAGACAGTGTTCATAAGGTGCTTCTCATGGTCCTTCAGTACATCCATTGTACCAGCACTATGATCCAGAATCTTACATTCTAATGATCGAGAAAAATCACACTATCTCCTAGTAATCAAAGTACTGCAACCTTGTCAGATGAGATGTCCTGTCTCATCACTGGTTGTGAAGATATTCAAGTATAAGATTTGCTATACATGTCTCCCGTATGTGGATCTCATCCATACACATGTATTACATCTAGTATACTTATGGACTCCGGTTCATCTCATGAACCATCATGTCATTCGTATTGGTTATGTGCATTTAAGTAATAAACACCATTCATCTCATGAAAGCAAAGCATGAATATATTGATAAATAAAGAAATTAATCAATTTATTACATCAATTTTAATGGATTGAGACCATAAAACCAACAATCTCCCACTTGGGCTCAATGCCATTCAGGGTTGCATCTCATGCTCATCGCATTTACATACTGCACAAAGACTTTGGTGGTTAAAGGCTTAGTAAAGTAATCTCCTAGATTGTCTGCAGAGTTTATCTTGGTGATTGCAGTATCACCTCTCTACACAATCTCTCTGACCATGTGTATTTCCCCTCTGTTTGTGTTTTTGGCTTTGACTTCCTTGGACTTAGTGACTGCCCTGCTGTTATCACAGTAAACTGTGAGCGGCTATCCTGCCAAAAGGTACTACTCCAAGTTCCATAAGGAATCTTTTAAGTCAAACTGCTTCCTTAACTGCTTCTCAAGCGGTTATAGCATAAACACATACCCAGCAGTTGATTTCTTGGAATCCTTATCTGACATGAAGTCAGTATCTATGTTACCGACTGGAATCAACTCATCACTGCTACAAATCAACGTGTGATTTCTAGTCCTTCTCAAGTACTAGAGAACACATCTTACAGCAGTACAATGGTTAGGACCTAGGTTATACGGATATCTGCTGACTAGGCACCCAGTGTGACAGATATCCAGTCTAGTACAAAGCATAGCTAACCGTACCAGTACCTTATCTATGTACGCATCATGGGATAAGCCTATCATCCTATTTTTCCGGTCTCAATGGTAATTGATCCCTAGGATGTAGCTAGCTTCTCCCAAGTCCTTTATATCAAAAATCTTAGCCAACTAAACTTTTCATTGTTGACAACATCCCTATAGCACTCCCAAGGAGAAGGATGTCGTCGACAGAAAAACTACCCTACCTCCTGCAGTTTCATGTACACTCACGACTCATCCAGATTTTGACAAAAATCAAATGACTTGATTTCCTAGTCAAAACGGATGTTCCAAGTTCGAGATGCCTGCTTCAGTCCATAAATGGACTTCTTCAACTTGCAAACTCTTTGTTCTTGGTTTTTAGCCATAAAACCGTCTGGCTACATCATATAGATGTCTTCCTCAAGATGGCCGTTGAGAAAACGCCGTCTTGACATCCATTTGCCGAATCTTGTAAACGAGATGAACCGCAATGGATAAGAGTATCTAGATAGATTTGAGCATGGCTACCGGCGAGAAGGTTTCCTCATAATTGATATCTTCTTTTTGAGTGTATCCTTTCGCAATAAGCCTGACCTTAAAGGTCTCAACTCATCCATCTGGTCCTCTCTTTCTCTTGTAGATTCACTTGCACCCAATAGGTCTGAAATTGGCAAGCAAGTCCACAAGTGTCCAGACCTGGTTAGAGTACATAGACTCCATCTCAGCTTTCATAGCATCTTGCCAACTTCCCGAATCTATGTCATTGATTGCTTCATCATAGTTATAGGGATCCTGTTCCAGTTCTTCCGGGATTGCCTCGTAAGACTCTCCCAAAAACCGAGAACCTGTCAGGGGTCCTGACAATGCTGCCACTACGACAAGGCACTGGTGTAATTACTGGGTTAGGTATGGGTGAATTTTCTTCAAGTTCAGTCATATTTGGATTTGGAATTGATCTCTCTTTGAATTTCTTCCAAGATAACATTTTCTAAAGATTTCCAGTCAATCATATAATCTTCCTCCAGAAAAAACCGCATTAGTGCTCATAAGCACTTTTTGCTCTCTCTGGGATTATAGAATAACCAACCTTTAGTTCCTTTGGGATATTCTATAAAAGTGTATACTTCCAACTTCAATTCCAAATTATCCGTCTTAACCTTCAGCACGAGTGCCGGACAACCCTTATGTTGTAGACTAGGATTTCGCCCGGACCACAACTCCCGAGGAGTCTTAGGTACAAACTTAAATGGAACGAGGTTTAGTAAAACATATCCCTATAGGTAACCATGAGAAACTCAAACATAGACCTGATCATATCTAAAAAGGTCTAGTTCCTTCTTTCTACTACTCTATTCTGTTGAGGCATACCAGGAGCATACAATTGGGATGAAATCCCATTTTCTAATAAGTATCCCATAAAATCAGCAGAGAGATGTTCTCTTCCTCGATCTCATCGAAGAGTATTTATACTTTTACCTAAATGCTTTTCCGCTTCCGCTCGAAACTCTTTGAACTTTTCATAAGTCTCAAACTTGCGGTGCATAAGGTATATGTATTCATGTCTTGAGTCATCATCGGTGAAAGTGATGAAAAACTCGTATCAATCTCTCGCTTTAAATTTATGGGTCCATACATATCAGTGTACACTAATTCCAATAAATCTTTGGCCCTTCCGCCCTTAGATGAAAAGGGTCTTTTGGTCATTATGCCTTCTAGACAGGATTCGCAGACAGGCGTTGGTTCTACCACTAATAAAGGCAAGATACCATCTTTCACTAGCATGTCAATCCCGTTTAGGTTTATATGACCTAGCCTCTGGTGCCAAAGTTTCATTGGATTAGATGAAGGTGACTTCCTCTTTAATGATAGTCTATTATTTTCAGTGTGATGTATCTCATACATTGTGGGAGTTAACAAATAAAAGCCATTGACTACATTGTCAGAATATATATAAATATCGTATCTCTTTAAGACAATTTCAGTACCAAAAGTAATAGAATAACTTTTATTCATCATACTAGAAACTGAAATCCAAAATCCGTCTTAAAACGGTACATATAATGTATCTAACAAAATCAACTTAATATCTGAAAATAACGAAGTTACTACTCCCACTATCACTGCATTTGCCTTGGCTTCCAATCCCAGGTTAGCAATGATTTCTCCGCCACTAATCCTTCTGGTTACCTGTAACTCCTGCAACGTATTACATATGTGATTAGTCGCACCGGAGTGTACACACCAGGATTCTGAAGTACCAGTTGCAAAACCAACTTCAGAAATAAGTGACTCAATCATACCTGAGTGTCGCGACCCCGAACCGAGACCCGGGACCGCGACGGTGTGGTGTGGATAATGAACTACTCCTTAATAATAATTATACATTTCCTTAATTTCCCACAGGTTTCCGCGGTGAGGTTTCCACATACACTCATAGAACATTTATATTGGTGCGGAAGCGTGTAGCAAATCAAACTCTTAATCCATTCTCATCAAATAAGACTGATGATACACAAGTATGACATGATGTCAGAATGAGCAATGATCTCATTAGCATTCCCAAAATAAGAAGTTAAAGTTTAAACAAAAGATTAAGTTAAATTAGCATTCCCCAAAAATAATGGCCAACAAAGGCCAGTACAACCGAAAGTAAAAACCAAGTGTCAGTCTATGATCTCCCCAAAATATTCGCAGCTCAAAGCTAAACCGAATGTCTACATGACATCGTCAGCTTGCCACTCCACCAATCGTTGTGGTTCATCAACCGCCCCCTCTGGCTCCTCCTCAAAGGCAATAACGGGAGCTGGACCTGAGTACCACAAAAATGGGTCAGACACGACGGTCTGGCAGGTGGGTGAATAGATAATACCAAGAAAGAAATCAACGCATATCATAGACATAACGAAAACTGTCATAAAACAAGATGCATGGTTCATTTAAAGTATAGATGCAATATAAATCATGTGGGGTATTCAAGGTACAGGAACTGACTAGATGGCAACCACACTAGAGCTAAATCCTCTCCATCACTAAGGTGATGAGAGCACATTCAGTGCGTTGGGCTCGAGCACAAGAAGTGACGAGAGCCAACATTATATACAGATACATATACATATAACTAGGCAAGACCACGGCCGCGGAACCGGGTAATGGGACAAGACAGGATCCAAGTTGCAACTGGCGGGAGCACAAGGGGGAGGCCCAAGTCAGTTGATCAGACTGAGAAGGACGTCCAAGCTTAGTGGTGCCGACTCATAGGTTACATGAGAAACCAAAACGTATACAAAACATATCAGTATAAAACATTCGGGTAGACGGGGCATGGTGCTCGTAGGCACACATTTCATATTATTATCTGTTCATGCATAAACGGGGCTGGCAGGACATATCAGGCGTATAAATCAAAATTCGAGATAAAACTAGTAGGATCGGGTAATTATACATATAATCTGAGTAAAACAATGCAATAAATCTTTATATCATTAGGGACTATATATTGGGGACATCCATATTCAACGACCTGTATAAGGATCTTGTATGTCTATATTACCCTTAGTATGGTACTCAAATGGTAGAGGACATACTAAGTTTCCTTATGCACGTTGATGAATCTAAAAGTCCCAATACCTTTTCCGAAATGGTGTTTCTTTCTATGTCAATCTCCTTATGTCATCCCCTGGGTCTTTCCAAGGTGGTAGGGCATCAGAACAACCCATCCAAACCTTTAAATACCATATCTGAAACCAATAGGAAAAGACTCAGGAATTCTGGGTGAAACTCGGTCACCTGTCGGTCATCTGGCGGTTAGCCGCCGAGGTGATCGGCGGTTAGCCGCTGGCTGACCGTGGTTCCCCTGCTAAAATATAGCATTCTGTGTTTCTAACCGCGCATCTCGGCTACCTAGCGGTCACATGGTTTTTGGATTGGCGGTTAGCCGCGAGCTGACCGCGCGGCTGACCGCGGTTCGCCTGTCAAAATACAGCATTCTGTGTTTCTAACCGCATCTGGGTCGGCTAGCCGCCGGTCAGCTGTCGGTTAGCCGCCAAGGTGACCGCCCGCTGATCGCCCAGCTGCGGGAACTACACATCAGGTGCAGATTTCAACCCTTTCCTTCCCAAACCATTTCACCTCCATTCCAACCATTTCCTAACGTGGAATGGGTCTATTCCCTTCCATTTAACATTTAATTCTTTCCACCAACCACCATTCCATCAATGTATTTAATTCTCCTACCAATACAAATCTCATTCAATGCAAGTACAAATATCATTTAAGAAGTTTATAATGACCAAAATAAACTTTGATGATGAATGCATATATTCTCATAAGACTAACTAAGAGGAAATCATATTAATAAGTACATTTCCAAAAGCATTATGAAACATAATGAACCAAAGGAATAGGAATAGTAAAAATTCCACATTTTCAATAAAACAAGAACTTATTCAAATCAAATCCATTCATCCACTTGCCTTGGTCTCCAAAGTATGCTAGTCAAGCTCTAACCCTTCTATCAAGCTCAAAATCTACAATCTACACAAAATCCCCAAAATACATTCATTACAACCCTAGAATGTCAAAATCAAGAAATAGATGGAAATAGCTTCCAATAATCAAGGTGAAGCACCTCCATGGCTAGAAGAATACACAACCAAGAGATGAGAAGAGGAACTTACATGAAGAGTCCTCTAATGGCAAGAGTTTGCTCAAAAGATAGCTTGGAATGGAAGGTTCTCTAAAAAAAAGATATCAAGAGGAAGCTCTCATGGAGGGGAAGAAGATTACCACCTCCATTTTGCCTTTCGCAATAGATTTGAAAGAAATTGAGAGATGGAGAAATAAGGAGCAAGGTAAGTTGAAGAGAACCCTAGGGCTGGGCTGGGATTTCTTGTTCTCAAGAAAGTTGCAAGAAGAGGAAGAGAGGGAAAAGGACTCCTCCTTATATAGATAATGGCAAGGGGTCCCACAACTTAAAAATCCAATTGGGCTAAAACATCGCTCTACGGGCTTCGGACGGATTCGACGAAGAAGGAAGAATTGATCGTCGAAACTTCTACTTTCCAAAAAGTATATATTTTACGAGTTTCGGAGACATTGAAAATTAGTGTCCAGATTTTGTGTAAAAAGACTGTTTTACCCCTATCAATGGCAAAGTAGGGTTTAGAGGTCTCGAATGGAAACGGAGCAAATACAAAAGTTGTCGGGAATCATAAAACACATTGAACGGAGTAATTTACAGATTTTCAGAATTATTAAATAGATCCTAAAACTAATCGAGACACAATAAAAGGAACCCCCAAAGGGCCCCACTAGATCACAAGAGTTCCAAAAATTATTCAAAGCTATAAAAAGCTATTCTAATCCAGATTTAACCCATTTCCACTAATCTCACTAATAGCTCAAACACGTCTTAATTAACACTAAAAGGAAACTCTCGGGGCG
Organism: Persea americana; assembly: GCA_029852735.1. Taxonomy (NCBI): domain Eukaryota; kingdom Viridiplantae; phylum Streptophyta; class Magnoliopsida; order Laurales; family Lauraceae; genus Persea; species Persea americana. The sequence continues at coordinate 41,238,541 of CM056815.1, forward strand.
GGGTCTTACATCCTCCACCCCTTAGGGCATTTGGTCCACCAAATGAAATAAAATAACTAACCTCGGGTAGTAGATGCGGATACTTCTTCTGAACTTGATCCCGTAATTCCCACGTTGCCTCTTCAGGTCCGTGATTTTCCCAGAGCACTTTCACCCATTGTATAGTCCTTGTCCTCAGTTCCTGTTCTTTCGTATCGATGATCTGAATAGGCTTCTCGACATAGGTGGCATCTTCTCTGATCTCTAATGGTTCATGACGGAGTACATGTGACGGGTCGGGGACGCACTTTTTCAACATAGACACATGGAACACATTGTGTACGCCGGAAAGCTCAGGTGGTAAGGCCAATCTGTAAGCCACGTCACCAATCCTGCTCACGATATCATAGGGTCCAATGTATCTCCGAGATAATTTGCCTCTCTGTCCGAATCTCAAAGTTCCTCTAGTAGGTGACACCTTCAAGAAAACCTTATCTCCTTCCTTAAAATGTAAGTCCCTTCGATGAGAGTCTGCATAACTCTTCTGTCTACTCCGGGCTACTTTCAGACGTTCTTGGATCAACTTGACTTTGTCGCTGGTTTCACTCACCATAGTCGGTCCATGAAAACTGCGAATACCTACTTCTTCCCAACAGACTGGAGTTCTACACCTCCTACCATACAATGCCTCAAAAGGCGCCATCCCAATGCTCGAATGATAACTGTTGTTGTAGGCGAACTCGCAAAGCGGTACGGTCTCACCCCATTGAGTCTTGAAATCCAGTACACACGCTCGAAGCATATCTTCAAGGGTCTGAATTGTTCTTTCCGACTGACCATCTGTTTGTGGGTGATACGCTGTGCTGAACTGAAGCTTTGTTCCCATAGACTCATGCAAAGTCTTCCAGAATCTCGAGACGAATCTGCTATCTCTGTCCGAAGTAATGGAGACTGGCTGCCCATGACGGCTGACAATCTCGTTGACAAACAACTCTGCGAGAGGTAACATATGCATTTTCTCTCCGGTCTTCATAGGAATAAAATGAGCTGATTTGGTAAGACGGTCCACAATGACCCTTATGGAGTTGTTCCCTTTTCTGGTCCTTGGCAATCCCGAGATGAAATCCATGGTGATATGTTCCCACTTCCATTCTGGGATCTCTAATGGCTGCAATAACCCTGGAGGTCTCTGATGCTCTGCCTTCACCAACTGACACGTCAAACATCGGGAAACGAAAGCTGCTATTTCCCTCTTCATGTTGTTCCACCAAAATCTGCCCTTCAAGTTCTGATATATCTTCGTGCTACCCGGATGCATAGAGTACTTCGTACTGTGCGCCTCTGTCATAATGTCATTCTTCAAATCTTCAATATTGGGCACGCATAGACGATCACGATAGAATAAGACTCCATCTACAATACGGAAATTAGGACGTTCTGCTATATGCCTTGAAATCTTGGCCAACTCTGGATCTTGCAATTGGTCGTCCTTGATCTTCCGAATGAACGAGGGTTCAGACACTGACATGTTGGCTAACATCACTCCCTCACTTAGGGGCTGAAAATCTACCCCCAACTCTTCAAATTGCTGAAAGAAGCACATAACTCTTAGGCTTGCCACAGTTGCTGACTTCCTACTCAAGGCATCGGCTACTACATTTGCCTTTCCCGGGTGGTATTTGATAGGAAAATCATAATCTTTGATATATTCCATCCATCTTCTTTGTCTCATATTCAACTCCTTCTGAGAGAACAAATACTGTAAGCTGCGGTGATCGGAGTGGACTTCGAATTTCTCTCCGTAGAGGTAATGTCTCCACATCTTTAGTGCAAAAACGACCGCCGCTAATTCCAGATCATGCGTTGCATAGTTCTTCTCGTGGTCCTTCAACTGACAGGATCCATAAGCAACGACTTTACTATCTTGCATCAACACACAACCGAGTCCTATATTCGACGCGTCTGTAAAAAGGGTGTAACCGCCGCTCCCGGATGGTAAAGTGAGGACGGGTGCTGAAGTTAATCTCTTTTTCAACTCTTGGAAGCTGGCCTCGCATTGGTCTGTCCACACATAAGGTGCATTCTTCTTGGTCAACTTTGTCAATGAAGCTGCGATCGACGAAAATCCTTGCACAAATCTTCGATAGTAACCCGCCAATCCAAGAAAACTCCTGATTTCTGACGCGTTCTTCGGTCTTTCCCACTTCACAACTGCATCTATCTTGGCTGAGTCCACTGATAATCCTTCTTTGGAAATGATATGACCTAAAAATGCGACTTCTTCAAGCCAAAAATCGCACTTAGTGAGCTTCGCATACAATTGATTGTCTCTTAGGAGTTGCAATGCTATCCTCAAATGCTCTTCATGTTCTTCTTTAGACTTAGAGTACACCAAAATGTCATCAATAAACACCACTGTGAAATGGTCTAAGTACTCAGCAAATATTTTGTTCATCAAAGCCATGAATACTGCTGGTGCATTCGTTAGTCCAAATGGCATCACTAGAAACTCATAGTGTCCATATCTCGTCCGGAACGCCGTCTTCAATACATCTAAATCTCTAACTCTCAGCTGATGGTAACCGGATCTTAGATCGATCTTCGAAAAGTAAGCAGCACCTTGCAATTGGTCAAACAATTCATCTATCCTTGGCAATGGATACTTGTTGTTGATGGTAGCTTGGTTCAATTTCCGATAATCAATACACATTCTCATGGAACCGTCTTTCTTCTTGACGAATAAAACTGGAGCTCCCCAAGGTGAGACGCTTGGTCTAATAAAACCTTTATCCAACAATTCTTGCAACTGAATCTTCAACTCTCCTAATTCAGCTGGAGCCATTCTGTATGGTGCGATATATATCGAAGCGGTCCCTGGTAACAATTCGATGGTGAAGTCAATCTCCCTAACAGGTGGTAAACCTGGGATTTCTTCTGGAAAAATGTCTGGGAATTCGCAAACAATTGGGATCTCCTCCACCCCTTGGGACCGTTTATCCTCCGTGATAAACGCTAAATAGCATTCACATCCACTTCTCACTAGTCTATCAGCCTTCAATGCTGAGACGAATCTTGGACAAGGATTCTTCCTCTCCCCATGGAACAATACGCCTGCTGGGGTCTCCTCTAATTTGAACGTGAGGGCCTTATGGAAACAGTCCATCGTAGCATGGTACCCTGCTAACCAATCCATTCCTAGAATGACATCAAAATCATACATCTCCAATAAAATAAGATTCGCCGGTAACACCACATCTCCTATCTTAATAGCACATCTAGGATAATATTTCCTACACACAACTTGTTTGCCTAGGGGGGTGGACACCGTCAATACATACTCAAGTTCTCTAGCAGGCATATCAATCAACTTAGAAAATTTTGGAGACAAGAAGGAGTGCGTAGAGCCAGGGTCAAACAAAATCTTAGCTTCAAATCCACAAACTAGGAGTGTACCTTCCACCACGTTATCTGCCGCCTCTGCATCAGCTTGGTTAATTGCATACACTTGTCCTCGCTGCTGAGGCCTGTTCTGAGCCTGTTGCTGCCTTCCTTGCTTGCATTCCTATTCTGCTGAGGAGTACGCTGATTCTGATTCTGTCCTTGCTGACGAGCCGGATGCTGCTGTGGAGGTCTATATTGTTGCTGTGGAGACTGCTGCTGGAGTGGCCTGGGCTGGTTCTGTACGGTTAGTGCATTCTGAGGTGGTGCCTGGCGCTGTGTTCCTCGTTGTTGCTGGTTCTGTCTGTTGTTACCTTGCCCAGCCTGTCTTGGGCAGTCCTTGAGCTGGTGTGCCATGGATCCACATCTGAAACATGCTCCCGTAATTGTACGGCATTGAGCACTCTCGTGGTTCTTATCACAGTGAACGCAAACTAGAGCATTCTGCACGTTTTGTTCATGCATCGGTCATTTGTTCTGATCGTTCCTTGGTTGGTGATTATGTTGGTGAGCTGGTGCCTTTCCTTGGATCTTGAGGATCTTGTTGTTCAGGTTCTCGAATTTGTAGGCCCTTCTCACAGCCTCTTCAAAAGTGATAGGTGGTACAACACCCGTGGCATCCCTCTCAATGATCGGGTTAAGTCCTTCAAGGAACTTCGCTATCTTTTTCTCCACAGTGTCAATTAACTTGGGGGCATATCGAGACAACCTTTCGAACTTTGTGAGGTACTCTTGAACGGTCGTGTTACCTTGTACGAGCTGCTGGAATTCAATGGCCTTTTGCCTCTTCACATGTGTCGGTACATACTTGTCACCGAATTGTCTCTTGAAACTTGTCCAAGCCTCTGCGTCTGCTATGGTCCTATACTCAGCCTTAATTGTTTTCCACCATATATCTGCTAGGCCGGTGAACATGGAAGCGGTGAGTTGCACTTGCTGTCTACCGGTACATCTAAATATCTCGAAGATGTTCTCTGTATGCTCCAACCAGTCGTCTGCAGCTAATGGGTCCTCCTGTCCAGTGAACTCCTTGGGACCCCTCTTCCTAAACTTTTCATACAACGCATTGGGATCATGTTCCCTATTGTTAATGACAATCTGATTGCCTAGAGGTTGCGCTGGTGCCGGTTCAGGTCTCCTTTCTAACACTTCTAACAACTGCCTTTGCATCGTAGCCATCTCCCTAGCATGCTCTTCATCCTTCCTGGGCATTTGCTCTTGCAATCTTGCCTGATTTTCATTGGCTTGACGTTGCTGGTCAAGCATGGCTTGCATCATCTGTTGAAATTGATTCTGCATGTTTGGATCCGGAGTACCGTTTCCTAGTGGCCCGGTGTGTTCACTATTGCTTGCGGTGGGATTGTCGGTTACGGGTCTTTTTCGAGGTGGCATATCACTGTAAAACAAATTGTTAGCACATAAAGTCATATAAGGGTTACACATTGCTCACACGAGTCTAACTAACGAAAAGTCTAACGAAAAGTCTAACGGATCCTCGCCACGTCCTTAGGATTTCTAGTTTCTTTTAATTGCCTGAAACACGTCTCGCTCTGATACCAGTCCGTCGCGACCCCGAACCGAGACCCGGGACCGCGACGGTGTGGTGTGGATAATGAACTACTCCTTAATAATAATTATACATTTCCTTAATTTTCCACAGGTTTCCGCGGTGAGGATTCCACATACACTCATAGAACATTTATATTGGTGCGGAAGCGTGTAGCAAATCAAACTCTTAATCCATTCTCATCAAATAAGACTGATGATACACAAGTATGACATGATGTCAGAATGAGCAATGATCTCATCAGCATTCCCAAAATAAGAAGTTAAAGTTTAAACAAAAGATTAAGTTAAATTAACATTCCGCAAAAATAATGGCCAACAAAGGCCAGTACAACCGAAAGTAAAAACCAAGTGTCAGTCTATGATCTCCCCAAAATAATCGCAGCTCAAAGCTAAACCGAATGTCTACATGACATCGTCAGCTTGCCACTCCACCAATCCTTGCGGTTCATCAACCGCCCCCTCTGGCTCCTCCTCAAAGGCAATAACGGGAGCTGGACCTGAGTACCACAAAAATGGGTCAGACACGACGGTCTGGCAGGTGGGTGAATAGATAATACCAAGAAAGAAATCAACGCATATCATAGACATAACGAAAACTGTCATAAAACAAGATGCATGGTTCATTTAAAGTACAGATGCAATATAAATCATGTGGGGTATTCAAGGTACAGGAACTGACTAGATGGCAACCACACTAGAGCTAAATCCTCTCCATCACTAAGGTGATGAGAGCACATTCAGTGCGTTGGGCTCGAGCACAAGAAGTGACGAGAGCCAACATTATATACAGATACATATACATATAACTAGGCAAGACCACGGCCGCGGAACCGGGTAATGGGACAAGACAGGATCCAAGTTGCAACTGGCGGGAGCACAAGGGGGAGGCCCAAGTCAGTTGATCAGACTGAGAAGGACGTCCAAGCTTAGTGGTGCCGACTCATAGGTTACATGAGAAACCAAAACGTATACAAAACATATCAGTATAAAACATTCGGGTAGACGGGGCATGGTGCTCGTAGGCACACATTTCATATTATTATCTGTTCATGCATAAACGGGGCTGGCAGGACATATCAGGCGTATAAATCAGAATTCGAGATAAAACTAGTAGGATCGGGTAATTATACATATAATCTGAGTAAAACAATGCAATAAATCTTTATATCATTAGGGACTATATATTAGGGACATCCATATTCAACGACCTGTATAAGGATCTTGTATGTCTATATTACCCTTAGTATGGTACTCAAATGGTAGAGGACATACTAAGTTTCCTTATGCACGTTGATGAATCTAAAAGTCCCAATACCTTTTCCGAAATGGTGTTTCTTTCTATGTCAATCTCCTTATGTCATCCCCTGGGTCTTTCCAAGGTGGTAGGGCATCAGAACAACCCATCCAAACCTTTAAATACCATATCTGAAACCAATAGGAAAAGACTCAGGAATTCTGGGTGAAACTCGGTCACCTGTCGGTCATCTGGCGGTTAGCCGCCTAGGTGATCGGCGGTTAGCCGCTGGCTGACCGTGGTTCCCCTGCTAAAATATAGCATTCTGTGTTTCTAACCGCGCATCTCGGCTACCTAGCGGTCACATGGTTTTTGGATTGGCGGTTAGCCGCGAGCTGACCGCGCGGCTGACCGCGGTTCGCCTGTCAAAATACAGCATTCTGTGTTTCTAACCGCATCTGGGTCGGCTAGCCGCCAATCACCTGTCGGCTAGCCGCCAAAGTGACCGCCCGCTGACCGCCCAGCTGCGGGAACTACACATCAGGTGCAGATTTCAACCCTTTCCTTCCCAAACCATTTCACCTCCATTCCAACCATTTCCTAACGTGGAATGGGTCTATTCCCTTCCATTTAACATTTAATTCTTTCCACCAACCACCATTCCATCAATGTATTTAATTCTCCTACCAATACAAATCTCATTCAATGCAAGTACAAATATCATTTAAGAAGTTTATAATGACCAAAATAAACTTTGATGATGAATGCATATATTCTCATAAGACTAACTAAGAGGAAATCATATCAATAAGTACATTTCCAAAAGCATTATGAAACATAATGAACCAAAAGAATATGAATAGTAAAAATTCCACATTTTCAATAAAACAAGAACTTATTCAAATCAAATCCATTCATCCACTTGCCTTGGTCTCCAAAGTATGCTAGTCAAGCTCTAACCCTTCTATCAAGCTCAAAATCTACAATCTACACAAAATCCCCAAAATACATTCATTACAACCCTAGAATGTCAAAATCAAGAAATAGATGGAAATAGCTTCCAATAATCAAGGTGAAGCACCTCCATGGCTAGAAGAATACACAACCAAGAGATGAGAAGAGGAACTTACATGAAGAGTCCTCTAATGGCAAGAGTTTGCTCAAAAGATAGCTTGGAATGGAAGGTTCTCTCAAAAAAAGATATCAAGAGGAAGCTCTCATGGAGGGGAAGAAGATTACCACCTCCATTTTGCCTTTAGCAATAGATTTGAAAGAGATTGAGAGATGGAGAAGCAAGGAGCAAGGTAAGTTGAAGAAAACCCTAGGACTGGGCTGGGATTTCTTGTTCTCAAGAAAGTTGCAAGAAGAGGAAGAGAGGGAAAAGGACTCCTCCTTATATAGATAATGGCAAGGGGTCCCACAACTTAAAAATCCAATTGGGCTAAAACATCGCTCTACGGGCTTCGGACGGATTCGACGAAGAATGAAGAATTGATCGTCGAAATTTCTACTTTCCAAAAAGTATATATTTTACGAGTTTTGGAGACATTGAGAATTAGTGTCCAGATTTTGTGTAAAAAGACTGTTTTACCCCTATCAATGGCAAAGTAGGGTTTAGAGGTCTCGAATGGAAACGAAGCAAATACAAAAGTTGTCGGGAATCATAAAACACATTGAACGGAGTAATTTACAGATTTTCAGAATTATTAAATAGATCCTAAAACTAATCGAGACACAATAAAAGGAACCCCCAAAGGGCCCCACTAGATCACAAGAGTTCCCAAAATTATTCAAAGCTATAAAAAGCTATTCTAATCCAGATTTAACCCATTTCCACTAATCTCACTAATAGCTCAAACACGTCTTAATTAACACTAAAAGGAAACTCTCGGGGCGGGGTCTTACACTGAGGTCCTTTTCTTAGACAGAAGATCTAGACAATTCATTTTCCAATGTCTGTCATACCACAATGGAAACACTTTCCCTTTACTCTTGTACCCTTAGCCTTGGCCATACCACAAGTAGAACCATTCTCCACCTTAGGACCCTTGATGACTGATTTCCTTTTGCTATCTCGGTCTTTGCCTTTTGGCTTGGTCCTAGCAAATGACTTTTCTGTCATGAGAGGATTTTGTTCTTTCTTCATGATTCCCTCAGTCACTATCAGCTGACGAGACAACTCAGCTATAGTCATTTCCAATTTATTATAATTGATCTCGAAATGTTTGAAAGAATCCGGTAGTGACTGAAGGATCATGTTGATCTGCGATTCTGTATCAATCTTAGCACCTAGTACATCTAAATCATTCAGTGCGAAAATCATTTTCAACAAATGTTGTTGTACTGGCGTTCCCTCAACCATCTTTGTGTTCATCAGCACCTTCATAACAGCTTGCCTAGCAGGTCTAACCTGGTCCGCAAACATCTCCTTTAAGTTCGATATAATATCGTATGCTGACTTATAGGATTGATGTTGGTGTTGTAAAACACTAGACATGGATGCCTGTATAAAATATCTGGCCATCTCATTGTCTTTGGTCCACTTGGTGTAAAGGTCTTTCTCAAACTGTGGTGCATCAAGCTCAGGCTCAGGAAGGGAGGGTATGGTAATGACATATTTGCATCCTGAAACTGTCAGGACAATGTCCAGGGCCCTTTTCCAGTCTATAAAGTTGGATTCCATCAACCTATTCTGGTTGAGGATGGTCGCAAGTGGAAGAATAGTATTTGAATTCATGCTGAATTAACTGTAACACATAACCATACATTCAATTAAAGAATATTAATGACATTACGGTTTAGTATTCTACCAAATTTATGTGGGAATCCTCACAACCACTAAATTCAAAATACATCGGAATTCCAATCCCTGGGATATGCCTCCTTGGGGAGTGCGGATACCACCTAGATTGGTGCGGATCAAAGTGAGTCAAAATTATTGATTAAGACTAACTATCCATGATCCCCTATCATTCATTATTATCTAGGTATCTCATACCAAATAATGTATGACTCCCGATTAGCTTTGGTTTCTAAAATACATGAGGCAAATCCTTGGGGATACTACATCACTATTTTAGTTAAGTGTGACCCACCAATTAGCATTGCGTGACAACCGTTGTGGGCAGCTCCTCCTTTGGGAGTGAACCCCCACCCCGTCTTACCAATACTATCCTTTTGGGAGATCCATATCTAGTAACCAGACAAATAAAAGCCCTCCGTGGGGAACGGCCATTCTCAAGATGGCGCGAGGCTAATACTTTCCTTACAATGGACCTATGGTGGAAAACCATGGGGATATGAGATTTAAATGCCCCGCTCCCACTTAATATTTTAGAATTGAGGATTTTCCTTTTAAGGTATTAGGGCCCACATATATAAATATGAACATCAAATCATCTCATGATGTGATCAAAGATTGGTTCCAAGTCAAGTTATTTTAAAGAAAGTCCAGTTTCTTAAATTAGTGTTACCAATGTATCCATCTCATGGGTCATCAACACTAATTAGAACTCTTTTCAAAAATTAATTTGATTTGCCAATTTTAGTAACTTGCTATGTTTGGATCAGATTTGGAAACATTCTAAATCAAGCATTCATCCATAAATAGAAAATGCTAAAAATAGTAACTAGTCCTCTCCTCCACATGGCCCAAGCGGAATAGACTTCTTGGACTTTTAGACTTTCCAAAACTTTGGGATTCCACAAACTCTTTGGTAATCTCCAAAACACCTTTGGTAATCTTCAAACTCTTTGATTTGGAGTCTAACTTCACTTTCCTTCTTCGTCTCGGACATCGCCGGAATTTACAAATTTAGAAAATTACATAAATCCCTATGTCTCTACGGTGAGACTTACATGGTATTCTAAACATGGAAATAAAAGGGCTATAGGGAAACCACCATGCCTTGCCCTTTCACGGGAAACTAAGGAAACCATGCCCTTTACACTTAGCCTTAAATAAACCAACAACCATATTAAGAAAGTAAAAGACTTGTGGGCCATATGGAGAGGACAAGATCACCTGCAAGTTAGTATCTCATACAACCAAGCAACTCACAAAACCGGGTTACCAAACAACAATGGAAAAATAAGATGCCAAAGGTTGTCATCCTTTTGAAATTATGTACTCCGCAAAGGGGGTCCGGGGGTATTCCCCGGCGGGGGCACGGGGCCGGTCGACCGGACTGACGAACACCTGCAACTTTGGGTTTTCTGTTTCATGTCCAAACGACTCCAAAACACTTCTGAAGTCTCCCAATGGCTTCCTACCATCCTTCCATCATTATTAAACCCTTTTGTGACTATCCAAACATGGATTCACCATTAAACAAAGCAAAACCATAAAAACCGATCCATACATAGCCCTTCCTCTATCTTCTTCGCATCTCATGCAAAGAACAGAGCAAGCTTGCTGCTCCTACATGATTAGAGATGAGGTATGGCTCTGATACCAATTGTTGGAAGTGGGTGGACCTCTTGGATAGGTTTCAAAAACTTTTCACCAACTAGAAGTGATGAACACCTATCCAAAAGCCATCAAAACCCAATCCAGGATGCATGTCCTCAAACTCAGCCATCATGATCAGCAAACAAACCTATTAAAAGGATAGAAACAACACTGAACATGCAACCACGAAATTCCACAACATACAAGGAGTAGAAAATACCTATGGAGCTTGGTTGTGCTCTAATGAAGAACTTGATTCAACTATTTGATGAAGAGCTCTTCTAAGATCAGAATCTCCAATGCCCAATCGTCTTCCACGCTATGACCCGCTTCAGATCTCTTTCCTCAAGAGAGATGGTGGAATCTCCAAGAGAAAGACTATCTAGAATCTCTAAGGAAACTAGAAAGGAACTAGAAGAGAGAGGGGGGAAGGAGAAGAAGTGCAACTCTTGCACAAGGGGATGTTGGGCGCGAATCCCTAGGAGGAATTGTGCATGGACGTCCAAGGGTGCTCCCTTCTCTTCCTTTTATAGCTTTTCAACGTTCTCTCTTAGTGTATAATTAGAAGTCCAACTTCCATTACACTTAGTAACCCTTTACTCTACTATTACCACTATTAGAAGTCTCACTTCAAATAGAAATAGTAGCTTTCCTTTTTGAGTTCAAATAGAATTAGTAAAGATCCAATCTTGGGCTAGCGTGGGGACCACTAGGGATTCCATAGAAAGCTGGCTCCAACTGGGACACCGCGACCCCACATCTCATGTGCTATCCGGGCCCACAGTTAATTGGAAATAACTCGACTATATAAATGCAATTGAACTCCAGTCTTAGGAATAAATTACATGAAGACCCTAAACTTCCCTATTACTACAAGTGGGCGCCTCCATCATTATCCATGGATCAATTGGACAGACTGTCCCACCAATTCTGACCCATATCTTATTATCCTTGAGACCCAATTAATTATAGTAATCATTAGTACCATTCAATTAACTCTTAATTGAGATGGGTGTACACTTACCAATGATAAATCCACTAATTGGCACAAGGGGATAATAGAGATAGATTCCATATTGACCATTACATGTTCCCACAGTCCTACTACCACTTACCTAAGACACCGAGGTGTTGACCTACAGTTGGCCTCACTCATTGGTGACTCAAAGTAAATAAATAGATGGAAACTTGAGTTCATAAATGTCTCAAGATTGAGAGCCTATTGCTAGGGAATTATGAGAGCGGACCTTAAGGTAAAGACAGTGTTCATAAGGTGCTTCTCATGGTCCTTCTGTACATCCATTGTACCAGCACTATGATCCAGAATCTTACATTCTAATGATCGAGACAAATCACACTATCTCCTAGTAATCAAAGTACTGCAACCTTGTCAGATGAGATGTCCTGTCTCATCACTGGTTGTGAAGATATTCAAGTATAAGATTTGCTATACATGTCTCCCGTATGTGGATCTCATCCATACACATGTATTGCATCTAGTATACTTATGGACTCCGGTTCATCTCATGAACCATCATGTCATTCGTATTGGTTATGTGCATTTAAGTAATAAACACCATTCATCTCATGAAAGCAAAGCATGAATATATTGATAAATAAAGAAATTAATCAATTTATTACATCAATTTTAATGGATTGAGACCATAAAACTAACAACATGGTGTTATGCTAGCAAACATGACAGTGGCTGAGCCTACTGTTATCCAGAAAATCAAGGAGACACTGTTGTAAGACCCAAACTTAGCGAGAATTGTGGAGCACATCTCAGAGTGTCCAAATTTCAGAATCGTGGAAGGAGTACTATACTTTCGTGACCGACTATGTGTACCAAAAATCAATGACTTGAGAAATGAAATCATGACTGAGGCCCATGGCACTAAGTATTCGATGCATCCGGGGAGTACCAAGATGTACCATAACTTGAAGAATAGATTTTGGTGGAACAATATGAAAAAAGAAACTGCAGCTTTTGTGTCACGGTGCATGACTTGTCAGCTGATAAAGGCAGAACATCAGAAACCACCAGGACTTTTACAGCCATTAGAGATTCCGCAATGGAAATGGGAACATCTCACGATGGATTTCGTTTCAGGCTTACCCCCTACTAGCAAAGGGAACAATGCGATATGGGTCATAGTTGATCGTCTGACAAAATCTGCATATTTATTCCATTGAAGACAGGGAAGAATATGCAAATGCTAGCACTCGCACAAACATTTGTTAACGAAATAGTCAGCAGACATGGTCAATCAATTTCTATCACCTCAGACAGGGACAGCAGGTTTGTCTCCAGATTTTGGAAAACCCTACATGAGTCTATGGGTACGAAGCTCCAGTTTAGCACCGCTTATCATCCTCAGACAGATGGCCAATTAGAGAGGACTATTCATACCTTAGAAGACATGCTACGAGCTTGTGTATTGGACTTCAAGACTTAGTGGGATGAGAGTTTGCCACTTTACGAGTTTGCATATAACAATAGCTACCACTTGAGCATTGGAATGGCACCTTTCGAGGCGCTGTATGGTAGAAGATGCAGAACTCCTGTGTGTTGCGAAGAGGTCGGAGAATGCAGCTTCCATGGACTGACATTGATTGGCGAAACCAATGAGAAAGTGAAATTGATTCATGAACGTTTGAAGGTTGCTAGAAGCCTACAGAAAAGCTACGCTGATGTTCGAAGGAAAGATTTACAATTTCAGGTAGGAGATAAGGTGTTTTTGAAAGTGTCACCAATCAAAGGGACATTGAGGTTCGGGCAAAAGGGTAAATTGTCAAGCAGATTCATTGGACCGTACGAGATTTTGAGTCGCATTGGTGAAGTGGCATACAAACTCTCCTTACCGCCAGAGCTTTCGGGTGTGCATAATGTGTTTCATGCTTCCATGCTGAAAAAGTACATCCGAGATCCTTCACATGTGTTGTTGCGACCTCGGACTGGGATTCGGGCCAGCGACGCGCGGTAGATGATAAACATACACACATTTAACAATGGACATTTGAATATACACTCCCTTAATTTCCCACAAGTTTCTGCGGTGAGGATATCACACACACTCACAAAACACTTACATTGGTACGGAAGCGTGTAGCAAACTAAATTCATAATCCATTCCACAATGCAAGATTGATAAATACATATGAATGACATGATGTCAGAGTGAGCAATGATCTCATTAGCATTCCCAAAGTATAAAGTTAGAAGTTTAAACAAAAGATCAGTTAAATTAACATTCCCCAAAAAATAATGGCCAACAAAGGCCAGTACAGCCAAAAGTGTAATTTCAATGTCATTCTATAAACTCCCTAAAATGTTACGCAGCTCGAAGCTAAACTAAATGTCTAAATGACATTGTCAGCTTGCCACTCCACTAATTGTTGCGGTTCACCGACCGCCTCCTCTGGCTCCTCCTCAAAGGCAATAACTGGGACTGGACCTGAGTACCACAAAAATGGGTCAGACACGACGGTCTGGCAGGTGGGTGAATAGATAATACAATTAAAGAAACCGTGAGATAAATTGAAAAGACATAGAAATCTGTCCAAATATTTATTTCCATAAAACAAGATATATCATTTGTAAAAATGCATATATAAGATAAAACATGCAGGATATCAAGAACAGGAAACCAGCAAGATGACAACCATACTAAAGCTAAATCTTCTCTATCACTAATGTGATGAGAGCACAATCAGTGCATTGGGCTCGAACATGCGAAGTGACAAGAACCAACAATATATACATATACATATAGCTAGACATGACCACGGCCGCGGAACCGGGTAATGGGGCAGGACATGATCCAAGTTGCAACTGGCGGGAGCACGAGGGGGAAACCCAAGTCAGTTGATTAGACTGACAAGGGCGTCCAAGCTTAGTGGTGCCGACTCATAGGTTCCATGAGAAATCAAAACATGTACAAAACTATATCGTTGTAAAACACTCAGGCAGGCGGGGCATGGTGCTCATAGGCGCACACATATCACATTATTATCTTTTCATGCATATACGGGGCTAGCAGGACATATCAGGTGCATAAATCCATAGTTTGAGACAAAACTACTGATATCGAGTTAGGACAGTATAATCCAAGTAAAATAGTACGATGAATCCTTATACAATTACAGACTATGTATTGGGGCTTTCATATTCACACAATATGTGTAAAGGTCTTGTATGTCTATTATTGCTCTTGGCATGGTACTCGAATGATGGTAGACATCCCAAGTTTCCTCATACAGTTTGGTAAATCCATAATTCCCAATACATTTTCGAAGTGGGGTTTCTTTCCAAGTCGATCTCCTTATGTCATCCCCTAGATCTTTGCAAGGTGGTAGGGCATCAAAACAACCCATCTAAACCTTAAAATACCATATCTGAACACAATAGGAAAGACCCAAAAATTCTGTACAGTTCGCTCGAGCGGATAGGGAGTTTGCTCGAGTGGACTGGTTCAAGTCAGGAGGGCTCGAGCGAAGAAGGAGGGGGGCTCGAGCGACCAAGGATCTGTGAGGGGTTCGCTCGAGCGAGGTTGAGTTCACTCAAGCGAACTACTCTGAGTCAGGAAAGGTCGAGCGAAGCAGGATGGAGGCTCGAGCGACCAAGGTTCTGTGAGGGGCGCGCTCGAGCAAGGTTGAGTTCGCTCAAGCAAACTACTCCGGATTAGGAAGGCTCGAGCGAAGCATGTGATTAGCTCAAGGGATTGAAGTTCTGTGAAGGGTTCACTCGAGCGAGGTTGAGTTCGCTCGAGTGAACTGCTCTAGAAACTTGCAGAACCTGCAGTCCGAGTCCCTTTCTTCTTTCATTTCTCAACACTAATGAAGCCAACACTTAACACAACATTTATGGTCCTCTTTCCACCTACTTCAACCACATTCAAGTCCTCCAACAACCATCCATTAAAACCCAAAATCACATCCGTTCCCCTTTCAAATCTCATTCAATTTACAACCACCAATAATGAGAGTCCATACATATCAAAATACAACTTAAATGTACAAAATTTAAGAGAACATTTAAAAGAGAAAAAAGCTTATGATTAAGTGCATTTCTAACAATCAATTTGGATTATAAAACACATGCAAGATGAATAGTGAAAAAATCCATAGCTCCATTAAAACATGAAATCATTCAAAGAAAACCCATTCATCCACTTGCCTTGGCTCCAAATAGCTAAAGAGCTCATAATCACCACTCCCAAGCTCAAAATCAAATATCTACACAAAAACCCACGAAAATGACATCCATTACAAACCCTAAAAAAGAAAAACCAAGAAATAGGAAGAGAGAGCTTCCAATAAAGGAGATGGAGCTTCTCTATGGCTATAAGAACACATATTTAAGAGATGGAAAGAAAAACCTACTTGGAAGGTTCTCAAATGGGAGAAGGTAGTTCAAAATGAACTCTAGAGAAGGTGGATTTCTTCAAAAATTGCATCAATGGGAGGCTCTCACGGTGAGGAAGAAGATTGTAGCATCTATTTTTCCTTTAGCTATAGTTTGAGAGTGATTTGAAGATGGAGAAGCAAGAAGAAAGAAGCAAACCCTAGGGCTGAAATTCTCCTCTATCTCATTGAGAAGTTGCAAGAAAAGGGACAAGAGAAGAAGACTTCTCCTTTTATAGAAAATGGGGATGGGTCCCACAACTAAAGAATCTAGTGGGGCTAAAAACATCTACTTTCGGGCTTCGGATGGATTCGACGAAGAAGGAAGACCTGTTTGCCGAAATTTCTAGTTTCCAAAAAGTATATACTTCACGGGTTTCGGAGATATTGAAAATAGTGTCCATATTTTTTGTGCAAAAGACTGTTTTACCCCTATCATTAGCAAGGTAGGGTCTAGAGGTCTAAAACGGAAATGGGGCGAATACGAAAGTTGTCGGGGATAATAAAATAAATTAAACGGGGCAAACTACAGATTTTTTCGAGTATCAAATAAATCCCAAAATCACACAAAGCACGATAAAGGAACCCCCCAAAGGGTCCCACTAAATCAAAAGAGTTCCCAAAATAATCCAAAGCTATATAAAAGCTATTCTAATCCAAACTTAACCAATTTCCACTAATCTCACTTATAACTAAGGTACATCTTAATTAGCACTAATCGGAAACTCTCGGGGCGGGGTCTTACATGTGTTGCAGCACGAACGTTGGAGATTCGAGAGGATGTTACTTATGTTGAGAAACCGGTTAGAATCATTGATACGAAAGAGCAAGAATTGAGGAATCGAACCATTCACTAGGTAAATGTACTTTGGGAGAATCACGAACCTGAAGAAGCCACATGGGAACTACGAGACCAAGTTCAGAAGAAGTATCCTCACCTATTGCCAGAGGTTAGTGTTCATTTGGAGGACCAAATGCTCCAAGGGGTGGAGGATGTCAGACCCCGACCCAGGTTTAATACTTTAATCATGGTTTTAGTCGTGTTTAGTTAGTAAGTGGGGTTAGAGGACGATTAACTTAGATTTCTAGCTAGATTAGCATTTTCAATAGCTTTGGGGAATTTCGAGGGCGTTGAGTTAGGTTTGACCGGGCCCAAGGAGCCCATGCATCGTGTGCTTGTGTGGGAATCCAAATTTTTGGTTTTTCAAAAATATCGATTTTTAATCTTTTGGATTTATATTTTTGATTTTTAACAACCTTGGAAATTTTCCCGTGTGTAATTGAACCTCGAAATCAAGTTTTTCAGCAAAAAAGGGCAAAACGGTCTTTTCACCTCAAAATCTGTGCATGAATTTCGAAATCCCAAAAATGTGCCAAAATTATACTTTTTGGAAACTAGATATTTCGACGATCATTTTTCTCTTTTTTGTCGATCTCATTCGGGACCCACAAGAGGGAGTTTTAAACCCTTGAACCACATGGCTTCGTGGGGCCCACACCCCACCCAACTTAAGAACCAAAACCCCACGTGAGTTCCTTCTTCTTCCTTTTCCCTCGTTCAACCCAGCTGAGAGAGCTTGTGAGAACCAGCCTTCTTCACAACTTTTTCCCTCTTGCATGTTAGACCTCCTTTCATCAAAATGGGGTTTCGAGTGCATCAAACCCTTTCCCACCTCTCAAGCTTTCTTTTAATACCCTTTTCAAGGAATCCCAGCTATAAGACCTCGCCCCGAGAGTTTCCGATTAATGCTAATTAAGACGTGCTTTAGTTATAAGTGAGATTAGTGGAATTTGATTAAGTGTGGATTAGAATAGCTTTTTATAGCTTTGGATTATTTTGGGAACTCTATTGATTTAGTGGGACCCTTTAGGGGTTCCTTTATCGTGCTTTGTGTGATTTTGGGATTTGTGTCATAATCGGAAAAACCTGTATTTTGCCCCATTTGACTTATTTTATTGTTCCCGACAACTTTCGTGTTTGCCCCGTTTCTATTCGAGATCCCTAGACCTTACTTTGTGAATGATAGGGGTAAAACAGTTTTTTTGCACAAAATCTAGATACTATTTTCGATGTCTCAGAAACCCATAAAATATATACTTTTTGGAAACTAGAAATTTCGACGAACAATTCTTTCTTTTTCGTCGAATCCTTCCGAAGCCCGAAAAACGATGTTTTAAGCCCAATTAGTTAGTTAAGTTGTGGGACCCATTCATGTTTTCTATATAATGAGAGTCCCTTTCATTCTTCTTCTTCTTCTAGCTACTTTACTGTGAAGGAGATAAGAGAGTCCAGCTGCCTAGGGTTTCCTTGCTCTTCTTGCTTCTCCATCTCTCAATCACTCTCAAACTATTGCTAAAGGAGAAATGGAGGCTGCACTCTTCTTCCTCACCTTGAGAGCCTTCCATTGATACAACTTGTGAAGAAATCCACCTCCTCTAGAGTCCATTTTGAACTACTTTCTCCCATTTGGAGACCTTCCATGTAAGTGATCCTTTCCATCCTCTAGATTGTGCTTCTTCTAGCCCTAGAGAGCCTTCATCTCTATTATTGGAAGCTCTCTCTTCCTATTCCTTGTTTTGCCATTTTTAGGGCTTGAAATGAATGTTATTTTGGGGGTTTTTGTGTAGATCTTTGATTTTGGCTTAAAGAGTGGTGATTAGAGCTTATTAGCTTAGTTGGAGACCAAGGCAAGTGGATGAATGAGTTTGTTTTATGATTTGTTATTTTGTAGAGAAATATGGATTTTTATAATGATGGCTCCTTCTTATGCTTCATTTCTTTTATTGATTTTTAAAGCATGCATGTTAATGAGCTTTCTCCCCTCTTAATTACTCTCTTGAGATTTTGTACATTAAGTTAGTATTTTGTTAATCTTTGCATCCTCATTTATGATGGTTGTTCTTAGCATTGAATGAGGATGGAAATCATTATGATTTTGATGGGTTTGAATGGGTGGTTGTTGGAGAAGTGAATGGTGTTTTGGGTAGATGGAAAGGTCATAAATGTATTGCTAAGAGGATGGCATATATGGGGTTTTGAAAAAAAAAGAAGTGAGGTTCGGACTGCTGAAACGGTGAGTTTCTGAAGCAGTTCGCTCGAGCGAACTTCAATTCGCTTGAGCGAACCCTTCACAGAACTCCTATCGCTTGAGCTAACCCAGTTCTTCGCTCGAGCCTTCCTGTCCGAAGCAGTTCGCTCGAGCGACCTCATCATCGCTCGAGCGAACCCCTTGCAGAACATTGGTCGCTCGAGCCTCTCTCTTTCTTCGCTCAACCTTTTCTGATTCGAAGTAGTCCGCTCAAGCGAACTCATATTCGTTGGAGCGAACCCCTTCCAGAGACTGGTTCGCTTGAGCCATTCTTTCTGTTCGCTCGACCCTTCCTGACTTGGACCAGTTCGCTCGAGCGAACTCCTATTAGCTCGAGCGAACCCCTCCCAGAACATGTTTGCTTGAACGAACCTTCCAGATCACTCGAGCGAACTGCACTGAATTACTGGGTTGTTTCCAAACATGCTTAAAAGGTTGTTTTAAGGTCCAATGAGGTCGGTTTGGAGCCCTAATATGATGTGGAGAAATAAGAGGTGTCTTATGGAGACTGAATTGGAAAAGAACCCCAATTTCAGATATTTATTGAGGTTAATGGAATCATCAACTTGTATAGGGATCCCGGGATGTCTCAAACCTTCCGAAGTACCATGCCATCAACTTAAATCAACATACGAGACCCTTATACTTATTGTTTAAATCCTGAAACCTCAATGTATGGTCCGGAAATATATGGGTGTCTATAGTGTTTGCTTTTATCAAACCTTATACGTTTTCGACAGTTTTCGCATATTAGTACAAGTGTCTTTTCAAAACCACTGAAATCCGTAATTTGAACATTTGATCAGCCTGATGCATTTTGATAAGATATTATTGTGTCATACGCGCTTACGAGCCTTTTTGTTCAGCCTGTTTTGGGTGGTATTCAACTCTTTAGATATATACATGTTTTGAATGTGTTTTAACCTATGAATCGGCACCACTAAGCTTCGACGACCTTGTCGGTTTGATCCACCGACTTGGGGTCCCCCTTTAGCTTCTGTCAGCTGTAGTCTGAATTCTGTTTTGTTTGTCACCCAGTTCCGTGGCCATGGTTTTCCTCAGTATAGTATATGTATATAGTTGTTTCTCGTCACCTCGTGTGCTCCGAGACCAACACCTTTAGTGTGCTCTCATCACATTAGTGATGGAGGATTTAGCTTAAGTGTGGTTGCCATCTTGTTAGTTTCTCTTTCGTTGGTTACCTTCATGATTTATCTTTCAGTTGTACTTTATATCAACAATGCATCATGTTTATAACAATTACTGTTTTATTATGATTTCATTATGTTTTAAGTCATGTCTTGTTTTCTTAAATTGTATTATCTATTCACCCACCTGCCAGACCATCGTGTCTGACCCATTTTTGTCGTACTCAGGTCCAGTCTCCGTTATTGCCTTTGAGGAGGAGCAGGAGGAGGCGGTCGGTGAGCCGCAACGTTTAGTAGAGTGACAAGCGGACAATATCATGTAAACATTGGTTGGAGCTACGAGTTGCGCAACATTTTGGCGAAAAATTATATAATCAATTGTGATTTATACTTTTGGTTGTACTGGCCTTTGTTGGCCATTATTTTTGGGGAATGTTAATTAACTAATCTTTTGTTTAAACTTATAACTTTATATTTTGGAAATGCCAATGAGATCACTGCTAACTTTGACATCATGTCAGTCACTTGTATTTATCAGTCATGTTTTGTGGAATGAGTTACCGATTTGATTTGCTACACACTTCCGCACCAATGTAAATATTTTGTGAGTGTGTGTGAAATCCTCACCGCTGAAACCTGTGGGAAATTAAGTGAGTGTATATTCAAATATATATCCAAATGCATGATCATTTTATAAATGCAGTAAATCCTCGTTCGCGGGCTCGGATCTTGGTCCGGGGTCGCGACACCAGCTGAGTTCATCTTCTCCTTGAGGTTGTTCTCCATTGTTAGAGCTTCTAGAGATATGCAATGGCTTTCTTCTTTCTACCATGGTTTTCTTGAACCCTTAGGAAGCTTTCTTTCACACATGCAAGTGGTTTCTTTGAGGACTCCTTTGATTTCGAATTTTGTAGGATTTTGAGTGGTTTTCTTGGGGTCTTTTGTAGATTGGTGTTCAGCTTTAGAGAGAGGTATATGAGGAGACTTTCTTGAGTGCTTTTCTACCCAAGGCAAGTAATTGAATGAGATGGGATTGTGCATGCAGTGTTTTTGGAATTGTGAGTTGATTTTCTTACTTATAATCTTCATTGGTTAATTGCGTTTTTATGCCTTGATATTAATTCACTAAGTATATGTTTTAAATGCTCACTTGTTCTGATTTATGTCATGGAATTCTAATTTAAATTTGTGTCATTTAATTTGAAAATGTGGTCTTTCAATCATTAGGATGTGTTCTTGGAAAGTTTGTGAAGTTTGATTGATGGATTTTAAGAGTTGAAATGAATGGTTAATTGATGAAATGGGAGGAGCATGTAGGCTCAATTTCGTGTAGGAAAAGAGGTGTTATAAGGATAAGTGATGGAAGAAAAAAAGGAAGGGAAACAGCTTTAGAATTTTATTCCCGCAGCTAGTCGGTCAGCTGTCGGCTAGCAGACTGCCAACCGACAGGTGACCGAACCCTCTCGGTTCCATTTCCAGAATGCTGCATTTTTCCTAAGGTTAAGGTCTCGGTCGACAGACAGGTAACCGAACATCCTCGGTTCCAAATCCAGAATATCCAGAATGCTATTTTCCTGTCTTGATGGGGCGGTTAGCTCTCGGTCAGCACTCGGCTAACCGACCTGTTCAGGGTTGGCTAGTTGACGGCCAACCGACAGGTGACCGACTCTACCTAGATTTCTAAAATGAAGAGAATAGTGAGGTGTTCAATTCCAATTCCTTTTGGACTTTTCCTAGTTGATGCATACACATTGATATCTTAAATGTCGTTAAAAAAAATAAATTTGGGCACCATCTAAACGAATGAACGACATGGGACCTCAAAGTGTATACTAATTCAACGATTATGGTTCTAAGGAATTGATTGAGTGTTGTGGAATGAACATGCGATTTCTAAAATCTCGTTTCGTGATCTAGTGTGTGAATCGTGTTTTTATATACATCGTGTCGGGACTACTATTCGTGAATTTGTGTGAAACAACTTGTGTTCTTGAAATAGTGTGAGTAGTTCCCAAATTTAAACATAGCAAGCATGATTTCGAAAAGTAGTGTGTACTTATTTTCTTGTCGACACCACTCAGGTTGGACAACCTTGTCGGTTTGATCAACCGTCTTAGGTACTTAAATATTTCGTGCCATCTGCAGTTTGGATTATCGTGCGTGTTATTTAGCCCGTTCCGCGGCAGAACTCGTGAGTGATGCCCAACTCTACTGGGTCATGTTTTCGTACTCCCTTTCACCATCTGTGATTGAGAATTTCTATTGTGAGTGCTCTTGTTACCTCGTGTAACAGAGAATGTAGCTTCGTGTGGTTGCCAAGGTTTATTTCAACCGTGTGTTGTGATTTATTATGTGGTTTCATAAGGGATGTTTTTGTTAGTTTTATGGTCTCAATCCATTAAGATTGATGTAATAAATTGATTAATTTCTTTATTTATCAATATAGTCATGCTTTCCTTTCATGAGATGACTGGTGTTTATTACTTAAATACACATAACCAATACGAATGACATGATGGTTCATGAGATGAACCGGAGTCCATAAGTATACTAGATGCAATACATGTGTATGGATGAGATCCACATACGGGAGACATGTATAGCAAATCTTATACTTGAATATCTTCACAACCAGTGATGAGACAGGACATCTCATCTGGATAGGTTGCAGTACTTTGATTACTATGAGATAGTGTGATTTGTCTCGATCATTAGAATGTAAGATTCTGGATCATAGTGCTGGTACATTGGATGTATTGAAGGACCATGAGAAGCACCTTATGAACACTGTCTTTACTTTAAGGTCTGCTCTCATAATTCCCTAGCAATAGGCTCTCAATCCTGAGACATTTATGAACTCAAGTTTCTATCTATTCATTTACTTTGAGTCACCAATGAGTGAGGCCAACTGTAGGTCAACATTTCGGTGTCTTTGGTACGTGGTAGTAGGACTATGGGAACATGCAATGGTCAAGATGAAATCTATCTCTATTATCCCCTTGTGCCAATTAGTGGATTTATCATTGGTAAGTGTACACCCATCTCAATTAAGAGTTAATTGGATGGTACTAATGATTACTATAATTAATTGGGTCTCAAGGATAATAAGATATGGGTCAAAATTGGTGGGACAATCTGTCCAATTGATCCATGGATAATGATAGAGGGGCCCACTTGTAATGATAGGGAAGTTTAGGGTCTTCATGTAATTTATTCCTAAGATTGGAGTTCAATTGCATTTATATAGTGGAGTTATTTGCAATTAACTGTGGGCCCAGATTGCACATGAGATGTGAGGTCGTGGTGTCCCAGTTGGTGCCAGCTTTCTATCGAATCCCTAGTGGTCCCCACGCTAGCCCCAGATTGGATCTTTTCTAATTCTATTTGAACTCAAAACGGAAAGCGACTATTTCTATTTGATGTGAGACTTCTAATAGTGGTAATAGTAGAGTAAAGGGTTACTAAGTGTAATGGAAGTTGGACTTCTAATAATACACTAAGAGAGAAGGTCGAAAAGCTATAAAAGGAAGAGGAGGGAGCACCCTTGGACGTCCATGCACTATTCCACATTGGAATTCATGCCTAGCCCTTGGAAGTGCAAGAGTTGCACATCCTTTCTCTCTCTCCTTCTTCTTCTAGTTTCTCTTCCGGTTTCCCTTTAGTTTCTAGTTGGTTTTTCTCTTGGAGATCACACCATCTTCCCTGAGGAAAGAGATCTGATTTGGGTCATAGGCTGTCGGACGTGAATTTCGACCCCCCCAATTTTCCTCTCCAAGAGAGGCATGGTTTGGGGAAATCTCCATTCATCTATATATATGCTATTCAAATTTTACATCGAAAATGAGGATTCCGACTACCCTCAAAATCGATGGATCACGATCGCCAGCTACGGTACAGCCGTAACACCGTTCTTCGACAAAAGTCGAAGAAATATGGGGAGAAAATTAATAAGGTGGGTTCTTCCTCTCGTCTAATGTGCTGCCGGCAACACACGACGGTTGTCCTGTCACATTAATTTGGGTCTCTTTGGGTCTCTTTAATTTTGGGTCAATTAAGGGTTATGAGTTAAAGTCCGAATAAAGATTAATCCTCACATAGCATAATCATAGTATATCCAAGTAGAATAAAATAACTAGAATAAAGAAAATAAACTAAAAGAGGGGGAGGTGCCAAATATTTAAGAAGAGGATTGGCCCCGTTCCCGGGTACCCCCTTCTGATCCCTTGGCAAAATAGGGTTTAAAGGCTGATTTTTCAAACCAAAATGATGATGCAAATGAGACTTTGACTTGTGATTTCTGTGTTTTTCGTGTGCGATACACGAGTGATAAAAGTAAAAGGCCGATGGGCCGTAATTGATTGAAGGTGGCCGATGGGCCAGGATTGATTGAAAATGGCCGATGGGCCAGTGTTTGTTTTAGGGTGGCCGATGGGCCGTGATTGATTAAGAGTGTGTGTGAAATCACTCATCTCATCTCGTTATTCTCATTTATTCAATTTTAGAAATCAGTTCTTTATTCCCTTTATCATTAAGTTCGATTAAATATTTGGCACCTGAGGTGGAGGAAGAAATAAAAGGAAAATCTTTTTGGGTTTATTTTGTTGGTTTTATAGTTTTTATGACTTTTCAATATGGGGGCTAGAAGGGCCTAACTAGGGGATTTTACTTGGATTTACGTGATTAGTGCTTTACTACTGATCATCGGATTAACCCTAACCTAAGGTCCTAGACCGCCCACATCAGCTCTCCCAGTTCCCTAAATGAACAGGAAAAGTGATGGGGCGAAGCCTAATGCGCTAAGCTACCTAACGGGGAAATCCGATCTAATCCTAGGGTATGAATAGCCTGAGTTTGATGGTTTAGCGCCTAAGCAACTTATTAATGGTGATTGGTTCGGTTTGTTTTGAGTTGAAGATTGATTAAAAGGTGGATTAAATGTATTTTAGGATTCTTGTTTAAGTCGTTTAAGGTTCTGGAATTTATGGTTTTAATTTAAAACGTGAAATGATGTCGAAATCCGTGAAACGGGGTTGGCAGAAGACTTGGGCGCCAGGGGGGTGGCGCCTAGGATATTCTGGTGACTTGGGCGCCCAGACAGTGGCGCCTAAGTGACTGCTTCTGGGTGGTTTGGCAAGTGACGATGGTATCGATATTGTTTTCGAAATCCAAGGGGTTCTTACTGGGTGAGTTTTAATGTTCTAAATTGTTTTAAGTCTCTGGTGTTTAAATGTCAAAGGGATTCGGATTCGGATTTTGAGACGAAACCAAGAGTTCGCGTTTTAGTGCAAATGAGAGGATGGGCGCCAAGGGGGTGGCGCCCAGGTGGATGGCTTGAGATTTTCAGGTTTCGTTGGGACTTAGTTATTGGTTTTTGGATTCGAGGGTTGTTTTAGGTTCTGGTTTCAATTAATTTAAATTATATGATGATTAATTATTCATTTTAAATTGAAGTTGTGAACCAAGGTTATAGTGTAGGTTAGGCGCCACAGGGGTGGTGCCTAGGTGGTTGTTTGTCGGTTCGTAAAGGCTTTGAATGCTACGCCTGAATCGATTAAACTTTCAAACGTTTTAAGTTAAAAGTGTTTTAACATGTTGATTCGGATTGGTTTGAATGTTAATTAATTGTATTAAGTTGTTCGCTAGGGGTTCTCTATGAAAACAGGTAGGCTGGGCGCCCAGGGTGTGGCGCCCAGGTGGATTTGGAAGGATGGGCACCCAGGGGGTGGCGCCCAGGTGACTGTGTTGAGGTTCGGTCGGTTTGGTGACTCTTAGGTCAATTTAAGTCTAAATTGATTCAAAGGCTTAGTGTGTTTGGGTGTGGGATGCTATTCGTATTCAATTGAGATTTATTTAAACGCCAATTAATTGGGCTAAGTTGTGAATTGGGTTTTTCCGAAAACAGGGAAGCTGGGCGCCCAGGGTGTGGTGCCCAGGTGGACTTTGACAGATGGGCGCCAAGGGTGTGGCGCCCAGGTGAATTATTCTATGGTTCGGGTCGGTTCAGTATTTTTTAGGTTGATTTGCAGTTGAGCTTTATGGTTTGATGTATTTTAAATTAAAAATGTCATGCTGCGATGATTACGATTAAATTTCGTTTCAATTAACTTGGCTTTAGTGATGGGAGAGGTTGGGCGCCCAGAGAGCGGTGCCCAGGTGGAGGTGACAGGATGGGCGCCCAGGGGGTGGCGCCCAAGTGTCCGTCTTGTGTGTCCGAGTTGGTTCGATGTTTTAAGTCTATTCGGGTTTATGGTTCGATTGTTTTAGAATTCAAGGGTGTTCTGGTGTGTTGATCGTGATTGACTTCGAATTTAATTTCAAGTAGGGTTTCCTAGTGATTGGGTAGGATGGGCGCCAGGAGGGTGGTGCCCAAGTGGATGTGGAAGGATAAGCACCAAGGGGGTGGCGCCCAAGTGGATGCGGCAGGATAGGCACCAAGGGGGTGGCGCCCAAGTGGATGTTTTGTTGTTTATTCGTTTTGTACTTTCTAAGTTGGTTTGAGTCCAAATTGATTAAGGTTTCGAGTCTTTTAGGTTAATAGTGTTTTAAGGTGTTAATTCGGGTTTAATCAATTAAGTTTAATTAAGTGGTGGTTTCTAAGGGAATGGGATAAGATAGGCGCCAGGAGGGTGGTGCCCAAGTGTAAAGGCAAGCTGGGCGCCCAGGGGGTGGCGCTCAGGTGTCTGTTTTGTGGTTTCGGGTTGCTTTTGCGTTTTTAGGCCGGTTCAAGTATTAATTGATTGAGGTTTCAGGTTTCTTAAATCTAAAAGTGTCTTATTATGTTAATTAGGATTACATTCGGGTTTTGATTAATAAGAAGTTTTAATTAGGGGTTCCTTAGTGATGGGATAGGATGGGCGCCAGGAGGGCGGTGCCCAGGTGGCAGTGTAGGCTGGGCGCCCAGGGGGTGGCGCCCAGGTGGACTTTTTGGAGTTTTGTTGGTTTTGAGTTTTTGAGTTAATTAGAGATTAAGTTGATTAATGTTTGCTTATTCTAGGTTTAAAATGTTTTACTGTGTTGATTCGGATTAGTTTAAGGTTTTAACTAATTAACTTAAGCTTTAACCAGGGTGACTTGGGGAATGAACAGGCTGGGCACCCAGAGGGTGGCTCCCAGGTGGCTGTGGAAGGATGGGCGCCCAGGGGGTGGCGCCCAGGTGGCTGTCTTTTGGGGTTTTAGGTTTTTTTTTGTGTTTTTAAAGTTCTTAACTACTTCTAAATCCGAATTAATTAGGGTCTTAAGATTTTAGGGTTCTTAATGATTTGATGTTTCTTAAGTTAGCTAATTATGATGTTTTAATTAATCTTATGATTTATTCTACTTAGGCACTAAACTCAATAACTTAGACTATCTAATTATTATTTTTGGGTTTTCTGGATATCTTTTAATTTGTTTTTGGTTTCTCCTCTAATTTACTAGAGAGTAAGGAAAGAGAAGAAGGGATTTTATGTTTTATGATTTTTTTTTTGGGATTTTCTATGGTTATGCAATTCAAATGATATGATGTGAAGTGTGACAAAGATGGTAATTCAAAGTTCAGAACAGATCATACAACCAAACATATCATCATTATGCAGTTTCTAAATGAACTAAATGCGGAAGATTTGAAGTTGTGCACAAAAGTGGAGAAATCCACTTGGGCGCCACCCCTGTGGCGCCTACCCTGCTCAGTCAGGGTTTTCAACGGAACACAACGAACGCACAAGAATATTAGTGTTTTCAACACAACTTCCAATATTCAGCGACTGATGCGAATGTATTAATTCGAACTCCTAGCGATGCAACTAACGAAATTATAAGCAAACGATGCAACGGGCGGAGATCGAGAACCTGGACCCTATCGCAGAAGGGTAGGCGCCCAGAGGGTGGCGCCCAGGTGATTCAAGATGGGCAGGCGCCCAGTGGGTGGCGCCCAGGTGTTCTGGAAAGGGCAGGCGCGCAGAGGGTGGCGCGCAGGTGTTTTGGAGAGGGCAGGCGCCCAGGGGGTGGCGCCCAGGTATTCTGGAAAGGGCAGGCGCCCAGGGGGTGGCGCCCAGGTATTCTGGAAAGGGCAGGCGCCCAGAGGGTGGCGCCCCGCCTTTCTGCCAACGGTTGCTTGCGATCTTTTCAATATAAATGATGATGATGGTGATGCTAATGCGAGATCTAATCTAGTTATGCGATATGAACTACGAAATCAAAGAAAACCTACTATGTTAGAATGAACCTAAACATGTTTATAATATGATGAGATGCTAATACCATTTTTATCTCAAGTTAATATAGATCTATGATGCTCAAATGGCCCTAAGCATGTTTCTAAGCATGAATGGTGATGGAGTGTAGTAAAAGAAGGGAGATCTAGGAATACCGGTATGAAGAAACGTTTCTCAAGTTCCTAGATTGAAACCTTCGCAAAGATCCATAGCTTTACTTGAAGATATGGAAGCCTCCTCCTCTCTTTCTCCTTCTTCTACTATAGATCTGAAGTTCTAGTTGAAGATATGGAAGTCTCCCCTTCTATTTCCCTTTCTTCTTCTCTAGATCTGAAGTTCTCTCTCCAATGGTGGCTACCTCTCTTCTTCTTTCTTATTCTCTCCTTTTGCCTCTTTTCTTAGGGTTTTTGGGTAGCCTCCCCTTGTAAATGAAGCAAAGAGGGATTATATAGGTTTTGGGACGAGTTTAGAAGGGGCTAGGGCTTCATTAATTCGTGTTTCTAGAAGGTCTCACGCATCCCTAGGCGGCTTAAGTTGTTTTAGGGTGAACTAGGGTTTCGAGGGAGGATGGGCGCCCATGGGGTGGCGCCCACATGGCCTGCGCAGGCTGGGTGCCCACAGGGTGGCGCCCAGGTGATCCTGGATAGAGTGGGCGCCCACAGGGTGGCGCCCAGGTGATCTTGGATAGAGTGGGCGCCCACAGGGTGGTGCCTAGGTGGTTCGGTTCGTCTTCGATGCTTGGTCCTACGTATGAGTGGTCCCGGTCTAATCTCGAGCCAAACAAATAAATTTTAAGGTGGGCGCCCACCATGGGGTGCCTAGGTGATTCTAGGAAGTGTGGGCGCCACAGGGTTGGTGCCTATGTGGAACTTAGGAGGGTAGGCGCCACATGGGTGGTGCCTAGGTGGAGTCGGTTCATTTTCGGAGTTCGGCCCCTTCGTTGAGTGGTCTCGGGCTACTTTTAGGCTAACTAGTGGAATTTGGAGGCTGGGCGCCCACCATGGGGCGCCTAGGTGGTCCCAAGCTGTGTGGGCGCCCAGCATGGGGCGCCTAGGTGAAATTTAGTGGGTGGGCGCCACATGGGTGGTGCCCAGATGATCCCTTCTTAGGACAAACTTCGGAAGCTCATAACTTTTGACTCGCTTATCGGATTTGGACGTTCTACATACCGCCGGAAAGCTCTCGAAGTGAGGAATTCAATGGTATAAATGTCTTGACAAATAGGTGCTGAAAAATATGGGGGATCTCTGGACCAATGAATTCGATTTCCTAACTTAGGCTAATCGGGTGACATTTTGGCAAACTAAGTATGGTCTTTAGAGGGATTGGCCTAAGCATGTCTTAAGTGGTCCAAAAAGGGTTTGAGTGGTGTCATGGTTCACTTCTTGTGTGAGTAGTGAATTGGGCTCAAGATCTCGACGCGACTTGGCTTTTCTCTCGCGAATTTCTAGAAATCGTCGAACTAAGTCTAAAATTAGCAACAAGCATCTTCATCGTTGTTAATTAATCTGAACTATGTCATTAATCATTCAATTGTGGGTGAAATGGGGGCACCACTATATATGATAGGTATTTAAGGCTATCATAGGGGCCAAATGAGGTGTCTACAATAGCGTGTAAGGCCAAGAGGTCTTGGTGATTCTGATTTGGCTTGTGAAAGTGTTTCATCATCAAAGAAAGAAATCAACTCCTCCCTTAGAGCACAACCGAGTTCCATAGGTATGATCTACTTCCTTGTATGTTGTGGATTTCGTGGTTGCTTGTATGCTAGT
The DNA here is from genome assembly GCA_029852735.1 of Persea americana. Taxonomy (NCBI): domain Eukaryota; kingdom Viridiplantae; phylum Streptophyta; class Magnoliopsida; order Laurales; family Lauraceae; genus Persea; species Persea americana. The sequence continues at coordinate 41,268,818 of CM056815.1, forward strand.
ATTTCTATCTTCTAGATAGAGTTTTCTACTGTACATGATCATGAGAAAGAGGACATGGATCCTGGATTGGGTTTTGTAGCCTTCTGGATTGATGATCACTGCATCAAGTTGGTCAAAAGTTTTTTAAACCTATCCTAGAGGCCCACCTATTTCCAACAGTTTTGAGCTATTTACTTTATTCAATTCTTTTCACTGTACTTGTTTTATCAAATGCAAATCTATGATTTATAACATGGTTGTATTTGATTCAATTACCTGCCAGACCGTCGTGTCTGACCCTTCGTTTTAGTGTTCAGATACAGGTAACATTGCCCCCAATAAGGAGTGCGAGGAGATTGTAGGCGTGCAGCCTGTTGGGCAAGAGTGGCAGCCCAACGATATCATGTAGGCATCGTGTTGGGCCAAGAGGCGAAACATTTTGGGAATTCAGTTCTTATTTTGGGATTTTGTCATTGGCCAATGTTTGCTAATTTCAGTTTGGGAAACTTGTAAAACTTAACCTTGCTTTTGGGATGTGATGTAAACGTTAACTTAACTATGGGTATGCTATGGATGTTTTCTCTCTCTGACATGAGTCTATGAATGTATTTCTACTTTCCCTTATTGAAACTGATCTGATTGGGTGTTTGTTACACGCTTCCGCAAATGTATCGAACGTGTGTGATTTGCTTGGAATCATCACCGTGGAAACCTTTAGGAAACAAATCAGAGCGTGCGGGGCGGAATTTTCTGGCCTACCGAGCAGCGACGCCGGATTAGGACGGGGTCCCAGTCCGAGGTCGTGACAACAAGTACCCAATCTGAGATTCCCATGGCGCTCGAGAATAATCCTATCACTGATCTATCAAAGAAGATGGGAAAGAAATGCTCAGATGGCGGATCCATGGTACTCCTATCCAAATCTACCGTTGGAAAGAAAAAGGAGATAACTCAAGAATATAGATCTACTCCTAATGGTTTGAGGAGAGGGTTACCTGGGATAAGAAAGTTGAGCGAAGAATGATGGTATCCTCTGATCTTGATTATGATGGCTGGATCCTAAAGCTGCAATGGCTTGGGAAGTTGAAAGAGGAAGAAGGCGAAGATTAACCGGGAGGAGTTGTGAGATAAGTGGGGAGGGATAAGTCGTGTGGTTATTTAAAAAAGGGATTAGGTTAAAAGAGGATATTCTCTGGGCTTAAGTCATTAGGTCAAACTACGGGTCAGGTCATCTCCAAGCATCTAATCTATCGTGTGGCCCACTTAATCCTACCCACTTAGATAACTAAAATACATTTAATAATAGCAATATTCTAATTAAAATGTTATAAAATATTATAAGCGAAACCGGGATCTTACATTCTCCCCCCTCCCCCTTAGGACATTTGGTCCTCCAAATACAATCATACCTCTGGAAGAAGATGCGGGTAAAGCTTCTTCACTTAGTCCTGGAGTTCCTAAGTGGCTTCTCGAGGACTATGGTGCTCCCATTGGACTTTCACCCAATGTATTGTCCGAGTCCTGAGAACTTGCTCCTTCGTGTCGATGATCCAAGAAGGTCGCTCAACATAGGTAACATCTGGTTACAATTCCAATGGCTCATATTGCAACACGTGAGATGGGTCTGCAATATACTTCTTCAACATCGAGACATAAAATACATTATGCACTCCTAACAACTCTGCTGGCAGTGCCAATCTGTAAGCAACTTCTCCAATCCTTTCCAAGATCTCAAATGGGCCGATATACCTCCAAGATAATTTCCCTTTTTGCCCAAACCTCAATGTTCCTCGCGTTGGTGAAACCTTTAGAAACACATGCTCACCAATCTCGAATTGAAGATCTCTTCTCTTCAAGTCTGCATAACTCTTCTGCCTGCTTCTAGCAATTTTCAATCGATCATGGATTTGTTTCACTTTCTCACTAGTATCACTAACAATAGATGGACTATAAAAACTCTTGACACCTATCTCCTCCCAACAGATTGGGGTCCTGCATCGACGTCCATACAACACCTCAAATGGTGCCATGCCGATACTGGAGTGATAACTATTATTGTATGCAAACTCACACAATGAGAGACTTTTCTACTAGTTCTTCCCAAAATCAAGGACGCAAGCTCGCAACATATCCTCCAGTGTCTGATTAGTCCTTTTAGTTTGACCGTCGGTTTGAGGATGATATGCCGTACTAAAATTCAATGTTGTGCCTAGAGCTTCCTGAAGTTCATTGCAAAATTTGTCCGAAAATCCAGGATCTCTATCTGATACAATCGATAAGGGAACACCATGAATTGTGACAACTTACTCCATATACATTCTAGCTAACTCATCCTGAGGTGTCTTTATGTTCGTTGGTAAGAAATGTGCCACTTTTGTCAACATGTCTACTATCACCCAGATACTATCTTGGTTATGCATCGATGGCAACCCAGAGATAAAATCCATCGTTCTGTTTTCCTATATCCAGTCGAGCACTTCTAACTGTTTTAAAAGTCCTGGTGGTTGTTTCCATTCTGCCTTTACTTGTTGACACACCAAGCAGCTTGCTGTATATCCTGCTACTTCCCTCTTCATATTATTCCACCAATATTGATTACACAGGTTTTCGTACATCTTTGTACTACTCGGATGAATAGTATAGCGGGAATGATGTGCCTCTGTCATGATCTCATTCTTCAGTTCTTCTATATTTGGCACACATAACCAGTCTTGAAAGTACAACACACCCTCCACTATTCTAAAGTCTGGTCTACTGTCAATTTGTTCAAGCACTCGAGCTAGCTCTGGATCCTCTGACTGATTGCTTTTGTTCCTGCTCAAGATCTCTGGTTCCCAGACAAAAATGTTAGCTAACATAATCTTATCATCAATTGGTTGCAAAAGCACTCCCAAATTGAGGAAAATTTCTGCCCAAGACCATTCTGCCCTCAAGCATGCATTAGTAGCTGCCATTCGACTCAATGCATCAGCCACTACATTAGCTTTCATGGGATGATATTTGATTGGAAAATCAAAATCCTTCATGTATTCCATCCACCAGGTCTGTCTCATGTTCAATTTAGGCTGGGTAAACAAATATTGAAGACTTCTATGGTCTGAATGAATTTCAAACTTCTCACCATATAGGTAATGACGCCACATCTTCAACACCATGACCACTGCTACAAGTTCCAAATCATGAGTGGCATACTTTTTCACTTGTTATTTCAATTGCCTAGAGCCATAAGCCACTACTTTTCCATCCTGCATAAGTACACACCCCAATCCAACTTTCGAGGCATCCATATAAATGACAAATCTACCATTCTCTATAGGCAATGTGAGCACTGGAACTGAAGTTAATCTATTCTTTAACTCTTCAAAACTTGCTTCACATTCGTCAGTCCACACAAAAGGTACATCTTTTCGTGTTAATCTGGTCAATGGAGCAGCAATGGATGAAAATCCTCTCACAAATCTCCTTTAGTAACCTGCTAAACCCAAGAAACTACGAATCTCCGTTATTGACATGGGTCGCTGCCACTTAACCACTGCCTCAATTTTTCCTGGATCTACCGTCGAACCTTCCTTGCTAATGATGTGACCTAGGAAAATTACATGCTGAAGCCAAAATTCGCACTTGCTCAACTTGGCATAGAGTTGATGCTCTCTCAAAGTTTGCAATGCTGACCTCAAATGCTGCTCATGATCTTCTCGAGACCGAGAATATATTAACACGTCGTCTATAAAAATAACGATGAATTGGTCGAGAAATGGAACGAATATCTTATTCATCAAGGCCATAAATACTCCTGGAGCATTGGTTAACCTGAATGGCATTTGTCGCGACCCTGGACCGAGGTCCCCGATCCGGGCCTGCGACTAGTGTGTCCAACTATGATGATAATTATCCCACAGGTTTCTGCGGTGAGCATTCCAAAGCTAACACGGAATAATCTCACACGAACAATGGTTTTGTGGAAGCATGTAGTAATCTCATCTATACAATACATATTATATGATATCAACTTGCATAAGTTAAATCATCATCAAGACAAATATTTAGAGAAGGAAACATAAGCATGGCATTTCCAAGATTAGTTCAAGTTTCAAGACAACAAAAGTATGTTAAGTTAAGGTTACATCCAACAAGGAAAGGGCCAACAAAGGCCATCACATCCCAAAATAACAACGTGATAAACCCTCATTAGAGCGCATCGCTTCTCAGGACCCCTACCCGACGTCTAAATGACGTCTTCAGGTTGCCACTCACGGAATGGGGGTGGCTCAACAGCTTCCTCCTGACGCCCCTCCTCAAAGGCAATGCCATCTGCACCTGGGCACCAAAATAAACGGGTCAGACACGACGGTCTGGCAGGTGATCAATTTAGACATGAATATAAATCATTTAGATCACGGAAAAAGACAATATTTAAAACCATTCAATGACTGCAGAACAGTGTTTGGAAAGTATATAAAACAAAACTAGCATGAATGTAGAATATACCATGATTAGTAAGAAACCACATTGAGCCCATCCTTTCTCTACCATACATGATGAGCAGAGTAAGCAGAACAGAACAGGATATAACAAGATAGAATAGAACAGAATTCCATGCTACACTAGGTAGGTGGGGTCCGGCCGTGGAACCGGAAAAAGGACAGAAGTGTATATATGAATATACGACTAATCTGCAGATAGTACAGAGTTTAAGGACCCTTAGACAGCGGATCAAACTGAAATGGTAGTCCAAGTTCAGTGGTGTTCACCTAAAATCATGAATGCACAAAAACAAGATAATACATATACAAAGCCGACCAAAATAGAGGGATTCACTCATCAAAACAGAACAAAGCAGGACATATCTGGGACAGCATATGCTATAGCGAAATAAAATGGAAGTAGTGATCCCCATTATAATTTCTTGAAACACTTCAAAACCAGGCCAATACTTGCAAAACAAAACAAGTTCTACGATATTCATCGCATCAGAAACTGAGGTCTCAAAATAAGCTAATCAGTACACATTAAGACCTTTCATTGACCTTTGTGTATTTAAAACCCAATTGTCGAAATTAAGATATATTGGTGTCCATGAAGCTAAAGGACAATTCAAGTTCCAAATTCACAATCTTAAGCTAGAAGCTCTTAATTCTATTATGGTTTTCAATCCCCAAGAGAATCTCACAAAACACGTCTGGTTTGAAAGCTTGGTAAGCTCTCCGTCACCTATCGGCTAGCCGAGTAGTGACTGCCGGCTAGCCGCCAGCTGACCGACAGCTGACTGCCTGATCTTAGGTCAGGAAAATCACCATTCTGAAAATGGAACCGAACAGGAGCTCGATTGGCTGTCGGTCGACCGAGGTGATGCAGGTTGGTTGGCCGACAACTGACCGACGATCTCCTGTTGTCAAAACAGGCTATTGGAATTGAAACCGAACTGGGTCGGTTGGCTGTTAGCTAACCGAATTGAGCAGGTCGGCTAGCCGATGGTTGACCGCCAGCTGATCAACCTTGTGCGGCAGCCCAGTTCAAGTTCAAAATTCCATCTTTTCTTCCTCCACTGTTTTCCTATTCTTCTTCCTTTCGTTCTTTGTCAAAACCCCTGCATTTTCCAGAGCCTACATGCACTTCCAAATAATAAATATACTTCAATTCCACAACAACTTCTCCCTTCATCAACACATCTCCATATCACACAAATAATTCCAATTATAACCAAGGCATATAATTTTAATTCAAAATAGAAATCCTGAAATGTGGAGAGTCATTAACATCAAATGCATGTAAAAAAATGAATGCCCAAAATCATGCTTAGTTGAAAGGCAAATAATTGGAAAACATAGCATGCATAGACATTGCATTTTACAAACAAAAGGTATCAAATGAGTTGCATGCATAATGAGACTAAAGAGATCACTAGCCTTCACCAATGTGCTATCCAAAAAGAAAAGCAAAGACTCTTCAAAAGTCCATTCCTACAGCTGAACCGAGTTCTACAAAGAAGCCCCAAAAACACATCTCAAAATCCAACAAAATGTTAAGACAAAGACCCATTTCGAAAATGATTTTGAATGTTAGTAGAAAAGCTTCCTAAGGAGCTCAAAAGACTCCATTAAAGAGGAGAAGAAGAGTCTCTACCTGGAGCTTGTCTAACAAGGAAAAGAGAAGAAAATGGAGTAGAAACCCAGCTGGAATCACCAAGAAAGCAGTAGCAATGGAGAGCTTAGGTTGGGAGGAAGAAGATGATATCGTTAGATTTTCATTTTCTAGCTAGGGCATGCAAAGAGGAGAAATGAAGAAGAGAAGGTTTTCTCAACTCTCTCTTAAAGAAGAAGTTGCAGGTTAAGTTCTGAAACGCGAGGGAGAATGAAGGAGATGAGTGACTTAAGTCAAACGGGTTTGTGGGCCCCATTGCCTTCAAAACTTGTAACGGTCAAAACATCAACTTGCGAGCTTCGGACGAAAATGACAGAGAAGGCCAAAGTGATCACCGAAAAATCTAGTTTCCAAAAAATATAGATTTAGCATAGTTTTGAGATTTTGAAATTTGGGTCCATATTTGGTGTGAAAGGACTGTTTTACCCTTTATGGGCCAAAACTTGGGTTTTTGGGCCTCAAACGCAAACGGGCTGAAAACGAAAGTTGTGAAGTAAAATAAAGTCATTCAAATGAGATCGAAATCACGATTAAAGTAAAAAAAACTAGAATTTCCTCCCAAGCTTACACGTACACTCAGGGCCTCCCTGAGCTTGTCTAACTAACACAAAGCGCCCTCAAAATTCCCCAAAGTTAATTCCAGACTAAATTGAACCAAATTCCAACCCAACGAACGCTAAACCCACATTATAACTAAACATGCACTTAATTGGTACTAATCGCGCTAATCTTGGGTCGGGGTTTGACAGCATTACTAAAAATTCATAGTGGTCATATCTCGTTCTGAATGCTATCTTCTGAATATCTTGATCTCGAACTCTGAGCTGGTGATATCCTGATCTCAAGTCTATCTTTGAGAAATATTCAGCTCCCTAAAGTTGATCAAACAATTCATCGATCCTTGGGAGAGGGTATTTGTTCTTGACTGTGACCTGATTGAGTTGTCTATAATCTATGCACATCCTCATAGAACCATCCTTCTTCTTCACAAATAGCACTGACACCCCCCAAGGTAATACACTTGGTCTCACAAATCTCTTCTCCAACAAATCCTGCAATTGAGTTTTCGACTCTTTGAGTTCTGCTGGAGCCATTCTATATGGGGCTTTAGAAATCGCAACTGTCCCTGGCACCAATTCAATCGAAAAGTCTATCTCCCTGATTGGAGGTAAGCCTGGAATTTCATCTGGGAAAACATACGAGAACTCATAAACCACTGGAATATCCTCCACCCCTTTGGACTGTTTATCCTCCGTGATAAACGCCAAATATCCTTCACATCTAGATTTCAACAATCTTTCTGTTTTCAATGCCGAAATCTAGCATGTCCGAATCGGTCTCCTTCGTCCAACAAATTCAATAGTGTCTGAATACAACGGCAACGTAATTATTTTATTAAAACAGTCCATCACTGCTCTATAGGTCGCTAGCCAGTCCATACCAAGTATGACATCGAAATCCTTCATCGTTAAAAGAATCAGGTCTGCAGGTAAGATGAAATCCCCAACTCGAACTCGGGTATTCGAAAAATATTGGTGGCAACGAACCTGCTTGCCCACTGGGGTACCCACTACTAAAGCAACATCTAATCTCACTATAGCCTCATTGATATGTCTAGCAAAATCATGGGAAATAAAGGAATGTGTAGAGAGCCAGGGTCAAATATGGCCTTAGCTTCTACCTATGAGATTAGAACAATACCTTCCACAACCTCTGTAGAAGCATCTGCACCCTCATGTGTAATTGCATATACTATGCCCATCTGCTGAGCTTGGTTTTGCTGCCCTTGCACTGGCCTAGGTGCCCTTGGTTGACCCATTGGTTCTGCTGCCTTTGTGGTTAGAATTGCCTCTGCTGACCTTGGGCTTGTCTCTGCTGCTGTGGCGCTGCACCCCTATATTGATGGTACTAAGGAGCTGGTGCTCGGTACTGTTGCTGTGGTGCTCGGGAATCTGCTGACCTGTCTGCTGTAGTCCTTACGGAGGTGTTGTCCTTTAAGTATGTTGCGTAGGAGCATGAGAAGCTGCCATCTGGGATGCTGGCAACTTACTACTACCATTGGGACAATCGTGAACTCAATGTCCAAACTGCCCACAATGAAAACATGCCTCAGTCTCCTTGTAGCGTTGCTCAGTAGGGTGATTCTTTCCATGCTGTCCACACAGATGTTTCTGACCAACCGAGGGTTGACCTTGAGGGTTCAGTTTCTTTAGGTTGCCCTGACTAGAAGATTGCCTCAACTGATGCTGCTGGTTCTTGATTTACCGTTCTGCTGCCTTTTTCCTGAGTGCACCCTCAGCCCAATATGCACTCTTCACAATCTCCTGGAACGTCGGGCGTTGATTATCTCCAATCATCATGTAGATATCAGCTGATAAACCCATCAAGAAAACACCTGATTTTCTCTTCCTCTGGAACTACTAGTGTGGGTGCATACTTAGCCAATCTTGTGAACTGCTGCTCATATTGCTGCACTGACATGTCACCTTGCACTAAGTTATGAAAATCTCTCTTCCACTGGTCCTTGACATATTTAGGGATAAACTTATCCATAAACTCCTTGGTGAAAGTTTCCTATGCATTTTCTTCAGCCACTGCCTCTGCTTGCACTACTGCCTTCACCGAGTTCCACCATTGGAGAGCTATCCCTCTGAACATGTAAGCTGCCAAATTAACTCGCTGCTTTTGAGTGCATCGGAAGACTGCAAATGTAAGACCCTGCCCCGAGAGATTGCAATTAGTGTTGATTAAGTTGTGTTTTAGTTCTAAGTGAGATTAGTGAATTTGGTTTAGATTTGGATTAGAATAGCTTTTGCATAGCTTTGGAATATTTTGGGAACTTTGTTTCATTAGTGGGCCCTTTGGGGGATCCCATGCATGTTTTGTGTGACTTTGGGATATTACCTGTTATGATGAAAATTCGTGTTTTAGTTCCATTTGATTTGTTTTATCATACCCTACAACTTTCGTATTTAATCTGTTTCCGTTCGAGACCTCGAAACCCCACTTTCTTCGTAATAGAGGCAAAGCAGTCTTTTTGCACAAAATTTGGACACTATTTTCTATGTCTCCGAAACCCGCGAAATATATACTTTTTGGAAACTAGAAATTTCGGCGAACAATTCTTCATTCTTCGTTGAACTCATTCGAGTCCTGGAAACCCATGTTCAAAGGTCCATTTAGTGTATTAAGTAGAGGGACCCACTTCCATTCTCTATAAAAGGAGACTCTTCTTCCCTTTTTCCCTTTTCTTGCAACATTTGTTTGAGTTAGAGAAGGAGTTCCAGCCCTAGGGTTCCTATTACTTCCTTCTTGCTTCTTCATCTTCAGCCCACCACAAAACTCATGCTAAAAGGAAAATGGAGATCACCATCCTTTCCCTCTCCATGAAAGCTATCAACTGATGCCAATTTTTAAGGAAGCCATCCATTTCAAGAGTCTCTTTGAGCAAGCTTTGTCTTTTTGAAGGCCTTCCACGTAAGTGATCATCTCCATCTTCTAGATTGTTGTTCTTCTAGTCCTAGAGGAGCTTCATCTTCATTATTGGAAGCTCCTTCTTCCTATTTCTTGGTTTGCCCATTTTAGGGTTTGTAATGGGTGTATTTGGGGGTTTTTGTGTAGATTGTGATTTTGAACTGGAAGTGTGATTAGATCTTGATTTGCTATTCTTGGAGCCAAGGAAAGTGGAGGAATGGGTTTGATTTAAATGATTTCTTGTTTGGTGGAAAATATGGATTTTCATTGATAGCTTGCTTATGTTCTATGATTTATATTGACTTTAGAAATGTGCATATTTGTAAACTTTTCTCCTCTAAATTGTCCTCTTAAGAAAGTGCACATTAAAGCTTGTTTTGTCATAAATTGATTTCATTGAATGTTGGTTGATTTTGTATTAATTGAGGTTGGATTGATGGGAGGATTGATGTTTGATGGTGTGGTTGTTGGAGGAGTTATGATGGTTGGAAATGGTCCAAACACCATTAATTGTTATGTGAAGTGGCAGGTTAAAGGAAGGGTTGGAGTGCGAAAAAGGAGGAAACCCGGACTGCACTGAACTGCAGGTTCTGAAGTAGTTCGCTTGAGTGAACCTACATTTGCTCGAGCGAAGCCCTCACAGAATCTGGTTCGCTTGGGCCAACCATCAGGCCTGCTCGAGCCAACGGTCCCAGAAGCCAGTTCGCTCGAGCGACCTTTTGTACACTCAAGCGAACCCCATCCAGAGGCTTGACCGCTCGAGCCACTCTTCAAGTTTGCTCGAGCTCACCTGACTCGGACTAGTTCGCTCGAGCGAACTTGTGTCCGTTCGAGCGTACCATTCCAGAAAGCCCTTCGCTCGAGCGAACTTTACAGAATTCCTGGGCTTACCCTAAAAATATTAAGAAAGGGTGTTTCAAGGTCCGGTGAGGTTGGTTTGGAGCTCTAACATGATGAGAAGGTGTAAGGGGTGATATAGGGAGATTGATCGAGAAAGAAGCCCCATTCCGGAAAATGTATTGAGGATTTGGGAATTTTCAATTTGTGTGGGGAACTTGGAATGTCTTCTATCATTCGAGTACCATGCTGAGGGCAATAACAAACATACAAGACTCTTATACATATTTTTTAAATACGGAAGCCTCAATATATGGTCCGTAATTCTATGGAGATTCATTGTATTCGTTTTCATCCAGATTATTCATGTTCTAGCCCGATTTCACGTGTTATTGCTAGTTTTGCATCAAATTATGAATTTATGCATCTGTCATGTTCGGCCGCGCCGTACATGCATGAAAATATATTGATGTGAAATGTGTGCCTGCGAGCACCATGTCCCGCTTACTTGGGTGTTTTACACCAATATAGTTATGTGTACGTTTTGATTTCATATGACCCATGAGTCGGCACTACTAAGCTTGGACGTCCTAGTCAGTCTGATCAACTGACTTAGGCCTCCCTTACGTGCTCCCGCCAGTTGCAACTTGGATCATGTCCTGTCCCGTTGCCCTGTTCCGCGGTCGTGTTTTGTCTAGCTATGTGTATATAATGTTGGTTCTCATCACTTCGTGTGTTCGAGCCCAAAGCACTGAATGTGCTCTCATCACATTAGTGATGGAGGATTTAGCTTTAGTGTGGTTGCCATCTTGCTAGTTCCCTGTTCATTGATAACCTACATATTTTATCTTGCATATGTGTAAGACCCCGCCCCGAGAGTTTCCTTTTAGTGTTAATTAAGACGCGTTTTAGCTATAAGTGAGATTAGTGGAAATGGGTTAAATTTGGATTAGAATAGCTTTTTTAATAGCTTTGAATAATTTTGGGAACTCTTTTGATCTAGTGGGGCCCTTTGGGGGTTCCTTTTTATTGTGTCTTGATTAGTTTTGGGATTTATTTAATAATTCTGGAAATCTGTAATTTGCTCCATTTAATGTATTTTATTATTCCCGACAACTTTTGTATTTGCTCCGTTCTCGTTCGAGACCTCTAAACTCTACTTTGCTATTGATAGGGGTAAAACAGTCTTTTTACACAAAATCTGGACACTATTTTCAATGTCTCCGAAACTCGTAAAATATATACTTTTTGGAAAGTAGAAATTTCGACGATCGATTCTTCCTTCTTCGTCGAATCCATCCGAAGCCCGTAGAGTGATGTTTTAGCTCAATTGGATTTTTAAGTTGTGGGACCCATTGCCATTGTCTATATAAGGAGGAGTCCTTTTTCCTCTTCCTCTTCTTGCAACTTTCTTGAGAAAAAGGAATTCCAGCCCAGCCCTAGGGTTTTCTTCAAACTACCTTGCTTCTTGCTTCTCCCAATCTCTCTCAAATCTATTGCTAAAGGTAAAATGGAGGTGGTAATCTTCTTCCCCTCCATGAGAGCTTCATCTTGATACCATTTTTAGAGAGAACCTTCCATTCCAAGCTACACTTTGATCAAGCTCTTGCCATTAGAGGACTTTCCATGTAAGCTCTTCTTCTCATCTCTTGGTTGTGTGTTCCTCTAGCCATAGAGGTGCTTCACCTTGATTATTGGAAGCTATCTCCATCTATTTCTTGATTTTGACATTCTAGGGTTGTAATGAATGTATTTTGGGGATTTTTGTGTAGATTGTAGATTTTGAGCTTGATAGTGTGATTAGAGCTTGACTAGCATATTTGGAGATCAAGGCAAGTGAATGAATGGATTTGATTTGAATAAGTTCTTGTTTTATTGAAAATGTGGATTTTTACTATTCCTATTCCTTTAGTTTATTATGTTTCATAATGCTTTTGGAAATGTACTTATTGATATGATTTTTCTCCTAATTAGTTTATGAGAATGTATGCATTCATTCATTAAAGCTTATTTTGGTGATTATGGACTTCTTAAATGATATTTGTACTTGCATTGAATGAGATTTGTGTTGGAAGGAGAATTAAATGCATTGATGGAATGGTGGTTGGTGGAAGGGACTAAATGTTAAATGGAAGGGAATAGACCCATTTCATGTTAGGGAATGGTTGGAGTTGAGGTGAAAGGGTTTGGGAAAGAAAGAACTGAAATCTGCACCTGATGTAGAGTTCCCGCAGCTGGGCGGTCAGCGGGCGGTCACCTTGGCGGCTAGCCGACAGGTGACCGGCGGCTAGCCGACCCAGATGCGGTTAGAAACACAGAATGCTGTGTTCTGACAGGCGAACCGCGGTTAGCTCCGTGGTCATCTCGCGGCTAACCGCCAACCAAAAACCCTGTGACTGCTAGGTACCCGAAATGCGCGGTTAGAAACACAGAATGCTATATTTTAGCAGGGTTAACCGCGGTCAGCCCCGCGGTCAGCCAGCGGCTAACCGCCGATCACCTCGGCGGCTAACCGCCAGCTAACCGACTGGTGACCGAATTTCACCCAGAATTCCTGAGTCTTTTCTATTGTTTCAGATATAGTATTTAAAGGTTTGGATGGGTTGTTCTGATGCCCTACCACCTTGGAAAGACCCAGGGGATGACATAAGGAGATTGACTTAGAAAGAAACACCATTTCGGAAAGGTATTGGGACTTTTGGATTCATCAACTTACATAAGGAAACTTGGTATGTCCTCTATCATTCGAGTACCATACTAAGGGTAATAATAGACATACAAAATCCTTATACATGTTGTTTGAATATGGATGCCCCAATATATAGTCCCTAATGGTATAAGGATTCATTGCATTGTTTTACTCAGATTATATGTATAATTACATGATCGTACTGGTTTTATCTCAAATTCTGATGTATACACCTGATATGTCCTGCCAGCCCCGTTTATGCATGAACCGATAATGATACGAAATGTGTGCTTACGAGCACCATGCCCCGCCCGCCCGAGTGTTTTATACTGATATAGTTTGTATATGTTTTGATTTCTCATGTAACCTATGAGTCGACACCATTAAGTTTGGACGTCCTTGTCAGTCTGATCGACTGACTTGGGCCTCCCCCTTGTGCTCCCGCCAGTTGCAACTTGGATCCTGTCCTGTCCCGTTACCCGGTTCCGCGGCCGTGGTCTTGTCTAGCTATATGTATATGTATATAATGTTAGTTCTCGTCACTTCGTGTATTCGAGCCCAACGCACTGAATGTGCTCTCATCACCTTAGTGATAGAGAGGATTTAGCTTTAGTGTGGTTGCCATCTAGTCAGTTCCTGTACCTTGAATACCCCCATGAATTATATTGCATCTGTACTTTAAATGAACCATGCATCCTGTTTTATGACAGTTATCGTTTTAATAAGTTTTCGTTATGTTTAAGATGTGCTTTGATTTCTTTCTTGGTATTATCTATTTACCCACCTGCCAGACCGTCGTGTCTGACCCATTTTTGTGGTACTCAGGTCCAGCTCCTGTTATTGCCTTTGAGGAGGAGCCAGAGGAGGCGGTCGATGAACCGCAACGATTAGTGGAGTGGCAAGCTGACAATGTCATGTAGACATTTGGTTTAGCTTTGAGCTGCGAACATTTTGGGGAGATTATAGATTGATACATGATTTATACTTTTGGATGTATTGGCCTTTGTTGGCCATTATTTTTGGGGAATGTTAATTTAACTTGATCTTTTGTTTAAACTCTAACTTCAAATTTTGGGAATGCTAATGAGATCATTGCTCACTCTGACATCATGTCATACTTGTGTATTATCAGTCTCATATAATGAGAATGGATTAAGAGTTCGATTTGCTACACGCTTCCGCACCAATGTAAATGTTCCATGAGTGTATGTGGAATCCTCACCGCGGAAACCTGTGGGAAATTAAGGAAATATATAATCATTATTAAGGGTAGTTCATTACCCCATCCACACCACCGTCGCTGTCCCGGGCCCCGGTCCGGGGTCGCGACAGACTGGTATCAGAGCGAGACGTGTTTCAGGCAATTAAAAGAAACTAGAAATCCTAAGGACGTGGCGAGGATCCGTTAGACTTTTCGTTTGTTAGACTCGTGTGAGCAATGTGTAACCCTTATATATGACTTTATGTGCTAACAATTTGTTTTACAGTGATATGCCACCTCGAAAAAGACCCGTAACCGACAATCCCACCGCAAGCAATAGTGAACACACCGGGCCACTAGGAAATGGTACTCCAGATCTGAACATGCAGAATCAATTTCATCAGATGATGCAAGGCATGATTGACCAGCAACGTCAAGCCAATGAAAATCAGGCAAGATTGCAAGAGCAAATGGCCAGGAAGGATGAAGAACATGCTAGGGAGATGGCTTTGATGTAAAGGCAGTTGTTAGAAGTGTTAGAAAGGAGACCTGAATCGGCACCAGCGAACCTCTAGGCCCTCAAATATCATTAACAATAGGGAACATGACCCCAATGCGTTGTTTGAAAAGTTTAGGAAGAGGGGTCCTAAGGAGTTCACTGGGCATGAGGACACATTAGCTGCAGATGACTGGCTAGAGCATACAGAGAACATCTTTAAGGTATTTAGATGTACAGGTAGGCAGCAAGTGCAACTCACCGCTTCCATATTCACCGACCTAGCGGATATATGAAGGAAAACAATAAAGGCTGAGTATAGGACTATAGCAGACGCAGAGGCGTCGACAAGTTTCAAGAGACAATTCAGTGACAAGTTTGTACCGACACATGTGAAGAGGCAAAAGGCCATTGAATTCCAGCAGCTCGTACAAGGTAACACGACCGTTCAAGAGTACCTCACGAAGTTCGAAAGGTTGTCTCGATATGCCCCCGAGTTAATTGACACTGTGGAGAAAAAGCTAGCGAAGTTCATTGAAGGACTTAACCCGATCATTGAGAGGGATGCCACGGGTGTTGTACCACCTATCACTTTTGAAAAGGCTGTGAGAAGGGCCTATAAATTCGAGAACCTGAACAACAAGATCCTCAAGATCCAAGGAAAGGCACCAGCTCACCAACAGAATCACCCACCAAGGAACCAACAGAACAAATGACCGAGGCATGAACAAAACGTGCAAAATGCTCTAGTTTGCATTCACTGTGGTAAAAACCACGAGAGTGCTCAATGCCGTACGATTACGGGTGCATGTTTCAGATGTGGATCCATGGCACACCAGCTCAAGGACTGCCTAAGGCAAGTTGGACAAGGTAACAACAGACAGAATCAGCAACAACAAGGAACACAGCGCCAGGCACCACCTCAGAACGCATTAGCTGTACTGAACCAGCCCAGGCCACTCCAGCAGCAGGCTCCACAGCAACAATATAGACCTCCACAGCAGCATCAAGCTTGTCAGCAAGGACAGAATCAGAATCAGCGTCCTCCTCAGCATAATAGGAATGCACAACAAGGGAGGCAGCAACAAGCTCAAAACAGGCCACAGCAGCGAGGACAAGTTTATGCCATCAACCAAGCGGATGCAGAGGCTACAGATAACGTGGTGGAAGGTACACTCCTAGTTTGTGGATTTGAAGCTAAGATTTTGTTTGACCCTGGCTCTACGCACTCTTTCTTGTCTCCAAAATTTTCTAAGTTGATTGATATGCCTGCTAGAGAACTT
Source organism: Persea americana (assembly GCA_029852735.1). NCBI lineage: Eukaryota > Viridiplantae > Streptophyta > Magnoliopsida > Laurales > Lauraceae > Persea > Persea americana. Next base: position 41,284,918 of record CM056815.1, read on the forward strand.
GAGTATGTATTGATGGTGTCCACCCCCGTAGGCAAACAAGTTGTGTGTAGGAAATATTATCCTAGATGTGCTATTAAGATAGGAGATGTGGTGTTACCAGCAGATCTTATTTTGTTGGAGATGTATGATTTTGATGTCATTCTAGGAATGGATTGGTTAGCAGGATACCATGCTACGATGGACTGTTTCCATAAGACCCTCACGTTCAAATTAGAAGAGACCCCAGCAGGAGTATTGTTCCATGGGGAGAGGAGGAATTCTTGTCCAAGATTCATCTCAGCATTGAAGGCTGATAGACTAGTGAGAAGTGGATGTGAACGCTATTTAGCGTTTATCACGGAGGATAAACGGTCCCAAGGGGTGGAGGAGATCCCAATTGTTTGCGAATTCCCAGACATTTTTCCAGAAGAAATCCCAGGTTTACCACCTGTCAGGGAGATTGATTCCACCATCGAATTGTTACCAAGGACCGCTCCGATATCTATTGCACCATGCAGAATGGCTCTAGCTGAATTAGGAGAGTTAATGATTCAGTTGCAAGAATTGTTGGATAAAGGTTTTATTAGACCGAGCGTCTCACCTTGGGGAGCTCCAGTTTTATTCGTCAAGAAGAAAGACGGTTCCATGAGAATGTGTATTGATTATCGGAAATTGAACCAAGCTACCATCAAGAACAAGTATCCATTGCTGAGGATAGATGAATTGTTTGACCAATTGCAAGGTGCTGCTTACTTTTCAAAGATCGATCTAAGATCCGGTTACCATCAGCTGAGAGTTAGAGATTCAGATGTATCGAAGACGGCGTTCCGGACGAGATATGGACACTATGAATTTCTAGTGATGCCATTTGGACTGACGAATGCACCAGCGGTATTCATGGCTTTGATGAACAAAATTTTCGCTGAGTACTTAGACCAATTCACAGTGGTGTTTATTGATGACATTTTGGTGTACTCTAAGTCTAGAGAAGAACATGAAGAGCATTTGAGGATAGCATTGCAACTTCTAAGAGACAACCAATTGTATGCGAAGCTCGCCAAGTGCGAATTTTGGCTTAAAGAAGTCGCACTTTTAGGACATATCATTTCCAAAGAAGGATTATCAGTGGACCCAGCCAAGATAGATGCAGTTGTGAAGTGGGAAAGACCGAAGAACGCGTCAAAAATCAGAAGTTTTCTTGGATTGGTGGGTTACTATCGAAGATTTGTGCAGGGATTTTCGTCGATCGCAGCCTCATTGACGAAGTTGATCAAGAAGAATGCACCTTATGTGTGGACAGACCAATGTGAGACCAGCTTCCAAGAGTTGAAAAAGAGATTAACATCAGCACCCGTCCTCACTTTACCATCTGGGAGCGGCGGTTACACCATTTTTACAGATGCCTCGAATATAGGACTCGGTTGTGTGTTGGTGCAAGATGGAAAAGTCGTTGCTTATAGATCCCGTCAGTTGAAGGACCACGAGAAGAACTGTGCAACGCATGACCTGGAGTTAGCAGCGGTCGCTTTTGCACTAAAGATGTGGAGACATTACCTCTACGGAGAGAAATTCGAAGTCCACTCCGATCACCGCAGCTTACAGTATTTGTTCTCTCAGAAGGAGTTGAATATGAGACAAAGAAGATGGATGGAATATATCAAAGATTATGATTTTCCGATCAAGTATCACCCGAGAAAGGCAAATGTAGTAGACAATGCCTTGAGTAGGAAGTCAGCAAGTGTGGCAAGCCTAAGAGTTACTTGCTTCTTTCAGCAATTTGAAGAGTTGGGCGTAGATTTTCAACCCCTAAGTGAGGGAGTGATGTTAGCCAACATGTCAGTGTCTGAACCCTCGTTCATTCGGAAGATCAAGGACGACCAATTGCAAGATCCAGAGTTGGCCAAGATTTCAGAGCATATAGCAGAACGTTCTGATTTTCGTATTGTGGATGGAGTCTTATTCTATCGTGATCGTCTATGCGTGCCCGATATTGAAGATTTGAAGAATGACATTATGACAGAGGCGCACAGTACGAAGTACTCTATGCATCCGGGTAGCATGAAGATGTATCAGAACTTGAAGGGCAGATTTTGGTGGAACAACATGAAGAGGGAAATAGCAGCTTTCGTTTCCCGATGTTTGACGTGTCAGTTGGTGAAGGCAGAGCATCAGAGACCTCCAGGGTTGTTGCAGCCATTAGAGATCCCGGAATGGAAGTGGGAGCATATCACCATGGATTTCATCTCGGGATTGCCAAGGACCAGAAAAGGGAATAACTCCATATGGGTCATTGTGGACCGTCTTACCAAATCAGCTCATTTTATTCCTATGAAGACCGGAGAGAAAATGCATATGTTACCTCTCGCGGAGTTGTTTGTCAACGAGATTGTCAGCCGTCATGGGCAGCCAGTCTCCATTACTTCAGATAGAGATAGCAGATTCGTCTCGAGATTCTGGAAGACTTTGCATGAGTCTATGGGAACGAAGCTTCAGTTTAGCACAGCGTATCACCCACAAACAGATGGTCAGTCGGAAAGAACAATTCAGACCCTTGAAGATATGCTTCGAGCGTGTGTGCTAGATTTCAAGACTCAATGGGACGAGACCCTACCGCTTTGTGAATTCGCCTACAACAACAGTTATCATTCGAGCATTGGGATGGCGGCTTTTGAGGCATTGTATGGTAGGAGGTGTAGAACTCCAGTCTGTTGGGAAGAAGTAGGTATTCGCAGTTTTCATGGACCGACTATGGTGAGTGAGACCAGTGACAAAGTCAAGTTGATCCAAGAACGTCTGAAGGTAGCCCGAAGTAGACAAAAGAGTTACGCAGACTCTCACCGAAGAGATTTGCATTTCAAAGAAGGAGATAAGGTTTTCTTGAAGGTGTCACCTACTAGAGAAACTCTGAGATTCGGACAGAAAGGCAAATTATCTCAGAGATACATTGGACCCTATGATATCGTGAGCAAGATAGGTGACGTGGCTTATAGATTGGCCTTACCACCTGAGCTTTCTGGCGTACACAATGTGTTCCATGTGTCTATGTTGAAAAAGTACGTCCCCGACCCGTCACATGTACTCCGTCATGAACCATTAGAGATTAGAGAAGATGCCACCTATGTCGAGAAGCCTATTCAGATCATCGATACGAAAGAATAAGAACTGAGGACAAGGACTATACAATGGGTGAAAGTGCTCTGGGAAAATCACGGACATGAAGAGGCAATGTGGGAATTACGGGATCAAGTTCAGAAGAAGTATCCGCATCTACTACCCGAGGTTAGTTATTTTATTTCATTTGGTGGACCAACTGCCCTAAGGGGTGGAGGATGTAAGACCCCGCCCCGAGAGTTTCCTTTTAGTGTTAATTAAGACGCGTTTTAGCTATAAGTGAGATTAGTGGAAATGGGTTAAATCTGGATTAGAATAGCTTTCTTAATAGCTTTGAATAATTTTGGGAACTCTTTTGATCTAGTGGGGCCCTTTGGGGGTTCCTTTTTATTGTGTCTTGATTAGTTTTGGGATTTATTTAATAATTCTGGAAATCTGTAATTTGCTCCGCTTAATGTATTTTATTATTCCCGACAACTTTTGTATTTGCTCCGTTCTCGTTCGAGACCTCTAAACTCTACTTTGCTATTGATAGGGGTAAAACAGTCTTTTTACACAAAATCTGGACACTATTTTCAATGTCTCCGAAACTCGTAAAATATATACTTTTTGGAAAGTAGAAATTTCGACGATCGATTCTTCCTTCTTCGTCGAATCCATCCGAAGCCCGTAGAGTGATGTTTTAGTTCAATTGGATTTTTAAGTTGTGGGACCCATTGCCATTGTCTATATAAGGAGGAGTCCTTTTTCCTCTTCCTCTTCTTGCAACTTTCTTGAGAAAAAGGAATTCCAGCCCAGCCCTAGGGTTTTCTTCAAACTACCTTGCTTCTTGCTTCTCCCAATCTCTCTCAAATCTATTGCTAAAGGTAAAATGGAGGTGGTAATCTTCTTCCCCTCCATGAGAGCTTCATCTTGATACCATTTTTAGAGAGAACCTTCCATTCCAAGCTACACTTTGATCAAGCTCTTGCCATTAGAGGACTTTCCATGTAAGCTCTTCTTCTCATCTCTTGGTTGTGTGTTCCTCTAGCCATAGAGGTGCTTCACCTTGATTATTGGAAGCTATCTCCATCTATTTCTTGATTTTGACATTCTAGGGTTGTAATGAATGTATTTTGGGGATTTTTGTGTAGATTGTAGATTTTGAGCTTGATAGTGTGATTAGAGCTTGACTAGCATATTTGGAGATCAAGGCAAGTGAATGAATGGATTTGATTTGAATAAGTTCTTGTTTTATTGAAAATGTGGATTTTTACTAGTCCTATTCCTTTAGTTTATTATGTTTCATAATGCTTTTGGAAATGTACTTATTGATATGATTTTTCTCCTAATTAGTTTATGAGAATGTATGCATTCATTCATTAAAGCTTATTTTGGTGATTATGGACTTCTTAAATGATATTTGTACTTGCATTGAATGAGATTTGTGTTGGAAGGAGAATTAAATGCATTGATGGAATGGTGGTTGGTGGAAGGGACTAAATGTTAAATGGAAGGGAATAGACCCATTTCATGTTAGGGAATGGTTGGAGTTGAGGTGAAAGGGTTTGGGAAAGAAAGAACTGAAATCTGCACCTGATGTAGAGTTCCCGCAGCTGGGCGGTCAGCGGGCGGTCACCTTGGCGGCTAGCCGACAGGTGACCGGCGGCTAGCCGACCCAGATGCGGTTAGAAACACAGAATGCTGTGTCCTCTATCATTTGAGTACCATACTAAGGGTAATAATAGACATACAAGATCCTTATACATGTTGTTTGAATATGGATGCCCCAATATATAGTCCCTAATGGTATAAGGATTCATTGCATTGTTTTACTCATATTATATGTATAATTACATGATCGTACTAGTTTTATCTCAAATTCTGATTTATACACCTGATATGTCCTTCCAGCCCCGTTTATGCATGAACAGATAATGATACGAAATGTGTGCTTACGAGCACCATGCCCCGCCCGCCCGAGTGTTTTATACTGATATAGTTTGTATATGTTTTGATTTCTCATGTAACCTTTGAGTCGGCACCACTAAGCTTGGACGTCCTTGTCAGTCTGATCAACTGACTTGGGCCTCCCCCTTGTGCTCCCGCCAGTTGCAACTTGGATCCTGTCCTGTCCTGTTACCCGGTTCCGCGGCCGTGGTCTTGTCTAGCTATATGTATATGTATATAATGTTGGTTCTCGTCACTTCGTGTATTCGAGCCCAACGCATTGAATGTGCTCTCATCACCTTAGTGATAGAGGGGATTTAGCTTTAGTGTGGTTGCCATCTAGTCAGTTCCTGTACCTTGAATACCCCCCATGATTTATATTGCATCTGTACTTTAAATGAACCATGCATCCTGTTTTATGACAGTTATCGTTTTAATAAGTTTTCGTTATGTTTAAGATGTGCTTTGATTTCTTTCTTGGTATTATCTATTCACCCACCTGCCAGACCGTCGTGTCTGACCCATTTTTGTGGTACTCAGGTCCAGCTCCCGTTATTGCCTTTGAGGAGGAGCCAGAGGAGGCGGTCGATGAACCGCAACGATTACTGGAGTGGCAAGCTGACAATGTCATGTAGACATTTGGTTTAACTTTGAGCTGCGGACATTTTGGGAAGATTATAGAATGATACATGATTTATACTTTTGGATGTACTGGCCTTTGTTGGCCATTATTTTTGGGGAATGTTAATTTAACTTGATCTTTTGTTTAAACTCTAACTTCAAATTTTGGGAATGCTAATGAGATCATTGCTCACTCTGACATCATGTCATACTTGTGTATTATCAGTCTCATATAATGAGAATGGATTAAGAGTTTGATTTGCTACATGCTTCCGCACCAATGTAAATGTTCCATGAGTGTATGTGAAATCCTCACCGCGGAAACCTGTGGGAAATTAAGGAAATGTATAATCATTATTAAGGGTAGTTCATTACCCCATCCACACCACCGTTGCGGTCCCGGGCCCCGGTCCGGGGTCGCGACAATATGTGTTTTAAATCAACGATTTATCTTGTTTTTATGGAAATACATGCTTTGACCAATTTCAATGTCTTTTAAATTACTCTTTTGATTTCTCTTATTGTGATATCTATTCACACACCTGCCAGACCGTCGTGTCTGACCCATTTTTGTGGGACTCAGGTCCTGACCCCGTTGCCTTTGAGGAGGAGCCGGAGGAGGCGGCCGGTGAGCCGCAACGTGTAATCGAATGGCAAGCTGACAATGTCATCTAGACATTGGGTCGAGCTTTGAGATGCATACATTTTGAGAGTTTTAGATTGACACATTTGGGAATATTATTTTGGTTGTATTGGCCTTTGTTGGCCTCTATTTTGGGGGATGTTTAAAGAACTTACATTTTGTATAAACTTCTAACCTTATATTTTGGGAATGCCAAAGGAGTCATTGCTCACTCTTACGTCATGTCATCTATATGTGTTTATCAGTCCTGTAATGTGGAATGGATCATGAATTTGGTTTGCTACATGCCTCCGCACCAACGTGTATGAATTGTGAGTGTGTGTGAAATCCTCACCGCGGAAACCTGTAGGAAATTAAATGAGTGTATTCATATGTTTATTATTGTAACCCACCATTAACAACCTCGCGGGCCTGGATCTTGGTCCGGGATCGCGACAACAAAGATTTGCTCTATCTGTTCTATAAAATCATCTGCTGCCATGAGATCCTAGGACCAGTGAAACTCTGGAGGAACCCTCTTCCTGAATTTCTTATAGAGGTCATTTGGATCTACTTCCTTTGGAGGTATGACCACTTGCATAGGCTGAGCTGCTCTGTCAGTCAAGGCTAAGATATGAGCCTGGAATGATGTTCTGTCTTGATCTGCTTGTGCTCTCTCAGCAACTCATTCTTCCCTTTCTTGCTGTTTCTCTGCAGCTTGTTCAGTCTCACATGCTTTTTGTTGCTCATTTTGAGTAGTCTGGGCTTGCACAAAAGCTTGCAAGAGTTGGTTGAAATGATTGTCTAGATTATTCGATCCATTCCTAGGTTCCTTGTCATGGGATCTGGTCGTACGCTATGCCATGGCCTACAATAAAATGATAATGGTTCAGTTCCTATGAAACAAGCTAACAAACAATTCTATAGGCTTTACAGTTAGCAAGTAAAGCTTGTCTAATAGAAATCACAATCCTCACCACGTCCTATTGTTTCTGTCCATTTTTAATATCCGAAAATCGTGCTGGGCTCTGATACCGACTGTCACGTCCCCCATAATAAAAATTGAGGAAAAATGTGAAAAATAAATCAAATTCAAATTTCATGTATTTAATAAAACCCAAGCTTCCAAAAGTGGACCCACATAAAATTCGAACCCATGGTGAGTCAAAATAAATTTCATTAAATGCAGCGGAAGCTTAATTCAATTGGTATTCAATGTTCATAAATGAAACCCAACAAAAAAATCAGATAAAACAATAATAGTTAAAGTTTCAAAATAAATTAAATAATTTCTAAAAGTGGTCTCAACACTAAAAGAAAGTTCATTTAAATAATTCTAAGATGATGTTCTCTCTTGTGCTGGCTCAGACGGCTCCAAAGCCATCTCCGGCATCCCACTCGGGTTCATCAGTTGGCTCAAATGTTTGAAACGTTTAATCCTCCTCCATCTCCTCGGTATAGTAGGGCTTTGTACCTATGCACCAAATATTACAAAGTAAATAGCAAGAACATAATCATAATTCAAAATTTAATCCGATAATGAGAAGAATAAAGAAAAGTGAGGTCGTAATAAAACAATGACAATGATAATAACGAGAACGAACGTATGACATAAAACCGGATGGCACAAAGGAGCAATATAAAATCACACGGTGACAAGTGTCCCCGTTGTGGGTGGTCATCCCTAAATAAATCGGGAAAGCCCGTCCATAACGTCGGTGGTCATAAACTGATTAAAATATCAGGATAACCTGTCCATAGTTCAAAGCAGATTATAAGTGACCCGGTCACATCGGTGATCAACCACCCATATATCGATCTGCAGTCGTCCATAAATGACCCACATAAACACATAAACATATATTCATAATAGACCTGATTAATAATGCTCCGACACAAGAATCCTAAGTCAAAATGAAGTGCTGGCCGTTCCACATTTCATATCATATTCAAATAATGATTCATGTATGCAGACCCGAAGGTCAAAGAATAATCACAAGCCAATTATAAGGTCTCGTACCCAACAACCACTGGAATCTCTAATAGATAAAAGATCAACCCATCCCTCCTAAATCAATGGTGCATAGACCCAATTAAGGGTTTTCCAATAGAGATGCGTTGAACTCAAATCCACTAGGATTTGCCCGAGGTCATACGAAGCACTAAAACCCCATGTTAGTAAGATACCATGTGCCTAGATGGTATTTACTCGGTCCAAAGATCCAAATAATAAGGTACAAAAATATAATTTTAACACATTAAAAATCAAAGATATCATTCAAAAATTAATTTGTAAATAATAATTGTGAATAATAACCTTAGTTTATAATTTTAGAAAACCTGAGGACCCTATCTTAAACATTTTCCACCTTCAAAATAAGTCAAAGGGTCTAATTTGAGTTTATAACACCACCAGGGCCTTTTTCCTAATTTCTAGAAATAAAAAGGGCAAGGTACACAATTTAACAGAACTTCAAAGTCAATTTGTGACATGGGTGATGGCTACAAGTTTCCCATACACTCCCAGACCACCGAATTCCACCCTCCATTCACCCCATCAATTTTGTACTAATGTCACATGGGAGTGACATGGGATGACATCATCGTCATCTCCATTCTCTTCTTCTTATCACAGAAGTTTTGTAATGTACTCAATGTTGTAATGTACTCAACGTCAACAGCATGTACACTTCGGTTAGTGGCCCACTAATCAAAAGCCCATGATCAGCCCCCATCTACACGGTCGCCCATGGCTATACGGCCGAATGCGTGAACTAGATTTGTGATCAAATCACCCAATGGACCCCACCACTGCCTAATATCCAAAATAAAACCCCTTTGATGATTGACGCCCCAAACCATGTAAACCATTAGATGAGGGGCCAGATGGGACCCAATCCCCACAGGTTTACCACCATTAGCTTCGCCCCTGGGTCCCCTATTAGATGTGGGGACCCGATCTGCAAGCGGTGGCCCACCTAGGTCCCATGGTCAAAATCATGGAATGGACACAGACGGTCTGTATTATGATTCTGTCTCAAGTCAAGTTTGCACAGGTTCTGTAAAGATTGAGTTGCGTCCAACTCCCATGTTTTCTTGTCTATAGTAATTATTATGCAACAGTAACACATAATTAATCAAATAAACCAAATTACCCCCAATCTCCGATCCCATCACAAAGCAAAATAGCATCACAATATTATCACAAGAAAAGGGCATCAAAGGCTTCTACATGCGTTGACATGCCAATCAAGGAGAAAACAAGTATTAAATTTATAAATCTTGATTAGGTACTTGCCTTAATTCGAAGTTGAAGAAAAGTGCAATAGGGCTCCTAACCAATACCCAAACCGAGATTCCCACGGCGCTCGAGAATAATCCTATCACAGATCTGACAAAGAAGATGGGAAAGAAATGCTCAGATGACAGATCCATGGTACTCCTATCCAAATCTACCATTTGAAAGAAAAAGGAGATAACTCAAGAATATAGATCTACCCCTAATGGTTTGAGGAGAGGGTTACCTGGGATAAGAAAGTTGAGCGAAAAATGATGGTATCCTCTGATCTCGGTTCTAATGGCTAGATCCTAAAGCTGCAATGGCTTGGGAAGTTGAAAGAGGAAGAAGACGAAGATCAACCAGGAGGAGTTGCAGATATAACTGGAGAGGGATAAGTCGTGCGGTTATTTTAAAAAGGGATTAGGTTAAAAGAGGGTATTCTTTGGGCTTAAGTCATTGGGTTAAACTGCGGGTCAGGTCATCTACCCAGTAGCCCAACTCACCGATCCAAGCATCTAATCTATCGTGTGGCCCACTTCATCCTACCCACTTGGATAACTAAAATACATTTAATTAAAATAATAGTAATATTCTAATTAAAATATAATAAAATATTATAAGCGGGACCGGGATCTTACACCATCATCCTTCCTCTCCTGCAGTCCCTCATGCTCATAGGTAAGTGCACCCTGCACCTTTCCCTGCATCACTCTACGCCACCCATCTCCACCCTGTTGCATCACCACACTGCGAGTAGACCTCCACGAGCCATTTCACTGCACAGTTGCCTACCTCGGCCCTCTCATACTCCATCACCAAACTCACTAGCCCACTACACCTACACCCAGCCCCTGCACACTTCTTCTTCTTCTCTCTTTTTCTCTTTAGTTTCTTCTCTTCTTCTTCCCTCTCTTCTCCACTGCTCACCGCCTCAGTCCCTGCGCTACTCTATTGCACACACTGCACCACTCCACCCTTTCTCCCTCCTTCCTCGTCACCCATTGCTGCCTACACAGCCCCTGCTACCTCACCCCATTACATACACAACCATAGGGACGTCAGTTGCCTAGAATAACCCCTGCATCACTCATGCCCCCTTTGCTTACTGAATATCCAAAATTTGAGGTCTAAGCTCAATTTAATCATCAAGATTATATGCTTTCACTCCTCCTAGATTCATTATCAAATAAAATAAATCAAGTCCATGCATGCATAGATCCCTGCCATTTCTGTTTTCCTGAGCTGAAATTTAGTTCTCTAATTATATTCATGTATGTTTGACACATTCATGCATCTAACATGCCATGCATCTAGGCAAATTTCACGCATTACACTTTGCCTCAATTCATTTCATACATAAAACATGCCCATGCATCATACAATTAGTTGCATGTTCTTTACTTTTATTTTGCATCTTTAGACTTTATTCCATGGAATTTAGGACTGCATATTTTATTTGAAAACCAAGAAAAGGAAAAAAAAGAATAAAAAACAAAATAAAAAAACAAAAATAACAAAAAACCCGAAAGATGTTGTAACGAGCTCTACAGCCTTGAACACTACTCTATGTCGTCAGCTGCCCACTCTCAAATAACTGGCGGATCCTGTTGGACCATCGCAAGGTCCGATTCGGGCTCATAGACGAGCTCGTTACTTACGGCATCAAGCGTAGATCATGTTAGAAATAGGTGGGCCTCTAGGATAGGTTTCAAAAACTTTTGACCAACTTGATCTAGTGATCAACTATCCAGAAGGTTATAAAACCCAATCCAGGATCCATATCCTCAATCTTAGCCATCATGATCAGTAAATAAACCTATCAAGAAGATAGAAACAACACCTAATAAGCAACCACGACATTCTACAACATACAAGAAGTAGATTATACCTATGGAGCTCGGTTGTACTCTAATGGAGAAGTTGATTTCTTTCTTTGAGAAACTCTTTCGCAAACCAAATCAGAATCTCCAAGACCTCTTAGCCTTCCATGCCATGACCAGTCTCAGATCTCTTTTCTTCAAGAAGATGGTAGAATCTCCAAGAGAAAAGCCAACTAGAGCCTCAAGGGAAATCGGAAGAGAAACTAGAATAAGAAGGAGAGAGAGAGGATGTGCAACTCTTGCACATAAGAGGTTTGGGCATGGATCCCTAGGGAATTCTTTTTCATGGACGTCCAGTCCTCCTTTTCTCTCATATTTATAGCCTAAGCAACATTTTCTTTGTTTATTATTAGGAGTCCCACTTCCATAATAATTAATAACTTACTCTTCCTACTATTACGACTATTAGAAGTATCACTTCAAATAGAAATAGTAAGTTTCTAATTCCTTTCCTTTTGAGTTTAAATAGAATTAGTAATAATCCAATCTTGGGCTAGCGTGGGGACCACTAGGGATTCCATAGAAAGCTGGCTCCAACTGGGACACCGCGACCCCACATCTCATGTGCAATCCGGGCCCACAGTTAATTGCAAATAACTCCACTATATAAATGCAATTGAAATCTAGTCTTATGAATAAATTACATGAAGACCCTAAACTTCCCTATCACCACAAGTAGGCCCCTCTATCAATATCCATGGATCAATTGGATAAACTGTCCCACCAATTTAGATCCATATCTTAATATCCTTGAGACCCGATTAATCACAGTGATCATTAGTACCATCCAATTAACTCTTAATTGAGATAGGTGTAACTTACAAATGATAAATCCATTAATTGGCACAAGGGGATAACAAAGATAGATTCCATCTTGACCATTAAATGTTCCCACAGTCCCACAACCACGTACCCAAGACATCGAGGTGTTGACTTACAGTTGGCCTCACTCATTGGTGACTCAAAGCAAATGAATAGATAGAAACTTGAGTTCATCAATGTCTCAGGATTGAGAGCCTATTGTTAGGGAATTATGAGAGTAGACCTTAAAGTAAAGACAGTGTTCATAAGGTGCTTCTCATGGTCCTTCAATACATCCAATGTACCAGCACTAAGATCCAGAATCTTACATTCTGATGATCGAGACAGATCACACTATCTCATAGTAATCAAAGTACTGCAACCTTGTCAGATGAGATGTCCAGTCTTATCACTGGTTGTGAAGATATTTAAGTATAAGATTTGCTATACATATCTCCCGTATGTGGATCTCGTCCATACACATGTATTGCATCAAGTATACTCATGGACTCCCGGTTCATCTCATGAACCATCATGTCATTCGTATTGGTTATGAGAAAACAAGTAATAAAACACCATTCAACTCATGAAAGGAAAGCATGAATATATTGATAAATAAAGAAATTAATCATTTTATTTCATCAATGTAAAACCCCGCCCCGAGAGTTTCCGATTAGTGCTAATTAAGACGTGCTTTAGTTATAAGTGAGATTAGTAGAATTTAGTTAAGTCTGGATTAAAATAGCTTTTATATAGTTTTGGATTATTTTGGGAACTCTTTTGATTTAGTGGGACCCTTTGGGGGTTTCGTTATCTTGTTTTGTGTGATTTTGGGATTTATTTGATACTCGAAAAAATTTGTATTTTGGCCCCGTTTAATTTATTTTATTATTCCAGACAACTTTCGTGTTTGCCCCGTTTCCATTCAAGACCTCTAGACCCTATTTTGCTAATGATAGGGGTGAAACAGTCTTTTTGCACAAAATCTGGGCACTATGTTAAATATCTCTGAAATCCGCGAAATGTATAGTTTTTGGAAACTAGAAATTTCGATGAACAATTCTTCCTTCTTCGTTGAATCAATCAGAGGCCCAGAAGATGGTGTTTTAAGCCCAATTAGTTGGTTAAGTTGTGGGACCCCTCCATGTTTTCTATATGAGGAAAGCCTTTCATTCTTCTTCTTCTTCTAGCTACTTTATTGTGAAGGAGAGAAAAGTTCCAGCTGCCCTAGGGTTTCCTTGATCTTCTTCTTGCTTCTTCATCCCCAAACTCAGTCCTAACTATTGCTAAAAGGAGAATGAAGATTACCATTTTCTTCCCCTCATTCAAAGCTCTCCATTGATGCAACTTGTAGAGAAATCCACCAACTCTAGAGCACTCTTTGAGCAAGCTTTAGCTATTTGAGAACCCTCCATGTAAGCTTTTCCTCTCATCTTTTAGATATGTGTTCTTCTAGTCCAAGAGAAGCCCCATCTCCATTATTGGGAGCTCTCATTCTATTTCATAGTTTGGCCATTTTAGGGTTTGTAATGAGTGTATTTTGGGGGTTTTTGTGTAGCTTGGTTGATTGACCCGGCTTTCTCTCGCCTACCTCCGCCCAGGGTGCGCCGGGGTACGGCGGGGCGGAAAGAAAAGTGAGCATCAACATTTTTGTACGGGTATGCCGGATTTTCTATTCTACTTGGAATTTGAAATGGTGATCCGGAGATTCACCTTCACAAGTAAAAAGGAAATCAAAATTTGTTTCTAACTTTCCATTACATATATATTTTAAAGAAGGAGACAAGATTTTTAATGCTGTGAAAGGCGATTTTCTTTAGTTTGCCGTGAAATGTGGTTTTGTGCCGTAAGTGGCGTTTTTGCCGTGAAATGCGATTTACAAATTTCATCAATAATGAAAGACAAGAATTGTGATTTTTTTTTCTCTTAAAAAAATACAAAGTACAATAGAAAGGTAAGAAAGAAGGATCTAACTTCTTAGGAGATTGTGGGGACTCGTTCAGATCGGCGGTCGCGAGTCATGTATGGGTTCCGCCGTCGTCCTTCAGATGAGAACACTTGATGCTTTTGAATCACTTGGCTTGGCTTGGACCTTAGATTTTTAGAGGACAAAGACCAAGGGAAGGTCCTATATCCAATAAAAAACCGGGTAGACGGGCTGAAAAGCCACATTTAGGCCATGTAGGATAGAAGAAAAGGGGAAACCTTGGGGGTGGCCCCCCAAGGGACTTCAATCACCTTGTAGTGTTTGCAGTAGAGTTTCTTTAGAGTAGGAGAGCTTCTTTGCGCAGAGACTTTTCAGGACGATTTTCTAAGACCACTTCAGATGATTTTTTCGGACCCTTTCCCTTTGGAATGACCGCCTATTTATAGGATTTTGGTAGCCATTTAGGAGGGTTTTTGGGCATTAATGGCATTGATGCTCCATGATGGGAGGAGTTACAAGATTAATTTCATAATTTTGTAACTCCTTTTTCCTTGAATCTGATTGGCCAATGGAGAATAATGGGCATTTAATCTCCATGATGATGGGGGTTTCATGATTAATTACCATGATTAAACTCCATAATGATAGGAGTTACATGGTAAATTGCCATGATTAATTGGACTTGTAACTCCCATTTTCTTGCTTTTGATTGGGCCGTCCAAAATAATGAGTAAATGACAGCATTAATTTGTCATAAACGGGTCAATTAACAGCATTAATTGGTCGCCAAGTCGCTTCAAGAGACGTGGGCCGTGCCGCGTCTTTTAGAATTCTTCTGGCGATGATCATCGATGGATCCACATGTTGTTTGATGTCGGATGGCGATGCAATTTCAGATATTGGTTGACACTAGTGGGTCGGCAACATCTGTCCAGTCGATTTCTCGATCGGTTGGGCAAAAAATGTGCTTTCTTGGTCGGTCGGTTAGCGATTTCGGAGTGTCCGATGATGGTCGAATGATTTTGACGGCGGATCCATGATGTTGACGAAGATCGACGGATATCATGCCTCGAAAATCAGAATTTGAGAAAATCACAGGGGCTGAACATAGCGAAACGCGAAAAGAATAGGAAAAACGGTCGTTCCAGCGGAAATCCAGCAACCATGCACCCATGGTGGCCGGAGGCCATGGGACTTTTGTCCTTTTTTTCGGTCGTCGTTCGGTCACTGTTTCTCGGCCGTTTTTCGGGCTTTTTTGTTTCTTTTTTCTCCTGTATTTGTCTTGACATTTCTCCTCATTTATTGGCTTGATTCCTCTGAAGAAAACTGTGGGACTTGAATTTTGATCCTCCCTCTCCAAGAGAGACATGGTTTGGGGAAATCTCCATTCATCTATATATGCTATTTAAATTTTACATCGAAAATAAGGATTCCGACTACCCTCAAAATCGACGGATCACGATCGCCAGCTGCGGATTTGGCCGTAACACTGTTCTTCGACGAAAGCCGAAGAAATATGGAGAGAAAAATAATAAGGTGGGTTCTTCCTCTCGTCTAATGTGCTACCGGCAACACACGACGGTTGTCCTGTCACGTTAGTTTGGATCTCTTTGGGTCTCTTTAATTTGGGTCAATTCAGGGTCATGAGTTAAAGTCCAAATAGGGGTTAATCCTCACATAGCATAATCATAATATATCCAAGTAAAATAAAATAACTAAAATAAAGAAAAATAAAATGGGGGGAGGTGCCAAATATTTAAAAAGAGGATCGGCCCCGTTCCCGGGTACCCCCTTCTGATCCCCTGGCAAAATAGGGTTTAAAGGCTGATTTTTCAAACCAAAATGATGATGCAAATGAGACTTTGATTGTGATTTCTGTGTTTTTCGTGTGCGATACACGAGTGATAAAAGTAAAAAGCCGATGGGCCGTAATTGATTGGAGGTGGCCGATGGGCCCATGTTGATTGGAAATGGCCGATGGGCCAGTGTTTGTTTTAGGGTGGCTGATGGGCCGTGATTGATTAAAGGTGTGTGCGTAATCACTCATCTCATCTCGTTATTCTCATTTATTCAATTTTAGAAATCAGTTCTTTATTCCCTTTTATCATTAAGTTCAATCAAATATCTGGCACCTAAGGTGGAGGAAGAAATAAATGAAAAATCTTTTTGGGTATATTTTGTTGGTTTTATAGTTTTTATGGAATTTTTTTTTATATTGGGGCTAGAAGGGCCTAACTAAGGGACTTTTACTTAGATTTATGTGATTAGTGCTTTATTACTGATCATCGGATTAACCCTAACCTAAGGTCCTAGACCACCCACATCAGCTCTCCCAGTCCCCTAAAGGAACATGAAGAGTGGTGGGGCGAAGCCTAATGCTCTAAGTTACCTAACCAGGCAATCCGATCTACACCTAGGGTGTGAATAGCCTGAGTTTGATGGTTCAGCGCCTAAGCAACTTATTAATTGTGATTTTTAATTGGTTTGGTTTGTTTTGAGTTAAAGATTGATTAAGAAGTGGATTAAATGTATTTTGGGGTTCTGTTTAAGTTGTTTAAGGTTCTGGAATTTAAGGTTTTAATTTAAAACGTGAAGCGATGTCGAAATCAGCAAAACGGGATTAACAGAGAACTTAGGCGCCAGGGGGTTGGTGCCTAGGACACTCTAGTGACTTGGGCGCCCAGACAGTGGCACCCAAATGGCTGTTTCTGGGTGGTTTGGCTAGTGATGATGGTATCGATGTTATTTTCAGAACCCAAGGTGTTCTTACTTGGTGAATTTTAATGTTTCAAATTGTTTTAATTCTTTGATATTCAAATGTCGAAGGGATTCGGATCCGGATTTTGAAATGAAATCTAGAATTCGGGTTTTAGTGCAAATGAGAGGATAGGCGCCAACGGGGTGGCGCCCAGGTGGATGGCTTGTGATTTTCAGGTATTCCGGATGGGACTTAGTTATTGGTTTTTGGATCTAGATACTATTTTAGGTTCTGATCTTAATAAATTTAAGTGGTAAGGTGTTTAGTTATTCGTTTTAAATTGAAGCTGTGAACCAAGGTTAGAGTGTAGGATAGGCACCACAGGTGGTGCCTAGATGGTTGTTTGTTGGTTCGTAAGGGCTTTGGGTTCTAAGTCCGAATTGATTAAAGTTTCAAGTGTTTTAAGTTAAAAGTGTTTTAATATGTTGATTGGGATTGGTTTGAATGTTAATTAATTGTATTAAGTTGTTGGTTGGGGTTTTTATAAAACCAGATAGGCTGGGCGCCTAGGGTGTGGTGCCCAGGTGGATTTGGAGGATGGGCGCCCAAGGGGTGTCGCCCAGATGAACTGTTTTGTGCTACGGGTCTGTTTGCTGTCTTTTAGGTCAATTCAAGTTTAAATTGATTAAGGGATTTAGCGTGTTTGGATGTGGGATGCTATTCGTATTCAATTGAGATTTGTTTACACGTCAATTAATTGGGCTAAGTTGTGAATTGAGTTTTTCTGAAAACGAGGAAGCTGGGCGCCCAGGGTGTGGTGCCCAAGTGGATTTGACAGATGGGTGCCAAGGGTGTGGCGCTCAGGTGAACTATTATGTGGTTCGGGTCGGTTCCGTATTGTTTAGGTTGATTTGTGGTTGAGCGTTTATGGTTTGATGTATTTTAAATTAAAAGTGTTATGTTGCATTGATTAAGATTAAATTCCGCTTCAATTAATTAGGCTTTAGTGACTGGAGAGGCTAGGCGCCTAGAGGCTGGTGTCCAAGTGGATATGACAGGATGGGCACCTAGGGGGTGGCGCCCAGGTGTCTGTCTTATGTGTTTGAGTTGGTTCGATGTTTTAAGTCAATTCGGGCTTGTGGTTTCAATTGTTTTAAATTTTAAGGGTGTTCTGGTGTGTTGATTATGATTGAATTTGAGTTTAGTTTCAAGTAGGGGTTTCCTAGTGATGGGATAGGATGGGCACCAAGAGGGTCGTGCCCAAGTGGATGTGGCTGGATATGTACCCAGTGGGTGGCGCACAGGTGGATATTTTGTGGTTTATTCGCTTTGTATTTTTTAAGTTGGTTGAGTCCAAATTGATTAAGATTTCAGGTCTTTTAGGTTGACAGTGTTTTACGGTGTTAATTCGGGTTTAATCAATTAAGTTTAATTAAGTGGTGGTTTCTAAGGGAATGAGATAGGATAGGCACCCAGGTGGTGGTGCCTAAGTGGATAGACAGGCTGGGCGCCCAGGGGATGGTGCCCAGGTGTTTGTTTTGTGGTTTCCTGTTGATTTTGCGTTTTTAGGCCGGTTCAAGTCTAAATTGTTTGAGGTTTCAAGTTTCTTAAATCTAAAAGTGTCTTATTATGTTGATTAGGATTAAATTCGGGTTGTGATTAATTAGAAGTTTTAATTAGGGGTTCTTTAGAGATGGGATAGGATGGGCGCCAAGAGGGTGGCGCCCAGGTGGACTTGGCAGGCTTGGCGCCCAGGGGGTGGCGGCCAGGTGGACTGTTTTGTGTTCTTTAGTTAATTCGAGGTTAAGTTAATTAGGGTTTACTCATTCTAGGTTTAAAATGTTTTACTCTGTTGATTCGAATTGGTTTGAGGTCTTAACTAATTAGCTTAAGCTTTAACCGGGGTGTCTTAGAGAATGAATAGGCTGGGCGCCCAGGGGGTGGCTGTGGAAGGATGGGCGCCCAGGGGGTGGCGCCCAGGTGGCTGTTTTTTGGGGTTTTAGGTTTTCGCATTTTTTAAAGTTCTTAATTACTTTTAAATCCGAATTAATTAGGGTCTTAAGGTTTTAGGGCTCTTAATGATTTGAGGTTTCTTAAGTTAACTACTTATGATGTTTTAATTAATCTTAGGATTTATCCTGCTTAGGCACTAAATTTAATAACCTAGACTATCTAACTATTCTTTTTGGGTTTTCTAGATATCTTTTAATTTGTTTTTGGTTTCTCCTCTAAATTACTAGAGAGTAAGGAGAGAGAAGAAGGGATTTTATGTTTTATGATTTTTTTTAGGATTTTCTATGGTTGTGTGATTCAAATGATATGATGTGAAGTGTGAAAAAAATGTAATTCAAAGTTCAGAACATATCAAACAATCAAACATTTCATTATCATGCAGTTTCTAAATGAACTAAATGCGGAAGATCGGAAGTTGTGCACAAAAGTGGAGAAATCCACTTAGGCGCCACACCTGTGGTGCCTACCCTGCTCAGTCAGGGTTTTCAACGAAGCACAACGAATGCACAAGAATCTTAGTATTTTTAACACAACTCCCGATATTTAGCAACCGATGGAAATGTCTTAATGCGGACTACTAATGGTGCAATTAACAAATCTACGAGAAAGCGATGCAACCGGCAATGATCTAGAACCCAGACCCTATCTCAGAAGGGTAGGCGCCCAGGGGGTTGAGCCCAGGTGGTTCGGGAGAGGGCAGGCGCCCAGTGGGTGGCGCCCAGGTGGTTCGGGAAAGGGCAGGCGCCCAGTGGGTGGCGCCCAGCCTTTCTGCCAAGGGCTTCTCGCAACCTCTGCGGTGTAAATGATGATGATGATGATGCTAATGCGAGATCTAACCTAGCTATACAATTAGAACTTCGAAATCAAAGCAAATCTACTATATTAGAATGAACCTAAGCATGTTACTCACATGATAATGCACTAATACTATTTTCATCACAAGCTAATGTAGATCTACGATACTCAAATGGTCCTAAGCATATTTCTAAGAATGAATGGTAATGGAATGTAGTAAAAGAAAGGAGAGATCTAGGAATACCAGTATATGACGCGTTCCTCAAGTTCCTAAAGCGAAGCTTTCGCAAAGACCCATAGCTCCAGTTGAAGATATGGAAGTCTCCTCCTCTACTTCCCCTTCTTCTTCTCTAAATCTGAAGTTCTCTCTAATGGTGGCTACCTTTCTTCTTGTTGTTTATTCTCTCTTTTTCTCTCTTTTTTAGGGTAGCCTCCCCTTTGTAAATGAAGTTAAGCGGGATTATATAGGTTTGGGACGAGTTTAGAAGGGCTAGGGCTTCATTATTTCGTGTTTCTAGAAAGTCTCACGCATCCCTAGGTGGCTTAAGTTATTTTAGGGTGAATTAGGGTTTGATGGAGGATGGGCACCCATGGGGTGGCGCCCACATGTCCTGTGCAATCTGGGCGCCCACAGGGTGGCGCCCAGATGGTCCTGGAGAGGGTGGGCGCCCACAGGGTGGTGCCCAGTTGGTTTGTGTTTCGCTTTTGGACTTTGGTTCCATTTGGAGTTGAGATTTAACAGATATATCTTCAGCAGGGGGGACCTACATTAGCATTAATAGGCTGGGCGCCACATGGGTGGTGCCTAGACAAATTTCGAGGCTGGGCGTCACATGGGTGGTGCCTAGGTGAACTTCAAGGCTGGGCGCCACATGGGTGGTGCCTAGGTGGTTCGGTTTGTCTTCGGTGCTTGGTCCCTATGTATGAGTGGTCTCGGTCTAATCTCAACCCAATTAGTGGAATTTGGAGGCTGGGAGCCCACCATGGGGTGCCTAGGTGATTCTGAGCAATGTGGGCGCCACAAGGTTGGTGCCTATGTGGAACTCAGAAGGGCAGGCACCACAAGGGTGGTGCCTAGGTGGAGTCGATTCATTTTCGGGGTTCGGTCCCTGCGTTGAGTGGTCCCGGGCTACTTTTAGGCCAACTAGTGAAATTTGGAGGCTGGACGCCCACCATGGGGTGCCTAGGTGGCCTTGGGCTGTGTGGGCGCCTAGCATGGGGCGCCTAGATGAATTTTAGTAGGATGGGCGCCACATGGGTGGTGCCCAGATGGAGTTTCGTCATTTTTTCTAAGGCAAGCTTCGAAGACTCATAACTTTTGATCCGCTTATCGGATTTGGACGTTCTACATAACCGAAAAGCTCTCAAAGTGAGGAATCTAAGGGTCCAAATGTCCTAACAAATAGCGGCTGAAAAACAAGGGAGACATTTGGACCAATGGATTTGGTTTCCTAACTTAGGCTAATCGGGTGACATCTTGGCAAACTAAGCATGGTCTTTGTAGGAATTGACCTAAGCATGTCTTAAGTGGTCTGAAAAAGGTATAATTAGTGTCATAGTCTGTTCCTTGTGTAAGTAGTGAATTTGGCTCATAACCTTGACGAGATTTGGCTTTTCTCTCACAGATGTTTAGAAATCGTCGAACTAAGTCTAAAATTATCAACAAGCATCTTCATCGTCATTAATTAATCTGAATTATGCCATTAACCATTTAAATATGGGTGAAATGGGGGCACTGCTATAAATGACAGGTGTTTGGGGCTATCATAGGGGGCCAAATGAGGTGTCTACAAAAACCTGTCAAGAAGCCGTGCAAATCAGAGCACAAAGTTTCCTATTTCTGGAAAAGCCAAAGACTTTGCAACTGATTTTCCGCCAAGAGTTGAAACTAGGTCAAACGATGTTGGAATGACCTGAAATTTGAGGTGAAGCTTCCTAAGCATTAGATGGACCAACCATGGGCTTTTATTTGAGTTTTGAAGCCGTTTGGGGCCGATGCTAGACTTGATTTCACCACGCGGAAAATGTCGAGCTTTGATGTGCGGTCAACAGATGTCTGATTGACCTGAAATTTGACAGCGAGCCTATTGGAGTCATTTTGAGACGATCCATTAGCTCTGATTTGGATGCTATGGTCCCGGGGAGCTCCGCCGCCGAGAGGCTTGATTTTGTTTCCGAGCGTCAATGCCGGGTCAAACGTCATCTGAATGACCTGAAATTTGACTTGTAGCCCTTTGGAATCATGTAGATGCTACCCACGTACTTTGTTTGATGAGTGGTGGCATCGGTGGTTCTCGCCGCCGAGAGGCTTGATTTCGCCGTTTGAGAGTTGATGGAGGGTCAAACGATGTAGGTTTGACTTGAAATTTGATATTGAGCCTTTTGGAGGTATTTTGAGACTATCCATAGGCTCTGATTGAAGATTTATTATCTTCGACACTGTCGTCGCCGGGGGCTCCTGCTCAGCCGTTGGAGGATTGAAGTTAGCCCAAATGGTGTTGAAATGGCCCAAAACTTTGTGTGTACCCTTTTTTTGGCTATTTTGAGGGATCTTGCAATTTTTGTTTGATTCTGACAAGATCTGATGCTTGAAGTGGCTCTGCCTATTTGTGGTAGGATGCGGCTCCATGTAGCTTTTGATGTTGAGGAGGCAAAGTGACATTTTTGGTGTCAACATTGGTGTTTTGGCTAAAGAAGGATGATTAGGAGTTTATTAGCTTATTTGAAGACAAAGGCAAGTGGATGAATGGGTTGATTTAAATTGTCAAACCCCGACCCAGGATTAGCACGATTAGTACCACTTAAGTACATGTTTAGTCATAATGTGGGTTTAATGTTCGTGGGTTAGAAATTGGTACGATTTAGTCTTGGAATTAGCTTTGGAAATTTTGAGAATGCTTTATATTAGTTAGTCACGCTCAGGGGTGCCTTGAGTGTACGTATAAGATTGGGAGGAAATTTTAGTTCTCCGATTTTAATCGTGACTTCGATCTCTTTTGAATGGTTTTATCTTTACTTTTCAACTTTTTTATTCAGCCCGTCTATGTTTGAGGCCCAGAAACCCAAGTTTTGGCCCAAAAGGGTAAAACAGTCATTTCACACTAAATCTGGACCCAAATTTCGAAATCTCATAACTATGCCAAATTTATACTTTTTGGAAACTAGATTTTTCGATGACCAATTTAGTCTTCTTCGTCGTTTTCATCTGGGGCTCGTAAGTTGATGTTTTTGTTAACACAAAAAATGTCACTTTGCCTCCTCAACATTAAAAGCTACATGGAGCTGCATCCTACTACAAACAGGCAAAGCTGCTTCAAGCATCAGATCTTGTCAGAATCAAACAAAAACTGCAAGATCCTTCAAAATAGCCAAAAGAAGGGTACACATGAAGTTTCGGGCCATTTCAATAGCTTTTGGCAAACTTCAATCCTCCAACGGCTGAGTAGGTGCTCCCGGCAACGACAGTGTTGAAGATAGCAAATCTTCGATCAGAGCCTATGGATGGTCTCAAAATACCTCCAAAAGGCTCCACGCCAAATTTCAAGTCAAACCGACACTGTTTGACCCTCCATCAACTCTCGAACAGCGAAATCAAGCCACTTGGTGGCGAGAACCTCCGATGCCGCCACTCATCAAACAAAGCACATGGGTAGCTTCTACATGCTTCCAAAGGGCTGCACGTCAAATTTCGGGTCATTCCGACGACGTCTGACCTGGTTTTGACGCTCGGAAGCAAAATCAAGCCTACCGGCGGCGGAGCTCTCCGGGACCATGGCACCCAAATCGGAGCTAATGGATCATCTCAAAATGACTCCAATAGGCTCCCTGCTAGGGGTGTAAATCTGGGCCATGCCGGGCCGGCACGGCCTGTAGAAGTCCGGGCCCACTCGTGCCCGGGCTGGGCCGGCACGTCCCATCTCTGATATGAGGGCCGTGCCGTTCCGGGCCCAACCCCTTAGGGGTCGGCCCAGCACGACCCTAGTAGTGACGTACTGGGCCGGGCAGTCCATGGGCGGCCCACAGATCTGATTTTCATTTTTTTTAATTTTGATTTTGGACAGACACAAATTTACTAACTTAGACTTAGAGTCTTAGACTCTTGGACCAATTTCATTAAAATAAATAAATTAAGAGAAATAAATAAGTAGTAAGGTTGGGACTTTTTATTTGGCCTTGGATCTTTTTTTCCCACTCTATGTTTCTATCTAAAAGTAGTATAGGAATATAAATGGATTTATATTGAAATGTGCCGGGTTTTATTTCGCAAGAGACTGATTTCTTCTCTAAAAATGGGTTTCCAAAGCAGCCTTTCCCAAATGGGTGGAAAGGGAAGTCAGAATTCTATGCAGTTGGGTTCACAAGAAGAGGGCTGGCTGGTGCATCAGTGGATGCCATGAGAATAGCATAAGACATTGGCAGAGTATGGAAAGAGGAAACCAAACAAACAAATCAATTCATGGCTTGCCATAGAAGATGCACTTCACAGTTCTAATGAGTACATGCCTGATACATCTTCAGCTAATTAACTTCCTCCTTTGTTGGAGATGTGGTGAGTGTACATTAGTATGTGTTAAGACAAAAAAGGATACAAAAACCAGAACTCCCCAAGGAGCCCAATGCCTGGGCCGTGCATGGGCGGGCCGGGCCGTGCCTCGGGCCTGGTAGCCCTGGCCCAGCACGGCCCACTGGGCACTGCCGGGCAGGGCCGGGCCGGCACGTTGACAAAGTCAACGGACCCAGGCACTGCCCAGGCACGGTTTTTCCGTGCTGGGCCCGTGCAGGACTTGGGCCGCCCGCCCAGAGTTACACCCCTACTCCCTGCCAAATTTCATGTCAATCAGACATCGGTTGACCGCACATCAAAGCTCGACATCTTTCGTACGGTGAAATAAAGTCTAGCATCGACGGGACCCCAAACGACTTCAAAACTCAAACAAAAGCCCATGGTTGGTCCTATCTATTGCTCAGGAAGCTTCACCTCAAATTTCAGGTCATTCCGACATTGTTTGACCTAGTTTCAACTCTTGGCAGAAAATCAGTTACAAAGTCTTCTGCTTTTCCAAAAATAGGAAACTTTGTGCCCTGATTTGCATGGCTTCTCTACAGGTTTTCTTCAGTAGAATTAAGCTAATAAATGAGGAGAAATGTCAAGGAAAGTACATGAGAAAAAAGAAGCGAAAAAGCCCAAAAAACGGCGGAGAAACGGTGACTGAATGGCGACCCAAAAAGAGGCAAAAGCCCCATGGTCGTCGGCGACCCTGGAAGTCCGGGTCGCCGGATTTCCGCTGGAATGACCGTTTTTCCGATTCTTTCCGCGTTTCGCGATGTTTGGCCCCTGTGATTTTCTTAAATTCTGATTTTTGAGGCATGATATCCGTCGATCTTCATCAACATCACTGATCCGTCGTCGAAATCATTCGATCATCATCAGACACTCCGAAATCGCCAACCGTCCGACCAAGAAAGCACACTTTCTGCCCGACCGATCTTGAGATCGACTGGACCGAGGTTGCTGGCTCGTTGGTGCTAACCAATGTCTAAAATTGCATCTCTATCCGACATCAAACAACATGCAGATCCATCGATGATCATCGCCAGAAGAATTCCAAAAGACGCGGCATGGCCCGCGACTCTTCAAGCGACTCGGCGACCAATTAATGTTGTTAATTGACCCGTTTATGACAGGTTAATACGGTCATTAACTCATTATTTTGGACGGACCAATCAGAAGCAAGGAAATGGGAGTTACAAGTCCAATTAATCATGGAAATTAACCATGTAACTCCTATCATTATGGACTTTAATCATGGTAATTAATCATGAAACCCCCATCATCATGGAGATTAAATGCCCATCATTCTCCATCGGCCAATCAGAATCCAAGAAAAAGGAGTTACAAAATTATGAAATTAAATCTTGTAACTCCTCCCATCATGGAGCATTAACACCATTAATGCCCATAAACCTTCCTAATGGCTACCAAAAGCCTATAAATTGGCAGTCATTCCAAAGGGAAAGGGTCTGGAAAAATCAACTGATGAGAATCTTGAAGAATTGTCCTAGAAATCTCTGCATGAAGAAGCTCTCTTGCCTTGAAGAAATTCTACTGCAAACACTTCAAGGTAATTGAAGTCCCTTGGGGGGCCACCCCCACAAGGTTTCCCCTCTTCTTCTACCCAACGTGGCCTAGATGTGGCTTTTCAGCCCATCTACCCAGATTTTTATTGGACATAGGACCTTCCCTTGGTCCTTGTCCTCTAAAAATCCGAAGTCCAAGCCAAGCCAAGTGGATTAAAGCGTCAAGTGTTCTCATCTGAAGGATGATGGCGGAGTCCATACATGACTCACGACCATCGATCTGAACGAGTCCCCACAATCCCCTGAGAAGTCAGATTCCTCTTTTTTACTTTTCTATTGTACTTTGTTTTTTTAAAGAGACAAAAAAATCACATTTCTTGCCTTTCATTATTGATAAAATTTGTAAATCGCCTTTCATGGAAAAATTGCCTTCTACGGCACAAAACCGCCTTTCACGGCAAACTAAAGAAAATCACCTCTCACGGCATTCTAAATCTATCTATTTTCTTAAAATATCCATGCAATGGAAGGTTAGAAAAAAAGTTTGATTTCCTTTCTACTTGTGAAGGTGAATCTCTAGATCACCATTTCAAATTCGAAGTAGAATAGAAAATGTAGCATACCCGTACAAAATGTTGATGCTTGCCTTCCCCCCCCCCCCCCCCCCCCCCATCTACACCCCGGCGGACCCGGGACGGAGGAAGGAAAGAAAAAGCTGGGACCATCAAGTTGGCACACCCGGTGTGACTCATTCATTTGAGAACACGATGTTTAGACTCCTTGGCTCCTTGTTAGTCGGTGGCCTATGTTGGATTTTGCATCTTTAAAAAAAACATGAGATGGGATTATTCGGAAATTTCTGCCTTTAAGTTTATTTCCGTTCTTTCTCTTCTCAATTTTTTTTTTTTATCATTGGGTTCAGATTTGAGAAATTCTGGCTTCTTCCCCCTCGGATTTAGCGCTTGTGGAAATCGCTGAGCCTTTGTTCGGATTGGAATACCATTTCTTCTCTTTTGTGAATCCAATCTTGACTTAAAAAAAATAAAAATAAAATTCAGATTTCTCTCTTTTGGATTCAAATTGGAGAAATTTTGGTTCTTTCCTTTTCGTACAATGGCTCGCAGAAATCGCTGAGCCAGTGTTCGGATTGGGAGAGGACATTTCCTCACTTTGATGGATCCATTGGTGGTCTTTAAAAAAAAAAAATTTAATTAAAATTTTTTTTTTCTCTTTTGGATTCAAATTGGAGAAATTTTGGATTCTTTCTTTTCGTACAATGGCTCGCAGAAATCGCTGAGCCAGCGTTCGGATTGGGAGAGGCCATTTCCTCTCTTTGATGGGTCCATTGGTGATTTAAAAAAAAAGAAAAAGAAAAACAGATAAGGTTGCACCAATTGCGTTCTTTGACCAAAAGTGAATCTAAGAAAAGCCTTGTCCAGAATGTGGAGGCAGCTAGACTATTCAAGGCAAGGGTCCTTCAAACAGGTTCATTAAGCAATCCTACCCTTACCTGGGGGCCGATCTATCCACTAAGGTTTCATAAGACCAAATTGGGAGACCTATGTGCACTCTTCAAAAAAAAAATCTCTAAAAAAAAAAAAGAAAACTTCTGTCACTATTATGTTCAGATTCGAGAAATTTTGGTTCCTTCCTTTCCGGATTTAGTGCTCGCAGAAATGTTTGAGCTTGTATTCGAATTGGAATACCATTTGCTCTCTTTTATGAATTCAATCTTGACTTTTCATGCCAAAAAAAAAAAAAAAAAGAAAGAAACTTCCGTCATTATTGGATTCAAATATGAGAAATCCTAGTTCCTTCCTTTTCGGATTTAGCGCTTGCAGAAATGTTTGAGCCTGTATTCGTACTGGAATACCATTTGCTCTCTTTTGCGAATTCGATCTTGACATTTAAAAAAAGAAAAAAAAGAAATCCCATCTCATGTCCTTTTCAAGGATGCGATTTGCAACATTTGTGCCTAGCGGTGCTAGTACGCCCTTTCATGTCTATTGTATTCTCGACCAACACATTTGTATCTCCAACCTTATATCATTTTACCTCGAGTGAGCTTCGCTTTTCGGTAACTTGAATTAAGGTTTACAATTGCTTCTAGTAGTCACTAGAACGCTCATTTTGAGCCGACCATACTTGCGTTCAGAACAATTGTACCCTCTATGGCTTTTTGCCTTCTTCATTACGCTCAGAATGGGCCATACCCCCTGAGCAATTTGAAAAGACAAAACCATAGAGTTTTCCATTTATGATCACCATATTCTTGTGATTTCTAATGGATGTGGTCTTGTTTCAGAAGTTTTTCAAAAACTAACAATGGCAGCTTCATTAACCATCACTTTTGACGAGAACAAGTACCAGCTCATGCTTCAAGAGAAGCAAAGCAAGCGCAATTACAAGCGCCCTGGCAGCTGCCGAAGCGTCACCTCCCTCGGCAACTCTCAAAACACCGGGTCGACCTCCACTCCCCGGACTATTGTCTTCGGGTCACTAGGACCATTCCCACTACCTATAGATGAAACTGCGCCTGCCAAGAAGCAGAAGACCGCCCCTGAACGTGTCGCTGCCCCGACACCAAAGGTGGTCACCAAGAAACCTGAGGCTCATGGCAATCCCGCAAAGCCTCAATCTGCAAAAAACCAGGTCTGCCCTAAGACTTGGTCCCTGCAATCTTCACCAAAACAAAGAAGGTCCCGGACATCTGCAAAGCCAGCATACCTGGCCCCTCTCAAGGAGAACCGATTCTATCCTCTCGCTTACATCAAAGGGGAGAAACCTACCCTCCACCGAACTACAAAACCAACCCAGCACGAGCCGGCTTGCTCATACAAGCCCAAACTCAAGTCGTGCATCACAAGGCCTCGACAAGAACCTGCCAGGGCCTGTTCTCCTGCAACTCGACACTTCATCTCAACGGGGGCCGAGCTTGCGAAATTTAAAGCTTCACTACGACAGACCAAGGACCGCGTCCAGATCCTGTCCATGCTAGTCTTCAAGGAAGACAAGCTGGGTTACTGCGCACGAGGGACCACATCCTTCATTGCAAGAGCATAGCCGGAGCTAACTGAAGCTCAAATTGTTCGTCGCATACGTCGCCGCGCGGCATATCAATAAAAAAGACTAGAGAAGCAAAGAAACCAGCATTCTGAGCTTCAGGTCTCTAAAAGATGGGTCGAAAAGGAAAGACCTAATCAAGTTGTTGTTGTCCACATGATTGGCAAAACCAAAAGACGCCAGAAGTCAACAACAAGAATACATGTCCGACGGTCGATGACTCGCAGCGTCTCCCGGACGCGAAGACATCAGGAGGACTCTCCCGCTCCTTCAAGCCAAGGACATCGGAGTGACCATTCCTCAGGCTCTTCATCTAGAAGAATTAGCTCCAGCTCAGTCACTAAGACAATATCCTCATATGACTCACAAAGAGTGAATGTCTTAGTCATAAACTCTGAGCAACCTCCACTGGATGATAACATGGCTCTGCGCATTCAGCAGCTAGAGCAAGGACAGCAGAGAATAGAGGTTCTGATGAAAAACCTCCTTCTCACTCTTCAACATCCACCAAACAATGATGAAGTACCTCCACAAGATGAGCCAAATGGTGGAGAAGATGAGTCACGCACCCTTACTAAAAAGGACGTTGACAATATCCTCGCCAAAGCAAAAGAAGATGATACACTGAAGGAGCATGGAATCAAGCCACCATACCCCATATGGATGGACTCGGTTCCGTTCCCTCCAAAGTTCAAACAACCTCTTCTCCAAACATATACGGGGAAAGGTTCAGCTAGACAGTATGTCATCCACTTCAAGATCCTGACGGGAGCTATTGTGGATCAAGATGCCCTCAAGAAACGTCACTTTGCAAGCACCCTGAAAGGTACGGCCTTTGATTGGTACTCCACTCTGCTAGAGGATTCCATTCAAAACTGGACCATACTAGAGACACACTTCCTAACCCATTTCAAAGGTGAGGATCATCTTGTTACTGTGGCTCAACTCTGCAGCCCAAAACAGAGAGAGAACGAGTCGACATACAACTTCATTCACAAGTGGAAGGCAATGGCATACAAATGCTCGGATGTGCTGCCACAAGCGTCGCTGGTCGACGTCTGCCGAAACAACATGAGAGCAAGGATCCGCTCCACGATCATCGGCAACAAATAAAAAAAACTAGGAGAACTCCTAGAAGCATCTATGGAGGCTGAAACGGTGATCAAAGACCTCAATAGTCAAAAGTCATCAAAGAAAGAGCCGACCGCCATTCCGACCTCCAAGCCAAAGAAAAAGGAGGTTCTCAATGTGCAAACCAAGTCAGCTCCTCAGCCAATAAAGAAAGCTGAAAACAAAGCTACAGGTAAGAGGCCTGAACTCTCTGATGCATTTAAAGAACGAGTAGAAAAGAAATACCCGTTCGATGAAGATGTTGAAGAAATCTTTGGGGCTCTCTTAGCAAATGGCAAACTCACCTTGCCTGACCCCAAAAGACCGGGAGATGTTGGCAAAACCAACAGTCTCCGATATTGTCCATACCACCAAATGGTCTCACATCCTCTCAACCAATGTTTCGTTGTGAGAAAGAAGATCAACGAGATGTGGAAAACCAGAGTCATCACCTTTGACAAAAATTATGGGTTTGCCTCCGTTAACATGGTGACATATGGGCAAACATCAAAGTCACCAAAGGAAAAAATCATCAATTCCTTCAAGGTGATAAAAATGAGCCAAACGTCCCAAGAGCTGGTGCCTTACCCAACACTAGATGGACAGCCCATATGGGTACATCCCGATCTCCTAGAAGATGAAAATTGGGAGATCGTCAAAACAAAACCAACCGCTCAACAGCGAAGGTAAGCCAAGAGACAACTCCGCAAGCTCAAACAGTAGGAGAAGGCTAAAACCAAGTAAGAAGTCCTCGAAAAGGCAAAAACCTCCTCTACCGCTTCACTGGGGGCAATAGAGGAGGCTCTCCCCAAAGCTTCAAAAGTGGTAAGAAAATTCACCCTCTTACAACGACTTAGAGATGAGACTACGCAGCGGGCATCATACTCTTACAACTCGGTAGTTGGATTCTCCATGAATGGATACGAGTCCAGTGACATTGCCAGTGACACAGATGAATGGATGGAATCCCTTGAAACCGGAGAATATCTCTCTGATGAAGAATGGATCCTAGAATCTCACCTTTTGCCAGTGATCTGGTATAACCCCTTTCAGCCACAAGGATCCTGATTTGATGATGATGATGACCAAGAGGCTATTCAACAAAGTACTGTTGACCCAGCGCAAACAAATGCTTTAGTGGATCCCAACCAAGTTGAATCACAAGGAGCAGATGAAGAAGAAGATTTGGCTCCTATGCCCGATCTAGAAGAATATGCAAGGATCTTACAGCGTCTGGCCATAGAGCAAGAGCAAGATTGCATCAATCAGCTTTATCAAAATCCAGAACCGGAAGTCCCGGAGAATCTACAAGCATCTCCTCCAGTGACTCCGGTGAAGAAAGTTATTGGATTGATGATCCTCTTACATCGGAAGAAGAGTCTGATTCCCAACAGTCCATTATGGAGGCATCTTCTATCGAAGTTGCCTGCAATGTGATAGTTCAGGATGATAGTGCCTCTGAAGCTTCATCTGCAGAGGCCGCAGACTCTCTAAATGCATCTGGGAGCATATCTTCTAGAGCCACATCTTCTCGGGTGACTTCCACCGAGATAACATCTTCTCAGTCGTCGTCTCCTGAAACGGTAACATCGGAATTCAAGCCTCTTCCAACTGGTCACCATGAAGAAGCTCTGGCCGATGAAGTCTTCAAAGAATACCCGGTCAATTTGTCTCAGATACCTAATCTCATAGGAGATGTCTGGACCGATGAAATCCTGGACAAAGAAGAAAAGTTGTTGGAAGCTGTTCAGGACTTGTTTCCGGAAAATGCTCCATGCAACGCAATAACTGAAGATGGCAATGCTGTTGTAGAAGCGTTTTCGGCAAGTCAGGATGATCAGCCCCTTGAGCCCGAAGAGGGTCTTCCAAAAGAAGAGCCACCTCTAGAAGCTTTTGAAGTTGGGAAAGGTACCCGCTCTGGCTGGGATTACCATAAAAACTACAACCGGTCTTCCTCTTCTTCTTATGTAAATCCTTCGGGAAAGCAAGCTGTAAATGCCCCAAGTGGCAACAATAATGAAAATGCAGGCCCCAAGGAGGCTTTCAAGTATGACTTGATCGAGCACTTCAAACACATACATACACGACTGCACATCCTAGACTTATTACGAAATGTCACCACAAACTCGTGATAGTCTCATTTCAGAACTGCAAAGGCTGAATGTGGATGTCAATAAACATGCCCCACAAGTCCTACAAATTGAAATGGACTATAGGGTCAAAAAGTCAAAAACCTCCTCAAAGGAGAAAAGAAAGAAACTAAGGGACCTTGCACTGAATGCCTCTCGGTCCAAAAAGCCGTAAGTGCCACTATCACCTTCAATAAGGAAGACCTCTTGCTAGGTGAGACGAAGCACAACCGACCCTTGTACTTCACAGGGTACATCAAAGAGATGCTAATACACAGAGTCCAGATCGACCCAGGTTCTGCACTTAACCTCATCTCTACTACGGCACAAGAAGAGCTGGGTATCCCACCTAGCAAACTGAGTCACACATCTGTGTCCATCTTCGGATACGATGGGAGTGCTCAAAGGCCCATTGGCAAAATCAGGTTCAGGTTGCAAATCGGTAATCTTATCTCTGAAGTCACCGTGTATGCACTAAAGACCCCTTCATGCTACAACATCCTTTTCGGACACCCTTGGATACACGAGAATGGTGTCGTCCCTTCAACCCTACATCAGTGCATCAAGTTTGTTGGCAACGACGGCTTGATACATCAAGTGTTTGCCGACAAGAAGCCCTTTAAAGGCAAAGAAGCCCATTTTGTAAACTCTCAGATGTAAAAGGATGAGAAAGAGAAGGAGGAGGAGAAAATAGCATCCTTTGCTGGCAATCTCCAAAAAAATAAAGGCAAGGCTTCTCAGCAATCATCGGAAGAAAACAAACCTTCCGGCAAATCCGATGAGAGCAATCCGTCTCCCTTCGTTGTCTCCTTTAAATCTTCCAAACCTTTGGTAATCACTACTAAAGCAAAGAAGACAAAGCAAAAGACTGGGGGGCAAGTTTGTTGTCTCCTTCGTGTCTATCATACAAGACACGGATTCGGATTCAGAGCCCGAAGACGATACATCGTCAAGCCAAGCTGATAGTCATCAAGTTCAACCTGCCCTCACTCCATTGGAGACACCAGCTGACGTAGAAGATTCCGCGTCTGCTACCTTCATCGTTCGGGCAACAACGGCAGAAGAGAAACCAATCTTCTTCCATAGATTGGACGCTTCTTCATCAAACTCCTTGCTTGAACCTTTCCAAAATGAAGGTATGCCTCAACTATCCTTGTATAGTATGATGGCAAAAGCTATCATGAAGAAAATGGGCTACGACGCTCAAAATCCAATTGGTTTGGGAGGTGGCCGTGGTATTCTCACACCATTTCACGCCCCCAAGAGTGAAACCGGGGTTATGCGTGAGATTAGGGCCAATCAAAACTTTTCCAACATTAATCAAATGCACCCTGGCCCCAATCATGTCCCATAGGATCGAAGTCCGCGGTGAGGTATAAATATTTCATCGGTAAATCACAGCGGAACATCATAATAAACAAATGGTATAATATAACATTTCAGAGTATGCACCTCTTCATTTTCTATAGTTTAAGTTTAGCAAAAGATAACAAAAGCATATTAATTAATGGCTTCTATCAAAACTTAAGCCAAAGGAAGAATAAATACAAACTGACCAAAGTATGAAGGCACTCGTGTGCTGGTCAAGACGACAATACCATCGTCACACAACTCGTACTCACCATCAGGCTAAACTGCCTGAAGCGACGCCTTCGCTTTCCCAAAGGTAGGTGTACCCAGTAGCTATGCACCAAGTGCAGCATCAGACACGACGGTCGGCATGTAGATATAAATATAAAACATCAATAGATATGCAGAACGAATTAGGGTAAACAATGGACAAGATCATAAAACATGCATAGCATCCTGATCGTAAGAAGTGCGTAGCATTTGAATCATAATCAATCGAACATAAACATCAAACAAGATAGGCGGTCCACATAAGCTAATCACCACGGGACAGTATCACTGCCCTCCCAACTTGAACCAAGTTGTGGTAGAGAAGATGCACGGGATAATAGCCCGGCCAAGCAAGAGTGGATACATGGGGAACAAGCAAGCTATCATCAAGACATCCCATAAACAAAAGCATCCGATGGTGTACATCCATCACAAGAATCACGATCTGCAGTCGTTCCCATCAAGGTCCTAACACAGTGGTGCCCCAGCTGCATTGAACGTTACAGCTGAGTGGTGCCTGACACAAGAGTCCTATTCATACCATAGTGAAGGGCTAGGCTTTCTTGCGTTAACAAGATACATTAATCAGAGAGACTACTTTTCCATTATCAAATCAAGAAAGCAAGCCAACTTCAAACCATCAATACCATAAGTAGTCCCCATCAAGCCTTTGCAAATCAAAGCCACCTAACCTCAACACTTCCATCAAGTATAAAAACAAACGGAACATCAAAAGGTATACTAAGTCCATCATCTAAGTTCTCCATACGATCCCAAACAAAACAAAGTAAACAAGGCTAAGGAACATGTTCGTGACACGTAGATAAAGTACCAAACAGTACAATTCGGAATCATAAGCGATAGACAATCCAAACCTAAGCATAGTGTTCTTCCAAAGCATCGTACAATCATACTCAGTCTACGAAAGGAATTAGGGTTCGCGATACCCAACAAACAGTCTTCGTGCATAGATAAAAATGGGGTATCCCGTTGTCCCATACCGTTCAAGATTGAGATAGGTTGAATCCCGATACAACCGGAATAACCGTGAGAAAACGTCGGCTCAAAACATTCTCACACATAGTCAAATGAGTCATCAAAAGAGGTAGCCAATGTCCCACCTAAGTCCATCCAGTTCTAAGTCAAAGGGGCCCTTAAGAAAGAACCCCAGTTCATCCGGTCGACCTCAAACAGGGTTGGTCGACCTCCTTCATAGCCGGTCGACATCCAGTCGACCGGGTATACAGTCAGTGTTAAAAACATAAATGGGAATTGGCTAAGTTGTAGGCTTCAGGAAGCCTAACTATATACCAGTGTTGCCGGTTGACCGGGTGAACCCACTCGGTCAATCGCGTGGCTTCAGAAAAACATAATTAAACTTCTGTAACCGAACTGAGTTGGGGAGAAACTCCATTTTCATCCACACCTGCAGACAAACAGAAGAATAGGGCCTTGCCCTCTCCACATACATCCAATACCCCATCTCATCAAGTCCATTCAAACTAACATCCAATCCAACCAATCTAATCATCCAATTAAGAATCCATTTCATTAAACATATAAATCTAATTATCATGTTTTCCAAAATCGAAGACATCAATGAGCATGTGGTCATCTAAATAGTCATCAATCATCAAGTCAAAGGAGAGACAAACATATCCAAGCATATATATAAATATCTACTTGCCTTTCGTTGAACATGCCCAAATCCATAAATCCTAGCTCCAAAGTGCCCAAAATCCAAACCTAAGGGAAATAGTAAAATCAAACTAAATTAAAATACAAAACAAAGATAATGGAAGGCCATATACTATCCTAAGCTACCAAAACACCCAAAGCACATAACCCAAACCTAAGGGGGATAAGATCTTACCAATTAGATGGGTGGATGGAGTGGTGGCTTGCAAATTGGAGATGGATGGGCTCGCGGGGTCCACACGAAGATGATGGTGATGATCGATGGTGACGATCGGAGGTTGTTAGGCCCACTTGATTGGTGGCCCACTTGATTAGTGGTGATGGAGGGTTTGGTGGTCCATTGGCAAGGATAAGTAAGAAGACAGAATAAAGAAAGAAAGAAAGAAAGAATGGAGAATAAAGAGAGAGAACAGAGAGAGTGTGAAATGGTGAGATGAGTGAGTGAGATGGGAGATGGGAGATGAGATGAGAGAAAATGAAAGCATGAGGTGGAAGAAAATGAGATGAGAAAGTCAACTCAAAAGTGGAGTGGGTGGGGTTTGTTACTCACGTTGAAAGTGAGGTGGGTGGAGGGAGAAAGAAAAGAGTGAAAGAGAGAAAGAGGTGGGGCGGCAGTGAGGAAAGGAAAAAGGGAAACAGAGAAGGGGGAAAGAGAAATAAAGAAAGAAAAATAGAGAAGGGGAAAGAAAACCGTGGGAGAAAGGGACTGCCAGGGAAAAAGAAATGGAGAACGGAAGCGACAAACAGAGAATGGGCTGGGTTTGTGGTGGCCGGCAGTGGTGCAGGTGAGGTGAGAACGAGAGAGAGAGATGAGATGAGAGGGTGGAGTAGAGGAGAGAGTGAAGAAGAGAGGGGCTCGGTCATGGTGGTGATGGCGGCGGCGTGCTCGGAGTCCGGCGGCAGCAAGGAGCTTGGGAGGGAGAGAGGATGAGAGAGATGAGAGCTGAGAGGGGGGGGGGGGCGCTGTTGTTGTGTTGGAGTGAATGAGAAGAGAGGGAGATGGGTTTTGTGACCTAAAGGAGGGGTAGAAAAGGAAATGGGCAAAGGGCAATGGGGTTGCACGTGGATTAAAGGGGTGAGTCTCACTTGGGTTAAGGGTGGGGTGTATGATGGGAGTGAGATGGGGAGGTGGGGTCCACATGAGATAAAGGTGGGGAGGGGTTTGATTTGGAAAATAATAAAATAAGTTTAGAATGGGTTCGGGTCAGGTCAGGTTTTGGGTCGGGTTCGAGGGTCCGGATCGGGATGCAACAGAAGGATAAAGTCCGGGAAATTAGGAAATCTACCTGATGGTGCCAAAATCTCGAAAAGCGGAAAATACTAAAAAGCCCTCGAAACTTTCCGGAAATAGCAACACACACCCATACTGTACCCAAACGGGCTCGGATCTCAACCCAACTTCGCACGCGCGATCCTACTGATTAATCGGACCTGTTTGGCTTATAAACGAGCTTAATTAGCTATAAGTACAATTAACTAGACTAATTACCACCTTGGAATTTCGGGATGTTACACACCATTGGAACCCACCCTAACCAAAAGTCAGCTGGAAGATTGGAAACTCCACCGTCGCATAGACAAGTCTTCATACGGGTTGGGGTATGATCCTGACACTTCGATGAGACAGTTGACACAAAGGTTGCAGAGTCGTTTTGCCAACCAGGCCTCGACACCTCGAGTCGATGAAGACATCGATCTCCCCGGATATCTCTTTGAAGAGTTACCCGACAAAGACCCAGGAAGCTTATCAAATTGGTACGATTTCTCTGATGATGAAGAGGAATTGTCCGATGACACAAACGCACGGTTCTCTGATTCAGAAGAGCCATCGTCTCCAAACGAAGTGCCTTACTTCAACCCAGTTTCAGAAGGTGATTGGGATCATCTCATAGCAAGTCTTGAAAAGAGTACCGATCAAGAAGATTTACGGACATAAGCGGAGCCATGGTCTGAAAATGCCCTTGGAAATCCAGAAGGTCTTGTTGAGTTGGAAGCCTCCGAAAATATTGTGGAGGAACCACCTTCAAACCTTCCAATAGAGGATTCTGTTCAAAAGATAGACTTGGGAACACTTGATAACCCACGTCCTGTATTCATAAGTGAGAATATAAAGGATGATGAGTTACCCGAGTATATCGCTTTTCTTCGTGAGTTTGTTGATTGTTTTGCATGGTCTTACGCTGAAATGCCTGACGTAGATCCCGAAACAGCAGTTCACAAACTCAACCTGCAAGATGTTAGAAGTGGGTGGACCTCTTGGATAGGTTTTAAAAACTTTTCACCAACTAGAAGTGATGAACACCTATCCAAAAGCCATCAAAACCCAATCCAGGATGCATGTCCTCAACCTCAGTCATCATGATCAGCAAACAAACCTATCAAAAGGATAGAAACAACACTAAACATTCAACCACGAAATTCCACAACATACATGGAGTAGAAAATACCTATGGAACTTGGTTGTGCTCTAATGGAGAACTTGATTCAACTCTTTGATGAAGAGCTCTTCTAAGATCAGAATCTCCAATGCCCAATCGTCTTCCACGCTATGACCCGCTTCAGATCTCTTTCCATAAGAGAGATGGTGGAATCTCCAAAAGAAAGACTATCTAGAATCTCCAAGGAAACTAGAAGGGAACTAGAAGAGAGAGAGGGGAAGAAGAATGCAACTCTTGCAAACTCAAGAGGACGTGGGCGTGCACAACTCCTTGGAATATGGCATGGACGTCCAAGGGTGCTCCCTCCTCTTCCTTTTATAGCTTTTCAACCTTCTCTCTTAGTGTATTATTAGAAGTCTAACTCCATTACAGTTAGTAACCCTTTACTCTACTATTACCACTATTAGAAGTCTCACTTCAAATAAAAATAGTAGCTTTCCTTTTTGAGTTCAAATAGAATTAGTAAAGATCCAATCTTGGGCTAGCGTGGGGACCACTAGGGATTCCATAAAAAGCTGGCTCCAACTGGGATACCGCGACCCCACATCTCATGTGCAATCCGGGCCCACAGTTAATTGCAAATAACTCCACTATATAAATGCAATTGAACTTCAGTCTTAGGAATAAATTACATGAAGACCCTAAACTTCCCAATATCCACAAGTAGGCCCCTCCATCAATATCCATGGATCAATTGGACCTGTCTTCCAAACTTAGATCCAAGTCTTATTATCCTTGAGCCCCAATTAATTATAATGATCATTTGGTACCGATCCAATTAACTCTTAATTGGAATGGGTGCGCACTTACCATTGATAAATCCATTAATTGGCACAAGGGGATATTAAAGATAGATTACTTCTTGACCATCGAATGTTCCCACAGCTCTACTACCACGTACCCAAATCACCGAGGTGTTGACCTACAATTGGCCTCACTCATTGGTGACTCAAAGCAAA
Organism: Persea americana; assembly: GCA_029852735.1. Classification (NCBI taxonomy): domain Eukaryota; kingdom Viridiplantae; phylum Streptophyta; class Magnoliopsida; order Laurales; family Lauraceae; genus Persea; species Persea americana. Next base: position 41,323,669 of record CM056815.1, read on the forward strand.
TGAATAGATAGAAACTTGAGTTCATTAATGTCTTAGGATTGAGAGCCTATTGCTAGGGAATTATGAGAGCATACCTTAAAGTAAAGACAGTGTTCATAAGGTGCTTCTCATGGTCCTTTAATACATCCAATGTACCGGCACTATGATCCAGAATCTTACATTCTGATGATCGAGACAAATCACACTATCTCATAGTAATCAAAGTACTGCAACCTTGTCAGATGAGATGTCCAATCTCATCACTGGTTGTGAAGATATTCAAGTATAAGATTTGCTATACATGTCTCCCGTATGTGGATCTCATTAATACACATGTATTGCATCTAGTATACTTATGGACTCTGGTTCATCTCATGAACAATCATGTCATTCGTATTGGTTATGTGCATTTAAGTAATAAACACCATTCATCTCATGAAATGATAACATGAATATATTGATAAATAAAGAAATTAATCAATTTATTACATCAATCTTAATGGATTGAGACCATAAAACTAACACAAGAAAATATCAAGCCTGTCAAACAAGGCCAAAGAAGATTCCGTCCTGATGTGATGGACAAAATTGAATAAGATGTTCAGAAACTCAAAAACGTTGGCTTCATCCGCGAGGAGCAGTATCCTGAATGGTTAGCCAACATCGTCCCCGTGACAAAGAAAAATGGACAAATCAGAGTTTGTATTGACTATAGAGACTTGAATAATGCTTGCCCCAAAGATGAATTCCGGCTCCCTATACCGGAGGTAATGATTGACAACACCTGCGGGTTTGAGCGATTAACTTTCATGGATGGCTTCTCTGGCTACAACCAGATAAAGATACATCCCGAAGATGAAAGGCATACATCATTTCGGACCCCATTTGGCATGTATTGCTACACTATCATGCCATTTGGTCTGAAAAATGCCGGTGCAACATATCAAAGGGCTATGATGAAGATATTTCAAGATATGCAACACAAGACGATCGAATGTTATGTTGATGACCTCGCCGTCAAAAGCAAAAGAAAAGAAGACCATCTCAAAGATCTTCGAGAAGTCTTCCTCCGACTCCGCAAACACAAATTGTGGATGAATCCCCTCAAATGCTTCATCGGTGTTTCATCGGGTAAGTTCCTCGGATTCATAGTTCGGAAAGCTGGAATAGAACTTGACCCCATCAAAGTCAAGGCAATTCTAGAAATGCCATAACCAAGAACCCTAAGAGAACTGAAAGGGCTTCAAGGGAGGTTGGCATACATCTGACGGTTCATTTCCAACCTATCAGGGAAGTGCCGTCCATTTTCTCGCCTAATGAAGAAAGGTGTAGACTTTGTTTGGGATACAGAATGTGAAGCTGCATTTCAAGACATCAAGTCATACCTGACCAAACCTCCGGTGTTGGCTGCTCCCACAACCGGAAAACCATTCATCTTGTACACAAGAGCTCTCGACTATTCTTTGGGTGCTCTCCTTGCACAAGAAAATGATGGATGAAAAAAAGCTGCTTTATATTACCTCAGTCGCATGTTGGTAGGTGCAGAGCATCGCTACTCTCCAGTCGAAAAGGAATGCCTTGCAGCGATGTTCGCCATACAAAAGCTACGTCACTACCTACTGTCCAACATAGTATACCTGATATCGAGGATCAATCTCTTAAAGATCCTTGTCTTAATGCCCGGCTGGCAAAATGGTCCATCCTTCTGTCACAATTTGATATTTGGTACGAACCACAGAAAGCAATCAAAGGCCAAGCTCTGGTAGATTTTCTTGTAGAGCATCCACTGCCTAAGGATTCTCCACTCAGGGATGATCTCCAAGACGAGCCTGTCTACAATGTGGAAACCTCCTTATCAAATGCCTCCTAGGACATGTACTACGATGGTGCAACCAAGACAAATGAAAAAGGAAAGCTGATATCGGGAATTGGCATTCTCTTTGTTAGTCCCGACAAATACATGATCCCACACGCATTCTCGCTACTGGAACCATGTTCAAACAATGCAGCTGAATACCAAGCCCTGATCATAGGATTGGAACTCACCCTCGAATCCGGCATCACCATGCTGGAAGCATTTGGGGATTCTCAATTGATCGTCAATCAGATGAATCAGAAATATGAAATCAGGAAGCCTGATCTGTTGCCTTATTACAACAAGGCACAATCGCTTCGACAAAAGTTTGATGTCTGTCACATCACCCACATCCGCAGAGGTGAAAACATTCGTGCAGATGCCCTGGCCGGACTTGCTGCATCCATGGCAATCCAAGAAGGGGAAAACATGAAAATTACAGTGTGTTAAAGGAGGATTCTCCCTCCTCTCAACACACACCAAGTAGTCGCTGAATACCACCGAGTGGTCAGAAGTCGGATTTCTATCCTTACACCTCCGAGCGGCGACTAAAGGGATCCGTTCATTGATTACATTATGTTCGGAATCCTACCTGAAGATCCAAAAGAGCGGGTAAGCATTCAAAGACGAGCCCCAAATTTTCATTTGGATATTCTCTCCAAAATGCTTTACAGAAAATCCTTCAATGGAGTACTTCTACGCTGCTTGTCACAACAAGAGGTAGAAGAAACTCTAAAAGAAGTTCATGCTGGTCTTTGTGGAGCCCATCAGGCCAGTCCTAAGCTCTATGATCAGATAAAAAGGTTAGGTTACTATTGGCCTACTATGGTAGCTGACGCGATGCAATTTGCTAAACGTTGCCAACAATGATAAGTTCATGGAGATTATGTACACATGCCTCCAGAATGGCCACATCCTACAACAATCTCATGGCCCTTCGAAGCCTGGGGTATGGACATCATAGGTCCTATCTCTCCCCCATCAAGCAAAGGTCATTGCTTCATCTTCGCCGCTACGGATTATTTCTCCAAGTGGTCAGATGCATTTGCATTCAGTGAAATGAATACCTCATCAGTCCTTCAATTCTTACGCACCAACATCATTTGTCGCTTCGGCATATCTAAAAGATTCGTCCATGATAACGAACCACAATTCCGGGATCACAGATTCTACAGGTTCTACAACAAATATAAAATCCAAAGTTGTCCTTCGACTCCATATAACCCTGCAGCAAATGGACTAACAGAAGCCTTCAACAAGACACTTTGCAAAATTCTCAAGAAAATGGTCTCTAGTCACAAAAGAGATTGGAGCGATAAACTGCCTGAAGCTTTATGGGCCTATCGAACTACCGTTCGAGGACCAACCCATAGCACGCCATTCTCCTTGGTCTATGGATGTGAAGCAGTTGTCCCTCTAGAGGTACAAATTCCTTCCTTAAGGGTATCTCTACAAAATGAAATGACGCAAGAAAGCAACGTCAAATTGAGACTCCAAGAACTAGATAATCTCGATGAAAGACGACTCGGAACTCTACAAAGTGTTGAGCTTTACCATGCACGTATGGCAGGATCTTTCGACAAGAAGGTTAGGCAACACGCCCACAAAAAGGGTGACTTGGTTCTTACGGTAAAAAGGCCAATGGTTTTTGTCCACAAATCCAAAGGCAAATTCGAACCAAAATAGGAGGGACCCTTCGTCATCGACAAAGTGTTCTCCAACGGCGCATATGCTCTTCTAAACATGGAGGGCAACAGATGTATGCTGCCCATCAATGGAAAGTTCTTGAAGCGGTACTACCCTTGAAGACTTCCTACATCGGGTCAGAACGATGCCTGCTTGGCCAAAGCCGATTCCTAGGTACTTGCTCATCAAACCCCCTCCTTTTGGAATTTTCATCCTTACGTTGAAATTTCTAAAAAACTCAAAACATTGCTTACTTTCAATGTTTCATTGTTAAAAAAAAAAAAAAACCCAACTCCAAGTTTAGGAGCCCCTTCCCTAACTTGACCGAAACTTTTGATCCTTGAACCCAAAATTCATGGTTTGAAACAAAAATTAGGACTCAGGGATTTCACCCTAGTCCACCCCGACTTTTACCACCAAAAATGGTTTTAAGTCAAAATTTACGACCCTCGTGTCTTTAAACAAAAATAATTTTTCAAAAAAAAAAAAAAACGATGAGGAAGCGACGTTTAGTCGATACTTACACAAAACCCAAAATCGGAAGGATGCGAACCCCATTTGATACTTCCAAAACCTCAAATCGCAAGGAAGTGACACCTCGTCAATACTTGCAAAATTTAAAAAAAAAAAACAAAAAAACTTGCAGACGCAATGTTCCAATTGATATCCACAACCCAAATTTCAAAAAATCGTGGAGACACGACGTTCCAGTTGATATCCACAACCCAAATTTCAAAACAAAAACAAAGGTTTGAAAAAACCTCAAATTTCAAAAATCGTGGGGAGGCGACATTCCATTGATACCCACAAAACAAATTTTTTGAAAAAAACAAGGAAGCGACATTCAGTCGATACTTGCACCAAAACCCATGAGGAAGCGACATTCCATCGATACTCGCAACCGAATGAGCAAGGAAGCGACATTCCATCGATACTTGCAATACCATTCAGCAGGGAGGCAACTTTTAGTCGATACTTGTATTTTTAAAAACCAAAAACCTGGCTTTCACATCAAAACTCGGCTTTCATGCCAAAAATCTAGCTTTCACGTCAAAACCCGGCTTTCATGCCAAAAACCTGGCTTTCATGCCAAAAAAATAAAAAATCTGGCTTCCATGTCGACAAAACAAAACTTGGTTTTCAAAAACTCGGCTTCCATGCCACAAAATCTGGCTTTCATGCCAAACAAACAAAAAACAAAATCGGCTTTCATGCCACAAAATTTGGCTCCCATGCCACAAAATCTGGCTTTCATGCCAACAAAAATAAAATTTTGGCTCTCATGCCACAAAACCAAAGTTTGGCTTTCATGCCAAAAAAATCGGCTCTTAAGCCAAAAACTGGCTTCCATGCCACAAACCAAATTTTGGCTCCTATGCCACCAAAACTTGGCTTTCCTGTCATTCAAAACTCAGCTTTTAAGCCTTCAAATGACCATGCTTTTTGCCATAAAATCTGGCTTTCATGCCCAAAATAAGCATTTGACAAAAGATTTTCACAAAATGACAACCTTTTGATCAAATTTTCAAACAAACATTCCCATCCAACTTTTACTTATTTTCATCAAAAAAGAATTTAAGTGAAACGAGGGAATACAAAAAAGGTGCCAAAAAAATATTTATACATGGAGGTACCAGAAGAAAAGAAGAAAAGTTTGTTACAAAATCAGGAGATTAGTCCGACATGGTCTTCAGCCAAAGACTTAACTCCTCAAGCAAACTCTTGGCCTTAGCCTCCAAAGCTTCCAGGCCACGTTTCTTTTGGATTTTCCCATAAAATGCGGTAAGCCGTAGCAATCCATCTTCAGCACGAGGAAGCTCTTCCCAGAGAATTTGTCATTGTTCATATTCCTAAGTCTTCATCCGGAGATTGCTTTTAACCTCCTTAACTTGACGAATGAGAGTCTTCTCTCTATCGCGAGCTTTCAAAGTAGCAACCCACTTGGCAGCAGCTTGCTCTTCCAATAACTCAAGGCATTGTCTGGCCTCAGTGACCTCCCTGTCAAGACGGTGTTGGTCCTGTGTCAACTCAATAATAGCCAACTCGGTAACGTTCCTCTCCCGAATGAGTTGCTTCCGAGTTCGCGAGATCTCATCCTGTTCAGATTTGACCTCGCTAGAAGGCTTCAAAAACATCTTGATGAAGAAGTCACCATTTGGAAAGCTCTTGGTCTCATTCCACTTGTTGCCAAGAGCGATGACTTCATCAACAAAAGCCTTGGCATTCGTAATGTCCAAACCGACCTCTTCGCTATCAGCAAGAATGTCCTACACATGTTTAACCATGCCGAAGCCAGCTTCCAAATGGCCAGATGAAAGAGTCTCGACCCATGAGCTGAAAACTCTCTTCAACACCTTCCTCGCAAACTGACGGGATGGCTCAGATGAAGACTCGCCATGCTCCGTTGGTCGACTGCCCATGTCAGGCACCGTCGAAAGAGTAATCAAGAAACTCTTTCCAAACGGAGCCGCCGGAGAAAGAATATTAGCCTGTGGACTCTCTTCTGCCTCATCAAAGCTAGGGGAAGAAGCCCCTACTCCTGAATCAGCTGCGGGCACCCCCTGCTCTGGCTCTGGGAAGGATAGAGGAACTTCTCCTGTCACCTCATAACCTGCCAATGAAAGATGAAAAAGGTATGAATATGATCTTGTCAAAAATCAAATATCAAGACTATTATTACATACCTTCTTCGACGACCGGCGGAATGTTTTCTGCCTCCATGAGCTCGTCCGAAGCATTGTCAAAAGTTGAATCCATGGATGGCTCGAAGTCGTCGGAATCTTCTGGCAGGTCAGCTAGCAAGAAACAAAAAGTTATATGTCAGCAAGTGGCGATAAAGAAAAACAAAAAGAATAAAGAAATCATACCAGGTGGAGATTCCGGATCTACTTCAGAGTCTCTGGGTCCTTCCTCAGATGCCACGATCGGATCCGTCACCGCCTCGTCGGCCGGAACCTCAAGCATCATCAAATCATCATCTTCTGCCAAAAGAAAGAAAGCAGTAGATCAAAACAAAAGCCTCATAAAAGAAAGAAGCGGAAAAAGAGAGAATGAGGGTCATACCATCACTACTGATCTTTTCTCCTCGGCTCCTTTTCTCTGGAGGCTCATCGTCGTCCCCTGATGCTTCTTCAGCAATGGTGGAGGGGACTTTCAGATTAGGAGAGTTTTCGTGCCGTCTCTTACTTCGGCACTGTCCTCTTCTCCTATTGCTCCTATGGGACGAAATACCCGTCCCACCATCAAAATCGGGCCTCTCGCCAGAGTCCTGACTGAATGGTCTGCTCTTCCCAGTAGACTCCATGGAAGACTTTTCTCGCTCTGCTTGTATCCAAGCAGCGACCTCCGCTTCCTCCTCTGCGAGCTGTTCCAAGACCTCACTAGGTATCTCTTGTGCAACTCCCGTTCTGATGACATCCTGATCCTTCAGAAAGCCTATTTCGTGCTTTTCACCTGAAAGGAAAGCCAAAACTTCCTCTCGGCGGACGCCATCTGATTTCCCAAGGCCCTTCCCAGAAGACTGCTTTACATCAAGCTCTTTCTTCGAAAGCCCCCGGTATGCTGAAAAGCTCTCCAAAAACCATTTTGTGAAGCCGGCAGTTCGGAAGGTGGGCAACTTAGGATAGGAAATCATGGCAGTAGTGTCTTCTGCACTATAGAAGGCCCATGCATCCCTCCCGTCCTGCAGACCTCCAAAACGCTTCACCTTACTCAAAGACACTCTAACAACGCCTTGAGAGAAGCCCAACTGCATGGCAAAACGTGAAGGAACATACGGCTGGATGTCGACGAAAAGATGTCTACAGTACACCATCGTGCCGACACGTATGTTGAAAAGCCAAGCTTTCTCTGCGTTTGTCAAAGAATAGTGTCTCCCCGACCCTGCCCTGGTAGAATCTCGGGAGACACCAAAATCAAAAGCCTTCTTTTGCAAGCCCAGAGAAAGCTTCACTAAAGACTGCCCCATCTCCACATCCTAGAATAGTCGAATCCTCTAATGGGCAGATAAAAGAGATTCGGAAACAGGCTTCCCTCTAGCCAACTGAATCATAAAAGGGTCATCGTCCTGTGCAGCGCCTAATCGGTGGAAACTGGGACAGTGGTATACATACCACGAATAGAAAATATGGGCTGAAAATACCCTGTTCATGGGAAGCCCAAGCCGAACCAGGAAAGCAGCAGCCAACAGTTCGGTACACAAATAGGAGTAAAGAGCAGGCACCAAAGCAAGCCGCCCTCCAAACACCATTTGACAAGCCGGAAAAATGCAATGCGGCCTGATGTGCGTACCATCTCGTCCAGCAAAAACAGCCTCACCCAGCCAATAAGTGAGGTAAACAGCGAGATCTCTCTGTAGCGCAATGTCAGAATGAATGGCGTCTATGCTTGCGAAGAGTTCCTTCAAATTTTCTCGCATGGCGGAGATCTTCTTCGAATCCGGGTTCTTAGCCCTAGCTTCCTGGGTCGTACTCTCAGAAGACTCCCCACTATCAAAGAAGCTGGAAGACAAAGAGCTACCACTCTTCTAACTGCTACACCGGACTTTCGAGCCCTCCTTCTCCTTCAAAAGGTCGTAGAAGGCAATGAGCTGAAAGTACAAAAGCCTGAACTCCTCAAACTGCTCCTCAAGGACGATATCGATAGGCATGAACTCCTCATAGAGTTTGCCAGGGATAGGCAACCCGGTGATGGCGCTCAGTTCCTTTAAAGAAAAACCAATCTCACCGTTCGTAACAATGAAGGTGTTAGTTTGTGGAAGGAACGACTCCAGCATGGCCATGAAGGCCTCATCGGAGAAAACCACGGCTTGCCGAAAAGCGTGAACCGCATCAAAGATCTTGGCCTCCTTCAGAATGGCACCGCCAACCTGCAGGATGTGAGTCCACGACTCCCAGCTAGAGTTAGCACTGAAACGGCCGCGAAGTCGAAAAGGCTTCACGCAATTGCTGCCATCGCCTTGAAAATACCAAGGCCCATCGGTCTCAAATCAACCGAAGGGTGATCTGAACCTTGGTAGCCACTGGCCGGCATCAAGATGTCCATACGGGCCGCCAACGAAAACCCCGGTCTTGATCTCGTTTGTCCTCTTCACCCAGCTTGGAGGATCTTCCCTCTTTGAGCATGTGGAGGAAAGGCTCATAATCGAGATAGTCCGATCGAAGGTCGACCGGGTAGAAATAGTTCTTTTCTCACCATCAACTGTGTAAGAGAACTGAAAACACTCCTTTGGTATGTTGAATCGTCGGGTATTGCATCACCAAAGAAGAAGGTAGGCTTGGGCACAATGCTCTGATCGTCCGTGACCCATGAACGGTTGCTTACCATAATCTTATAAAACTCCTCATCCTTGAGGCCGATCAAACGTTGCCTCATCTCATCTCGGTTGAGCGAGTCACATCTTCCAAGTTCCTTTCAACATACTGGACCTTCTCCCAGGCCTGCTGTACGGCCACATTAGAAGATCTGGTAGAACGGCGAGGCGCATCAGTGACAGGCTCCTTACCCTTGTTCGTTCTGGAGGAACTACCTGCAAAGGATGGAAAAAGAGAAAATCAATAATCAAAATGAAAGAATTTTGTTAAAAAAAAAATTTCTAGCAAAATTTTGGTATGGTTCCGGGCAATTATGAAGAAAAGGGTAACACCCCGAAAGAAATAGGGAGCTTGAAGATGAGCTCAACATCGCTGCAAACTCATAATCAATGGAAAATTCTCGAATAAGGCTTGAACTCAAACATTGTTGCGAGATCAAACGAAAGCTTCTCAAATATCCGCAAGACTGGAAAAGGGCTCAACATTGCTGCGAGCTCCAGAATCCAAAAATTGCAAAGCTCCTCAGAAAATCCCTGCAAGACCAAGAAAGGGCTCAACATTGCTGCGAGCTCCAAATCCCAAGACTTTCAAAAGATTTCCAGGTGTGCACTATCATCTTTCCAATTCCATTCAAAAAAATGCATAAAAGGAAAGTTATCATGCATGCGCGTCTCAAAATCCAGGAAAGAAAGAAGGAAAAAGAGAATCTCTTTTCAAAAAAAAGAAAAAAAGAGAAAAAAATTTGCCCATAGGCCACGTCGCTGTACGGCCATGACCGTACGGTCACACAAAAAAAAAAAAAAAAAAAAAGGAAAGAGAAAAGAAAAAAGTTAAAAAAAACACGGTAAAAAAAAACAAGAAGAGAAACCGTGAAAGAAAAAAAAACAAAAAGAGAAAGAAAAAAAAGGAAGAAGAAAAGAAAGAAAAAGGAAAAAAAAGAAGAAGGAAAAAAGACGTGTGAAAAGAAAAAAGAAAAGAAAAGAAAGCACGTGAAGGAAAGAACAAAAAAAGAAAGAAAAGAAAAGGAAAGAAAGAAAACTTTTTTCTATTTCTACATGAGGTTTCTTAAGAAAAAAAAACAAAGAAACTTTCTTGAAGCCATTGATGGAGAAGAAGAAGAAAGAGCTTGAAAATCCTTGAAGAAGAAGAAGAGTTCTTGATCTTGGAGCACTCTTGAAGATTTTTGCAAAAAGAGAGCAATAGCAAGAAGAGATCCAACCTCCTTGCTTTTATAAGAGAGAGCAAACCAAAAGAGGAAACAAGGAGAAAAGAAAGGAGGTAAGTGCTACAAATTAGCAAACTTCCTCGAAAAAAGGGATCATGAGATATTCTTTCCCAATGAGGAGATCTTTAGAGAAATTCTTTCTAAAAAGAGAGGGATTATGAGAAACTTTCTCCCAAAGAAAGATATTTTGAGAAAATCTCTCCCAAAATCAAGGAAACTTGAGAGATTCTCTCCAAGTAAAAATATTTTTAGATATTCTCTACGAAAAAGAGATATTTTTAGATATTCTTTACAAAAATGACACCACATGAGATCTAAGCCATCTTTAAAGCTTAAGGTCCCATGGGCTAGCCCACGTGAGCCAGATTTGACCACCTAGGGACTAAAAGTGGCTTTTAGTCAAAGTCCCTCTTACCAAAAGCATACAAAAATGGTTCCATGCCTCCTTTAAGTTGATTGGACCATACAAAACAAAAAAAAAAAAAAAAAAAAATCCAAGCCTCATGAGTTTCCAAAAATCCAAACCATCCCACCTCATTAACCAAATTAAGTCAAAACCTTGAAATTGACATTCCACAAAAACCCAAACCACTTCAATGGACCCAAAATTGTCCCAAAAAGTGACAAAAAACCAAACCATGGTCCCCTAACTTGCCACATACAGCTTGTTAGGTCACAAGACCAAAACTAAAAACCAAATTGCGGTCCACTAACTTGCCACAACAGCTTGTTAGGTCACAAGACCAAAATCAAAATCCAAAACCCGACCCCCTAACCTGCCACATACAACTTGTTAGGTCACAAGGTCAAAAACCAAAAACCTTCTTGATCGCCTAATGCGCCATATAAAGCCTTTAGGTTCATAATGTCAAAAAGAAAATTCCAAAACCCAAAAACACAATCCAAATGTCATTTTCAAAATTTTGTCTTGAGATGGTACGTGATCTCTCTCATTGCCATAAAATCCCCTTGGAAACTCAAAAGGCTACTCTATCAAAAGAAAAATGCTCAGAGACTCTTGCTCAAGTCAGAAGTTCTCCTTTGAAGTTTTCTTCAAGGCACATCGACTGCAAAAGCTGTGCAATTCATCGCTGTACCTCGAGGGGGCAATTGTTGACACCAAAAATGTCACTTTGCCTCCATAACATTAAAAGCTACATGGAGCCGCATCCTACTACAAATAGGCAAAGCTGCTTCAAGCATCAGATCTTGTCAGAATCAAACAAAAACTGCAAGATCCTTCAAAATAGCCAAAAGAAGAGTACACATGAAGTCTCGGGCCATTTCAACACCTTTTGGCTAACTTCAATCCTCCAACGACTGAGAAGGAGCTCCCGGCGACGACAGTGTTGAAGATAACAAATCTTCGATCAGAGCCTATGGAAGGTCTCAAAATACCTCCAAAAGGCTCCATGCCAAATTTCAAGTCAAACCAACACCGTTTGACCCTCCATCAACTCTCGAACGACGAAATCAAGCCTATTGGCGGCGAGAACCTCCGATGTGGCCACTCATCAAACAAAGCACATGGGTAGCTTCTACATGCTTCCAAAGGGCTGCACGTCAAATTTTGGGTCATTCCGACAACGTTTGACCTGGTTTTGACGCTCGGAAGCAAAATCAAGCCTACTGGCGGTGGAGCTCCCCGGGACAATGGCACCCAAATCGGAGCTAATGGATCATCTCAAAATGACTTCAATAGGCTCCCTGCCAAATTTCAGGTCAATCGGACGTCGGTTGACCGCACATCAAAGCTTGACATCTTCCGCACGGTGAAATCAAGTCTAGCATTGACGGGACCGCAAACGGCTTCAAAACTCAAACAAAAGCACATGGTTGGTCCTATCTATTGCTCAGGAAGCTTCACCTCAAATTTCAGGTCATTCTGACATCGTTTGACCTAGTTTCAACTCTTAGCGGAAAATCGATTACAAAGTCTTCGGCTTTTCCAAAAATAGGAAACTTTGTGCCCTGATTTGCGTGGCTTCTCAACAGGTTTTCTTTAGTAGAATCAAGCCAATAAATGAGGAGAAATGTCAAGGAAAATACAGGAGAAAAAGAAACCAAAAAATCTTGAAAAACGGCAGAGAAACGGCGACCGAACGGCGACCGAAAAAGGGGCAAAAGCCCCATTGTCGTTGGCCCCATGGTCACCGGTGACCATGGGTGCATGGTCGCCGGCGACCCTGGTTGTCCGGGTTGCCGGATTTCCGCTGGAACGACCATTTTTCCGATTCTTTCCGCGTTTCGCGATGTTTGGCCCTATGATTTTCTTAAATTCTGATTTTTGAGGCATGATATCTGTCGATCTTCATTAACATCACGGATCTACCGTCGAAATCATTCGATCATCATCAGACACTCCGAAATAGCCAACCGGCCGACCAAGAAAGCACACTTTCTGCCCGACCGATCGTGAAATCGACTGTACCGATGTTGCCGGCCCGCTGGTGTCAACCAATGTCTGAAATTGCATCGCTATCTGACATCAAACAACATGCGGACCCATAGATGATCATCGTCAGAAGAATTCCAAAAGACGTGGCGCGGCCCGCGACTCTTCAAGCGACTCGGCGACCAATTAATGCTGTTAATTGACCCGTTTATGACAAGTTAATACGGTCATTAACTCATTATTTTGGATGGCCAAATCAGAAGCAAGCAAATGGGAGTTACAAGTCCAATTAACCATGGCAATTAACCATGTAACTCCTATCATTATGGAGTTTAATCATGGAACCTCCATCATCATGGAGATTAAATGCCCATCATTCTCCATCGGCGAATCAGAATCCAAGAAAAAGGATTTACAAAATTATGAAATTAAATCTTATAACTCCTCCCATCATGGAGCATTAATACCATTAATGCCCATAAACCTTCCTAATGGCTACCAAAAGCCTTTAAATAGGCAGTCATTCCAAAGGGAAAGGGTCCGGAAAAATCATCTGACGAGAGTCCTGAAGAATTGTCATAGAAATCTCTGCACAAAGAAGCTCTCTTGCACTGAAGAAATTCTGCTGCAAACACTTCAAGGTGATTGAAGTCCCTTGGGGGGCCACCCCCCCAAAGTTTCCCCTTTTCTTCTACCCAACGTGGCCTAGATGTGGCTTTTCAGCCCGTCTACCCAGATTTTTATTGGATATAGGACCTTCCTTTGGTCTTTGTCCTCTAAAAATCCGAGGTCCAAGCCAAGCCAAGTGGATTAAAGCATTAAGTGGTCTCATCTGAAGGACGATGGCAGAGTCCATACATGACTCGCGACCGTCGATCTGAACAAGTCCCCATAATCTCCTGAGAAGTTAGATTCCTCTTTCTTACTTTTCTATTGTACTTTTTTTTAAAGAGACAAAAAAATCACAATTCTTGTCTTTCATTATTGAAAAGATTTGTAAATCGCCTTTCATGGCAAAATTGCCTTCTACGGCACAAAACTGCCTTTCACGGCAAACTAAAGAAAATCGCCTCTCATGGCATTCTAAATCTGTCTCTTTTCTTAAAATATATGTGCAATGGAAAGTTAGAAAAAAAGTTTGATTTCCTTTCTATTTGTGAAGGTGAATCTCCAGATCATCATTTCAAATTCCAAGTAGAATAGAAAATGTGGCATACCCGTACAAAATGTTGATGCTCGCCTTTTTTTTCGCCCCGCCGCACCCCGGCGGACCTGGGATGGAGGAAGGCAAGAAAAAGCCGGGACCATCAGTTTTAATAATCGCAAGTTTTGAAGTCAATGGGGCCCACAAACCCATTTGACTTAAGTGTCATCTCCTTCATTCTCCCTCCCACGTTCCAGATTTTATTTCCTGCAACTTCACCTTCAAGCCAGCTGAGAAAGAGAGATTTTTTTTCTCTTGTTTTCCTCATCTTGCGTGCCCCACTTTTAGACCTCCAATTGGAAATCTGAGACCACCATCTTTTTCCTCTCACTGCAAGCTTTCCATTGTTATCCTTTGTGTTCCAATCCCAGCTGGACAACCCCTTCTTCTTCCTTATTTCTCTTGGTTTGGTTAGCTACAAGTAAGGGACCTTCTTTATCTTCTTAATGGAGTTTTCTTAGGCCCTTAGTGTTTTGTTTTAATCACACGCAAAACCCCTCTCGAAATGGGTTCTTTGTTTCACATTTTTAGTGGGTTTTGAGTTGTGTTTTGGGGCTTCCTTGTAGAGCTCGGCTCAGCTGTAGGAAGGGACCCCTGGAGAGCCTTTGTTTTGCTTTTTGGATAGCACATTGGTGAAGGGAAGTGATCATTTTAGTTCTTCATGATGCATACAATGGTTGAACATTTTATCTCCAATGTTTTGGTTCATTCATTTATTTTAGTTGCACAATATGATGTTTCAAATACATGATATGGTTTGAAATTTTTGTCTTAGTTGAAATGTATATGCTAATGGTTTTGTATTGATGGTTTTCTATTCAATTTAAGTGGTTTTACCTTGACTAAATGCTTTGTGGATGGATGAAAGAATTGAGGAAGTAGTTGTGAAATGTTGAAAGAACTTGATTGCTGAAGTTGTGTTGAGATGACCCCTTGGAGAGTATGGAGGCTCAGGGGAAATGCAGGGATTTGGCAAAGGAGGAAATGAGGTGGAATGGGGGTAAGAGTGGAGGAAGAAAGAAATGAGAAATCTGACTTGAAATGGGCTGCCGCGCATGGTCGGTCAACCGGTGGTCTGCTGTCGGCTAGCTGACATGCTCACTTCGGTTAACCGACAGCCAACCGAGTTTAGTTCGGTTTCACTTCCAAAAGCGTGTTTCGTGACAAGGAATCGTCGGTCAGCTGTCGGCCTACCGACATGGACAACCTTGGTCGACCGACAGCCAACCGAGTGAAGTTCGGTCCCATTTCCAGAATGGTGTTTTTCCTGTCAGGAGACCTGGCGGTCAGCCGTCGGTCAGCTGGTGGCTAACCGACAGCCACCTACTCGGCTAGCCGACAGGTGACCGAGAGCTGACCGAGTTTTTAAAGTAGACATGTTTTGTGAGGTTTCTCGTGGGGATGAAAACCTGAATATGAATAGGAACTTTTAACTTGAGTTTGTGTGCTTGGGGCTTTAAAATGTCTTTTAACTTCCGGAACACCAATCTCTTTTTCATTAAGACATTTGGGTCTCAACCACATGGAGATCAAATGAAAGGTCTTAACATATGCTTAGCAATTTTGCTTTGAGGTCGTGATTTGATACGATGAATATCGTTTAGTACTTGCTTTGTTTTACAAGTATAAGTTTCGTTTTGAATTATTCAAGAACCATATTGGGGAACACTTTTTAGCCTTATTTTGCTATGGCTTATGCCACTCTTGTTTAGTTTTGCTTTGCATTGTTTTGATAAGTGCTTTCTGTCGGATGTGAATTTCGACCCCCCCTTTTCCTCTCCATGAGAGGCATGGTGTGGGGAAATCTCCATTCATCTATATATGCTATTTTAATTTTACATCGAAAATGAGGATTCCGACTACCCTCAAAATCAATGGATCACGATCGCCAGCTACGGTACGGCCGTAACACCGTTCTTCGACAAAAGTCGAAGAAATATGGGGAGAAAAATAATAAGGTGGGTTCTTCCTCTCGTCTAATGTGCTGCCGGCAACACACGACGGTTGTCCTGTCACATTAATTTGGGTCTCTTTAATTTTGGGTCAATTCAGGGTCATGAGTTAAAGTCCGAATAAAGGTTAATCCTCACATAACATAATCATAATATATCCAAGTAAGATAAAATGACTAAAATAAAGAAAATAAAATAAAAGAGGGGAAGGTGCCAAATATTTAAGAAGAGGATCGGCCCCATTCCCGGGTACCCCCTTCTGATCCTTTGGCAAAATAAGGTTTAAAGGCGGATTTTTCAAACCAAGATGATGATGCAAATGAGACTTTCACTTGTGATTTCTGTATTTTTTCGTTTGCGATACACGAGTGATAAAAGTAAAGGCCGATAGGCCGTAATTGATTGAAGGTGGCCGATGGGCCAGGATTGATTGGAAATGGCTGATGGGCCGGTGTTTATTTTAGGGTGGCTGATGGGCCGTGATTGATTAAAAGTGTGTGCGAAATCACTCATCTCATCTCGTTATTCTCATTTATTCAATTTTAGAAATCAGTTCTTTAATCCCTTTATCATTAAGTTCGATTAAATATCTGGCACCTGAGGTGGAGGAAGAAATAAAAGGAAAATCTTTTTGGGTTTATTTTGTTGGTTTTATAGTTTTTATGGCTTTTTTATATGGGGCTAGAAGGGCCTAACTAGGGATTTTACTTGGATCTATGTGATTAGTGCTTTACTACTGATCATCAGATTAACCCTAACCTAAGGTCCTAGACCGCCAACATCAGCTCTCCCAGTCCCCTAACTGAACAAGAAAAGTGACGGGACGAAGCCTAATGCGCTAAGCTTCCTAACGGGGAAATCCGATCTAATCCAAGGGTATGAACATCCTGAGTTTGATGGTTCAGTGCCTAAGCAACTTATTAATTGTGATTTTTAATTAGTTCGGTTTGTTTTGAGTTGAAGATTGATTAAGAGGTGGATTAAATGTATTTTGGGGTTCTGTTTAAGTTGTTTAAGGTTCTGGAATTTATGGTTTATTTTAAAACGTGAAACGATGTCGAAATCAGCGAAACGGGGTTGACAGAGGACTTGGGCGCCAGGGGGGTGGCGCCTAGGTTACTCTGGTGACTTGGGCGCCCAGGCAGTGGCGCCCAAGTGGCTGCTTCTGGGTGGTTTGGCTAGTGACGATGGTATCGATATTGTTTTCGAAATCCAAGGGGTTCTTACTTGGTGAGTTTTAATGTTTCAATTTGTTTTAATTCTCCGGTGTTCAAATGTCAAAGGGATTCGGATCCGGATTTTGAGACGAAACCAAGAGTTCGCGTTTTAGTGCAAATGAGAGGATGGGCGCCAAGGGGGTGGCGCCCAGGTGGATTTAACAGATTTTCAGGTATTCCGGATGGGATTTGATATTGGTCATTGGGTCCGGGGGTTGTTTTAGGTTCTGGTTACAATTAATATAAGTTATAAGATGTTTAATTACTCGTTTTAAATTGAAGTTGTGAACCAAGGTTATAGTATAGGCTAGGCGCCACAGGGGTGATGCCTAAGTGGTTGTTCGTCGATTCGTAAGGGCTTTGGGTGCTAAGTCCGATTTGATTAAAGTTTCGAGTGTTTTAAGTTAAAAGTATTTTAATATGTTGATTCGGATTGGTTCGAATGTTAATTAATTATATTAAGTTGTTCGCTAGGGTTTTTATGAAAATAGGTAGGTTGGGCGCCTAGGGTGTGGTGCCCAAGTGGATTTGGAGGATGGGTGCCCAAGGGGTGGCGCCCAGGTGACTGTGTTGAGGTTCAGTCGGTTTGGTGATTCTTAGGTCAATTTAAGTTTAAATTGATTAAAGGACTTAGTGTGTTTGGATGTGAAATGCTATTCGTATTCGATTGGGATTTATTTAAACGTCAATTAATTGGGCTAAGTTGGGAATTGAGTTTTTCTGAAAACAGGGAAGTTGGGCGCCCAGGGTGTGGTGCCCAGGTGGATTTGACAGATGGACGCCAAGGGTGTGGCGCCCAGGTGAACTATTCTGTGGTTCGGGTGGGTTCCGTATTTTTTAGGTTGATTTGCGGTTGAGCCTTATGGTTTGATGTATTTTAAATGAAAAATGTTATGTTGCGATGATTAAGATTAAATTCCGTTTCAATTAATTTGGCTTTAGTGACAGGAGAGGCTGGGCGCCCAGAGAGTGGTGCCCAGGTGGAGGTGACAGGATGGGCGCCCAGGGGGGTGGCGCCCAGGTGTCTGTCTTGTGTGTTCGAGTTGGTTCGATGTTTTAAGTTAATTCGGGCTCGTGGTTTCAATTGTTTAAAATTCAAGGGTGTTCTGGTGTGTTGATTATGATTGAATTTGGGTTTAATTTCAAGTGAGCTTTCCTAGTGATTCGGTAGGATAAGCGCTAAGAGCATGGTGCCCAAGTGGATCCGGCAGGATAGGCACCCAGGGGGTGGCGCCCAAGTGGATAATTTTGTGGTTTATTTGTTTTGTATTTTCTAAATTGGTTTGAGTCCAAATTGGTTAAGGTTTCAAGCCTTTTAGGTTAACAATGTTTTAAGTGTTAATTCGGGTTTAATCAATTAAGTTTAATTAAGTGGTGGTTTCTAAGGGAATGGGATAGGATAGGCGCCAGGAGGGTGGTGCCTAAGTGTATAGGCAGGCTGGGAGCCCAGGGGGTGGCGCCCAGGTGTTTGTTTTGTGGTTTTGTGTTGCTTTTGCGTTCTTAGGCCGGTTTAAGTCTAAATTGATTAAAGTTTCAGGTTTTCTTAAATTTAAAAGTGTTTTGGTATGTTAATTTGGAGCAAATTTGGGTTGTGATTAATTAGAAGTTTTAATTAGGGGTTCTTTAGAGTTGGGATAGGATGGGCGCCAAGAGGGTGGTGCCCAGGTGGCTGTGCAGGCTGGGCACCCAGGGGGTGGCGCCCAGGGGGTGGCGCCCAGGTGGACTGTTTTGGAGTTTTGTTGGTTTTGAATTTTTGAGTTAATTCGAGGTTAAGTTAATTAAGGTTTACTTATTCTAGGTTTCAAAATGTTTTACTGCGTTGATTCAGATTAGTTTAAGGCCTTAACTAATTAACTTAAGTTTTAATCGGGGTGTCTTAGGGAATGAGTAGGCTGGGCGCCCAGAGGGTGGCGCCCAGGTGGCTGTGGAAGGATGGGCGCCCAGGTGGCTGCTTTTTGGGGTTTTGGTTTTTTTGTGTTTTTAAAGTTCTTAGTTATTTCTAAATCCGAATTAATTAGGGTCTTAATGTTTTAGAACTCTTAATGATGTGATGTTGCTTAAGTTTACTAATTATGTTATTTTAATTAATCTTAGGATTTATCCTACTTAGGCACTAAATTCAATAACTTAGACTATCTAACTATTCTTTTTTATTTTTTTTTTTGGATATCTTTTAATTTGTTTTCGGTTTCTCCTCTAATTTACTAGAGAGTAAGGAAAGAGAAGAAGGGATTTTATGTTTTATGATTTTTTTTGGGATTTTCTATGGTTATGCGATTCAAATGATATGATGTGAAGTGTGACAAAAATGGTAATTCAAAGTTCAGAACATGTCAAACAAACAAACATATCATCATCATGCAGTTTCTAAATGAACTAAATGCGGAAGATCGGAAGTTATGCACAAAAGTGAAGAAATCCACTTGGGCGCCACACCTGTGGTGCCTACCCTGCTCAGTCAGGGTTTTCAACGGAACACAACGAATGCACAAAAATCTCAGTATTTTTAAGACAACTTCCGATATTCAGTGCCTGATGCAAATGTTTTAATTCAAACTACTAATGATGCAACTAACGAACCTACGAGCAAACAATGCAACGGGCGGAGATCTAGGACCTGGACCCTGTCGCAAAAGGGTAGGCACCCAGGGGGTGGCGCCCAGGTGGTTCTGGAGAGGGCAGGCGTCCAGTGGGTGGGGCCCAACCTTTCTGCCAAAGGCTTTTCGCGATCTTTTCGATATAAATGATGAGGATGATGATGCTAATGCGAGATCTGATCTAACTATGTAATTAGAACTACAAAATCAAAGCGAATCTACTATATTAGAATGAACCTAAACATGTTACTAACATGATAATGCACTAATACTATTTTTAACAGAAGCTAATGTAGATCTACGATACTCAAATGGTCCTAAGCATATTTCTAAGCATGAATGGTAATGGAGTGTAGTAAAAGAAGGGAGATCTAAGAATACCGGTATGACGAAACGTTTCTCAAGTTCCTAGATTGAAGCCTTCGCAAGGATCCATAGGTCCAGTTGAAGATATGGAAGCCTCCTCCTCTCTTTCTCCTTCTTCTACTATAGATCTGAAGTTCTTCTCTAATGGTGGCTACCTCTCTTCTTCTTGCTTATTCTCTCTTTTTGCCTCTTTTCTTGGGGTTTTTGGGTAGCCTCCCCTTGTAAATGAACTTAAGAGGGATTATATAGGTTTTGGGACAAGTTTAGAAGGGCTAGGGCTTCATTACTTTGGGTTTCTAAAAGGTCTCATGCATCCCTAGGCGGCTTAAGTTATTTTAGGGTGAACTAGGGTTTGGAGGGAGGATGGGCACCCATGGGGTGGCGCCCACATGGCCTGCACAGTCTGGGCGCCCACAGGGTGGCGCCCAGGTGGTCCTGGAGAGAGTGGGCGCCCACCGGGTTGTGCCCAGCTGGTTCGTGCTTCGCTTTTGGTCCTTGGTCCCATTTGGAGTCGAGATTGAACAGATATATCTTCAGCTGGGGGGACCTACATTAGCACTTAATAGGCTAGGCGCCACATGG
The DNA here is from genome assembly GCA_029852735.1 of Persea americana. NCBI lineage: Eukaryota > Viridiplantae > Streptophyta > Magnoliopsida > Laurales > Lauraceae > Persea > Persea americana. The sequence continues at coordinate 41,344,039 of CM056815.1, forward strand.
GTGGTGCCCAGATGGATTTCAAGGCTGGGCGCCACATGGGTGGTGCCCAGGTGAATTTAAAGGCTGGGCGCCACATGGGTGGTGCCTAGGTGGTTCGGTTCGTCTTCGATGCTTGGTCCTTATGTATGAGTGGTCCCGGTCCAATCTCGAACCAAACAAGTAAATTTTAAGGTGGGAGCCCACCATGGGGTGCCTAGGTGATTCTAGGAAGTGTGGGCGCCACAGGGTTGGTGCCCATGTGGAACTTAGTAGGGTAGGCGCCACATGGGTGGTGCCTAGGTGGAGTCGATTCATTTTCGGAGTTCGGTCCCTACGTTGAGTGGTCCCGGGCTATTTTTAGGCCAACTAGAGAAATGTGGAGGCTGGGCGCCCACCATTGGGTGCCTAGGTTGGGCCATGTGGGCGCCCAGCATGGGGCACCTAAATGGATTTCCATAGGGTGGGCGCCACATGGGGTGGTGCCTAGGTGATCTCTTCTTAGAACAAACTTCGGAAGCTCATAACTTTTGACTTGCTTATCGGATTTGGACGTTCTACATATCACCGGAAAGCTCTCGAAGTCAGGAATTCAATGGTCTAAATGTCTTGACAAATAGGGGCTGAAAAATATAGGGGATCTCTGGACCAATGGATTTGATTTCCTAACTTAGGCTAATCGGGTGACATTTTGGCAAACTAAGTATGGTCTTTAGAGGGATTGGCCTAAGCATGTTTTAAGTGGTCCGGAAAGGGTTTGAGTAGTGTCATGGTTCACTCCTTGTGTGAGTAGTGAATTGGACTCAAGGTCTTGACGCGACTTGGCTTTTCTCTCGCGAATTTCTAGAAATCGTCGAACTAAGTCTAAAATTAGCAACAAGCACCTTCATCGTCATTAATTAATCTGAATTATGAAATTAATCATTCAATTATGGGTGAAATGGGGGCATCGCTATATATGATAGGTATTTAAGGCTATCATAGGGGCCAAATGAGGTGTCTACAGTATGCCCCTCTTTGGAGAGCAACACGTGGAGAGTTGTGCTCCAAAGAAAGTAGACACACCACTCATGACTCACGGGAGCTTTTGAGCTCGCGGGAGTGGCCATCTATGGATGTATGCAATTGCAAATTCATTCTAAAGATGAGGTTTACTTTTCTAGGATCGATCCTGATTCATGGGGAAAAAGAAAAGGAAGAAGTTACATGCCTACTAATTTGATTGGAAACCCGAGATCTGTGCCTCGGTGCCCATGGTATTGCCACGTGGCGGGTTGGGAACTATGCCTCAGTTGCTGAAATTTAAAATGATGGCGGGAACTGTGCCCCGGTGATCTAAATCAAAAGTCGATCTTTCGATTGGCTAAATCACTATTAGAGTTTCATTTGTTCATGCAATAGTGTTAAATTCAAATGGTCATATATAACATCTTTTAACTTTCATCCACAGTTGAATGTTCAAGGCATAGTTAAAACTAACTAGCAAAAATGGGGATCTTGAAGGCAATTACAAACACAGTTCAAGCAATAGTGTGAGGTGCATATGAGAATAAGATGCATTTTTTTTTTTTTTAAGATGTTTGATTTTGAAACTCAAGTATGCATCAAAAAAGCTAAATCAACGGAAGACGGTCACTGGAAAAGCCATCACTCTCTAGGGATCTTGATCTTCACCCAAGCTTAAATGAGAACCTGGGATAGATTCGATCATCTTTTTGGTGCTTATCATGGAGAGTTTCAAGTTACACGGTTTCCATCTTCCAATGTCAAGATTTGAGTCGGCGAACGCACAATTCGTGGGAACACGATATTTTGGTTGCCATACCGATTATAAGCGCTTAAGGGAGGCCTACGGCGACTCAATTTCCAGACATGAAGTAAAATCATGAAAATCATAATCAAGGGTACTTACCTCCAGAGCTTTCCATAAGTCCAATGTTGGGGACCACTACTACTTCCTTTCATCATTTGTTTGTCGAAGTTTGAGTCATCTACCTCCATCAGTGTACTTGAATGTCCTTCACCTTTGGTGTCTTAGTTTTTGCTTTGGGAACCTGTATTGAACAAACACTAAAAGATTCTGTACTTCTCATTGTTAGTGCTCTGCAGTTCAAATTTCATTGATGGAGAGGACAGGGGATGCAATGCACAATATCAGATGTATGCGTGATGGGACTAATGTGCATGTGATAGGACCTTATGTGATGGGACAATGTTTGGTTGACAATGTGCACCATGTTATTGTGCCTCTCTTAACTTGCTTTCTCTCTCTCTCTTTTGGTTATTTATTTATTTATTCTTTTTTTTCTTTTTGCTTTTTTTTTCTTGTTTTTTTATTTTTATTTTTATTTTTTCTTTCTCTTTTTTTTTTGTTTATATTATCATTATTATTTTTAATCATCGATCATCATCAATTCTTGTTCGGGCTCAACTTTTTAGAATTCTAGGACAATTTGGCTCAAGGAGGCCTCTGATTCTCTAAGGTGACAAATAGGCGCCACAGGGGTGGTGCCCAGCTTGTTTGGGCTTTGGTTCGAGGATTACGAAACCAGACAGCTTGGGCGCCCAGGGGATGGCGCCTAGGCGGATTGCATAGAAAAAGTTCGTCTCGAAGTAGAATGGTGGATTTGGAAGACAAGTCACCTAAATGTCCAAGAAGTGGTGCCAAAGATGCAGTCCTAGTCCGTTTTAGAATGTAGTTTTAACTTTAAGGAAGTAGGTTGCATTCCAGGTTGGTTTCAAAGTAGAATTCGAATTCAAGGCAATGTGTCACCTGGGCGCCCAAGGGGTGGCGCCCAGACTGCATTTTGAGTTAGTCTTGAAGTAGGATTCGGGTTCAGCCTATTGTACCAAGAGTTCTCGTCGGAGTACAAGCTTGACCTTTAGAGAATAGATGATCTGGGCGCCCAGGGTGTGGCGCCTACGTGGTATTGCATGTTCAGCACTTAGAGTCCCTGTCAAAGAGAAGCTCAAGTTTTAGGGAGAATGGGTGACCTGGGCGCCCAGGGAGTGGCGCCCAAGCTGCTATTCGTGTTCTTTTGAAATTCTCATGGGGTTCAGACTCTAATCTATATAAGTGGATCAAGGCCACGAATTTCCCATAACTCCTACTCTTTCAGACTTTGAATTTCAGAACTCTCAAGCTTTTCCTTGCTCCCAAGTAAGTTTTCTCTTCTCCTTTTCTTTTTAAGATGAATGGCATGTCTCATGTATACACTTCTAATTGTATGATTATTTAGTTGATCAACTTGGTATATGATTTTGGATTAAAGCATCCTTTTTATTTGTTTTGTATGTTCTCTTCTTAAATTCGCTTTTGTCCTCTTTGGGTTATGTGGTTGATCATTTTTTTTTCTAATCCTTTTGATCATGTTTTGGCCTTTTTGTTTCTTTTTGTGTTTGGTGATTTTACATCTGATATTTCAAGATTATGTTCAGCTTATTGTTTCTCTTAACTTGTAGTTATCGTCATGCACACGCACAATCTTCGATTTGAATTTGAGTCTAGTTTTATGCTCTTGCTTACATGTTGGCTTTGTTTTGGTTGTGATGATGTCTTGTCCCACGTTTTCTTTATTTAATTCGTTAAGACTATTTTATGGCATAGGCGAGTCTATCATGGTCAGATTTGAGGTGCCCTAGTTGAAAAACACCTGCAGGGAAGGCTAGGCGCCACCCTGGTGGTGCCTATCTTTCCGATTCACACTAAGGGCTTGTGAACCCGAATTTTGGGGCATCTTTTCATATTCTGGTTCTCTCCGGCTTTGTAGTATGTTATGAAAACATGACTCAGGGACACTAAAGTCTTTAACTTGGCAAAAAAATGATGTCCTTATGGGAGATATTTCAAGGCTGGGGTGGGCGCCAACCCTGTGGTGCCTAGCTGACTCTTTTTTTTTTTTTTTTTTTTTGTTTTTACGTGTGTTAAGATGTTGTATTGTATGGGCATGTAGCTTGGACTTCTTGGCTCTCAAGAGGGTTTAGGACAGCCTAGCAGTATTTGTGGAAGTATATCCCACGGATTTGAGAAGGCCTAATTAAATTATCATGGCTAAACCCGTACCTTTTGCGGTGAATTCCTCAAAACAGACCTGGGCACCACCCCTGGTGCTCCCAAGTGACCCTCTATTTTTTATTTTTTATTTTAGAAGAAGGAAGCACTGGATGGATCTCCTTAAAAATTGGGGGGATGTTTATTTCAGCTGGGAGATAAAGATCCTAGCATTTGATTTCATTGTAAATGATTGTCTGTAAGTGAAGGTCTTAGTCAGGACCAATTTGAGCAAGAATGGACAAAACTGGGGATTTTCTGTAACTTGTGAAGATTAATGGAATTAATGGATGTGGTCGTATTGGTTGAGTGTTTAAGTTAATTTAGATTCAGTTTTGGGGATTTTTAGATGTGTTTTTTTTTTTTTTAAATCTTTTGTGGATTTAAGGGGGTAGTTTTGATTCTTTTTTTTTTTTTTTTTTTTTTTTTTTTTTTTTTTTTTTGTGTTTATGTGTGTTGTGTGGTGGTTGATGAGTGGTGTATTATGGACATGGGCGTGGTGTAATGGAGTAAAGCGTAGTCGTAAAGATTGTGAAGTGGAGTGCTAATGTAGTGAAGTGAAGTATGGGATGAAATGATGTGTGAAGGAGTGGTAAAGTTTTGTTTCCTATAAATGATGTATGCATGCAAACCATTGAAAATTAAAATAAATTGTGGTCATGTTGAGTTGGATTAAATATGTGTGTTTTATTATTTTCTCCTTTTGATTGTGTTTATGAGGTGTGTTTTAACTTCATCTTTTCAGTTTAGTTGTGGATTAATTGAATTTTAAAATTGGTTTTGGTTAATTTTAAATTGCTTTTGTTGGTTCCATTTTATTAGCTTGGTTATAAATGTTGATTTAGGTTTAATTTAATTTATTTAGTTTATTATTTTGACTTTTATGCTTTATGTTGTTTCAAGTTTGTCCTAGTTCGTTTTGGTTTGGTTGTGAGTTAATTTTTTTTTTTAATGTGGCCTTTGCTGGTTGGTTTGTTAGTTTGTTTATTCGTTGCTTTTTTCTCCTTTTTTTTTTTTTAGTCAGGTTTATTTTTAGTTCATCATTGATGAGCTGTTTTTTTTTTGTGTTTTTTTTTTTTTGTTAAGTCTATTTGTTTTTAAATTAAGCTCATTGTTATTGGTTGGTTGGTGGATTTTATTGATTGTTAATCTTTTTTTTTTTTTTACAGAGAAAACCAAAAAGAGGGTGGAGGGTGTTCTATGACAACCTCGATTGATTTCAGCATGGAGAGGCAAGGAGGAGTGCAACAAAGCTACCATTTCATCTTGAATGAGCTGAGGAACCATAAGGCACGCATGAATGAGGGAAGGAACCACAAGGCACGCAGCCTTTTTCTCTCTGCTCCATTGGTTAAGTTTTTCTTTTAGGTTTAAGTTTAAGCTTAATTTTAATTCTTTTAGTTTTGATTTAAAGTTTGGCTTTAATTTTAAATTTGAGTTTGGTTTTAGTTCTTCACTTAGTGAGTTGATTTCTTTTATGGAATTTAATTTTGGCAGGTCACTTGGAGTCCTTATCAAGGTTGGCTTGGGTGATGAGTTGATTGCGGTGCTGGAGGGGCGTGATTTATTTAAGATGGGCATATGGCTCCACACACTACAGATTGCTATTAGGCATGTTGTTAACAGGGTCGCAAGACAGCTAGGGCGTTATAATGCGATTTCGGTTGATGAGCCTTTCACGAGTTGGTTATATCCGGGATGGATCCCTAAAGGATTTAGGTGTGAATTTGGAGCATCAGGGAATTACGTGAAATGTTGGAGGGATTTCCCATACCCGTACATACTCTCGGAGTCATACTCTTGTAAGGCCTCCTATTCTATTGGAAATTGTGTAGAGATGATCGAGGCCCTATATTGTTGTTGTTGTTGTTGTAGTTATGATTGATGTTGATTATTCGTTGTTGATCATTAGTGTTATACCTATGATGGAGGGATGTTGTTTCTAAGTCCATTCTTTTACTCTGATGTATGTATTATGATGTATATGATGTGCACAAGTGCATGTGACATCCATGATGCGAACATGTGATTTATGACCTGATAGTGGTTGTGATGATTGACCTAGGAGTACCATGGTTGTGTATGATGATGAAATGATGCTTATGAGGGGTACTGGGGACTGGGGACTTAAATGAAGTATTTCTCTCCTTACAGGTGATAAGTTTTGCACCCGATGATTTTTTAGGGTCTAAGAAAAATAAGGGAGACTTTGGCGAAACCTTTCTAGAGTCTTGAAGTTTGTGCCTAAGCATAGGAGTCTCATGAAGGGAGCATTAGTAGTTCGGAGTTAATGAAGTGGGATTCATATAATAAAAATCAAATAAGCACAGTCTCTCATCAATCTAAACTTGATAAGCAACATAGAATTGGGTTCTCAAAAAAACAAGGAGTGCCTGAGTGTGTAACATTTGTAACCTAGGCAATTCTATGTTTCGAGGCATTCACAATATCAGCTATAGATGTGAAGGCATATGTTAACAATCATCATATTTTATCATGAAATCTCATGGCAAACATCGTCCATGGTATATAAATAGTGGTCAAATTCAATCTATACCAGCAAACAGACATGATCCACAATTTCCATTAATTATTATCATATTTCAAGTTATAGGGAGTTGTGTACAAAATAGTACCCGTAAATAATAAAAAAAATGCCCCAGCTTGAGGGGTGTTTTGAATATGACCGGGGTTGGTTTTCCTGCAAAGTTCTCAAAACAAACTTGTTAGTTTAATATTTTTAGGCCCCCTGCATAATTTAGCTAAGGTGGCATCTTTCTTTCTCGGTAAAAATGTCAGGGGGCCGTTTTGGCATTCAAGCTTGGGAAACAAAGAGATGGAATTGGTACCTTAGTGTATGTGTTCTTTCCTGTATTCAATCGGAAATGGTTAGCAACAAAAGCATGCATGAGGTGAGGGTGTGTGCAATCCAGTGAGTGTTCGTGGCAATCGTGTATGCGATGAGGGCCCATATTGGGAAGCCGTGCAAGACAGATAGATAGATATATGCATATATATATATATATAAAATGCCCCGGCATAAGACTAGTGTTCATTTTGGCTGTGGGCAAGAAAGTACCCTCGTTCCATGATTGTCACCTTGGCGGTAATGTGATACTCCCTAACCATCATTTGGAGGTCGAGCCCTCACAAGCCCTCCTCTTGTAGCTGCTTAGTCTTTTCGGTTGAACTTCAGAAAGCAGTTGACTGTCCTCGGGGCTCGTTCATGAGTTGTGTTTGTGTATGGGGTGGTAAGTCACCGTGCCTCCTTAGTGCCGTGGCTTCCGACCACCTTCTGCTCAGTTCATGCGATGAGTACCCATGTCACTCCAGCGGGCCTAATTCTAATAGAGATTTTTTTTAACACGTAATTGTGCAATGTCTAGGTTTTTTAAGCTTTCTAATTTACCCATGTAACGAGCTTTAGGCTAGCGACTCCCAAACCAGACGGCTTTAGGGCACTAGGTACATAAATACCCCTGCAGGCTTACTGGTTCGAGCTAAAAAGGCTACGAACCCAAACTAATCACGTCTTTTTTTTCTTTTTTTCTTTTTTAGCATGTAACTGTGCAATGTCTAGGTCCTTTAAGCTTTCTAATTAACCCATGTAACGAGCTTTAGGCCAGCGACTCCCAAACCAGACGGCTTTAGGGCACTAGGTATGCAAATACCCCTACGGGCTTACTGGCTCGGGTTAAAAAGACTACAAACCCAAACTATTTACGAGTATATATATATATTTATTATTATTATTATTATTTATATATATATATATATATTTTAGCTAACGGTCGAAAGGCTTTCATGACATGGGCAAACTCACCTTCAGACCTTCACATCGAGTGACTTTAACCGTGCGGAATTTGTGCGGGGCAGATCCACCTTATTTGTGTATTTTTAAGTGTTAGTGTGTGTCCGAGTTCCAAATTTGATCAGAGTGCATTTCTTCGGTCCTCCTATGGGATTTCTACAACTACGCAAAAGGGCAAGGAGGGTCATATTCTACAAGAAGTGAGGAAGGGTCATACTGTGTACCTTTTCAGGTACATAGCATTCCATGGATCGGAGAGATCTTCCCCCTCTGCATTTACTAGTCTGTATGCATTTCCAGGATATACTTCTTTAATTACATAAGGGCCTTCCCAATTGGGTCGCAACTTACCTCGGGGATGCGGAAGCTGAGAAGGAGCGATGCGTTTCAGCACGAAATCGCCAACTTTGAATTTTCTTTCTTTGACAAGTTTGTCGTAGGCTCTGGCAATCCGCTTCCGGTATACCTGTGCGTGCTCTGCTGCTTTCATTCTCCTTTTGCCAAGTAGGTCCAGCTGAAGTAGCAATGCTTCTCTCCTCTGGTCTTCTGTCATGTCTTCATCTAGTTGGATGCGCAGCGACGGGTGAAGGACTTCAAGGGGAAGGACTGCTTCCATTCCGTAAGTCAAAGAGTATGGGGTTTCTCCTGTGGGAGTTCTTTTTTTTTTTCATGGAAGTTTGGTATGCCTACAATGCTTTGACCGAATGGCATGGCCAGTCACTACCTTTGGGGGTAATATGGGGTCGAATGATGTGGTTCTGTCATATTTTGTGCACAACTCGTTTATTTGTTGGGATGTAGATTGTGGACCATTGTCTGTTATGAACACCTTGGGGATGTCAAGTCAAGCTATTATGTTTTTATTTTTTAACGAATTTGACTATCGTATTAGCTTTGATGTTGACATATGCCTCAACTATTGTTGTTGTTAATATGAATGTTTCTATTGAAGTCAAACGAATCACTGGCTTTCATACCCACTAATTTATAAAGATCCATCCATCATCAACAATCGGGATTCTTATGGCAGTCAAACGAAACACCTTGCACTGTTCTAGTTCACCTATGCCTTTTATGATGATCAGACAATTGAGTTTTTATATTGTTTGTACTTCCTTTTTTTTTTGTTTATGATTTTTTTTTTGGGTTTTTTTTTAGGGTTTTCTGATTTTTATTGGTTTTTTTTTTTTGTAATAATAATCCTAAGTAATAGCTAATTTGTGTGGGCTTGCTTGAATTTGCAGCCCTTCATTGGCAAGAAGCCGGGGATTTGTCTAGCATGATTATGATTTTCCATTGTGTGTGCTATTGATGTGTTGCGCACCTTGAATATTTTTACAATTCGAAAACATGTGCGTTTAAGACCTCTAGACTTACGTGTTTTTATCAGTGGGTGTTTGGTCTGGGTCTTATTTTGTTCTCTTCGGAAACGAGAGCGTTGAAACACCTTCGACCTCCGCCATTTGGGCCTTGGTCTGATGACAACACATTTTACTTTATTATGGCATTTTCTTTTACAACTTTGAATTGTTCTAGGTGATAGGATAATGTGTTTAGCCCATGAGTCTTTATTTTGATCCATCCGAAAACGAGACCGTTGAAATATTTTAGACCTCCGCCACTTGGGCCTTGGTCTCATGTTAAAAGGTTTTATGTGTGTCTCATTACGTTTCTTTGTTTGATAATGTAGATACGATTTCATTCGTTGATGCATTAAGCTAAGGCTCTTATATTGGGGATCTTTAGTTTGCTCTCGCCGAAAACGAGAGCGTTGAAATGATTTAGACCTCCGCCATTTGGGCCTTGGCCTTAAAGAGTTTAAACAATTAGTGGATTTGGAATCTTTAAAACATGGTTTTCTATTTTTCCTTGATGATCTCTGGTCATTTATTTTCCTAATTGTTTGACCCTCATCTTTTGTGCAAACCTTGTTGTCTTTCCTTTTTCTTTGGGCTCTAGGTTCTGTTGTAGTGCGTCTAGCTTCCTTAATTGTAGTTCGTCCAGGTTTTGCTAGGCATGCTCTAAATTTTCTTTGTAACCTAGCAGACTTACATCGTGAGAGTCTTTGAGCAAGGATGTAAAGTTGGCATTTTGGTTGTGCCACTACTGGATGGCCATGTGGGATAAGAATTTCTTCAGTCGTGTGGATTTTTGCATTGCTCTTTTGGATTATTGGAATCTTAGGTGGCACATTTGGGTAAGCACCTGAAAGTTCTTCTACAGTCAAGTTTCCAAAAGTCTTTCCTACAGCTTTGGGAGTGGTCTCAATCCTTTCGTGGAATCTAATTGGATCGAACTCTAAATGGACTTTTAGTTTGGGAATGGCTTCTATCGTTGTGCTTGGATCTTCTTCTTCATGGGCATGGTACCATTCTAGGAAAAGGATTGGAGTTGAGGCTTGACTTGGAGGTTCAACTCTAGGTACTTGTCTCTTTCCAAAATAATCTATGTAATCTCGGCTTATGATTGTTGGATTGGTCAAGGGCAGGAATGGTAAACCTTTTAGAATACTCTGAAGTCTTAGTCTCGCATTTAAATGGGTCGTAATCAAGGTTAGAACAAGGTTAGGCTCTATCTCATTGTGGAAGTCATGTTTGTCCCCTAAGATCGGTTTAATTATATTGTTATCATTTGATCTTCTAAAAGCTTTTGACCTATGAGTCTCACTAGTCAAGACACCATTTGATTGTGGTTCCTCCTCTAGGGTCTTTTCTAATGAGATGGTAGGACCTATGTGAGAGCTTCCTCGTTGGATTTCAATGGTAGGCCTAACAATCTCTTGGTATTGACTCTCAAGTGGTGCTTCGGACTCATTAATGGGATCGGATGGCTTTATTCTTTCTAATGGCATGCTTGACTTAATCGGCATCTTTCTAACCTCAAATTCGAGTTTCTCTATGTCCTCTTGTAATTCGTTAAACATGTTTGGATCGAGAAATTCAAATCCAGATTCTTTGTCAACCTTTCTTGGTTTAGTCGGTGTTGGAATGGGTTCAGGATGTGTTGGTTTTGGTCTAGGGTAGTCTTGTTCATCGTTTGGTTGCCTGCTTGTTTGTTTTTGGATCATGATTTGGGCTTTGCTTGATGGCATATGATCTAAGTTCTTTTGTTTGTACTGCGGTCTTTGTCTCATAGTGGTATTAGTCATGGATTGAGGTTTTGTATCTTGTATGATTTTGTTCGCTTGGGTTTGGTATTTTATTTCAAATGAAGATGGTTTAACTAGTCTATGAATTTCCACACTTGATTCTAAGTCATTCGATTCAAACCTGATTGGTTCGTGTGTTTCAGATCTTATGACATCAAAATCCTTAGTTAATTCATCCACTCGTTCCATTTGGTGGTCAAGTATCTTCATTGTTGTCATGAATTCAGATTCTTCGTGAGGGTCATTAGGTTGTACTTTCTCGTGTGTGCTAGGTTGAATCGTTATGTTTTTTATTTGTTGTGTTGGGCGATCTACGTTTGGTTGCATTTGAGGTAACGTTTGTGGTTTTGAAATTCCTGATTGGATGATTGCTTGTGATTGATCTAGTTCCTTCATTGATTGTGTGGTGATATGAGTTTTACCATCCCTAGGTGTTTCATATTGTTCATATTTTTCATTAAGCATGTCATAAAATTCCTCAGGAGGCATGTCTTTAAAGATGGGATCGTAGATCTCGTCAGAAGATTCAGAAGTTTGGTCATATGGTGGATAATAGGTTACTTCAGGGGCTAAAGTTGTCAAATATGAAGGATCATAGGTCCAATTCTTGAGAACATGATCTGGTGGGCAATTAATTATGGGATATGGCGTGTCTTTCATTTCTTCGTTTTCGAGTTGATGGAAGGGAGCAAAATACGTTCTAAGAATTCGTGTCCCCTCTTCTACCTCATAGCCTTTCCATAATGTTGGGATCTTGATCTCTTCGGTCATAAGTCTTCTTAGAGTTTCTGAGATTAATCCAAGTTCCCAATCTAGGTATTCACCACCTATCAATTGTTCTTCTAGGGGTTTCCCTGTGTTTGCATATGGATCATTCTTCGGAGTGATGCTCTTAAACCAGTCGAGGTCGGGCAACTCAAGCTCATTTATGTCCACCATTTTAGCAAACTTTTCCTGGATCTGTTTTCGAGATACTTTGGTTTTGCATGGTAAAAATGGGTATTGGGTTTTCGCATTTGTGGGTGAGTTTTTGTCTTGATTTTGATTGGATGTTTGACTAAGTTGGTCGGTCGAAGCCTGAGTGGATTGTTGATATATGATCGTTGGAGATTAGGTTGGTTGATGGATTGAGTTGGATGGTATGGTTGGGCATGGCTGGAATTGGTCAACGATCATGGCAGGTGGTGTTGTTTGGTTGAATGGTGAGGGTTGGGTGGGATGATGGCTTCGATTGGATGGTGTGGATTGGGATGATTGATAGGTCGGATAAGGATGCATGGTTATGGATGGTTGGATAAGTTTGTAAGGTTGATTGGATCTGACGCTTTGGATTGGTGAGGGGGTTTGATCGTGCGAGATGGTCATGGGAGTTTGAATGGTTTGGATTGGTGAAGGAATTTGATTGGGTGGGATGGTTGGGATGGATTGGTAAGTTTGACTAGGCGAAGGAATTTGATTGGGTGGGATGGTTGGGATGGATTGGTAGGTTTGACTAGGCGAAGGAGTTTGATTGGTAGGGATGGATTGGTTGGATTGGTAGTCTTGAACATGATGGATTAGGATTTTGTTTGTCGTTATATACTGTGTATTTTGGATGTAGATTCATTGATTATGAAGGTTTAAATTTTGATTCATGCCATGATTAATGTTTTGATTGTTTAAATTTGTGTGCATTATGTTTTCATTTGATTGAGTGTAATATTGTTGAGTTGGTTGAGAAGTGGTTTGATATGATTGGGGATGATAGATTGGGCCATGGTTTGATCTCTTGTGTTCGTAAGACGTGTGATTGTTTAAGTCTTCGTTTGCGTAGAAGTGTCGTGTAGATCTAGGGGAAGAGGTTTGAGTCGTTACAATTTGGTTGGAAATGTATCGATAATTTTGTGTTCCGTTGTAGTAATGTTGGTTTATATTCCTGTATGAGTTGTTAAAGTTTTGAAAATCTTGACTCGTGTGAGATTGGTAATTTGAGTCAAGCATGTATGATGTTTGGGATGCAATTGTTCGATGTGGATTTTGATAGGCCATCCTATATTAGATTTCCAAAGCAATTCTCAAACAATGTCATGTAACACCAAAAGAATTTTATGGTTTGAAGTAGAAGAGAGGGAAGAAAAGAGAAAGACTTTTTTTTTAATTAGTTTTTATTTTAGTGGGAAAGTTTTAGTGATGGTTTATTTGTTATGTTATAATTGGGAAAAGCTTCAATAGGCAGTATATTCGGACCTCAGGTTTTAATTTTCGGACTACACTCATAACAACCCTAAACTGAATGGGACACGGACATCTGATCATTGATCGGAAGTTCGTGTCCTATAATAGTACCCTAGAAAGACCCAAATAAGTGACAGAACAACAAAAGAGGTCCCATCACGATCGCCAGGCTTTCGGATGTGAATTTCGACCCCCCCTTTTCCTCTCCAAGAGAGGCATGGTTTCGGGAAATCTCCATTCATCTATATATGCTATTTAAATTTTACATCGAAAATGAGGATTTCGACTACCCTCAAAATTGATGGATCACGATCGCCAGCTACGGTACGGCCGTAACACCGGTCTTCGACAAAAGTCGAAGAAATATGGGGAGAAAAATAATAAGGTGGGTTCTTCCTCTCGTCTAATGTGCTGCCGGCAACACACGACGGTTGTCCTGTAACATTAATTTGGGTCTCTTTGGGTCTCTTTAATTTTGGGTCAATTCAGGGTCATGAGTTAAAGTCCGAATAAAGGTTAATCCTCACATAACATAATCATAATATATCCAAGTAAGATAAAATGACTAAAATAAAGAAAATGAAATAAAAGAGGGGAAGGTGCCAAATATGTAAGAAGAGGATCGGCCCCGTTCCCGGGTACCCCCTTCTGATCCCTTGACAAAATAGGGTTTAAAGGCTGATTTTTCAAACCAAGATGATGATGCAAATGAGACTTTGACTTGTGATTTCTGTGTTTTTTCGTGTGCGATACATGAGTGATAAATGTAAAAGGCCGATGGGCTGTAATTGATTGAAGGTGGCCGATGGGCCAGGATTGATTGGAAATGGCCGATGGGCCAGTGTTTATTTTAAGGTGGCCGATGGGCCGTGATTGATTAAAAGTGTGTGCGAAATCACTCATCTCATCTCGTTATTCTCATTTATTCAATTTTAGAAATCAGTTCTTTATTCCCTTTATCATTAAGTTCGATTAAATATCTGGCACCTGAGGTGGAGGAAGAAATAAAAGGAAAATCTTTTTGGGTTTATTTTGATGGTTTTATAGTTTTTATGGCTTTTTTATATGGGGCTAGAAGGGCCTAACTAGGGATTTTACTTGGATCTATGTGATTAGTGCTTTACTACTGATCATCAGATTAACCCTAACCTAAGGTCCTAGACCGCCAACATCAGCTCTCCCAGTCCCCTAACGGAACAAGAAAAGTAACGGGACGAAGCCTAATGCGCTAAGCTACCTAACGGGGAAATCCGATCTAATCCAAGGGTATGAACAGCCTGAGTTTGATGGTTCAGTGCCTAAGCAGCTTATTAATTGTGATTTTTAATTGGTTCGGTTTGTTTTGAGTTGAAGATTGATTAAGAGGTGGATTAAATGTATTTTGGGGTTCTGTTTAAGTTGTTTAAGGTTCTGGAATTTATGGTTTATTTTAAAACGTGAAACGATGTCGAAATCAGCGAAACGGGGTTGACAGAGGACTTGGGCGCCCAGGCAGTGGCGCCCAAGTGGCTGCTTCTGGGTGGTTTGGCGAGTGACGATGGTATCGATATTGTTTTCGAAATCCAAGGGGTTCTTACTTGGTGAGTTTTAATGTTTCAAATTGTTTTAATTCTCCGGTGTTCAAATGTCAAAGGGATTCGGATCCGGATTTTGAGACGAAACCAAGAGTTCGCGTTTTAGTGCAAATGAGAGGATGGGCGCCAAGGGGGTGGCGCCCATGTGGATTTGACAGATTTTCAGGTATTCTGGATGGGATTTGTATTGGTCTTTGGGTCCGGGGGTTATTTTAGGTTCTGGTTTCAATTAATTTAAGTTATAAGATGTTTAATTACTCGTTTTAAATTGAAGTTGTGAACCAAGGTTATAGTATAGGCTAGGCGCCACAGGGGTGGTGCCTAAGTGGTTGTTCGTCGATTCGTAAGGGCTTTGGGTGCTATGTCTGATTTGATTAAAGTTTCAAGTGTTTTAAGTTAAAAGTATTTTAATATGTTGATTCGGATTGGTTCGAATGTTAATTAATTATGTTAAGTTGTTCGCTAGGGTTTTTATGAAAACAGGTAGGCTGGGTGCCCAGGGTGTGGTGCCCAAGTGGATTTGGAGGATGGGCGCCCAAGGGGTGGCGCGCAGGTGACTGTGTTGAGGTTCGGTCGGTTTGGTGATTCTTAGGTCAATTTAAGTTTAAACTGATTAAAGGACTTAGTGTGTTTTGATGTGGAATGCTATTCGTATTCGATTGGAATTTATTTAAACGTCAATTAATTGGGCTAAGTTGTGAATTGAGTTTTTCTGAAAACAGGGAAGCTGGGCGCCCAGGGTGTGGCGCCTAGGTGGATTTGACAGATGGGAGCCAAGGGTGTGGCGCCCAGGTGAACCATTCTGTGGTTCGGGTGGGTTCCGTATTTTTTAAGTTGATTTGCGGTTGAGCCTTATGGTTTGATGTATTTTAAATTAAAAATGTTATGTTGCGATGATTAAGATTAAATTCCGTTTCAATTAATTTGGCTTTAGTGACGGGAGAGGGTGGGCGCCCAGAGAGTGGTGCCCAGGTGGAGGTGACAGGATGGGCGCCCAGGGCGTGGCGCCCAGGTGTCTGTCTTGTGTGTTCGAGTTGGTTCAATGTTTTAAGTTAATTCGGGCTCGTGGTTTCAATTGTTTTAAACTTCAAGGGTGTTCTGGTGTGTTGATTATGATTGAATTCAGGTTTAATTTCAAGTGAGGTTTCCTAGTGATTGGGTAGGATAGGCGCCAAGAGCGTGGTGCCTAAGTGGATCCGGCAGGATAGGCACCCAGGGGGTGGCGCCCAAGTGGATAATTTTATGGTTTAATCGTTTTGTATTTTCTAAATTGGTTTCAGTCCAAATTGGTTAAGGTTTCAAGCCTTTTAGGTTAACAATGTTTTAAGGTGTTAATTCGGGTTTAATCAATTAAGTTTAATTAAGTGGTGGTTTCTAAGGGAATGGGATAGGATAGGCGCCGGGAGCGTGGTGCCTAAGTGTATAGGCAGGCTGGGCGCCCAGGGGGTGGGAGCATTTTAAGGATTTACTATTGACCTGTCCACATCACAACCTCACCAAGGATGATCGGGTTCAAGCTTTCTATGAAGGACTAAATGAGTTGAACAAGGGAATAATAGACTCTACTTGTGGAGGAGCCCTGATGGAGAAAAAAAAGTGAGGAAGCATTCAAAATTGTCTACGTTCTAGATATTGGATAAAGTTGGATGGGAGCCAAAATTTGCATGATCAATTGACCTGCCTAATTCAGATGAGTGTCAAGTTTAAGCCAGATGCATGATCAATTAACCTACCTAGAAACATGATGGAAGATACCGGGCATCTTCATCTTCATAAAGCAAAAGGGAAAGAGAGGAGAAAAAGTCTTTGCGCACACTCTAAAAAAGTTCTTCAACTGTATGATTTGTTGGCATAGTAAATAGATGATTTGTTGGCACTACGCGCGTTGTTTACTATTTACTGGTCGAAGCTTGTGAGGTTACAATTGACTTTAGTTCATACATGAATTATTTAAAACATGAGAAGTTGGTCACTTGTAACAATCCCAACTGATCCGCTCTTTGTAAAAGTCTCGACATATTGGGCATTGTCTTGATTCTTGCATCCTATTCCTAGCATGTATGCTTAGAAGAACAGGATACTCATACCAAGTAGTCCAGATCCTCTTGGACTTGAAGTGGACAAAAGGGAAGTTCACAAGTTTAATGGGAAGTTCGCCACCTCATGAACCAAATTAAGCCAAAACCTTGAAATTGACATTCCACAAAAACCCAAACCACTTCAACAGACCCAAAATTGTCCCAAAGAGTGACCAAAACCCAAACCATGGTCCCCTAACTCACCACATACAGCTTGTTGGGTTACAAGGCCAAAACCAAAAACCAAATCCTGATCCTTATTTAGAGGGATCTTACTTGCATAAACCATTTTTTCCCAACACCACCTTTCAATCTCTTTTCCTCTCATACTAATCTCTCTTTCAAGCAAAGTTCTATTCTCTATCAGGTACACTTCTTATTTTTTCCCTTAAACCGATACTCTTTCTTCTGGCCATTTGGAGCTTGGTTTTGGCATGGTTAAGCATGTGCAGGACATTCTTGCTGATAGGGAAGAAGTCGGTCTGGACATTACAGATGCCACCAAATAAGCAGTTGGATTGTGGTTTTTCTAAGCTAGGGTTCACTTCAGTTGTAGCCTTTGGATTGGAATTTGTGCAATATGATTAAATGTATTGGGCTAAGTGGGTGGCATAGTGGGACCCCGAGGTGCCAACAACTTCAGAAGCACCAAATGATTATATTTTGGACCCACATAACCACCGTGTTAGACGGTATGGACCCTACATATGATGAATGACCCTAGGGACATATGGTTAGGGTGCATGTTTTGGCTAAATGATTACGAACCTAATTGTTGATTTAAGATTCTTTTTTTTTTCTCTACATCAATTCAGTCCAATTTTATGTATAAATCTAATTTATGAGGACATGAGTAATGAAGGGATGCCACAGGTATGTTGTCATGTCAAACTGAAATTCATGTATTTTGTGATCAAGGGTCTTGGACTTGTTCTGTGCCTGAATGATAGGAGTCTCTTTCACTGGGTATTTCCTTGAACAAGTATTTGTGTGAATGTGTCATGTCTGTCTTGTGTGTCCGAGTTAGTTCGATGTTTTTAAGTCTATTCGCTACATAGACCAACCATGTGGTTTTAAGGACTGAAAGGAACTAGCACCTCCGGCATGAAAAATTCTCTTTTAAGTTCTGATAGATGCTCGACATATAGAGTAGAGTGCCAGTGCTGAGGGCCCTTGG
Source organism: Persea americana (assembly GCA_029852735.1). NCBI lineage: Eukaryota > Viridiplantae > Streptophyta > Magnoliopsida > Laurales > Lauraceae > Persea > Persea americana. The sequence continues at coordinate 41,362,068 of CM056815.1, forward strand.
AAAGTCAAAGTCTACTCTACATTGCTATGTTATTTCCTCTATCCTTGACCCTCTATTATCTTTCACCCGTGACTCTTTAATAACTCTTTGTAGAGCTAATTTGACTGTGAACTTCTTTGTATTCAATTCCTAGTGAAATAGATTAGGAACTGTCTGAAGCACGAGTTTCAGACCTAAACACCCCTCAAGCCCATGTAATGCGTTCCTTACCGTGAATCGCCCGAAACCCTATTCAAAACGAAAAGTATCTGAGATTATCATTACATGTGCATTTCAGCATGGAATTGTGGTAAACGCATTTCGAAGGCATTGGCGGTGTATTGAGAAATCACAAAGGAGAAGTATTGCATATTTTTTCAAAACATAGTGACTCTAATAGCAGAAGTCTTGGCTACACTAGAAGCTCTTCACATCTTCAGCAAGTCATATCAGCAGTGTCTCATATCAGCAACTCATATCAGCACTGTCTAAAATCAGCTTAGAAGCTTAAAAGTGTAGCCAACTTCCACAAATGCATTACTGTGAGATAAAAGCATACACCTAGATGATTTTATGCCATCACATGTGCTAGAGAGGATGAGCCCAGGTGTCTGTTTTGTGGTTTTGTGTTGCTTTTGCGTTCTTAGGCCGGTTTAAGTCTAAATTGATTGAAGTTTCAGGTTTTCTTAAATTTAAAAGTGTTTTGGTATGTTAATTTGGAGCAAATTTGGGTTGTGATTAATTAGAAGTTTTAATTAGGGGTTCTTTAGAGATGGGATAGGACGGGCGCCAAGAGGGTGGTGCCCAGGTGGCTGTGCAGGCTGGGCACCTAGGGGGTGGCGCCCAGGTGGACTGTTTTGGAGTTTTGTTGGTTTTGAGTTTTTGAGTTAATTCGAGGTTAAGTTAATTAAGGTTTACTTATTCTAGGTTTAAAATGTTTTACTGTGTTGATTCGGATTAGTTTAAGGTCTTAACTAATTAACTTAAGTTTTAACCGGGGTGTCTTAGGGAATGAGTAGGCTGGGCGCACAGAGGGTGGCGCCCAGGTTGCTGTGGAAGGATGGGCGCTCAGGGGGTGGCGCCCAGGTGGCTGCTTTTTGGGGTTTTGGTTTTTTTGTGTTTTTAAAGTTCTTAGTTATTTCTAAATCCGAATTAATTAGGGTCTTAATGTTTTAGAACTCTTAATGATGTGATGTTGCTTAAGTTTACTAATTATGTTATTTTAATTAATCTTAGGATTTATCCTACTTAGGCACTAAATTCAATAACTTAGACTATCTAACTATTCTTTTTTGTTTTTTTTTTTGGATATCTTTTAATTTGTTTTTGGTTTCTCCTCTAATTTACTAGAGAGTAAGGAAAGAGAAGAAGGGATTTTATGTTTTATGATTTTTTTTGGGATTTTCTATGGTTATACGATTCAAATGATATGATGTGAAGTGTGACAAAAATGGTAATTCAAGGTTCAGAACATGTCAAACAAACAAACATATCATCATCATGCAGTTTCTAAATGAACTAAATGCGGAAGATCGGAAGTTGTGCACAAAAGTGGAGAAATCCACTTGGGCGCCACACCTGTGGTGCCTACCCTGCTCAGTCAGGGTTTTCGACGGAACACAACGAATGCACAAAAATCTCAGTATTTTTAAGACAACTTCCGATATTCAGTGCCTGATGCAAATGTTTTAATTCAAACTACTAATGATGCAACTAACGAACCTACGAGCAAACAATGCAACGGGCGGAGATCTAAAACCTGGACCCCGTCGCAGAAGGGTAGGCGCCCAGGGGGTGGCGCCCAGGTGGTTCTGGAGAGGGCAGGCGCCCAGCGGGTGGGGCCCAGCCTTTCTGCCAAAGGCTGTTCGCGATCTTTTCGATATAAATGATGAGGATGATGATGCTAATGCGAGATCTGATCTAACTATGTAATTAGAACTACAAAATCAAAGCGAATCTACTATATTAGAATGAACCTAAACATGTTACTAACATGATAATGCACTAATACTATTTTTAACACAAGCTAATGTAGATCTACGATACTCAAATGGTCCTAAGCATATTTCTAAGCATGAATGGTAATGGAGTGTAGTAAAAGAAGGGAGAACTAAGAATACCGGTATGACGAAACGTTTCTCAAGTTCCTAGATTGAAGCCTTCGCAAGGATCCATAGGTCCAGTTGAAGATATGGAAGCCTCCTCCTCTCTTTCTCCTTCTTCTACTATAGATCTAAAGTTCTTCTCTAATGGTGGCTACCTCTCTTCTTCTTGCTTATTCTCTCTTTTTGCCTCTTTTCTTAGGGTTTTTGGGTAGCCTCCCCTTGTAAATGAAGTTAAGAGGGATTATATAGGTTTTGGGACGAGTTTAGAAGGGCTGGGGCTTCATTACTTCGGGTTTCTAGAAGCTCTCACGCATCCTTAGGCGGCTTAAGTTATTTTAGGGTGAACTAGGGTTTGGAGGTAGGATGGGCGCCCATGGGGTGGCGCCCACATGGCCTGCACAGTCTGGGCGCCCACAGGGTGGCGCCCAGGTGGTCCTGGAGAGAGTGGGCGCCCACCGGGTGGTGTCCAGCTGGTTCGTGCTTCGCTTTTGGTCCTTGGTCCCATTTGGAGTCGAGATTGAACGGATATATCTTCAGTTGGGGGGACCTACATTAGCACTTAATAGGCTGGGTGCCACATGGGTGGTGCCCAGATGGATTTCAAGGCTGGGCGCCACATGGGTGGTGCCCAGGTGAATTTAAAGGCTGGGTGCCACATGGGTGGTGCCTAGGTGGTTCGGTTCGTCTTCGATGCTTGGTCCTTATGTATGAGTGGTCCCGGTCCAATCTCGAACCAAACAAGTAAATTTTAAGGTGGGAGCCCACCATGGGGGTGCCTAGGTGATTCTAGGAAGTGTGGGAGCCACAGTGTTGGTGCCCATGTGGAACTTAGTAGGGTAGGCGCCACATGGGTGGTGCCTAGGTGGAGTCGATTCATTTTCGGAGTTTAGTCCCTATGTTGAGTGGTCCCGGGCTATTTTTAGGCCAACTAGTGAAATGTGGAGGCTGGACGCCCACCATGGGGTGCCTAGGTGGTCCTGGGCTGTGTTGGCGCCCAGTATGGGGCGCCTAGATGGATTTCCATAGGGTGGGCGCCACATGGGTGGTGCCTACGTGATCTCTTCTTAAAAAAAACTTCGGAAGCTCATAACTTTTGACTCGCTTATCGGATTTGGACGTTCTACATATCACCGGAAAGCTCTCGAAGTGAGGAATTCAATGGTCTAAATGTCTTGACAAATAGGGGCTGAAAAATATGAGGGATCTCTGGACCAATGGATTTGATTTCCTAACTTAGGCTAATCGGGTGACATTTTGGCAAACTAAGTATGGTCTTTAGAGGGATTGGCCTAAGCATGTCTTAAGTGGTCCAGAAAGGGTTTGAGTAGTTTCATGGTTCACTCCTTTTGTGAGTAGTGAATTGGACTCAAGGTCTTGACGCGACTTGGCTTTTCTCTCGCGAATTTCTAGAAATCGTCGAACTAAGTCTAAAATTAGCAACAAGCACCTTCATCGTCATTAATTAATCTGAATTATGCCATTAATCATTCAATTATGGGTGAAATGGGGGCATCGCTATATATGATAGGTATTTAAGGCTATCATAGGGGGCCAAATGTGGTGTCTACACTTTCTTTCAGGCCCCGGCCCAGGTTAAGTATATTTTATTATCATTTTAAACATGATTAATTTTTAAGTGGGATTAAAGGACGATTAGTTTGGATTTTTAGTTAGATTAGAATTTTGAATAGCTTTGGAAAATTTTGAGCGCGTTGGGTCTAGTTTGACCGGGCCCGGGGTGGCCCATGTGACGCGTGTTAGCGTGGGAATTTTATTTTTTTTTAATTTTTGATCTTCGATTCTGAAAAATATTGACTTCCATATTTTTGAATTTTTTATATTTAAGCACAACAACTTTTATGTTTACTTCGTTTGCATTTGAAACTCAGAAATCACGCTTTTCAAGAAAAAAAGGGCAAATTCGTCTTTTACACCCCATTTGTGCATAAATTCCGAAAATTGAAAATCAAGAGGAAAATGTACTTTTTGAAAACTAGATTTTTTTACGATCGTTTTTCTCTTCTTCGTCGATTTCATCCGGGACTCGTAGATAGAAGTTTTAAGGACTTGAAGTTTATATCCAAATGGGGCCCACAAGTTGACTCAAACCCATTTCAACATTGAGAACCCAACGTTCTGTTCTTCTTCTCCATTCCGTTTTCTACAGCAACTGAACCCAAAAGAGATTTCTCTTCTTCTTCTCACCCTCTCTCTCTCTTCTTGTATGTCAATGGAATTGAGCCTAACTTGAAAAAAGGATTTCACCATCTTCATCTTCAACCTCTAAGCTTTCTACTGATGCACTTTTCAAGAAAATCCTGCTGAAACCAACACCATTTTCAAGCTTATCTTGCTGGTTTTATACCTATAGGTTGTTGGAAGTGGGTGGACCTCTTGGATAGGTTTCAAAGACTTTTCACCAACTAGAAGTGATGAACACCTATCCAAAAGCCATCAAAACCCAATCTAGGATGCATGTCCTCAAACTCAGCCATCATGATCAGCAAACAAACCTATCAAAAGCATAGAAACAGCACTAAACATGCAACCACGAAATTCCACAACATACAAGGAGTAGAAAATACCTATGGAGCTTGGTTGTGCTGTAATGGAGAACTTGATTCAATTCTTTGATGAAGAGTTCTTCTAAGATCAGAATCTCCAATGCCCAATCGTCTTCCACGCTATGACCCGCTTCAGATCTCTTTCCACAAGAGAGATGGTGGAATCTCCAAGAGAAAGGCTATCTAGAATCTCCAAGGAAACTAGAAGGGAACTGGAAGAGAGAGAGGGGAAGGAGAAGAATGCAACTCTTGAACTTTTGGGTTGATGGGCGTGAACTCCTCTTGATAGACCAAGCATCGACGTCCAAGGCCTCCCTTGTCCCCTTATTTATAGTCTTGTAACTCCTCTCTTTCTTAATTATTAGAAGTCCAACTTCTAGATTAATTAGTAAACCTTCATTCCACTACTACCACTATTAGAAGTCTCACTTCAAATAGAAATAGTAGCTTTCCTTTTTGAGTTCAAATAAAATTAGTAAAGATCCAATCTTGGGCTAGCGTGGGGACCACTAGGGATTCCATAGAAAGCTGGCTCCAACTGGGACACCGCGACCCCACATCTCATATGCAATCCTGGCTCACAGTTAATTGCAAATAACTCCACTATATAAATGCAATTGAACTCCAGTCTTAGGAATAAATTACATGAAGACCCTAAATTTCCCTATCACTACAAGTGGGCCCCTCTATCATTATCCATGGATCAATTGGACAGACTGTCCCACCAATTTTGACCCATATCTTATTATCCTTAAGACCCAATTAATTATAGTAATCATTAGTACCATCCAATTAACTCTTAATTGAGAATTGAGATGGGTGTACACTTACCAATGATAAATCCATTAATTGGCACAAGGGGATAATAGAGATAGATTCCATCTTGACCATTAAATGTTCCCACAGTCCTACTACCACGTACCCAAGACACCGAGGTGTTGACCTATAGTTGGCCTCACTCATTGCTGACTCAAAGCAAATGAATAGATAGAAACTTGAGTTCATTAATGTCCTAGGATTGAGAGCCTATTGCTAGGGAATTATGAGAGCAGACCTTTAAAGTAACGACAGTGTTCATAAGGTGCTTCTCATGGTCCTTCAATACATCCAATATACCAACACTATGATCTAGAATCTTACATTCTGATGATCGAGACAAATCACACTATCTTATAGTAATCAAAGTACTGCAACCTTGTCAGATGAGATGTCCAATCTCATCACTGGTTGTGAAGATATTCAAGTATGAGATTTGCTATACATATCTCCCGTATGTGGATCTCATCCATACACATGTATTGCATCTAGTATACTTATGGACTCCGGTTCATCTCATGAACCATCATGTCATTCGTATTTGTTATGTGCATTTAAGCAATAAACACCATTCATCTCATGAAAGGAAAGCATGAATATATTGATAAATAAAGAAATTAATTAATTTATTACATCAATCTTAATGGATTGAGACCATAAAACTAACATAGGTAAGGCCTTGTTCTATCCTTTTAGATATGGGTTTCTTACATCACTTGGAGGTTTTTTTTCATACATGCAAGACAGCTCTTTGAGAGCCCCTTCTCTTTCTAAAAATGTGGAGTTTTTGAATGGGTTTTTCATGGGATGTTGTGTAGATTGAAGACTATGCTGAGAAGGGAGTTTCTTGGAGTGTATTAGGATCCTTTTCAGCTCAAAGGCAAGTGAATAAATTAGATTGGAGTGCATGCATATGAGATGGGTTTCCTTTTTAAAGCTTGATTGAATTATTTTCTTAGAATTGGAAGGCTGTTTTCTTAATGATTTGGATCAAGTTATATATGATTTTGTGCAGGGAATGGTTTAATGCTGATTTAATGTAAGTTGTTTTAATGTTTCAGCTATGTGCAGAATTCTGCACTGCTGAAATTCAGAATTCTGCACTGCTTAGATTAAGAACTCTGCACTGCTGAAATTCAGAACGCTGCACTGCTGAAATTCAGAATTCTGCACTACTGAAATTAGTTGTTTCCTACATTGATTTATTGGATTCAAATCTGAACCTGTTTTCTTGAAATTCTGGTTTGAAATATGTTGTTTCCTGCACTAGTTTTTTGCATTCAAATCTGAAACAATTTTTCTTAAAATTCTGGTTTGAAATATGTTGCTTTCTACACTAGTTTATTGCACTCAAACCTGAAACTGTTTTTCTTGAAATTCTGATTTGAGATATGTTGTTTCCAGCCCATTTCAGCCCTGTTTCCAGCCCATTTTCAGCCCCATTTCAGCCCTGTTTCCAGCCCATTTTCAGCCCCATTTTCAGCCCTCTTTCCAGCCCATCTCAGGCCTGTTTCCAGCCCATTTTCAGGCCTGTTTCCAGCCCATTTCCTTCATTGTTTGAAGCCCATTTAGCACCTATTGATGCATGGAAGTCCGGAATGAATACATTGAAATGAATTCTTTTGAATTGTAAAATTTAAATGGGAAAAGTGATGGAATTGCTTGATGTTAGAATTACCCGGGAACTTATTAAAGTCTTAATATACACTTTATATCCTTAATTGTCAGAGATCTTCAGTGGCACCAAGCTCCTCATTTATTATCGACATTGGGAGCCTAAGTGTATATCTAGACAACCCGTGGTAAGCCATTGAACCATTATACACTACTTCATTCCAAGTCATAAAGTTTATATCTTTCTTTAATTTATAAATATTTTTGAAATAGATTGAGTGGTTCGCCACGTTTGAAAACATCGGTAAAACTACTCGTTTGAATTGTTTTATATTGTCCGTTTGTAAATTGTCCAGAGTAGTTATCTTTATCGATGAAAATGTATCGAAATGATTTGATTGTATCGATTCAGATTTTGTTCGGCGCCACTAAGCTTGGGTTACCTAGTTGGGCTGATCACCCGGCTTGGAATCCTTAAAACTATTGCCAACTGCAATTTGGACCCCTTTGATTGTTTGCTCCGGCCATGGCAACAGTTATTGATTGTTCCAGCCATTTTTATGGCAACGGTTATTGATTGTCCCGGCCATTTATATGGCGACGGTTATTCATTGATTGCTCTTGTTACCTTGGTAATAGGAGAATATAGCGAAATGTGGATTGCCAGTACTTTTAATTGATTCTTGGATAGTTTTGAAATGTGTAAATGTTTATCTTTTCTTTTCTTTTCAAGAATTAGTGACTTGGACTTATTTTCATACATGATTATCTTTCAAATGAACTTTATGATCCTATATATGTTTTGATAACCCTTGTATATCTCATCTGCTTTATTCACCTGCCAGACCGTCGTGTCTGATACTTCTCTGCTTGGTGTCAGATGTTGGACCCGCAGGTGTTGAGGTGGAGCGTGCCTTTGAGCCAGTAGAGCCTCCGGTGGAAGTGAGTGGTAGCCAGATGATGTCATGTAGACGTCATACCGGGCTTGGAGTTTCGTTAACATCTTTTGGGGATTGACTTTCTTCTATTCTGGGAACTTTGTTTATAGCCTTTGTTGGCCTTTATGGGTTGTATAAATTAATATACTTTTCTGTCCTCCTCACGATTTAAACTAACCTTGGGATTAAGCTATGATTATATTTCTCCTTTTGATGCAAAACTCTTGTGATTTAAGTATGTTATGATTGAATTTTATTTTGCTACATGCTTCTGCATATTGCTATTAGTTATGAAATTGATTAACAGGTTGTGATGGATGATCGCCTGGAATCCTCACTGCGGAATACTGTGGGAAAATAATTAGCGCGTGCGGGCGGAATTTTTTGACCCATCGTGCCGTGTCCCCCGAATTAAGGACTTGATTATCAGGGCCTCAGTCTGGGGGCATGACACTTTCCTCCATTTTCGATATATTTTGTGCATACGTGAATGTCATAGAATACCGCTGAGCTTGGACTTTCCTCTCAGTCTAATCCACTACTTAGGAGGTCCTTAAACATAAGGACAATCTGCAGATTAGTCGTGTATTTATACACATTCTTGTTTTGCCCGATTCGGCGGCCGGTTTCCCGCCCACCTTGTGTGGCACGGGCTTTCGTTTTGTTTCGTTTTGCTTGCTCTTGTCATCACGTATGACGGAGAAAGGATGAGCTCAATGTGGATTCATGAATCATGATGTTTTCTTGAAGCCTTGCCAGTTTTGTCTTGTACACTATACATGTTTTGTTTAGAACTTATGTCATGTTTTAAGCATTGATTATTCAGACTTTTAATTGATTTATTGTATGTCTAAATTGATCACCTGCCAGACCGTCGTATCTGACCCTTTTGCTTTGGTGTTTAGATGCAGGCGCCATTACCCCTGAGGAGGAGTGCCCGGAGGAGGCTTTTGAGCCACCCAGCCCATGAGTGGCAACCCGACGACGGCCTCTAGACGTCGGGTGGGGTCTTGAGCACGATACTTGGATGGGAATGGTTGTTTTTGTTGTTTTGGTTTGTATGGCCTTTATTGGCCCTTTGATACTTTGGGAATATGTAAACTTAACTTAACTCACTTTTGGTCACTTGAAACTTGAAGTAAACTATGGTAATGCTATGTTACACATTCTCCCTCTGAATGTTTATGTCCTTCGATTTATTTAACTTCTGCATCTTGGAATTACTAGTCTTGTATTGATAAGTTGTGATTGTCGCAACCCCGGACCGGGATCAGGGCCCGCGAATGAACACATACTTAAATAGTGTTTATGTGTGGTTACAACAATGAACATAACAATATACGCTCACTTAATTTCCCACAGGTTTCTGTGGTGAGGACATCACACACACTTACAAAACATTTACATTGGTGCGGAAGCGTGTAGCAAATCAAATCGGTAACTCATTCCACAATGCAAGACTGATAAATACATATAAATGACATGATGTCAAAGTGAGCAATGATCTCATTGGCATTCCCAAAATATAAAGTTAGAAGTTTAAACAAAAGATCAGTTAAATTAACATTCCCAAAAAAAAAAAAAAAATGGCCAACAAAGGCCAGTACAACCCAAAAGTATAAATCAAATGTCATTCTATAATTTTCCAAAATGTTGCGCAACTCTTAGCTCGAACCAATGTCTAAACGACATTGTCTGCTTGCCACTCTACTAAGCGTTGCGGTTCACTAACTGCTTCCTCTGGCTCCTCCTCAAAAGCAATAACGGGGACTGGACCGAGTACCACAAAATGGGTCAGACACGACGGTCTAGCAGGTGGGTGAATAGATAATACCATTAAAGAAATCGAAGGATAAATCGAAAAGACATTAAAATCTGTCCAAACATTTATTTTCATAAAACAAGATATATCATTTATCAAAATGCATATATAAGATAAAACATGCAGGATATCAAAGAACAGGGGACAGCAAGATGGTAACCACACTAAAGCTAAATCCTCTCTATCACTAACGTGATGAGAGCACATTCAGTGCGTTGGGCTAGAGCACGCGAAGTGACGATGACCAACATTATATACATATACATATAACTAGACAAGACCACGGCCACGGAACCGGGTAACGGGGCAGGACAGGATCCAAGTTGCAACTGGTGGGAGCATGAGGGGGAGGCCCAAGTTAGTTGATCAAACTGACAAGAACGTCCAAGCTTAGTGGTGCCGACTCATAGGTTACATGAGAAATCAAAATATGCATAAAACTATATTGGTGTAAAAACACTCAGGCAAGCGGGGCATGGTGCTCACAGGCACACATTTCACATCATTATCTTTTCATACATAGACAGGGCTAGCAAGGCATGTCAGGTGCATAAATCATAGCTTGAAACAAAACCAGTTATATCGGGTGAAATTGGGTTAGTACAAGTATAATCCGAATAAAATAGTACGATGAATCCTTATACAATCACAGACTATGTATTAGGGCTTCCGTATTCACACAATATGTATAAAGGTCTTGTATGTCTATTATTGCTCTTGGCATGGTACTCGAATGATGATAGATATTCCAAGTTTCCTTATACAGTTTGATAAATCCACAATTCCCAATACATTTCTAAAGTGGGGTATCTTTCCAAGTCGATCTCCTTATGTCATCCCCTAGGTCTTTCCAAGGTGGTAGGGCATCAAAACAACCCATCCAGACCATAAAATACCATATCTGAAAACAACAGAAAAGACCCAGGAATTCTGTACAGTTCGCTCGAGCGGACTGGGAGTTCGTTCGAGCGGACTGGTTCAAGTCAGTAGGGCTCAAGCGAAGGAGGAAGGAGGCTCGAGCAACCAAGGTTATGTGAGGGGTACGATCGAGCGAGGTTGAGTTTGCTCAAGCGAACTACTCCGAGTCAGGAAAGGTCGAGCGAAGAAGGAGGGAGGCTCGAGCGACCAAGGTTCTGTGAGGGGTTCACTCGAGCGAGGTTGAGTTCGCTCAAGCGAACTACTCTGGATCAGGAAGGCTCGAGCGAAGCATGTGGTTAGCTCAAGCGATTGAAGTTCTGTGAAGAGTTCGCTTGAGCGAGGTTGAGTTGGCTCGAGCGAACTGCTCCAGAAACTTGCAGAACCTGCAGTCCGAGTCCCCCTTCTTCTTTCATTTCTCAACACTAATGAAGCCAACACTTAACACAACAGTTATGGTCCTTTTTCCACCTACTTCAACCACATTCAAGTCCTCCAACAGCCATCCATTTAAACCATAAATCACATCCATTCTCCTTTCAAATCTCATTCAATGCACAACCACCAATAATGAGAGTCCATAGATATCAAAATACAACTTAAATGTACAACATTTAAGAGAACATTTAAAAGAGAAAGAAGCTCATGATCATGTACATTTCTAACAATCAATTTAGAGTATAATACACATGCAAGATGAATAGTGAAAGAAAATCCATAATCCCATTAAAACATGAAATCATTCAAAGAAAACCTATTCATCCACTTGCCTTGGCTCCCAATAGCTAATCAAGCTCTAAGCACTTCTCTCAAGCTCAAAATCCACAATCTACACAAAAACCCCCAAAATGACACCCATCACAAACCCTAGAATGTCAAAATCAAGAAATAGAAAGAGATAACTTCCAATAATGGAAATGAGGACTCTCTAGGGCTAGTAGAAGCACAATCTAGAAGATGGGAATAATTGCTTACATGGAAGGTCCTTTAATGGCAAGGGCTTGTTCAAAGTAAACCTTGGAGTAGATGGATTTGTCCACAAATGGTGTCAATAGGAAGCTAGCATAGTGAGGAAGAAGATTGTAGCCTCCATTTTTCCTTTAGCAAGAGTTTGATGAGAGCTTTGAGATGAAGAAGCAAAGAAAAAGGGTAAGGAACCCTAAGCTGCAACTCTCTGTTCTCTTAAGGGAAGGTTGCAAGAAAAACGAAGAAGAGAAGAAGGCTCCTCCTTTTATAGAAAGTGGGGGTGGGTCCCACCACTAAAGAATCTTGTGGGATCTAAAACATACGTTTCCGGACTTCAAACGAACTCGACGAAGAAGGAAGAATTGTTCGCCGAAATTTCTAGTTTCCAAAAATATATATTTCACGGGTTTCGGAGACATTGAAAATAGTGTCCAGATTTTTGTGCAAAAGACTAATTTACCCCTATCATTAGCAAAGTAAGGTCTAGAGGTCTCGAACGAAAACGGGGGAAATACGAAAGTTGTCGGAAATAATAAAATGAATTAAACGGGCAAACTACAGATTTTTCCGAGTATCAAATAAATCCCAAAATCACACAAAACACGATAAAGGAACCCCCAAAGGGTCCCACTAAACCAAAAGAGTTCTCAAAATAATCTAAAACTATATAAAAGCTATTCTAATCCCAACTTAACTAAAACTCACTAATCACACTTATAACTAAAGCACGTCTTAATTAGCACTAATCAAAAACTCTCGGGGCGGGGTCTTACAGTTATTGAGATTACTTACACGCTTCCGCAAATCATCGTTCGTGTGAGTTTGTTCCATGTTTGATTTGGGAATCCTCACCGCGGGAACCTATGGGTTAATCATAGTTGGATGCTTTAGTCGCGGGCTTGGGCTGAGGACCTCGATCCGGGGTCGCGACAAGACTGGTATCAAAGCGGGACATGTTTCAGGCATATAAAAGAAACTAGAAACTCTTAGGGATGTGGCGAGGATCCGTGAGCTCGTTAGATCGTTACTATGGACCTAAGAACCAAAACCGAACTTGTTATTATGTACTAACATTTTATTTTACAGCATCATGCCTCCAAGAAAAGCTTCGAATCAGAATGCTTCCGGGAGCAATACCAACAACAATAACAATGAAACAGATCACAAGCAACCACCTACCGTAACACAGTTTCAGGCACTCATGAAGGCCATGTTAGAATAACAGAGGCGAGCCAATGAAAACCATACTAGATTGCAAAGGGAAGCCAATGAAGTCCAAGCTAGGCTACAAAGAGAGGCCAATGAGAATCAAGCTAGGTTCCAAGAACAGCTAGCCAACCCCAGCCTAGGCAAGCTGGGGGCCCGAATATAATCATCAACAATAGAGACCAAGACCCTAACATATTGTTTGAGAGGTTTAGAAAGAGAGGACCCAAAGAGTTCTCAGGTCAAGAAGACCCTTTGGCTGCAGACGATTGGTTGGTCAACACGGAGAAAGTCTTTGATGTATTCACTTGTACAGGCATACAGAAGGTCAACCTCACAGCTTCTTTGTTTTACGGATTAGCAGACACATGGTGGCAAACGGTTAAAGAACCATACCAGACTATGGCAGATGAGGCTGCATGGGAGGCTTTTAAGACTCAATTCATTGATAAGTATGTCCCTTCACATATCAAGAGACAAAAAGCCATAGAGTTTCAGCAGCTCAAGCAGGGTAACATGACAGTCTTGGAATACGTCACAAAGTTTGAAAGACTTGCTAAATATGCCCGAGAGTTGATTGTTACCGAGCAAAAGAAGATCACGAAGTTCTTAGAAGGGCTGAACCCCATCATCATGAGGGATGCCACAGGGGTAGTTCCACCAGCCACTTTTGATGAAGCTGTCAAAAGAGCATACAAGTTTGAGGATATCAACAACCAGATCATCTGGGATAGAAAGCAACAGTACCACCAACAGAACAAGAAGCAAAGGCAAGAACAAAACCCTCCAAGGCAAGGTCCATGTGCACACTTTGGCAAAAATCATGAAACTGCACAATGTCGTAAAGCCACGGGCGCTTGCTTTCGGTGTGGGGCTATGGACCATGCCATTCGAGATTGCCCATAATTGCAAAACTAAGGCAATAGGAATCAACCACAGAGGCAAGCAGCTCCTCAAAATCAGGCACCAGCTCAGAACCAAGCCAGATCACCTCAGCAGCAACAGCAGCAAGGCAGACAACAAGCTCAGAATCAGAATGCTCGTCTTCCACAGCAGCAGCAGGACAGAAATGCACAAGGGAGGCAAAATAGGCCACAACAGCAAGGCTAGGCATACCATCTCAACCGTGTCGAGGCCGATGCTACGGGCGATGTAGTGGAAGGTAAACTTCTCATTTGTGAAGTAGAAGCTCAATTTTTATTTGATCATGGAAGCACTCATTCATTTTTATCTCCTATGTTTGCAAAGATGATTGCCATGCCATTTAGAGAACTTGATTTTATCTTGACTGTCACCACACCAGTAGGAAAACAGGTTGTTTGGAGAACCTATTATCCAAGTTGTTCGGTCCTATTAGGGGAGGTCAACCTTCCAGCATATCTTATTATTCTAGACATGCATGATTTTGATGTCATTCTAGGCATGGATTGGTTAGAGAAGTATCATGCAACCATGGATTGCTTTACTAAGACCATCACCTTTAAGTTGAAAGGAGGTCAGGTAAATTTGTTGATTCAGGGAAACAAGAAGAAAAACCCAATTGGATGTATTTCAGCACTAAAGGCAGGCACAATGGTACATAGTGGGTGTGAAGCTTTTATAGCGTTTATCACGGAGGATAAACGGTCCCAAGGGGTGGAGAAAATCCCCGTTGTGTACGAATTTCCGGATGTTTTTCCAGAAGAAATCCCGGGATTGCCACCAATTCGAGAAGTTGAGTTCATGATTGAGCTCCTTCAAGGGACAGCTCCGATTTCAATTGCACCTAAAAAGGATAACTAGGGGTATCACATACCCCTCACTCCTAAATGGGACATTGGGCTATCTAAAAACCAACGATCAATCATTCGCACAATAGAAATAACAGGCTCATTGCAAGGAGCCTAAACACAACGACAACAAGGAATCTAAGCACACCAACAATAAGAGATAAGGCAAACCTCTAGAAAATCTGATCTCAGAGTCACTGCTCTGTAGGGAAATCAGGCTGACGTCTCTCACCAACCAAAAGTGTTGCAGAACTGCCTGGATAATCCTAAGCTGGCTGAAACTGATCCTGTGTCTACGGGTATAGGGGCCACTGCTGAATAGGCTGCACCTCGAGTACTGCGTCAGTGGTACGGTCCATTAGTGGAAGCCTATGAGTCTGCTGGTGGTGTCCTGAAGCACGATTCCTCTTCCTTGGACAGTTGCGAACCTTGTGTCTAAAGTTCCCACTGACATAGCATGCTCCTGACCGCATCCAATGCTCGCTAGTCTCCGGACCTCTGTGATAGTGTTGTTGCCTTTATTGAAATTCCAAACCAATTCCCTGTTGCTCATCACCTTGGACTGCCTCGTCTTCATCCTTTTCCGGATACAGTTGCGTCGTCTCCATCCGTATGGAAGCTTTCCATTGGACAACCTTGTTAAGAGCGTCTTCAGCCTGCATCGCATTTTCCACATAAGCCTCATACGTAGGAAGCTCTCTGGGAGTCATGTGCAACTAGATGTCTGCTCAAAGACCGTCTATGAAATGTCTGATCTTCTCTGATTCTAGAGTGATAAGTCTTTCGGCGAATCATGATAAGCGGGTGAACTGTGCCTCATACTCCAGAACTGTCATGTCTACCTGAACTAGACGTGTGAACTCTCGAAGCTTCTGAGATCTGACAGGTGACGGGATGAACTTCCGAAGAAACTGCTCCTTGAATGTCTCCCAAGCTACTACATCATCCAGGTCTGTGTAAGGAGCTCTCACTGTCATCTACCATAACTCGGCTGCATCTCGTAACATGTAGGTCACTAGTTGTACTCGCTGTCCGCCCGTACACTGAAGCGTCCTGCAGATCTGATTCATCTCTATAATCCATGCATCTGCCTCCATCGGGTCTCCACATCCACTAAACTCTAAAGGTTTTCTCTTACGGAACCTCTCAAATAGCTCATACTGATCTAGCTCACGTGGTGTAACAACCGGTGGAAACTGCGAACTCTGTGGCTGCTGGGTCACACGGCTAATGATCTCTAATAACTGAATGTTGATCCTCGTCTGAGACTAAACAAACTGTTCGAATCTGTCCTCTATGGTGCACTGACTACCCCTATCCGAACTATGATGCTGCGACATAATCTGCAATTAAACATTTTTAGAACAAGCAAAACACAAAGACACAAACAAACATCAAACAACCATTGCATTACCAGTTTAAGTCTACCCAATCCTCACATCGAACCCTAAGAATTGCTAAGTATTTTAGTTGTCTGAGAATCGTAATGCTCTGATACCAAAATGTAAAGCCCCAAAATCCGGGCGCCTCGAATCTCGGGGCGCTATGAGAAAGTACCCAAGAGATGCGGAAAAATCCAGTAATATAATCAAGTTTGAATCTCATATGAGCAGGTAGATGGACAAAGTCCTATAATTTTATTTCACTTTAAGGGATTACAGGGTACTATCCATAATTAAACTAACTATTCAATCCTATGTCAACACGGCCAACTACAATAAAAGGAAAGAATAGAGATCTATCTGATAGACGCCTCTCGGTGCACCAACTGCACCATTCTCTGAACCCTATGGCAGCGGATCAACCGCCAAGCAGTTCTATCAATCAAAGAAAGCGGAAGAGAATATACCTGAAAACACCAAGGATTGGGTCAGGCTCGATGAGGCAGGAAAATGGGCATGTTTAGATGGCAATACATTATATTAACAGATAGGGACGAAGACCATACCTAATCCCAGCTGTACCTGCGTGATTAGTACTTCAATAATAATGTAGGATATCAGAGTGCGACATAAACAATGTGGAGTGTAGTGCATGAACGGTAATCAAGATGATAATATAACAGATGTTAGCTACAATATATCAGATAGACAAGAGAAGCCATCATCATCAATATATTGTATAAACCATGCAATACATCTATGACACCAGTAATAGAAGTAACCAGAGGAAGTAACCCTACCATATCCACAATCATCGTATCTGGATCCAACCGTGTCAACGTCAACAGTCAAGGACAGTGAGCAACGACATCCTGAATACGTAATATTAATACATCTAATATACATCCATAAGAGCACATAAGGTACGTCCACAGTTGAAGTACAAGGGACGTGGGAGGTCAGAGCCAACCCATCGTCATTGTCTCATCGAATAGGAGCATACAAAAGTTCATCAATATCCATAGCCACAGCCAAGTCCCAGCCATTGGTCTTACGTGCTATATCAACATCAATCACTCATCCATAGCCACATCCAAGTCCCAATCATTGGTCTTACGTGCTAGATCAACATCACCATCCATCCACACCCGGTCCGAGCACCGACGGTCTCAGTACCCTTCCCACACCGGTATCTACTGTGTCAACTAACAATATCTTAATATCTATGTCCATGCCGGCATCATAACCCTCGGCAGACCAATCGTACATCCACAAATCCTACAGACCACTAGGTGGGGGTACTCCGAACAGGATAGCTTTATCATAATTAATATGAGACGATATTAGTCAAGGGCATGAGGCACGAAGTTCAGGTATAAGTAATCTATCCTTACGATTCTCAATAGTTAATAATGCAAACCCTTGTAAACTCCGCTTCTCGATATGCTTAATTAACATTATCTCATTATACAGTCCGTCCATCAATATCTACCGTTAAGTTCCCAATGTTACAGGTCAGGACTTCAAGTTCCATGTCCTAACATCTCATCTAATACGGACCGGGATCATGGATCAAAGCTTAAGTGCAATGCCCTGATTATAGTACCTCTCAAGGCCAACATCCAAGGTTCAGACCTACCAGCCAGCCTTAGTATCCACTTCATCAATATAAGTATCATTTGTCACGAGTCTATAGATGATCGCTGCCCCTCCATTCAGTTCTTGGGCCCCACTTCACCTAAGACAGTGATCACGGAGTCCTCGATCCTTATTATGTATCCTTGGTGCTCCTGAAGGTATTTAGCATCATAGGACATCCATAACCATTGAATCAGGTTCCGTTTACAACCCTAGACGCTACTTAGGTGGCTACACGGGTCAGGGTTAAGCCCGGCCCTTGACTCGTGTCTAGTGTATCACAAACATTCCAAATGAAAGGTCAACGGGGCCCACACATGGTCAAATCATAGAAGGGAACTAAACCTGGGAAATCACTATTTACAGTGTACCGGGTTGACATCATAGGTCCACGGGTCGACCTGGCACTCTGTGAAAATGGACAGCTAGCTAAGAGTCATAAAACACAGTCTGCAGTATTCCCGATCGACATCATGGTCATCCGGTCGACCGGGTACACTGCGGGCATTTTCACAAACATCTGGCAGGTGGGGAAAAATGCAGTGGCTGGCTGGTCGACCGGGTACACTGGGTCTGTACCGTGTGTGTGGTTTTCTTCTCCCAATTGTGAGGGAGCCCTTCTGTGTGCCCGGTCGCCATCCTGGGTGACCAGGTCGACCGGGGTACTCACGGAATCCCTTATTTTTAGAATTCTGCGATTTTCATTTTCCATTAAAACTCCATCAAATCCAACCCAGATCTACACTGATCATCTCCAGACATCATACACACCTCCCACATCATGATCTTATCACAAATGGACCATTGATCTTTCAAATGGGGAATTCCCATCCATCAATGGCCAAAAACACCTAAGAAAGGCTTAGAACAACAATCCCACACATTACATCATCCAATCAACCACACATAAACATAAATCATGCTAAACATCCATAAAAAACAATAATTATAAACCTCAGCATATTAATCAAATTAATTAAAGAATCTAAACATGTCCACTTGCCTATTTAGGAAGAAAACTCCTCAATTAGCTTGGCTAGATGTAGATGGGGCTCTTGCTTCAATAATTGGAGGGCTAAGATCTAGAGAGAGAAACCCTAATCTCTAATTTAGAGAGAGAGAGAGATGGGAGGAAAATTGTAGTGAAATGAGGACAATGGATGAAAGGGGTTTCTTTTATAGAGTTGGGTTGGGTTATAGTCTAAAATGTCGTCTCTTGTTAATGTGAGTTTATGATAAAGGCGGGGGTATTTAGGGAAGGTTAAAATGGATTCACTAAAGGGTCCTTAATCTTATAATGTAAGCTGAATTAATTAGAATTACCAACTACTCATGCTAATCACCTACTAAATAGGATAATCAAGGGTTGACTTGGTCAAATTGGGTCCCACTAGGTATTTCTAGGGACGGGTCCTCACATAGCGGCCTTTGTATCCCGATGCCTTACTTGTCAGCAGATCAAGGCAGAACACCAGAAGCCTCCAGGGTTGTTGTAGCCATTGGATATTGCGGAGTGGAAATGGGAGCACATCGCTATGGATTTCGTCTCTGGTTTGCCTACTACCAAGAAGGGGAACAATGTTGTTTGGGTTATAGTGGATTGCCTTACGAAGTTTGCTCACTTCATTCCTATGAAGACAGGGAGTAAGATGCACATGGCACCACTTGCAGCTTTATTCGTGACTGAGACTGTCAGCAGACATGGACAGCCCAGCCCACCTCCATCACTTCCGACAGAGATAGCAGATTTGTTTCGAGGTTTTGGAAGACCTTATTTGAATCTATGGGCACCAAGTTGCAATTCAGTACTGCATACCATCCTTAGACAGATGGCCAGTCAGAGCAAACTATACAGACGTTAGAGGACATGCTACGTGCTTGTGTGCTAGATTTCAAGGTTCAATGGGATGAATACCTGCCACTTTGTGAGTTCGAGTACAATAACAGCTACCATTCCAGCATTGGTATGGCACCTTTCGAAGCACTTTATGGTAGGAAATGCAGAACCCCTGTTTGCTGGGAAGAAGTCGGTGTTCGTAGCTTCCACGGACCGACAATAGTTGGAGAAATAAGTGATAAGATCAGGTTGATTCAAGAACCGTTAAAGGTTGCCAGAAGTAGACAAAAAAGCTATGCTGATACTCGTAGAAGAGATTTATGGTTTAAAGAGGGTGATAAAGTATTTTTTAAAGTATCTCCGGTCCGAGGAACTCTAAGATTTAGACAGAAAGGCAAGCTTGCGAGAAGGTATATCGGACCGTATGAGATCTTGAGCAAGATTGGAGACGTTGCCTATAGACTTGCATTACCGTTGGAACTCTCCGGGGTACACAATGTTTTTCACGTCTCTATGTTGAAGAAATACGTCCCAAATCCTTCACACGTATTGTAGCATGAACCACTAAAAATTCAAGAAGATGCTTCGTATGTGGAAAAGCCGATCAGAATTGTTAATACCAAGGAACAAGAATTAAGAAACCAGACAATTCATTGGGTCAAAGTACAGTGGGAAAATCATGAGCTAGAAGAAGCGACATGGGAACTAAGAGAACAAGTCCAGAGAAAGTATCCTGATTTGTTGCCCGAGGTATAACTATTTTTATTTGGAGGACCAAATAACCTAAGGGGTGGAGGATGTCAAACCCTGACCCAGGATTAGCACGATTAGTGCCACTTAAGTGCGTGTTTAGTCATAATGTGGGTTTAGTGTTCGGGGGTTAGAAATTGGTTCGATTTAGTCTTGGAATTAGCTTTGGGAATTTTGAGAACGCTTTATGTTAGCCAGTCACGCTCAGGGGTGCCTTGAGTGTACGTGTAAGATTGGCAGGGAATTTTAGTTCTCTGATTTTAATCGTGACTTCAATCTCTTTTGAATGGCTTTATTTTTACTTTTCAACTTTTTTTTTCAGCTCGCCCGTGTTTGAGGCCCAGAAACCCAAGTTTTAGCCCAAAAGGGTAAAACAGCCCATTCACACTAAATCTGGACCCAAATTTCGAAATCTCAAAACTATGCCAAATTTATACTTTTTGGAAACTAGATTTAATCGTTGCAAGTTTTGAAGTCAATGGGGCCCAAAAACCCAGTTGACTTAAGTGTCATCTCCTTCATTCTCCCTCCCACGTTCCAGATTTTATTTCCTGCAACTTCACCTTCAAGCCAGCTGAGAGAGATATTTTTTTTTCTCTTGTCTTCCTCATCTTGCATGCCCCACTTTTAGACCTCCAATTGGAAATCTGAGACCACCATCTTTTTCCTCTCATTGCAAGCTTTCCATTGCTATCCTTTGTGTTCCAATCCCAGCTGAACAACCCCTTCTTCTTACTTGTTTCTCTTGGTTTGGTTAGCTACAGGTAAAGGACCTTCTTCATCTTCTTAATGGAGTTTTCTTAGGCCCTTAGGATTTTGTTTTAATCACATGCAAAACCCCTTTCGAAATGGGTTCTTTGTTTCACATTTTTAGTGGGTTTTGAGTTGTGTTTTGGGGCTTCCTTGTAAAGCTCGGTTCAGTTGTAGGAAGTGTTGGAAATAGGTGGGCCTCTGAGATAGGTTTCAAAAACTTTTGACCAACTTGATGTAGTGATCATCTATCCAGAAGGCTACAAAACCCAATCCAGGATCCATGTCCTCTTTCTCATGATCATGTACAGTAGAAAACTCTATCTAGAAGATAGAAATAGTAGCATACAAGCAACCATGAAATCCACAACATACAAGGAAGTAGATCATACCTATGGAGCTCGGTTGTGCTCTAAGGGAGGAGTTGATTTCTTTCTTTAATGATGAAACACTTTTACAAACCAAATCAGAATCTCCAAGACCTCTTGGCCTTCCACGCTATGACCCGAATCAGATCTCTTTCCTCAAGGAAGATGATGGGATCTCCAAGAGAAAAACCAACTAGAAACTCAAGGGAAACCGGAAGAGAACTAGAAGAGGAAGAGGAGAATATGCATGTGCAACTCTTGCACAACAAGGGCGTTGGGCGTGAATCCCTAGGGGGATATAGTGCATGGACGTCCAAGGGCTCCCTCCTCTTCCTTTTATAGCTTTTCAACTCTTCTCTTTGTGTATTATTAGAAGCCTAACTTCCATTATACTTAGTAACCCTCTGTTCCACTATTACCACTATTAGAAGTCTCACTTCAAATAGAAATAGTAGAATTCCTTTTGAGTTCAAATAGAATTAGTAAAGATCCAATTTTGGGTTAGCATGGGGACCACTAGGGATTCCATAAAAAGCTGGCTGCAACTGGGACATCGTGACCCCACATCTCATGTGCATTCCGGGCCCACAGTTAATTGCAAATAACTCCACTAAATAAATGCAATGAACTCCAGTCTTAGGAATAAATTACATGAAGACCCTAAACTTCCAAATGTCCACAAGTAAGCCCCTCCATCAATATCCATGGATAAATTGGACCTGTCTTCCAAACTTAGATCCATATCTTATTATCCTTGAGCCCCAATTAATTATAATGATCATTTGGTACCGATCCAATTAACTCTTAATTGGAATGGGTGCGCACTTACCAATGATAAATCCATTAATTGGCACAAGGGGATATTAAAGATAGATTCCATCTTGACCATTGAATGTTCCCACAGCTCTACTACCATGTACCCAAATCACCGAGGTGTTGACCTACAATTGGCCTCACTCATTGGTGACTCAAAGCAAACGAATAGATAGAAACTTGAGTTCATTAATGTCCTATGATTGAGAGCCTATTGCTAGGGAATTATGAGAGCAGACCTTTAAAGTAAAGACAGTGTTCATAAGGTGCTTCTCATGGTCCTTCAATACATCCAATGTACCAGCACTATGATCTAGAATCTTACATTCTGATGATCGAGACAAATCACACTATCTCATAGAAAATAAAGTACTGCAACCTTGTCAGATGAGATGTCCAATCTCATCACTGGTTGTGAAGATATTCAAGTATGAGATTTGCTATACATATCTCCCGTATGTGGATCTCATCCATACACATGTATTGCATCTAGTATACTTATGGACTCCGGTTCATCTCATGAACCATCATGTCATTCGTATTTGTTATGTGCAAACAAGTAATAAAACACCATTCATCTCATGAAAGGAAAGCATGAATATATTGATAAATAATGAAATTAATCAATTTATTACATCAATCTTAATGGATTGAGACCATAAAACTAACAATCTCCCACTTGGGCTCAATGCCATTCAGGGTTGCATCTCATGCTCATCGCATTTACATACTGCACAAAGACTTTGGTGGTCAAAGGCCTAGTAAAGTGATCTCCTAAATTGTCTGCAGAGTTTATCTTGGTGATTGCAGAATCACGTCTCTGCACAATCTCTATGATCATGTGTTTTTCCCCTCTGTATGTGTTTTTGGCTTTGAGTTCCTTGGACTTAGTGACTGCCCTACTGTTATCACAGAAAACTGTGAGCGGTTGTCCTGCCAAAAGTACTACTCCAAGTTCCATAAGGAATCTTTTAAGCCAAACCGCTTCCTTAACTGCTTCTTAAGCAGTTACAACATAAACACATACCCAGTAGTTGATTTCTTGGAATCCTTATCTGACATGAAGTCAGTATCTTTGTTACCGACTGTAATCAACTCATCACTGCTGCAAATCAACATGTGATCTCTAGTCCTTCTCAAGTATTAGAGAATACATCTTACAACAGTCCAATGGTTAGGACCTGAGTTAGACTGATATCTGCTGACTAGGCCCACAGCGTGACAGATATCTGGTGTAGTACAAAGCATAGCTAACCGTACCAGCACCTTATCTATGTACGCATCATGGGATAAGCCTATCATCCTATTTCTCCGGTCTCAATGGCAATTAATCCTTAGGATGTAGATGGCCTCTCCCAAGTCCTTTATATCAAAAAGTCTTAGCCAACTAAACTTTTATTGTTGACAACATCCCTATAGCATTCCCTAGGAGAAAGATGTCATCGACATATAATACTAGAAAGACTACCCTGCCTCCTATAGTTTTCATGTACACTCATGACTCATCTAGATTTTGACAAAAATCAAATGACTTGATTGCCTAGTGAAAACGGATGTTCCAGGTTCGGGATGCCTGCTTCAGTCCATAAATGAACTTCTGCAACTTGCAAACTCTTTGCTATTGGTTGTTAGCCATAAAACCATCTGGCTGCATCATATAGATGTCTTCCTCAAGATGGCCGTTTGAGAAAACGCCGTCTTGACATCCATTTGCCAAATCTCGTAAACGAGATGAACTGCAATGCATGAGAGTATTCAGATAGAGTTAAGCATGGCTACCGGCGAGAAGGTTTTCTCATAATCGATATCTTCTTTCTGAGTATATCCTCTCGCAATAAGCCTAACCTTAAAGGTCTCAACTCTTCCATCTGGTCCTCTATTTTTCTTGTAGACTCACTTGCACCCAATAGGTCTAATATTGGCAAGCAAGTCCACAAGTGTGCAGACCTGATTAGAGTATATAGACTCCATCTCAGCTTTCATAGCATCTTGCCAATCTTCCCGAATCTATGTCATTGATTGCTTCATCATAGTTACAGGAATCTTGTTCCAGTTCTTCCGAGATTGCCTCGTAAGACTCTCCCAAAAACTTAGAACCTGTCTGGGGTCCTGACAATGCTCCCACTACGACAAGGCACTGGTGTAATTACTGGGTTAGGTATGGCTGAATTTTCTTCAAGTTCAGTCATATTTGGATTTGGAATTGATCTCTCTTTGAATTTCTTCCAAGATAACATTTTCTAAAGATTTCCAGTCAATCATATAATCTTCCTCCAGAGAAAACCGCATTGGTGCTGATAAGCACTTTCTGCTCTCTCTGGGATTATAGAATAACCAACCTTTAGTTCCTTTGGGATATTCAATAAAAGTGTATACTTCCGACTTCAATTCCAAATTATCCGTCTTAACCTTCAGCACGAGTGCCGGACAACCCTTATGTTGTAGACTAGGCTTTTGCCCGGACCACAACTCCCGAGGAGTCTTAGGTACAGACTTAAATGGAACGAGGTTTAGTAAAACATATCCCTATAGGTAACCATGAGAAACTCAAACATAGACCTGATCATATCTAAAAGAGTCTAGTTCCTTCTTTCTGCTACTCCGTTCTGTTGAGGCATACCAGGAGCAGACAACTGGGATAAAATCCCATTTTCTGATAAGTATCCCATAAAATCAGTGGAGAGATGTTCTCTTCCTCGATCTCATCGAAGAGTATTTATACTTTTACCTAAATGCTTTTCTACTTCCGCTCGAAACTCTTTGAACTTTTCATAAGTCTCAGACTTGCGGTGCATAAGGTATATGTATTCATGTCTTGAGTCATCATCGGTGAAAGTGATGAAGTACTCATATCAATCTCTCGCTTCAATATTTATGGGTCCATACACATCAATATATACTAATTCCAATAAATCTTTGGCCTTACTGCCCTTAGAGGAAACTGGTCTTTTGGTCATTATGCCTTCCAGACAGGACTCGCAGAAGGCATTGGTTCTATCACCAATGAAGGTAAGATACCATCTTTCACTAGCCTGTCAATCCTATTTAGGTTTATATGACCTAGCCTCTGGTGCCAAAGTTTCGTTGGATTAGATGAAAGTGACTTCCTCTCTAATGATAGTCTATTATTAATTTCAGTGTCATGTATCTCATACATTGTGGGAGTTAACAAATAAAAGCCATTGATTTCCTTGTAAGAAAGTATCGTGTCTCTTTAAGACAATTTCAGTACCAAAAGTAATAGAATAACTCTTATTCATCATACTAGAAACTGAAATTCAAATTCTATCTTAAAACGGTACATATAATGTATCTGACAAAATCAACTTAATATCTGAAAATAACGAAGTAACTACTCCCACTGTCATTGTATCTGCCTTGGCTTCCAATCCCAGGTTAGCAATGATTTCTTCGCCACTAATCCTTCTAGTTACCTGTAACTCCTGCAACGTATTACATATGTGATTAGTCGCACCGGAGTCTACACACCAGGATTCTGAAGTACTAGTTGCAAAACTAACTTCAGAAACAAGTGACTCAATCATACTTGAGGTTCCTTTCTTAGATAGAAGATCTGGACAATTCCTTTTCCAATGTCCTGTCATACCACAATGGAAACACTTTCCCTTTACTCTCGTACCCTTAGCCTTGGCCATACCATAAGTAGAACCATTCTCCACCTTAGGACCCTTGATGACTGATTTCTTCTTGCTATCTCGGTCTTTGCCTTTTGGCTTGGTCCTAACAAATGACTTTCTGTCATGAGGGGATTTTACTCTTTCTTCATGATTTCCTCAGTCATTATCAGCTGGCGAGACAACTCAGCTATAGTCATTTCCAATTTATTATAATTGATCTTGAAATGATTGAAAGAATCCGGTAGTGACTGAAGGATCATGTCGATCTGCAATTCTGTATCAATCTTAGCACCCAGTACATCTAAATCATTCAGTGCGAAACTCATTTTTAACAAATGTTCTTGCACTGGGGTTCCCTCAGCCATCTTTGTGTTTATCAGCACCTTCATAACAGCTTGCCTAGCAGGTCTAAACTGATCTGCAAACATCTCCTTTAAGTTTGATATAATATCGTATCCTGACTCATAGGATTGATGTTGGTGTTGTAAAACACTAGACATGGATGCCTGTATAAAATATCTGGCCATCTTATTGTCTTTGGTCCACTTGGTGTAAAGGTATTTCTCAAATTGTGATGCATCAAGCTCAGGCTCAGGAAGGGAGGGTATGGTAATGACATATCTGCATCCTGAAACTGTCAGGACAATGTCCAGGGCCATTTTCTAGTCTATAAAGTTGGATTCCACCAACCTATTCTGGTTGAGGATGGTCGCAAGTGGAAGAATAGTATTGGAATTCATGCTGAATTAATTGTAGCACATAACCATACATTCAATTAAATAATATTAATGACATTAAGGTTTAGTAATCTACCAAATTTATGTGGGAATCCTCATAATCATTAAATTCAGAATACATCGGAATTCTGATCCCTGGGATATGCCTCCTTGGGGAGTGTGAATACCACCTAGATTGGTGCGAATCAAAGTGAGTCAAAATTATTGATTAAGACTAACTATCCATGATCCCCTATCTTTCATTATTATCTAGGTATCTCATACCAAATAATGTATGACTCCCGATTAGCTTTGGTTTCTAAAATACATGAGGCAAATCCTCGGGGATACTACATCACTATTTTAGTTAAGTGTGACCCACCAATCAGCATTGCGTGACAACCATTGTGGGCAGCTCCTCCTTTGGGAGTACACCCCCACCCCGTCTCACCAACACTATCCTTTTGGGAGATCCATATCTAGTAACCAGAAAAATAAAAACCCTCCATGGGGAACGGCCATTCTCAAGATGGCGCGAGGCTAATACTTTCCTTACAATGGACCTATGGTGGAAAACCATGGAGATATAAGATTTAAATGCCCCGCTCCCACTTAGCAATTTAGATTTGAGGATTTTCCTTTTAAGGTATTAGGGCCCACATATATAAATATGAACATCAAATCATCTCATGATGTGATCAAAGATTGGTTCCAAGTCAAGTTATTTTAAGGAAAGTCCAGTTTCTTAAATTAGTGTTACCAATGTATCCATCTCATGGGTCATCAACACGAATTATAACTCTTTCCAAAAATTAATTTGATTTGACCAGTTTTAGTAACTTGCTATGTTTGGATCAGATTTGGAAACATTCTAAATCAAGCATTCATCCATAAATAGAAAATGCTAAAAATAGTAACTAGTCCTCTCCTCCAGATGGCCCTAACGGAATAGACTTCTTGGACTTCTAGACTTTCCAAAACTTTGGGATTCCACAAACTCTTTGGGCATCTCCAAAACACCTTTTGGTAATCTTTAAACTCTTTGATTAGGAGTCCAACTTCACTTTCCTTCTTCGTCTCGGACATCGCCGGAATTTACAAATTTAGAAAATTACATAAATTCCTATGTCTCTACAGTGAGACTTACATGGTAATCTAAACATGGAAATAAAAGGGCTATAGGGAAACCACCATGCCTTGCCCTTTCACAGGAAACCAAGGAAACCATGATGCCCTTTACACTTAGCCTTAAATAAACCAACAATCATATAAAGAAAGTAAAAGACTTGTGGGCCATATGGAGAGGACAAGATCACCTGCAAGTTAGTATCTCATACAACCAAGCAACTCACAAAACCGGGTTACCAAACAACAATGGAAAATCAAGATGCCAAAAGTTGTCATCCTTTTGAAATTATGCACTCCGCAAAGGGGGTCCGGGGGTGTCCCCTGGTGGGGTTCGAGCTGTATTCGCTCGAGCGAACCCTCCCAAAATGCTATTCGCTTGAACAAACCCTCCATTTCGCTTGAGCGAACTGTACAGAATTATTGGGCTGTTTCCAAACATGATCAAAAGGTTATTTTAAGGTCCAGTGAGGTTGGTTTAGAGTCCCAATATGATGTAGAGGAATAAGAGGTGTTATATGGAAATTGATTTGAAAAAGAACCCCAATTCCGGAGATTTATTGAGGATAATAGGCTTATCAATTTGTATAGGGAACTCGGGATGTGTCAAACCTTCCTGAGTACCAAGCCATGAGCTCTAACTGACAAACGGGACCCTTATACCTATTGTTTAAATCCTTAAACCTCAATGTATGGTCTAGAAATATGCGGGGGTCCATTGCGTCCGCTTTTACTTAATGTCATATGTTTTCAACAAGTTTTCGCGTATTAGTACAAGTGGCATTTCAAAACCACTGAAATCTGTAAGTTGAATATTTGATTAGCCTTATGCATTTGGATAAGACATTATTGTGTTAAATGCGCTTACGAGCCTTCAATTCAGTTTGTTTTGGGTGTTACACACTCCTTTAGATATGTATATGTTTTGAATGCGTTTTGACTTATGAGTCGGCGCCACTAAGCTTGGACGACCTTGTCGGTTTGATCCACCGACTTGGGGTCCCCCGTTTTGCTTCTATCAGCTGCAGTCTGACTTCTGTTCTGTCTCGTCACCCGATTCCACGGCCGTGGTTTTGCTCAGTATATTCATATATGTATACAGTTGTTTCTCGCCACCTCGTGTGCACTGAGACCAACGCCTTTAGTGTGCTTTCATCATATTAGTGATGGAGGATTTAGCTTAAGTGTGGTTGCCATCTTGTCAGTTCATGTTCCTTGTTACCCTTCATGATTTATACTGCATTTGTATTTTAAATAAACAATGCATCCTGTTTTATGACAATTATTGTTTTAATAAGATTTCATTATGTTTTAAGTTATACTTTGATTTCTTTTCTTGTATTATCTATTCACCCACTGATGTGATCAATATCAATCATAAAATACTGCAAGGGCACGGGTGTCTAGATGAGACAATGGCAAGAACGGGTCGAACCCATAAGGAGCTAATTAAAAAAACTTTTAGATTAAGAAAACTAATTAACTACAATCAAGGAAAGTTTTGAGTATTTAGAAATAAAATCAAGCAACTAATTTAGAAAGATGAAAAACTACAAATCAATGAAAGCGATTAGAGCATAAGAATCCAATAAGCATCCGCAAATTATTTATCAAGTAATCCTAATTTGTTCCAATTTTTTTTCTTTAAATCAAAGATAAATCAATGTTTTTAATTTGGAAAATCTAACTTTTAAAATCCCTTTTCAATCATAAAAATTCAAAACTCAAGACTTCCTTCATCTCATAAAAGAATAAAAATAATTTAAGAACTACCCATTACAAGTAAGTATAAACCATCAAAAGATCTAAATCCTAAGCATGGCCTATCAAACCTAAGCATGAATAGTCAAAAACCAATTTTTAATTTCAAAATTCAAGAATGGAGATTTACCTAGGGCACAAAGACAAGCCTATTAATCATTAAGCACATAATCATGGAATACACATTAGAATTACTAAATAAATAAAAAGAGGTTACTTACCTTCATCCATAGTTCTAATCAAGAAAATTATCTTGCCATTGCAAAGAATGCTTCTTGATTTTTCATTAAAAATCGTATCTTTACAACTTCTCCTTCACAAAAATTCTCCTTCAAAATAAATCCTTGGACATGGCCCAAGGCTACCAAAATAAAATAAAGAAAATACTAATGGAAAACAAGAAAGGAAGAAAAGAAAGAACGGAATTGGAGAGAGGGCTGGATGTGAGATCTTGCATACCTCTAAGGAGAATGGGACGTCCAGTATATATAGCATTTGATTCCCTTAATCCCACAGAACTTTCCATTGTCATGTTGCTATTTCCATGCTAATAGTTATTGCAAGTAGAATTGACTTCTTCGTTTGTTTAGAAGTCTTGCTAAATCAAACTCTTTGATTGGCCACAAGACAACTCATGTGAATCTCCAATGGATACTTCCATGTGTAGATGATACTCTCCAACGTGTCCTTGTTTATTATTATTTTTTTTCCAACCATACATCTTTAATATGCATGTGGGCCATGTCCATATTATTAGATTGATGAGTTGTATTGATGAAGGAAAAATGGCAAGAGAGAAGCATGAGTTTGACAGATTGGAGACGAATATTAGGAAGAGAAAAACTAGGGAGTGTTTCCAATCCTACCTTCTTGTTGGGCAAGAGTTTCTAAAATTGATTCCACTTGTGTTTATTCGAATTTTCTCATCATTGGGCCCACAAATCTTAAAATTATCTTCAATGAATTAAATCTGAAATATTTTCTTCTTCACATGAGAGTGGGCCCGCATGGGCATGAAATCTTGGAGTGGTATGGCTTGGACATCCTCTGTGAATTCCTTCTCTTCTTTTCTTTTCAAGGTGGGTCCCAAAAAGCTGAAGATTCCCTACAAGAAAAAAAAAATAATAATTCAGCCATCATATGTATAAAATTAATAAATGTCATGCATGGGACCCGAATGAGATCATGCACATGAATGCACCAAACTGGATAATTTTCCATGAACTAATTGATGATGCAAGAGTAGAAAAAACTAATTGGTGTGACATTAAGATGAATGATTTCATAAAATTCATGCAAGATTGACGATTATGAATGCTTTTGATTAAAATTCCAACGTTGACGTTCAAATGCATGGAATTATGAAATTCTATGAAATTGAGTGCAAATTACTCTATTTCAGTCCACAAAGTAACAAAAAATGATGAATGAGAACTACAATTTTGTGGACTCGTCACACCCCCAAAACAGCTTTTTGCTAGTCCTCGAAGCAAAATAAGTGAAAAAGGAGAAGTTTACTATCCTAACAAATGCATAAAAACTAAAAGAAAAATGCCACTTTCGCTGGCCTTCTCGACTGCATTTAGCGTATGCAGCAAGCCCTTAAACCCCTAGGTTCCCCCTAGTGGACGAGTTGTGCCTTGTGAGGGTTTGCAGTGAATTTACCTACAAAATTCTTTTTCTTTTTTTTTTTGTTTTTTTTTTTTGCAAAGAAAATCCAGGGAAACTTCTTCCAAGAGAAAATTTATAGACACCGAATATTCTTAGTTCTCGAAATTTTCAAAGAAAAATCTTAAATTCGGTTCACCAATCCCATCTTTTGGTCAGAAATTCTCGAAATCATGCTAAATTGATCGTGCACGGTGATAAGTATGTATACGTAATAAGCATCAAATGATCTACCAAGAATGTCCATGAAAATAAAATAAAAATTATATTCTGGGCCGCCTAACTTTAGCAAAGAAAAATAGTCTTCCTCTCAAGGCAATAATGACGGCTTTCGCACTACTGTTTTCTCAAAGGCCGCAAATTTTTTTTTCAAACAGACACATGTGACTGTGCAATGCCTAGGTCCCTTAAGCTTTCTAATTAACCCATGTAACGAGTATTAGGCCAATGACTCCCAAACTAGATGGCTTTAGGGCACTAGGTATGTAAATACCCCTACGGTCTTACTGACTCAGGTTAAAAAGGCTGCGAACCCAAACTAGTCACAAACTTTTTATTCTTTTTAAGACTTCTAACTAAACACTTTCTTTTTTTCTTCTTCATTTTTTTTCTTTTTTCTCTTTTTTTTTTTTGCAAACCCCAACAATAGGCAGCCCTTTTCAATTCTCCCGAACTAATCCACTGGTTTTGGTTGGCCTAACCATCCCGATGAATCAGGTAGACTTACAAGGCTAAACTTCAGAAAGTCATCCTATCTTTCTTGAGAAATCCCGAATTCGATACTAATGCTTCCTATCCAAAATCTTGATAGATGTATATGTATTTCAGTGAAAAACAAAGTTTGAAATATTCTAGAAAAGTCTTGAACTTTCATTTTACTTCCTTCCAAGGATTTCGAAATTCCGGGTTTCCGAGCATCGTTGAATTTTATCAATTCCTTTGAAAACTTCCATTTAAAAAAAATAAAATAACATTGCACAAACGAAAAGTTTTCCTAAAATTTAAAAAAAAATTAAAAGTTTGCCTAAAATTGAAAAAAAATCACCTAAATTTGGACAATACTTGTTCCCACCCCCAAACCTAAACTAGACAGTGTCCTCGATGTCATGCATGTAATGCAGAAATTGATAATGGAACATGAGGGAAAATAAATAGTAGGAGGTAAAGGAAAGAAGTTACTTGATGATTTTGCATGGCGCTCCCTATCCAAAGTTAGTCAAAACAATGACAAAAGATAACCTAAACTAATAATAATATATATAAAAACAAAGAAAAAGAAACTACCCTATCTGACACCTAACATGGAATCCACCTAGATCCCAAACAAACCTATCTTCCAAAATTGAGGTCAACATCTCGCTTAGGTAGCCACCTATTCTTTTTAATGAATGGAGTTGTAGCTAGCAGTGCATTCACCTCTTCAATGTAGCCATCTACATCAAAGTCACTGCCAAAGTGGGCAAGACAAGCCTCTAGTGGATCTTCAAGTTTCAAATCGGTTAAGTGATTTTCCACCAATTCATGAATGTAACTAACTTCAAAAACCCCATCATCCTCATCAGGCAGTTGCTTACTGACATTAAATATGTTCACTTGAACTGTCATGGTCCCAAAAGAGATTTGCATCACTCCATTTTTACAATTGATCAAAGCATTTGAGGTGGCTAGGAATGGTCTCTCCAAAATTACTGGAATTTTGGGTTCAGTCCCAAATGTGTGCTTGGTATCCAAGACAGCAAAATCGACAGAAAATACAAAGTCTCCAACTTTGATCAGAACGTCTTCAACTGCCCCTTTGGGGTATCGAATTGATGCATCAGCCAATTGCAAGGTCACATGTGTCATTTTCAACTCCCCCAAACCTAATTCTTCATAAACAGAGTACGGAAGAAGGTTCACACTTGCACCCAAATCTAACAAAGCTTTCTCTATGTGATGGTCCCCTATTTGGCAAGAAATGGTAGGACACCCTGGGTCCTTGTATTTGATTGGGGTTGGACAGGAAATGATTGAGCTAGCTTGTTGGGCTAGAAAAGCTTTATTGGGCACATTAGTAGTCCGTTTGAAGGTGGAAAGGTCTTTCAGAAATTTTGCATAGGTCGGAATCTGTTGGATAGCATCAAGTAGTGGGATATTGATCCTTACTTGTTTGAATACTTCTAGCAGTTTATCCAACTGAACATTTGATTTTGTTGGGCCTAGCCTCTGTGGGTATGGTACCTTAGGAACATAAGTCTTAGAGATGGCTCACTAGGTGATGGATCAGTTTTGACTGGCTTAGGTTCTACCATGGGTTCAGCATCTACACTTGGTCCCTCAATTTCCCTGGGTAGTTCAACCTTGTTATCAACTTGTGTACCCGACTGAAGAGTGATTATGGATTTGACTTGTTCCGGGCCTTTTCCCTTAGGATCATGAACAACTTGGCCCTTGGGATTAGGTTCAAATTGACTAGGGAATGTTCCTTTGTCTCTAGCTCTCAATGAATTGGCCAGTTGGCCCATTTGGTATTCCAATTTTGCAATTGATTGTGTGTTAGCGTTCAAGCTCTGAATAGTGCTTTGCTGGAACCGGAGGGTATTCTGAGCTAACAATTTCATGGTTTCCTCAAGAGAATCTATCCGCTGATTTTGCGGATAGGGAGTGAAATTTTGCACAGGTGGCTTTTGGAACCCTGGAGGTAGCATGGCATGAGATGGAATGGGCTGAAGTTTATGGGCCTAGGATGGGCCGCCCCGAGTTGGACCCTTGGTCCAAGACAAGTTTGGATTATCCCTCCAACCTGGATTGTATGTGCTGGAGTTGGGTCATACCTCTGACGATTATCAAAACGAGTGTTTTGATATAGTGCATTAACCTCCTCAACAGATTCGGCTTGACCCAAAGTTGTTGGGTCAATCCCTCCATTCATGGCCTCATTATATTTTTAAATGACTCCAAAGTGTTTGGAGTGGGCTTTTGGTTCAGCTCTAGGGCCTCTATTATCCTCATCAGTGTGGCCATTTTGGCCTCTGCCTCAATTTTGGGTTCAACCTTAAACATCCCCCCTTTTTCAAGAATGGTGGGTGTGATGGGCTCCCTCTTGATAGTAGCCCACTGCAGTGTATTTTCAGCGGTTTCTTCCAAAAATGTCCATGCTCCATTCGTTGTTTTATGTGTAAACTTTCCACTACAGAAAGATTCCACTAACTGCTTAGTAGGGTAATCCAAACCCTCATACACGATCTGGACCAATCGGATTTTTTCAAATCCATGGTGGGGACACTAGATTAAGAGGTCCTTGAACCGTTCCAAATAACCATAAAGAGTCTCCCTTTCCATTTGATGGAATCCATTGATGGCCTGCCTAATCGAAGCGGATTTCTGCTTGGAGTAGAATTTTTTGTAGAATTCTTCGACTAGCTTGGCCCATGTAGTGATGGACCCGGCCTGTTAGGCATAAAGCCAAGCTTTAGCCTTTTCTTTTAGGGAGAAAGGAAATAATCTAAGTTTAATGGCCTCCTCAGTCATGTGATTGATTCTCATGGTCCCACAAATGTCCTCAAATTCGTTAACATGTAGATATGGGTTTTCTTGGTCTGGCCCACGGAATACTGGGAGCATTTGGATCATGCCAGATTTTAACTCAAATGTGGCATTGGTCTGAGGCAGGGTGATGTAGGACGGTTGAGTTGTCCTGGTGGGGTTCATGTAGTCCTTCAAAGTCATGGGTGGGTCCACGTGATTAGTCATTTTTTCTTCAAAAATTGATGAACTTCGTATGATGGTCAATGCTAACTCAGGCTCTATTCGAGTCAACCTTCAATTTTCGCGTTCTCACAATTTTTTCTTTCAGGTTTGGATTGCATGCACCGGGTCTAACCAAAAGAATGTTAGCCTAATCTTTATGCAGGGCCCTACTAGTTCTAATATGATGCACAAACAAATCAAGCAGTCACGCACAAGGATTGAGCACAAGAAAAGTCCTAGGGTTGGCCTAAACACTAGACAGCTCCTAACTGGTGAAAAGAACATGTGGGCCTCCAATTCAGTCCTATGAAACCTTAGTTGACCAGGCAGCCACCAGGGAGTGGTGGGAATGAACCCTCTTAAGTACCAATATCCTGAACAGTTAAATTGTTGCACCCGTAGGAGCAAAGGCTTTCTTGAGCATCAACTTCAGTCAAAGATCGCAATTGGTGCAACCGTTAGTGGTCTTCGTCCTACTGAGCTTGAATCCTAGGGTCTTGTTGCTACTTGATTTTAATTAAAGTTAGGTTCCTAATGTGAGAGATGGTTAACCGAGATGGGCAAGGATCTGGTAATGAAATCTAGACCTTATCTTTTTTTGGGTGGATTGCCCTTAACTAAGTGTGTGTCTCCAAGCCCCACTTGCAAGTAAAAGATTCGTGGGGTAAAGTTTAGAAACTCTTATAGTAGGTCCACGCAAATCTTTAAATTGTGCAAGTTTAACCTGTATGTTTTTTTAGCAATTTTGCAATTCTGAGAGCAACTTGTTTGCTTCATAGCAATCCCCGCAATTTCTTTCTTTTTAGAGTCCTTCAAAATTCAGATTGTAACCTCACAGAAAACAACTAAAGCGTTAGATCTAAATAATCTAATAAAAATAGCAAAAAAATTGTTAATAAAATTCCTAAATTGAAAAGTCAACCTAATCTAAATTTCACAACCCTAAACTACTGCAATTTGAATGAAAGATGTACTTATAAAACTCCTAATGCAGTCCTAAGTTAAATGGAGACCTTGCTATCAAGTGCTGAAAATAATTCTTAAGTGTTGGAACCTGTTGCACAGGCCCAAGTTTATAGATCTGTACGATCTACTCTTATTAATCAAAACCAGAAAACAATGAATGGGATGTAATCTCCTAATATGCAAGAATCAAACAAAAACAAATAGTGATTAAAAAGGATAAAAACCGAAGAAGTTATGCTATCATGAAGTTGGCTACTTGAACAAGTTTTCTGTTGATTGTAGAATCTGCCTGACTGACTGGCCCTATTTGCGGCACTAAAAGTTGGACTTCGAAAACTTATTCCTTTCTTAAATTTTGATGGTTCAAAGTCAATATACCAAAAGTCCAATCCAGCAAAATTTCAAGTCCAAAGGAGTCCGTTTGACTGGTTTTAATAGTATGAACTTTTTGGGGGAAAACAAGCCAAATCTATCAAAAAATTACTGCTGAAATTTGTCTTCTATGTAACCACTTGAAATCAGTCCGAAAATTAACTAATAATCAGCAACCAAAACTTGAAAAACAGTAACCACAAATATTAAGAAACACAAAACTAAACCTAATGCAAGCTATGAATGAAACTAACTACAAAAATATGCCATAATATGCAAAAATTAATGTTAGAAATCCTAACTAAAAGGTTTCTTTTGAATTGGCTCCCCGGTAACGGCGCCAAAAACTTGATGTGATCAATTTTAATCATAAAATACCACAAGTGCACAGGTGTCTAGATGAGACAATGACAAGAACGGGTCGAACCCATAAGGAGCTAATTAAAAAAACTTTTAGATTAAGAAAACTAATTAACTACAATCAAGGAAAGTTTTGAGTATTTAGAAATAAAATCAAGCAACTAATTTAGAAAGATGAAAAACTACAAATCAATGAAAGCGATTAGAGCATAAGAATCCAATAAGCATCCGCAAATTATTTATCAAGTAATCCTAATTTGTTCCAATTTTTTTTCTTTAAATCAAAGATAAATCAATGTTTTTAATTTGGAAAATCTAACTTTTAAAATCCCTTTTCAATCATAAAAATTCAAAACTCAAGACTTCCTTCATCTCATAAAAGAATAAAAATAATTTAAGAACTACCCATTACAAGTAAGTATAAACCATCAAAAGATCTAAATCCTAAGCATGGCCTATCAAACCTAAGCATGAATAGTCAAAAACCAATTTTTAATTTCAAAATTCAAGAATGGAGATTTACCTAGGGCACAAAGACAAGCCTATTAATCATTAAGCACATAATCATGGAATACACATTAGAATTACTAAATAAATAAAAAGAGGTTACTTACCTTCATCCATAGTTCTAATCAAGAAAATTATCTTGCCATTGCAAAGAATGCTTCTTGATTTTTCATTAAAAATCGTATCTTTACAACTTCTCCTTCACAAAAATTCTCCTTCAAAATAAATCCTTGGACATGGCCCAAGGCTACCAAAATAAAATAAAGAAAATACTAATGGAAAACAAGAAAGGAAGAAAAGAAAGAACGGAATTGGAGAGAGGGCTGGATGTGAGATCTTGCATACCTCTAAGGAGAATGGGACGTCCAATATATTTAGCATTTGATTCCCTTAATCCCACAGAACTTTCCATCGTCATGTTGCTATTTCCATGCTAATAGTTATTGCAAGTAGAGTTGACTTCTTCGTTTGTTTAGAAGTCTTGCTAAATCAAACTCTTTGATTGGCCACAAGACAACTCATCTGACCATCTCTCTCCTTTTATCGTGGCTCTCCAATCATGTGAATCTCCAATGGATACTTCCATGTGTAGATGATACTCTCCAACGTGTCCTTGTTTATTATTAATTTTTTTCCAACCATACATCTTTAATATGCATGTGGGCCATGTCCATATTATTAGATTGATGAGTTGCATGGATGAAGGAAAAATGGCAAGAGAGAAGCATGGGTTTGACGGATTGGAGACGAATATTAGGAAGAGAAAAACTAGGGAGTGTTTCCA
This sequence comes from Persea americana, assembly GCA_029852735.1. Classification (NCBI taxonomy): domain Eukaryota; kingdom Viridiplantae; phylum Streptophyta; class Magnoliopsida; order Laurales; family Lauraceae; genus Persea; species Persea americana. Next base: position 41,399,926 of record CM056815.1, read on the forward strand.
ATCCGACCTTCTTGTTGGGCAAGAGTTTCTAAAATTGGTCCCACTTGTGTTTATTGGAATTTTCTCATCATTGGGCCCACAAATCTTAAAATTATCTTCAATGAATTAAATCTGAAATATTTTCTTCTTCACATGAGAGTGGGCCCGCATGGGCATGAAATCTTGGAGTGGCATGGCTTGGACCTCCTCCGTGAATTCCTTCTCTTCTTTTCTTTTCAAGGTGGGTCCCAAAAAGCTGAAGATTCCCTACAAGAATTAAAAAATAATAATAATTCAGCCATCATATGTATAAAATTTATAAATGTCATGCATGGGACCCGAATGAGATCATGCACATGAATGCACCAAACTGGGTAATTTTCCATGAACTAATTGATGATGCAAGAGTAGAAAAAACTAATTGGTGTGACATTAAGATGAATGATTTCATAAAATTCATGCAAGATTGACGATTTTGAATGCTTTTGACTAAAATTCCACCGTTGACGTTCAAATGCATGGAATTATGAAATTCTATGAAATTGAGTGCAAATTACTCTATTTAAATCCACAAAGTAACAAAAAATGATGAATAAGAACTACAATTTTGTGGACTTATCACCCACCTGCCAAACCGTCATGTCTGACCCATTTTTGTGGTAACCAAGTCCAGTCCCCGTTATTACCTTTGAGGAGGAGCCAGAGGAGGCGGTCGGTGAATTGCAGCACTTAGTTGAATGGCAAGCTGACAATGTCATTTAGACATTTGGTCTAGCTTTGAGTTGCGAAACATCTTTTGGGGGATTATTTTTTACCTTTGGGTTCATTTGGTTGTACTGGCCTTTATTGGACATTATTTTTGGGGATGTTTAAATCAACTTACATTTGTGTTTAAACTTCCAACTTTATTTTTTGGGAACGCCAATGAGATCATTGCTCACTCTGACATCATGTCATTTATATGTATTTATCAGTCTTGTATTGTGGAATGGATTAAGAATTTGGTTTGCTACACGCTTCCGCACCAATGTAAATGTTTTGTGAGTGTGTGTGATATCCTCACCACGGAAACCTGTGGGAAATTAAATGAGTGTATATTCATATGTTCATTGCTGTAACCGTACATCAACACTATTCATGTATGTTTATCATCATTTGCGGGCCCAGATCTCGGTCCGGGGTCGCGACAATCAATTTAATGGATTGAGACCATGAAACTAACAGATCAAACTGGAGTCTGGCAAGTACTCTAGATAAAAGCATAGTTTGCAGTACAAAGCATAATATAAATACAAGTGATTATTCAGGAAATTAGTGTCAATAAGCTAGGCAGATTGGTGCAAGAAAATATGATTAACAGAATCATAAACATGAGTTAAATTCAGACCAAAGATTACTTGGCAACTACTTCACATAATCCTCGGAAGGGGGAGCAATTGCTAGCCCCTAACAAGCAGGCAAGGGGTACCTCAGAACTAGTCCTGGAGTCCCTGTCACGGGGGTACCTGGTCTGCCTCGGGCAGGATGGGTACATAAGTGACACCGGTCACATACTGGACTTAAACTGCAGTAAGCAATATATATATATATATATTAAATACTAGAATGACAGCTTAGTGGTGCCGACTCGGGAATCAAAGCAAAATGTAGGGTTCAATACTTAAATCATCTTTAATGAGTAATTCGGTTACTCACAAGATATATTTGCAAGTACAGGTGTTAACAAACAATAAGATTGCTTAAAATCATAAACAATGTTGATTCGGTTTTTAAACCAGTAAACCAAGTTAATTCAGGTTTAAAACAGTAAACTGAGTTGGAACAAGTGTTAAAAACAATAGTTTCTAAGTTTGGAAAATTCTATGGAAAAATGGACAGCATTTCGGGTAGAAATAAGGGACCCAAAATGGGAGGCAGAAAAGCAAGGTGATCCAGATAACTCGGAAGAGACCAGGCAATAAATGCTCCCACACAAACCAAGAAACCCTTTATCGATCCGAGTACATGCAATGGTTAAGCAGGGCGAAAATCGCGCTAAGACCTTAGGAGTCCAGTGTGGCAAGATGCTATAGTCAGGTTTACAAGGTGCATGAAAAACATACGAAAGTTAAATTGAGATAAACATAAACATGCAAGTACGATGATTCCCAAAATTATACTCTCAAAGGGATGGATATGGGTGTTGTTTTGTACACTTGATGCATTCGAAAGGTGGGAATATCCAACCCCTAAGTTCGGATAAAAATATGAGTCACCGTGCTATACCTGCTTTCTTATTTGCCTCCGGGCAGCCAACAGGGGGTGAGAAAATAAATTAAAGAGTGCCCCAGATCATATGTGTTTCATGGGTCCAACGCTAGCGGCCTAAGGTTAAGGTTCACACTATTGAACTATTCTTAGTGTTTAAAAATAATTTGGTTCAAAGGGGAAATGAAATCCATTTATAATAATTCCCTACTTAAATAAACTGAATTAGGGGTTAACAAGGTAAAAGTGGGCCGGGCCGGTCAAAGAGGAGTCAAACTAGTCAAGTGGGCCAGTGCCTGTCAAAGCAGAGTCAAACTAGTTGAAGTGGGGCCCAAAATCAGTCAATTGGGCTCCAAAATAAGGGGCGCACAAGCAAAGTGTGCATCCCATGGCCGGACCGGTCCTTTCCCTAGGTGACATGCCCTGTTGTACATTGGCCAGCCAGTGTAACACCTCGTACCTTAACCCCGTATTAATGATAATTAATTGCTTGGTTAGTTAGTAGGTTAGTTAGTAGGTGTGTTTAGAGTCTTAACGAGTCGGGTTTGGTGCGTGGATCGCGCGTGCGAAGTCTCGTGCGAGTCCGAGTGCGTTTGGATAGAGGAGGGGGCTGGTTTGCAATTTTGGGAAGTTTTCAGGGGTTTTTATGAGATTTTGAGTTTTGTGAGTTTGGGTGCATTGGATAGGTCTCGTCATTTCATGAACTTTAGTCTTTTGTCACGTTTCGATTCGACGCGCTGAGGAGGCCCAAATAATCACATTTATCAAACCAAGGACTTAACCCAAATTTCACCTAAATATCCCCTTAATATCAAGTCATCAACCAGATGACTCATTCCTCTCTTATCTTCATTCATCTTCATCTCTTCTTTCATTTCTTTGTGTCATCTCCAAGCCTCTTCTTCTCCTCACTGCTGCCTTGCCAACGACAACCACCGGAGCTCATCTTTGACGGCCAATCCACCCATCTTCTTCCTCAAGACTCCAAGAACTCAACCATCTAATTTTCCAAGCTTTTCATCAACAAACCACTACAAGGTAGGCTCTCCAGGCAGATAAAAGAGATTCAGAAACAGGCTTCCCTCTAGCCAACTGAATCATAAACGGGTCATCGTCCTGAGCAGCACCCAATCAGTGGAAACTGGGATAGTGGCATACATACCACGAATAGAAAATGTGGGCTGAAAATACCCTGTTCATGGGAAGCCCAAGCCGAACCAGGAAAGCAGCAGCCTGCAGTTCGGTACACAAATAGGAGTAAAGAGCAAGCACCAAAGCAAGCTGCTCTCCGAAAGCCATCTGACAAGCTGGAAAATTGCAATGCGGCCTGATGTGCATTCCATCTCCTCCAACAAAAACAGCCTCACCCAGCCAATAAGTGAGGTAGACAGGGAGATCTCTCCGCAGCGCAATGTCAGAATGAATAGCGTCTGTGCTTGCGAAGAATACCCTCAAATTCTCTCGCATGACGGAGATCTTCTTCGAATCCGGGTTCTTAACCCTGGCTTCCTGGGTCGTACTCTCAGAAGACTCCCCGCTGTCAAAGAAGTTGGAAGACAAAAGGCTACCACTCCTCCAACCGCTACACCGGACTTTCGAGCCCTCCTTCTCCTTCAAAAAATCATAGAAGGCGACGAGCTGAAAGTACAAAAGCCTGAACTCCTCAGACTGCTCCTCAAGGACGCTGTCGATAGGCATAAACTCCTCATAGACATTGCCCAGGATAGGCAGCCCAGTGATGGCACTCAGTTCCTTTAAAGAAAAACCAATCTCACCATTCGTGACAACGAAGGTGTTGGTTTGTGGAAGGAACGACTCCAGCATGGCCATAAAAGCCTCATCGGAGAAAACTACGGTTTGCCGAAAAGCGCGAACCGCATAAAAAATCTCGGTCTCCTTTAGAATGACACCGCCAACCTGCAGGATGTGATCAGTCCATGACTCCCAGCTCGAGTCAGCACTGAAACGGCCACAAAGTCGAAAAGGCTTCACCCAATTGCTGCCATCGCCCATGAAAATGCCAAGGCCCACCAGTCTCAAATCGACCGAAGAATGGTCTGAACCTTGGTAGCCGCTGGCCGGCATCAAAATGTCCATACGGGCAGGCGACTTCTCTGCAAAACCAGAAGGGCCGCCAATAAAAACCCCGGTCTTGATCACATTTGTCCTCTTCACCCAGGTTGGAGGATCTTCCCTCTTCGAGCATGTGGAGGAAAGGCACATGATCGAGATTGTCCGATCGAAGGACGACCGGATAGAAACAGTTCTCTTCTCACCATCAACTGTGAAAGAGAACTGAAAACATCTCCTTTGGTATGTTGAATCGTCGGGGACGGCATCACCAAAGAAGAAGGTAGGCTTGGGTACAATGCTCTGATCGTCTGTGACCCAGGGACGGTTGCTTACCATAATCTTATAATACTCCTCATCCTTGAGGGCAATCAAACGTTGCCTCATCTCATCTCAGTTGAGCGAGTCACACTCTTCCAAGTTCCTTTCAACATACTGAACCTCCTCCCAGGCCTGCTGTACGGCCGCATTAGAGGATCTGGTAGAACGGCGAGGCGCATCAGTGACCGGCTTCTTACCCTTGTTCATTCTGGAGGAACTACCTGCAAAGGATGGAAAGAAAAAAAAATCAATCATCAAAATGACAGAATTTTGCTAAAAAATCTAGCGAAATTTTGGCATGATTCCGGGGCAATTCCAAAGAAAAGGGAAACACCCCGAAAAGAAATAAGAGCTTGAAGATGGGCTCAACATCGCTGCAAGCCCATAATCATGGAAAATTCTCGAAGAAGGCTCAAACTCAAACATTGCTACGAGATCAAGCCAAAGCTTCTCAAATATCCGTAAGATCGGAAAAGGGCTCAACATTGCTGCGAGCTCCAGAATCCAAAACTTGCAAAGCTCCTCAGAAAATCCCCGTAAGACCAAGAAAGGGCTCAACATTGCTGCGAGCTCCAAATCCCAAGACTTGCGAAAAGATTTCCAGGTGTGCACTATCATTCTTCCAAATTCCATTTTCTAAAAAAAAAAATGCATAGAAGGAAAGTTGTCATACATGTGCATCTCAGAATCCAAAAAAAAAGAGAAAATCTCTTTTCAAAAAAAAAAAAAAAAGAAAGAAGAAAAAAAATTTTTTTGCCCACATGCCACGTGGTCGTACGGTCTTGTCCGTACGGCCACAAAAAAAAGAGAGAGAGATAAAAAAAAAACACACGGTAAAAAAAAAAAAAACCGTGAGAAAAATAAAAAAAAAAGAAAGAAGAGCCACGGTAAAAAGAGAGAGAGAGAGAAAAACCGTGCAAAAAAAAAGGAGGAAAAAGAAGAAAAACGTGTAAAAAAAAAAGAATACACGTGAAAAAAAAAAGAAAGAAAAAGAAAAGAAAAGAAAAGAAAGAAAACCTTTTTCTATTCCTACATGGGGTTTCTTAAGGAAAAGAAGAAGAAACTTACTTGAAGCCAATGATGGAGAAGAAGAAGAAAAAGCTTGAAGATCTTTGAAGAAGAAGAAGAATTCTTGATCTTGGAGCACTCTTGAAGGTTCTTGCAAAAAGAGAGCAATAGCAACAAGAGATCCAATCCCCTTGCTTTTATAGAAGAAAGCAAACCAAAAGAGGAAAGGAGGAGAAAAGAAAGGAGGTAAGTGCTACAAATTAGTAAACTTCCTAAAAGAAAGGAATTATGGGATATTCTTTCCCAATGAGGAGATCTTTTGATAAATTCTCTCCAAAAAGAGAGGGATTATGAGAAACTTTCTCCCAAAGAAAGATACTTTGAGAAAATCTCTCCCAAAATCAAGGAAACTTGAGAGATTCTCTCCAAGTAAGAATATTTTTAGATATTCTCTACCAAAAGGAGATATTTTTAGATATTCTTAACAAAATGACACCACATGAGATCTAAGCCATCTTTAAAAGCTTAAGGTCCCATGGGTTAGCCCACAAGAGCCAGGTTTGACCACCTAGGGACTAAAAGTGGCTTTTAGTCAAAATTCCTCCTACCAAGAGCATACAAAAATGGTTCCATGCTTCCTTTGAGTTGATTGGACCATACAAAAAATCCAAGCCTCATGAGTTTCCAAAAATCCAAACCATCCCACCTCATGAACCAAATTAAGTCAAAACCTTAAAATTGACATTCCACAAAAACCCAAACCACTCCAACGGACCCAAAATTGTCCCAAAGAGTGACCAAAATCCAAACCATGGTCTCCTAACTCGCCACATACAGCTTGTTGGGTCGCAAGGCCAAAACCAAAACCAAATCCCGGTCCCCTAACTTGCCACATATAGCTTGTTAGGTCACAAGACCAAAATCAAAATTCAAAACCCGACCCCCTAACCTGCCGCATACAGCTTGTTAGGTCACAAGGTCAAAAACCAAAAACCTTCTTGACCGCCTGATGCGCAACACAAAGCCTTTAGGTTCACAAGGTCAAAAAGAAAATCCAAAACCCAAAAACCCAACCCAAATGTCATTTTCAAAATTTTTCCTTGAGATGGTACGTGATGTCTCTCACTGCCATAAAATTCCCTTGGAAACTCAAAAGGCTACACTATCAAGAAAAATGCTCAGAGACTCTTGGTCAAGTCAAAAGTTCTCCTTCAAAGTTTTCTTCAAGGCACATCGACTGCAAAGGCTATCCAATTTGTCGCTGTACCTCGAGGGGGCATTTATTAACACCAAAAATGTCACTTTGCCTCATCAACATCAAAAGCTATATGGAACCGCATCCTACTACAAACAGGCAAAGCTGCTTCAAGCATCAAATCTTGACAAAACCAAACAAAAACTACAAGATCTCTCAAAGTAGCCAAAAGAAGGGTACACATGAAGTTTGGGGCCATTTCGACACCATTTGGCCTAACTTCAATCCTCCAAAAGCTGAGCGGGAGCTCCCGACGGCGACAATGTCAAATACATCAAATCTTCGATCAGAGCCTATGGATGGTCTCAAAATACCTCCAAAAGGCTCCATGTCAAATTTCAAGTCAAACCGACACCGTTTGACCCTCCATCAACTCTGGAACGGCGAAATCAAGCCTCCCGGCGGCGAGAACCTCTGATGCCGCCACTCATCAAACAAAACACATGAGTAGCTTCTGCATGCTTCCAAAGGGCTGCACATCAAATTTCAGATGATTCCGACAACGTTTGACCCGGTTTTGATGCTCCGAAGCGAAATCAAGCCTACAGACAGCGAAGCTCCCCGGGACCATGGCACCCAAATCGGAGCTAATGGATCATCTCAAAATGACTCCAATAGGCTCCTCGTCAAATTTTAGGTCAATCGGACATCGGATGACCGTACATCAAAGCTCGACATCTTTCGCACGGTGAAATCAAGTCAAGCATCGATGGGACCCCAAACGGCTTCAAAACTCAAATAAAAGCCCATGGTTGGTCCTATCTAATGCCCAAGAAGCTTCACCTCAAATTTCAGGTCATTCCGACATCGTTTGACCCAGTTTCAACTCTTGGTGGAAAATCGGTTACAGAGTCTTCGGCGTTTCCAAAAATTAGGAAACTTTACTCAAATAAAAGCCCATGGTTGGTCCTATCTAATGCCCAAGAAGCTTCACCTCAAATTTCAGGTCATTCCGACATCGTTTGACCCAGTTTCAACTCTTGGTGGAAAATCGGTTACAGAGTCTTCGGCTTTTCCAAAAATTAGGAAACTTTGTGCTCTGATTTGCACAGCCTTTCAACAGGTTTTCTTTAGAGGAATTAAGCCAATAAATGAGGAGAAACGTCAAAAAAAAATACAGGAGAAAACAGAAGCGAAAAAGCCCGAGAAACGACCAAGAAACGGCGACAGGAAGGCGACCAGAAAATGGACCAAAGTCCAAGGTCGCCAGCGACCTTGGCCCATGATCGCCGGCTACCATGGCCCAAGGTCGCCGGCGACCCTGGAAATCCGGGTCGCCGGATTTCCGCCAAAAGTACCGTTTTTCCGTTCTTTTTCGCGTTTTGCGATTTTTGGCCCCTGTGACTTTCTTAAAATCTGATTTTTGAGGCATGATATCCGTCGATCTTCGTCAACATCACGGATCCGCCATCGAAATCATTTGATCATCATCGGACACTCCGAAACTGCCAACCGGCCGACCAAGAAAGCACACTTTCTGCTCGACCGATCAAGAAATCGACTGGACAGATGTTGCCGGCCCATTGGTGTCAACTAATGTTTGAATTTTCATCGTCATCCAACATCAAACAACGTACGGATCCATCGATGATCATCGCAAGAAGAATTCCAAAAGACGCGGCACGGCCCGCGACTCTTCAAGCGACTCGGCAGCCAATTAATGAAGTTAAATGACCCTTTTTATGGCAATTTATTAGGGTCATTAACTCATTATTTTGAACGGCCCAATCAGAAGCCAAGAAATGGGAGTTACAAGTCCAATTAATCATGACAATTAACCATGTAACTCCTATCATTATGGAGATTAATCATGGTAATTAATCATGAAACTCCCATCATCATGGAGATTAAATGCCCATTATTCTCCATCGGCCAATCAAAATCCAAGAAAAAGGAGTTACAATATAAAGAATTAAATCTTGTAACTCCTCCTATCATGGAGCATTAATACCATTAATGCCCATAAAACCCTCCTAATGGCCGCCAAAAGCCTATAAATAGGCGGTCATTCCAAGGAGAAAGGGTCCAGAAAAATTGTCTGAAGTGGCCCGAAGAAAAAATCATCTGAAGGGTCCTGAAAAATTGCCGGAAAATCGTCCTGAAAAATCCCCAAAAAAATTGCTAAAAACTCTTGGAGAAATCTCTGCGCAAAGAAGCTCAGCTACTCTGAAGAAACTCTGCTGCAAGAAAACGCCACAAGGTGATCAAAAGTCCCTTGGGGGGGCCACCCCCCCTAAGGTCGCCCCTCCTTCTATCCAATATGGCTAGATGTGGCTCTTCAGCCCGTCTACTCATTTTTTTTATTGGATATAGGACCTTCTCTTGGTCTTTATCCTCTAAAAATCCGAGGTCCAAGCCAAGCCAAGCCAAGTGAATCAAAGCATCAAAGTGTTCTCATCTGAAGGACGATGGCGGAGTCCATACATGACTCGCGACCGTCGATCTGAATGAGTCCCCACAATCGCTTGAGAAGTCAGATCCATTTTTCTTTCTTCTCTATTGTATTTTATATTTTTAAAAGAGACAAAAATCACAATTCTTGTCTTTCATCATTGATGAGATTTGTAAATCGCCTTCCATGGCAAAATCGCCTTCTATGGCACAAAACTGCCTTTCACGGAAAACTAAACAAAATCGCCTCTCACGACATTTTAAAGTCTTGTCTCTTTCTTTAAATATGCATGCAATGGAAAGTAAGAAAAAAAGTTCAATTTCCTTTCTACTTGTGAAGGTGACTCTCCGAATCACCACTTCAGATTCCAAGTAGAACAGAAAATCTGGCATACCCGTACAAAAAGAAAAAAATGTTGATGCTCGCCTCTTTTTTTTCTTCACCCCGCCGCACCCCGGCGGACCCGGGACGGAGGAAGGCAGAGAGAGAAAAAGACTGGTCCATCAATGATTGGGGCCCAGTGTTGTTATTAATGCTGAAAATTTTTAATTGGCCCTAATCTCATGCATAAACCCCGGTTTCACGATCGGGGGCGTGACTAGTTGGTATCAAAGCTGATTGGTTTCTTAGGTTAAAAATAAGTAGAAACTTAAGACGTGTGAGAATTTGGTTCGTTTCTTTTGGGGTATCTAGCTTTTGTAGAGTGTATAGTTTGTTTGTTAGATCGAGTCCCATAGGACTAACGTTTCTTATGTTTCAGGATGGCCGGTCGTAACAGGCGTGCTTATAGTGGTAATCCAGAGAGTAGTAATGCTAATGCCAATGCTCCGGATAGTGACTCCATAGACGGTAGATTTAACCAGCTAATGCAAGCATTCGTGCACTCTCAAGAAGCACAGACCCAGAACCAGACTAAGCAACGGGAGGATCAAGCTGTGTTTCAGACTCAATTGATGGAAGTACTACAGAGACCAACCCAACCAACACAAGTGATTATGCCAGTGAAAGTGGTTGACCCGAATGACATGTTTGATAAATTCAAGAAAAGGGCACCACCAGAGTTTTATGGTAATGAGGACCCTCTCGATGCTGATGAATGGGTAGTTCAGATTGAGAAAATATTTGAGGTCTTCAAGTGCTCAGGCAAGGAACGGGTTCAATTGGCAGCTTATATGTTGTGGGGTACAGCTGAGATGTGGTGGAAATCAGTCAAGACACCATATGAGACTATTGTGGATGACACGGCATGGGATTCGTTTAGTAAGTTGTTTCGTACGAAGTTTATACCACCCCACATCACCGCCCTTAAGTTTGCTGAGTTTGAGCTACTCCAGCAGGGAGAGAACTCAGTTTAGGAGTATGAGTAGCAGTTTACTCACTTGTCTCGATTTGTACCATCTCTAGTGAAGACTGAAGCTGACAAGGTTATGAGGTTCATTCGGGGGCTGAATCCCCGTATCAAGGCAAAGGTGACCAGCGTTACCTTGGATACGTTTGAGGAGAACCTCAGACGGGCTTATTGGGCTGAAGAGTCCATTAAAGAAAAGGCTCTCTACAAGCAGAAACTTCAGCAGACTCAGACTCAGAATAAGAGTACCGGATCATACCAGCAGCAACAGCAACGTCTACAACAACAACAGTATCAGCAGCAGGCCAAAAAGCCTAGGACAGATGAAGGGCAGAGAGCTCGTTGTCAGCATTGTCACAAAAACTGCCCGACATCTGAGTGTCGGTGGAGGATAGGAGCATGTTTTGAGTGTGGTCTACAGGGCCACCTGGTTAAAGATTGCCCTAAGAAGCAAGGGCAGGGTGTGAGAAACACAGCCCCACGACCACCAGTGGCAGCGCAGCCTTTGAGGCAACAGCAGCCTAATCAACAACAGCCTCGGGTACAGCAGCAGCAGCAACCACTTCAACTTGCGGGACCGCTGCAGAACCGAGGACAACAGAGGCCTCAAGGGCAACAGAACCGACCACAACAGCGACAGCAGCAGAGACCCTAATAGGAGGGCAGAGTGTATGCTTTGGATCATCAGGAGGCTGATGAAGCTGGCGGAGTCGTGGAAGGTACACTCTCTATTTCAGATGTACCTACTAGAGTCTTATTTGATTCTGGTTCCACGCATTCTTTTGTTTCCCCTATGTTTGCTACATGCTTGGTGGGAGACGTAGCTCCATTGCATTGTATTTTGCTTGTTAGTACCCCGGTAGGGAAGACAGTGCGGTGTGAATCCTATTATCCTTATTGCAAAGTCCAGGTGGGGGAGTACATCTTAGTTGCTAACCTTATCGTTCTTGACATGAAAGACTTTGACGCTATTTTGGGGATGGACTGGTTATCCACTTACAGAGCTGTGATGGATTGCTTCAACAAGACCGTCCGATTGCACGTGTTAGACGCCAATGTTGAGATTGTTGGAGAGAGGAAGCGTATGACCACTAGTGTCATTTCCGCTTTGCGGGCAGACCGGATGATCAAGAGTGGTTGTGCCGGTTATTTGGCATTTATCATGGAGGATAACTTGTCCAAAGCGGTGGAGGATATTCCAGTTGTATGTGAGTTCCCGGATGTCTTTCCGGAGGAGATACCTGGATTGCCACCAGTTCGAGAGATAGACTTTACGATTGAGCTTGTGCCAGGGACAGCATCGATATTGAGAGCACCTGTAACACCCTGACCCGAGTTAATTACGATTAACTCTAATTAATCGCGATTAATGCTAATTCAACATGTTTTATAGAATGAATGTTGAGCAATGGCTAAATTGATAAGAATTTGGCTCAAGTGGTCAAATTGAACTTAATGAAACGAATAGTGAAAGTTCTGAATGGAATTGAAATGGGTTTAGGCTAAACCATGCAATGTAAGGACTTTTTCGTAAATACGAAATTACACGTCTTTTGTCGAATACGGAAACTCTTGATACTCACACGTATATCTCGAGGAGTACGTTAACTTTTATAAATGTGACGATTCCATTCGATGTGAATTGGGTCAAATGACCATTCATGTGACTTGAATTGTAATTAGAGGGAATGGGAGGGGGTTTAATGCAAAAATGGGATTATAAGATAATGATGAACTCAATTGAGTTCATTCATCATCCCAGCAGCCGTTCTCTCTTCTTCTCTTTCTTTCTCTTCTTCTTCTTTCTTCCACGTTTTCTTCCTTAAGTGTGTGATTGAGAGAATTGTCAAGGGCTTGTGAAGAGGGCTCCATCTTCACCATCCTATTCTCCATCTTCTTTCTTACTTTCTTGGAGTTTAAGCTTGAGAAGAGCTCAAGATTTCCATCAAGAAGCTACAAGTAAGTGTTGAGTTGCATTCAGCACTTCTATGGTTTCATTATTGAGTTATGGCTCAAAGAATTCACAAGAATTCTGTTTTGTGGATTGATTGTGGGTTTTAGGTTCAAAAGAAGGTTTGGCTTGAGGAATTCCACTTGGATTCAAGCTAGCAAGGGAGATTCTTGTTAATTAAGCTCCAAATAAGGCAAGTATACTCAACTACATTGATTTCAATTGTTCAGTGAATTGTTAGAACTCAAGGAGTTCAGTTACAGAGAATTCGGTTCAGAAGTTTCTGAACTTCTGGGCACAATTCGGTCAGCCTGGCGGCTGACCGACACCTAACCGAGAGCTGACCGACATAGGTCGGCTAGCCGAAATTGTGAGTTCGGTTAGCCGCGGGTTGACCGCAAGGTGACCGAAAATCTTGTCAGGGTTTTTCCATCAGAAGTTGAGCTTCTGGAAAACGAATCGTAAGCTAACCGAATAAATTCGGCTAACCGAAATTTGAATTTCGGCTAGCCGAGTGGGTGACCGAATAGGTGACCGAATTTGGACAAATTGTCCTGTAAATTGAGAAATTCCGGAAAACTGACCGAATGTGGTTCGGTCAGCCGAAATCCCTAATGCGGCTAACCGCTAGGTAACCGACGAGGTGACCGAAATTGAGGGAATATCAGAATTGATTTCTGATAATTTCCTAAACCTTCATGGGTGTTAGCTAAACTTATGTGAATGTAAATTTCACTAAAAAGTGATGTCATCCACAATAACACCTACATTGCATAATGAACGTTTCACCCGAATGTTGTTTTAGAAAATTTACTTGTTTATGACTTGAGTTGGCTTGTCCTCTCTCGTCTATTACTGTTATGCTCCTTGTTGAGCTTCATTGAATAATGTGTTGAATGAATACACTGAAATGCAATGAAATGAAAAGAAAAGAACTGAAATGAACAAACATTGTAATGTATGAAAGATTAAGTCTGCTGCAGTAGATGGAGCGTTCCGGAGCTCCGTGGTGATGCCGGTGATCTCTGATCAAGACACTGGTAAATCCCACACATTTGATAAGCCACCTAATAAAGTGAGTAACTATTTGAAAAGCCACTTAATACAGTGAGTACTAATGAAATGAAATGAAATGAGTCCTTGAAAGGCTGGGTTGTGAATGGTGCGCCTTCCACCTATGCTATAGGACAACGAAAAGACACTTGATAAAGTGTATATATGAATTGAATGCTCTCTTCAGGGGAGAACTACATGAATCGAATGCTTCCTTCAGGGAAGACATCATTGAATTGAATTGAGTTGAATATAATTGTTATACATTGTTGAACCATCGTGTTCACAGTGTTATTGATGACATTGCAGGCCCAGTTGGCCGTTCCAGTGGTTCCGAGACCACGCCGCCAGCGGAGGAGACCAATCCGGTTCCCCCAGGAGGATTGAACGAATGGATGTAAATCGGAGGCGATCGGTTTAGAAACTTTTGGCAACATTTTGAATAGATTCAAATTGTTGTAAATATTGATCACATGCATTGTATTTGAATATGCATGGTTGATTTAAATAGGAAATGAAATGTATAAGTAAACTTTACTTTCTGTAAAGCATTTGTACATATTAAAGTAGAATGTCAATGTATATATATATTTCCGCAAAATTGTACATTGGACAGGTATATGTAAGATCCCTTGTGAATCTCGTATTGACTTCGGTGATGCGAGGTTTACGGGAGTAAGTATGGCGTTCGCGACTCGGGGTTTGGCCGTGGTAACCCTAATCTCGGGCCCGGGTCGTGACATACTTATTGTATGGTATCAGAGCTAAGTTAACTAAGTTAAATGACTTAGCCATCTATAGGAACGAAGTGAGGAACGTTACGTTTCGTGCCAAATCCAATCTTGGATTTGTGATTTAAATGTTTCCGCTTCATGTGATATATGTAATGGAAGTGTTGAGATCTATGTATCTTACCTTCCGTATTGTTTACAGCATGGCTGCATCTGGATCGAATCCAGGAAATGATGACTTTATAGAGGTTGTCACACCGTCTCCTGTCTCCGATATGGACACAAGGACGACTGCCATCCTAGAGCAGTTGGTGAGAAGCAATGAGCAAATGGCCAAGAGTCATGAAGCACAGATGGGTATGCAAGCCCAGATCACTTCTTTATTGCAAGTGCAGAGCCAATTGCAGGCTCAGATGCAAGCAGCACCAGTAGTGCCACCAGTTCAACCACCTACTCAGGTTGGAACACAAGTGATAATTCAGTCCAAGGAGAAAGATCCTAATGTCCTGTATGAACAATTCAGGAAAAGAGGAGCTACTGAGTTCCGGGGTACTGAAGACGTGCTGAAAGCTGATGAGTGGCTGGAACACATTGAGGATGTGTTTGGCACAGTCACGTGCACGCAGAAACAAAAAGTTGCCCTCATTTCCTCCATGCTACGAGAAGTAGCAAAGACATGGTGGAAGAGTGTGAGTGAGGCAATCACTAAATTGCCAGAAGCAGTAATATGGGAGACTTTCAAACAACAATTTCAAAGGAAGTTCGTTCCAGAACATGTGAGGCAGAAGAAAGAAGCAGAATTTCTGCAATTGAAGCAAGGGCAAATGACCGTCTCTGTGTATGTCCATACCTTTCTGCAGTTGTCTAAGTATGCTACTGATTTGGTAGATACGGAAGACAAGAAGGTGAAGAGGTTTCTCAATGGTCTAAATGCCACATATAAAAAGATGGTATTGGCAAATAAGCCTACTACCTTCGATGATGCCGTTGATCGAGCCTACACGGCAGAAGAAGTCCACAGAGAGGAAATGGCTGAAAATGAGAGTACTAAGAGGAGTAGTGGTGAAAAATCTACAGGCTCCTGGTTCAAAAAGGGAGGACGATTCAAGGACAAAAATAAAAAGCAGAAATTTGCTGCTAGGACTGAGAATAGGCCAGTTTGTGAGACATGTGGAAAGGCTCATAAGACTGAGTTGTGTTGGAGGACTACTGGAGCATGCCTTGTTTGTGGTTCTTTGGAACACAAAATGGCACAATGTCCAAAGGCAAGGAGAGATGACAGAGCTCCTAATCAGAAGACTGCTCAAGGACAAGCAGCACTCCCTGCTCCTCCACAGCGATTAGCTTTGCCAGCACCTCCTAGGCAACAGCAACAACAAGGCCAGCAGCGTCAATGGCAGAGGCAACAGCCTGGACAGCAACAGCAGAGGCCACAGATAGCTGGAAGGGCTTATGCTCTTAACCGAGAGCAAGCTGATGTTGCAACCAATGTGGTTGAAGGTACAATTCTTATAGGTGATAAACCTGCGGTTGCATTATTTGATCCCGGTTCCACGCATTCATTTATGGCACCTGTATTTGTGTGTAATATGCGAGACCGGATAATGCAATTGCCATATGACTTTACAGTATCTACTCCTTTAGGGAGAAGGGTAGTATGTGAATTGTACGTTCCCCAATGTGATGTGAAAATTGGGAAAGTGGCAATGCCAGCTGATCTGGTTATACTAGCCATGAATGATTTTGATGTAATCTTTGGCATGGATTGGCTTGCGAAGTACAGAGCTTGTTTAGACTGTTTTCGCAAAATCATCACCTTTAGGGTTGATGAGGCCAATGCCAGTGTACTTTTTGAAGGCACTCTAAAGAGATTTGACACAAGGCTTATTTCAGCACTTAAGGCTGAACGAATGATGCATAGTGGTTGTGAAGGCTACATTGCATTCATTTCTGAACAGAAGCCTGAACAGAAATTAGAAAGCATCCCGGTAGTCTGTGACTTTCCAGACGTGTTTCCCGATGAAGTGCCAGGTCTACCTCCAGCAAGGGAAGTGGACTTTACTATTGAGCTTGTGCCCGGTACTGCACCGATATCCAAGGCACCATATCGAATGGCACCATCAGAGTTGTATGAATTGAAGAAACAGATACAGGAATTGCTAGACAAAGGTTTTATCAGACCTAGTGTCTCACCATGGAGAGCACCTGTACTGTTTGTGAAGAAGAAAGATGGCACCTTTCGAATGTGTATTGATTATAGGCAGATCAATCAAGTGACAATTAAAAATAAATATCCACTGCCTAGAATCGATGAGTTGTTTGATCAACTCCAAGGTGCAGCTTACTTTTCTAAGATTGATCTTCGATCTGGATATCACCAGATACGAGTTAAGGATCAAGATGTACAGAAGACTGCATTCAGGACTCGTTATGGACACTATGAATTTTTAGTGATGCCTTTTGGTCTAACCAATGCACCTGCAGTTTTTATGGCTCTAATGAACAGAGTGTTTACCTCGTACCTAGACCAGGTTGTTGTGATCTTTATTGATGACATCCTGGTATACTCAAGGTCAGAAAGAGAGCATTCACGTCATCTGAGAATAGCCTTGCAGACACTGAGAGAGAATCAATTGTATGCAAAGTTCTCGAAGTGCGACTTTTGGTTGCAGCAGGTTGCATTTTTGGGTCACGTCATTACCAGAGACGGATTAGCTGTTGATTCGGCTAAGGTTGACGCGGTTAGTAATTGGCAGAGTCCGAAGAATGTGCCAGAGGTTCGGAGTTTCTTAGGGTTGGCGGGCTACTATAGAAGGTTCGTAAAGGACTTCTCCAAGATAGCAGCTCCGTTGACGAAACTGACTCGGAAGGACGTTCCTTTTCAATGGAATGATGTATGTGAGTGCAGTTTCCAAACTCTGAAGCAGAAGTTGATAACAGCCCCAATCTTGGCTTTACCTGAAGGGAGAGGAGGGTTTGAGATCTACTCAGATGCCTCAGGCGTTGGATTGGGATGTGTGTTGATGCAACGAGGTAGGGTAATTGCCTACGGTTCGCGTCAATTAAAAGAGCATGAGAAGAACTATGCTACGCATGATTTAGAGCTCGCGGCTGTTGTATTCGCATTGAAGCAATGGAGACATTATCTGTATGGAGAAACTTTTGAAGTCCATTGCGATCACAGAAGTCTCCAATATTTGTTCACTCAGAAGGATATCAATCTGAGGCAACGCCGTTGGTTAGAGCTTATCAAGGATTATGATTTTCCATTCTCATATGTACCTGGAAAGGGTAACGTGGTAGCGGATGCTTTGAGTCGCAAGTCTGCTGACTTGGCATCATTGGTGGGTGAATGGATTATGATTGAAGAATTCAGGGATTGGGATGTCACCATTGAAGTCATGGACAATCAAGTCATGATTGCAGCGATGTCAGTGTTCGAACCGCTACTCATTCAGCAAATTAAAGATAGGCAGTTCGACGACCCGAAATTAGTGAGAATTCGGGACAACATTGCAGCAAGGCCAGATTTCGTGCTGGTAACAGGAGTTCTCTATTTCAGAGACAGATTATGTGTACCAGCACAGGAAGATTTGAAGCAAGCAGTCATGTTTGAAGCTCATCACACCAGATATTCTGTGCATCCAGGAAGTACGAAGATGTATAGAAATCTTAAGGGCAGATTCTGGTGGAATAACATGAAGCGGGAGATAGCCAGTTATGTATCTTCCTGCTTGACTTGCCAACGTGTGAAATTTGAGCACAAGAAGCCACCAGGCTTGCTTCATCCATTGTATATCCCTAAATGGAAGTGGGAACATCTCACGATGGATTTTGTATCCAGCTTACCAAGGACGCGGAGACAACATGATGCCATTTGGGTTATTGTGGATCGTCTTACGAAGTCCGCGCATTTCCTGCCATTCAGAAAGGATATGGGATTCAGCGAAATGTCCAAATTGCTTGTCAAGGAGATTGTTAGACTGCATGGAGTACCGGTCTCGATCATTTCTGATCGAGATAGTCGCTTTGTCTCCACATTTTGGCAAACTTATCAGAATGCCATGGGTACGAGACTGCGGTTTAGTACTGCATATCATCCACAGACAGATGGGCAGTCTGAGAGAACAATCCAAACTCTTGAAGATTTGCTTCGGGCTAGTGTTGCAGATTTTGGGAGTGATTGGGATGATCACCTAGCTTTGTGCGAATTTGCGTACAACAATAGCTATCACTCCAGCATTGAAATGACACCCTTTGAAGCATTATATGGTAGAAGATGTAGGACTCCAGTTAGCTGGGAAGAAGTTGGAACTCGAAGTTTCCACGGTCCTACGATCATTGCTGAAACAGCAGATAAAGTGCAGAAGGTGCAAGAAAGGTTGAAAGTTGCTAGATCAAGGCAGAAAAGCTATGCTGACAATCGTCGGCGTGATCTGGAATTTGCCGTTGGTGACTTAGTCTTTTTGAAGACTTCTCCAGTGAAGGGCAGCGTCAGATTTGGACAAAAGGGTAAGCTTTCTCCGAGATTTATCGGACCCTTTAAGATCCAAAGTAGAATTGGGAATGTAGCTTATCGTCTAGATCTTCCAGCAGAACTCTCTGGTATCCATAATGTCTTTCATGTGTCAATGCTTCGGAAGTATGTGTCAGATCCTTCACATGTGATTCGTCATGAAGAGATCCAAGTGTTGCCAGACACTGCATACGTTGAGAAGCCAATTCAGATAATTGATACCAAGGAGGTGGTTCTGCGTACCAAGACTATCAAATGGGTCAAAGTGCTTTGGGCACATCATGGACCAAACGAAGCTACCTGGGAGCTTGAAGAGCAAATGGCTCGAAAGTATCCAGAGCTATTCGTTCAGGTAATTTTCGTTTTAAATTGCTTAATTGATTTGTATTGCATTTGGAGGACCGAATGGTTCTAAAAGTTTAGGGGAATGTAACACCCTGACCCGAGTTAATTACGATTAACTCTAATTAATCGCGATTAATGCTAATTCAACATGTTTTATGGAATGAATGTTGAGCAATGGCTAAATTGATAAGAATTTGGCTCAAGTGGTCAAATTGAACTTAATGAAACGAATAGTGAAAGTTCTGAATGGAATTGAAATGGGTTTAGGCTAAACCATGCAATGTAAGGACTTTTTCGTAAATACGAAATTACACGTCTTTTGTCGAATACGGAAACTCTTGATACTCACACGTATATCTCGAGGAGTACGTTAACTTTTATAAATGTGACGATTCCATTCGATGTGAATTGGGTCAAATGACCATTCATGTGACTTGAATTGTAATTAGAGGGAATGGGAGGGGGTTTAATGCAAAAATGGGATTATAAGATAATGATGAACTCAATTGAGTTCATTCATCATCCCAGCAGCCGTTCTCTCTTCTTCTCTTTCTTTCTCTTCTTCTTCTTTCTTCCACGTTTTCTTCCTTAAGTGTGTGATTGAGAGAATTGTCAAGGGCTTGTGAAGAGGGCTCCATCTTCACCATCCTATTCTCCATCTTCTTTCTTACTTTCTTGGAGTTTAAGCTTGAGAAGAGCTCAAGATTTCCATCAAGAAGCTACAAGTAAGTGTTGAGTTGCATTCAGCACTTCTATGGTTTCATTATTGAGTTATGGCTCAAAGAATTCACAAGAATTCTGTTTTGTGGATTGATTGTGGGTTTTAGGTTCAAAAGAAGGTTTGGCTTGAGGAATTCCACTTGGATTCAAGCTAGCAAGGGAGATTCTTGTTAATTAAGCTCCAAATAAGGCAAGTATACTCAATTACATTGATTTCAATTGTTCAGTGAATTGTTAGAACTCAAGGAGTTCAGTTACAGAGAATTCGGTTCAGAAGTTTCTGAACTTCTGGGCGCAATTCGGTCAGCCGCCAGGCTGACCGACACCTAACCGAGAGCTGACCGACATAGGTCGGCTAGCCGAAATTGTGAGTTCGGTTAGCCGCGGGTTGACCGCAAGGTGACCGAAAATCTTGTCAGGGTTTTTCCATCAGAAGTTGAGCTTCTGGAAAACGAATCGTAAGCTAACCGAATAAATTCGGCTAACCGAAATTTGAATTTCGGCTAGCCGAGTGGGTGACCGAATAGGTGACCGAATTTGGACAAATTGTCCTGTAAATTGAGAAATTCCGGAAAACTGACCGAATGTGGTTCGGTCAGCCGAAATCCCTAATGCGGCTAACCGCTAGGTAACCGACGAGGTGACCGAAATTGAGGGAATATCAGAATTGATTTCTGATAATTTCCTAAACCTTCATGGGTGTTAGCTAAACTTATGTGAATGTAAATTTCACTAAAAAGTGATGTCATCCACAATAACACCTACATTGCATAATGACGTTTCACCCGAATGTTGTTTTAGGAAATTTACTTGTTTATGACTTGAGTTGGCTTGTCCTCTCTCGTCTTTTACTGTTATGCTCCTTGTTGAGCTTCACTGAATAATGTGTTGAATGAATACACTGAAATGCAATGAAATGAAAAGAAAAGAACTGAAATGAACAAACATTGTAATGTATGAAAGATTAAGTCTGCTGCAGTAGATGGAGCGTTCCGGAGCTCCGTGGTGATGCCGGTGATCTCTGATCAAGACACTGGTAAATCCCACACATTTGATAAGCCACCTAATAAAGTGAGTAACTATTTGAAAAGCCACTTAATACAGTGAGTACTAATGAAATGAAATGAAATGAGTCCTTGAAAGGCTGGGTTGTGAATGGTGCGCCTTCCACCTATGCTATAGGACAACGAAAAGACACTTGATAAAGTGTATATATGAATTGAATGCTCTCTTCAGGGGAGAACTACATGAATCGAATGCTTCCTTCAGGGAAGACATCATTGAATTGAATTGAGTTGAATATAATTGTTATACATTGTTGAACCGTCGTGTTCACAGTGTTATTGATGACATTGCAGGCCCAGTTGGCCGTTCCAGTGGTTCCGAGACCACGCCGCCAGCGGAGGAGACCAATCCGGTTCCCCCAGGAGGATTGAACGAATGGATGTAAATCGGAGGCGATCGGTTTAGAAACTTTTGGCAACATTTTGAATAGATTCAAATTGTTGTAAATATTGATCACATGCATTGTATTTGAATATGCATGGTTGATTTAAATAGGAAATGAAATGTATAAGTAAACTTTACTTTCTGTAAAGCATTTGTACATATTAAAGTAGAATGTCAATGTATATATATATTTCCGCAAAATTGTACATTGGACAGGTATATGTAAGATCCCTTGTGAATCTCGTATTGACTTCGGTGATACGAGGTTTACGGGAGTAAGTATGGCGTTCGCGACTCGGGGTTTGGCCGTGGTAACCCTAATCTCGGGCCCGGGTCGTGACATACTTATTGTATGGTATCAGAGCTAAGTTAACTAAGTTAAATGACTTAGCCATCTATAGGAACGAAGTGAGGAACGTTACGTTTCGTGCCAAATCCAATCTTGGATTTGTGATTTAAATGTTTCCGCTTCATGTGATATATGTAATGGAAGTGTTGAGATCTATGTATCTTACCTTCCGTATTGTTTACAGCATGGCTGCATCTGGATCGAATCCAGGAAATGATGACTTTATAGAGGTTGTCACACCGTCTCCTGTCTCCGATATGGACACAAGGATGACTGCCATCCTAGAGCAGTTGGTGAGAAGCAATGAGCAAATGGCCAAGAGTCATGAAGCATAGATGGGTATGCAAGCCCAGATCACTTCTTTATTGCAAGTGCAGAGCCAATTGCAGGCTCAGATGCAAGCAGCACCAGTAGTGCCACCAGTTCAACCACCTACTCAGGTTGGAACACAAGTGATAATTCAGTCCAAGGAGAAAGATCCTAATGTCCTGTATGAACAATTCAGGAAAAGAGGAGCTACTGAGTTCCGGGGTACTGAAGACGTGCTGAAAGCTGATGAGTGGCTGGAACACATTGAGGATGTGTTTGGCACAGTCACGTGCACGCAGAAACAAAAAGTTGCCCTCATTTCCTCCATGCTACGAGAAGTAGCAAAGACATGGTGGAAGAGTGTGAGTGAGGCAATCACTAAATTGCCAGAAGCAGTAATATGGGAGACTTTCAAACAACAATTTCAAAGGAAGTTCGTTCCAGAACATGTGAGGCAGAAGAAAGAAGCAGAATTTCTGCAATTGAAGCAAGGGCAAATGACCGTCTCTGTGTATGTCCATACCTTTCTGCAGTTGTCTAAGTATGCTACTGATTTGGTAGATACGGAAGACAAGAAGGTGAAGAGGTTTCTCAATGGTCTAAATGCCACATATAAAAAGATGGTATTGGCAAATAAGCCTACTACCTTCGATGATGCCGTTGATCGAGCCTACACGGCAGAAGAAGTCCACAGAGAGGAAATGGCTGAAAATGAGAGTACTAAGAGGAGTAGTGGTGAAAAATCTACAGGCTCCTGGTTCAAAAAGGGAGGACGATTCAAGGACAAAAATAAAAAGCAGAAATTTGCTGCTAGGACTGAGAATAGGCCAGTTTGTGAGACATGTGGAAAGGCTCATAAGACTGAGTTGTGTTGGAGGACTACTGGAGCATGCCTTGTTTGTGGTTCTTTGGAACACAAAATGGCACAATGTCCAAAGGCAAGGAGAGATGACAGAGCTCCTAATCAGAAGACTGCTCAAGGACAAGCAGCACTCCCTGCTCCTCCACAGCGATTAGCTTTGCCAGCACCTCCTAGGCAACAGCAACAACAAGGCCAGCAGCGTCAATGGCAGAGGCAACAGCCTGGACAGCAACAGCAGAGGCCACAGATAGCTGGAAGGGCTTATGCTCTTAACCGAGAGCAAGCTGATGTTGCAACCAATGTGGTTGAAGGTACAATTCTTATAGGTGATAAACCTGCGGTTGCATTATTTGATCCCGGTTCCACGCATTCATTTGTGGCACCTGTATTTGTGTGTAATATGCGAGACCGGATAATGCAATTGCCATATGACTTTACAGTATCTACTCCTTTAGGGAGAAGGGTAGTATGTGAATTGTACGTTCCCCAATGTGATGTGAAAATTGGGAAAGTGGCAATGCCAGCTGATCTGGTTATACTAGCCATGAATGATTTTGATGTAATCTTTGGCATGGATTGGCTTGCGAAGTACAGAGCTTGTTTAGACTGTTTTCGCAAAATCATCACCTTTAGGGTTGATGAGGCCAATGCCAGTGTACTTTTTGAAGGCACTCTAAAGAGATTTGACACAAGGCTTATTTCAGCACTTAAGGCTGAACGAATGATGCATAGTGGTTGTGAAGGCTACATTGCATTCATTTCTGAACAGAAGCCTGAACAGAAATTAGAAAGCATCCCGGTAGTCTGTGACTTTCCAGACGTGTTTCCCGATGAAGTGCCAGGTCTACCTCCAGCAAGGGAAGTGGACTTTACTATTGAGCTTGTGCCCGGTACTGCACCGATATCCAAGGCACCATATCGAATGGCACCATCAGAGTTGTATGAATTGAAGAAACAGATACAGGAATTGCTAGACAAAGGTTTTATCAGACCTAGTGTCTCACCATGGAGAGCACCTGTACTGTTTGTGAAGAAGAAAGATGGCACCTTTCGAATGTGTATTGATTATAGGCAGATCAATCAAGTGACAATTAAAAATAAATATCCACTGCCTAGAATCGATGAGTTGTTTGATCAACTCCAAGGTGCAGCTTACTTTTCTAAGATTGATCTTCGATCTGGATATCACCAGATACGAGTTAAGGATCAAGATGTACAGAAGACTGCATTCAGGACTCGTTATGGACACTATGAATTTTTAGTGATGCCTTTTGGTCTAACCAATGCACATGCAGTTTTTATGGCTCTAATGAACAGAGTGTTTGCCTCGTACCTAGACCAGGTTGTTGTGATCTTTATTGATGACATCCTGGTATACTCAAGGTCAGAAAGAGAGCATTCACGTCATCTGAGAATAGCCTTGCAGACACTGAGAGAGAATCAATTGTATGCAAAGTTCTCGAAGTGCGACTTTTGGTTGCAGCAGGTTGCATTTTTGGGTCACGTCATTACCAGAGATGGATTAGCTGTTGATTCGGCTAAGGTTGACGCGGTTAGTAATTGGCAGAGTCCGAAGAATGTGCCAGAGGTTCGGAGTTTCTTAGGGTTGGCGGGCTACTATAGAAGGTTCGTAAAGGACTTCTCCAAGATAGCAGCTCCGTTGACGAAACTGACTCGGAAGGACGTTCCTTTTCAATGGAATGATGTATGTGAGTGCAGTTTCCAAACTCTGAAGCAGAAGTTGATAACAGCCCCAATCTTGGCTTTACCTGAAGGGAGAGGAGGGTTTGAGATCTACTCAGATGCCTCAGGCGTTGGATTGGGATGTGTGTTGATGCAACGAGGTAGGGTAATTGCCTACGGTTCGCGTCAATTAAAAGAGCATGAGAAGAACTATGCTACGCATGATTTAGAGCTCGCGGCTGTTGTATTCGCATTGAAGCAATGGAGACATTATCTGTATGGAGAAACTTTTGAAGTCCATTGCGATCACAGAAGTCTCCAATATTTGTTCACTCAGAAGGATATCAATCTGAGGCAACGCCGTTGGTTAGAGCTTATCAAGGATTATGATTTTCCATTCTCATATGTACCTGGAAAGGGTAACGTGGTAGCGGATGCTTTGAGTCGCAAGTCTGCTGACTTGGCATCATTGGTGGGTGAATGGATTATGATTGAAGAATTCAGGGATTGGGATGTCACCATTGAAGTCATGGACAATCAAGTCATGATTGCAGCGATGTCAGTGTTCGAACCGCTACTCATTCAGCAAATTAAAGATAGGCAGTTCGACGACCCGAAATTAGTGAGAATTCGGGACAACATTGCAGCAAGGCCAGATTTCGTGCTGGTAACAGGAGTTCTCTATTTCAGAGACAGATTATGTGTACCAGCACAGGAAGATTTGAAGCAAGCAGTCATGTTTGAAGCTCATCACACCAGATATTCTATGCATCCAGGAAGTACGAAGATGTATAGAAATCTTAAGGGCAGATTCTGGTGGAATAACATGAAGCGGGAGATAGCCAGTTATGTATCTTCCTGCTTGACTTGCCAACGTGTGAAATTTGAGCACAAGAAGCCACCAGGCTTGCTTCATCCATTGTATATCCCTAAATGGAAGTGGGAACATCTCACGATGGATTTTGTATCCAGCTTACCAAGGACGCGGAGACAACATGATGCCATTTGGGTTATTGTGGATCGTCTTACGAAGTCCGCGCATTTCCTGCCATTCAGAAAGGATATGGGATTCAGCGAAATGTCCAAATTGCTTGTCAAGGAGATTGTTAGACTGCATGGAGTATTGAACGAATGGATGTAAATCGGAGGCGACCGGTTTAGAAACTTTTGGCAACATTTTGAATAGATTCAAATTGTTGTAAATATTGATCACATGCATTGTATTTGAATATGCATGGTTGATTTAAATTGGAAATGAAATGTATAAGTAAACTTTACTTTCTGTAAAGCATTTGTACATATTAAAGTAGAATGTCAATGTATATATATATTTCCGCAAAATTGTACATTGGACAGGTATATGTAAGATCCCTTGTGAATCTCGTATTGACTTCTGTGATGCGAGGTTTACGGGAGTAAGGATGGCGTTCGCGACTCGGGGTTTGGCCGTGGTAACCCTAATCTCGGGCCCGGGTCGTGACAGCACCTTACCGCATGGCTCCAGCAAAGTTAAGGGAGTTGAAAGCTCAGCTACAGGATATCTTGGACAGAGGATTTGTGAGACCGAGTGTATCTCCATGGGGTGCACCAGTTTTGTTCGTGAAAAAGAAGGATGGCTCGATGCGTAGGTGCATAGATTACAGACAGTTGAATCAAGTTACAATCAAGAACAAGTATCCTTTACCCTGGATAGATGAGTTGTTCGATCAGCTGCAAGGAGCATAGCATTTTTCGAAAATTGATTTGAGATCAGGCTACCATCAGTTGCGAGTCAGAGACCAAGATGTACAGAAGACAGCCTTCAGGACCAGATATGGCCATTATGAATTTTTGGTTATGCCATTTGGGCTGACCAATGCACCGAGTGTCTTCATGGCTTTGATGAATAAGATCTTTGCACCATGCTTAGATCAATTCACAGTAGTATTCATAGACGATGTTTTAGTCTATTCGAGGTCCAGAGATGATCATGCAGAACATTTGAGGGCTTCATTGCAGATTTTGAGAGAAAATCAACTCTATGCTAAGCTTAGCAAATCTGAGTTTTGGCTGGAACATGTGTCTTTTCTTGGACACATCATCTCTAAGGAAGGTTTAGCAGTAGACCCAGCAAAGATTGATGCAATAACCAGTTGGGAACGTTCGAAGACAGCGGCATAGATCAGGAGTTTTCTTGGTTTAGCTGGGTATTACAGAAGATTTGTGAAGGGATTCTCCAGTATAACAGCTCCATTGACCAAATTGACGACGAAAGATGTTCATTTTGTATGGACCTCACAGTGTGAAGCGAATTTTGAAGAGTTAAAGACCAGATTGACCACAGCCCCTATCCTTACCTTACCTTCGGGGACAGGAGGGTTTGTGATTTTTACAGATGCTTTAGGAGTTGGCTTGGGATGCGTACTCATGCAGGAGGGAAAAGTAGTGGCCTACGGGTCCAGACAGTTGAAAGAACACGAAAAGAGATATGCTACCCATGATTTGGAGCTTGCATCGGTAGTTATGGCGCTGAAGATGTGGAGACATTACCTGTATGGAGAGAAATTCGAAGTTCATTCAGATCACAGGAGTCTTCAGTACCTATTCGGACAGAAGGATTTGAACATGAGGCAAACTAGATGGATGGAATACATCAAAGACTACGACTTTCCGATAAAGTATCATCCCGGGAAAGCAAATGTAGTAGCAGATGCACTAAGTAGAAAAACAGCGAATACCGGATGTTTACAGACAGAGTGGTCTTTGACGGAGATATTCATGGATCTAGCTATAGAGTTTCATCCTCATAGTGGAAGAGTCATGATTGCAAACATGCATACGTGGGAACCTGAGATTTTGGGCAGAATCAAGAGCAGTTAGAGAGAAGATCCAGAATTAGTCAGGTTGATTGACAACATAGCAGACAGACCAGAGTTCAAACTCATAAATGGAGTGTTGTATTACCAGGACAGATTGTGCATTCCGGATGTGCATGGCTTGAAGAACGAGATTATGGTGGAAGCACACCACTCTCGTTATGCTATCCATCCAGGGAGCACCAAGATGTACCAGAACTTGAAGAGCTTTTATTGGTGGAGGAACATGAAGAAGGACATTGCTGGTTTTGTTTCGAGATGTTTAGTGTGCCAACAAGTGAAGGTTGAACATCAGAAGCCTCCAGGGTTACTCCAACCTTTGAAAACACCGGAGTGGAAGTGGGACCACATCACCATGGACTTCGTGGCAGGATTACCACCTACAAGGGTCAATGACAGTATTTGGGTGATCGTGGACAGACTCACCAAGTCAGCACACTTCATTCAGATGAAGATGAAGGGTTCCATGGATATCTTGGCACACAAGTACATTGATAACATAGTCAAATTACATGGGATTTTAGACTCCATTGTTTCTGACAGAGATATGAGGTTTGTGGGCAGATTTTGGGTCAGTTTGCAAGTAGCATTAGGGACTACATTGAACTTCAGTACTGCATTTCACCCTCAGACCGATGGACAGACTGAGAGGACGAACCAGACTATGGAGGACATGTTACGGGCATGTGCTTTAGACTTTGGTAAAGACTGGGAGAAGAGTCTTCCTTTATGCGAATTTGCCTATAACAACAGTTATCACTCAAGTATCGGGATGGCACCGTTCGAGGCGTTGTACGGACGGAAGTGCAAGACCCCGATTTGTTGGGAAGAGATTGGTGTCCGGAGTTTTCATGGACCTTCGGTCATCAGCGATACCAGTGAGAAGGTGAAGCAGATCATTAACCGGCTGAAGATTTCAAGAGATCGTCAGAAGAGCTACGCAGATCCTAAGAGGAGGGATTTGGAGTTTCAAGTCGGAGACAAGGTTTTCCTTAAGGTCTCACTGACTAGAGGAACCATGAGGTTCGGTCAGAAAGGGAAATTAGCTCGGAGATACATCGGGCCGTTCGAGATTGATATGCGCGTGGGTGAAGTGGCGTATCAGTTGATACTACCACTAGAGTTAGCAGGAGTTCACAGAGTTTTTCATGTCTCCATGCTGCGAAAGTACAATTCAGACCCTTCACACGTGCTACATCATGAGCCACTAGATGTTCAGCCAGATGTTACTTTTGTGGAGAGACCGAAGAAGATCATCGATACCAAAGAGCAGGTTTTGAGGACCAGGACCATTCATTGGGTCAAGGTACAGTGGGAACATCACAGTCCGAGAGAAGCTACTTGGGAGCTCAGGGATCAGGTCAAGGAAAAGTATCCAGAACTACTACCAGAGGTGTGTTAAGGATTTGGAGGACCAAATAGTTCAAGGGGGGAGAATGTAACACCCCGTACCTTAACCTCGTATTAATGATAATTAATTGCTTGGTTAGTTAGTAGGTTAGTTAGTAGGTGTGTTTAGAGTCTTAATGAGTCAGGTTTGGTGTGTGGATTCCGCGTGCGAAGTCTCGTGCGAGTCCGAGTGCGTTTGGATAGAGTAGGGGGTTGGTTTGTAATTTTGGAAAGTTTTCAGGGGTTTTTATGAGATTATGAGTTTTGTGAGTTTGGGTGCATCGGATAGGTCTCGCCATGTCATTAACTTTAGTCTTCTGTCGCGTTTCGATTTGACGCGCTGAAGAGGCCCAAATAATCACATTTATCAAACTAAGGACTTAACCCAAATTTCACCTAAATATCCCCTTAATATCAAGTCATTAACCGGATGACTCATTCCTCTCTTATCTTCATTCATCTTCATCTCTTCTTTCATTTCTCTGTGTCATCTCCAAGCCTCTTCTTCTCCTCACTGCTGCCTTACCAACGACAACCACCGGAGCTCATCTTTGACGGCCAATCCACCCATCTTCTTCCTCAGGACTCCAAGAACTCAACCATCTAATTTTCCAAGCTTTTCATCAACAAACCACTACAAGGTAGGCTCTCCAGGCTACTAGACTTAGTTAATCTTCTTCCTTTGGTTTAGAAATGGATTAGGGAGACTCATAGTAACCCTTTGCATTCATTTTTGTAATGAGGTTTTGGTTTGGAAACCTTCTTCTTCCCCTTTGAGCTCTAGAGGAGTTTTCTTCAAATTTCTTCTTGAAATTCCTTAAGCTCTTCATCAAGGCAAGTTAATATACATGTTTATGATTTGATATGTTTTGTATTTCCTTTGATTGATGATTGATGATGTTGAGATGACCAATTGCTCTTTGGATTTGTTTTAGATTGAAAACATGATAATTGATTGTAATTGCTTAATGAAATGGATTAGGACTTTAATGACTTGATTAGATGATAGGATTGGGTTTTTATGGACTTTGTTGCATCTACATAGGTGTTGATTCATCAGGTTCAGGAAACAAGAGAAGGAAAGGTCCCAGGTTCACTTCAGTTACAGAACCTGTGTTCTGTAACTGTAGTGTACCCGGTCGACCGGCCGGCGACACTGCGTCGGTTCTCTAGAACCTGACGAGAACACTATTCTGCCTTTTTCACTTACAACTGCCGGTCGACCGGCACAGGGCTCGGTCGACCGGGCACAAAGGAGGAGGTCGACCTGCTTCTTGCAGGTTGACAGGGGTACTGTGTAGGTGGTCGACCGGCCAGGGGAGCGGTTGACCGGGTTGACCGGGTCAACTGTAGAAACCCTGTTTCAGGGGTTCTTTTCCCTATGTTTTGAGGACTTTATGTGGAACTTTGACTACCCTTTTTAGGACTCATTTGACTATATGTGAGGACGTTTTGAGCTAACGTTCTTCACGTTATTCCAGTTGTATCGGGAATCAATTTCACTCAATCTTGAACGGTACGGGACAATGGGATACCTTTTCTATATCTATGCACGAAGATCATATATTCAGGTATCGCGAACCCTAAACTCTTTCGTTGACTGAGTAGGATTGTACGATGCTTCGGGTTTAACAATTGACTTAGGATTGGATTGCTTATTGCCTTGGATTCTGGATTGTACCGTCTGGTACTGTTTACATGAAACATTCATGTTCATTAGCTTCGTTTATTTGCCTTGTTTTGGGATCACTTTTGAGAACTTAGATTGATGGATTTAGGATCCCCTTTGATGTTTCGTTTGTTTCGAAGTTTGATGGAAGTGTTAAGGCTAGACGGCTTTGATTGTAAAGCTTGTTTGAGAACTACCGGTGTTGTTATTGTTTTGAAGAAGATTGATGGTTTTGACTTTGATTTGATGATGGGAAGGTAGTTTCTCTTTGATTAATGAATCTTGTTCACACAAGAAAGTCTAGCTCTTCACTATCGGTTGTTTATGACTCTTTGTGTCAAGCACCACTCGACTGTTAACGCCCAACACAGATGGGGCACCATTCTGTGTGAGGACTTTGGATTGAACGTCTGTGCAGTATGACTTTTTATATTTTTTGATGGATGTACACCATCGGATACATATTGAATGATTGACTTTGATGACGTATGGCCTTTTGGTATCCATTTTGATTGCTTGCTTACTGGGGTTCATCCCGTGCCACTCTACCACAGCTCAAACGTTGAGTCAGGAGGGCCATGTGAAACTATCCTGTGGTGTATTAGTTTATGTGGGTTGCCTC
The DNA here is from genome assembly GCA_029852735.1 of Persea americana. NCBI lineage: Eukaryota > Viridiplantae > Streptophyta > Magnoliopsida > Laurales > Lauraceae > Persea > Persea americana. The sequence goes on from CM056815.1 coordinate 41,431,049, forward strand.
TTTGTTAGATGTTTATGTTAGTTGATTTTGATTCGAATGCTATGCACTTTCTACGATCAGGATGCTATGCATTTCATATGATTTTGTTTATCGTTTACTCTGATTCGTTCTACATATCTGGATGATTTATATATATTTTGCTTGCCGACTTTCGTGTCTGATGATGCTATTCTTGGTGCATATGTACCGAGCTCTACTTTACCGAGGAGGAGGTGACGGAAGAAGTTCAGTCGGATCAGCCTGATGACTTCCTAGAGTACAGTACGAACGACATTGTATAGCCGTAATGACTCCGTACATGAGCACCTTCACGTTATTTTGTGTAGCTTCATCTTTTGGTTTCTTCATCTTTTGATTAGGCCCGAGTTTTGGATGTGGCCTATTGTTGTAAATAATACTTTTGTTTAATTGTTTTAAACTTGAACTCTAATTAATATATATGATCGGTCTTTGCTCTTAACTATATACTTCAAGATACCATTTGTACTATGAAGCTTCCGCTATACGTTTTATGTATTTGAGGAAATGTTTATACCTCACAGCGATCTTCGATCCATATTGGGACATGATTGGGGCCCAGTGTTGTTATTAATGCTGAAAATTTTTAATTGGCCCTAATCTCACGCATAAACCCCGGTTTCACGATCGGGGGCGTGACAGCCAGCACTGCCAGTCCTTGGCCGGCGCCATGCAAAGAGAAGGGGGCTGATAGGTGTGTTTGTATGACCCATGCGGAATGATGGAATAATAAAGAGCATGTGCTGGTATCGCCCATGAGATGATATAACATAAGAAAGAAAAGGAGAATTGGTAGCCGCAGTCAATACAAACGATGATAATAAAATAACATAAAGAATGTGAATGTTAGATCGTATGGTCGTTGGATAATTAAACTAAATAGAAATGGTCACATGGGATAACTCAGATTTTTAATAAAATATTAATGAACAATAGTTGTGGCCGGTGGGAATTAAATAATCGGGAGAAGGAGAGAGAGTCACGTGGGGGTGTTGTATGACCAACGCAGGTGAGCGGCCAACAGCAAACTTGTGCACAAATAGTGCACAACTGGCCGCTGGGCACTATGATGGACTCGCTTTTGATCTCGGGACTACCAAGGTCAGCGGACGTGAGGGTCTGTGGGGTCCAACCCTTTCGTGACCGAAGATGAAGCGAGCATCAACATTTTATTTTATTTTTTTGTGTACAGGTATGCCAAATTTTCCATTCTACTTGGAATTGAGAAGTGGTGGTTTGTAGATCCACCTTCACAAGTAGAAAAGGAAATCTACTTTTTCTAGTTTTTATTGCACATATATTTAAGAAAAGAGACATGGTTTGATTTGAATGCCGTAGAAGGCGATTTTTTTGTCGTAAAAGGCGATTTACAATTCTTATCAAAAGGAAAGACAAGAGTTGTGATTTTTTTTGTCTCTTAAAAAAAATACAAATGATACAATGAAAAGTAGGGAAAGGAGATCTGACTTCTCAGGAGATTGCAAGAACTCGTTCAGATTGACAGTCGCAAGTCATGTGTGGACTTCGCCATCATCCTTCAGATGAGAACATATGATGCTTTTGATTCGCTTGGCTTGGCTTAAACCTCAGATTTTTAGAGGATAAGGATATAAAAGAGGTTCTATATCCAATAAAAAGCTGAGTAGACAGGCTGAAAAGCCACGTCTAAGCCATGTAGAAGGGGAGGGCCTTGGGGGGAAGCCCCCCCATGGGACTTTGGTCACCTTGTAGTGGTGGTTGCTACAAAATTTCTTCGAAGGAGAGGAAGTTGTTGTAACAACTTTTGCAGAGCTTCTCTTTTTGGGATTTTTTTGAGCTTTTTGGAGATTTTTTTTGGATTTTTTCAGGATCCTTGAAATGGTGGAAATGGCCTCCTTTTATAGGCTTTTGGTGGCCATAAGGTGGGTTTATGAGCATTGATTGCATTAATGCTCCACGATAGAAGGAGTTACAAGTTTTTAATTATTTATTTTGTAACTCTTTTTTCTTGGATTTTGATTGGCTGATGGAGAATGATGGGCTTTTGATTGCCTTTAAGCTCCATGATGGGAGGAGTTACATGGTAAAATGCCATGATTGCTTTTGATTTGTAACTCTTGTCTCTTGGCTTCTGATTGGGCCGTCCAAAATAATGAGTTAAATGACCGCATTAATTTCTCATTAAATGGGTCATTAACTGCATTCAGTGACCGCCAGGGCATTTAAAGAGTCGCGGGCCGCACTGCTTCTTTTAGAATTCTTCGCAAGATGTGGGAGGCTTGGTTGCCAATGGATCCTCATGCTGATTGTTGTCGAATGATCATGTAACTTCAGACATTAATTGCTACCAGTGGGCTGGTAACATATGTCCAGTTGATTTCTCTATTGATCGAGCAGAAAGTATGATTTTGTTGGTCGGCCGGTTGGTGATTTCGAAACGTTTGATGACGATCCCATGATTTCAGCAACGGATCCACGATGTTGACGAAGATCAACAGATTTCGTGCCATGAAAATCAGATTTTGTGGAAAATCGCAGGGGCCAAACATCTCGAAATGAGAAAAAGGACCGAAAAATGGTCTCTTGGCGAAAATCGGGTGACCCAAATTTCCAGGGTCGCCGGAGACCATGCACCCATCGTTGCCAGCGACCACGGGGAAAGGTTCAGATAGACAGCATGTCATCCACTTCGAGATCATGACGGGAGCTATTGCGGATCAAGATGCCCTCAAGATCCGTCTCTTTGCAAGCACCCTGAAAGGTACAACCTTTGATTGATACTCCACTCTGCCAGAGGATTCCATTCAAAACTGGACCATGCTAGAGACACGCTTCCTGACCCACTTCAAAGGTGAGGATTATCCTGTTACTATGGCTCAGCTCTGCAGCCTGAAATAGGGAGAGAATGACTCAACATACGACTTCATTCACAAGTGGAAGGCAATGGCGTACAAATGCTCATATGTGCTGCCACAAGCGTCGCTAGTCGACATCTGCCGAAACAACATGAGAGCAAGGATCCGCTCCATGATCATCGGCAACAAATCAAAGAACTTGGGAGAACTCCTAGAAGCGTCTATGGAGGTTGAAACGGTGATCAAAGACCTCAACAGTCAGAAGTCATCAAAGAAAGAGTTGACCGCCATTCCGACCTCCAAGCCAAAGAAAAAGGAGGTTCTTAATGTGCAAACCAAGTCAGCTCCTCAGCCACCAAAGAAAGAAGAAAACAAAGCTACAGGTAAGAGACCTGAACTCTCTGATGCATTTAAAGAACGAGTAGAAAAGAAATACCCGTTCGATGAAGATGTTGAAGAAATCTTTGGGGCCCTCTTAGCAAATGGCAAACTTACTTTGCAAGACCCCAAAAGACCGGGAGATGTTGGCAAAACCAATGATCCCCGATATTGTCCATACCACCAAATGGTCTCGCATCCTCTCAATCAATGTTTAGTTGTGAGAGAGAAGATCAATGAGATGTGGAAAAATGGAGTCATCACCTCTGACAAAAACTATGGGCCTGCCTCCGTTAACATGGTGTCATATGAACAAACATCCAAGTCACCAAAGGAGAAGATCACTACTTCCTTCAAGGTGATAAAAATGACCCAAACGTCCCAAAAGCTGGTGCCTTACCCAACACCAGATGGACATCCCATATGGGTACATCCCAATCTCCTAGAAGATGAAAATTGGGAGATCGTCAAAACAAAGCCAACCGCTCAACAGTGAAGGCAAGCCAAGTGACAACTCCACAAGCTCAAACAGCAGGAGAAGGCTCAACCCAAGCAAGAAGTCCTTGAAAAGGCAGAAACCTCCTATAGCGTTTCACTGGGGGCAACAGAGGAGTCTCTTCCCAAGACTTCAAGAGTGGTAAGGAAATTCACCCTCGGTGATTTCATGCCACCACGGCTTAGAAATGAGACTACACAGGGGGCATCATACTCTTGCAACGCGGTAGTTGGATTCTCCATGGATGGATACGAGTCCAGTGACACTGCCAGTGACACAGATGAATGGGAAGAATCCCTTGAAACCGGAGAATATCTCTCCAATGAAGAATGGATCCCAGAATCTCACCTTATACCAGTAATCTGGTATAACCTCTTCCAGCCACAAGGATCCTGGTCTGATGATGATGAAGACCAAGAGGCTGTTCAACAAAGTGTTGTTGACCCAGCGCAAACAAATGCTCTAGTGGATCCCAACCAGGTTGAACCACAAGGAGCAGATGAAGAAGAAGATTTGGATCATATGCCCGATCTCAAAGAATATGCGAGGATCTTGCAACGCCTTGCCAAAGAGCAAGAGCAGGATCGTATCAACCAGCTTCATCAAAATCCAGAACCAGAAGTCCTGGAGAATCTACAAGCATCTCCTCCAGTAACTCTGGAAAATGAAGAAAATTGCTGGGTTGATGATCCTCTTACATCGGAGGATGAGTCTGATTCCCAACAGTCCATTATGGAGGCATCTTTTATCGATGTTGCCTGCAATGTCATAGTTCAGGATGTTAATGCCTCTGAAGCTTCATCTCCTGAGGCCACAGACTCTCAAAATGCATCCGGTAGCATATCTTCTGGAGCTACATCTTCTCGGGTGACTTCCACTGAGATAGCATCCTCTCAGCCTTCGTCTCCTGAAACTGTGACATCAGAATTCAAGCCTCTTCCACCTGGTCACAATGAAGAAGCTCTAGCCGATGAAGTCATCTACAATGAAAACCCGGTCAATTGGTCTCAGATACCCAACCTCATAGGAGATGTCTGGACCGATGAGATCCTGGACAAAGAAGAAAAGTTGCTAGAAGCTGTTCAGGACTTGATCCCGGAAAATGCTCCATGCAACGCAATCACTGAAGACGGCAATGCTGCTGCAGAAGCGTTTTTAGCAAATTAGGAGGATCAGTCCCTTGATCCCGAAGAAGGTCTTCCAAAAGAAGAACCTTCTCTAGAAGCTTTTGAAGTTGGGAAAGGTACCCGCTCTGGCCAGTGATGGACCCGTCTGTTTCTTTCTCGCCTTCCTCCGTCCCGGGTCCGCCGGGGTGCGGCGGGGCGAAAAGAAAAAAAAGAGCAAGCATCAACATATTTTTTTTTTTTGTACGGGTATGCCAGATTTTCTATTCTACTTGGAATTTGAAGTGGTGATCCGGAGATTCACCTTCACAAGTAGAAAAGGAAATCAACTTTTTTCTAACTTTCCATTGCACATATATTTTAAAGAAAGAGACAAGGATTTAAAATGTCGTGAGAGGCGATTTTGTTTAATTTACGGTGAAAGGCAGTTTTGTGCCGTAAAAGGCGATTTTGTGCCGTAAAAAGCAATTTACAAATCTCATCAAAATGTAAAGACAAGAAATGTGATTTTATGTCTCTTTTAAAAAATACAATACAATGAAAAAGTAAGAAAAGGAATCTGACTTCTCAAGCGATTGTGGGGACTCGTTCAGATCGACGGTCGCGAGTCATGTATGGGCTCCGCCATCGTCCTTCAGATGAGAACACTTGATGCTTTGATTCACTTGGCTTAGCTTGGACCTCAGATTTTTAGAGGATAAAGACCAAGAGAAGGTCTTATATCCAATAAAAAACCAAGTAGACGGGCTGAAAAGCCGCATCTAGGCCATGTTGGATAGAAGAAGAGAGGAGATCTTGGGGGGGTGGCCCCCCAAAGGACTTCGATCACCTTATAGTGCTTGCAGCAGAGTTTCTTCAAGGTAAGAGAGCTTCTTTTTTGTAGAGAATTCTTCAGAATAGTTTTTAGACAATTTTTCTGGACCCAATTTTCAAGACCCCTTCCCTTTGGAATGACCGCCTATTTATAGGCTTTTGGTGGCCATTAGGAAGGTCTTATGGGCATTAATGATATTAATGCTCCATGATGGGAGGAGTTACAAGATTTAATTTCATAATTTTATAACTCCTTTTTCTTGGATTTTGATTGGCCGATGGAGAGTAATGGGCATTTAATCTCCATGATGATGGGAGTTTCATGATTAATTACCATGATTAATCTCCATAATGATAGGAGTTACATGGGTAGATGTCATGATTAATTGGACTTGTAACTCCCATTTCTTGGCTTCTGATTGGGCCGTTCAAAATAATGAGTTAATGACCCTAATAAATTGCCATAAAAGGGTCATTTAACTTCATTAATTGGCTGCAGAGTCGCTTGAAGAGTCGCGGGCCGCGCCGCGTCTTTTGGAATTCTTCTTGCGATGATCATCGATGGATCCGTACGTTGCTTGATGTCGGATGACGATGAAAATTCAGAAATTGGTTGCCACTAATGGTCCTGCAACATCTGTCAAGTCGATTTCTTGATCGGTCGGGCAGAAAGTGTGCTTTTTTGGTCGGCCGGTTGGTGGTTTCGGAGTGTCCGATGATGATCAAATGATTTTGATAGCGAATCCGTGATGTTGATGAAGATCGACGGATATCATGACTCAAAAATCAGATTTTAAGAAAATCACAGGGCCCAATCATCGCGAAACGCGAAAAAGAACGGAAAAAACGGCGCTTTTGGCGGAAATCCGGCGACTAGGATTTCCATGGTCGCCGGCGACTAGGCACCCATGGTCGCCGGCGACCTTGGACTTTGGTCCATTTTTCGGCCGCCTTCCGGTCACCGTTTTCTTGGTCGTTTCTCGGGCTTTTTCGCTTTTGTTTTCTCCTGTATTTTTCTTTGACATTTCTCTTCATTTATTGTTTGATTCCTCTGAAGAAAAACCATCGAAAGGCTGTGCAAATCAGAGCACAAAGTTTCCTATTTTTGGGAAAAACAGAAGACTCTGTAGCCGATTTTCCACCAAGAGTTGAAACTGGGTCAAACGATGTCGGAATGACCTGAAATTTGAGGTGAGGCTTCTTAGGCATTAGATAGGACCAACCGTGGGCTTTTATTTGAGTTTTGAAGCCGTTTGGGGTCCCGTCGATGCTTGACTTGATTTCACCGTGCGGAAGATGTCGAGCTTTGATGTACGGTCATCCGATGTCCGATTGACCTGAAATTTGATGGGGAGCCTATTGGAGTCATTTTGAGATGATCCATTAGCTCTGATTTGGGTGCCATGGTCCCGGGGAGCTTCGCCGCCGGTAGGCTTGATTTTGCTTCGGAGCATCAAAACCGGGTCAAACGTTGTCGGAATGACCTGAAATTTGACGTGCAGCCCTTTGGAAGCATGCAGAAGCTACTCATGTGTTTTGTTTGATGAGTGGTGGCATCAGAGGTTCTCGCCGCCGGAAGGCTTGATTTCGCCGTTCGAGAGTTGATGGAGGGTCAAACGGTGTCGGTTTGACTTGAAATTCGACATGGAGCCTTTTAGAGGTATTTTGAGACCATCCATAGACTCTGATCGAAGATTTGATGTATTTGACATTGTCGCCGTCGGGAGCTCCCGCTCAGCTGTTGGAGGATTGAAGTTAGGCCAGATGGTGTCGAAATGGCCCGAGACTTCATGTGTACCCTTCTTTTGGCTACTTTGAAAGATCTTGTAGTTTTTGTCTGGTTCTGTCAAGATCTGATGCTTGAAGCAGCTTTGCCTGTTTGTAGTAGGATGCGGCTCCATATAGCTTTTGATGTTGATGAGGCAAAGTGACATTTTTGGTGTCAACAAATGCCCCCTCGAGGTACAGCGACGAATTGGATAGCCTTTGCAGTCGATGTGCCTCAAAGAAAACTTTGAAGGAGAACTTTTGACTTGACCATGAGTTTTTGAGCATTTTTCTTGATAGTGTAGCCTTTTGAGTTTCCAATGGAATTTTATGGCAGTGAGAGACATCACGTACCATCTCAAGGCAAAATTTTGAAAATGACATTTGGGTTGGGTTTTTGGGTTTTGGATTTTCTTTTTGACCTTGTGAACCTAAAGGCTTTGTGTTGCGCATCAGGCGGTCAAGAAGGTTTTTGGTTTTTGACCTTGGGACCTAACAAGCTGTATGTGGCAGGTTAGGGGGTCGGGTTTTGAATTTTGATTTTGGTCTTGTGACCTAACAAGCTGTATGTGGCAAGTTAGGGGACCGGGATTTGGTTTTGGTTTTGGCCTTGTGACTCAACAAGCTGTATGTGGCGAGTTAGGAGACCATGGTTTGGATTTTGGTCACTCTTTGGGACAACTTTGGGTCCGTTAGAGTGATTTGGTTTTTTGTGGAATATCAATTTCAAGGTTTTGGCTTAATTTGGTTCATGAGGTGGGATGGTTTGGATTTTTGGAAACTCATGAGGCTTGGATTTTTTGTATGGTCCAATCAACTCAAAGGAGGCATGGAACCATTTTTGTATGCTGTTGGTGAGAGGAATTTTGACTAAAAGCCACTTTTAGTGCCTAGGTGGTCAAACCTGGCTCATGTGGGCTAACCCATGGGACCTTAAGCTTTAAAGATGGCTTAGATCTCATGTGGTGTCATTTTTGTTAAGAATATCTAAGAATATTCTTACTTGGAGAGAATCTCTCAAGTTTCCTTGATTTTGGGAGAGATTTTCTCAAAGTATCTTTCTTTGGGAGAAAGTTTCTCATAATCCCTCTCTTTTTGGAGAGAATTTCTCAAAGATATCTCCTCATTGGGAAAGAATATCTCATAATTCCTTTCTTTTAGGAAGTTTGCTAATTTGTAGCACTTACTTCCTTTCTTTTCTCCTCCTTTCCTCTTTTGGTTTGCTTTCTCCTATAAAAGCAAGGGGATTGGATCTCTTATTGCTATTGCTCTGTTTTTGCAAAAGTCTTCAAGAGTGCTCCAAGATCAAGAATTCTCCTCCTTCTTCAAAGATCTTCAAGCTTTTTCTTCTTCTTTTCCATCAATGGCTTCAAGTAAGTTTCTTTTTCTCTTTTTTTTTCTTAAGAAACCCCATGTAGGAATAGGAAAAGGTTTTCATTCTTTCTTTTCTTTTCTTTTCTTTTTCTTTCTCTTCTTTTTTTTTTCCACGTGCATCTCTTTCTTTTTTTCTTTTTTTCTTTTTTGCACATCTTTTTTTTTCTTTCTTTTTTTTTTTCTTTCTTTCTTTTTTTTTCTTTTTTTTTTCTTTTTCTTGCACGGTTTTCTCTCTGTTTTTATTTTACCGTGGCTCTTCCCTTTTTTTTTTTCCTCACGGTTTCTTTTTTTTTTTTTACCGTGTGTTTTTTTTTCTTTTTTTTTTATCTCTCTTTTTTTTTGTGGCCGTACGGACAAGATCGTACGGCCACGTGGCCTGTGGGCAAAAAAAATTTTTTTTTTCTTCTTTCACTTTTTTTTGAAAAGAGATCTTCTCCTTTTCTTTTGGGTTTTGAGATGCGCATGGATGACAACTTTCCTTCTATGCTTTTTTTTTTAGAAAATGGAATTTGGAAGTATGATAGTGCACACCTAGGAATCTTTTCGCAAGTCTTGGGATTTGGAGCTCGTAGTAATGTTGAGCCCTTTCTTGGTCTTGCGGGGATTTTCTGAGGAGCTTTGCAAGTTTTGGATTCTGGAGCTCGCAGCAATGTTGAGTCCTTTTCCGATCTTGCGGATATTTGAGAAGCTTTGGCTTGATCTCGCAGCAATGTTTGAGTTCGAGCCTTTCTTCGAGAATTTTCCATGATTATGGGCTTGCAGCGATGTTGAGCCCATCTTCAAGGTCCTATTTCTTTCGGGGTGTTTCCCTTTTCTTCGGAATTGCCCCAGGATCATGCCAAAATTTCGCTAGATTTTTTAGCAAAATTCTGTCATTTTGATTATTGATTTTTTTTTTCTTTCCATCCTTTGCAGGTAGTTCCTCCAGAACGAACAAGGGTAAGGAGCCGGTCACTGATGCGCCTTGCCGTTCTACCAGATCCTCTAATGCGGCCGTATAGCAGGCCTGGGAGGAGGTTCAGTATGTTGAAAGGAACTTGGAAGAGTGTGACTCGCTCAACCGAGATGCGATGAGGCAACGTTTGATTGCCCTCAAGGATGAGGAGTATTATAAGATTATGGTAAGCAACCGTCCCTGGGTCACGGACGATCAGAGCATTGTGCCCAAGCCTACCTTCTTCTTTGGTGATGCCGTCCTCGACGATTCAACATACCAAAGGAGATGTTTTCAGTTCTTTTTCACAGTTGATGGGGAGAAGAGAACTGTTTCTACCCGGTCGTCCTTCGATCGGACAATCTCGATCATGAGCCTTTCCTCCACATGCTCGAAGAGGGAAGATCCTCCAAGCTGGGTGAAGAGGACGAACGTGATCAAGACCGGGTTTTTGTTGGCGGCCCTTCTGGTTTTGCAGAGAAGTCGCCTGCCCATATGGACATTTTGATGCCGGCCAGCGGCTACCAAGGTTCAGACCATTCTTCGGTCGATTTGAGACCGGTGGGCCTTGGCATTTTCAAGGGCGATGGCAGCAATTGGGTGAAGCCTTTTAGACTTCGTGGCCGTTTCAGTGCTGACTCGAGCTGGGAGTCGTGGACTGATCACATCCTGCAGGTTGGCGATGCCATTCTGAAGGAGGCCGAGATTTTTTATGCGGTTCGCACTTTTCGGCAAACCGTGGTTTTCTCCGATGTGGCTTTTATGGCCATGCTGGAGTCGTTCCTTCCACAAACCAACACCTTCGTTGTCACGAATGGTGAGATTGGTTTTTCTTTAAAGGAACTGAGTGCCATCACTGGGCTGCCTATCCTCGGCAATCTCTACGAGGAGTTTATGCCTATCGACAGCGTCCTTAAGGAGCAGTCTGAGGAGTTCAGGCTTTTGTACTTTCAGCTCGTCGCCTTCTATGATTTTTTGAAGGAGAAGGAGGGCTCGAAAGTCCGGTGTAGCAGTTGGAGGAGTGGTAGCCTTTTGTCTTCCAACTTCTTTGACAGCGGGGAGTCTTCTGAGAGTACGACCCAGGAAGCCAGGGTTAAGAACCCAGATTCGAAGAAGATCTCCGTCATGTGAGAGAATTTGAGGGTATTCTTCGCAAGCACAGACGTTATTCATTCTGACATTGCGCTGTGGAGAGATCTCCCTGTCTACCTCACTTATTGGCTGGGTGAGGCTGTTTTTGTTAGAGGAGATGGAACGCACATCAGGCCGCATTGCATTTTTCCAGCTTGTCAGATGGCTTTCGGAGAGCAGCTTGCTTTGGTGCTTACTCTTTACTCCTATTTGTGTACCGAACTGCAGGCTGCTACTTTCCTGGTTCGGCTTGGGCTTCCCATGAACAGGGTATTTTCAGCCCACATTTTTTATTCGTGGTATGTATACCACTGTCCCAGTTTCCACCGATTGGGTACTGCTCAGGACGATGACCCGTTTATGATTCGGTTGGCTAGAGGGAAGCCTGTTTCCGAATCTATTTTATCTGCCCGCTTGAGGATCCGACGATTCTGGGACGTCGAGATGGGGCAGTCTTCAGTGAAGCTTTCTCCGGGTTTGAGGAAGAAGGCTTTTGATTTCGGTGTCTCCCGTGATTCGACCAGGGCAGGGTCTGGGAGACACTATTCTTTGACAAATGCTGAGAGGAGTTGGCTTTTTAACATACGTGTCGGCACGATGGTGTACCGCAGACATCTTTTCGTCGACATCCAGCCGTATGTTCCCTCGCGTTTTGCCATGCAGTTGGGCTTCTCTCAAGGCGTTATTGGAGCGCCTTCGAGCAAGGTGAAGAGTTTTGGAGGTCTGTAGGACGGGAGAAATGCATAGGCCTTTTATAGCGCGGAAGACACTACTGCCCTAATTTCTTATCCTGAGTTGCCTACTTTTCGGACGGCTGGCTTCACAAAATGGTTTGTGGAAAGCTTTTCAGCATACCGGGGGCTTTCCAAGAAAGAGCTTGATGTAAAGCAGTCTTCCGGGAAGGGCCTTGGGAAGTCAGACGGCGTTCGCCGAGAAGAAGTTCTGGCTTTTCTTTCTGGAGAAAGGCACAAAACAGGTTTTCTCGAGGAACAGGACGTCGTCAGACTGGGAGCTGCACAAGAGATACCTGGTGAGGTCTTGGAGCAGCTTGCCGAGAAGGAGGCTGAGGTTGCTGCTTGGATACAAGCAGAATGAGCAAAGGCTTCCATGGAGTCTACTGGCAAGAGCAGACCGTCCAGTGAGGACTCTGGCGAGAGGCCTGGTTTTGATGGTGGGGAGGGTGCTTCTAGCAGTTCGTCCCGTAGGGGCAAGAGGAGAAGGGGACACCACCGAAGTCAGAGGCGGCACGAAAGTTCTCATGATCTGGAAATTCCTTCCACCATTGTTGAGGAGGCATTAGGGGATGATGACGAGCCTCCAAAGAAGAGAAGTCGAGGGGAAGAGACCATTGATGATGGTATGCTTTTCCCTTTTCTCTTTCCGTTTCTTTTCTTTCATGAGAGCTTTTGTTTTGATCTACTGCTATCTTTCTTTTGGTAGAAGATGATGGTTTGATGATGCCTGAGGTTCCGACCGATGAGGCGGTGACGGATCCTATCGTGGCATCTGAGGAAGAACCCAGAGATTCTGAAGTAGATCCAGAATCTCCTCCTGGTATGAATTTTTTTTTTTTACCGCCACTTGCTGACACATATATATATATATTTTGCCAGCTGACTTGCTAGAGGATTCTGACGACTTTGAGCCATCCATGGACAAAACTTTCGATGATGTTTCGGATGAGCTCATGGAGGCAGAAAGCATTCCACTAGTTGTCGAAAAAGGTACTTTGTAATGATAATCTTGATATTTTGATTTTGACAAGATCATATTCATACCTTTCTCATTTTTCATTGGCAGGTTGTGAGGTGACAGAAGAAGTTCCTCTATCTTTTTCAGAACCAGAGCAGGGGGTACCTGTGACCGATCCAGGAGTAGGGGCTTCTTCCACCAATTTTGATGAGGCAGAGGCGAGTCCGCCTACTGATATTCCTTCCTCAGCGGACCCGGTTGGAAAGAGCTTCTTGATTACTCTTCCAACGATGCCTGACACGGGTAGTCGACCAACGGAGCATGGCGAGTCTTCATCTGAGCCATCCCGTCAGTTTGCGAGGAAGGTGTTGAAGAGAGTCTTGAGCTCATGGGTCGAGACTCTTTCTTCTGGCCATTTGGAGGCTGGTTTTGGCATGGTGAAGCATGTGCATGACATTCTTGCCGATAGCGAAGAAGTCGGTCTGGACATTATAGATGCCAAGGCTTTTGCTGATGAAGTCATCACTCTAGGCAACAAGTGGACTGAGACCAAGAGCTTTCCGAATGATGATTTCTTCAACGAGATGTTTTTGAAGCCTTCCAGCGAGGTCAAATCTGATTTGAATGAGATCTCGCGGACTCGGAAGCAGCTCGTTCGGGAGAGGAATGTCACCGAGTTGGCTATTATTGAGCTGACACAGGACCAGCACCGCCTTGATAGGGAGGTCACAGAAGCCAGACAGCGCCTTGAGCTATTGGAAGAACAAGCCGCTGCCAGGTGGATTGCCACTTTGAAAGCTCGCGATAGAGAGAGGGCTCTCATTCGCCAAGTTGAGGAGGTCGAAAGCAATCTCCGGAGGAAGACTCAAGAATATGAACAATGGCAGATTCTCTGGGAAGAGCTTCCTCGTGCTGAGGATGGATTGCGACGGCCTACTGCTTTTTATGGGAAGATTCTGAAGAAACGCGGCCTGGAAGCTTTGGAGGCTAAGGCCAAGTGTTTGCTTGAGGAGTTAAGCCTATGGCTGAAGACCATGTCGGACTAGCCTCCTGATTTGTAACAAACTTTTTCTTCTTTTCTTTTGGTACCTCCATGTATAAACATTTTTGGCACTTCTTTTTTTTTTTTTGTATCCCCTTATTTCACTTAAATTCATTTTTTGATGAAAACATAAGCAAAAATTGAGTGGGAATGGTTTGTTTGAAAATCTGATCAAAAGGTTTTCATTTTGTGAAAATCTTTTGTCAAATGGTTTTTTTAGGCATGAAAGCCAGATTTTGTGGCAAAAAGCCTGGTTTTTGGCATGAGAGCCGATTTTTGTGGCGTGAAAGCCAAGTTTTGCTTGGCATGAAAGCCGGTTTTTAGCATGAGAGCCGATTTTTGTTTGTGGCATGGGAGTCGGTTTTTGTTTGTTTGGCGTGAAAGCCAGATTTTGTGGCATAGAAGCCAAGGTTTTTGAAAACCAAGTTTTGTTTTGTTGGCATGGAAGCCAGATTTTGGTTTTTGGCATAAAAGCCGGATTTTGGCGTGAAAGCCGGGTTTTGGCGTGAAAGCCGGTTTTTGGTTTTCAAAAATGCAAATATCGACTAAGAGTCGCCTCCCTGCTGAATGGAATTGCAAGTATCGATGGAATGTCGCTTCCTTACTCATTCGGTTGCGAGTATCGATGGAATGTCGCTTCCTCGCAGATTTGGGTGCAAGTATCGACTGAATGTCGCCTCCTTGCTTTTTTCCTCAAAAATTTGGTTTTGTGGGTATCGATGCAATGTCGCCTCCCCATGGTTTTTGAAATTTGAGGTTTTTTCGAACCTTTGTTTTTTTGTTTTGAAATTTGGGTTGGGGATATCAACTGAAACGTTGTGTCTCCACGATTTTTTTTTAGATTTTGCAAGTATCGACGAGGTGTCGCTTTCTTGCGATTTTGAGGTTTTGGAAGTATCGAATGGGGTTCGCATCCTCCCGATTTTTGGGTTTTGTGTGAGTATCGACTAAATATCGCTTCCCCACGGTTTTTTGAAAAACCATTTTTTGTTTAAAGACACGAGGGTCGTAAATTTTGACTAAAAACCATCTTTGGTGGTAAAAGTCAAGGTGGACTAGGGTGGAAATTCCTAAGTCCTGATTTTTGTTTCAAACCATGAATTTTGGGTTCAAGGATTGAAAGTTTTGGTCAAGTTAGGGAAGAGGCTCCGAAACTTGGATTTTGGGTTTTATTTTTTTTTAACAATGAAACATTGAAAGTAAGCATTGTTTTTTTTTTTTTTTGGCTTTTTAGAAATTTCAACATAAGGATGAAAACTCTAAAAGGGGTGGGTTTGACGAGCAAGTACCTAGGAATAGGCTTTGGCCATGCAGGCATCACTCTGACCCAATGTAGGAAGTCTTCAAGGGTAGTACCGCTTCAAGAACTTGTCATTGATGGGCAGCATACATCTGTCACCTTCCATGTTTAGAAGAGCATATGCGCCATTGGAGAAGACTTTGTCGATGACGAAGGGTCCCTCCCATTTTGGTTCGAATTTGCCTTTGGATTTGTGGGCAAAAACCATTGGCCTTTTCACCGCAAGAACCAAGTCACCCTTTTTGTGGGCGTGTTGCCTGACCCTTTTGTCAAAAGATCCTGCCATGCGTGCTTGGTAAAGCTCAACACTTTATAGAGCTTCGAGTCATCTTTCATCGAGGTTGTCCAGTTCTTGGAGTCTCAATTTGACGTTGCTTTCTTGCGTCATTTCATTTTGTAGAGATACCCTTAAAGAAGGAATTTGTACCTCTAGGGGGACAACTGCTTCGCATCCATAGACCAAGGAGAATGGTGTGCTATGGGTTGGTCCTCGAACGGTAGTCCGGTAGGCCCATAAAGCTTCAGGCAGTTTCTCGCTCCAGTCTCTTTTGTGAGTAGAGACCATTTTCTTGAGAATTTTGCAGAGTGTCTTGTTGAAAGCTTCTGCTAGTCCATTCGTTGCCGGGTTATACGGAGTCGAAGGACAACTTTGGATTTTGTATTTGTCGCAGAACCTGTAGAATCTGTGATCCCGGAATTGTGGTCCGTTATCATGGACGAATCTTTTAGGTATGCCGAAGCGACAAATGATGTTGGTTCATAAGAATTAAAGGACTGTCGAGGTCTTCATTTCACTGAACTCAAATGCTTCTGACCACTTGGAGAAATAATCCGTAGCGGCGAAGATAAAGTGATGACCTTTGCTTGACGGGGGAGAGATAGGACCTATGATGTCCATACCCCAGGCTTCGAAGGGCCATGAGATCGCTGTAGGATGTAGCCATTCTGGAGGCATGTGTACGTAATCTCCATGAACTTGGCATTGTTGGCAACGTTTAGCAAATTGTATTGCGTCAGCCACCATGGTAGGCCAATAATAACCTAACCTTTTTATCTGATCGTAGAGCTTGGGACCAGCCTGATGGGCTCCACAAAGACCAGCATGAACTTCTTTTAGAGTTTCTTCCGCCTCTTGTTGTGACAAGCAGCGTAGAAGTACTCCATTGAAGGATTTTCTGTAAAGCATTTTGGAGGGAATATCCAAATGAAAGTTTGGGGCTCATCTTTAGATACTTACCCGCTCTTTTGGATCTTCAGGTAGGATTCCAAACATAATTAATCAATGAACGGATCCCTCCAGTCGCCTATCGGAGGTTTAAGGATGGAAATCCGACCTCCGACCACTCGGTGGCATTCAGCAAATGCTTGGTGTGTGTTGAGAGGAGGGAGAATCCTTCTCTGACACACTGTAATTTGCATGTTTTCCCCTTCTTGGGTTGCCATGGATGCAGCAAGTCCAGCCAGGGCATCTGCACGGATGTTTTCACCTCTGCGGATGTGGGTGATGTGACAGATGTCAAAGTTTTGACGAAGCGATTGCGCCTTGTTGTAGTAAGGCAACAGATCAGGCTTCTTGATTTCATATTCCTGATTCATCTGGTTGACGATCAGTTGAGAATCCCCAAATGCTTCCAGCATGGTGATGCCAGATTCGAGGGCGAGTTCCAATCCTATAATCAGAGCTTGGTACTCAACTGCATTATTTGAACATGGTTCAAGTAGCGAAAATGCGTGTGGAATCATGTATTTATCGAGGCTAACAAAGAGAATGCCAATTCCCGATATCGGCTTTCCTTTTTCATTTGTCCTGGTTGCACCATCGAAGTACATGTTCCAGGAGGCATTTGGTGAGGAAGTCTCCACGCTGTAGACAGGTTCGTCTGGGAGATCATCCCTGAGCGGAGAATCTTTAGGCAGTGGATGCTCTGCGTGAAAGTCTGTTAGAGCTTGACCTTTGATTGCTTTCTGTGGTACATACCTAATATCAAATTATGACAGAAGAATGGACCATTTTGCCAGTCGGGCATTGAGAGAACCTGCTTTTGTGACAAGGAACTTTAAGAGATTGATCCTCGATATCAGGTATATTGTGTTTGACAGCAAATAGTGACGCAGCTTTTGTACAGCGAACATCACTGTCAAGCATTCTTTTTCGACTAGAGAGTAGCGATGCTCTGCACCTACCAACATACGACTGAGGTAGTATAGAGCAGCTTCTTTTCCTCCATCATTTTCTTGTGCAAGTAGAGCGCCCAAAGGATAGTCGAGAGCTCTTGTGTACAAGATGAATGGTTTTCCGGTTGTGGGAACAGCCAACACCGGAGGCTTGGTCAGGTATGACTTGATGTCTTGAAATGCAGCTTCACATTCAGCATCCCAAACAAAGTCTACACCTTTCTTCATCAGGCGAGAAAATGGACGACATTTTCCTGATAGATTGGAAATGAACCGTCGGATGTATGCCAATCTCCCTTAAAGCCCTTTTAGTTCTCTTAGGGTTCTTGGAGATGGCATTTCTAGAATTGCCTTGACTTTGATGGGGTCAAGTTCTATTCCAGCTTTCCGAACTATGAATCTGAGGAACTTACCCGATGAGACACCGAAGAAGCATTTGAGGGGATT
Organism: Persea americana; assembly: GCA_029852735.1. Classification (NCBI taxonomy): domain Eukaryota; kingdom Viridiplantae; phylum Streptophyta; class Magnoliopsida; order Laurales; family Lauraceae; genus Persea; species Persea americana. The sequence goes on from CM056815.1 coordinate 41,448,574, forward strand.
CATTCGCAGTTTGTGTTTGCGAAGCCGGAGGAAGACTTCTCGAAGATCTTTGAGATGGTCTTCTTTCCTTTTGCTTTTGACGACGAGGTCATCGACATAACATTCGACCGTCTTGTGCGGCATATCTCGGAATATCCTCATCATAGCCCTTTGATATGTTGCACCAGCATTTTTTAGACCAAATGGCATGACAGTGTAGCAATACACGCCAAATGGGGTCCGAAAGGATGTATGCCTTTCATCTTCGGGATGCATCTTTATCTGGTTGTAGCCAGAGAAGCCGTCCATGAAAGTCATTCGCTCAAACCCGCAGGTGTTGTCAATCATTACCTCCGGTATGGGGAGCGGGAATTCATCTTTGGGGCATGCATTATTCAGGTCTCTATAGTCAATACAGACTCTGATTTGCCCATTTTTCTTTGTCACAGGGATGATGTTGGCCAACCATTCAGGATGTTGTTCCTCGCGGATGAAGCCAACGCTTTTGAGTTTCTGGACTTCTTGTTCAATTTTGTCCATCACATCAGGACGGAATCTTCTTTGGCCTTGTTTGACAGGCTTGACATTTTCTTGCAGGTTGAGTTTGTGGACTGCTATTTTGGGATCTAAGCCAGGCATTTCAGCGTAAGACCATGCAAAACAATCAACAAACTCACGAAGAAAAGAGACATACTCGGGTAACTCCTCATCCTTTATATTCTTGCTTATGAATACAGGACGTGGGTTATCTGGTGTTCCCAAGTCTATCTTTTGAACAGAATCTTCTGTCGGAAGGTTTGAAGGTGGTTCCTCCACAACATTTTCGGAGGTTTCCAGCTCAACAAGACCTTCTGGATTTCCAAGGGCATTTTCTGACCATGGCTCCGCTTCTGTCCATAAATCTTCTTGATCGGTATTTTTCTCAAGACTTGCTATGAGATGATCCCAATCACCAGCTGAAACTGGGTCGAAGTAAGGCACTTCTTTTGGAGACGACGGCTCTTCTGAATCAGGGAACCGTGCGTCTATGTCATCGGACAATTCCTCTTCATCATCAAAGAAATCATACCAACTTCATGAGCTTCCTGGGTCCTTGTCGGGTAACTCTTCAAAGAGATATCCAGGGAGATCGATGTTTTCATCGTCATGAGATGTTGAGGCTTGGTCGGCAAAACGACTCTGCAGCCTTTGTGTCAGCTGTCTCATCGGAGTGTCAGGATCATACCCCAATCCGTATGAAGACTTGTCTATACGACGGTGGAGTTTCCAATCTTCCAGCTGACTTTTGGTCAGGGTGGGTTCCAATGGTGTGAGAATACCACGGCCACCTCTCAAACCAATTGGATTTTGAGCGTCATAGCCCATTTTCTTCATGATAGCTTGTGCCATTGGACTATACAAGGATAGTTGAGGCATACCTTCATTTTGGAAAGGCTCAAGCAGGCAATTTGATGAAGAAGCGTCCGATCTGTGGAAGAAGATTGGTTTATCTTTTGCCGACGTTTCTGGAACGACGAAGGTAGCAGACGCGGGATCTTCTACGTCAGCAGGGGTCTCCAATGGAGTGAGAGCAGGCCGAACTTGCTGAGTATCAGCTTGGCTTGACGATGTATCGTCTTCAGTCTCTGAATCCGAATCCGTGTCTTGTATGATAGACACGAAGGAGACAGCAAACTTGCCCCCCTGTCTTTTGCTCTGTCTTCTTTGGTTTAGTAGTGATTACCAAAGGTTTGGACGATTTGAAGGAGATGACGAAGGGAGACTGATTGCTCTCTTTGAGTTTGCCGGAAGGTTTGTTTTCTTCCGATGATCGCTGAGGAGCCTTGCCTTTATCTTTTTGAAGATTGCCGGCAAAGGATGCTATTTTCTCCTCCTTTCCTTCTTTTTCATCCTTGTACATCTGAGAGTCTGCAAAATGGACTTCCTTGCCTTTGAAGGGCTTTTTGTCTGCAAACACTCGATGTATCAAGCCGTCGTTGCCAACAAACTTGATGCACTGATGTAGAGTCGAAGGAACGACACCGTTCTCGTGTATCCAAGGGCGTCCAAGAAGGATGTTGTAGCATGAAGGGGTTTTTATTGCATATACGGTGACCTCAGAGATAAGATCGCCGATTTGCAACCTGAACCGGATTTTGCCAATGGGCCTTTCAGCACTCCCATCGTATCCAAAGATGGACACAGATGTGTGGCTTAGTTTACTAGGTGGGATACCCAGTTCTTCGAGTGTCGAAGTAGAGATGAGGTTGAGTGCAGAACCCGGGTCGATCTGGACTCTGTGTATCGGCATCTCTTTGGTGTACCTTGTGAAGTACAAGGGTCGGTTGTGCTTCGTCTCGCCTAGCAGGAGGTCTTCCTTATTGAAGGCGATGGTAGCACTTGCGGCTTTTTGGACCGAGAGGCATTCAGTGCAAGGTCCTCCAGCATCTTTCTTTTCTCCCTTTGAGGAGGTTTTTGATTTTGTGACCCTATAGTCCATTTCAATTTGTAGGACTTGCGGGGCATGTTTGTCGACATCCAGATTCAGCCTTTGCAGTTTTGAAATGAGACTATCACGAGTTTGTGGTGACATTCATAATAAGTCTAGGATGTGCAGTCGTGCAGGTATGTGTTTGAAGTGCTCGATCAAGTCATACTTGAAAGCCTCCTTTAGGCCTGCATTTTCATTATCATCACCGCTTGGGGCATTTACAGCTTGTTTTCCCGAAGGATTTACATAAGAAGAAGAAGAAGAAGGTTGGTTATAGTTTTTGTGGTAATCCCGGCCAGAGCGGGTACCTTTCCCAACTTCAAAAGCTTCTAGAGGTGGTTCTTCTTTCGGAAGACCCCCTTCGGGCTCAAGGGGCTGATCTTCCCCATTTGCTGAAAACGCCTCTGCAGCAGCATTACCGTCTTCAGTTATTGCGTTGCATGGAGCATTTTCCGGGAACAAGTCCTGAACAGCTTCCAACAACTTTTCTTCTTTGTCCAGTATTTCATCGGTCCAGACATCTCCTATGAGGTTGGGTACCTGGGACCAATTGACTGGGTTTTCTTTGAAGACTTCATCAGTCAGAGCTTCTTCATGGTGATCAGTCGGAAGAGGCTTGAATTCTGATGTCACCGTTTCAGGAGACGATGGCTGAGAAGGTGTTATCTAAGTGGAAGTCACCCGAGAATATGTAGCTCCAGAAGATATGCTACTGGATACATTTTGAGAGTCCGTGGCCTCAGCAGATGGAGCTTCAGAGGCACTATCATCCTGAACTATCACATTACAGGCAACTTCGATAGAAGATGCCTCCATAATGGACCGTTGGGAATCAGACTCATCCTTCGATGTAAGCGGATCATCAATCCAGTAACTTTCTTCATTTTCCGGAGTCACTGGAAGAGATGCTCGTAGATTTTCCGGGACTTCCGGTTCTGGATTTTGATGAAGTTGATTGATGCGATCCTGCTCCTGCTCTATGGCTAGATGCTGTAAGATCCTCGCATATTCTTCAAGATCGGGCATAGGAGCCAAATTTTTTTCTTCATCTGCCCCTTGTGGTTTGACCTGGTTGGGATCCACTAGTGCATTTGTTTGTGCTGTGTTAACAGCAATTTGGGCAGCCTCTTGGTCTTCATCATCATCAGACCAGGATCCTTGTGGCTGGAAGGGGTTATACCAGATTACTGGCATAAGGTGGGATTTCGGGATCCATTCTTCGTCAGAGAGATATTATCCGGTTTCAAGGGATTCCTCCCACTCATCGGTGTCACTGGCAGTGTCACTGGACTCGTATCCATTCATGAAGAATCCAACTACCGAGTTACAAGAGTATGATGCCCCCTACGTAGTCTCATCTCTGAGCCGTGGTGGCATGAAATCACTGAGAGTGAATTTTCTTATCACTCTTGGAACTTTGGGGAGAGACCCCTCTGTTGCCCCCAGTGAAGCGGTAGAGGAGGTTTCTGTTTTTTCAGGAACCTCTTGTTTTGTTTGAGCCTTCTCCTGCTGTTTGAGCTTGCGGAGTTGTCTCTTGGCTTGCCTTCGCTGTTGAGCGGTCGGCTTTGTTTTGACGATCTCCCAATTTTCATCTTCTAGGAGATCGGGATGTACCCATATGGGTTGTCCTTCTGGTGTTGGCTAAGGAACCAGCTCTTGGGACGTTTGGGTCATTTTTATCACCTTGAAGGAAGTAGTGACTTTTTCCTTTGATGATTTGGATGTTTGTCCATATGACACCATGTTAACGGAGGCAGACCCATAGTTTTATTCAATGGTGATGACTCCGTTTTTCCACATCTCGTTGATCTTCTCTCTCACAACGAAACATTGGTTGAGAGGATGCGAGACCATTTGGTGGTATGGACAATATCGGGGATCGTTGGTTTTGCCAACATCTCCCGGTCTTTTGGGGTCAGGCAAGGTGAGTTTGCCATTTGCCAAGAGAGCCTCAAATATTTCTTCAACATCTTCATCGAACGGGTATTTCTTTTCTACTCGTTCTTTGAAGGCATCAGAGAGTTCAGGTCTCTTACCTGCAACTTTATTTTCAGCTTTCTTTGGTGGCTGAGGAGCTGACTTGGTTTGCACATTGAGAACCTCCTTTTTCTTTGGCTTGGAGGTTGGAATGGCGGTCTGCTCTTTCTTTGATGACTTCTGACTGTTGAGGTCTTTGATCACCGTTTCAGCCTCCATAGATGCTTCTAGGAGTTCTCCCAAGTTTTTTAATTTGTTGCCGATGATCATGGAGCGGATCCTTGTTCTCATGTTGTTTCGGCAAATGTCGACTAGCGACGCTTGTGGCAGCACATCTGAGCATTTGTATGCCATTGCTTTCCACTTGTGAATGAAGTCGTATGTCGACTCATTCTCTCCCTGTTTAAGGCTACAGAGCTAAGCCATAGTAACAGGATGATCCTCACCTTTGAAGTGGGTCAGGAAACGTGTCTCTAGCATGGTCCAATTTTGAATGGAGTCCTCTGGCAGAGTGGAATACCAATCAAAGGCCGTACCTTTTAGGGTACTTGCAAAGAGCCGGATCTTGAGTGCATCTTGATCTGCAATCGTTCCTGTCAGGACTTTGAAGTGGATGACATGCTGTCTGGCTGAACCTTTCCCCGTATATGTTTGGAGAAGAGGTTGTTTGAACTTTTGGGGAAACGGAACCGAGTCCATCCATAAAGGATATGGTGGCTTGATCCCATGCTCCTTCAGTGTATCCTCTTCTTTTACTTTGGCGAGGATATTGTCTACGTCCTTTTTAGTAAGGGCGCGTGACTCATCTTCTCCACCGTTTGCCTCATCTTGTGGAGGAACTTCGTCATTGTTTGGTGGACGTTGGAGAGCGAGAAGGAGGTCTTCCATCAGAACCTCTATTCTCTGTTGTCTTTGCTCTAGCTGCTGAATGCGTAGAGCCATGTCGTCATGTGGTGGAGGTTGCTCAGAGTTTGTGACCAAGACATTCATCCTTCGTGAGTCGAAAGAGGATACCGTCTTAGTGACTGAGTTGGAGCTCATTCTTTTAGATGAAGAGTCCGAGGAATGATCACTCCGATGTCCCTGGCTTGAAGGAGTGGGAGAGTCTTCCTGATGTCTTCTCGTCCGGGAGACGCTGCGAGTCACCGGTCATCTGACATGTATTTTCGTCGCTGACTTCTGGCGTCTTTTGGTTTTGCCAACCATGTGGACAGCAGCAACTTGGTCGAGTCTTTCTTTTTCGACCCATTTTTGGGAGATTTGAAGCTCAGAATGCTGGGTTCTTTGCTTCTCTAATCTCTTTTGTCGATATGTCGCGCAGCGACGTATGCGACGAGCAATTTGAGCTTCGGTTAGCTCGGGCTGTGCTCTAGCAATGAAGGACGTGGTCCCTCGTGCGCAGCAACCGAGCTTGTCTTCCTTGAAGACTGGCATGGACAGGATTTGGACGTGGTCCTTAGCCTGTCGCAGCGAAGCTTTAAATTTTGCAAGCTCGTCCCCTGTTGAGATGAAGGGTCGAGTTGCAGGAGAGTAGGCCCTAGCAAGTTCTTGTCGAGGCCTTGTGATGCACGATTTGATTTTGGGCTTGTACGACCAAGCCGGCTCGTGCTGAGTAGTTTTTGTTGTTCGGTGGAGGGTAGGTTTCTTTCCTTTGATGTAAGCAAGAGGATAAAACCTATTGTCCTTGAGAGGAGCCAGGTATTCTGGCTTTCCAGATGTCCGGGACCTTCTTTGTTTTGGTGAAGATCGCGGGGACCAAGTTTTGGGATAGACTTGGTTTTTTGTAGGTTGAGGTCTCATGGGATTGCCACGAGCCTCAGGTTTCTTGGTGACCGCCTTTGGTGTCGGGGTAGCGACACGTTGGGGGGCGGTTTTCTGCTTTTTAGCAGGCACTGTCTCTTCTGCAGGTAGTGGGAATGGTCCCAGTGACCTGAAGACAATGGTCCGGGGAGTGGAGGTCGACCCGGTGTTTTGGGAGTTGCCAAGGGAGGTGATGCTTCAGCAGCTGACGGGGAGCTTGAAAGTGCCCTTGCTTTGCTTCTCTTGAAGCATGACTTGGTATTTGTTCTCATCGAAGGTGATGGTCAACAAAGCTGCCATTGTTAGTTTTGAAAAAACTTTTCTGACACAAGACCACATCCATTAGTAATCGCAAGAATATGGTGATCATAAATGGGTTATACTATGGTTTTGTCTTTTCAAATTGCTCAGGGGCATTGTGAGAACCCGACTCCTAATTTCTGGGATTAGTGTCTTCTTAATTCTGGACTAGTTTTCTAAAGTGGGATTAGTGGAATTTGGTTAAATCTGGGTTAGAATAGCTTTTATAGCTTTGAATGATTTTGAGAACTCTTTTGTTTGGGTGGAACCTTTGGGGGTTTCCCTTGTGAGTTTTGTGTGATTTTGGGGGTTCGTTTATTGTGTTTTGATTAGTTTTGGGATTTATGCGATAATTCCGGAATCGGTAATTTTCTCCGTTTAATGTATTTTATGATTCCCGACAACTTTCGTATTTGTTCCGTCTCCATCCGAGACCTCTAAACCCAACTTTGCTAATGATAGGGGTAAAACAGTCTTTTTACACAAAAATCTGGACCAAATTCCGAGATCTCAAAACCATGCCAAAACTATACTTTTTGAAAAATAGATTTTATGAGGAACATTTTTCTCTTCTTCGTCGATCGCATCCGAGGCCCAGAAACTGATGTTTTAATCCCGACAAGTTTAATTGGTGGTGGGACCCACACCCACCCTTTTTACAAGAGGCCAACCCATCTCCTTCTTCCCCATTCGTTCCAACAGCATGAGAGGAGTCTCCGCCTGGGGTTTTTCCCCTTTCCTCTTCTTCTTCTTGTTTTCCCACAAGATCCACCTCCAAGCTTGCCAAAATGAGAGATTTGTGCCCATCTCCTTCTTCCCCTCATCTCAAGCTCTCTATGGATACCATTAGAAGAGAAATCCAGCCACATTGAGGTTCTCCTTGAGCTAGTCTTCTTCAGTTGAAGCACTTCCAAGTAAGCAATCCTTTCAATCTCATAGATTTGTGTTTTCCTAGCTCTAGAGAGTCTCCACCTTCTCTATTGGGAGCTCTCTTCTTCTTGTTCTTTGGTTTGCCATTTTAGGGTTCTAAGATGGGTTTATTTTGGGGCTTTTGTATAAGATTGGAGATTGGTGGCTTGAGAGGGTGATTAGGAGCTTGATTAGCAACTTTGGAAACCAAGGCAAGTGGATGAATGGATTTAATTTGCATAAGTTCTTACTTTGTCAAAAATATGGATTTTTACTATTCCTATTTCATTTGATTCATTATGTTCCATAATGTTTTAGAAATGTATTTATTGACATGGTTTCTCCCTTAGTTAGTTTTATGAGAATGTATGCATTCATCTACTAAAGTTTGTTTGGCCATTATGGATTTCATGAATGAGATTTGTACTTGCATTGAATGAGGTTTGTTTTGGAAGGAGAATTAATGCCTTGATGGAATGGTAGTTGGAGGAAAGAATGAGAGGTGGAATGGAAGAAAATAGACCCACTTCATGTTAGGAAATGGGTGAAGTTGAGGTAAAAAGGGATGGGAAGGAAAGAGCTGAAATCTGCACCTGATGCAGAGTTCCCGCAGCTGGGCGGTCAGCGGGCGGTCACCTTGGCGGCTAGCCGACAGGTGACCGGCGGCTAACCGACCCAGATTCGGTTACAAATACAGAATGCTGTGTCTTGACAGGTGAACCGCGGTCAGCCCCGCGGTCAGCTAGCGGCTAACCGCCACCCCACAACCCAGTGACCGCCAGGTAGCCGAAATGCGCGGTTAGAAACACAGAATGCTGCATTTTAGCAGGGTGAACCGCGGTCAGCCCCGCGGTCAGCCAGCGGCTAACCGCCGATCACCTCGGCGGCTAACCGCCAGCCGACCGACAGGTGACCGAGTTTAACCCAGAATTCCTGAGTCTTTTCTATTGGTTTCAGTTATGGTATTTAAAGGTTTGGATGGGTTGTTCTGATGCCCTACCACCTTGGAAAGACCCAGGGGATGACATAAGGAGATTGGCTTAGGAAGAAACACCATTTAGGAAGTGTATTGGGACTTTCGAATTCATCAACGTGCATAAGGAAATTTAGTATGTCCTCTATCATTTGAGTACCATACTAAGGGTAATATAGACATACAAAATCCTTATACATGTCGTTTGAATATGGATGCCCCAATATATAGTCCGTAACTGTATAAGGATTCACTTTTATTGTTTACTCAGATTATACGTATCCTTACCCGATATCACTGGTTTTATCGCAAATTCTGATTTATGCACCTGACATGTCCGGCCAGTCCCGTTTTTGCATGAAAAGATAGTGATATGAAGTACGTGCCTACGAGCACCGTATCCCGCCTGCCCGAGTGTTTTATACCGATATAGTTTTGTACATGTTTTGTTTTCTCATGTCACCGTGAGTCGGCACCACTAAGCTTGGACGTCCTTGTCAGTCTGATCAACTGACTTGGGCCTCCCCCATCGTGCTCCAGCCAGCTGCAGCTTGGATCCTGTCCCGTTTACCCGGTTCCGCGGCCGTGGTCTTGTCTAGCTATATGTATATATATGTATAATGTTGGTTCTCGTCACTTCGCGTGTTAGAGACCAGCGCCCGATCTTGCTCTCCTCACATTAGTGATAGAGAGGATTTAGCTTTAGTGTGGTTGCCAATCCGTTCCCTACGATTGTGGCTCCCCTGAAGAAGGGCAATTTGCAGGGTCCGCCTATGGACTGGGTTTGCAATGTGAGGAACACATGTTTTACAGTTGTCTTAAAGGAATACATGTTTTACAGTTGTCTTAAAGGAATACATGTTTTATAGTTGTTTGAAAGGAATGCATGTTTTACCAGATATATATATGTTTTTACACCTGCCTTAAAATGAATACATGTTTGGTCAGATATACATGTTTACACTGGTTTTAAATCTATGCGACTCTTGATCGAATACCATGTTTTACCATATGTTTTATTATTCAGATTAACGTTTATATCTTTTCATCCACCTGCCAGACCATCGTGTCTGACCCACTCTTTTGGTACTCAGGTCCAGATTTCTTTGCTCCGAGCCGAGTGCACGTGTTGGCTGTGGAGCCATGAGTTGAAGATTTGTAGCGTCGACTATGTCACGTAGACATTTAGCTCGACATCTGAGTTACGTCACCTGTGGGGTAGTGTCTATCTAGCTTGTTATTTGTATGGCTTTTATTAGCCTGTTCTCAGGGATTTTTAATTAATGCACATTGATACTTGTAACTTGAACATATGTGGGAATGAAATATCCTGTTGCTGCCAGCTCTGTATTTATAATGTGATGGTTTGTTCCAGTCTGATATGATTATTGATACAATAGCTTTATGCTCGCGGTTGAGTGCGATGCGGAGTCCGATAGCTACGGAATCCGAGTCGCAACGCCACGTAAGCTTCCGCAAAATATTCAGAATGAGTGGAATTTTCATCCTCACTCACGCGGATCCTGGGAGAAATATAATTATTACTTAAATCCCAATTCTCGCGCCCCGGGGTCGGGCCGCAGTAGGGGCCCGGTTCGGGGTCGTGACAGACTGGTATCAGAGCGGGCAGGTTTCTAGGAAATAAAACACTCTAGGAACCTTAAGACGTGTGGTGAGGACTCTTCAGACTATGTGTGTTTTCTTTTGGCTAACTATCGTTTCTGCGAGTCTGGGTTTGTTTTCTTCTAGTGGGGGAGACTATCTTTGTCTCGCCTTCTTGTCCTTGTTGTTAGGGAATTTGGGGGACCAAATTCTTTCTAGTGGGGGAGAATTTAATGTCTTGCACCCACATTTAGTGCCCTTTTCTTGTTTTCGCACTAGAGAGTCAGAGTTTTGAGGGCTTAGCATGTGGATCTCGAAGGACCTTGGCAGAAATTCCAGCTTTCCGATGTCACAGATGGAGTCAGTGAAAGAATTTGTGAGCAGTTGTTAGTCAGCAAGGAATGTGAACAGCTTATCGAGACCCAATTATGGTTGATCGTGCACCGTCAGATAGTGCGTCAGGCAGGTAAGTATGGATTTTTGGATAAACGTGGAGTATTTTCCTATGTCAGAAGGCTCCAGAACCCAGAGAAAGAGTGGATCTTCGGAAGTTTAACGTGATTTTCAGTTGATAAGAGCTCTAAGTGGATGCCAAAAGCTAGGAACTTCTCAAATTTGATGAACTTTTGTCAGAAAAGAGTTAGATAATTCTCAACATATCCAGAATGATGGTGAAGTCAACTCGACAGGATGCTTCTGTGTGTGGTTAAATCATAGGAAGTAAGCTTTCAGCGGTGGTCTAAAGAGCTGTATACAGAATGGATGGTTGCTTGGTTGTATAATAGAGGGGATTTTGCGGACTCTACTGACTTTTGGGAATGTCAGTTTGGACACTGTGCAGATGCAAACTGGAGAATCATAACCTATGGGCAAGGCCAGTTGAAAGATCTAGAGAAGAATGACACACGTACAGGACTTGAGGATGATGAACCTGAGACAGAGATACAACCCACAGAGATGAGAACCTTGTGATTCCAACGAGTGGATGGAGATTGGTGAAGTATCCAGATGATCGTCCGAACATTTGATTGAATCAACTTAACATATGAGGAAACGATAGATTTCCAAGTTATTTACGTCAAGGATTGTGTGTTGACAAGTGACTTGATTTTGACAACCTTGATAGAGATTACTTCTATTCGAGCCCGTCCATGATGACAACTTTCATGCAAGCATCGAAGGACACTATGTACAGCGTTTTACGACAGAGATAGAGTTACAATACGTCGGAATGAGTCAGAACTTTCATTTTCTTGGACCGACATCGATAGACAAGACAAGTAGCAGATTCGAGGCAAGGTAAGAAAAACTGATGGGTGTCAGGGGTTGATGGAAGAATTCTTCGAATATTAATTGTGTAAGAGGAACAGGTTGTTAAGTAAAAGTTTGGATAGTTCAAGATCTTTAACCAAATCAGAGACCTTGACCACAGACGCGTATCACCACCATGTTTGACCGAGGATAGTACGGTTGCACAGGAGCAGTGCAGATCATCTATGTTTAGAGACAATTTCCAAAAAAAAAAAAAAAAAAAAAACACTCGAAGGAGATGTCCAGAGCTAGAGATTTCTAAGATTCGATGAGTTTTGTCAGAGAAGTATTCGAGAATTTTCAACAAGTGCAGCCATGTGGAGGAGTAGACCCGACAAGATGTTAGAAGCATTTGAAGTCAAATTTCAACAATCAGCAAAGTAGTCGACTGCAGAAAGGATCTCTACTTGATCGCCTGACAACGAAGATTTTCCCAGATTTTTATGAACAAGAGGAACGTCGGATTTCAGAGTACAGATACATGGAGCAGGAAATCAGTTATTTTGGATTTTGTGGAAGGAAGCACATTTGGCAGAACAGCTACGAACAATTACAAAGGCAAGTGTAGAGCTTCAAATGTTGAAGAATGGTGAAAGAACAAGCAGGTTAGTGTCAGAAACCGACTATGGTGCAGAGGATTAAGAGCAATGATCTGAAAGAGTTAGAGCTAGCAAGAGTTTACCTTGAAGATTGTGCATTTGATACGAGACTTAGGTTCGACAGTTGTAAGGAAGTCGACAAAATTGTTCCAAGGGTTTCTTGATTAGGGTGGTTAGAAGCGATGGACTTAGTGGAACTGAGAAAAAGTCAGAGTTGGTAGATTTCTTGAGCAGTCAGGTTGGCAGGGCAGTAATAGATTCAAGCCAGTGGAGGAATGTCTGATGACTATTGGTAAGTGGACCGAAGAGTTCTGCAGCGTGGATGACCCAGCGAATTCAGGAGCTCCCGAGAGGGCCGATTTAGAGCATCCGTCGGAAGTTTTGCGCTCGGAGTGTGGGATTAATATCTCCACTTGTTGTTTTGGGTTTGTTTAGTTCATTTGGAGGACCAAATGTTCTAAGGGGGGGAGGATGTGAGAACCCGACCCCTAATTTCTGGGATTAGTGTCTTCTTAATTTTGGACTAGTTTTCTAAAGTGGGATTAGTGGAATTTGGTTAAATCTGGGTTAGAATAGCTTTTATAGCTTTGAATGATTTTGAGAACTCTTTTGTTTGGGTGGAACCTTTGGGGGTTTCCCTTGTGAGTTTTGTGTGATTTTGGGGGTTCGTTTATTGTGTTTTGATTAGTTTTGGGATTTATGCGATAATTCCGGAATCGGTAATTTGCTCCGTTTAATGTATTTTATGATTCCCGACAACTTTCGTATTTGTTCCGTCTCCATCCGAGACCTCTAAACCCAACTTTGCTAATGATAGGGGTAAAACAGTCTTTTTACACAAAAATCTGGACCAAATTCCGAGATCTCAAAACCATGCCAAAACTATACTTTTTGAAAAATAGATTTTATGAGGAACATTTTTCTCTTCTTCGTCGATCGCATCCGAGGCCCAGAAACCGATGTTTTAATCCCGACAAGTTTAATTGGTGGTGGGACCCACACCCACCCTTTTTACAAGAGGCCAACCCATCTCCTTCTTCCCCATTCGTTCCAGCAGCATGAGAGGAGTCTCCGCCTGGGGTTTTTCCCCTTTCCTCTTCTTCTTCTTGTTTTCCCACAAGATCCACCTCCAAGCTTGCCAAAATGAGAGATTTGTGCCCATCTCCTTCTTCCCCTCATCTCAAGCTCTCTATGGATACCATTAGAAGAGAAATCCAGCCACATTGAGGTTCTCCTTGAGCTAGTCTTCTTCATTTGAAGCACTTCCAAGTAAGCAATCCTTTCAATCTCATAGATTTGTGTTTTCCTAGCTCTAGAGAGTCTCCACCTTCTCTATTGGGAGCTCTCTTCTTCTTGTTCTTTGGTTTGCCATTTTAGGGTTCTAAGATGGGTTTATTTTGGGGCTTTTGTATAAGATTGGAGATTGGTGGCTTGAGAGGGTGATTAGGAGCTTGATTAGCAACTTTGGAAACCAAGGCAAGTGGATGAATGGATTTAATTTGCATAAGTTCTTACTTTGTCAAAAATATGGATTTTTACTATTCCTATTTCATTTGATTCATTATGTTCCATAATGTTTTAGAAATGTATTTATTGACATGGTTTCTCCCTTAGTTAGTTTTATGAGAATGTATGCATTCATCTACTAAAGTTTGTTTGGCCATTATGGATTTCATGAATGAGATTTGTACTTGCATTGAATGAGGTTTGTTTTGGAAGGAGAATTAATGCCTTGATGGAATGGTAGTTGGAGGAAAGAATGAGAGGTGGAATGGAAGAAAATAGACCCACTTCATGTTAGGAAATGGGTGAAGTTGAGGTAAAAAGGGATGGGAAGGAAAGAGCTGAAATCTGCACCTGATGCAGAGTTCCCGCAGCTGGGCGGTCAGCGGGCGGTCACCTTGGCGGCTAGCCGACAGGTGACCGGCGGCTAACCGACCCAGATTCGGTTACAAATACAGAATGCTGTGTCTTGACAGGTGAACCGCGGTCAGCCCCGCGGTCAGCTAGCGGCTAACCGCCACCCCACAACCCAGTGACCGCCAGGTAGCCGAAATGCGCGGTTAAAAACACAGAATGCTGCATTTTAGCAGGGTGAACCGCGGTCAGCCCCGCGGTCAGCCAGCGGCTAACCGCCGATCACCTCGGCGGCTAACCGCCAGCCGACCGACAGGTGACCGAGTTTAACCCAGAATTCCTGAGTCTTTTCTATTGGTTTCAGTTATGGTATTTAAAGGTTTGGATGGGTTGTTCTGATGCCCTACCACCTTGGAAAGACCCAGGGGATGACATAAGGAGATTGGCTTAGGAAGAAACACCATTTAGGAAGTGTATTGGGACTTTCGAATTCATCAACGTGCATAAGGAAATTTAGTATGTCCTCTATCATTTGAGTACCATACTAAGGGTAATATAGACATACAAAATCCTTATACATGTCGTTTGAATATGGATGCCCCAATATATAGTCCGTAACTGTATAAGGATTCACTTTTATTGTTTACTCAGATTATACGTATCCTTACCCGATATCACTGGTTTTATCGCAAATTCTGATTTATGCACCTGACATGTCCGGCCAGTCCCGTTTTTGCATGAAAAGATAGTGATATGAAGTACGTGCCTACGAGCACCGTATCCCGCCTGCCCGAGTGTTTTATACCGATATAGTTTTGTACATGTTTTGTTTTCTCATGTCACCGTGAGTCGGCACCACTAAGCTTGGACGTCCTTGTCAGTCTGATCAACTGACTTGGGCCTCCCCCATCGTGCTCCAGCCAGCTGCAGCTTGGATCCTGTCCCGTTTACCCGGTTCCGCGGCCGTGGTCTTGTCTAGCTATATGTATATATATGTATAATGTTGGTTCTCGTCACTTCGCGTGTTAGAGACCAGCGCCCGATCTTGCTCTCCTCACATTAGTGATAGAGAGGATTTAGGTTTAGTGTGGTTGCCAATCCGTTCCCTACGATTGTGGCTCCCCTGAAGAAGGGCAATTTGCAGGGTCCGCCTATGGACTGGGTTTGCAATGTGAGGAACACATGTTTTACAGTTGTCTTAAAGGAATACATGTTTTACAGTTGTCTTAAAGGAATACATGTTTTATAGTTGTTTGAAAGGAATGCATGTTTTACCAGATATATATATGTTTTTACACCTGCCTTAAAATGAATACATGTTTGGTCAGATATACATGTTTACACTGGTTTTAAATCTATGCGACTCTTGATCGAATACCATGTTTTACCATATGTTTTATTATTCAGATTAACGTTTATATCTTTTCATCCACCTGCCAGACCGTCGTGTCTGACCCACTCTTTTGGTACTCAGGTCCAGATTTCTTTGCTCCGAGCCGAGTGCACGTGTTGGCTGTGGAGCCATGAGTTGAAGATTTGTAGCGTCGACTATGTCACGTAGACATTTAGCTCGACATCTGAGTTACGTCACCTGTGGGGTAGTGTCTATCTAGCTTGTTATTTGTATGGCTTTTATTAGCCTGTTCTCAGGGATTTTTAATTAATGCACATTGATACTTGTAACTTGAACATATGTGGGAATGAAATATCCTGTTGCTGCCAGCTCTGTATTTATAATGTGATGGTTTGTTCCAGTCTGATATGATTATTGATACAATAGCTTTATGCTCGCGGTTGAGTGCGATGCGGAGTCCGATAGCTACGGAATCCGAGTCGCAACGCCACGTAAGCTTCCGCAAAATATTCAGAATGAGTGGAATTTTCATCCTCACTCACGCGGATCCTGGGAGAAATATAATTATTACTTAAATCCCAATTCTCGCGCCCCGGGGTCGGGCCGCAGTAGGGGCCCGGTTCGGGGTCGTGACAGGCATGGCCCGTTCTGAGCGTAATGAAGAAGGCCAAAAAAGCCATAGATGGTACAATTGTTCTAAACGCAAGTATGGTCGGCTCGAAATGAGCGTTCCAGGGACCACTAGAAGCAATTGTAAACCTTAATTCAAATTACCGAGAAGCGAAGCTCACTCGAGGTAAAATGATATAAGGTTAGAGATACAAATGTGTCGGTCGCGAATACAGTAGACCCGAAAGGGCGTACTAGCACCGCTAGGCACAAATGTTGTAAATCGCATCCTTGAAGGACACGAGATGGGATTTTTTGAAATGTCAAGATTTGATTCGCAAAAGAGAGCAAATGGTATTCCAATCCGAATACAGGTTCAAACATTTTTGCGAGCCTATATCCGAAAAAGGAAAGAACCAGGATTTCTCAGATTTGAATCCAATAGTGACGAGAGTTTTTTTTTTTTTGAAAAGTCAAGATTGAATTCATAAAAGAGGGCAAATGGTATTCCAATCCGAATACAGGTTCAAACATTTCTGCGAGCCTAAATCCGAAAAGGAAAGAACCAAAATTCCTCCAATTTGAACACAATAGTGATAGAAGTTTTTTTTTTTTTTATATATATATATTTTTTGAAGAGTGCAGATAGGTCTTCCAATTCGGTCTTATGAAACCTTAGTGGATAGATTAGCCCCCAGGTAAGGGTAGGATTACTTAATGAACCCGTTTGAAGGACCCTTACCTCGAACAGTCTAGCTGCCTCCACACTCTGGACAAGGCTTTTCTTAGATCCACTTTGGTCAAAGAACGCAATTGGTGCAACCTTAATGCTCTATTTTTTTTTTGAAAGACCTCCAATGGACTCATCAAAGAGAGGAAAATGGCCCCTCCCAATCCGAACGTTGGCTCAAACATTTCTGCGAGCCATTGCACGAAAAGGAAAAGACAAAAGTTTCTCTAATTTGAATCCAAAAGAGAGAAATTTGAAAAGTTTTTTTTTTTTTGAACTTTTCTCTTTTTTTTTTTTTTTTTGAAAGATCTCCGATGGATCCGTCAAAGAGAGGGAAATGGTCCTTCCCAATCCGAACGTTGGCTCAAACATTTCTGCGAGTGCAAACAAACGAAAAGGAAAGAACCAAAGTTTCTCTAATTTGAATCCAAAAGAGAGAAATTTGAAAAGTTTTTTTTTTTTTGAACTTTTCTCTTTTTTTTTTTTTTTGAAAGATCTCCGATGGATCCGTCAAAGAGAGGGAAATGGTCCTTCCCAATCCGAACGTTGGCTCAAACATTTCTGCGAGCGCAAACAAACGAAAAGGAAAGAACCAAAGTTTCTCTAATTTGAATCCAAAAGAGAGAGAACCCCCGTTTTTTTTGTTGAGAAAAGAAAGAATGGAAACAAGTTCAAAGAAAGAAGTTTCCAAAGAATCCCATCTCATGTTTTTTTTTAGATACAAGATCCAACATAGGCCACCAACTAGAAGGGAGCCAAGGATTCTAAGCATCGTGTTCTCATTTGAACAAGTCCCACCGGGTGTGCCAACTTGATGGACCCATCTTTTTCTTTCTCGCCTTCCTCCGTCCCGGGTCCGCTGGGGTGCGGCGGGGTGAAGAGAAAAAAAAGAGCAAGCATCAACATTTTTTTTTTTTTTGTACGGGTATGCCAGATTTTCTATTCTACTTGGAATTTGAAGTGGTGATCCGGAGATTCACCTTCACAAGTAGAAAAGGAAATCAACTTTTTTCTAACTTTCCATTGCACATATATTTTAAAGAAAGAGACAAGGTTTTAAAATACCGTGAGAGGCGATTTTGTTTAATTTGCTGTGAAAGGCAGTTTTGTGCCGTAAAAGGCAGTTTAAAATCTCATCAAAATGTAAAGACAAGAAATGTGATTTTATGTCTCTTTTAAAAAATACAATACAATGAAAAAGTAAGAAAAGGAATCTGACTTCTCAAGCGATTGTGGGGACTCGTTCAGATCGACAGTCGCGAGTCATGTATGCGCTCCGCCATCGTCCTTCAGATGAGAACACTTGATGCTTTGATTCACTTGGCTTGGCTTGGACCTCAGATTTTTAGAGGATAAAGACCAAGAGAAGGTCTTATATCCAATAAAAAACCAAGTAGACGGGCTGAAAAGCCGCATCTAGGCCATGTTGGATAGAAGAAGAGAGGAGATCTTGGGGGGGTGGCCCCCCAAGGGACTTCAATCACCTTGTAGTGCTTGCAGCAGAGTTTCTTCAAGGTAAGAGAGCTTCTTTTTTGTAGAGAATTCTTCAGAATAGTTTTCAGACAATTTTTCTGGACCCAATTTTCAAGACCCCTTCCCTTTGGAATGACCGCCTATTTATAGGCTTTTGGTGGCCATTAGGAAGGTCTTATGGGCATTAATGATATTAATGCTCCATGATGGGAGGAGTTACAAGATTTAATTTCATAATTTTGTAACTCCTTTTTCTTGGATTTTGATTGGTCGATGGAGAGTAATGGGCATTTAATCTCCATGATGATGGGAGTTTCATGATTAATTACCATGATTAATCTCCATAATGATAGGAGTTACCTGGGTAATTGTCATGATTAATTGGACTTGTAACTCCCATTTCTTGGCTTCTGATTGGGCCGTTCAAAATAATGAGTTAATGACCCTAATAAATTGCCATAAAAGGGTCATTTAACTTCATTAATTGGCTGCCGAGTCGCTTGAAGAGTCGCGGGCCGCGCCGCGTCTTTTGGAATTCTTCTTGCGATGATCATTGATGGATCCGTACGTTGCTTGATGTCGGATGACGATGAAAATTCAGTCATTGGTTGCCACTAATGGTCCGGCAACATCTGTCCAGTCGATTTCTTGATCGGTCGGGCAGGAAGTGTGCTTTCTTGGTCGGGCGGTTGGTGGTTTCGGAGTGTCCGATGATGATCAAATGATTTTGATAGCGGATCCGTGATGTTGACGAAGATCGACGGATATCATGCATCAAAAATCAGATTTTAAGAAAATCACTGGGGCCAATCATCGCGAAACGCGAAAAAGAACGGAAAAACGGCGCTTTTGGCGGAAATCCGGCGACCCGGATTTCCAGGGTCGCCGGCGACCTTGGACTTTGGTCCATTTTTCGGCCACCTTCCGGTCGCCGTTTCTTGGTCGTTTCTCGGGCTTTTTCGCTTCTGTTTTCTCCTGTATTTTTCTTTGACATTTCTCTTCATTTATTGGCTTGATTCCTCTGAAGAAAACCCGTCGAAAGGCTGTGCAAATCAGAGCACAAAGTTTCCTATTTTTTGGAAAAGCCGAAGACTCTGTAGCCGATTTTCCGCCAAGAGTTGAAAGTGGGTCAAACGATGTCGGAATGACCTGAAATTTGAGGTGAAGCTTCTTAGGCATTAGATAGGACCAACCATGGACTTTTATTTGAGTTTTGAAGCCGTTTGGGGTCCCGTCGATGCTTGACTTGATTTCACCGTGTGGAAGATGTCGAGCTTTGATGTACGGTCATCCGATGTCCGATTGACCTGAAATTTGACGGGGAGCCTATTGGAGTCATTTTGAGATGATCCATTAGCTCTGATTTGGGTGCCATGGTCCCGGGGAGCTTCGCCGTTGGTAGGCTTGATTTTCCTTCGGAGCATCAAAACCGGGTCAAACGTTGTCGGAATGACCTGAAATTTGACGTGCAGCCCTTTGGAAGCATGCAGAAGCTACTCATGTGTTTTGTTTGATGAGTGGTGGCATCAGAGGTTCTCGCCGCCGGAAGGCTTGATTTCGCCGTTCGAGAGTTGATGGAGGGTCAAACGGTGTCGGTTTGACTTGAAATTCGACGTGGAGCCTTTTGGAGGTATTTTGAGACCATCCATAGACTCTGATCAAAGATTTGATGTATTTGACATTGTCGCTGTCGGGAGCTCCCGCTCAGCTGTTGGAGGATTGAAGTTAGGCCAGATGGTGTTAAAATGGCCCGAGACTTCATGTGTACCCTTCTTTTGGCTACTTTGAAAGATCTTGTAGTTTTTGTCTGGTTCTGTCAAGATCTGATGCTTGAAGCAGCTTTGCTTGTTTGTAGTAGGATGCGGCTCCATATAGCTTTTGATGTTGATGAGGCAAAGTGACATTTTTGGTGTCAACAGCCAGGATTACCACAAAAACTACAACCAACCTTCTTCTTCTTCTTATGTAAATCCTTCGGGAAAGCAAGCTGTAAATGCCCCAAGTGGCAATAATAATGAAAATGCAGGCCCCAAGGAGGCTTTCAAGTATGACTTGATTGAGCACTTCAAACACATACCTGCATGACTACACATCTTAGACTTATTATGAATGTCACCACAAACTCGTAATAGTCTCATTTCAGAACTACAAAGGCTGAATATGGATGTCGATAAACATGCCCCACAGGTCCTACAAATTGAAATGGACTATAGGGTCAAAAATTCAAAAACCCCCTCAAAGGGCGAAAAGAAGAAAATTGAGGGACCTTGCACTGAATGCCTCTTGGTCCAAAAAGTAGCAAGTGCTACCATCGCCTTCAATAAGGAAGACCTCTTCCTGGGAGAGAGAAAGCAAAATCGAATCTTGTACTTCACAGGGTACATCAAAGAAATGTCGATACACAGAGTCCAGATCAACCCAAGTTCTGCACTCAACCTTATCTCTACTTCGGCACTCGAGGAGCTGGGTATCCCACCTAGCAAACTGAGTCACACATTTGTGTCCATCTTTGGATACGATGGGAGTACTCAAAGGCCCATTGGCAAAATCAGGTTCAGGTTGCAAATCGGTGATCTTATCTCTGAAGTCACCATGTATGCAATAAAGACCCCTTCATGCTATAACATCCTTCTCGGACGCCCTTGGATACACGAGAAGGGTGTCGTCCCTTCAACCCTACATCAGTGCATCAAGTTTGTTGGTGACGACGGCTTGATACATCGAGTGTTTGCAGACAGAAAGCCCTTCAAAGGCAAAGAAGTCCATTTTGCAGACTCTTAGATGTATCAGGACGAGAAAGAAAAAGAGGAAGAAACATCATCCTTTGCCGGCAATCTCCAAAAAGATAAAGGTAAGGCTCCTCAGCAATCACTGGAAGAAAACAAGCCTTCCGGCAAATCCGAAGAGAGCAATCGATCTCCCTTCGTTATCTCCTTTAAATCTTCCAAACCTTTGGTAATCACAACCAAAGCGAAGAAGACAAAACAAAAGACTGGGGGCAAGTTTGTTGTCTCCTTCGTATCTATCATGCAAGACACGGATTCAGAATCAGAGCCCGAAGACGATACATCGTCAAGCCAAGCTGATACTCAACAAGTTTGGCCTACTCTCACTCCGTTGGAGACTCCTGCTGGCATAGAAGATCATGTGTCTGCTTTCTTCGTTGTTCCGGTAACAACGGCAGAAGAGAAACCAATCTTCTTCCATAGGTCGGACGCTTCTTCATCAAATTCCTTGCTTGAACCTTTCCAAAATGAAGGTATGCCTCAACTATCCCTGCATAGTCCAATGCACAAGCTATCATGAAGAAAATGGGCTATGACGCTCAAAATCCAATTGGTTTGGGAGGTAGCCACAGTATTCTCATGCCATTGGAACCCTCCCTGACCAAAAGTCAGCTAGAAGATTGAAAACTCCACCGTCGCATAGACAAGTCTTCATACGGGTTGGGGTATGATCCTGACACTCTTATGAGACAGTTGACTCAAAGGCTGCAAAGTCGTTTTGCCGACCAGGCTTCAACATCTCGTGTCGATGAAGACATAGATATCCCTGGATATCTCTTTGAAGAGTTACCCGACAAGGACTCAGGAAGCTCATCAAATTGGTATGATTTCTCTGATGATGGTGAGGAATTGTCCGATGACACAGACTCACGGTTTTCTGACCCAGAAGGGCCATCGTCTCCAAAAGAAGTGCCTTACTTCAACCCAGTTTTAGCAGGTGATTGGGATCATCTCATAGCAAGTCTTGAGAAGAGTACCGATCAAGAAGAATTATGGACAGAAGCAGAGCCATGGCCTGAAAATGCCCTTGGAAATCTAGAACGTCTTGTTGTTTTGGAAACCTCTGAAAATATTGTGGAGGAACCACCTTCAAACCTTCTAACGAAAGATTCTGTTCAAAAGATAGACTTGGGAACATCAGATAACCCACGTCCTGTATTCATAAGCAAGAATATAATGGATGATGAGTTACCCGAGTATGTCTCTTTTTTTCGTGAGTTCGTTGATTGTTTTGCGTGGTCTTCTGCTGAAATGCCTGGTTTAGACCCCAAAATAGCAGTTCACAAACTCAACCTGCAAGAAAATACCAAGCCTGTCAAACAAGGCCGAAGAAGATTTCGTCCTGATGTGATGGACAAAATTGAACAAGAAGTTCAGAAACTCAAAAGCGTTGGCTTCATCCGCGAGGAACAGCATCTTGAATGGTTGGCCAACATCGTCCTCGTGACAAAGAGAAATGAGCAAATCAGAGTCTGTATTGACTATAGAGACTTGAATAGTGCATGCCCCAAAGATGAATTCCCGCTCCCCATACTGGAGGTAATGATTGACAACACCTGCGGGTTTGAGCGAATGACTTTCATGGATGGATTCTCTGGCTACAACCAGATAAAGATGCATCCCGAAGATGAGAGGCATACATCATTTCGGACCCCATTCGGCGTGTATTGCTATACTATCATGCCATTTGGTCTGGAGAATGCTAGTGCAACATATCAGAGGGCTATGATGAAGATATCCCAAGATATGCAGCACAAGACGGTCGAATGTTACATTAATGACCACGCAGTCAAAAGCCAAAGAAAAGGAGACCATCTCAAAGATCTTCAAGAAGTCTTCCTCCGACTTCGCAAACACAAACTGCGAATGAATCCCCTCAAATGCTTCTTCGGTGTTTGATCGGGTAAGTGTAGACACCTCATTTGGCCCCTATGATAGCCTTAAATACCTATCATATATAGTGCTGCCCCCATTTCACCCACAATTGAATGATTAATGACATAATTCAGATTAATTAACGACGATGAAGATGCTTGTTGCTAATTTTAGACTTAGTTCGACGATTTCTAGAAATTCGCGAGAGAAAAGCCAAGTCACGTCGAGATCTCGAGCCCAATTCACTACTCACACAAGAAGTGAACCATAACACCACTCAAACCCTTTTTTTGGACCACTTAAGACATGCTTAGGCCAATCCCTCTAAAGACCATACTTAGTTTGCCAAAATGTCACCCGATTAGCCTAAGTTAGGAAATCGAATTCATTGGTCCAGAGATCCCCCATATTTTTCAGCACATATTTGTCAAGACATTTATACCATTGAATTCCTCACTTCGAGAGCTTTCCGACGGTATGTAGAACGTCCAAATCCGATAAGCGAGTCAAAAGTTATGAGCTTCCGAAGTTTGTCCTAAGAAGAGATCACCTAGGCACCACCCATGTGGCGCCCACCCTATGGAAAACCATCTAGGCGCCCCATGGTGGGCGCCCACACAGTCCGGGACCACCTAGGTGCCCCATGGTGGGCGCCCAGCCTCCAAATTTCACTAGTTAGCCTAAAAGTAGCCCGGGACCACTCAACGTAGGGGCCGAAATCCGAAAAAGAACCGACTCCACCTAGGCACCACCCATGTGGCGCCTACCCTCCTAAGTTCCACATAGGCACCAACCCTGTGGCGCCCACACTTCCTAGAATCACCTAGGCACCCCATGGTGGGCGCCCACCTTAAAATTTATTTGTTTGATTCGAGATTAGACCGGGACCACTCATACGTAGGACCAAGCATCGAAGACGAACCGAACCACCTAGGCACCACCCATGTGGCGCCCAGCATTGAAATCCATCTGGGCACCACCCATGTGGCGCCCAGCCTATTAAGTGCTAATGTAGGTTCCCCCCAGGTGAAGACATATCCATTCAGTCTCGACTCCAAATGGGACCAAGGATCAAAAGCGAAGCATGAACCAGCTGGGCACCACCCTGTGGGCGCCCACTCTATCCAGGATCACCTGGGCGCCACCCTGTGGGCGCCCAGCCTGCGCAGGCCATGTGGGCGCCACCCCATGGGCGCCCATCCTCCCTCCAAACCCTAGTTCACCCTAAAACAACTTAAGCAGCCTAGGGATGCGTGAGACCTTCTAGAAACACAAATTAATGAAGCCCTAGCCCCTTCTAAACTTGTCCCAAACCTATATAATCCCTCTTAGCTTCATTTACAAGAGAGGCTACCCAAAAACCCTAAGAAAAGAGGCAAAAGGAGAGAATAAGAAAAGAAGAAGAAAGGTAGCCACCATTAGAGAAGAACTTCAGATCTATAGTAGAAGAAGGAGAAAGAGAGGAGGAGGCTTCCATATCTTCAAGTAAAGCTATGGATCTTTGCGAAGGTTTCAATCTAGGAACTTGAGAAACGTTTCTTCATACCGGTATTCCTAGATCTCCCTTCTTTTACTACACTCCATCACCATTCATGCTTAGAAACATGCTTAGGGCCATTTGAGCATCATAGATCTATATCAACTTGAGATAAAAATGGTATTAGCATCTCATCATATTAGAAACATGTTTAGGTTCATTCTAACATAGTAGGTTTTCTTTGATTTCGTAGTTCATATCGCATAGCTAGATTAGATCTCGCATTAGCATCATCATCATCATCATTTATATTGAAAAGATCGCAAGCAACCATTGGCAGAAAGGCTGGGCGCCACCCCCTGGGCGCCTGCCCTCTCCAGAACACCTGGGCGCCACCCTCTGGGCGCCTGCCCTTTCCAGAACACCTGGGCGCCACCCACTGGGCGCCTGCCCATCTTGAATCACCTGGGCGCCACCCCCTGGGCGCCTACCCTTCTGAGACAGTGTGCGGGTTCTAGATCTCCGCCCGTTGCATCGTTTGCTTATAATTTCGTTAGTTGCATCGCTAGTAGTTCGAATTAAGATATTCGCATCAGTCACTGAATATTGGAAGTTGTGTTGAAAACACTAAGATTCTTGTGCGTTCGTTGTGTTCCGTTGAAAACCCCGACTGAGCAGGGTAGGCGCCACAGGGGTGGCGCCCAAGTGGATTTCTCCACTTTTGTGCACAACTTCAAATCTTCCGCATTTAGTTCATTTAGAAATTGCATAATGATGATATGTTTGGTTGTATGATCTGTTCTGAACTTTGAATTACCATCTTTGTCACACTTCACATCATATCATTTGAATTGCATAACCATAGAAAATCCCAAAAAAAAATCATAAAACATAAAATCCCTTATTCTCTTTCCTTACTCTCTAGTAAATTAGAGGAGAAACCAAAAACAAATTAAAAGATATCCAGAAAACCCAAAAATAATAATTAGATAGTCTAGGTTATTGAGTTTAGCGCCTAAGTAGAATAAATCATAAGATTAATTAAAACATCATAATTAGCTAACTTAAGAAACATCAAATCATAAAAAACCCTAAAACCTTAAGACCCTAATTAATTCGGATTTAGAAGTAGTTAAGAACTTTAAAAACACAAAAAGCCTAAAACCCCAAAAGACAGCCACCTGGGCGCCACCCCCTGGGCGCCCATCCTTCCACAGCCACCTGGGCGCCACCCTCTGGGCGCCCAGCCTATTCATTCTCCAAAACACCCCGATTAAAGCTTAAGATAATTGGTTAAGACCTTAAACCAATTTGAATCAACACAGTAAAACATTTTAAACCTGAAATAATTGAAACCTTAATCAATTTAATCTCTAATTAACTCAAAAAACTCAAAACCAATAAGCTTTAAAAAGTCCACCTGGGCGCCACCCTCTGGGTGCCCAACCTGCACTGCCACCTGGGCACCACCCTCTTGGCGCCCATCCTATCCCGTTTCTAAAGAACCCCTAATTAAAATTTCTAATTAAACACAACCCAAATTTAATCCTAGTTAACATAACAAAACACTTTTAAATTTAAGAAACCTAAAACCTCAATCAACTTAGACTTGAACCAATCTAAAAACGCAAAAGCAACCCAAAACCACAAAACGGACACCTGGGCACCACCCCGTGGGCGCCCAGCTTGCCTTTACACTTGGGCACCACCCTCCTGGCGCCTATCTTATCCCATTCCCTTAGAAACCACCACTTAATTAAACTTAATCGATTAAACCCGAATTAACACCTTAAAACACTATAAACCTAAAAGACTCAAAACCTTAATCAATTTGGACTCAAACCAATTTAGAAAGTACAAAACGAATAAACCACAAAACATCCACTTGGGCGCCACCCCCTTGGTGCCTATCCTACCGCATCCACTTGGGCACCACCCTCCTGGCGCCCATCCTACCCAATCACTAGGGAACCTTACTTGAAATTAAATTCGAAGTCAATCACGATCAACACACCGGAACACCCTTGAAATCTAAAAGAATCGGAACCATAAACCCGAATAGACTTAAAACATCGAACCAACTCGGACGCACAAGGCAGACACTTGGGCGCCACCCCCTGGGCGCCCATCCTGTCACCTCCACCTGGGCACCACTCTCTGGGCGCCCAGCATCTCCCGTCACTAAAGCCAAATTAATTGAAACGAAATTTAATCTTAATCATCATAACAGAACATTTTTAATTTAAAATACATCAAACCGTAAAAGCTCAATCGCAAATCAACTTAAAAAATACGGAACCGACCCGAAGCACAAAACAATTCATCTGGGCGCCACCCCTTGGGCGCCCACCCTCAAAATCCACCTGGGCGCCACTCCCTGGGCGCCCAACCTACCTGTCTTCATAAAGTACCCCAACCGACAACTTAACATAATTAATTAACATTTAAACCAATCCGAATCAACATATTAAAGCACTTTTAACTTAAAACGTTTGAAACTTTAATCGATTCAGACGTAGCATTCAAAGCCCTTACGAACCGACAAACAACCACCTAGGCACCACCCCTGTGGCGCCTATCCTACACTCTAACTTTGGTTCATGACTTCAATTTAAAACGAATAGCTAAACACATTACCACTTAAATTAACTAAAACCAGAACCTAAAATAGTCTCTAAACCCGAAAACCAATATCAAATCCCATCCGGAATACCTGAAAATCTCAAGCCATCCACCTGGGCGCCACCCCCTTGGCGCCTATCCTCTCATTTGCACTAAAACGCGAATTCTAAATTTTGTTTCAAAATCCGGATCCGAATCCCTTTGACATTTGAACATCAGAGAATTAGAACAATTTGAAACATTAAAATTCACCAAGTAAGAACTCCTTGGATTCCGAAAACAATATCGATACCATCGTCACTGCCTGGGCGCTTATTCATACCCTAGGATTAGATCGGATTTCCCAGTTAGGTAGCTTAGCGCATTAGGCTTCGCCCCATCACTTTTCCTGTTCCGTTAGGGGACTGGGAGAGCTGATGTGGGTGGTCTAGGACCTTAGGTTAGGGTTAATCCGATGATCAGTAGTAAAGCACTAATCACGTAAATCCAAGTAAAATCCCCTAGTTAGGCTCTTCTAGCCCCCATATTGAAAAGTCATAAAAACTATAAAACCAACAAAATAAACCCAAAAGGATTTTCCTTTTATTTCTTCCTCCACCTCAGGTGCCAGATATTTAATCGAACTTAATGATAAAGGGAATAAATAACTGATTTCTAAAATTGAATAAATGAGAATAACGAGATGAGATGAGTGATTTCACACACACTTTTAATCAATCACGGCCCATCGGCCACCCTAAAACAAACACTGGCCCATCGGCCATTTTCAATCAATCCTGGCCCATCGGCCACCTTCAATTAATTACAGCCCATCGGCCTTTTACTTTTATCACTCGTGTATCGCACACGAAAAACACAGAAATCACAAGTCAAAGTCTCATTTGCATCATCATTTTGGTTTGAAAAATCAGCCTTTAAACCCTATTTTGCCAAGGGATCAGAAGGGGGTACCCGGGAACGGGGCCGATCCTCTTCTTAAATATTTGGCACCTCCCCCCTCTTTTATTCTATTTTCTTTATTTTAGTTATTTTGTTTTACTTGGATATACTACGATTATGCTATGTGAGGATTAACCTTTATTCGGACTTTAACTCATGACCCTGAATTGACCTAAATTAAAGAGACCCAAAGAGAACCAGATTAATGTGACAGGACAACCGTCGTGTGTTGCCGGCAGCACATTAGACGAGAGGAAGAATCCACTTTATTATTTTTTCTCCCCATATTTCTTCGACTTTTGTCAAAGAACGGTGTTACGGCCGTACCGTAGCTGGCGATCGTGATCCATCGATTTTGAGGGTAGTCGGAATCCTCATTTTCGATGTAAAATTTAAATAGCATATATATAGATGAATGGAGATTTCCCCAAACCATGCCTCTCTTGGAGAGGAAAATTGGGGGGGTCGAAATTCACATCCGACAGCCTGGCGATCGTGATGGGACCTCTTATGTTTTCCTGTCACCTATTTGGGTCTTCCTAGAGTAATATTCTAAGACACGAACATCCAATCAATGATCTGATGTCCGTGTCCCATTCGGTTTTGGGTTGTTATGAGTAGTCTGAAAATTAAACCAAAGGTCTGAATGCACCGTCCACTAAGCTTTCCCCCATTACACCATAAGAAACAAATCTTAACCAACAAAACTACATAACAAGTGCTCTTTTCTTCCTCTCCTTCTCTTTCTTCTCATCTAAACATTTCTTCACAAATGGAGGGTCAGACATTCGGAATGTCCGACTTTCAACCCCTCTCACCCCCACTATTGATCCGCACCACTGGCGAGTCACACCAAACCACGCAAAGTGTAGAACCCTTTAGGGTATTAGATGGATCCTTGGCAGCTTCAAGCCATGACCCACAACAGATAAGACGGTCCCTTTTCGAAGGAGGCCCGTTACCAGTCAATACCATAACAATGGGAAGGAATCATTCCAATACATCCACCCCATCTCCTTCATCAAGAGAGAATCATTTCTCCTCGCATTCAGGGGTGACTTACACAGATCTGGTCAGTCCTACCGGCCAAGTTATAAGATATAGGGTCCATGATAACGTTTCATCAACAGACTACCCTCTTCGCGCAAGTGATCCTGTTGTCTCACAGGTTATACCCTATTCTTCTATGATCAGCCAAACCGAGCCAATCACGTCCTCTATCCCGCAGTATGGGATGCCTACTGACGCACCTATCATAACCCCGGTTAGGACCATCGCACCTTCCTAGACTCTTGCGATAAATGAAAACCCATATCACCAGACAAGTCATAGTCCAATGAACATGGGTCGATTGGCGACATCCGGCATCTTGCACCAAAACCCTTTGACACATATAGGAGCGCGAGATGCCTACCGGCAACACGAGATGGCTCGGCCCCAATTCCAAGCAATGATTCCTCCACCAACAGATCAAGTTCGTTACAATCCTATGACGGTTGGCGCTGGTATGTTATATCCCCAATCAGCTCAATACGAGAGGGGGCCTCTCACTTATCAAAATCAAACAGTCCCGATCTATCAAATGCCCAATGCGAACCAGAACCTCCCAATCCAGAACGTGCAAGTTACTAACCCCACGAGCATTGGAGATCCTTATCAAACACACCAAGCGAATGAGTCGCGCTATCAGCAAGCATATCAACCACCCACTTTAAGCCCAATAGTTGACCCATATAGGGGACAACCGATTACACATGGGGGAACTCAGTTGAACCAAAGCTATCAGCCTATTTCACAACCGTATTTCCAAGGCCAATGCCAAGAACAGGCCTACACCCCTACTTCGCTAGAACCACAAAGAGAATGTCAACCACAGACAATTCAATATCTAGATCCTCTAGCATTCAAGGAGTTACAGAAAAATGTGGAGGAACTCAAGAACGAAATTAAAAAGAAATCCTCGAGCTCAACTGGCAAGAAACTAGGATTCTACGACTTTACCAAAAAGGAGGAAAAAGAGAGGTCACCTTTCCCTGTTAGAGCCCCTAAGTTCGTACCTTATGATGGGACTACTGATCCTCAGCATCACCTAGTCTCGTTTTGCAACAAGTGTCGTGCCATCGCAGACAATGACTCCATGCTCATAAATTATTTTCAGGAATCGTTAACTGGAGATGCATTGACTTGGTATACATCCGTGCCTTCCCATGAAATCAATACCTTCGAGGATGTAGTAGAGAAATTCCTAGCTAGATACCAGCATCTAACTAAAAACAAACCCTTATGGCATGACTTAGCTAATCTCAAACAAAAGAACAATGAAGACTATTAGGAATTTGCAGTGAGATGGCAAAACCAATTCGCACGGTCAGATTGCAACATGCAAGAGGAAGAACAGGTAAGAATGGCCATATCGAACATGAAGGATCCCATGAGAGCCATGATGACAATTGGGGAGGTCGTTAGTTGGAGTGGCCTGTACCGTAGGTTATCTAGGATGAAGCAAAATCTAGATGAAGGGGTATTGAACACCATCATTGACCATAAAAAGAACACGCGTAGGGTAGGCACAACCACCCAACCAGAGATCCGCACGACCCCTGAAGTTAGCTTGAATCAGGAAGAGGTCTACCGACCGTATCAGGAGCGTACCAGCGTTAGCTTTAACCAACACCAAAACTCAGGGCAAAATGGCAATCCCAACTTCCAAGGTGGTAACCCGAATTATCAGAGAAATAATCAAAACTATCAGCGGAACAATCAGAACTACCGAAACCCTCCGAGAAATAATCAAAGTTATGACCAACCACCAAGAAACCAAGGGCCTCCAGTGAATCAAAACCAGAATCCTAATTCCATACAGCCGGTCTCGAACCTGATAGCCCCGCCGCAAAACCAGAACGCAAATCCTCAACCCAACTATAGCACTGTCCCTTTCAATTACAATAGAGATAACAATGGCAACCAGAATAACCCGAACAATGGAAATAGAAGAAGATTTGGACCTAAAAGGGCAAACTACCCGTCCCTTCCTCAACCATGGACTGCTGTCTTCTGGTCTCTCTTAAATCAGAATGCCCTCCAACTTCCGCCAGAACGACCGCAGGCATGGTCCGAACACCTAGACAAGACTAAGTTTTGCGCCTACCATAGGATGCCAGGTCATGACCTCACCCAATGCTATACGGTTAGAGATTTGATCTATGATCTCAATGATGAAGGTAGAATTGATTGGAGTAACATTAGGCCAGTAGGTGGGAATGATCCACGAAATGCCCCTCCCAATCAAAATCTAACCACAAATCCCGCACAAAATATTCCCAACATGCAGATTTATACAAACCCTTTACCTCAGCATGGAGCGTCAACCTCTGGACAGGGCCCACAGACCCAATTAATAAACATCGCCGTAATAGAGCACCAACACATTGATGCCCCGGCCCAAGGGAGTATAAACCATAGTCAATCATGTCATGGTGATTTCTTTGAAGAAGAGGATTATCGAAAATACATCACGCCATGGGATGGGAAGACCAAATTCAAAATCTTCAATTCAAGGATGGATACGATCGTTGACTCCCCTGACCTTTACAAGGTAAATTTTGATGAGCCAAACGACCAAGAATCGCCGATCATCACGAATTCTCAACCAGATCCTTACCCAGACACAAATGCGTCTCAGGCCCACTTATGATCTGGACGGATCCGTCCTCCCCGACTTCCCCCTCACCTTGTTTCTCAGAACTTAGATTCGCAAAATCCCAATATTCAGGTTGAGGAGATAGTTGATGAAAGAGCTTATAGTTCGATAGAAATAGGGATAGAATATGACCTTTTAGGACACCTCACAAAGATCCCAGCTAAAGTATCTGTCCTTGATCTGATTAAAACCTCCCCCAAACATCAGCAACAATTACTCGAGGCTATTACACGCTTACAAGTCCCGGTAGGCATAACTCCCGAAGAATTGAGAACGTCTATTTCAGCCTTGGCCCCGGGAGCTTTGTTCCCTGCCATTACTTTTACTGAGGAAGAATTAAAGGAGATACCACCTGAGGCGAGAACCTCTCCCCTACATCTAACAGTCAAGATAGCAGGGAAGGAAATGTCAGGAGATTTGGTTGACACTGGTGCATCACTGAATATTTGTCCGTTGAAAATCTACAAAGCCTTAGGGCTCATAATAAAGGACTTAATTCCAGCCCCTATGGTCGTAACTGGTTATGACGGGAATAAGAAAACTGTTTGTGGAAAAATTATGTTATTAGTCCAAGCGGGCCCAATTTCAATGCCAGAAGAATTCTATATTATGGACATCCCTGCCACTTTTAATTTGATCTTGGGACGCCGATGGTTGAACCACATGAATGCCATTATGTCAAGCCGACACCAATGCGTCAAATTCCCCCATTTGGGTAAGATCATGAAATTGATGGGAGACCCGCCTGTCATTGAACCGGAAGAGCTTCAAATACTCCCGACCTTACAACCTGCTCCCATTACACCAAAGGTCAAGATTCATGGGTACAAGGTCGATCCTCTCATTTCTTTGATGAATATGGACCCTGTGCAAAATATGTTTTCTGAATTATCCTCCCCGCAAAATCAGATGTTTGACAACGAAGGTTAAGCTCGAGGATGGACTCTAATGAAGAAGATGGGGTATCAACCCGGATTTGGGCTAGGAAAGAATGGAGAAGGCATTACCGACCCTTACATACCGGACCCTAGGGCGAGAGCAGAAGGATTAGGGTACGACACATACAATGACATAAGGTATAAACAAGAGGACTGGACCTTAAATGAACATTTCATGAAGCATGACAAAACCTTGGACCCCAACACACCTCCATTCGGAAGGGGATGCTACAATTTGGATCCAAATGATAAAGGCAAGACCGTTTTAGTAGAAGATTGGGAAGATTCGACTTCATCTGAAAGTGAGACTCACGAGGAAATCTTCGGCACTTGGAAAGAGCTCCATTCACCAAAAGGAGTGAACAATATAGACCACACTATCGATCCGAGATTCCAGACCCTATCTTGTAACATGCTGAATGCGAGTGAATTAACTCATCTACCCAAAAAAAAACGTCGATCGCCGAAGTCCGAGAAAGTCGCGAGACGTGGGAAATCGAAAACCCTACTAGCGAAGAAGTGGTATATTGGCCCGTTGCCTAGCGCCATTGGCGAGAAGACTCCTCTCGAGAGAACCACGAAGTTTGGGAAACTGATGACCTCAATGATCACGAAGTGGTATACCGCCCCACCGCCTGGCCATGCCAGCGGGGAGGATCCTCCTCAGTAGATAGCCCATCTTCAACCTCACCTGTACCATATCATTCCAAAAATCCCAAAAAATTAGAAAATCCCAAAAATCCCAAAAAATTAGAAAATTCCAAAAATCCCAAAAAATTAGAAAATCCCAAAAATCCCAAAAAATTAGAAAACCCCGAAAATCCTAAAAAATTAGAAAATCCCAAAAACCCCAAAAAATTAGAAAACCCCGAAAATCCAAAAAAATTAGAAAACCCCAAAAACTCAAAAAAATTAGGAAATAGAAAACCCAAAAACATAGGAACCGTAGGAGCAGAAGATTGTGATCATCATCTAAATATGGGCAACCTAAGGCGATGGAAGATACCCACAGTGGAGCAGTCTCGACTAGAAGAAATTATGACAAACATCGAGAAGTTAGGCTGCGAATCTCCGCCTGTCATTCCAGAACCCGAACCTTCCGTGCAACATGCGAACATCAATGATGGAATGGGTGTTTACGAATTAGTAGACACTGAAGAAGGGGATGATGAAGTTTCAGATGAATTTAGGAGAGTAATTAAGAAGTTTGACAAAAAAACACAAGCGGCTGCCGAAAAGACAAAAGAGATAAATCTGGGAATGGACGAAAGACCCAAGCAGGTCCAAATCAGTGCATGCCTAAAACCTGACGAAGAGAACGAGATCCTTGAGGTCCTAAGAGAATATCAAGACGTGTTCGCATCGGATTATAATGACATGCCCGGACTCACGCCAGACCTAGTGGAACACAGGATCCCATTGGAGGAAAATGCTAGACCGGTTAAACAGAAATTGAGAAGAATGATCCCTGATGTTGCACTGAAAGTAAAAGAGGAGGTTGACAAACTCCACCAAGCGAAGTTCATCAGGGTTGTGTTGTTTCCTCAATGGGTTACCAATATAGTCCCGGTGAAGAAGAAAGACGGACGCGTCCGAGTCTGTATTGATTTCCGAAATTTGAACAAGGCATCTCCCAAAGATGATTTCCCTTTACCTCACATCGACGTGCTTATTGATAATACCGCAGGGCATACTATGCTATCATTCATGGATGGTTACTCAGGGTACAACCAAATCAGACTATCACCCGAGGATCAGGAGAAAACCTCGTTCACCACACCCTGGGGGACTTACTGTTACATTGTTATGCCCTTCGGCTTGAAGAATGCCGGTGCTACCTATCAGAGGGCCATGATGGCAATATTTCATGATATGATACACGACTGTGTGGAGGTTTACGTAGATGATATTCTGATCAAATCTAGAACACGTGAAACACATGTCACGGCTCTCAGGAGAGTTCTTCAGCGATCTAGGGACACCCAACTAAAGATGAATCCGAAGAAATGTGTTTTCGGAGTATCCTCTGGAAAACTCCTAGGCTTTATGGTAAGTAATCGAGGAATCGAAGTCGATCCTTCTAAGGTAAAGGCCATTCTTGAAATGCCGCCTCCAAAGAACCTTAAAGAGTTAAGAGGCCTAATAGGACGACTACAATTCATCAGAAGATTCATTTCGCAGCATTCAAAAAGATGTGAGCCGTTCTATAAATTGTTAAAAGGAGGCGTGGAATATCATTGGGATGACGACAGCCAAAAGGCATTTGAAGATCTAAAGAAATATCTATTGAGTCCTCCTGTCCTGAAGCCCCCTGCTAAACATAGGCCCCTCATTTTGTATGTATCAGCGACAGAGTCTGCAATAGGCATGGTCCTGGGTCAACATGATGAGACTGGGAGGAAAGAGAACGCGGTTTATTACCTGAGTAAATCTCTCCTACCCTACGAAAGGAAATACTCCCCAATGGAGAGAACTTGCTTAACCGTAGTTTGGGCCGCCCAGAAACTGAGACACTACTTTCTAGCTCACCAGGTCAAACTCTTAGCCAGAATGGACCCCTTAAAATACATCTTCGAGAAACCCGTTACTTCGGGAAGAGTCGCGCGATGGCAAATGCTCTTGGCAGAGTTTGACATAACCTATGTTACCCAGAAGTCTATAAAGGGACAAGCAATTGCCGACCATTTCGCACACCTCCCTCTACCACGGTATGAGCCGGTTAGAACTGATTTCCCCGACGAAAGTATCTTATTTGCGGATATTGAAGAAGCAAAGGATGATGATTTATGGACCATGTACTTTGATGGAGCTTTGAATCAAAATGGAAAAGGAGTTGGTGTAGTGTTATTATCCCCGGAAGGAGTTGTCATCCCAATGGCCTATAAAATCGGATTTCCAGCAACCAATAATACGATGGAGTACGAAGCCTTATTAGCAGGGTTGAGAGAAGCCCAGGCCCTAGGTGTTGATAAGCTAAGAGTCTTCGGTGATTCTAAAGTCGTTATTTCCCAAATAGCTGGAGAATGGAAGGTTAACGCCCTTAAGCTTGCGCACTACCATGAGAAAGCCAAAGAGCTGATGTCAAAATTCAAGAAGATTTCATTTCTCTACATCGCCCGCGCCTTGAACCGATTGGCTGACTCATTAGCGATTTTAGCCTCAATCATAGAGATGCCTGATGATAAGGATTCCAAAGAATTTCTGATTAGAAGGCTAGATTCTCCGTCCATCAAACTAATAGACCTGACCAAGGGGAACCCCGGCGAAATCCTGCTGAAAGTTTTGAAAAATAGGAGTAAGAAAGCTAAGACCGAAGAGTCCGATCAGGAGGAAAATTCTAAACCTAAAGAAGGGATCTTAGCTCGCATACAACATGATGATGACCTGGAAGATGACCACCCGTGGTACTATGATATTTGGAATTACCTGTATGATGGATAAATCCCTGACTACGCCACCCGTTCAGATAAAAGAGCATTAAGAGAGATGGTTCAGAGATATGTCATAGTCGCAGGGCTACTGTACCGTAGATCATTTAGTGGAGTTCTCTTACGATGCATGACCATAGAAGAAGGGCAAGAGATAGTTAAAGAGGCATATTCAGGAGAGTACGGAGGACATGTCAACGGCCAGATGTTAGCTAAGAAGATCATCCGTTTAGGTTACTATTGGCCGTCCCTAGAATCAGATTCAGTCAATTATGTCAAAAGATGCAAAGAATGTCAGCTGCATGCTGACCTAATTCATGCCCCCGCATCATCCCTTCACCCTACCACCGCTCCATGGCCTTTCTCGACCTGGGCTTTTGATATCATAGGACCCCTGACCTCTACTGTAGAGAACACACAAAATAAGGCATTCATATTAACCGCAACAGAATATTACACTAAATGGGCAGAAGCAGAATCATATGTTAATATTAAGGCAACCTCCGTAGTCAAATTCATTAAAAAGAATATAATAGCTAGGTTTGGCATCCCTAAAGCATTCATAACAGACAATGGTCCACAATTCATATCCCAACAAATGAACGAGTTGTGCACAAAATATAACATAGAACTGCATCATTCAACCCCATACTATCCCCAAGCAAATGGTCAAGCCGAAGCAACCAACAAGACCCTACTAAAGATCATCAAGAAGACTGTGCAAACCACCAAAGGTAGTGATTGGCCAGACCGTTTGGTCGAAGCGTTATGGGCGTATCGAACCTCAATAAGAACTCCCACCGGAGAAACCCCATACTCTTTGACTTACGGAATGGAAGCAGTCCTTCCCCTTGAAGTCCTTCACCCATCGCTGCGCATCCAGCTAGATGAAGACATGACAGAGGACCAGAGGAGAGAAGCATTGCTACTTCAGCTGGACCTACTTGACGAAAGGAGAATGAAAGCAGCAGAGCACGCACAGGTATACCGGAAGCGAATTGCCAGAGCCTACGACAAACATGTCAAAGAAAGAAAATTCAAAGTTGGCGATTTCGTGCTGAAACGCATCGCTCCTTCTCAGCTTCCGCATCCCCGAGGTAAGTTACAACCCAATTGGGAAGGCCCTTATGTAATTAAAGAAGTATATCCTGGAAATGCATACAGACTAGTAAATGCAGAGGGGGAAGATCTCTACGATCCATGGAACGCTATGTACCTGAAAAGGTACACAGTATGACCCTTCCTCACTTCTTGTAGAATATGACCCTCCTTGCCCTTTTGTGTAGTTGTAGAAATCTCATAGGAAGACCGAAGAAATGCACTCTGATCAAATTTGGAACTCGGACACACACTAACACTTAGAAATACACAAATAGGTGAGTCTGCTCGGCACAAATTCGGCACGGCTAAAGCCATTCGATGTGAAGGTTTGAAGGTGAGTTTGCCCATGTCATGAAAGCTTTTCAACCATTTGCAAAAAAAAAAAAAAAAAAAAAAAAAAAAAAAAAAAAGTTAAATATATATATATATTCGTAACTAGTTTGGGTTCGTAGCCTTTTTTACCCGAGCCAGTAAGCCCGCAGGGGTATTTACGTACCTAGTGCCCTAAAGCCGTCTGGTTTAGGAGTCACTGGCCTAAAGCTCGTTACATGGGTTAATTAGAAAGTTTAAAGAACCTAGACATTGCACAGTTACATGTTTAAAAAAAAAAAAAAAGGTGTTTAGTTTGGGTTCGTAGCCTTTTTAACTCGAGCCAGTAAGCCCGCAGGGGTATTTCTGTACCTAGTGCCCTAAAGCCGTCTGGTTTGGGAGTCATTGGCCTAATGCTCGTTACATGGGTTAATTAGAAAGCTTAAAGGACCTAGACATTGCACAGTTACATGTTAAAAAAAAAAAAAAAATCTCTATTAGAATTAGGCCCGCTGGAGTGACATGGGTACTCATTGCATGAATTGAGCAGAAGGTGGTCGAAAGCCACAGCACTAAGGAGGCACGGTGACTTACCACCCCACACACAAACACAACTCACGAACGAGCCCCAAGGACAGTCAAGTGCTTTCTGAAGTTCAACCGAAAAGACTAAGCAGCTACAAGGGGAGGGCTTATGAGGGCTCTACCTCCAAATGATGGTTAGGGAGTATCACATTACCGCCAAGGTGACAATCATGGAACGAGGGTACTTTCTTGCCCACAGCCAAAATGAACACTAGTCTTATGCTGGGGCATTTTTTTTATATATATGTATATAACTATCTATCTATCTTGCACGGCTTCCCAATATGGGCCCTCATCGCATACACGATTGCCACGAATACTCGCTGGACTGCACACACACCCTCACCTCATGCATGCTTTTGTTGCTAACCATTTCCGAGTGAATGTAGGAAAGAACACATACACTAAGGTACTAATCCCATCTCTTTTCCCAAAGCTTGAATGCC
This sequence comes from Persea americana, assembly GCA_029852735.1. Taxonomy (NCBI): domain Eukaryota; kingdom Viridiplantae; phylum Streptophyta; class Magnoliopsida; order Laurales; family Lauraceae; genus Persea; species Persea americana. Next base: position 41,486,723 of record CM056815.1, read on the forward strand.
AAAATGGCCCCCTGACATTTTTACCGAGAAAGAAAGATGCCACCTTAGCTAAATTATGCAGGGGGCCTAAAAATATTAAACTAACAAATTTGCTTTGAGACCTTGCAGGGAAACCAACCCCGATTACATTCATAACATCCCACAAGCTGGGGCATTTTTTTATATATTATCTACGGGTATTATTTTGCACACAACTCCTCATAACTAGAAAAGGTCAAAATGCTGATGACCAAACTTGGGAAGTATGAATTATGGTTGTTATGATATATAATGATGAATTTGATTATAGATGTATGCTATGCACACCCTTTATGATATCATATTTGATTTGAAAATGCAAATATTTTGAGCTTTTGCCTCGATGCTTATTGTTGACGATGTGAATGCCTTTAAAAACATAGAATTGCTTAGGCCACAAATGTCACGCACTCAGGCACTCCTCATTGTTTGAGAACCTTGTGGCCATGTTGCCTCTCCGCGTCAAAATTGGCATGGGATTGCATTCATTTGGTTTATTATATCTCATCTTGTCTATCCCGGATTGCTATTATTTTTATTCCATGAGATTTCTTTGCTGAGGCACGAAGTTCGAGAAATTTTAGAAAAATTTCGGCAGCACTTCCCCTTGTTTTTTGGACCCCGAAAAATTTCCTGATACACAGAACCTGTTACCTGTGAAAGAAAAAACACTTCATATATTCCCCGGTACCCCACAGCAACTCCTTATCAATCAAACACATTCCCATGGCACTTCTAAAGCATCAAGCACATTATCTCAATTACACATACATAATACATGTATGCACAATATACATCAAATACATATTAGCTCTCACCATAAGCCAAAGATGGGGCGAAACAACATAAATACATGACTAGCAAATATGGATACATGGAACAAGGATACACTAATGATGCAGCCTGGGGAGATCGATCAAAGAACGATGACTCTACGGAACGGCTCCATCATGGCGAGCCGACGAAGCGAATGAGGTCGGACCAGGAGCACGCTGAGAAGGAGTGCGGGTCGAGTCTGAGAATGCATAACCTCTCTCCTCTGCCCTCCGATGAAGTCTAGCGAGACGCCCCCGCAAATCAGTAACCACTTCATCATGTTGTCGCTCCATGCGATCCATGCGCCGAGCGTAATGATCATGAATAATGGCCTTCTCCTCGCCCCAGCTAGGAGGTGGGGGAATAGAAGCAACGATAGCACCGCTCTACATGACAACGTTTATAGAAACATTACGTTCAACAAACCTTGTAGCATCAAACATGGAATTTTAAAAGAAGAAAAGACCTTTACCTGCACAGGGGCCTCAAAGCTCCTAAGCTTGGCACGTAACTCGTCAACCTGCACACCGCAAAATTATAAACAGCATCAACAATAGATGAGGAATCAAGATTGAAATATCACATGAGAAGCGCTCATACCTGTGCCATAGAAGCAGCTCTCTCTGCAAACGCTCCATCGCACTCGCCACGAGCCTCTGCCTGAGGATCACGAATAGAAAGGGTTAAGAGTTGTCATCATACGTCTTGAACACAAAACGATAAAACAAAACGCAAACCTCGCTAGTCCGCAGTCGGTCCACCTCTGCCTGTAGGGTGAGAAGATCGCTCTCCAATCGAATTCTCGTGACCTCGGACATGTCCTGCTCTCTGTTGCTCTGCATAGTAACCAAAGGTCATAAACACAAATTCAAAATGATCAAATAACTCCATGACCTCATACCTCGCGAGAATCCGCCAACGCTTCGATGATCGCTTCATTTTCCCGGCGGCGCTCCTGTTACCAAAGTTTTTTTTTTTTTTAGTAAGGAAAGTATAAATAAGGTAGCACGTGGCTAATTAGGTTTAACAATTTTCGTACCCTCTCAGCTGTCAATAGTGCCCTCAGTCTCACGATCTCCGTATCCTATGAAATATAAACCATGCCGTTACATCGAGAATGATCAACATTACTATGGAGATAAGCACCATTGGATTCAAACACTAAATCAAGAAGTCATACCTTCTTCTCCACTAGGTGAGACAGTCGAAGTGTTTGTCCCCTAAGGATGGACTCCGCATGGGACGCTACACACCCAGACGTCCCCTGTCACACATGAGAGCCACGGTTAGAGAATGGGAAGAGCATGAATCGTTGAGATTGCAAGGCTCATAATTGAAGTTGGAAACCTCATAAGCCCTCACCTCGCCCCGTCCTTCGGATGATGGATGTGCCTGCCAATCCCTTGCTACAGCCGGTATCTCCTCCTGAAAAGTAAAAGAAGAAACGATATTAGCAATGATAAAAAGGAAAACAACATTAGAGCAAACAAAATTTCAATGCTCACCCGAGCCAATGACGAGGCCTCAGCCACTTCCGCGCAATTACTAATAGAATACGAAGCCCCACAAGAATACGACTCTGGGAGTATATACCGATGCAAAGCTGTCCTCCAATATACCTCATAGTCACTCCAAGCACTAGCATCTACACCGAAGGTGGCCTTCCTCCCTTTCCTTCTCCAATTTTTTATCTCTTTCCGACACGGATGGCGGCGTTTGAACGCTTTCAAACCCGACCCTGGATACGACCGATGCATGATAGACTTTTCTGTAGGGACAACTTGATGGTGTCCCAGTTGGCGCGCAACTCAGCTGACAACCAACCTGACCGCCACCTGGGGAGCGTGGAGCCAAATGTCCCTCTCAAATAGTGTACGCCCCTCCTGCACAACAGCCATCTCATCATCCGGACCACCCCGGTAGGGCTGCCAGATCACCTGACAAGTCGTGATGTGTAGCAAATGAGAACAGAGAGAGGCAAACATTTAACATGACAAACAAAAAGAGAAAAGGAGCATACCTCGTGATTTTTCAGTTCATTTAAGATAAACCGGTAACCTTGCTCGCCCGGTCTCATGCCTAGAGCCTTAATACGCTCCGCCATCTCAGGAGGCAGAATGTCGGCAAAACTCCGCAAATTGGCATTAGGATACCACTGCGAAGCCCGGGGAGTACAACTCAACCTCGCAGGCAAGCGCTCAGGCCGACACTGGATGATATGCTCCCAAACCCATATCTATACACAACCAAAGCTTAGTTATTACAAAAGACGAAAAATGACCCATGATAAGAAAGGGTGGACTACAATAGGTCACCACATTTGGGGGATAGGGTTTAAACCTGTAGGATCGGCACGAACCCTCGAAGGCTCTTGCATCCGGGCTGGAGGCGGCACCTCGAGTCTAGACTATGGAAAAGAAAGGCAAGGGTGGCCGCGCCCCAAGCATAGTCGCCGACCTTATCCAGGTCCTGCACAAACCGAATGAGAGTACCGGACGCTCTATTGCTAGTCGCGTTGGCAAAGAGGCACCTCCCCAAAAAGAACAGAAGGAAAGCCCGAAGATGCTCATCATCACCCAATCGTGCCGAAACCAGCCTGGGTCTCCTCAAACGAACCTCAGACTGCCTCCCTTGTTTTTTCTCTGCACAATACCAAATTGACATAAGAAATTCATTATATAATCAGAATAAGGAAAAAAGTAGCTACCAAATGCTTCAGTACTCACTCGTGACCGGGAAAACCTCACAAGGTATCCCTACCCTCTTTCAGCGAGCGTACCCATCAACCGGCACTTCCCGCCATTCATATCCTGCAGCAAAAGAGAAAGAACGTAAGAAACAAGTATGAGAAGCATACAAGATGTCAGAGATCAGTAAAAGAAACTAGATCGAGTGCTTACGCTCAGAGGGTCCGACGTCGTCGCCCTCGTCACCTCTACCCGCACCTCCATCTCTCCTCTCATCAAAGCCGGCAGAAACAACTCGGCGAGGTCTCATCCTCACTGTCCCCATCATCAATCTCGTCGTCTCCATCATCAGATGCGATAAACTCACCCTCCAACTCATCATAATCGGCATCCTCATCATAACTCCCGTCCACCTCATCATCACTCTCAATCGCATCCACCACTGCTACATCATCATCAGCAGGGCCGGCCGCAGATCGGGATCCACCAGAAGAAGGGCCCTCACCTGTTAAAGGAATTATGAACACTGTTAATAAAGGATAAATATCGAATATACAGGTCTCACGGGTATTTTTCTACTCTGAATCAATCTAAAGGAGAGGAGACAAAATGTTACCAGCATCGGCCCGAGCCCCGGCCTTTGTGGGGACAGGACCTCCCTCACATCCTCTAACCGGCAAGCCTTCGAAGTCTGGTACCCTTGCCCTCAACTTGGAGAGAAAGTCCGCCTGGTTCCGAGCCCACTCTAAAATGAAGCAGGAAGGAATGATTAGTAGGAATAGCAGAAGAGAAAGATATGATGCTACAAAAGCAACAATGGAAAACTTACTATTTAGGATTCTCTTCCTCTCTGGGCTGTACGCCTCCCTCAGCCACTCGGCGTCAATCTGACCCACACCGGACTGGGGGCGAGCCCCGAACATCCTATGTAGGCGTAATCGAGTGATAGAAGCCTTGGCATCATTCGCTCTAGAGAAAACAGGGAGGCCTGTCACCCTCAGCCCCCAGCAACGCGCAATGTCCTCAAGTGTAATCGTCATTTCCCCGGGCGGGAAATGGAAAGTGTGCGTCTCATCCCTCCATCTCTCGGAAAGAGCACAAATGAGGGCACGGTCGGTGCGGAAGGCGACAATAGACATGAAATCCCCGAACCCCATCGCTCGGACCCGATCTTTTAAGTGATCAGGGAGCTCGGTCCACCAGTCCCTCATTTGTAACCAACTCACCCTAGCCCGGGCAAAAGGGACAGGCTGCAACATAAACATCACAGGAAAGGATGTCAACAATAATGAAAGCCAACAAAGTATGAGATTTATAAAGATAGCTAAGAGTTTACCCGGCCAGCTCGTATCTCGTCTGAAAGGTGAGGCTTCTTCTCTGATTTGTCCTCACACTTCTGTTTCTTTTTCGGGGGAGTAATGATTTGATCTACCCCAGCCCCTTCCACAGTGTCCGATGACATAGGAGTACGCTTACAAGTCTCCTTAGTCCTAGCCATCTGACAAACCTGTACCCAAAGCCAAAATGAGAAGTTGAGCATGAGGGCATAATGTTAGTCCACATAAGCATAAGAGACCATGACCATTGATCCAACCAAAAGATTAAGACAAAACGAATCCCATTTATTGAACTGCCCTCATTAAAATACATTTTACAAGCCTGAAAAGAAATGAAAACACATTCATTCCAACCCAACTCTTCCAACTTAGCTCAAACTTCATGCCTCTTATTCTGCCTCATCACCACTATATCATTTTGACATACACATTAGGCTGAATCACATCCCGTCCCACAGTCACATCATACAAATAAGAAAAGGGAGGAAGGGAAACAATGACAACCACAACAATGAGAAATATATAAAGATATAAAAAAAATAAAAAATAAAAAACAAAAAATGAATAACCGAACCACAATTTAAACCAAAATAGCACCCATAACCTTTGTCCCATCACATCATAACCAACTCACCCTAGCCATCACCACCACACCCCTCAATTACCAAGCTTACTCTTCTACATAATAAAATTAAAAAAAAAAAAAAAAAAGATAGAGCAGAAGGTTCCCGACATAATTACAAATATGGAAGTGAGCATAAAACACACCATGGTGTAAGAAACAAGTCAAAACCAGTGCACCACAAATTTAAACAAGTCCATGAATAACATAAGAAAGAAGAAAAAAAAAAGAAGAAAGAAAAAATAAAAAATAAAAAATAAAAAAAATATAAAAAAAATATAAAAAAAAGAAGAAGAAAGCCCAAACCACTTCCCCATAATGACTGAGATCTATGTTAGGAGTCCAAATCATGTTCACCACACTCTCATTTAAAGCCAATGGAAATGCTCAATGAACTCAACAATCTCCAATACACTAGTTAGCCTCCATGGATCACACCAAACCTCACTCCTCATCATCCCACCAATCCTAACTAACCACAGAAAATGGCCATTTTCCATCCAAACTGATTCTGCCAAGGAACCCCCACTATGCAATCTTTCAAATTTTAGTAAAGGGGTTAGGATGGCCAACATCATAGCTAGGACAGCTCCATTCCTTCTTCCCTCACCAAAATCCACCACACCCATGGCTGCCAATAGCCAAAATCAAGTCCTAAAACCCCATGTTGCAGCCATCGTCCAAAATGATAATAATAATGATAATAAATAAAAGAGAGAAAGAAGGAAGAATGAGACCCACATACCTTGGTTACCAAGCTCTGCAAACACCCCCTTTTTCTCTTCTCCCTTTCCTTCTTCTTCCCCTCACTCTGTTGCTGGTCTCCTTGTTCAGCCCAGTCAAACACAACCTGAAACGGCAGCAGCATACATAAACAGATTCTAAAAAAAAAAAAAAAAACAGAAAGAAGATAAAAGAAAGAGAAGAGAAAGAATGGAAAATGGGAAGAGGATAAAAAACCATATACCTGAATCTCTCTCTCCTCCCTTTCTCCTCAATGCATTCGGCCTCCACCTGTAGCTGCCATAAACAGATTCTAAAAAAAAAAAAAAGAAAAAGAAAGAAGATAAAAGAAAAAAGAAAGAGAACAGAAACGAAATGGAAAGAAGATGGAAAATCACATACCTGAATCTCTCTCTCCTCCCTTTCTCCTCAATGCATTCGACCTCCACCTGAAGTGACAGAAACAGAGTCTAAAAAAAAAAAAAAAAAAAAAACAGAGAGAAGAGAAAAGAAAGAGAACAGAAACGAAATGGAAAGAAGATGGAAAACTACATACCTGAATCTTTCTCTCCTCCCTTTCTGCTCAATGCATTCGGTTTCTCCCTAAAATGGAAGCATACAGATTCTAAAAAAAAAAAAACAAAGAAGAAAAGAAAGAGAATGGAAATAGAAAATGGAAGAAAGATAGAAAACCACATACCTGGCCTTCTCTCTCTTCCCTCTTCTCCACTGCTGGCCACTGAGACTTCACCTGAAACTAACACAGCAACCATGAAACGGAAAAAAAAAAAAAAGAAAGAAGGAGAAGTAGAAAGGGAAGTTGAGATCCACTTACCTGGGCGACAACAACCTTGTGCACTGCTGCTCTTTCCTTTCTCCTTGCCTCTTTCTCCACACAGATCACCCTGCTCACTCTTCCCTGCACTTCACCTGAAGCAAGAACCGAAAGAGAGAAACAAAAGAAGAGGGAGAGAGGGAAACAGAGAAATGAAAGAAAGAGGGGGAAAGATTGGGGCTGCCCCAATCATGATGACCTAACGCCCAGTGCTGGGCGCATAGTGTCCCAGCACCATCACGTGGTGGGGCCCTCTTCAAGTGGGGAGATCCATCTATATATATATATAAAAAAAAAAAAAAGGAACAACTCAACTAAAAAAAAAAAAAAGAACAACTCAACTAAAAAAAAAAAAAAAAGATCAAACCTGACATTAATTTAAACATCAATGGAGATGAAGTTAAGACATAATCCACTCTCGGATTAGGATAAAAATCAATCTTTATTAATGACTATGGTCTAGTCTTAACCAAATTGGACTCATCAAATTTCATAACTCATCATTAACCTCATCATCATAAATGTCATCATCATTCAGTAATAAACATCACCACATAAAATAAAATAAAATAAAATAAAAAGAGGAAAAGAAAATAAAGTCTAAATCAACTTTTATTAAACTCCAATAAGAGTCTTAAAACAATAACTATAGCAATTAACTGAATCGATTGAATCCTAAACATGGACTAAAATAGAGGTCACAACCTTTGCCCCAAATACCCTAGGTGGAGCTTATAACTAACTAAGATGGTCCTAATGACCTGACCTCTTATTGAAAGAAAATCCTAGCCTAAGATAGAATAACTTTTAGTGAGTCCCCTAGGATGGATGGACCATCCCGTTGAAAGTAGGAAAGCGCGCCATCTGTGCCTCCATTTTAATTATATGAACTTCGAGTTGTCCTTGCACTTCTTTCAAGTTATCCGGTGGATTCCTCAAGACACCGCAAATATCCCGAACTCGCTGGAAGTCATGTAGATAAGCCGTGTATACCGGATCAATAAGCGCCGAGAGGCTAGTGTTTTGCATCTCGAAGTACTTCCTGTAGTGCCTAGGAACGGATGATTCAGCTTCGTGAGGGCAAGACATGACCATGAGTTCTAGTTGATCCATCCGCCTGTGTAGGGTGTTAAAGTCATCAATAGGAGCTCGTTCGTTGGTAGACTTCATAGCCTCCCAAACTTCAAACATCCCCCTGACATCCAACATGCTCCATAAGAGAGATTGGAGCACGCTGTTGACAAAAGGTGGCAAGTCTTCCAGAAGCCCATCATAACCATTCAGCCTATTTAGAGCAGTCCTGCCCACAATACACAAATCCCCATACAACCTGCAGATAACTTTGTACTTCATAGCCAGTAAATCATACCTGCTGCGCCTAATCTCCACAATGTGTTTGTCCATAGTTTCTTCAAATTGGAAAACACAATCATAGGTAACAGGCAAGGAGGATTCATGCTTGAGGTAGAATTCTGCCCGTTACTCAGAGTCATAATACCCTATTTTGTCAGCTTCAGGGGACCAATATTCATCCCCTGGCGAGTAGGGCTTGCAAGCGGAAGAACCCTCAACACCATCAACAACGAATGAGAAGATCGGAGAGCCGGCCATTGGAATAAGAAAAGACCTGTAGGCATATGCACAAGGCTTTAGAAACCCTTTACAGAATAAAAACAACCCAGAAAAGTTCATAATTAGAGGAAATCCAAAACAACATAAAAAAAAGGGGTCACTTGGGCGCCACCCCTGTTTTGAGGAATTCACCGCAAAAGGTACGGGTTTAGCCATGATAGTTTTATTAGGCCTTCTCAAATCCGTGGGAGATACTTCCAGAGATACTGCTAAGCTATCCCAAACCCTCTGGAGAGTCAAGAAGTCCAAACTACACTCCCATACAATACAACATCTTAACATTCATAAAAAAAAATTAAAATAAATAAAAAAGAAAACAGAGAGTCAGCTAGGCACCACAGGGGTGGCGCCCACCCCAGCCTTGAAATATCTCCCATAAGAACATCATTATTTCACCAAGTTAAAGACTTTAGTGTCCCTGAGTCATGTTTTCATAACATACTATGAAGCCAGAGAGAACCAGAATATGAAAAGATGCCCCAAAATTCGGGTTCACAAGCCCTTAGTGCGAATCAGAAAGATAGGCACCACCAGGGTGGCGCCTAGCCTTCTCTGTTGGTGTTTTTCAACTAGGGCACCCCAAATCTGACCATGACAGACTTGCCTATGCCATAAAACAGCCTTGACGAATTAAATAAAGAAAACACGGGACAAGACATCACCACAACCAAAACAAAAGCCAACATGTACGCGAGAGCATAAGACTAGGCTCAAATTCAAATCAAAGATTGTGCATGTGCATGACGAAAACTGAACAAAATCTTGAAATATCAGATGTAAAAATCACCAAAAGAAACAAAAAGGCTAACACATGATAAAAAAAAAAAAGGATTTAAAAAAATAATAAAAAAATAAAAAAAATGATCAACCACATAACCCAAAGAGGATAAAAGTGAATTTAAAAAGAGAAAAAGAGAACATACAAAACAAATAAAAAGGGATGCTTTAATCTGAAATCATATACCAAGTTGATCAACTAAAAAAAAAATCATACAATTAGAAGTATATACATGAGACATGCCATTCATCTTAAAAAAAAGAAAAAGAAAAGGAGAATAGAAAACTTACTTGGGAGCAAGGAAGAGCTTGAAGGCTTTGAAATTCGAAGTCTGAAAGAGTTGGAGTTGTGGGAAATTCATGGCCTTGATACACTTATATAGATTAGAGTCTGAACCCCATGAGAATTTTAAAAGTACATGAACTGCAGCTTGGGCGCCACCCTCTAGGCGCCCAGGTCACCCATTCTTCCTAGAATTCAGGGCTTCTCTTTGACAGGGACTCTAAGTGTTGTACATGCAATTCCACGTAGGCACCACACCCCGGGCGCCCAAATCACCTATTCTCTAAAGGTCAGGCTTCTACTCCGACGAGGACTCTTGGTACGATAGGCTGAACACGAATCCTACTTCGAGACCAACTCAAAATGCAGTCTGGGCGCCACCCCTTGGGCGCCCAGGTCACACATTGCCTTGATCCGGAATCCTACTCCAAGACTAACTCAACATGCAGTCTGGGCGCCACCCCTTGGGCGCCCAGGTCACACATTGCCTTGAACCTGAATCCCACTTCAAGACTAACTCCAAATGCAGTCTGGGCGCCACCCCTTGGGCGCCCAGGTCACACATTACGTTGAATTAGAATTCTACTTCGAAACCAACCCGAAATGCAATCTACTTCTTTGAAGTTAAAACTACATTCTAAAACGGACTAGGACTGCATCTTGGGCACCACTTCTTGGACGTTTAGGTGACTTGTCTTCCAAATCCACCATTCTACTTCGAGACGAACTTCATCCATGCAATCCGCCTAGGCACCATCCCCTGGGCGCCCAAGCTGTCTCTTTTCATAATCCTTGAACCAAAGCTCGAACAGGCTGGGCACCACCCCTGTAGCGCCTATCTATCACCTCAGAGAACCAAAGGCCTCTTTAAGCCGAATTGTCCTAGAATTTTGAGAAGTTGAGCCCGAACAAGAATTGATGATGATCGATGATTAAAAAATAATAATAATAATGATAATAAAATAAATAAAAAAAACAAGAGAAAGAAAAAAGAAATAAAATAAAAAAAATAAAAATAAATTAAAAACAAAACAAAAACCACAAAAAAAAAAGCAAAGAAAAATAAATAAATAAATAACCAAAAGAGAGAGAGAGAAAGCAAGTTAAGAGAGGCACAAAGAAGTGGTGCACATTGTCAATCAAACATTGTCCTATCACATAAGATCCCGTCACAGGCACATTAGTCCCATCACGCATACATCTGACATTGTGCATTGCATGTCATCTCCATCAATGAAATTTGAACTACAGAGCACTAACAATGAGAAATGCAGAATCTTTTAGTGTTTGTTCAATACAGGTTCCCAAAGCAAAAACGAAGACACCAAAGGTGAAAGACATTCAAGTACACTGATGGAGGCAGATGATTCAAACTTCGGCAAACAAATGATGAAAGGAAATGGCAGTGGTCCCCAACGTTGGACTGACGGAAAGCTCTAGAGGTAAGTACCCTTGACTGTGATTTTCATGATTTTACTTCATGTCTGGAAATTGAGTCGTCGTAGGCCTCCCTTAAGTGCTTATAACCGGTATGGCAACCATAATATCATGTTCTCATGAATTGTGCGTTTGCCGACTCAAATCTTGACGTTGGAAGATGGAAACCGTGTAACTTGAAACTCTCCATGATAAGCACCAAAAAGATGATCCAATCTATCTCAGGTTCTCATTTAAGCTTGGGTGAAGACCAAGATCCCTAGAGAGTGATGGCTTTCCCGGTGACCGTCTTCCGTTGATTTAGCTTTTTCGATGCATACCTGAGTTTTAAAATCAAACATCTTTAAAAAAAAAAAAAAATGCATCTCATTCTCATATGCACCTCACACTATTGCTTGAACTATGTTTGTAATTGCCTTCAAGATCCCCATTTTTGCTAGTTTGTTTTAACTATGCCTTAAACATTCAACTGTGGATGAAAGTTAAAGGATACTATATATGACCATTTGAATTAAACTCTATTGCATGAACAAGTGAAATTCTAATAGTGACTTAACCAATCGAAAGATCGACTTCTGATTCAGACCACCAGGGCACAGTTGCCGCCATCATTTTAAATTTCAGCAACCGGGGCACAGTTCCCAACCCGCCACGTGGCAATACCACGGGCACCGAGGCACAGATCTCGGGTTTCCAATCAAATCAGTAGGCACGTAACTTCTTCTTTTTCCTTTTCCCCCTGAATCAGGATCGATCGTAGAAAAGTGAACCTCATCTTTAGAATGAATTTGCAATTGCATACATCCATAGATGGCCACTCCCGTGAGCTCAAAAGCTCCCGTGAGTCATGAGTGGTGTGTCTACTTTCTTTGGAGCACAACTCTCCACGTGTTGCTCTCCAAAAAGGGGCATACTGTAGACACCTCATTTGGCCCCTATGATAGCCTTAAATACCTATCATATATAGTGGTGCCCCCATTTCACCCACAATTGAATGATTAATGACATAATTCAGATTAATTAACGACGATGAAGATGCTTGTTGCTAATTTTAGACTTAGTTCGACGATTTCTAGAAATTCGCGAGAGAAAAGCCAAGTCACGTCGAGATCTCGAGCCCAATTCACTACTCACACAAGAAGTGAACCATGACACCACTCAAACCCTTTTTTTGGACCACTAAAGACATGCTTAGGCCAATCCCTCTAAAGACCATACTTAGTTTGCCAAAATGTCACCCGATTAGCCTAAGTTAGGAAATCAAATTCATTGGTCCAGAGACCCCCCATATTTTTCAGCACATATTTGTCAATACATTTATACCATTGAATTCCTCACTTCGAGAGCTTTCCGACGGTATGTAGAACGTCCAAATCCGATAAGCGAGTCAAAAGTTATGAGCTTCCGAAGTTTGTCCTAAGAAGAGATCACCTAGGCACCACCCATGTGGCGCCCACCCTATGGAAAACCATCTAGGCGCCCCATGGTGGGCGCCCACACAGCCCGGGACCACCTAGGCACCCCATGGTGGGCGTCCAGCCTCCAAATTTCACTAGTTACCCTAAAAGTAGCCCGGGACCACTCAACGTAGGGGCCGAACTCCGAAAATGAACCGACTCCACCAAGGCACCACCCATGTGGCGCCTACCCTCCTAAGTTCCACATAGGCACCAACCCTGTGGCGCCCACACTTCCTAGAATCACCTAGGCACCCCATGGTGGGCGCCCACCTTAAAATTTATTTGTTTGGTTCGAGATTAGACCGGGACCACTCATACGTAGGACCAAGCATCGAAGACGAACCGAACCACCTAGGCACCACCCATGTGGCGCCCAGCCTTTAAATCCAGCTGGGCACCACCCATGTGGCGCCCAGCCTTGAAATCCATCTGGGCACCACCCATGTGGCGCCCAGCCTATTAAGTGCTAATGTAGGTTCCCCCCAGGTGAAGACATATCCGTTCAGTCTCGACTCCAAATGGGACCAAGGATCAAAAGCGAAGCACGAACCAGCTGGGCACCACCCTATGGGCGCCCACTCTATCCAGGATCACCTGGGCGCCACCCTGTGGGCGCCCAGCCTGCGCAGGCCATGTGGGCGCCACCCCATGGGCGCCCATCCTCCCTCCAAACCCTAGTTCACCCTAAAACAACTTAAGCCGCCTAGGGATGCGTGAGACCTTCTAGAAACACGAATTAATGAAGCCCTAGCCCCTTCTAAACTCGTCCCAAACCTATATAATCCCTCTTAGCTTCATTTACAAGAGAGGCTACCCAAAAACCCTAAGAAAAGAGGCAAAAGGAGAGAATAAGAAAAGAAGAAGAAAGGTAGCCACCATTAGAGAAGAACTTCAGATCTATAGTAGAAGAAGGAGAAAGAGAGGAGGAGGCTTCCATATCTTCAAGTAAAGCTATGGATCTTTGCGAAGGTTTCAATCTAGGAACTTGAGAAACGTTTCTTCATACCGGTATTCCTAGATCTCCCTTCTTTTACTACACTCCATCACCATTCATGCTTAGAAACATGCTTAGGGCCATTTGAGCATCATAGATCTACATCAACTTGAGATAAAAATGGTATTAGCATCTCATCATATTAGAAACATGTTTAGGTTCATTCTAACATAGTAGGTTTTCTTTGATTTCGTAGTTCATATCGCATAGCTAGATTAGATCTCGCATTAGCATCATCATCATCATCATTTATATTGAAAAGATCGCAAGCAACCATTGGCAGAAAGGCTGGGCGCCACCCCCTGGGCGCCTGCCCTCTCCAGAACACCTGGGCGCCACCCTCTGGGCGCCTGCCCTTTCCAGAACACCTGGGCGCCACCCACTGGGCGCCTGCCCATCTTGAATCACCTGGGCGCCACCCCCTGGGCGCCTACCCTTCTGAGACAGGGTGCGGGTTCTAGATCTCCGCCCGTTGCATCGTTTGCTTATAATTTCGTTAGTTGCATCGCTAGTAGTTCGAATTAAGATATTCGCATCAGTCACTGAATATTGGAAGTTGTGTTGAAAACACTAAGATTCTTGTGCGTTCGTTGTGTTCCGTTGAAAACCCCGACTGAGCAGGGTAGGCGCCACAGGGGTGGCGCCCAAGTGGATTTCTCCACTTTTGTGCACAACTTCAAATCTTCCGCATTTAGTTCATTTAGAAATTGCATAATGATGATATGTTTGGTTGTATGATCTGTTCTGAACTTTGAATTACCATCTTTGTCACACTTCACATCATATCATTTGAATTGCATAACCATAGAAAATCCCAAAAAAAAATCATAAAACATAAAATCCCTTCTTCTCTTTCCTTACTCTCTAGTAAATTAGAGGAGAAACCAAAAACAAATTAAAAGATATCCAGAAAACCCAAAAATAATAATTAGATAGTCTAGGTTATTGAGTTTAGCGCCTAAGTAGAATAAATCATAAGATTAATTAAAACATCATAATTAGCTAACTTAAGAAACATCAAATCATAAAAAACCCTAAAACCTTAAGACCCTAATTAATTCGGATTTAGAAGTAGTTAAGAACTTTAAAAACACAAAAAGCCTAAAACCCCAAAAGACAGCCACCTGGGCGCCACCCCCTGGGCGCCCATCCTTCCACAGCCACCTGGGCGCCACCCTCTGGGCGCCCAGCCTATTCATTCTCCAAAACACCCCGATTAAAGCTTAAGATAATTGGTTAAGACCTTAAACCAATTTGAATCAACACAGTAAAACATTTTAAACCTGAAATAATTGAAACCTTAATCAATTTAATCTCTAATTAACTCAAAAAACTCAAAACCAATAAGCTTTAAAAAGTCCACCCGGGCGCCACCCTCTGGGTGCCCAGCCTGCACTGCCACCTGGGCACCACCCTCTTGGCGCCCATCCTATCCCGTTTCTAAAGAACCCCTAATTAAAATTCCTAATTAAACACAACCCAAATTTAATCCTAGTTAACATAACCAAACACTTTTAAATTTAAGAAACCTAAAACCTCAATCAACTTAGACTTGAACCAACCTAAAAACGCAAAAGCAACCCAAAACCACAAAATGGACACCTGGGCACCACCCCGTGGGCGCCCAGCTTGCCTTTACACTTGGGCACCACCCTCCTGGCGCCTATCTTATCCCATTCCCTTAGAAACCACCACTTAATTAAACTTAATCGATTAAACCCGAATTAACACCTTAAAACACTATAAACCTAAAAGACTCAAAACCTTAATCAATTTGGACTCAAACCAATTTAGAAAGTACAAAACGAATAAACCACAAAACATCCACTTGGGCGCCACCCCCTTGGTGCCTATCCTACCGCATCCACTTGGGCACCACCCTCCTGGCGCCCATCCTACCCAATCACTAGGGAACCTTACTTGAAATTAAATTCGAAGTCAATCACGATTAACACACTGGAACACCCTTGAAATCTAAAAGAATCGGAACCATAAACCCGAATAGACTTAAAACATCGAACCAACTCGGACGCACAAGGCAGACACTTGGGCGCCACCCCCTGGGCGCCCATCCTGTCACCTCCACCTGGGCACCACTCTCTGGGCGCCCAGCATCTCCCGTCACTAAAGCCAAATTAATTGAAACGAAATTTAATCTTAATCATCGCAACAGAACATTTTTAATTTAAAATACATCAAACCGTAAAAGCTCAATCGCAAATCAACTTAAAAAATACGGAACCGACCCGAAGCACAAAACAATTCATCTGGGCGCCACCCCTTGGGCGCCCACCCTCAAAATCCACCTGGGCGCCACTCCCTGGGTGCCCAGCCTACCTGTCTTCATAAAGTACCCCAACCGACAACTTAACATAATTAATTAACATTTAAACCAATCCGAATCAACATATTAAAGCACTTTTAACTTAAAACGTTTGAAACTTTAATCGATTCAGACGTAGCATTCAAAGCCCTTACGAACCGACAAACAACCACCTAGGCACCACCCCTGTGGCGCCTATCCTACACTCTAACTTTGGTTCATGACTTCAATTTAAAACGAATAGCTAAACACATTACCACTTAAATTAACTAAAACCAGAACCTAAAATAGTCTCTAAACCCAAAAACCAATATCAAATCCCATCCGGAATACCTGAAAATCTCAAGCCATCCACCTGGGCGCCACCCCCTTGGCGCCTATCCTCTCATTTGCACTAAAACGCGAATTCTAAATTTTGTTTCAAAATCCGGATCCGAATCCCTTTGACATTTGAACATCAGAGAATTAGAACAATTTGAAACATTAAAATTCACCAAGTAAGAACTCCTTGGATTCCGAAAACAATATCGATACCATCGTCACTGCCTGGGCGCCCAAGTCATCAGAGTAACGTAGGCGCCACCCACCTGGCGCCCAAGTCTTCTGCCAACCCTGTTTCACGGATTTTGACATCATTTCACGTTTTAAATTAAAACCATAAATTCCAGAACCTTAAACAACTTAAACAGAACCCCAAAATACATGTAATCCACCTCTTAATCAATCTTCGACTCAAAACAAACCGAACCAATTAAAAATCACAATTAATAAGTTGCTTAGGCGCTGAACCATCAAACTCAGGCTATTCATACCTTAGGATTAGATCGGATTTCCCAGTTAGGTAGCTTAGCGCATTAGGCTTCGCCCCATCACTTTTCCTGTTCCGTTAGGGGACTGGGAGAGCTGATGTGGGCGGTCTAGGACCTTAGGTTAGGGTTAATCCGATGATCAGTAGTAAAGCACTAATCACGTAAATCCAAGTAAAATCCCCTAGTTAGGCCCTTCTAGCCCCCATATTGAAAAGTCATAAAAACTATAAAACCAACAAAATAAACCCAAAAAGATTTTCCTTTTATTTCTTCCTCCACCTCAGGTGCTAGATATTTAATCGAACTTAATGATAGAGGGAATAAATAACTGATTTCTAAAATTGAATAAATGAGAATAACGAGATGAGATGAGTGATTTCACACACACTTTTAATCAATCACGGCCCATCGGCCACCCTAAAACAAACACTGGCCCATCGGCCATTTTCAATCAATCCTGGCCCATCGGCCACCTTCAATTAATTACGGCCCATCGGCCTTTTACTTTTATCACTCGTGTATCGCACACGAAAAACACAGAAATCACAAGTCAAAGTCTCATTTGCATCATCATTTTGGTTTGAAAAATCAGCCTTTAAACCCTATTTTGCCAAGCGATCAGAAGGGGGTACCCGGGAACGGGGCCGATCCTCTTCTTAAATATTTGGCACCTCCCCCCTCTTTTATTCTATTTTCTTTATTTTAGTTATTTTGTTTTATTTGGATATACTACGATTATGCTATGTGAGGATTAACCTTTATTCGGACTTTAACTCATGACCCTGAATTGACCTAAATTAAAGAGACCCAAAGAGACCCAAATTAATGTGACAGGACAACCGTCATGTGTTGCCGGCAGCACATTAGACGAGAGGAAGAATCCACTTTATTATTTTTTCTCCCCATATTTCTTCGACTTTTGTCAAAGAACGGTGTTATGGCCGTACCGTAGCTGGCGATCGTGATCCATCGATTTTGAGGGTAGTCGGAATCCTCATTTTCGATGTAAAATTTAAATAGCATATATATAGATGAATGGAGATTTCCCCAAACCATGCCTCTCTTGGAGAGGAAAATTGGGGGGGTCGAAATTCACATCCGACAGTAAGTTCCTCGAATTCATAGTTCGGAAGGCCGGAATAGAACTTAACCCCACCAAAGTCAAGGCTATCCTAGAAATGCCATCTCCAAGAAGCCTAAGAGAACTAAAAGGGCTTCAAGGGAGGTTGGCATACATCCGACGGTTTATTTCCAACCTATCAGGAAAATGTCGTCCATTTTCTTGCCCAATGAAGAAAGGTGTAAACTTTGTTTGGGATGTAGAATATGAAGCTACATTTCTAGACATCAAGTCATACCTGACCAAACCTCCGGTGTTGGCTACCCCCATAACCGGAAAACCATTCATCTTGTACACAAGAGCCCTCGACCATTCTTTGGGAGCTTTACTTGCACAAGAAAATGACAGGAAAAGAAGCTGCTCTATACTACCTCAGCCGTATGTTGGTTGGTGCAGAGCATCGCTACTCTCCAGTTGAAAAGGAATGCCTTGCAGTGATGTTCGTCGTACAAAAGCTACGTCACTACCTACTGTCCAACACAGTATACCTGATTTTGAAGATCAATCTCTTAAAGGTCCTTGTCACAAAAGCAAGTTCTCTGAATGATCGACTGGCAAAATGGTCCATCCTTCTGTCACAATTTGATATTAGGTATGTACCACAGAAAGCAATGAAAGGCCAAGCTCTAGCTGACTTTCTTGCAGAGCATCCACTGCCTAAGGATTCTCCACTCAGGGATGATCTCCCAGATGAGCCTGTCTACAGCATGGAGACCTCCTTATCAAATGCCTCCTAGGACATGTACTTTGATGGTGCAACTAGAACAAATGAAAAGGGAAAGCTAATATCGGGAATTGGCATTCTCTTTGTTAGCCCCGACAAATACATGATTCCACACTCATTCTCGCTACTGGGACCATGTTCAAACAATGCAGCTGAGTATCAAGCTCTGATCATAGGATTGGAACTCGCCTTCAAATCCGGGATCACCATGCTGGAAGCATTTGGGGATTCTCAACTGATCGTCAATCAGATGAATCAGAAATATGAAATCAAAAAGCTTGATCTGTTGCCTTACTACAACAAGGCACAATCGCTTCGTCAAAAGTTTGATGTCTGCCACATCACCCACATCCGCAGAGGTGAAAACATCCGTGCAGATGCCCTGGCTGGACTCGCTGTATCTATGGTAATCCAAGAAGGGAAAAACATGAAAATTACAGTGTGTCAAAGAAGGATCCTCCCTCCTCTCAACACACACCAAGCAGTCGCTGAATGCCATCGAGTGGTCGGAAGTAGGATTTCCATCCTTAGACCTCCGAGCGGCGACTGGAGGGATCTGTTCATTGATTACATTATGTTCGGAATCCTAGCTGAAGATCCAAAAGAGCGGGTAAGTATTCAAAGACGAGCCCCAAACTTTCATTTGGATATTCCCTCCAAAATGCTTTATAGAAAATCCTTTAACGGAGTACTCCTACACTGCTTGTCACAACAAGAGGCGGAAGAAACTCTTAAAGAAGTTCATTCTAGTCTTTGTGGGGCCCATCGGGCTGGTCCTAAGCTCTACGATCAGATAAAAAGGTTGGGTTACTATTGGCCTACCATGGTAGCTGACGCAATGCAATTTGCTAAACGTTGCCAACAATGCCAAATTCATGGAGATTATGTACACATGCCTCCATAATGGCTACATCCTACAACGATCTCATGGCTTTTCGAAGCCAGGGGTATGGACATCATTAGTCCTATCTCTCCCCCATCAAGTAAAGGTCATCGCTTCATCTTCGCCGCTACAGATTATTTTTCCAAGTGGTCAGAAGCAATTGCGTCCAGTGAAATGAAGACCTCATCAGTCCTTCAATTCTTGCGCACCAACATCATTTGTCGCTTTGGCATACCTAAAAGATTTTTCCATGAAAACGGATCACAATTCCAGGATCACAGATTCTACAGGTTCTGCGACAAATACAAAATCCAAAGTTGTCATTCAACTCCGTATAACCCGGCAACGAATGGACTAGCAGAAGCCTTCAACAAGACACTTTGCAAAATTCTCAAGAAAATGGTCTCTAGTCACAAAAGAGACTGGAGCGACAAACTGCCTGAAGCTTTATGGGCCTATCGGACTACCGTTCGAGGACCAACCCACTGCACGCCATTCTCCTTGGTCTATGGATGTGAAGCAATTGTTCCTCCAGAGGTACAAATTCCTTCCTTAAGGCTCTACAAAATGAAATGACGCAAGAAAGCAACGTCAAATTGAGACTCCAAGAACTGGATAATCTCAATGAAAGATAGCTCAAAGCTCTACAAAGTGTTGAGCTTTACCAAGCACGCATGGCAGGATCTTTTGACAAGAAGGTTAGGCAACGCGCCCACAAAAAGGGTGACTTGGTTCTTGCAGTAAAAAGGCCAATGGTTTTTGCCCACAAATCCAAAGGCAAATTCAAACCAAAATGGGAGGGACCCTTCGTCATCGACAAAGTCTTCTCCAATGGCGCTATACTCTTCTAAACATGGAAGGTAACAGATGTATACTGCCCATCAATGGCAAGTTCTTGAAGCGGTACTACCCTTGAAGACTTCCTACAATGAGTCAGAGCGTTGCCTGCATGGCCAAAGCATATTCCCAAGTACTTGCTCGTCAAACCCACCCTTTTTAGAGTTTTCATCCCTATGTTAAAATTTCTAAAAGACCTCAAAACAATGCTTACTCTCAATGTTTCATTGTTAAAAGAAAAAAACAACCCGAAATCCAAGTTTAGGAACCTTTTCCCCAACTTGGCCAAAATTTTCGATCCTTCAACCCAAAATTCATGGTTTGAAACAAAAATCAGGACTCAGGGATTTCCACCTTAGTCCACCCCGACTTTTACAACCAAAAATAGTTTTGAGTAAAAATTTATGACCCTCGTGTCTTTAAACAAAAAATGGTTTTTCAAAAAACCGTGGGGAAGCAACGTTTAGTCAATACTCACACAAAACCTAAAACTTGGAAGGATGTGTACCCCATTCGATACTTCCAAAACCTCAAAATCGCAAGAAAGCAACACCTCGTCGATACTTGCAAAATTTCAAAAATCGTGGAGACACAACGTTTCAATTGATATCCACGACCCAAATTTCAAAACTAAAACAAAGGTTCGAAAAAACCTCAAATTTCAAATATCGTGGGGAGGCGACATTCCATCGATACCCACAGAATGAAATTTTTGAAAAAAAGCAAGGAAGCGACATTCAGTCGATACTTGCACCAAAATCCGCGAGGAGGCGACATTCCATCAATACTTGCAATACCATTCAGCAGGGAGGTGACTCTTAGTCGATACTTGCACTTTGAAAACCAAAAAACATGGCTTTCATGCCAGAAACCAAAAATTTGGCTTCCACGCCAACAAAACAAAACTTGGCTTTCATGCCAAAATAATAATAATAATAATAAATTTGGCTTCCATGCCAACAAAAAAAAACTTGGTTTTCAAAAACTCGACTTCCATGCCACAAAATATGGCTTTCATGCCAAACAAACAAAAAAATCGGCTTTCATGCCACAAAATCTGGCTTTCTTACCAAAAAACAAAATTTTGGCTCTCATGCCACAAAACCAAAACTTGGCTTTCATGCCATAAAAATCGGCTTTTATGCCAAAAACTAGCTTCCATGCCACAAACAAAATTTTGGCTCCTTTGCCACCAAAAATTTGGCTTTCATGCCATTCAAAACTCGGCTTTCATGCCATCAAATGACCAGGCTTTTGCCACAAAATCTAGCTTTTTGCCATAACCATTTGATAAAAGATTTTAACAAAATGACAACCTTTTGATGAAATTTTCAAACAAACATTCCCATCCAAACTTTTACTTATTTTCATTAAGAAAAGAATTTAAGTGAAACGAGGGTATACAAAAAAAGAAGGTGCCAAAAATGTTTAGACATGGAGGTACCAGAAGAAAAGAAGAAAAGTTTCTTACAAAATCAGGAGACTAGTCCGATATGGTCTTTAGCCAAAGACTTAACTCCTCAAGCAAACTCTTGGCCTTAGCCTCCAAAGCTTCCAGGCCGTGTTTCTTCAGGATTTTCCCATAAAATGTGGTAGGCTGTCGTGACCCATCTTCAACACGAGGAACCTCTTCCCAGAGAATTTGCCATTGTTCATATTCTTGAGTCTTCCTCCGGAGATTGCTTTCAGCCTCCTCAACTTGGCGAATGAGAGTCCTCTCTCTATCGCGAGCTTTCAAAATGGCTGTCCACTTGGCAGCAGCTTGTTCTTCCAATAGCTCAAGGTGCTGTCTGGCCTCAATGACCTCCTTGTCGAGACAGTGTTTGTCCTGTGTCAGCTCAATAATAGCCAACTCGGTGACGTTCCTCTCCCGAACGAGGTGTTTACGAGTCCGCGAGATCTCATCCAGTTCAGATTTGACCTCGCCAGAAGACTTCAAAAAGATCTAATTGAAGAAGTCACCGTTTGGAAAGCTCTTGGTCTCAATCCACTTGTTGCGTAGAGTGACGACTTCATCAACAAAAGCCTTGGCACTTGCAATGTCCAGACCGACCTCTTCGCTATCAGCAAGAATGTCATGTACATGCTTAATCATGCCGAAGCTAGCTTCCAAATGACTAGAAGAGAGAGTTTCGACCCATGAGCTCAAGACTCTCTTCAACACCTTCTTCGCAAACTGAAGGGATGGCCCAGATGAAGATTCGCCATGCTCCGTTGGTCGACTGCCCATGTTATGCACCGTCGGGAGAGTAATCAAGGAGCTCTTTCCAATCAGAGCCACTGGAGAAGGAATATCAGTCTGCAGACTCTCCTTTGCCTCATCAAAACTGGTAGAAGAAGCCCCTACTCCTGGATCAGCCGCAGGCACCCCTTGCTCAAGCTCAGAGAATGATAGAGGAACTCCTTCTGTCGTTTCATAACCTACGAATGAAAGATGAAAAAGGTATGAATATGATCTTGTCAAAAATCAAATATCAAAACTATTACTATATACCTTCTTCGACGACCAGCAGAATGCTTTCTGCCTCCATGAGCTCATCTGAAGCATCGTCAAAAGTCGCATCCATGGATGGCTCAAAGTCATCGGAATCTTCCAGCAGGTCAGCTGGCAAGAAACAAAAAATATATATATGTCAGTAAGTGGAGGTGAAGAAAAACATTAAAAAAAAAAAAAGAAATCATACCAGCTGGAGATTCTAGATCTACTTCAGAGTCTCTGGGTTCTTCCTCAAACGCCACGACTGGATCCATCACTGCCTCATAGGCCGGAACCTTAGGCATCACCAAACCATCATCTTCTGCCAAAAGAAAGAAAGCAATGGATCAAAACAAGGGCCTCATAAAAAAAAGAAGCGGAAAAAGAGAGAAGAAGGGTCATACCATCACTATTGATCTTTTCTCCACGGCTCCTCTTCTCTGGAGGCTCATCGTCATCCCCTGATGCTTCCTTAGCAATGGTGGAAGGGATTTCCAGATCAGGAGAGTTTTCGTGCCATCTCTTACTTCGGCGTTGTCCTCTTCTCCTCTTCCTCCTGTGGGACGAATTGCTGGAAGTACCAGCCCCACCATCAAAATCTGACCTCTCGCTAGAGTCCTCACCGGATGGTCTACTCTTGCTGGTAGACTCCATGGAAGCCTTTGCTCGCTCCGCTTGTATCCAAGCAGCGACCTCAGCTTCCTCCTCTGCGAGCTGTTCCAAGACCTCACCAGGTATCTCTTGTGTAGCTCCCGATCTGATGACGTCCCGATCATCGAGAAAGCCTATTTTGTGCTTTTTGCCTGAAAGAAAAGCCAGAACTTCCTTACGGCGGACGCCATCTGATTTTCCAAGACCCTTCCCAGAAGACTGCTTTACATCGAGCTCCTTCTTGGAAAGCCCCCGGTACACTGGAAAGCTCTCCAAGAACCACTTCGTGAAGCCAGCGGTCTGGAAGGTGGGCAACTCAGGGTAAGGAAACATAGCGGTAGTGTCTTCTGCGCTATAAAAGGCCCATGCATTCCTCCCGTCCTGCAGACCTCCAAAACGCTTCACCTTACTCGAAGGCGCTCCAACAACGCCTTGGGATAAGCCCTATTGCAAGGAAAAACGCGAAGGAACATACGACTGGATGTCGACGAAAAGATGTCTACGGTAACCATCGTGCTGACACGTATGTTGAAAAGCCAAGCTTTCTCTGCGTTTGTCAAAAAATAGTGTCTCCCCGACCCTGCCCTGGTGGAATCTCGGGAGACACCAAAATCAAAAGCCTTTTTTCGCAAGCCTGGAGAAAGCTTCACTGAAGACTGCCCCATCTCAAAGTCCCAGAATCGACGGATCCTCAAACGGCCAGATAAAAGAGATTTGGAAACAGGCTTCCCTCTCGCCAACTGAATCATAAAAGGGTCATCGTCCTGTGCAGCGCCCAATTGGTGAAAACCAGGACAGTAGTATACATACCACGAATAAAGGATAAGGGCTGAAAATACCCTGTTCATGGGAAACCCAAGCCGAACCAGGAAAACAGCAGCCTATAGTTCGGTGCACAAATAAGAGTAGAGAGTAGGTACCAAAGTAAGCCGCTCTCCAAACGCCATCTGACAAGCCAGAAAAATGAAATGCGGCCTGATGTGCTTTCCATCTCCTCCAACAAAAACAACCTCACCCAGCCAATAGGTGAGGTAAACAGCGAGATCTCTCCGCAGCGCAATGTCAGAATGAATGGCGTCTGTGTTTGCGAAGAATTCCTTCAAATTTTCTCGCATGACAGAGATCTTCTTCGAATCCGAGATCTTAGCCCTGGCTTCCTGGGTCGTACTCTCAGAAGATTCCCCGCTGTCAAAGAAGTTGGAAGACAAAGAGCTACCACTCTTCCAACTGCTACACCGGACTTTTGAGCCCTCCTTTTCCTTCAGAAAGTCGTAAAAGGCGACGAGCTGAAAGTACAAAAGCCTGAACTCCTCAGACTGCTCCTCAAGAACACTGTCGTTAGGCATGAACTCCTCATAGAGTTTGCCGAGGATAGGCAACCCGGTGATGGCGCTCAGTTCCTTTAAAGAAAAACCAATCTCATCGTTCGTGACAATGAAGGTATTGGTTTGTGGAAGGAACGGCTCCAGCATGGCCATGAAGGCCTCATCAGAGAAAACCATGGTTTTCCGAAAAGTGCGAACCGTGTCAAAGATCTCGGCCTCCTTCAGAATGGCACAGTCGACCTACAGGATGTGATCGGTCCATGACTCCCAACTCAAGTCAGCACTGAAACGGCCGCGAAGTCGAAAAGGCTTCACCCAATTGCTGCCATCACCTTTGAAAATGCCAAGGCCCACCGGTCTCAAATCGACCGAAGGATGGTATGAACCTTGGTAGCCGCTGGCTAGCATCAAAATGTCCATACGGGCAGGAGACTTCTCTGCATAACCAGAAGGACCGCCAATGAAAACCTCGGTCTTGATCACACTGGTCCTCTTCACCTAGTTTAGAGGATCTTCCCTCTTTGAGCACGTGAAGGAAAGGCTCATGATCTAGATAGTCCGATCGAAGGTCGACCGGGTGAAAACAATTATCTCCTCACCATCAGCTGTGCAAGAGAACTAAAAGCATCTCCTTTGGTATGTTGAATCGTCGGGGACTGCATCACCAAAGAACAAGGTAGGCTTGGGCACAATGCTCTGAACGTCCGTGACCTGAGGATGGTTGCTTACCATAATTTTATAAAACTCCTCATCCTTCAGGGCGATCAAACGTTGCCTCATCTCATCTCGGTTGAGCGAGTCACACTCTTCCAAGTTCCTTTCTCCTAGGCCTACTGTACGGCCACATTAGAAGATCTGGTAGAACGGCAAGGCGCATCAGAGACAGGCTCCTTACCCTTGTTCGTTCTGGAGGAACTGCCTGCAAAGAATGGAAGAAGAGAAAATCAGAACTACCTGCAAAGAATGGAAGAAGAGAAAATCAATCATAAAAATGATAGAATTTTGCTACAATCCTACCAAATTTTGGCATGGTTCTGGGGCAATTCCGAAGAAAAAAGGAACACCCCAAAAGAAATTGGAGCTTGAAGATGAGCTCAACATTGCTGTAAGCTCAAAATCAATGGAGAATTCTCGAAGAAGGCTCAAAATCAAATATTGCTACGAGATCAAGCCAAATCTTCTCAAATATCTACAAGATTGGAAAAGGGCTCAACATTGCTGCGAGCTTCAGAATCCAAAACTTACAAAGCTCCTCAAAAATCCCCGCAAGACCAAGAAAGGGCTCAACATTGTTGCGAGCTCCAAATCCCAAGGATTGCAAAAGATTACCAGGAGTGCACTGTCATCCTTCCAATTCCATTTATAAAAAAAAGAAAAAAAAATGCATAGAAGGAAAGTCGTCATGCATGCGCGTCTCGAAATCCGGGAAAGAAAGAAGGAAAAAGAGAAGAAGAGAATCTCTTTTCAAGAAAAAAAAAGGGAGAAAAATTTGCACATAGGCCACGTGGCCAAACGGCCATGACCGTACGGTCCTGTCCGTACGGTCACATAAAAAAAGAGAGAGAGAGAAAAAAAAAAAAACAAAAAGAGAAGAAAAGAAAGAAAGAAAGAAAAAAAAAGAAGAAAGGAAAAACGTGTAAAAAAAAAAAAAAAAAAGAAAGGAAATGAAAAAGAAGAAAAAAAGAAAGGAAAAGAAAAGAAAAGAAAAGGAAAGAAAGAAAACTTTTTTTACTTCTACATGGGGTTTCTTAAGAAAAAAAGAAACTTACTTGCAGCCATTGATGGAGAAGAGGAAGAAAAAGCCTGAAGATCATTGAAGAAAAAGAAAAGTTCTTGATCTTGGAGCACTCTTGAATATTTTGCAAAAAGAGAGCAATAGCAACAAGAGATCCAACCTCCTTGCTTTTATAAGAGAGAACAAACCAAAAGAGGAAAGAAGGGGAAAAGAAAGGAGGTAAGTGCTAAAGATTAGCAACCTTCCCCAAAGAAGAAGAATGTGAGATATTCCCTCCTAAAGAGAAGATTCTTTAAGAAATTCTCTCCAAAAAAAGAGGGAATATGAGAAACTTTCTCCCAAAGAAAGATATTTTGACAAAATCTCTCCCAAAATCAAGGAAACTTGAGAGATTCTCTCCAAGTATGAATATTTTTAGATATTCTCTACCAAAAAGAGATATCTTTAGATATTCTTCACAAAAATGACACCACATAAGATATAAGCCATCTTTAAAGCTTAAGGTCCCATGGGTTAGCGCGCATGAGCCAGGTTTGACCACTTAGGCACTAAAAGTGACTTTTAGTCAAAATTCCTCTTACCAAGAGTATACAAAAACGGTTCCATGCCTCTTTTAAGTCGATTGGACCAATACAAAGAAAAATTCAAGCCTCATGAGTTTCCAAAAATCCAAACCATCCCACCTCACGAACCAAATTGAGCTAAAACCTTGAAATTGACATTCCATAAAAACCCAAACCACTCCAATGGACCCGAAATTGTCCCAAAGAGTGACAAAAAACCAAAACCATAGTCCCCTAACTTGCCACATACAGCTTGTTGGGTCACAAGGCCAAAACCAAAAAACAAATCCCAGTCCCCTAACTTGCCACATACAACTTGTTAGGTTATAAGATCAAAATCAAAATTCAAAACCCGACCCCCTAACTTGCCACATACAGCTTGTTAGGTCACAAGGTCAAAAACCAAAAAATCTTTCATGACCGCTTGATGCACCAGATAAAGCCTTTAGGTTCACAAGGTCAAAAAGAAAAATCCAAAACCCAAATACCCAATCCAAATGTCATTTTCAAAATTTTTCCTTCAGATGGTACGTGATCTCTCTCACTACCATAAAATCCCCTTGGAAACTCAAAAGGCTACTCTATCAAAAGAAAAATGCTCAGAGACTCTTGGTCAAGTCAGAAGCTCTCTTTCAAAGTTTTCTTCGAGGCACGTCGACTGCAAAAGCTATGCAATTCGTCGCTGTACCTTGAGGGGGCATTTGTTGACACAAAAAATGTCACTTTGCCTCCTCAACATCAAAAGCTACATGGAGCCGCATCCTACTACAAACAAGCAGAGCCGCTTCAAGCATCAGATCTTTTTAGAATCAAACAAAAACTGCAAGATCCTTCAAAATAGCCAAAAGAAGGGTGCACATGAAGTTTCAGGCCGTGTCAACACCATTTAGCCTAACTTCAATCCTTCAACGGCTGAATAGGAGCTCTCGGCGGAGACAGTATCGAAGATATCAAATCTTCGATCAGAGCCTATGGATGGTCTCAAAATACCTCCAAAAGGCTCCACGTCAAATTTCAAGTCAAACCGACACCGTTGGACCCTCCATCAACTCTTGAACGGCGAAACCAAGCCTCTCGGCGGCGAGAACCACCGATGCTGCCACTCATCAAACAAAACACATGGGTAGCTTCTACATGCTTCCAAAGGGCTATACGTCAAATTTCAGGCCATTCCGACGACGTTTGACCCGTCTTTGACGCTCGAAAGCAAAATCAAGCCTACCGGTGGCGGAGCTCCCCGGGACCATGTCATCCAAATCAGAGCTAATGGATCGTCTCAAAATGACTCCAATAGGCTCCCTGTCAAATTTCAGGTCAATCGGACATCGGTTGACCGTACATCAAAGCTCGACATCTTCCGCGCGGTGAGATCGAGTCTAGCATCGACGGGACCCCAAATGGGTTCAAAACTCAGATAAAATCCTATAGGTGGTCCTATCTAATGCTTAGGCAACTTCACCTCAAATTTTAGGTCATGCCGACGTCGTTTGACCTAGTTTCAACTCTTGGCGGAAAATCGACTACAAAGTCTTCAGCTTTTTCAAAAATGGAAAACTTTGTGCTCTGATTTGAACGGCTTCTCGACAGGTTTTCTTTAGAGGAATCAAGTCAATAAATGAGGAGAAATTTGAAGAAAAATACAAAAGAAAAAAGAAGTGAAAAAGACGGAAAAACGGCGACCGAACGGCGACCAAAATGGGACCAAAGTCCCAAGGTCGCCGGCCCCATGGTCGCCGGCAACCATGGGTGCATGGTAGCCGGCGACCATAGGGATCCGGGTCGCCGGATTTTACCCGGAAACCCACTTTTTCCGATTCTCTTCGTGTTTCGCGATGTTTGGCCCCTGTGATTTTCTCAAATTTTGATTTTTGAGGCATGATATCCATCGATCTTTGCCAACATCACGGATCCGCTGTTGAAATCATTCGATCATCATCGAACACTCCAAAATCACCAACCGGCCAACCAAGAAAGCACACTTTCTGCCCGACCGATCGTGAAATCGACTGGACAGATGTTGTTGGCCCATTGGTATCAACCAATGTCTGAAATTACATCGCCATCCGACATCAAACAACATGCAGATCCATTGATGATCATCTCCAGAAGAATCCTAAAAGGCACAGCGCGGCCCGCGACTCTTCAAGCGACTTGGCGACCAAATAATGAAGTTAAATGACCCTTTTTATGACAACTTATTGCAGTCATTAGCTCATTATTTTGGACGGCCCAATCAGAAGCAAGCAAATGGGAGTTACAAGTCCAATTAATCATGGGAATTAACCATGTAAATCCTATCATTATGGAGTTTAATCATGGTAATTAATCATGAAACCCCCCTCATCATGGAGATTATATACCCATTATTCCCCATCGGCCAATCAGAATCTAAGAAAAAGAAGTTACAAAATCAAGAATTAAAATACTTGTAACTCCTCCCATCATGGAGCATCAATGCTTTTAATGCCCATAAACCCTCCTAAATGGCTACCAAAAGCCTATAAATAGGCGGTCATTCCAAGGGGAAAGGGCCCAAAAAAATCATTCGAAAGGGTCCTAGAAAATTGTCCTGATAATCTCTGCATAAAGAAGCTCTCTTGCTCAGAAACAACTCTGTTGCAAACACTACAAGGTGATCGAAGTCCCTTGGGGGGCCACCCCCCCAAGGTTTTCTCTCTTCTTCCATCCAACGTGGCCTAGATGTGGGTTTTCAGCCCATCTACCTAGATTTTTATTGGATATAGGACCTTCCCTTGGTCTTTGTTTTCTAAAAATCTGAGATCCAAGTCAAGTCAAGTGAATGAAAGCATCAAGTGTTCTCATCTGAAGGACGATAGCGGAGTCCATACATTACTCGCAACCGTCGATCTGAATGAGTCCCCACAACTCCTGAGAAGTCAGATCCCTCTTTTTTCCTTTTCTATCGTATTCTGTATTTTTTTTAAGAGACAAATAAATCACAATTCTTGTCTTTCATTGTTGATAAGATTCGTAAATCGCCTTTCATGGCAAAATCGCCTTCTACGGCACAAAACCGCCTTTCACGGCAAACTAAAGAAAATCGCCTCTCACGGCATTCTAAATCTATCTCTTCTCTTAAAATATATGTGCAATGGAAAGTTAGAAAAAAAATTTTGATTTCCTTTCTACTTGTGAAGGTGAATCTCCGGATCACCATTTCAAATTCCAAGTAGAATAGAAAATCTGGCATACCTGTACAAAAAAATGTTGATGCTCGCGTTTTCTTTTCTTCCACCCCGCCGCACCCCCGCGGACCCGGGGCGGAGGTAGGCGAGAGAGAAAGACAGGTCCAACACCCAAAAGAAGAGAAACTCAAAATATTCCTTCCCAGGGAGGAGATTCTTTAAGAAATTCTCTCCAAAAAAGAGGGAATATGAGAAACTTTCTCCCAAAGAAAGATATTTTGTGAAAATCTCTCTCAAAATCGAGGAAACTTGAGAGGTTCTTTCCAAGCAAGAATATTTTTAGATATTCTCTACCAAAAGGAGATATATTTAGATATTCTTCACAAAAATGACACCACATGAGATCTAAGCCATCTTTAAAGCTTAAGGTCCCGTGGGCTAGCCCAGATGAGCCAGGTTTGACCACTTAGGCACTAAAAGTGTAGTTTAGTCAAAATTCCTCTCACCAAGAGCATGCGAAAATGGTTCCATGCCTCCTTTGAGTTGATTGGACCATACAAAAAAAAATCCAAGCCTCATGAGTTTCCAAAAATCCAAACCATCCCACCTCATAAACCAAATTAAGCCAAAACCTTGAAATTGACATTCCACAAAAACCCAAACCACTCCAATGGACCCAAAATTGTCCCAAAGAGTGACAAAAAAAAAAAATCAAACCATGGTCCCCTAACTTGCCACATACAGCTTGTTGGATCACAAGACCAAAACCAACAACCAAATCCCGGTCCCCTAACTTGCCACATACAACTTGTTAGGTCACAGGAGCAAAAATCAAAATCCAAAATCCGACCCCCTAACCTGCCACATACAGCTTGTTAGGTCACAAGGTCAAAAACCAAAAACTTTCTTGACCGCCTGATGCACCACATAAAGCCTTTAGGTTCAGAAGGTCAAAAAGAAAATTCCAAAACCCAAAAAAACAATTCCAGTGTCATTTTCATAGTACGTGATCTCTGTCACCGCCATAGAATCCCCTTGGAAACTCAAAAGGCTACTCTATCAAAAGAAAAATGCTCAGAGACTCTTAGTCAAATCAGAAGTTCTCCTTCAAAGTTTTCTTCGAGGCACATCGACTGCAAAAGCTATGCCACTCGTCGCTGTACCTTGAGGGGACATTTGTTGACACCAAAAATGTCACTTTGCCTCTTCAACATCAAAAGCTACATGGAGCCGCATCCTACTACAAACAGGCAAAGCTGCTTCAAGCATCAGATCTTATCAGAATCAAACAAAAACTGCAAGATCCTTCAAAATAGCCAAAAGAAGGGTGCACATGAAGTTTCGTGCTGTGTCAACACCATTTAGCCTAACTTCAACGACTGAGCAGGAGCTCCCGGCTGCAACAGTGTCGAAGATAACAAATCTTTAATCAGAGCCTATGCATGGTCTCAAAATACCTCCAAAAGGCTCCACGTCGAGTTTCAAGTCAAACTGACACCGTTTGACCCTCCATCAACTCTCGAACGGCAAAATCAAGCCTCTCAGCGGCGAGAACCACCGATGCCGCCACTCATCAAACAAAGCACATGAGTAGCTTCTACATGCTTCCAAAGGGCCGCACGTCAAATTTCAGGTCATTCCGACGACGTTTGACCCGGCTTTGACGCTCGGAAGCAAAATCAAGCCTACTGGTGGCGGAGCTCCCCGGGACCATTTCATCCAAATCAGAGCTAATGGATCGTCTCAAAATGACTCCAATAGGCTCCCTGTCAAATTTCAGGTCAATCGGACATCGGTTGACCGCACATCAAAACTCGACATCTTCCGCGCGGTGAGATCGAGTTTAGCATCGATGGGACCCCAAATGGCTTCAAAACTCAGATAAAAGCCTATGGGTGGTCCTATCTAATGCTCAGGAAGCTTCATCTCAAATTTTAGGTCATTCCAACATCGTTTGACCTAGTTTCAACTCTTGGCGGAAAATCGGCTACAAAGTCTTCGGCTTTTCCGAAAATGGGAAACTTTGTGCTCTGATTTGAACGACTTCTCAACAGGTTTTCTTCAGAGGAATCAATTCAATAAATGAGGAGAAATGTCAAGAAAAATACAGAAGAAAAAAGAAGCGAAAAAGACGGAAAAATGGCGACCGAACGGCGACCGAAATGGGACTAAAGGCCCATGGTCGCCGGCGGCCATAGGGATCCGGGTCGCCGGATTTTGCCTAGAAATGCACTTTTTCTGATCCTCTTCGCGTTTTGCGATATTTGGCCCCTATGATTTTCTCCAATTCTGATTTTTGAGGCATGATATCCATCGATCTTCGCGAACATCACGGATCCGCCGTCGAAATCATTTGATCATCATTGGACACTCCAAAATCGCCAACCGGCCGACCAAGAAAGCACACTTTTTGCCCAACCGATCGTGAAATCTACTGGACAGATGTTGCTGGCCCATTGGTATCAACCAATGTCTGAAATTGCATCGCCATCCGAAATCAAACAACATGCAGATCCATTGATGATCATCGCCAGAAGAATCCCAAAAGGCACAGCGCGGCCCGCGGCTCTTCAAGCGACTTGGCGACCAAATAATGAAGTTACATGACCCTTTTTACGACAACTTATTGAGGTCATTAGCTCATTATTTTGGACGGCCCAATCAGAAGCAAGCAAATGGGAGTTACAAGTCCAATTAATCATGGCAATTAACCATGTAACTCCTATCATTATGGAGTTTAATCTGTTGGAAGTGGGTGGACCTCTTGGATAGGTTTCAAAAACTTTTTATCATCTAGAAGTGATGAACATCTATCCAAAAACCAATATAACCTAATCCAGGATGCATGTCCTCAATCTCAGTCATTATGATCAGCAAACGAACCTATCAAGAAGATAGAAACAGCACTAAACATGCAACCACGAAATTACACAATATACAAGTAGAAAATACCTATGGAGCTTGGTTGTGCTCTAATGGAGAACTTGATTTAACTCTTTGATGAAGAGCTCTTCTAAGATCAGAATCTCCAAAGACCAATCGTCTTCCACGCTATGACCCGCTTCAGATCTCTTTCCTCAAGAGAGACGGTGGAATCTCTAAGAGAAAGACTAACTAGAATCACTAAGGAAACTAGAAGAGAGAGAGAGGGGAGGAAGAAGAATGCAACTCTTGCAAACTCAAGAGGAGAGGGGCGTGTACTTCAAGGGATGAAGACTTGGACGTCCAAGGGGGCTCCCTCCTCTTCTTTTTATAGTTTTTCAACTCTTCTCTTTGTATATTATTAGAAGTCCAACTTCCATTATACTTAGTAACCCTTTGTTCTACTACTACTACTATTAGAAGTCTCACTTCAAATAGAAATAGTAGCTTTCCTTTTTGAGTTCAAATGGAATTAGTAAAGATCCAATCTTGGGCTAGCGTGGGGACCACTAGGGATTCCATAGAAAGCTGGCTCCAACTAGGACACCCCGACCCCACATCTCATGTGCAATCCGGGCCCACAGTTAATTGCAAATAACTCCACTATATAAATGCAATTGAACTCCAGTCTTATGAATAAATTACATGAAGACCATAAACTTCCCTATCACTACAAGTAGGCCCCTCTATCAATATCTATGGATCAATTGGTCAAATTGTCCCACCAATTTAGATCCATAGCTTATATCCTTGAGACCCAATTAATTATAGTAATCATTAGTACCATCTAATTAACTCTTAATTGAGATGGGTGTACACTTACCAATGATAGATCCATTAATTGGCATAAGGGGAAAACGATAGATTCCATCTTGACCATTAAATGTTCCCACAGTCCTACTATCACGTACCCAAGACACCGAGGTGTTGACCTATAGATGGCCTTACTCATTGGTGACTCAAAGCAAATGAATAGACAGAAACTTGAGTTCATCAATGTCTCAGGGTTGAGAGCCCATTGCTAGGGAATTATGAGAGCAAACCTTTAAAGAAAAGATAGTATCCTTGAGGTGCTTCTCATGGTCCTTCAATACATCTAATTTACTAGTATAATGATCTAGAATCTTACATTCCTATGATCGAGACAGATCATACTATTTCATAGTGATCATAATACTGTAACCTTGTCAGATGAGATGCCCAATCTCATCACTGGTTGTGAATCAATTTAAGTATAAGATTTGTGACATATGTCTCCTGTATGTGGATCTCATCCATACACAATTGTGTTACATCTAATACACTTCTGGACTCCGGTTCATCTCATGAGCCAGTATGTCATTTGTATTGGTTATGTGCATTTAAGTAATAAAACACCATTCATCTCATGAAAGGAAAACATGAATATATTAATAAATAAAGAATTTAATCAATTTATTACATCAATCTTAATGGATTGAGACCATAAAACTAACAATCTACCACTTGGGCTCAATGCCAGTCAAGGTTGCATCTCATGCCCATCCCATCCACATGCTGCTCAAAGACTTTGGTAGTCAAAGGCTTAGTAAAGGGATCTAAGAGATTATCCGCAGATGCTATCTTGGTGATGGCAATGTCATCTCTCTGCACAATTTCTCTGACCAAATAATATTTCCTCTGTACATGTCTTTGGCTTTTATGGGTTCTAGGTTCCTTGAACTATGCGACTGCCCCGCTGCTGTCACAGTAAACTGTGAGCGGCTGTCGCGCCAAAGGTACCACTCTAAGTTCTATAAGGAATCTTTTGAGCCAGACTGCTTCTTTAGCTGCTTCGCAAGCTGCTACATATTCAGCTTCCGAGGTGGAATCAGTGGTACATTCCTGTTTAATACTCCTCCAACTGATAGCTCCGTCGCCAAGCATAAACACATACCCAGAGGTTGATTTCCTAGAATCCTTATCTGACATGAAGTTAGAATCTGTGTAACCGACTGGGATTAACTCATCACTACCATAAATTAACATGTAATCTCTAGTCCTTTTCAAGTATTTGAGAATACACTTCACAGCAGTCCAATGGTCAGGACTTGGGTTAGACTGATATATGTTGACTAAGCCCACTGTATGACAGATATCTAGTTTAGTACAAAGCATAGCATACATGAGGCTGCCAACAGCCGAGGCGTATGGCACTTCTCTCATCTGCTCCTTTTCCTGAGGTGTCCTTGGACACTGATCCTTGGAAAGGTGCACTCCATGCCTGAAAGGTGTGATACCCTTCTTAAAGTCTTGCATTGCAAACTGCACTAGTACCTTATCTATGTATGCAGCTTGAGATAAGCCGATTATCCTATTTTTCTGGTCTCGATGAAGCTTGATCCCTAGGATGTAGCTAGCCTCTCCCAAGTCTTTCATATCAAAAGTCTTGGCCAACCAAACTTTTACTGTAGACAGCATTCCTATGTCTCTCCCGAGAAAAAGAATGTCATCGACATATAATACCAGAAAAACTACCCTTTCTCCTTCACTTTTCATATACACACATGACTCATCCGGATTTTGACAAAAACCAAATGCTTTGATTGCCTGGTCAAAACGGATGTTCCAGCTTCGGGATGCCTGCTTTAATCCATAAATGGATTTCTGCAGTTTGCAAACTCTGTGCTCATGGTTTTTAGCGACAAAACCGTCTGGTTGCATCATATAGATGTCTTCTTCAAGATGGCAATTGAGAAACGCCGTCTTGACATCCATTTGCCAAATCTCGTAATCGAGATGAGCCGCAATGGATAAGAGTATCTGGATAGACTTGAGCATGGCTACTGGAGAGAAGGTTTCCTCATAGTCGATACCTTCTGTCGCGACCCCGAACCGGGACCCGGGACCGCGACGGTGGTGTGGATGGGGTAATGAACTACCCTTAATAATGATTATACATTTCCTTAATTTCCTATAGGTTTCCGCGGTGAGGATTCCACATACACTCATAGAACATTTACATTGGTGCGGAAGCGTGTAGCAAATCAAACTCTTAATACATTCTCATTATATGAGACTGATAATACACAAGTATGACATGATGTCAGAGTGAGCAATGATCTCATTAGCATTCCCAAAATTTGAAGTTAGAGTTTAAACAAAAGATCAAGTTAAATTAACATTCCCCAAAAAATAATGGCCAACAAAGGCCAGTACATCCAAAAGTATAAATCATGTATCATTTTATAATCTCCCCAAAATGTTCGCAGCTCAAAGCTAAACCAAATGTCTACATGACATTGTCAGCTTGCCACTCCACTAATCGTTGCGGTTCATCGACCGCCTCCTCTGGCTCCTCCTCAAAGGCAATAACGGGAGCTGGACCTGAGTACCACAAAAATGGGTCAGACACGACGGTCTGGCAGGTGGGTGAATAGATAATACCAAGAAAGAAATCAAAGCACATCTTAGACATAACGAAAACTTATTAAAATGATAACTGTCATAAAACAGGATGCATGGTTCATTTAAAGTACAGATGCAATATAAATCATGTGGGGTATTCAAGGTACAGGAACTGACTAGATGGCAACCACACTAAAGCTAAATCCTCTCTATCACTAAGGTGATGAGAGCACATTCAGTGCGTTGGGCTCGAACACACGAAGTGACGAGAACCAACATTATATACATATACATATAGCTAGACAAGACCACGGCCGCGGAACCGGGTAACGGGACAGGACATGATCCAAGTTGCAACTGGTGGGAGCACAAGGGGGAGGCCCAAGTCAGTTGATCAGACTGACAAGGACGTCCAAGCTTAGTGGTGCCGACTCATAGGTTACATAAGAAATCAAAACATATACAAACTATATCAGTATAAAACACTCGGGCAGGCGGGGCATGGTGCTCGTAAGCACACATTTCATATCATTATCTGTTCATGCATAAACGGGGCTGGCAGGACATATCAGGTGTATAAATCAGAATTTCAGATAAAACCAGTAGGATCGGGTAATTATACATATAATCTGAGTAAAACAATGCAATGAATCCTTATACCATTAGGGACTATATATTGGGCATCCATATTCAAACAACATGTATAAGGGTCTTGTATGTCTATTATTACCCTTAGTATGGTACTCGAATGATAGAGGACATACCAAGTTTCCTTATGCAAGTTGATGAATCCAAAAGTCCCAATACCTTTCCGAAATGGTGTTTCTTTCTAAGTCAATCGCCTTATGTCATCCCCTGGGTCTTTCCAAGGTGGTAGGGCATCAAAACAACCCATCCAAACCTTTAAATACCATATCTGAAAACAATAGAAAAGACTCAGGAATTCTGGGTGAAATTCGGTCACCAGTTGGTTAGCTGGCAGTTAGCCGCCGAGGTGATCGGCGGTTAGCCGCTGGTTGACCGCGGGGCTGACCGCAGTTCACCCTGCTAAAATATAGCATTCTGTGTTTCTAACCGCGCATCTCGGCTACCTGGCGGTCACAGGGTTTTTGGTTAGCGGTTAGCCGCGAGATGACAGCGGGGCTGACCGCGGTTCGCCTGTCAAAACACCGCATTCTGTGTTTCTAACCGCATCTGGGTCGGCTAGCCGCCGATCACCTGTCGGCTAGCCGCCAAGGTGACCGCCCGCTGACCGCCCAGCTGCGGGAACTACACATCAGGTGCAGATTTCAGTTCTTTCTTTCCCAAACCCTTTCACCTCAACTCCAACCATTCCCTAACATGAAATGGGTCTATTCCCTTCCATTTAACATTTAATCCTTTCCACCAACCACCATTCCATCAATGCATTTAATTCTCCTTCCAACACAAATCTCATTCAATGCAAGTACAAATATCATTTAAGAAGTCCATAATGACCAAAATAAGCTTTAATGAATGAATGCATACATTCTCATAAACTAATTAGGAGAAAAATCATATCAATAAGTACATTTCCAAAAGCATTATGAAACATAATAAACTAAAGGAATAGGAATAGTAAAAATCCACATTTTCAATAAAATAAGAACTTATTCAAATCAAATCCATTCATTCACTTGCCTTGATCTCCAAATATGCTAGTCAAGCTCTAATCACACTATCAAGCTCAAAATCTACAATCTACACAAAAATCCCCAAAATACATTCATTACAACCCTAGAATGTCAAAATCAAGAAATAGATGGAGATAGCTCCCAATAATCAAGGTGAAGCACCTCCATGGCTAGAAGAACACACAACCAAGAGATGAGAAGAAGAGCTTACGTGGAAAGTCCTCTAATGGCAAGAGCTTGCTCAAAATGTAGCTTGGAATGGGAGGTTCTCTCTAAAAATGATATCAAGATGAAGCTCTCAAGGAGGGGAAGAAGATTACCACTTCCATTTTACCTTTAGCAATAGGTTTGAGAGAGATTGGGAGATAGAGAAGCAAGAAGCAAGAGGCAAGAAGAAAAACCCTAGGGCTGGGCTGGGATTCCTTTTTCTCAAGAAAGTTGCAAGAAGAGAAAGAGGAAAAAGGGCTCATCCTTATATAGGCATTGGCAATGGGTCCCACAACTTAAAAGTCCAATTGGGCTAAAACATCGCTCTACGGGCTTCGGATGGATTCGACGAAGAAGGAAGAATCGATCGTCGAAATTTCTACTTTCCAAAAAGTATATATTTTACGAGTTTCGGAGACATTGAAAATAGTGTCCAGATTTTGTGTAAAAAGACTGTTTTACCCCTATCATTGGCAAAGTAGGGTTTAGAGGTCTCGAATGGAAACGGAACAAATACGAAAGTTGTCGGGAATCATGAAATACATTAAACGAAGCAAATTACAGATTTCTGGAATTATTAAATAAATCCCAAAACTAATCAAAACACAATAAAAAGGACCCCCCAAAGGGCCCCACTAGATCAAAAGAGTTCCCAAAATTATTCAAAGTTATAAAAAGCTATTCTAATCCAGATTTAACCTATTTCCACTAATCTCACTTATATCTAAAACGCGTCTTAATTAACACTAAAAGGAAACTCTCGGGACGGGGTCTGACACCTTCTTTCTGAGTATACCCTTTCGCAACAAGCCTGGCCTTAAAGGTCTCAACTCGTCTGTCCGGTCCTCTGTTCCTCTTGTAGACCTACTTGCACCCAATAGGTTTAATATTGGCAGGAAAGTCCACAAGTGTCTAGACCTGATTAGAATACATGGACTCCATTTCAGCTTTCATAGCTTCTTGCCAATGTCCCGAATCTATATCATTGATTGCTTCATTATAGTTGTAGGGATGTTGTTCCAGTTCTTCCGAGATTATCTCATAAGACTCTCCCAAAAACGAGAACCTGTCAAGGGGCCTGACAATCCTCCCACTACGACGAGGCACTGGTGCAACTACTGGGTTAGGTATGGGTGGATTCTCTTCAAGTTCGGTCATACTAGGATTTGGAATTGAATTTTCTTGAATCTCTTCAAAGATAACCTTTTCTAAAGCTTTCCGGTCAATCATATAATCTTCCTCCAGAAAAAACGCATTGGTGCTGACAAGCACCTTCTGCTCTCTGGGATTATAGAATATCCAACCTTTAGTTCCATTAGGATATCCTACAAAGGTGCACACTTCCGACTTTGATTCCGACTTACCCGTCTTTACCTTTAGCACATGTGCTGGACAACCCCAAATATGTAAAGGTTGCAGACTAGGCTTTCGCCCAGACCACAACTCCCGGGGAGTCTTAGGTACAAATTTAGATGGTACGAGGTTTAGTATGTACATTGCAGTATCTAAAGCATATCCCCAAAAGGATATAGGTAATCCTAAAAAACTCATCATAGACCTGATCATATCTAAAAGAGTCCGGTTCCTTCTTTCTGATACTCCGTTCTGTTAAGGCATACTAGGAGCAGATAACTGGGATATAATCTCATTCTCTGATAAGTATCCAATAAAGTCAGCTGAGAGATATTCTCTTCCTCGATCTGATTGAAGAGTCTTGATACTTTTACCTAATTGTTTTCCGCTTCTGCTCGAAACTCTTTGACTTTTCAAAAGCCTCGGACTTGCGGAGCATAAGGTATATGTATCCATATCTTGAGTAATCATCTGTGAAAGTGATGAAGTGCTCATATCCTCCTCTCGCTCTAACATTTATGGGTCCACACACATCAGTATGAAATAATTCCAATAAATCTTTGGCCCTATTGCCCTTAGATGAAAAGGGTCTTTTGGTGATTTTGCCTTCTAGACAGGATTCGCAGCCAGGCATTGGTTCTACCACCAATGAAGCCAAGATACCATCTTTCACTAGCCTATCAATCATGTTTAGGTTAATGTGACCTAGCCTCAGGTGCCAAAGCTTCGTTGGATTAGATGAAGGTGATTTTCTCTTTAATGATGGTCTATTATTTATCTCGGTATCATGTATCTCATACATTGTGGGAGTAAACAAATAAAGTCCATTGATTACCTTACCAGAACATATGAAAGTACCATTCCTCTTTATGACAACTTCGGTACCAAAAGTAATAGAATAACTTTTATTCACCAAACTAGAAACTGAAATTCAATTCCACCTCAAAGACGGTACATATAAAGTGTCTGACAAAATCAATTTATTATCTGAAAAATATAAAGTAATGACTCCCACTGAAACCGCATCTACCTTAGCTTCAGATCCTAGGTTGACAATGATTTCTCCATCACTAAGCCTCCTGATTTCCCAGAACCCCTGCAACGAATTACAGATGTGATTAGTTGCATAGGACTCAACACACCAGGATTCTGAAGTACCAGTTGCAAAACTAAATTAAGAAACAAGTGACTCAATCATACCTGAGGTCTTTTTCTTGGACAGAAAATCTGGACAATTCCTCTTCCAATGTCTTACCACAGTGGAAACACTTTCCCTTAGTCCCTGAACCCTTAGCCTTTGCCACACCACCATTAAAACCATTTTCCGCCTTAGGACCCATGGGGACCGATTTCTTTTTGCCTTTCCAACCTTTGCCTTTGGGCTTGGGTCTGGCATGTGACTTTTCTGTCATCAAGGCAGTTGGCCTTTTCTTCATAATTCCTTCAGTTGCTACCAGCTGGCAGGATAGCTCAGCTAGGGTCAGATTCATTTTATTCATATTGTAATTGATCTTAAAATGGTTGAATGAATTTGGTAGTGACTCGAGGATTACTCATTCAATGAGTGCATCATTTTTAACATGTGGTCCTGTACTGGTGTACCTTCAGCCATCTTGGTGCTTATGAGCACCCTCATAGCAGCTTGTCTAGCAGGCCTGCCCTGGTCCGCAAACATCTCCTTCAAGTTTGATATTATATCATATGCATTCTTGTAGGATTGATGTTGGTGTTGCAAAACACTAGACATGGATGCCTGAATGTAACATTTGGCCATCTCATTGTCATTGGTCCATTTGGCATATTGGTCTTTCTCTTCCTGTGGTGCATCTGACACAGGCTCATCAAGGGGGGACATGGTAAGGACATATTTATATCCTGATACAGTCAGGACAATATCCAGGTTCCGTTTCCAGTCTACATAATTGGATCCCACCAATTTATTCTGGTTGAGAATGGTTGCAAGTGGATTGAAAGTATTCGAATTCATGTTAAAAAACTGTAACACATAACCATACATTCAATTAATGAATATTAATGACATTAGGGTTTAGCATTCTGCCAAATTTATGTGGTAATCCTCATAACCACTAAAATTTAGAATACATCGGAATTCCAATCCCTGAGATATGCCTCCTTGGGGAGAGCGAATATCACCTAGATTGGTGCGGATCAAAGTAAGTCAAAATTAAGACTAATGATCCCCTATCATTCACTATTATCTAAGTATCTCATACCAAATAATGTATGACTCCTGATTATCTCTGGTTTCTAAAATACATGAGGCAAATCCTTGGGGATACTACATCACTATCTTAGTTAAGTGTGACCCACCCAGTAACATTGAATGACAACCATTATGGGCAGCCCCTCCTTTGGGAGTGAACCCCCACCCCGTCTCACCAACACTATCCTTTTGGGAGATCCATATCTAGTAACCAGACAAATAAAAGCCCTCCGTGGGGAACGGCTATTCTCAAGATGGAGCGAGGCTAATACTTTCCTTACAATGGACCTATGGTGGAAAACCATGGGGATTTCTCAATTTAATGCCCCGCTCCCACTTAATATTTTAGGATTGAGGATTTTCCTTTTAAGGTATTAGGGCCCACATATACACATATGAACATCAAATCATCTTATGACATGATCAAAATATTGATTCCAAGTCAAGTTATTTTAAGGAAAGTCTAGTTTCTTAAATTAGTGTTACCAATGTGCCCATCT
This sequence comes from Persea americana, assembly GCA_029852735.1. Taxonomy (NCBI): domain Eukaryota; kingdom Viridiplantae; phylum Streptophyta; class Magnoliopsida; order Laurales; family Lauraceae; genus Persea; species Persea americana. The sequence continues at coordinate 41,529,163 of CM056815.1, forward strand.
CATGGGTCATCAACACTAATTAGAAATCTTTTCAAAAATTAATTTGATTTGACCAATTTTAGTAACTTGCTATGTTTGGATCAGATTTGGAAACATTCTAAATTAAGCATTCATCCATAAATAGAAAAAGCTAAAATTAGTAACTAGTCCTCTCCTCCACATGGCCACCGCGGAATAGACTTCTTGGACTTCTAGACTTTCCAAAACTTTGGAATTCCTCAAACCCTTTGGGCAACTCCAAAACACCTTTTGGGAATCTTCAAACTCTTTGATTAGGAGTCCAACTTCACTTTCCTTATTTGTGTCGGACATCGTCAGAATTTACAAATTTAGAAAATTACATAAATCCCTATGTCTCTACGATGAGACTTACATGGTAATCTAAAATTGAAATTAGAATGGCTATAGGGAAACCATCATGCCTTGCCCTTTCATGGGAAACCTAGGAAACCATGATGCCCTTTACACTTAGCCTTAAAAATCAATCAACCATAAAAGAAAGTAAAAAACTTGTGGGCCATATGGAGAGGACAAGATAACCTGCATGTTAGTATCTCATACAACCACACAAAACACACAAATAGGCTGCCAAACAATGCTGGAAAAATAGGACACACATAGAAGACCCGAAATAGAAAACTTTTGAAAACTGCATGTTCTGCCGCAGTGTCCCCAGTCGACCGGCTAGAGAGCCCGGTCGACCGGACTGCAAGTACCCGGTTGACCGGACACGAGTCCCGGTCGACCAGACAGACGAACATCAGATTAAGGGTTTTTCCTTTTCGTGTCCATTCAACTCCAAAACCCTTTTGAAGTGTTCTAATGGCTTTCTATCATCCTTCCATCATTATTAAACCCTTTTGTGACTGTCCAAACATGGATTTACCATCAAAGCAAGTAAAACCATAAAACCGATCCAAAAACATAGCCCTTCCTCTATCTTCTTCGCATCTCATGCAAAGAACAGAGCAAGCTTGCTATACCTTCATGATCAGAGATGAGGTATGGCTTTGATACCAATTGTTGGAAGTGGGTGGACCTCTTGGATAGGTTTCAAAAACGTTTTACCATCTAGAAGTGATGCACATCTATCGAAAAACCAATATAACCCAATCCAAGATGCATGTCCTCAATTTCAGTCATCATGATCAGTAAACGAACCTATCAAGAAGATAGAAACAGTACTAAACATGCAACCACAAAATTCCACAGTATACAAGGAGTAGAAAATACCTATGGAGCTTGGTTGTGCTCTAATGGAGAACTTGATTCAACTCTTTGATGAAGAGCTTTTCTAAGATCAGAATTTCCAATGCCCAATCGTCTTCCACGCTATGACCTGCTTCAGATCTCTTTTCTCAAGAGAGATGGTGGAATCTCCAAGAGAAAGACTAACTAGAATCACTAAGGAAACTAGAAGGGAATTAGAAGAGAGAGAGGGGAGGAAGAAGAATGCAACTCTTGCAAACTCAAGAGGAGAGGGGGGTGTACTTCAAGGGATGAAGACTTGGACGTCCAAGGGGGCTCCCTCCTCTTCCTTTTATAGTTTTTCAACTCTTTGCTTTGTATATTACTAGAAGTCCAACTTCCATTATACTTAGTAACCCTTTGTTCTACTACTACCACTATTAAAAGTCTCACTTCAAATAGAAATAGTAGCTTTCCTTTTTTAGTTCAAATAGAATTAGTAAAAATTCAATCTTGGGCTAGCGTGGGGACCACTAGGGATTCCATAGAAAGCTGGCTCCAACTAGGACACCCCGACCCCACATCTCAAGTGCAATCCGGGCCCACAGTTAATTGCAAATAACTCCACTATATAAATGCAATTGAACTCCAGTCTTATGAATAAATTACATGAAGACCATAAACTTCCCTATCACTACAAGTAGGCCCCTCTATCAATATCCATGGATCAATTGGTCAAATTGTCCCACCAATTTAGAACCATAGCTTATATCCTTGAGACCCAATTAATTATAGTAATCATTAGTACCATCCAATTAACTCTTAATTGAGATGGGTGTACGCTTACCAATGATAGATCCATTAATTGGCATAAGGGGAAAACGATAGATTCCATCTTGACCATTAAATGTTCCCACAGTCCTACTATCACGTACCCAAGACACCGAGGTGTTGACCTATAGATGGCCTCACTCATTGGTGACTCAAAGTAAATGAATAGACAGAAACTTGAGTTCATCAATGTCTCAGGGTTGAGAGCCCATTGCTAGGGAATTATGAGAGCAAACCTTTAAAGAAAAGATAGTATCCTTGAGGTGCTTCTCACGGTCCTTCAATATATCTAATTTACCAGTATAATGATCTAGAATCTTACATTCCTATGATCGAGACAGATCATACTATTTCATAGTGATCATAATACTGCAACCTTATCAGATGAGATGCCCAATCTCATCACTGGTTGTGAATCAATTTAAGTATAAGATTTGTGACACATGTCTCCTGTATGTGGATCTCATCCATACACATGTGTTACATCTAATACACTTCTGGACTCCGGTTCATCTCATGAGCCAGTATGTCATTTGTATTGGTTATGTGCATTTAATTAATAAAACACTATTCATCTCATGAAAGGAAAACATGAATATGTTAATAAATAAAGAATTTAATCAATTTATTACATCAATCTTAATGGATTGAGACCATAAAACTAAAATAATCATGGTAATTAATCATGAAACTCCCATCATCATGGAGATTAAAGGCAATTAAATGCCCATTATTCTCCATCGGCCAATCAAATTCAAGAAAAAAGGAGTTACAAAATTATGAAATTAATCTTGTAACTCCTCCCATCATGGAGCATCAATGCTATTAATACCCATAAACCCTCCTAAATGGCTACCAAAAGCCTATAAATAGGCTGTCATTCCAAGGGGAAAGGGTCCGAAAAAATTATCCGAAGAGTCTTGGAAAATTGTCTAGAAAATCTCTCCGCGAGGAAGCTCTCCTGTTCTGAAGTAACTCTGCTGAAAACACTACAAGGTGATTGAAGTCCCTAGGGGGGCCACCCCCCGAAGGTTTCCTCTCTTCTTCCAACCAACGTGGCCTAGATGTGGGTTTTCAGCCCGTCTACCCAGATATTTATTGGATATAGGACCTTCCCTTGGTCTTTGTCCTCTAAAAATCCGAGGTTCAAGCCAAGCCAAGTGAATTAAAAGCATCAAGTGTTCTCATCTGAAGGACGATGGCGGAGTACCTGACTCGCGACCGTTGATTTGAACGAGTCCCCACAATCTCCTGATAAGTCAGATTCCTCTTTCTTACTTTTCTATTGTACTTTGTATTCTTTTTAAGAGACAAAAAAATCACAATTCTTGTCTTTCATTATTGATAAGATTTGTAAACCGCCTTTTATGGCAAAATTGCCTTCTATGTCACAGAACCGCCTTTCATGGCAAACCAAAGAAAATCGCCTCTCATGTAATTCTAAATCTGTCTCTTTTCTTAAAATATATGTGCAATGAAAAGTTAGAAAACATAGTTTGATTTCCTTTCTACTTGTGAAGGTGAATCTCCGGATCACCATTTCATATTCCAAGTAGAATAGAAAATCCGGTATACCCGTACAAAATGTTGATGCTCGCTTTTTTTTGCCCCGCCGCACCCCGGCGGACCCGAGGCGGAGGAAAGCAAGAAAAGTCGGGACCATCAATAATACTGCAACCTTGTCAGATGAGATGCCCAATCTCATCACTGGTTGTGAATCAATTTAAGTATAAGATTTGTGACACATGTCTCCTGTATGTGGATCTTATCCACACACATGTATTACATCTAATACACTTGTGGACTCCGGTTCATCTAATGAGCCAGTATGTCATTTGTATTTGTTATTTGCATTGAAGTAATTAAAACACCATTCATCTCATGAAAGGAAAACATGAATATATTGATAAATAAAGAAATTAATCAATTTATTACATCAATCTTAATGGATTGAGACCATAAAACAAACATGGGCGCCACAGGGTTAGTGCCTCTGTGGAACTCAGTAGGTTAGGCGCCACATAGGTGGTGCCTAGGTGGAGTCGATTCATTTTCGGAGTTCGGTCCCAACGTTGAGCGGTCCAGGTCTGTTTTTAGGCCAACTAATGGAATTTGGAGGGTGGGCACCCACCATGGGGTGCCTAGGTGGTCCTGGGCTATGCTGGGCGCCTAGATGAATTTCCATAGGGTGGGCGCCACCTGGGTGGTGCCTAGATAGAGTTTCGTCATTTTTTTCTGATGTAAACTTCGAAAACTCATAACTTTTGACCCGCTAATCAGATTTGGACGTTCTATATATCGTCGGAAAGATCTCGAAGTGAGGAATCCAAGGAACCAAATTTCCTGATGATTAGGAGCTGGAAAAAGAGGGGGACCTCTGGACCAATGGATCCAGTTTCCTAACTTAGGCTAATCGGGTGACACTTAGGCAAGGTAAGCGTAATCTTCATAGGAATTGGCCTAAGCATGTCTTAAGTGGTCTGGAAAAGGTTTAAATAGTGTCATGGTTCGCTCCTTGTGTGAGCAGTGGGTTGGACTTGAGATCTCGATGCGGTTTGGCTTTTTCTCTCACCAATGTCTAGAAATCGTCGAACTAAGTCTAAAATTATCAACAAGTATCTTCATCGTCAATAATTAATCTAAATTATTCCATTAATCATTCAATTATGGGTGAAATAGGGGCATCACTTTATATGATGGGTATTTAAGACTATCATAGGGGGCCAAATGAGGTGTCTACAAGAGTGAGCAATGAACCTTTGGCATTCCCAAAATATAAAATTAAAGACTTTATATAAAATGTGAGTTAATTGAGTATTCCCCAAAAATAATGGCCAACAAGGGCCAGAACAACCAAAATAATCAAAATGTGTTAAACATATTCCCCCAAAAGATGTTCCGTAACTCAAAGCTTGACCCAATGTCTAAATGGCATTGTCATCTTGCCACTCCACTAAACGTTGTGGCTTACCGGCTACCTCCTTCGGCTCCTCCTCAAAGACAACGAGGACTGGACCTGAGTACCAAAAGAGTGGGTCAGACACGACAGTCGGCAGGTGGGTGAATAGATATAGCAATAAGGAAAATCAAAGCACATTTTAGAAACACATTGAAAACCTGTCAAACACTAATTTCCATAAAACATGATGCATCATTTGTTTAAAGCACATATGCAATATAAAAAATTTAGTGTAACAAGGAACATGAACTAACAAGATGGCAACCACACATAAGCTAAATCCTCCATCACTAATGTGAAGAGAGCACACTAAAGGCGTTGGTCTCGGACACGCGAAGTGACAAGAAACAACTATATACATATATACATATACTGAGCAAAACCACGGCCGCAAAACCGGATGACAGAATGTAACAGAATTCAGACTGCAACTGACAGAAGCTAAAAGGGGACTCCAAGTCGGTGGATCAAACTGACAAGGTTGTCCAAGTTTAGTGGTGCAGACTCATAGGTCAAAATGAAATCAAAGCATACACATATCTAAAGAGGTGTATGACATCCAAAGCAGGCTGAACAGGAAGGCCCATGAGCACATTTATCACAATAATATCTCATCAGGAATGCATAAGGCTGACTGCATATTCAGTAACAGATTTCGGTGGTTTTAAGATGTCACTTGTATTAACACACGAAAACTACTGGAAACATATGAAATTCAAGTGAAAATTGACATAATGGACTTCTACACATTTCCAAACTATGCATTGAGGTTTCAGGATTTAAACAATAGGTATAAGGGTCTGATACGTCAATTTTTGCTCATGGCTTGGTACTTCGGAAGATTTGAGACATTCCAAGTTCACCATACAAATTGATAGGTCCATGATAAGTCCACAAAATTAGGTCATTAGATCATCAATTGATTAGCATTTGTGGACTTAATTATGTTTAATTGCGAAAAACTGCACTTAATTTCATGATTGCATGTGTTTGAGGATATGTTTGGGAAAATGGTCAAAATTGGTCAAAATTCATTGAATTGTATGTTTTTTGTGAAATCAACTTTTTCTAATTAAGTTTTTGGTTTCATCAATACATACCTACTCTTTTTGGCACCATGTGCTATTTTTGGAAAGTTTGTCATTTGGGTGCATCATTAGGCATGTAGGGTCTCATGCATGATTCATGTTTATTTTCTTACACATAATTAATGTTGAATTTATTTCTTCCAATTTGTAGGAGAAATCAACATGGGACCCACATTGATGAAATTTGAGAAGAGAGGTCAAAGGAGAGTCAAATAAGCATGCCTTGGACGTCCAGCATGGGTCCCACACACCCCATTGCATGCCAACATAGAAGCTTCCATTTGTGCACAATTATTCCCAGATTTTTCAGGGGCAGCAACTTAAAATTGGAATAATTCTCAAACCGAGTGTCGGATCAGGGAAATCTAGGTACCGTTGGAAAGCTCTTTTCGAGTAGATATCCGTGGAGCCCAAGATTACATAAATCAGAGCTATATTGAGGGAGATATGACGTCAAGAAGTTGTCTGCTATAGTTGTAGGCGGGAATTGCAAGAAATCTCAATATTTGGAAAGCTTCTTTCATCCACACCACTTGCAATTTTTGAGAGATATTTTAGGACTCTACAAGGAAGTGATTGTCCTCCAAGAAATTGCAATTAACAACAAATCCTTACAAAGTCAAATTCTTTCCAAGTGTGAAGCCTAGCTTGAGGCCTAAGCAAGAAATCTCTACACATTAGGAAAGAAATCCCTAAAAGAGAGGAGATTCTTAGCAAAAGAGGAGGCATCACACACAATAAAATCAGTCTATGAAGAGGTGCTGGAGGTGCAACACCTTGTGTAATAGCTTGGAGGCTCTCTCTCCATTCCACCCCATTCACCCTTTCTCTCTAAGTCCCTTTCTTCTTCTTCTCCCTTCTAATTCTTTTGACATAGGTTGAGAGATCATGTTGAGAGAATGATGAAGAGAGGAGAATCTTAATTTTTTGTACTTCAAGATCATGGAATAAAGACTCTACTTGGATTGATTCTGTGTGTTTATGTAAGTGGTTTAATTTTCTTTTTCTGGTTCTTTTATGTGTTTTGATTGGAGACAATATTTCACATGATTAGATCTAAGATTTTGAAAATAAAATAAACTGATTAAAAGTCGAGAGACATCAAAATAATCACTTGGATAATTTTTTTCCTACTCTGAGAAGAGAGGACATCATCATTGCATTGTCAATACTTGTAGGATTGTCTAGTTTTTAGATCTTTGGTAGTACTTTTCCACTTTTTCTTTTCCACCCCTTTTGTTTTTATTTAAGTTAATAGTCTGATTATTTTTATTTACAAATTCTAGATTTAGACTTGCATCTTTCTATGTTTAGTTGAAACTTTCTATTCTTATTATTTGCATAGCATATGGTTGGAAAGTGTCTTTTTGCATGCATCATATTTAGAAATCGCATTAGAAAACATTTTGTTGCTGAAATCACAAGATTATTGATTGATAAGAAAGACAAAATTCGGACCTGGTATGTGAATAGTGAGAAATTCTACACAGTTTCAGCAGAATTGACCCAACTGGGTTATAAAAGTGCACAATTTAAAAACCAGGTAAACGTGAATATTTTGGTCTAAAAATAGCAGATTTAAAGTATGATAATAGGACTTTGAAACCCCAGAATTTCAGGCAAAAATAATCTCGGGAACCGTGTCAACCAGAGGCTCAAAAAGGGGTAGTTTGACAGCCTGCGAACAGATTTCCAGCACAAAACAGTTCAAATAGGCATCTTTAGGTGATCATGTCTTTTTCGTTTTAAGTCCTTTTTCAATTCTTCTTTTTTTGTTGTGTTCATGCATCATCAGAGTATTGATCCCAGCCATTAGATTTAGGTTTATATCATCTTAGGCCAGTCGTACTGTCCAGCAAAATTGAGTCAGTGCACAATTCTTTCCAGACTTAGAAATTTTCAGCATTCATCAGATTTTTAGAAATCTTTCCTAGATTTGCATTGTTAGCATTTAGGGCATTATAGATCATTCATATTTACATAAAAATTGATTTTGGTAAGTAGAATCTAATTTAGGAAACCTTGTTTTGATTTTTCTTATATTAAATTGGATGTTTTGATGAGTTTGTTACTTTTGCAGGTTATAGTTAGAATAGGCTTGAATAAACTAGGTTTTTTTTTACTTAGTTTAGGTTTATTTTTTTATGTGGAAAGTTGTAATTGTCAATTTTCAGTTTTAGGAATTCTCTTGTAATTTGATTAGTTTCTTTATTAGGTTAGATTTAGTTTCTAAATTAGGACAGGTTAAAGTTGGAAGGTTTCTTAAAAAGCGTTGCTCCCTGTGGATCGACCTGGACTCACCAGATTATCACTACATTTGCACCCTACACTTGGGGTCCGAACAGTCCGACATCCTCAATAAATTTTCCAGAAATGGTGTTTCTCTCTCCATCAATCTCCATATATCACTTCCTATACCTTCCCATCATGTTAAGGCTCCAAACCAACCTCACTGGACCTTAAATCACCCTTTTTTATAACATTTGGAAAAACCCAGGAATTCTGTATAGTTCGCTCGAGCGGACTAGAAGTTCGCTCGAGCGAAGGGCTTTCTGAGAGGGTACGCTCGAGTGAATACAAGTTCGCTCAAGCGAACTGGTCCAAGTCAAGAAGGCTCGAGCGAACCTGAAGGTTGGCTCGAGCGAACTGGTTTCTGGATGGGGTCCGCTCGAGCGAAGGTGGGTCTGCTCGAGCAAATTAGCCTTTGGGAGGGTTGGCTCGAGCGAACCTGAAGGTTGGCTCAAGCTAACCAGTTTCTGGAGCGGTTTGCTCGAGTGAATGTGGGTTCGCTCGAGCGAACTGCGTCAGAAGTCACCTGTTTCAGCACTTTGGGCCTCATCTTCTCTTCTCTTCTAAACCTCTTTGAAGCTACCATTTTGGCATAGCATTTATGGCACTTCCACCTACTCAAACCACCATTATTCCTTCAACAACCATTCCACTAACAATCATCAATTGACATTTATTTCCAATTCCATTCAATGCTAGAATGCCCACATTAATGGCAAGTCCATTTATGACAAAAGTAAACTTCCACCATAGTGTAAAAATGCAAATCTCAAGAAATCAAATAAGATAAATGAACTTATCAATATGCACATTTCCAAGAGTCAATATAAACCATTAATAACATTAGGTGAAAGCAATCATGAAAATCCATATTTTTCCAGCAAAAAAAAAAAAAAAAAATCATTCAAACAACTCATTCATCCACTTGCCTTGTCTCCAAAGTAGCTAATAATCTCTTAATCACCACTCCCTAGCTCAAAATCAGCAATCTACACAAAAACCCCCAAGAGTAACCCATTACAAACCCTAACATGTCAAAACCAAGCAATAGAAAGATAGAGCTTCCAATAATGGAGATGAAACATCTCTATTTCATCTCTAGGACTAGAAGAACACAAATCTAAGAAATTAGGAGGAGAGCTTACTTGGAAGGTCCTCAAATAGACAAGACTTGCTCAACAAGAACCCTAGAGTGGGTGGTTTTCCTTGCAAATTGCATCCTTCAAGATGAGAAAGAAGATGACAATCTCCATTTTTCCTTTAGCAATGGTTTGATAGAGAGTTGAGGATGAGGAAGCAAGAAGAAAGGGAGCAAACCCTAGGTGGCTGGAACCTCTTCTTCTCAAATGAAAAATTGCAAGAAGAGTAAAGTGAAGGAGGGTTCACTATATACACAAAGTGGGAACAGGTCCCACAACTTAACACACTTGATGGGCTCAGAACATGGGTTTTCGGGCCTTGAATGAGTTTGACGAAGAAGGAAGAAATGTTCGTCGAAATTTCTAGTTTCAAGAAAGTATATATTTCACGGGTTCTGGAGAGATTGAAAATAGTGTCCAGATTTTGTGTAAAATGACTGCTTTTCCCTTAACACTAGCAAAGTGGGGCTTCGAGATCTCGAACGGGAACGGAGTAAACACGAAAGTTGTAAAGTATAACGAGATTAATCAAATGAAGCTAAAGTACAAATTTTAGGAATAACAGATAATCCCCCAAGTTACGCCAAAAACACTACAAAGAAACCCCTAAAGGGTCCCACCAATAAAAAGGTTCCCAAAATATTTCAAAGCTATATAAAAGCTATTCTAATCTAAACTTAAACAAAATCCACTAATCTCACTTAGTACTAAAACACACCTTAATTTATATTAATCAGAATCTCTCGAGGCGGGGTCTTACAAGAAGGGTGGCTGGTTATAGCAGGGAGAAGGGTGGCCGGCCGGTTTGCAGGGAGATTGAGTGGCCGCTGAAAGTGGAACTGTGCATGGGGGAGAGAGTCACCGGCAGCAATGGTAGAGTCAGTCGGGAGCTGAGCAGAGAGGGTGGCCGAGAGCAGGGCCTGGGAAAGTGACCACTGCCTGCACGGAGAAAAAGGAGTGGTCGCACTGCAACGAGGAGATTATGGCCTACTGTGTTGAATGCAGGCGGACTGGCCAACTGTGCTGAATGCAGGCAGACTGGCCAGCGAGTTGAAAGCAGGGGAGAGAGGCCGGGCTGAGTCAAAGGAGGAGGGTTGGCCGCGGGAAAAGCGATAGTACCTAGCCGCTGGGAGAGAAGCAGCACCTAGTCGCAGGCTGTCTATGGCCACGGGATCAAGGGAAGAAGATGGCCGCTAGGTTATTATTGGCTGGCTGATCTGATTTACAGGTGAACGGTAACACCCTATACCTTAACCCCGTATTAATAATAATTAATTGATTGGTTAGTTAGTAGTTTAGTTAGTAGGTGTGTTAGAGTCTTAGCAAGTCGGGTTTGGCGTAGGGATCGCGCGTGCGAAGTCTCGTGCGAGTCCGAGTGCGTTTGGATAGAGTAGGGGGCTGGTTTGCAATTTTGAGAAGTTTTCAGGGGTTTTTATGAGATTATGAGTTTTGTGAGTTTGGGTGCATTGGATAGGTTTCGTCATTTCATGAACTTTAGTCTTCTGTCGCGTTTCGATTCGACGCGCTGAAGAGGCCCAAATAATCACTTTTAGCTAACCAAGGACTTAACCCAAATTTTATCAAAAATACCCTCTTATATTAAGTCATCAACCGGATGACTCATTCCTCCTTCTTATCTTCATTCATCTTCATCTCTTCTTTCATTTCTCTTGTCATCTCCAAACTCCTTCTTCTCTTCACTGTTGCCTTGCCAAAGACAACCCTTGGAGCTCATTTTTGAGGGCTAATCCATCCATCTTCTTCTTCAAGACTCCAAGAACTCAACCATCTAATTTTCTAAGATTTTCATCAACCAATTACTCCAAGGTAGGCTCTCCAAGCTACTAGACTTAGTTAATCTTCTTCCTTTGGATTAGAAATGGATTAGGGAGACTCATAGCAACCATTTGCATTCATTTTTGTAGTGAGGTTTTGGTTTGGAAACCTTCTTCTTTCCCTTTGAGCTTTTGTGGAGTTTTCTTCAAAATTCTACTTGAAATTCCCTAAGCTCTTCATCAAGGCAAGTTAATATATATGTTTATGATTTGATATGTTTTGTCTTTCCTTTGATTGATGATTGATGATGTTTAGATGACCATTTGCTCTCTAGATTTGTTTTAGATTGAAAACATGATAATGGATTGAAATTGCTAATGAAATGGATTAGGACTTTAATGACTTCTTGGAGTATAGTACGGACGGCATTGTATAGCCGTGCTGACCCCGTACATGAGCGCCTTCACGCTAATTTGTGTAGTTTCATCTTTTGGTTTCTTCATCTCTTGATTAGGCCCGAGTTTTGGATGTGGCCTCGTGTTGTAAATAATACTTTTGTTTAATTGTATCAAACTTGAACTCTAGTTAATATATATGATCAGTCTTTGCTCTTAACTATATACGTCAAGATACCAGTTGTACTATGAAGCTTCCGCTATACGTTTTATGTATTCGAGGAAATGTTTATACCTCACAATGATCTTCGATCCATATTGGGACATGATTAGGGCCCAGTGTTATTATTAATGCTGAAAATTTTTTAATTGGCCCTAATCTCAAGCATAAACCCCGGTTTCACGATCGGGGGCGTGACACGAACTGAGGGCAAGGAGGAGAAGAACGGGGTGATGGCCATTGGCTTAGTGAGGTAGCAGTGGTCGGCTGGGACGGCGTTGTAGCAGGGGGCTGGCCGAGCAGATGGGAGGAAGTGAAGTGGCATCAATGGCCGAGAGAAACAGGAAGAAGAACGAAGGAAAATTAAGGCTGTTGGGCCTGTTGGCCACTGGGCTGAGGTCTGGCCCACCTCAGCTATTGCTGATCTGAATCAAGGGAGGCAAGGGCCCCATGGTGGGCCCCACAAATGGGGGTGACCTCTTCCAATGAGGTTTCACACTCAGACCGGGCAAGGGCTGGCTTCACAGATCTAAGGGAAATCCATTTTTCCATTATTAAGGCCCATCCAGATTAAATCTAAACCATTAGAAATTAGATTTTTCCCCAAACAAATCCAACCATGGAATGAGGTTAACAAAAAAAGATTTCATTTCTTTAAACAAGATTAACATTTCCAGAGCAAATCAAATCAGATTAACCATCCAAATTATGCAATTTAAATTAAATACTTGCCTCTAATTCGAAGCTAATCCAAACCTCAAACCTCAGTCAAGTCAAGCTCTAACCGAGAGCTTTCTCTCTTCTATACAAAAACCCCGAAAATTCCTCCTAAAAAGGAATACCCAAACACAGTAAAAAAACTCACCAAAAACATTACACAGTGAAGGAGAAGAAGATGGGTTCTAGCCAAGGAGAAAGAGGGCTACCTCTTTATAGATCAAGAAAGAAGAAATGGTTGCATGAGGGGGCTGCCATCGTCGGATTCACACCAAAACGGAGTATGATGCGAAGGAGATGACGGAGAGTTGATTGGCTGGTCGGATCTTGCAAGAGTGCCTCCACGGAGGAGTACTCCAACACGACATGGAAGAGAGAGGAGAGGAGAAGAAGAAGAGAGAAACTCTCTCATGTTTGCTGACCGGTTGCAGAGGAGCATGCAAATGAGAGTAACTGAAAGTTGTAAGGGTTAGCGGGGGTAGGTGGGATCATTCAATGCATAATGGAGGTTGGTGAGATATTTTGCACAAGAACCTATGTGTGAGTTTGATACCACCTGGCTGAACTTGGGACAAGATAACGAAGCTCTTCGGGACCTTGGATGGATCAAGTCAAAGAAGAAGAATTACAGTTCTAGGGAACGGCTTTCCGACGAGCCAAGAATCATAACTTTCTGAGATCAGGGATAGAAGCTGATATTTTCCAGACTGCTGTATATACCTCCAAAAGAGTGCCAGTGGTCAAATTGGGCTTTCTGGGCATCGGATGAATTTGGGTTGAACATGAAAGTTGTTAGGCAAGTTGGGATCTAATTTTTGAGCTCAAGAGTCACTCAATTAAGGATTCCAATGAAAAAGTCAACCGTTCGGTCAAAGCCTATCAATTATGACGGAAATGGTCAATTGAAGGGTTCATGGTCTCAAATTGATTCGAGTTGATTACCAAGGTTGACTAGAATGATAATTTTGATCAAATGAGCTCAGGATAATATTGTTTCATAATTCAAAAATAATCTCTCGGTCTCAATCGAAAACACAGACGGGTTAAAAAAAAAGGGTCAAACTAGACTAAGAGACTCATAAAACTCCTCAAAGTTGATCAAAGACTATTCTAACACTAAAAAACACCACAAATGGTCTCTAATCCCGACTTAGCAATTCTAACCATAAAATTACTAGTGCTTACCCTAGGGTTAAGCAGTCGAGTCCTTACATATGGCCCATGAAATGATATAACATAATAAAGAAAAGGAGAATTGGTAGGTGTAGTCAATGCAAACAATAATAATAAAATAACATAAAGAATGTGAATGTTACATGGTATGGCCGTTGGATAACTAAACTATAAAAGAGAAATGGTCATATGGGATAGCTCATGATTTTTAATAAAATACTAATAAACAAGAGGTGTGGCCGGTGGGAATTAAATAAAGGGGAGAAGGAGAGAGTCACGTGGGGGTGTTTTTTTTATGACCCATGCAGGTGAGCGGCCAGCAGCCAACTTGTACACATGTAGTGCACAGCCGGCCGCTAGGCACTATGCATTGTATGTGCACTGCGCTGGCTGCAACGGCTGCTGCTTTGCACAGTGCAGCTGGTCAGTGGACCGGGTGGATGGGAATGGGGCTCGGAAGAGGGTGGTCTTGGCACGGGATTTTGGGGGAAAAACAAATGGGAATTCCAGCCACACTTAGGGCTGTTTTTAGCCACCATTAAGCACTAAAATATGCTAAAAACTGATAAAGGAGATCCATTACAAATTGACATGATTAACATAACCCTTTTATTAATTCAAGGTTAGGCTTCTTAATCAACCATGAGAAGAAGATTTTAGGAAAGTCGACCATTAGAACATTAGCATGCCATGATAATTAATTTGAATACTTGCCTCAAAACCAAGAATAATCCAACTTAACCAATGGTCACTCCAAGTCAAGAGCCTCTTCTTCCAAACAAAACCCACCAAAAATTCCCTAAAATCAAAACCCCTTCACTTTCAAGCATCCACACCCATAACAGCCCACAAGAAATAAAAGAACCGCGTTCTAGCTCAATATACATACAAGGATATAAGAGGCCTGCCTACCTCTTCGAAGCTCAAGAAAAAGAGAAGGTGTTGAAGGAGGGGCTGCCACTACTAGATTCGCACCAAAACAAAATGTGTTGCTTAGAGAACGATAGGAGATTGATTGGTAGGGTCAGATCTTGCAAGGGAAGCCTTCAAGCAGTTGCTCTTCAAGAAGCCATGGAAGGAGAGGAGAAGGAGAAAAGGAAGAGAGAAAGAGAGAAACTTTTCTCCTTTGCTATGGCTGGTGGAAATGAGAGTAAAATGAGAAAGAGAGCTGGTAGGTGGGGCATTTAATGAGTTAAGTGGGGTAGTCGGGACATTTTGCAAAGCTTAGATTGTTGCAACCACTCTAGTTAAACTTGGGACACACTAACGAAAATCTTCGGGACCTCAGAAAAATTTTGTCAAAGAAGAAGACTTATAGGTCCAGGGAAGAGCTTTCCAACAAGCCAAGAATCAGAATTTTCAGAGATCGGTGGCAGAATCAGTAATTTTCCAAGCTGCAGCAAAAAACCTCAAAAAAGTGTGCCGGAGTCAAATTAGACTTTTTAGACCCCAGATGAGTTTGGACTGAACATGAAAGTTGTTGGAAACATCGAGACCAAACTTTTGGGCTCAAGGTAAGATTTTTATAAAATTCTCAAAATACCACTGAAAAACCTCGGAATTCTAACTTAATCCGGAAAAAGTCGAATTCTCACAAAACCCCTTAAAACTCTCCAAAACTAATCCCAACTTAGCTCTAGTCACAAGAAACTCTCGATTAACCTCTAATCAAGCGTCATTAGCCACTAAACATAATTACTTAGCATTAATCATAGTAATTAAAAATTGGGTTCTTACATACGGTGTTATGGTCGTATCCGTAGCTAGCGATCTGTCCGGTCGATTTTGAGGGTAGTCGGAATCCTCATTTTTTTTGTAAACTTTTTTTAATATCTCATATAGTTGAATGGCGATTTCCCTCCTCAGGGGATCAAAATTCACATCCGACAGGGATCAATCCTACGTTATAGTGCTGATGGTGAGGGACTTGGGTGTGTGTGTGTGGATGGATGTGAGTGCTCACCTTTCCAAAAATAAAAGGTAAAGAAAGAATAAAAAAATAGTGTTCTTGATAAATTACAAAGAAAGCTCTTATTTCATGAGGTATTGGGGCCCACCTTTAGAAATTATATATTGAGGCCTATTTTTTTAAAAAAAATTACAATGTCGGACCCACATATGGGTTGTTTTGAAAATTTTATGAGGCTGTTTGTTGAGGCTCTGATACCACTTGTTGTGCGCATGTTTGCAGAAGAGTGAATCACCGCGGTCGACAATCAATCAAACCACACAAGAAGAGAGAAGAAATCACACATAAAGATTTACGTGGCTTAACGAACTTGCCTACTTCCACGGGAAAGAAAACTTTCCTCCATTCAGACCCACATGGTTTAGAAATCTCTGATACCCATGGGAGAGAGAGCTCTCGCCTCTTTGACTTAGAGTCTAGAGTTAGATATTACATCATATAAATAATCTCCACTTTCTTGGCCTCCAAGAATGCCCTATACGATTACCAAAATACCTAGGACCCTAAACCTGATCATGGGGCAACCCAATGAACCAATCTTGAAAACCTGGAATATAAGACACAAATCCAACAATCTCCATCTTGGGTTAGATTCCGCACAACTCGCGCCACAGGAACACTCTGCTACATACTGTGGTTCCTCCTCCTTAAATCCGCCTCAGCAGGAGTGGGATCACCACCTACAACACCAAGTGTAGCTAAGTCAAGTTATGAAAACCTGGCAAGCAGTTCAAAAAAAATAACAATGTATGTATATCAAGTATTAGTAAAAGACCTGTATAGGTTAGCAAAATTGTGATAAAAGTGAATTATGCATATCATGCTTGAATAGCATAACAATTGCATAAATGATCAAATTAAAGACATTGTAACATGTTGTATAGAAATAAAGTAACTAATAACAGTGCAAGCTAAACAATATAATAGGATGGCAATATGGCAATGCACGTCGGCTAAATTCTCTCAACTGCACGGCAGATGCAGGAGCGACGAGGAGAGAGCTCGCAGTATAAAGTCCAAACCATGCAGCTACGTGGCAATACCAAAGTGAGGCAAAAACCCAACTTACGCAGTGGAGACAGGAACGCTGGTAATGGGGTGGAAACAAGCAACTAACTACTGTAGTATATAAATAGGCTAAGTCCCAGGACAGCCAGGGCCAACTGTTAAGGGATCGAAGCTCGGTGTTGCCGACTTTGGGGGTCAAGTAATTGGACTAGTAATATTAGGTCATGTATGGTAAGGGAACTACTTCATAGGCTAGCATATCGAGGAAGGAAACTAGTAACATGGAGGAGTAGCCCACTCATATCACATGCTAACAGGACATACTTGTAAACAAGATAAATTGGCTAAACTGACAAGACCAATGACACAAGATATCATAAAAGATGCACTTGACGGTCAAGCATGTTCAATTCGGGTGGAAAAGGTCTAAGGGTCTAGGGCAGTCGGACAACATTTCGGCATGAAATGGTCCAAACCGAATGGGTAAAAGAGTAAAGGTTGGATCTGAGTGATTGGACGAGGTAGGGCAACTGAATGCTCGCACGCCGAACCAAAACACTCCAACAAGGATCCGGTCACTAGGGAGAACCAGGGCAAAGACTGTGTGCTAACTCTCGAAAATGACCCACATGTCAAATTCTAATGCCAGGTAAGGTAATTCAAGTGACATGTACAGAAAATATGAGTGGAAGCGCACGCTCCACAAATGCGTATGAACTATAAGACCCTGAGCCCTACGTCCGGCAATTAGTGCTAATTAAGAGTGTTGTTAGTTCACTAAGTGGGATTAGAGGCTAATTATCCAAGTTTGAGAGTCATAATAGTTTTTGAATAACTTTGAAAAGTTTTGAGAGCTTTAATTTGAACTCAGTTTGTTTCCTTCAGAGCTATTTGTAAGTTTTAGGAAAGTTTGGAGGTTATTTATAAATTCTGTAAAATTGTATATCTCATGTCCCAAAATTGGATTACTACAGCTATCCAACCTTGGGGTGTGAGATGAGGAATTAAGTAATAAATATTTTTCTCCCAGGATTCGCGTGTGTGAGGATATCCAAATCCCATTACAGACAAGAATATTTTCACGAAAGCTTACATGCCGTTACGACCTAGAGTTTGTGGCCATCGGATTCCATGTCATACTCAACCACTAGCATAAAGCTTTCATCATTGGCCCATTATCAGATTGGTGCAAAACATAGTGACAATAATACAGAGTAGACGATAACAAGATATTTATTCCCCAAATATGTCCAAATCAGAAGTTATAAAGATGCATTTATTACAAACCCAAAGGAAAAGGCTAATAATAGCAAGTTTAAGAAAATAACTAAGTTTAATGTCCACCCCAAAATGCGACGTAACTCCAATGCAAAGCTGACATCTAAATGACATCGCCGGCATTACCAACGTCAGATACTATGGCTCCATAGTCATCTCCTCACACTCCGGCTCAAGCAAGGACCTACTACCTAGAGTACCAAAGGTGTAGCATATCAGACACGACGGCCTGGCAGATGGTTAATAACAAAGTATAATATGTTTGCAACAAACGAAAATAAAAACAGGCTGATAAATATCAAGATGTGAAGGATAGTAAAACTAGGCAAGTCATGAATGAATAGATACTGAAAAGCATATAAAAGAATCAAGGTGCATGTACATGTATACTATCCAGCCCTAGAAAATCAAATGACAGCCCACATAAACTATTTCTCCATCACGGTTACGTGTGGCGTGACCATGACAAAGCAGAGTACGGATACAAAACAGAGCAAGGCACAACCTCATATGCGTGCGGCGTGGCCGTGGTGGCAGCTAACTCACAGTTGCGTGCGGCGTGATCGGAGAGCCAACATAGAAACCAACTGTAGCGGCATAATACAAATATAATCCAAACCCAAACAAGATTGGCCTAGCCAAGTAAGGGTCGAAGCTTAGTGGTGCCAATTCGAGAATCCAAGACAAACAAGCTAACTAGGCACTACCTTAGAAGCGGTAGATATGGTAGAGGAGAGTACTCTCAGAACAAATCAAGTCCATCAAATCCAGCAAATAGACTGATTAGTCCCTCGAGAATACAAAATCAGCTAAGTAGGGGTTAAACAGGCCAAATATAGTAAATTGGGTATTTTCGAACAAAACCAAGTAAAATAGTTCGATTAAGTTGAAAACAGTCGTAAAATCAAACCTAGGGTATGGAAATTGTTGGACAGCATTCCGGTAAGGAATGGGGTGTCCCAAAGGGTTGGAAAGAGTAGATTTCGGATCCGATGCATGAGGGAGAACTCGGCTCGTGATCGCACCCCTACTGAGCTCATGCGCCCTAAACCTAGGATCCTGTCAGCCTAGGGGTTCAGAAATGACAGTTAATGCCCATTCGCCCCCAAACATGACTTTTTGGACCTAATCATCCATTCTAAGTTCGGATACAAAAATGGTACGATGATAGCTAATGTGAGTAAGACAGATGAGCATACATTGTGCATGCGAACAAACAAATACAAGTATGTTTGAAACGGGGTTGATTGACCAAACGAGTACCTCCTACAAGTTCAATTTAGGTCCGGGAACAACCATTGACATGCAAAGACATCTATAAAATGCTCTCACGTGTATCTAAGGTCTGAATGTTGAGTATGGTCTTACTTTGGTACTCTGTGATGTAAAGGCATCCTTAGACTTTAAATAAGTATACATTCGGTTCATTAATGTCTCACACATGACTCTGAACAATTCCAAGGGTGTTACATTACTCAAAGTACTCAAATTCGTAGTCCGGGCATCAATTGCAAGTGAGTTTGGGTCATCGTCCAAAAATCGTAAGTTTAAGGTAACGGATTCTAGCTCGTAGAACGGAATTTCATTCCTCTAATTGGTCCATTAAAGGAGGCAACAATGGTCCTAATTTGAGGTGCATGAAGCCCGAGAATCAACCAGGAAGATGGGGAAGGAAGGCGAAGAAAGTGGGTTGAAACAAGCCTGAAATGGACTGTGTCTGACCTTGGTTGGACATCGACCCCTGCTGGTCAGACATGAGACCAATAGGCCATGTCCGAATGGCGTGTTGTGACTGACTTTTTGGCCATTCTCTTCCCCTTTCCTTAGCCGGACTTTGGCGTTTTTCACACCACAATTAGAGGGTCACTAAGTCAACATTTTAACACTTAATCAAGCTACAAATTACTAGTAAAACAATGGTTTAAGACAAGGTGAAATTCTAAGAATAACATGATTAGAACATGGCATACATGGAGAGACAAGCAAATACATAGTAATTTTGAAATTAATCATTTGCCTTAGGCTCTAGAAAATCCAAACAAGCTTCTAAACTCATTAAATTCATTGGCGAACAACTATGCACAAAACCCGCAAAATATAAAGCTTATAACCCTCCAAATTGGAAAACCATGAAAACAAAGGAATCAAGGCAAGCATGTTAGCATGGAGGGCCTTAAGGGCCTGCCCTAGCACATACTAGAAGATGGAGGGAAGATCTTACCTTTAGGATGGAAAACAAAGAAGAAATGGCTTTAACAAGGGGCCGCCATGGCTGATTTTGGATGAAAATGGGGTTTTTCAGACATGGAGAAGATGAGGATGACAATGGTGGAGTCCAATCTTCCATTAACAACAAGTTGGAGGGTGTCACGACCCCTAACCGGGACTTAACCAACCAAGGTCCAAATCCAGAGTTGCGACGCTGAGGGCCAGAAAATTTCGCCCACTCACGCTGATTCCCACAAGTTTCTGCGGTGAAGATTCCACATTTGAACCTCCCAAACAAACATTAGAATCGATTGCGGAAGCGTGTAGGAAACACACATAGAAATCAAACACATATGAGAATACAAAGACTCATGTGAGAAAGAGAAACATAGCTAGCAAACCCATAAAGTTAAGTTCAATATTTACATCACACTAGAAGATAAGTCTCAAGTTTAACAGCCCCAAAATAAAGCCTACAAAGGCTGATAAAACAAAGTCCCAAAATAACTAAACCCTCCAAAAATGATTCGCAGCTCAGGGTCAAACCCGATGTCTAGATGACATTGTCGGACTACCACTCTCTAACAAACGGCGGCTCAACCACCTCCTCCTCACGCTCCTCCTCTAGGAAAACATAACATGGACCTGGGCAACAAATACAAAGGGCCAGACTTGACAGTCTTGTTGACACAAAAAATGTCGCTTTGCCTCTTCATACACTTTCAACATCAAAGAAGCTACATGAAGCCGCATTCGACCACAACAGGCAATGCTACTTCAAGCATCAGATCTTGTCAGAATCATCTAAAAACTGCAAGATCTTTCAAAACAGCCATAAGAAGAGTACACATGAAGTTTCAGGCCATTTTGACATCATTTGGCCTAACTTCAATCTTCTGGCATCTCACCAAGGCCTTTCGGCGGCGATGAAGCTGGAGAGCTCAATTCACAAAAAAGAGCACACAGTTGGCCTCTAAATACCACTAGAAGACTCTACATCAAATTGCAGGCCATTCCGACACCATTTTGCCCAAAAAACACAACCACAGAAGAGTCAGTTCTTCCGACGACGACAGCATCGAAGACATTAGATCTTCAATTAGAGCCTATGGATGGTCTTAAAATACTTCAAAGAGGCTCTATGTCAAATTTCAGGTCAAACCGACAACGTTTGGCCCCACATAAATACTCAAAGAGCAAAATCAAGCCTCTCGGCAGTGGGACCCACTGAGGCCATCACTCATCAAACAAAGCACATGGGTGATTTCAAAATACTACCAAGGGGCTACATGTAAAGTTTCAGGTTATTTCGACAACATTTGACCACACTTTGACCTCCCGGAAGCTAAATCAGGGCTCCGGGAGGTGGAGCCCCTCGAGACCATGATTCCCAAATCGGAGCTAATGAGTCATCTTAAAATAACTCCAGTATGCTCCCTCTCAAATGGAAGGTCAATCATACATCATTTGACCGTACATCAAAGCACGGCATCTTCCTCGCGACAAAATCAAGTCCACTGGCGATAGGACTCCACACGGCTTTAAAACTCAAACAAAATCCTACGGTTGATCTTGTTTATTGCCCAAGTGGCTTCACTTCAAACTTCACATCATTCCGACATCGTTTGACCTAGTATTGGCTTCTGACGGCAAATCGGTATCTCTACGCAACAAAGTCTTCGGCTTTCCCGAAAAATAAAAAACTTAGCCCTTTGATCTGCACGGCTTCTCATCAAGTTTTCTACAAGGAAATCATGACAAAACGTGGGCAAAAATACCAAGAAAATGTCAAAGAAGAAGGAAGCAGAAAAAAATAGAAGACGGCCGAAAGTCGGAGCATATGGAGGTCTTAAAATACTTCCAAGGGGCTCTATGTCAAATTTCAGGTCAAACCGACAACGTTTGGCCCCACATCAATCCTCAAATAGAAAAATCAAGCCTCTTGGCGGCAGGAACCAACGAGGCCATCACTCATCAAACAAAGCACATTCTGGGAGATTTCCAAACACTTCCAAGGGGCTACATCTCAAGTTTCAAGTCATTTCGACAACATTTGACCTGACTTTAACCTCCCGGAAAATAAATCAAGCCTCTTGGTGGCAGAGTCCCTCGGGACCATGTTTCCCAAATCGAAGCTATTGAATCATCTTAGAACGACTCTAACAGGCTCCCTGTCAAATTCCAGGTCAATCGGACATCGTTTGACCGTACATTAAAGCTCGACATCTTCCAAGTGACAAAATCAAGTCTACAAGCGACAGGACTCCACATGGTTTCAAAACTATATAAAAAAAAAATCTTGTGGTTGATCTTATTTATTGCCTAGGAGGCTTCACCTCAAATTTCAGATCATTCCGACATCGTTTGACCTAGTTTTGGCTTGTGACGACAAATCGGCAACTCTGCGCGACAAAGTCTTAGGCTTTCCCGGAAATTTTGAAACTTTTCCCTCTGATCTGCATGGCTTTTCATCAAAGTTTTCTGTAGGGAAATCATGCCAAAACATGTGCAAAAATATCAAGAAAAATGCCCATGAAGAAAGAAGCAGAAAAAACTAGAAGACGGCTAAAAATCGGTGACCGAAAGGGGCAAAAGGCCAATTACGAGTTTCGGAGACATTGAAATTAGTGTCCAGATTTTGTGTAAAAGACTGTTTTACCCCTATCAATGGCAAAGTAGGGTTTAGAGGTCTCGAATGGAAACGGAACAAATACGAAAGTTGTTGGGAATCATAAAATACATTAAACGGAGCAAATTACCAATTTTCAGAATTATTAAATAAATCCCAAAACTAATCAAGACACAATAAAAGGAACCCCCAAAGGGCCCCACTAGATCAAAAGAGTTCCCAAAATTATTCAAAGCTATAAAAAGCTATTCTAATCCAGATTTAACCAATTTCCACTAATCTCACTTATAGCTCAAACGCGTCTTAATTAACACTAAAAGGAAACTCTCGGGGCGGGGTCTTACAAAAATCCCTAATTTCACAAAAGTCATGCAATGTAATGAACTTTGACCAAATTTGACTAAGATTCCAACTTTGATGCTCAAATGCATGAAATCATGAAATTAAGTGTAATTCTATGCAATTAACCTAATTAAGTCTACAAATGCATATGAAATGATGAATGAAAGCTACAATTTTTTGGACTTATCACACCCCCAAACCAGGTTTTTGCTAGTCCTCGAGCAAAATAAGTGAAAAAGGAGAAGTTTACTATCCTAACAAATGCAGAAAAATAATAAGAAAAATGCCACTTTCGCTGGCCCTCTCGACTGCATTTATAGCATATGCAGCAAGCCCTTAAACCCCTAGGTTCCCCCTAGTGGACGAGTTGTGCCTTGTGAGGGTTTGCAGTGAATCTACCCACAAAATTCTTCCTTTTTTTTTTCTTTTTTTCTTTTTTTTGCAAAGTGTCGCGACCCCAGACCGGGGGATCCGGGACCGCGACGGGGGCGGTGTGGAAGAACAACGAACCGCCCCTTCTTTAAATAAGGATTATACATTTCCTTAATTTCCCACAGGTTTCCGCGGTGAGGATTCCTCATACACTCATATAACATTTATGTTGGTGCGGAAGCGTGTAGCAAATCAAACTTTTAATCCATTCACATCATATGAGACTGTTAATAAACAAGTATAGCATGATGTCAGAGTGAGCAATGATCTCATTAGCATTCCCAAAATACTAAGTTAAAGTTTAACAAAAGAACAAGTTAATTAACATTCCCCCAAAATAAAGGCCAACAAAGGCCAGTACAACCAAAGATAAAAATCAATATCAGTCTACAATCTCCCAAAATGTTCGCAGCTCAAAGCTCAACCCAATGTCTACATGACATCGTCAGCTTGCCACTCCACTAAACGTTGCGGTTCACCGACCGCCTCCTCTGGCTCCTCCTCAAGGGCAAGAACGGGAGCTGGACCTGAGTACCACAAAAATGGGTCAGACACGACGGTCTGGCAGGTGGGTGAATAGATATACCAATAAAGAAATCAAAGCATATCATAGTTGTAACGAAAACTGTCATAAAACAGGATGCATAGTTCATTTAAAGTAAGGATGCAATACAAATCATGCGGGGTATTCAAGGTACAGGAACTGACTAGGTGGCAACCACACTAAAGCTACATCCTCTCTATCACTAAAGTGATGAGAGCACATTGAGTGCATTGGGCTCAATCACACGAAGTGACGAGAACCAATATTATAAACATATACATATACATATACATATACATATAGCTAGGCAAGACCACGGCCGCGGACCGGGTAACGGGACAGTACGGGATCCAAGTTGCAACTGGCGGGAGCACAGGGGGAGACCCAAGTCAGTTGATCAGACTGACAAGGATGTCCAAGCTTAGTGGTGCCGACTCTTAGGTTACATGATAAATCAAAACATATACAAAACTATATCAATATAAACATACGGGCAGGCGGGGAATGGTGCTCGAAGGCACACATTTCAAATCATTTTCGGTTCATGCATACACGGGCTGGCAAGGCATATCGGGTGTACAAATCGGGATTTGAGAGAAAACCAGTAGATTCGGGCTATTATACGAATAACTGAATAAAACAATGCAATAAATCCTTATGCCATTAGGGACTATGTATTGGGGCATCTATATTCAAATGACCTGTATAAGAATCTTGTATGTCTAATTTACCCTTAGTATGGTACTCGAATGATAGAGGACATACTAAGTCTCCTTATGCACGTTGATGAATCTAAAGGTCCCAATACCCTTTCCGAAATGGTTTTTCTTTCTAAGTCAATCTCCTTATGTCATCCCCTGGGTCTTTCCAAGGTGGTAGGGCATCAGAACAACCCATCCAAACCTTTAAATACCAAATCTGAAACCAATAGAAAAGACTCAGGAATTCTGGGTAAACTCGGTCACCTGTCGGTCAGATGGCGGTTAGCCGCCGAGGTGATCGGCGGTTAGCCGCTGGCTGACCGCGGAGCTGACCGCGGTTCACCCTGCTAAAAATGTAGCATTCTGTGTTTCTAACCGCGCCTCTCGGCTACCTAACGGTCACTGGGTTTGGGATTGGCGGTTAGCCGCGAGGTGACCGCGCGGCTGACCGCGGTTCGCCTGTCAAAATGCAGCATTCTGTGTTTCTAACCGCATCTGGGTCGGCTAGCCGCCGGTCACCTGTCGGCTAGCCGCCGAGATGACCGCCCGCTGACCGCCCAGCTGCGAGAACTACACATCAGGTGCAGATTTCAGTCAATTCCTTCCCAAACCATTTCACCTCCATTCCAACCATCTTCTGATGTGGAATGGGTCTATTCCCTTCCATCTAACATTCAATTCTTTCCACCAACTACCATTCCACCAATGCATTTATTTCTCCTACCAATCCAACTTCATTCAATGCAAGTACAAAACTATTTAAGAGGTCATACCAACCAAAATAACTTTCATGAATGCATGCATATATTCTCCTAGAATTAACTAAGAGACAGTCATAACAATAAATACATTTCCAAAGCATTATAACATACTAAATCAAGTGAAATGGGAATAGTAAAAATTCACATTTTTAACCAAAATAAGAACTCAATCAAATCTAATCCATTCATCCACTTGCCTTGGTCTCCAAGAATGCTAATCAAGCTCTAATCCACTATCAAGCTCAAATCTACAATCTACACACAAAATCCCCAAAATACAACATTACAAGCCCTAAAATGGCAAAATCAAGCAATAGATGGAGATAGCTTCCAAAAATCAAGATGAAGCACCTCCTAGGCTAGATGAACACACAATCAAGAGAAGAGAAGAAGAACTTACATGAAGAGTCCTCTAATGGCAAGAACTTGTTCAAAAGATAGCTTGGAATGGGACTCTCTCTCAAAGAAAGATATCAAGAGGAAGCTCTCAAGGAGGGGAAGAAGATTGAAGCATCCATTCTTCCTTTAGCAAGAGATTTGAGAGAGATTGAGAGAAGAAGAAGCAAAAAGCAATGGTCTAGGGCTGGGCTGGGATTTCTGGTTCTCAAGGAAATTGCAAGAATAGGGGGAAGAAGAAGACTTCCCCTTATATAGCTAAGGCAATGGGTCCCACAACTTAAAAGTCTAAAATGGGCTAGAACATCAATCTACGGGCTTCGGATGGATTCGACGAAGAAGGAAGAATTGATCGTCGAAATTTCTACTTTCCAAAAAGTATATATTTTACAAGTTTCGGAGACATTGAAATTAGTGTCCAGATTTTGTGTAAAAAGACTGTTTTACCCCTAACAATGGCAAAGTAGGGTTTAGAGGTCTCGAATGGAAACGGAGCAAATACGAAAGTTGTAGGGAATCATAAAATACATTCAACGGGGCAAATCACCGATTTCCAGAATTATCAAATAAACCTCAAACTAATCAAGACACACGAAAAGGAACCCCCAAAGGGCCCCACTAGGTCAAAAGAGTTCCCAAAATTATTCAGAGCTATAAAAAGCTATTCTAGTCCAGATATAACCCATTTCTACTAATCTCACTTATAGCTAAAACACGTCTTAATTAACACTAATCGGAAACTCTCGGGGCGGGGTCTTACACAAAGAATGACCAAGGAAACTTCTTCCAAGAGAAAATTTATAGACACCAACTATTCTCAGTTCCTGAAATTTTCAAAGACAAATCTTAAATTTGGCTCACCAATCCCATCTTTTGGTAAGAAATTCTCGA
This sequence comes from Persea americana, assembly GCA_029852735.1. Lineage (NCBI taxonomy): Eukaryota > Viridiplantae > Streptophyta > Magnoliopsida > Laurales > Lauraceae > Persea > Persea americana. The sequence continues at coordinate 41,556,097 of CM056815.1, forward strand.
AATCATGCTAAATTGATCATGCACGGCGATAAGTATGTATACGTAATAAGCATCAAATGATCCACCAAGAATTTCCGTGAAAATAATTTTTTTATTTTTTTATTTTGGGCAGCCTAACTTTGGCAAAGAAAAACAGTCTTCCTCTCAAGGCGATAATGACGGCTTTCGCACTACTATTTTTTCAAAGGCTACAATTTTTTTTCAAACACACACATGTGATTGTGCAATGCCGAAGTCCCTTAAGCTTTTTAATTAGCCCATGTAATGAGCATTAGGCCAATGACTCCAAAACCAGTTGGCTTTAGGGCACTAGGTATGCAAATACCCCTACGGGCTTACTGGCTTGGGTTAAAAAGGCTACAAACCCAAGCTAGTCACAAACTTTTTATTCTTTTCAAGACTTTTAACTTTTTTTTTCCTTTTCTCTTCTCTTTTTTTTTTTTCGCAAACCCCAACAATAGGCAGCCCTTTCCATGTATCCACCCGTTGAACCAGGAAGCACTGTAGCACTGAGGGTCGGGGTCGATTTTCCTTTTTTTTTTTTTCAGGTTTTTTTTTCTCAATTACCAAAGAAAAACGGAAATCATAGTTTCACATTCAAAACCTTAAAAACATATACATCCTGTGTAAAAGTGAAGGATCAAAATTCAGCACTTTTCCAAAAATCCTTTCCATAAATAAAATAGTGAACCATTGTTTTCTTTTGCCCAAAATAAATATCTTCAGTCAAAAAAATTCTCTCGAAAGTTTCCCTCTACCCTAACAATAGCAAAGTTTTTTTTCTTTTTTTTTTCTTTTTAAATCTCCTAAAAACCTAAAAAAATAAAGCGAAAAAGAAAAATGTAGAATGAAAATTGAACAACTGATCACATGTCAAGTTCTAACTCACACCCCCAAACCTAAATCCAACATTATCCTCAATGTTATGAATGCATATGTAATGTGAAAATGAACAATAAGGAAAATTGGAATGTCTTACCAGGTGGGATGATTGTAAAAGAGTTTGATCAACCAGCTCAATTACCTTCCAAAATTGGGTTGCCTCCCAAACAGCGCTAAGTTTAATGTCGTCAACCCGACGTGACAAAAATGATTAGTCCCGGTAAATTGGGTCTTCGAGAAGGATTTCCTCAATGTTTTTATCCTTCAGTTCCAGAAAAGGTTTCAGCCGTTGACCATTAACCTTGAAAATTTCCTCGTTTTTGGGGTTCTCAATTTCCACTGCCCCATGAGGATAAACAATATGCACAATGAATGGGCCAGACCATCGAGATCTCAATTTCCCTGGAAACAGGTGTAACCGGGAATTGTAGAGGAGAACTTTCATCCCAGGTTCGAATGACTTCCTAAGGATTGATTTGTCATGGTTCAACTTCATCTGTTCCTTGTAAATTTTGGCATTTTCATAAGCATCATTTCTCAATTCATCAAGCTCATTGAGTTGCAGTTTACGATGGTTACCTGCCAAGGGCAAATTAAAATTGAAAGTTTTGATGGCCCAGTAAGCTCTATGTTCTAACTCAACAGGCAGATGACAAGCCTTACCATAGACCAACCTACAAGGGGACATCCCAATAGGAGTCTTGTATGCGGTTCAATAGGCCCATAATGCATCCAATAGTCGCAAAGACCAGCCTTTCTGATTTGGATTGACCGTCTTCTCCAAAATTTGTTTGATCTACGTATTCGAAACTTCTACTTGGCCACTGGTCTGTGGGTGGTAGGGCGTAGCAACCTTATGAGTAACAGAGTACTTTTTCATCAGATGGTTAAAGGTGCTATTACAGAAATGGGTTCCACCATTGCTGATAATTGCCCTGGGTGTACCAAACCTAGAAAATATGTATTCCTTCACAAATTTGATCACCACATGGCGATCATTCTTTCTGGTAGGCATTGCTTCCACCCATTTTGAAACATAGTCCACTGCAAGTAAAATATACAAATTTCCAAAGGAACTTGGAAATGGTCCCATAAAATCGATCCCCCGCACATCAAAGACTTCCACTATCAAGATTGGATTCAAGGGCATCATATTCCTTCGATTGAAAGCTTTTGACACCTATTGCAACTCAGACAAAACACATGACACTCCTTAAAGATTGTGGGCCAATAGAAACCACACTGCAAAACTTTTGCAGCAGTCTTTTTGGAGCTAAAATGGCCCCCACATGCATGATCATGACAGAATGAAATGACACTTTGATGGTCTTCATAAGGAATGCACCTCCTGATTATCAGGTCTGGACAGTATTTAAAAAGATATGGGTCATCCCAAAAAAAATACTTGACCTTAGCTAGAAATTTTGATCGATCATGTTTGGACCAATGGTTGGGCATCTCCCCTGTAACAAGGTAATTGATTATATCTGCAAACTAGGGGATTTGAGAAATACTGAGGAATTGTTCATCAGGAAAATTTTCATTTAGTGGGACCTCATCTAATGGCTCTAAGGGTAACCTCGAATGATGGTCTGCTACAACATTCTCACATCCTTTTTTATCTCTTATTTCCAAATCAAACTCTTGTAGCAGAAGGATCCACCGGATCAATCGGGCTTTTGCATCCTTTTTTGATAGAAGGTATCTCAGAGCTGCAGGATCTGTGTAGACGATGACTTTAGACCCTATCAAGTATGACCGAAATTTCTCCAAGGCAAAAATCACAGCTAGCAATTCTTTTTCAGTGGTTGTGTAATTTAGCTGTGCATCATTGAGGGTCCTACTTGTGTAGTAAATCACTTGAGGTAACTTCCCAACGCGTTGACCCAAAACAGCTCCAATAGCAGTATCGGATGCATCACACATTAGCTCAAATGGAGTGGTCCAGTCAGGTGGCTGGATTATAGGGGCTGAAGTTAGTTCCTTTTTAAGTCTCTCAAAAGCCTTTAGACACTTCTCATCAAATTCAAACGGGACCTCTTTTGTCACCAATTGGCACAAAGGTTTGCCAATTTTACTAAAATCCTTGATGAATCTACGATAAAAACCAGCATGGCCCAGAAATGATCGAATCTGCTTAACTGATTCTGGTGGTGGCAATTTGGAGATCAAATCAATTTTTACTTTGTCCACCTCAATTCCATTATTAGAAATAATGTGTCCCAGAACTATGCCCCTTTTTACCATAAAATGACATTTCTCCCAATTTAAGACTAGATTCTTTTCTTTGTATCTTTCAAGCACAAGGGACAAATGATGTAAGCACTCCTCAAAAGAATTGCCAAAGACCGAAAAATCATCCATGAAAACCTCAATGAATCTTTCTACCATGTCAGAAAATATGCTCAACATGCACCTTCGAAAGGTGGTTGGTGTATTGCATAGCCCAAAGGGCATGCGTCTGTAAGCAAATGTACCGAAAGGACAAGTGAAGATGGTCTTTTCCTGATCTTCAGGTGCAATTGGAATTTGATTGTAGCCGGAATAACCATCAAGAAAACAATAATATGCATCAGGGCTAGCCTTTCGAGCATTTGATCCATGAATGGGAGGGGAAAATGATCTTTCCGAGTGACTGAGTTCAACTTCCTATAATCAAGGCATACCCTCCATCCAGTTTGTATCCGAGTGGGTACCAATTCATTGCCCACATTTTGAACCACTGTTATTCCAGATTTCTTTGGTACCACTTGAACCGGGCTCACCCATGCACTATCAGATATGGGGTAAAGCACCCCTGCATCAAGTAATTTCAAGACTTCTGACCTAATTACTTCCTTCATTGCAGGGTTAAGTCGCCTCTGTGGTTCACGAGAAGGTTTTGCATTTTCTTCTAAATGGATTCTATGTTGGACCACAGATGGGCTAATTCCTTTGATATCTGCAATGGACCACCCTATAGCTTCCTTGTGTTCATCCAAAATTTTCACAAGTTTTTCCTCTTGGACAAGGTCCAAGTTTGAAGCTATAATCACTGGAAGGGTTTCTAGCGGGCCTAAAAACACATATTTCAAGGTATCTGGCAACTGCTTGAGTTCTAACTTAGGGGGCTCTATAATCGATGGGACAGGAGGGGAAGCAGATGGAGTTAGAATCTCATGCTTCGGTTGCCACCTGGAGCAGTCCATGGATGGGGTTGAGTCTAACAGTACATTGACTTCTTCAATATGTCCATCTACATCAAAATCACTTCCAAAGTGGGTCAGACAAGCCTCTAGTGGATCTTCAAGTTTCAAATGGGTTAAGTGATTTTCCACCAATTCATGAATGTAACTAACTTCAAAAATCCCATCATCCTCATCAGGAGGTTGCTTACTGACATTAAAAATGTTCACTTGAACTGTCATGGTCCTAAAAGAGATTTGCATCACTCCATTCCTACAATTGATCAAGGCATTTGAGGTGGCTAGGAATGGTCTCCCCAAAATTACTGGAATTTTGGGTTCAGCTCCAAATATGTGCTTTGTATCCAAGACAACAAAATCGACAGGAAATACAAAGTCTCCGACTTTGATCAGAACGTCTTCGACTACCCCTTTGGGGTATCGAATCGATGCATCAGCCAATTGCAAGGTCACATGTGTCATTTTCAACTGTCCTAAACCTAATTCTTTATAAATAGAGTATGGAAGAAGGTTCACACTTGCACCCAAATCTAGCAAAGCTTTCTCTATGTGATGGTCCCCTATTTGGCAAGAAATGGTAGGACGCCCTGGGTCCTTGTATTTGATTGGGGTTGAACAAGAAATGATCGAGCTAGCTTGTTGGGCTAGAAAAGCTTTCTTGGGCACATTAATAGTTCTTTTGAAGGTGCAAAGGTCTTTCAGAAATTTTGCATAGGCTGGAATCTGTTGGATAGCATCAAGTAGTAGGATATTGATCCTCACTTGTTTGAATACTTCTAGCATTTTATCCAGCTAAACATTTGATTTTGCTGGGCCTAGCCTCTGTGGGTATGGTGCCTTGGGAATATAAGTCTTGGGAAATGGCTCACAAGGTGATGAGTCAATTTTGACTGGGTTTTCTTTGACTGGCTCAGGTTCTACCATGGGTTCAGCATCTGCACTTGGTTCCTCACTTTCCACATCCTCACTTGGTGTTTTCTTAGATTCTTTGGGTAGTTCAACCTTGTTATCAATTTGTGTACCCAACCTAAGAGTAATGATGAACTTAACTTGTTCTGGTAATGATGGACTTAACTTGTTCTGGGTCTTTTCCTTTTATATCATGAACGACTTGGCCCTTGGGATTGAGTTTAGGTTGACTAGGAAATGTTCCCTTGTCTCTAGCACTCAATGAGTTGGCCAGTTGGCCCATTTGGTATTCCAATTTTGCAAGGGTTTGAGTGTGGCCATTCAAAAGTTGAGTAGTGGTTTGCTGGAATTGAGCAATACTTTAAGACAATTGGGCTGTGGTTTGAGACATGAGTTTCATGGTCTCTTCTAAAGAATCTACCCTCTGGGTCAATGAACTAGGGTTGAAGTTGGGTTTTTGGAAATCGGGTGGAGCGTTGACTTGAGATTGATTGGGTTGAAATTGAGTGGACTGAGATGGGCCACCTTGAGTTGGGCCTTTGGTCCAAGAAAAGTTCGGGTTATCCCTCCAACCTGGATTGTATGTGTTAGAGTATGGGTCATACCTCTGACGATTATCAAAACGAGTGTTTTGATAAAGCGCATTAACTTCCTCAACAGACTCGGTCTGACCCAAAGGTGTTGGGTCAATCCCTCCATTCATGGCCTGATTATATTTCAATGACTCCAAAGTGTTTGGAGTGGGTTTTTTGGTTTAGCTCTAAGGCCTCTATTCTCCTAACCAATGTGGCTAATTTGGCCTCTGCCTCAATTTTAGGTTCAACCTTGAACATTCCCCCTTTTTCAAGAATGGTGGGTGTGATGGGCTTCCTCTTAATAGGGGCCCACTGTAGTGTATTTTCAGCGGTTTCTTCCAAAAATGTCCATGCTTCATCCACTATTTTCTGTGTAAACTTTCCACTACAGAAAGATTCCACCAACTGCTTAGTGGGGTAATCCAAACCCTCATACACGATCTGGACCAATCGGATTTTTTCAAATCCATGGTGGGGACACTGGATTAAGAGGTCCTTGAACCTTTCCAAATAACCGTAAAGTGTTTCCCCTTCCATTTGATGGAATCCATTGATGGCTTGTCTAATCAAAGCGGTTTTCTGCTTGGAGTAGAATTTTTTGTAGAATTCTTCGACTAGCTTGGCCCATGTAGTGATGGACCCGGCCTGTAAGGCATAAAGCCAAGCTTTAGTCTTTTCTTTTAGGAGGAAATAATCTAAGTTTAAGGGCCTCCTCAGTCATGTGATTGATTCTCATGGTCCCATAAATTTTTTCAAATTCCCTAACATGTTGATATGGGTTTTCCTGGTCTAGCCCACAGAATACTGGGAGCATCTGGATCATGCCAGATTTCGGCTCAAATGTGGCATTGGTCTGAGGCAGGGTGATGCAGGACGGTTGAGTTGTCCTGGTGGGGTACATGTAGTCATTCAAAGTCATGGGTGGGTCCACGTGATCAGTCATTTTTTCTTCGAAAATCGATCATCTTCCTATGATTGTCAATGCTAACTTAGGCTCTATTTGAGTCAACCTTCGATTTTCGCGTTCCCACAATTTTTTCCTTTTAGGTTTAGATTTTATGCACCGGGTCTAACAAAAAAATGTTAGCCTAATCTATATGCAGGGCCCTAATGGTCTTACTAGATGATGCACAAGCAGTCAAGTACAAAGATTGAGCATAAGAAATTATCCTAGGGCTAACCTAACTCACTAGACAGCTCCTAACTGGTTTGAAGAGTGCACTAAGGCCTCCAATCCAGTCTTATGAAGCCTAATCGACCAGGTAAGTTCCCAGGATGAGTGGTGGGGTCACAATGCACTTGGCAAGGGTCCCGCTTAAGAACCAAACTCCTAAAACAGAGACTGCCACCCTTTGGAGGGACAAGACTTACCTAGACATCGACTTGACCAAAGAGCGCAATTGGTGCAACCTTTTGTGGTCTTTGTCCTAATGAGCTCGAGCCCTATTGTAAGGTCCGCGACCTTACTGGGTCAACTGGGCCCAATAGCAGGCCCGCTGACCCGTTTATTTTGTATTTATTATAATTATTGTATTATTAGATAAATAGGTGGGTTTAGATCATAAATGAGTTTCTTTTAGCATTAGAATAGTGTTTGCAAAGTTTCGTGCGATTCTGAGTTCGTTTGATCATAGCAGGGAGGTAGTTTGCAATTTAGGGAAAATTGAGCGTTTTTTCAAAAAATTCAAATCGCCTTGATTTTGGGTTCGTTGGAAAGGTCTCGTTGTATTGATCATTTTTGTCTCTTGGCTCGTCGCGATCCGATGATCAGAAACCCTTCAAGTGGGCCATTCTTTCACCGGACCCACTTATGGGCAATTTAGTCATTTTTCTTCCCTTCTTCTCTTAAGCAGGGATTAGCCCTAAACATATTACGAAACTCTGCAACGAAGAACTACAGCAGCCCTCTTTCTTCCTCTTCATCTTCTCAAGCCCAGAACATTTGGGAGAAACCTTCTCGAAAATCCGAACCGGTAATCTTCTTCCTCGCGATCTCCTCTTTCCATTGATCTTAGTTTGGTAAGATTTCCCTCACCTTCGTTTTTCAACCATTTTCTCTTTTGATTAGATTTAGGTTTGATCTCAATCTTTTCCTCTCTTTTCTTCCCCTTAGCGTTTTAGGTTGCGTTTGGTTGGGTTAGATTCGTGGATTTCGTAATAGAAGGCTCCTCCTCGAATTTTCCCAATTTCATGTTCTTCTTCGTTGAGGCAAGTAGATTTGCATTGTATATTTAAGCATGTGTGTATGTTTCCTATTGATTGGCTATGCTTCTTGTTAGAATCCCCTAATTCCAAGCTTGTAATGTTATTGATTTGGGATTCACATGTCATATTAGGTCCGGGGATTTGAGTTAATTAAATGATCAAATTGGTAGCTTTTTAGATGTGTTTAATTTGTTGGAAATGATGGAAATGTTGAATGGATTGAATGGGGAGCATGGTGGCTCATTTTCTACAGGAATAGCCATGGAATGGTATGAGGAAAAAGAAGGCAGAAAACCCAATTTCGAGGTTCAGGTCCGCTGCCCAATCGATCGGTCGCTCTGTGCGATCGATCGGACAGAGGATATGCCTCAGTTAACTGAGGGTTTTTCACTGTCTGATCGATCGAACAACCTGTACGATCAATCGGACAGAGGAAAAACCGCAGCTAACTGGGAGGTGTCCAGGTCCGATCGATCGGGTACTCTATATGATCGATCGGACAGGGTGCACTAATTGGGAGCTGTTCAGTGCCGATCGACCGGACCTTCTGTCCGATTGATCGGAGGGTGAAGGTTCACTAGACATGACCACTTTGAATCTCCGTAACTTGTAATCCGCCCGTTGGATTTCTACGTATAATATACCGTTGGAAAGCCCTTGAGTCGTAGAATCCAATCGTTCTAGTTTCGGTATGATCAAAGATCGGGAAGTGATGTAAATACTTGGATTATTGTTTCAGCTCATATTTTATTAGAAACAAGACCGGTAACCTAGGTTTGGGCCTTAGATGCTGGAAAACCTTAACCTATTTCATGTGACCATTAATGGGGATTGAATCAAAGCATGTGACTTGGTATGCTTTGATAGGTGCCTAGGTATTCGTGTATTAACATATGGGTTAACCGAATGCGTATGGAACTGAATCAACAGATGCTTGACATGATTGTACACCAAGGAATTTTAGAAGCATCATTGATCCAGTTCCACACGTACTCTGTTAGAACATGTTGAATGCATGGATGACACCACTTGCCTAGGATTGGATTGTAACATCTTTCTTGATTTGTAAATCGTATCCGTTGTAATTATTCCTTGTACACTCTCTTGGCATAATACACTTAATGAATTATGAAACATAAACTCCTGCAAAATTAGGATATGGACCTGACTTAGAGTGTATCCTAGGATCCTGTGTCAAGAATTGATAAACATGACTGGCTAGTTATGAGGGATTATCAGGTGTGTTTGGACTTGTCTTGTATTGTTTTGGAAGTGATAATCCCTAAGATCATGGTATGACTGTTAAACTAGCCAGACTTGCTTGTCTTGTCTTTCCTTGTGTCAACACCACTTGGTTGTTGTTGCATGTCATGGCTAACTGCAGTCTGGGGATTTATTGATGGGCCGATTACTTGGACATCGGGGTGGACAGTCGGCTTGGACGGTGTCCATGGCTTTGAATAGTTGGGAGCGGGCTTGAACCGTGCTACTATTCCTAGGACCGAGAGCTTGGATCCCCCTGGAGCCGGACTTAGGTATCAGTAGTCCGAATTGGAATTGTTACTGGTACCCCGGGAGATGGCTTGGACATCCTCGGAGTCTCCTTCTTGTTACTCGCATTGCATTGTATGGTAGTGGTGATTGTTAGTGTTGCTAGGATTCCTGTTATTGTTTCTGATGGTTATTATTCATGCTTTAGGCCTAGCTTCGACTCCTTGTATTCGCATGATTATTATACCTGTCATTATTCTGATACTTGATGCATGTTATGTTCAGTTATATCTTGCTTATCTATTGCTCAACATGTCGTTGACTCTGTTCCTTGGTATGCAGACACCCCAAGTGACTACTATGATGACCAGGCAGGTGAGGAGATCCCAGAGGGTCTCCAACCAGCAAAGGAGGAGCGAGAGTGGCGTGCCGATAACGTAGAGTAGCGTCATCACTTCCGGCTCGAGAGAGACTCACTTGGGAACAATTATTAGATTTATTATTCTTTAATCATTTACTGTTTCCTCGTTGGATCTTTATTTCATTGACTTCATTTATTTAATGGCCTTAGTTATTGGGTTGACCATTGCAGTAAATTAACTTTTGATTAGCTTTAATTGTTCTTTACAACTTTAAATTAATAAATGAGATTTAGTATCCATTGTTTGATATTTAAATATGTCTCGAATTGTATGATTTCTGTACAGTGGTATATTCATGAGGCTTGAAATACAATATCCTCACAGCGGACTTACGATCCTTGGGCCTAAAGGGCAAAAATTTTAATTAGCCCTAAATTTCACTCCCCGGATCCGGTTTATTTTCTAATCGGGTTCGGGGGACATGACACCTATGGTCTCGTTTCTACTTGATTTTAATTAATGGTTAGGTTACTATGTGAGAGGTGTTTAAACCTAATTGGGCAAGGATTTGGTGATAAAATCCAGTCCTTATCTTATTGGGGTCAATTGCCCTTAACTATGTGTGTGGGTCCAATTAATTGGTGTGTCAAGCAAGCATTCACACTTCGCAAAAATTAAATCACCCAAGCCCCACTTGCAAGTAAAAGATTCATGGGGTAAAGTTTAGAAACTCTTACAGCGGGTCCACGTAAATCTTTAAACTGTGCAAGCTTAACCTGTATTTTTTTTAGCAATTTTGCAATTCTGAGAGCAATTTTAGCGATTCTGAAAGCAACTTGTTTGCTTCAAAGCAATCCCCGCAATTTCCTTCCTTTTAGAGTCCTTCAAAATTCAGATTGTAACCTCAAAGAAAACAACTAAAATGTTAGATCTAAATAATCTACTAAAAATAAAAAAAATTATTAATAAAATTTCTAAATTGAAAAATAAACCTAATCTAAATTTCACAACCCTAAACTACTGCAATTTGAATGAAATATGCACTTCTAAAACTCCTAGTGCAGTCCTAAGTTAAATGGAGACCATGCTGTCAAGTGCTAAAAAAAATTCCAAGTGTTGGAACCTGTTGCGCTAGCCTAAGTTTACAGATCTGTACGACCCACTTTTATTAATCAAAACCAGAAAACAATGACTAGGATGTAATCTCCTAATATGCAAGAATCAAAAAAAAAAAACAGAGACTAAAAAGGATAAAAAACGAAGTTATGCTATCATGAAGTTGGCTACTTGAACAAGTTTTTCTGCTGATTGCAGAATCTGCCTAACTGACTGGCCCTATTTGCGGCACTAAAAGTTGGACTTCCAAAACTTATTTCTTTCTGAAATTTTGATGGTTCAAAGTCAATATAGCAAAGTTCAATCCAGCAAAATTTCAAGTCCAAAGGAGTCCGTTTGACTGGTTTTAATAGTGTGAACTTTTAGGGGAAAAATAAGCCAAATCTGTCAAAAAATTAGTGCTGAAATTTGTGTTCCATGTAACCACTTGCAATCAGTCCGAAAATTAAATAATAATCAGCAACAAAAACTTGAAGAACAGTAACCACAAATATTAAGAAACACAAAAACTAAATCTAACGCAAGCTATGAATGCAACTAACTACAAAAATATGCTATGCTATGCAAAAATTAATGTTAGAAATCCAAACTAAAAGGTTCCTTTTGAATTGGCTCCCCGGCAACGGCGCCAAGAACTTGATGTGATCAATATCAATCATAAAATACCGCAAGTGCACGGGTGTCTAGATGAGACAATGGCAAGAACGGGTCGAACCCACAAGGAGCTAATTAAAGAAACTTTTAAATTAAGAAAACTAATTAACTACAATCAAGGAAAGTTTTGAGTATTTAGAAATAAAATCAAGCAACTAATTTAGAAAGATGAAAAACTACAAATTAATGAAAGTAATTAGAACATAGGAATCCAATAAGCATCCGCAAATTATTTATCAAGTAATCCTAATTTGTTCCAATTTTTACTTCAAATCAAAGACAAATCAATGTTTTTAATTTGGAAATTTTAACTTTTAAAATCCCTTTTCAATCATAAAGATTCAAAACTCAAGACTTCCTTAATCTCATAAAAGAATAAAAATAATTTAAGAACTACCAATCAAAAGTAAGCATAAACCATCAAAAGATCTAAATCCTAAGCATGGCCTATCAAACCTAAGCATGAATAGTCAAAAACCAATTTTTATTTTCAGAACTTAAGAATGGAGATTTACCTAGGGCACAAAGACAAGCCTATTAATCATTAAGCACATAATCATGGAACACAAATTAGAATTACTAAATTAATAAAAAGAAGTTACTTACCTTTATCCAAAGCTCTAATCAAGAAAATTACCTCGCCATTGCAATGAATGTTTCTTCATTTGTCATTAAAAATTGCATCTTTACAACTTCTCATTCACAAAAATTCTCCTTCAAAATAAATCCTTGGACATGGCCCAAGGCTACCAAAATAAATAAAGAAAATACTAATGGAAAACAAGAAAGGAAGAAAAAAAAGAAGGGAATTGGAGAGAGGGCTGGATGTGTGTTCTTGCATCCCCTTTTGGGTTGGTTTTATAGATGTTGATGCCTCCTTTTTAGAAAAGAATCTCCTCTCTTTGATGACTTGTTTCCTTATTTGGAAAGATTTCTTGCTTAAGACTCAAGTTAGGCTTTACACTTAGAAAGAATTTGAATTGGAGATGATTTGTTCCTAAGTGTGGTCTCTTGGGCTCCAAGTCTTGCCAAATTGAACTCCTCAAACATCTCTCATGTTGCCAATTTTGAAAACTTCTTGTAATTCCCGCATAGAATTATAACAGCCAACTTCCCGAGGTCACATCTCCCTCAATATAGCTCTGATTTATGTAATCTTGGGCTCCACAGATATCTACTCGAAAAGAGCTTTTCAACGATAGGTAAATTGCATAATCTGACACACGGTTTGAGAGTTATGGTCATTTCAATTTGCTGCCCCTAAAAAATCCGGGAATAATTGTGCAATTAAGGAAACTTCTATGTTTGGCGTGCAATGGAGTGTGTGGGACCCATGTTGGATGTCCAATGCACGCTTGGACTCTTTCTTTGCTTGCTTATTTGATTCCCTTTCCATCTTTCAGATTTTCCAATCTTTCCAACTCCACCGAGATGTCAAGATATGTGGGCCCACCATGAAGCGTGTCCCGCCTTTGATATCTCTCAAATTTCACCAATGCAAGTCCCACTCTTGATTTCTCCTACAAAAATAAAAATAAATGATGTCAATAATAATCAAGTGTGAGGAATCTAGATGGACTATGCATGGACCCTACATGCCTACTTAATGCGCCGAAAATACCTAACTTTCCAAAAATAGCACATGGCGTCAAAATTAGAAGGTATGCATTAGTGAAGCCAAAACAACTAATTTTTGGGTGATGAATGAGATGAAAATCCCTAATTTCACAAAAGTCATGCAATGTAATGAACTTTGACCAAATTCGACTAAGATTCCAACTTTGATGCTCAAATGCATGAAATCATGAAATTAAGTGTAATTCTATGCAATTAACCTAATTAAGTCCACAAATGCATATGAAATGATGAATGAAAGCTACAATTTTGTGGACTTATCACGACACCCTTGTAAGACAAAGTCTTTAGCTTTCTCGGAAAATCAGGAACTTTGCTCTCTGTTTTGCACGGCTTCTCGTCAAGCTTTCTGTAGGGAAATCATGTCGAGAATTGTACAAAAATACTAAAAAAAAAAATTGCCAAAGAAGAAAAAAATAAAAAAAAAACCACGAAAAATGCGACCAAAAGGGGGTCATTGTGATCATGGCCCTTGGTCGCCAGCGACCATGTGTGCATGGTCTCCGGCGACCCTGGAAATCCGGGTCGCCGGATTTCGCCAAAAACCCATCTTTTAGGTCTTTTGCCCGTTTCATGTAATTGATGAAGGATTGTATTTTTATAAAGCAGTTAAATAGGAACAACCAAATGTGAAATTCCAAAATTGACCATCGAATAAACTCACCTTGAAAGGAAATTAAATAATATAAAAATGGAAAATGAATACGTAGCCATCACCCTAGTAACTCAATACCTAAGAAAGTCAATGTCCCACTACATCTCCACCTTTTATTTTTTCACTTCTTACCTCTTTAATAATCCTTTGGAGGAGCTTATTTCACCACAGATTTCCGTGTATTCAATTTCTATGTATTTTATCAGAAAAATAGGTATAGACCCTTGGGTTATCAATCTTATTAGTAAATCATTCATGTTCTCGTTGGGTTCGTACTTGCTATTGATAGACCCAATCTGGAGTCAACTCATTGCACTCTAACATGCTAGCCTAAACCGAACCTGGTAATTCTGTGGTCAGATTGATCCCTTTTAACTCCTAGTTGGATTTTGGTACACATTTTCAGCCTCATATGTCAACAACAGAAGAGGTTCAGGTTTGGGTTGGGCCTATACAAGTTATATCCAATCAAGGCTGCCCGCCCGGCCAGACCCTACGACCTATGGTCAATAAACATAAGCCTACTTATAGTTTCTTCAGTGCCTCTTATTTACATCTTGGGGTCCTTGAAATGGATGGTATGTGACATATGTCAATACATTTTACATACAATCTGGGCCCATAAAGACCTAGCAAAGCCTCTTTTGTAACAGATAGCAATCAACCTCTGAAGGACGTGGGATAATAGTAGACCTCTGATTACCCTTCATGGTGATGTGTTTCTGATGAGGACTCCAACCTCATCAAGGCAAATTTGAAGGGACTTGTGAAGTTATATTCCTTGTGAAGTGCACATTTTCTATTTCTAGATAGTGTATCTTCTGATCTTGATCCATGAAAAAGAGGTTTTGGATCCTCAATTGGGTTTATGGCCTTATAGATACTTAATCCCTGCATCAAATGGGTCAAAAGTTTTGAAAACCGATCCACGCGGCTCACCTACTTCCAACACTTATATCAATTTTGAGAGAGCAAGAAAAGGGATGAAGATTGTAATCGTGCTCGTGAGTTCTTCCGAAAAAAAATAAAATAAAACCCATCGTTTTTTATTTCTTCCACCAGCGGGACGAGATTTTTGGAATTGCCCTAGTAGAATCAAGATTTAGGATGGTGAATATACCAACCAAACACAGTTCTCTCGGATTTATCCCATGGAAACATGGGAACGGTCCGTTGGCATGATACCAAACAGGACCTAAATTAACTTTTGAACGAGCCTGAGCATGAAATGATTCGAGGTCTCGGGAGAAAACTAAACTAATAAGGAAATTATGACTATGTCCCTAGTCAAGAGAAATGTAATGAAATGAGGGGTTTTGTGGCATAGAATGACTTCGGGCTAAACATAAAAGTTGCAGTTTTTTACAAAAAGCTCCTTATATTTTTATAAAACCTCGAAAACACCCCTATAGTTTTGTTTTTACTTAAGCATCCTATCACACCCCAAAACCAGTCTCCTGCAGCGGCCCAACCTCGGGGAGTGTGAGTTTGGGATTTAGTAACAATTTGTGTTTCCCCAGGATCCGCTCATTTGAGGAATACAAAATCCCAACACAACATGCATATTTTCGCCGAAGCTTACGTGGTATTGCGAACCCGGAGCCCGTGGCCATCGGATTCCACATCACACTCAACCGCTAGCACATGCCCATATCAGACGGTAACAAACCATCATAACCAAGTACATAGTTGACAGTAAGAGGCTAATTTATTTCCCACATATTCAAGTTACAAATTAGTAATGTGTATTAATTAAAACCCCAAATAAAAGGGTAATAAAAGCCATATAAATAACAAGCTAAATAAAATACTACCCCCCAAATATGACGTAGCTCTAATGTCAAACTCAATGTCTACATGACATCGCCGACTCTACAAACCTACAAACTTATGGCTCCACAGCCAACACATGCACTCAGCTCGGGGCGAAGAATCTGCTACCTAGAGCACCAAACGAACAGGGCAGACACGACGGTTTCGCAAGTGGCTGAAGAGATATAAACATAATAATAATTTATAAATATGTCAATTAATAAAAACAAGTGATAAATCATGTTATTTGATCAAAAGATGCATATATTTACAACTTGTATAAAACGGGAATATCTGACAAAACATGTATTTAAATAAGGGTCGCGAGTGAATGTGAAATACCTTTACCACATGATGTGCATATAAAACATGGCGTGGTCTCAAACTGAAATCTTCAAGTAAAACATGTATGAATCAAGCTAACATAATGGGGCATAAGCCGGGTGATAAAACAGACTAGAAAACGAAGTCGAACTGATAGCGAAGCACGCTGACAGATTGGCAACCACACGAGCTAAATTCTTCATCACCGAAGTGACAGAGCATGCTAAGCATATATACATAGTCTCTGGCACACGAGGTAAGATAAGCACTCTAAGCATAATACATAGTCTCCGGCTTACGAGGTGACAGGAGTACTCTAGGCATAATACATAATCTCCAGCACACGAGATGACAGGAGCACTCTAGGGACTAGTATAGCTGGCCATCACACTAGGCACCAGCCGCGGAACCGGGCACATAACATGCTAAGGAAACCCAAGCTACAGTTGGCTAAGAGATTGATTAGGACCCCAAGCCGGTGGATCAAGCAGACAAGGTGGCCCAAGCTGAGTGGTGCCGACACACAAATCAAATGCCCACGAACACAAAAAATATGGTGAGGAACTACTCAAACAGGCCAAGTCAAAGCACACACATACTAATGTAAGAGTAGTCCTACCAAAATACACATAAAAGCTCAATGGAACACACGGACTTACAAAACTAATCATTTTGGTTAAAACAAGCTAAATATTGAAACTAGTTATTTTTAGTCAAAATGAGCTAAGATAGCCCAAAGCTGATTGTTTTTGGTCGAAATGAACCAAATAACCCAAAATTGATTGTTTTAGTCAAAACCAAGTAAAATAATCCAAAACTGATTATTTTTAGTCAAAAATGGGCAAAATAACTAAAAGTGAATGTTTCTAGGCAACACGAGTAAAATAGAATGAAAGATGGGCTTTCCAAATGTATGCCAGACCACACATTGAGGCTTCAAGACTTAGTTCAATGCGTATAAGACACTCGTATGTCAATCGTTTTTTTTTTTGGTTTAGTACGCCCGAAGATCATAGACATTTCGGGTGTCACGCACACATTGATAATTCAATGGTCCTCAATATACTTCCGGGTTGAGATTTTCCCCATTATAACCCCATACATCCCTTCCTATATCATACCCTTAAGATAGGACTTGAAAACATCCCCCTCTTCCTATAGGAACCTTTTTCCAAGCTCCACACATGAGTCAGGCCCAAAAGGGGGTGCGCTGGACCGGGCCTGTGTGCGCTCGAGCGGCCTAAGTGCACTCTAGCGAACCTACACTGAACGAGTGGGGGAGTGGTGTCGCGACCCCGAACCGGGGCCCGAGGACCGCGACGGGGTGTGGTGTTGGAAATGAACCACCCCTGGATAATAATTAAACATTTCTTAATTTCCCACAGGTTTCCGCGGTGAGGATTCCACATACACTCATAGAACATTTATATAGGTGCGGAAGCGTGTAGCAAATCAAACTCTTAATCCATTCTCATCAAATAAGACTAATGATACACAATTGTGACATGATGTCAGAGTGAGCAATGATCTCATTAGCATTCCCAAAATATTAAGTTAGAGTTTAAACAAGAGAACAAGTTAATTAACATTCCCCAAAAATACTGGCCAACAAAGGCCAGTACAACCAAAGTATAAATCAATGACATCCCAAAATGTTCGCAGCTCAAAGCTAAACCCAATGTCTACATGACATTGTCAGCTTGCCACTCCACTAGACGTTGCGGTTCACCGACCGCCTCCTCTGGCTCCTCCTCAAAGGCAAAGACGGGAGCTGGACCTGAGTACCACAAAAATGGGTCAGACACGACGGTCTGGCAGGTGGGTGAATAGATAATACCAATAAAGAAATCAAAGCATTTCATAGACATAACGAAAACTATCGTAAAAACAGGATGCATAGTTCATTTAAAGTACAGATGCAGTATAAATCATGTGGGGTATTCAAGGTACAGGAACTGACTAGATGGCAACCACACTAGAGCTAAATCCTCTCCATCACTAAGGTGATGAGAGCACATTCAGTGCGTTGGGCTCGAACACACGAAGTGACGAGAACCAACATTATAAACATATACATATACATATAGCTAGGCAAGACCACGGCCGCGGAACCGGGTAACGGGACAAAACGGGATCCAAGTTGCAACTGGCGGGAGCACAAGGGGGAGGCCCAAGTCAGTTGATCAGACTGACAAGGACGTCCAAGCTTAGTGGTGCCGACTCATAGGTTACATGAGAAATCAAAACATATACAAAACATACCAGTATAAAACATTCGGGAAGGCGGGGCATGGTGCTCATAGGCACACATTTCATGTTATTATCTGTTCATGCATAAACGGGCTGGCAGGACATATCCAGTGTATAAATCAAAATTTGAGATAAAACAATGCAATGAATCCTTATATCATTAGGGATTATATATTGGGGCATCCATATTCAAACGACATGTATAAGGATCTTGTATATCTATATTACCCTTACTATGGTACTCGAATGATAGAGGACATACTAAGTTTCCTTATGCACGTTGATGAATCTAAAAGTCCCAATACCTTTTCCGAAATGGTGTTTCTTTCTATGTCAATCTCCTTATGTCATCCCCTGGGTCTTTCCAAGGTGGTAGGGCATCAGAACAACCCATCCAATCCTTTAAATACCATATCTGAAACCAATAGAAAAGACTCAGGAATTCTGGGTAAAACTCGGTCACCTGTCGGTCAGCTGGCGGTTAGCCGCCGATGTGATCGGCGGTTAGCCGCTGACTGACCGCGGGGCTGACCGCGGTTCACCCTGCTAAAATGTAGCATTCTGTGTTTCTAACCGCGCATCTCGGCTACCTAGCGGTCACATGGTTTTTGGATTGGCGGTTAGCCGCGAGCTGACCGCGCGGCTGACCGCGGTTCGCCTGTCAAAATACAGCATTCTGTGTTTCTAACCGCATCTGGGTCGGCTAGCCGCCGGTCACCTGTCGGCTAGCCGCCGAGGTGACCGCCTGCTGACCGCCCAGCTGCGGGAACTACACATCAGGTGCAGATTTCAGTGCTTTCTTTCCCCAAACTATTTCACCTCAACTCCAACCCTTTCCTAACATGAAATAGATCCATTCCCTTCCATTCAACATTTAATTCTTTCCACCAACCGCCCTTTTCATCAATGCATTTATTTCTTCTACCAATGCAAATCTCATTCAAGAAGTCATACTAACCCAAAATAAACTTTCATGAATGCATGCATATATTCTCATAGAACTAACTAAGAGAAACCATGACAATAAATACATTTCCAAAAGCATTATAAACATAATGAATCAAATGAAATAGGAATAGTAAAAATCCACATTTTCAACAAAATAAGAACTTATTCAAATCGAATCCATTCATCCACTTGCCTTGGTCTCCAAGTATGCTAGTCAAGCTCTAATCCTTCTATCAAGCTCTAAATCTACAATCCACACAAAAATCCCCAAATACAATCATTACAACCCTAGAATGTCAAAACCAAGAAATAGATGGAGATAGCTTCCAATAATCAAGGTGAAGCACCTCCTAGGCTAGATGAACATACAATCAAGAGATGAGAAGAAGAACTTACATGAAGAGTCCTCTAATGGCAAGAGTTTGCTCAAAAGATAGCTTGGAATGGGAGGCTCTCTCCACAAATGGTATCAAGATGAAGCTCTCATGGAGGGGAAGAAGATTACCACCTCCATTTTGCCTTTAGCAATAGATTTGAGAGAGATTGAGAGATGGAGAAGCAAGGAGCAAGAAGAAAACCCTAGGCTGGGCTGGAATTCTCTATTTCTCAAGAAGTTGCAAGAAGAGGAAGAGAGGGGAAAGGACTCCTCCTTATATAGAAAATGGCAAGGGGCCCCACAACTTAAAAGTCCAATCGAGCTAAAACATCAATCTACGGGCTTCGGATGGATTCGACGAAGAAGGAAGAATTGATCGTCGAAATTTCTACTTTCCAAAAAGTATATATTTTACGAGTTTCGGAGACATTGAAATTAGTGTCCAGATTTTGTGTAAAAAGACTGTTTTACCCCTATCAATGGCAAAGTAGGGTTTAGAGGTCTCGAATGGAAACGGAGCAAATACAAAAGTTGTCGGGAATCATAAAATACATAAAACGGAGTAATTTACAGATTTCCAGAATTATAACTAAATCCCAAAATTAATCAAGACACAATAAAAAGGAACCCCCAAAGGGCCCCACTAGATCACAAGAGTTCCCAAAATTATTCAAAGCTATAAAAAGCTATTCTAATCCAGATTTACTCAATTTCCACTAATCACACTTATAGCTAAAACGCGTCTTAATTAACACTAAAAGGAAACTCTCGGGGCGGGGTCTTACATCCTCCACCCCTTAGGGCATTTGGTCCACCAAATGAAATAAAATAACTAACCTCGGATAGTAGATGCGGATACTTCTTCTGAACTTGACCCCGTAATTCCCACGTTGCCTCTTCAGGTCCGTGATTTTCCCAAAGCACTTTCACCCATTGTATAGTCCTTGTCCTCAGTTCCTGTTCTTTCGTATCGATGATCTGAATAGGCTTCTCGACATAGGTGGCATCTTCTCTGATCTCCAATGGTTCATGACGGAGTACATGTGACGGGTCGGGGACGTACTTTTTCAACATAGACACATGGAACACGTTGTGTACGCCGGAAAGCTCAGGTGGTAAGGCCAATCTGTAAGCCACGTCACCAATCTTGCTCACGATATCATAGGGTCCAATGTATCGCCGAGATAATTTGCCTTTCTGTCCGAATCTCAAAGTTCCTCTAGTAGGTGACACCTTCAAGAAAACCTTATCTCCTTCCTTAAAATGTAAGTCCCTTCGATGAGAGTCTGCATAACTCTTCTGTCTACTCCGGGCTACCTTCAGACGTTCTTGGATCAACTTGACTTTGTCACTGGTTTCACTCACCATAGTCGGTCCATGAAAACTGCGAATACCTACTTCTTCCCAACAAACTGGAGTTCTACATCTCCTACCATACAATGCCTCAAAAGGCGCCATCCCAATGCTCGAATGATAACTGTTGTTGTAGGCGAATTCGCAAAGCGGTAGGGTCTCATCCCATTGAGTCTTGAAATCTAGTACACACGCTCGAAGCATATCTTCAAGGGTCTGAATTGTTCTTTCCGACTGACCATCTGTTTGTGGGTGATACGCTGTGCTGAACTGAAGCTTTGTTCCCATAGACTCATGCAAAGTCTTCCAGAATCTCGAGACGAATCTGCTATCTCTATCCGAAGTAATGGAGACTGGCTGTCCATGACGGCTGACAATCTCGTTGACAAACAACTCTGCGAGAGGTAACATATGCATTTTCTCTCCGGTCTTCATAGGAATAAAATGAGCTGATTTGGTAAGACGGTCCACAATGACCCATATGGAGTTGTTCCCTTTTCTGGTCCTTGGCAATCCCGAGATGAAATCCATGGTGATATGTTCCCACTTCCATTCTGGGATCTCTAATGGCTGCAATAACCCTGGAGGTCTCTGATGCTCTGCCTTCACCAACTGACACGTCATACATCGGGAAACGAAAGCTGCTATTTTCCTCTTCATGTTGTTCCACCAAAATCTGCCCTTCAAGTTCTGATACATCTTCGTGCTACCCGGATGCATAGAGTACTTCGTACTGTGCGCCTCTGCCATAATTTCATTCTTCAAATCTTCAATGTTGGGCACGCATAGACGATCACGATAGAATAAGACTCCATCTACGATACGGAAATCAGGACGTTCTGCTATGTGCTCTGAAATCTTGGCCAACTCTGGATCTTGCAATTGGTTGTCCTTGATCTTCCGAATGAACGAGGGTTCAGACACTGACATGTTGGCTAACATCACTCCCTCGCTTAGGGGCTGAAAATCTACCCCCAACTCTTCAAATTGCTGAAAGAAGCACGTAACTCTTAGGCTTGCCACACTTGCTGACTTCCTACTCAAGGCATCGGCTACTACATTTGCCTTTCCCGGGTGGTACTTGATCGGAAAATCATAATCTTTGATATATTCCATCCATCTTCTTTGTCTCATATTCAACTCCTTCTGAGAGAACAAATACTGTAAGCTGCGGTGATCGGAGTGGACTTCGAATTTCTCTCCGTAGAGGTAATGTCTCCACATCTTTAGTGCAAAAACGACCGCTGCTAATTCCAGGTCATGCATTGCATAGTTCTTCTCGTGGTCCTTCAACTGACGGGATCCATAAGCAACGACTTTTCTATCTTGCATCAACACACAACCGAGTCCCATATTCGACGCATCTGTAAAAATGGTGTAACCGCCGCTCCCGGATGGTAAAGTAAGGACGGGTGCTGATGTTAATCTCTTTTTCAACTCTTGGAAGCTGGTCTCACACTGGTTTGTCCACACATAAGGTGCATTCTTCTTGGTCAACTTCGTCAATGAAGCTGCAATCGACGAAAATCCTTGCACAAATCTTCGATAGTAACCCGCCAATCCAAGAAAACTTCTGATTTCTGACGCATTCTTCGGTCTTTCCCACTTCACAACTGCATCTATCTTGGCTGGGTCCACTGATAATCCTTCTTTGGAAATGATATGACCTAAAAATGCGACTTCCTCAAGCCAAAAATCGCACTTAGAGAGCTTCGCATACAATTGATTGTCTCTTAGGAGTTGCAATGCTATCCTCAAATGCTCTTCGTGTTCTTCTCTAGACTTAGAGTATACCAAAATGTCATCAATAAACACCACTGTGAATTGGTCTAAGTACTCAGTGAATATTTTGTTCATCAAAGCCATGAATACTGCTGGTGCATTCGTCAGTCCAAATGGCATCACTAGAAACTCATAGTGTCCATATCTCGTCCGGAACGCCGTCTTCGATACATCTAAATCTCTAACTCTCAGCTGATGATAACCGGATCTTAGATCGATCTTCGAAAAGTAAGAAGCACCTTGCAATTGGTCAAACAATTCATCTATCCTTGGCAATGGATACTTGTTCTTGATGGTAGCTTGGTTCAATTTCCGGTAATCAATACACATTCTCATGGAACCGTCTTTCTTCTTGACGAATAAAACTGGAGCTCCCCAAGGTGAGACGCTCGGTCTAATAAAACCTTTATCCAACAATTCTTGCAACTGAATCTTCAACTCTCCTAATTCAGCTGGAGCCATTCTGTATGGTGCGATAGATATCGGAGCGGTCCCCGGTAACAATTCGATGGTGAAGTCAATCTCCTTAACAGGTGGTAAACCTGGGATTTCTTCTGGAAAAATGTCTGGGAATTCTCAAACAATTGGAATCTCCTCCACCCCTTGGGACCGTTTATCCTTCGTGATAAACACTAAATAGCATTCACATCCACTTCTCACTAGTCTATCAGCCTTCAATGCTGAGACGAATCTTGGACAAGAATTCTTCTTTTCCCCATGGAACAAAACGCCTGCTGGGGTTTCCTCTAATTTGAACGTGAGGGTCTTATGGAAACAGTCCATCGTAGCATGGTACCCTGCTAACCAATCCATTCCTAGAATGACATCGAAATCATACATCTCCAACAAAATGAGATTCGCCGGTAACACCACATCTCCTATCTTAATAGCACATCTAGGATAATATTTCCTACACACAACTTGTTTGCCTACTGGGGTGGACACCGTCAATACATACTCAAGTTCTCTAACAGGCATATCAATCAACTTAGAAAATTTTGGAGACAAGAAGGAGTGCGTAGAGCCAGGGTCAAACAAAATCTTAGCTTCAAATCCACAAACTAGGAGTGTACCTTCCACCACGTTATCTGCTGCCTCTGCATCAGCTTGGTTAATTGCATACACTTGTCCTCGCTGCTGAGGCCTATTCTGAGCCTGTTGCTGCCTTCCTTGCTGTGCATTCCTATTCTGCTGAAGAGAACGCTGATTCTGATTCTGTCCTTGCTGACGAGCTTGATGCTGCTGTGGAGGTCTGTACTGTTGCTGCGGAGCCTGCTGCTAGAGTGGCCTGGGCTGGTTCTGTACCGCTAATGCAGTCTGAGGTGGTGCCTGGCGCTGTGTTCCTTGTTGCTGCTGGTTCTGTCTGTTGTTACCTTGCCCAGCTTGTCTTCGGCAGTCTTTGAGCTGGTGTGCCATGGATCCACATCTGAAGCATGCTCCCGTAATCGTACGGCATTGAGCACTCTCGTGGTTCTTACCACAGTGAACGCAAACTAGAGCATTCTGCACGTTTTGTTCATGCCTCGGTCGTTTGTTCTGATGATTCCTTGGTGGGTGATTCTGTTGGTGAGCTGGTGCCTTTCCTTGGATCTTGAGGATCTTGTTGTTCAGGTTCTCGAATTTGTAGGCTCTTCTCACAGCTTCTTCAAAAGTGATAGGTGGTACAACACCCGTGGCATCCCTTTCAATGATCGGGTTAAGTCCTTCAAGGAACTTCGCTATCTTTTTCTCCACAGTGTCAATCGACTCGAGGGCATATCGAGACAACCTTTCGAACTTCGTGAGGTACTCTTGCACGGTCGTGTTACCTTGTACGAGCTGCTGGAATTCAATGGCCTTTTGCCTCTTCACATGTGTCGGTACATACTTGTCACCGAATTGTCTCTTGAAACTTGTCCAAGCCTCTGCGTCTGCTATGGTCCTATACCCAGCCTTGATTGTTTTCCACCATATATCTGCTAGGCCAGTGAACATGGAAGCGGTGAGTTGCACTTGCTGTCTACCGGTACATCTAAATATCTCGAAGATGTTCTCCGTATGCTCCAACCAGTCGTCTGCAACTAATGGGTCCTCATGCCCAGTGAACTCCTTGGGACCCCTCTTCCTAAACTTTTCATACAACGCATTGGGATCATGTTCCCTATTGTTAATAACAATCTGGGTGCCTAGAGGTTGCGCTGGTGCCGGTTCAGGTCTCCTTTCTAACACTTCTAACAACTGCCTTTGCATCGTAGCCATCTCCCTAGCATGCTCTTCATCCTTTTTGGCCATTTGTTCTTGCAATCTTGCCTGATTTTCATTGGCTTAACGTTGCTGGTCAAGCATGGCTTGCATCATCTGTTGAAATTGATTCTGCATGTTTGGATCCGGAGTACCGTTTCCTAGTAGCCCGGTGTGTTCACTATTGCTTGCGGTGGGATTGTCGGTTACGGGTCTTTTTCGAGGTGGCATATCACTGTAAAACAAATTGTTAGCACAAAAAGTCATATAAGGGTTACACATTGCTCACACGAGTCTAACTAGCGAAAAGTCTAACGAAAAGTCTAACGGATCCTCGCCACGTCCTTAGGATTTCTAGTTTCTTTTAATTGCCTGAAACACGTCTGGCTCTGATACCAGTCTGTCGCGACCCCGAACCGGGGCCCGAGGACCGCGACGGGGTGTGGTGTTGGAAATGAACCACCCCTGGATAATAATTAAACATTTCTTAATTTCCCACAGGTTTCCGTGGTGAGGATTCCACATACACTCATAGAACATTTATATAGGTGCGGAAGCGTGTAGCAAATCAAACTCTTAATCCATTCTCATCAAATAAGACTAATGATACACAATTGTGACATGATGTCAGAGTGAGCAATGATCTCATTAGCATTCCCAAAATATTAAGTTAGAGTTTAAACAAGAGAACAAGTTAATTAACATTCCCCAAAAATACTGGCCAACAAAGGCCAGTACAACCAAAGTATAAATCAATGACATCCCAAAATGTTCGCAGCTCAAAGCTAAACCCAATGTCTACATGACATTGTCAGCTTGCCACTCCACTAGACGTTGCGGTTCACCGACCGCCCCCTCTGGCTCCTCCTCAAAGGCAAAGACGGGAGCTGGACCTGAGTACCACAAAAATGGTTCAGACATGACGGTCTGGCAGGTGGGTGAATAGATAATACCAATAAAGAAATCAAAGCATTTCATAGACATAACGAAAACTATCGTAAAAACAGGATGCATAGTTCATTTAAAGTACAGATGCAGTATAAATCATGTGGGGTATTCAAGGTACAGGAACTGACTAGATGGCAACCACACTAGAGCTAAATCCTCTCCATCACTAAGGTGATGAGAGCACATTCAGTGCGTTGGGCTCGAACACACGAAGTGACGAGAACCAACATTATAAACATATACATATACATATAGCTAGGCAAGACCACGGCCGCGGAACCGGGTAACGGGACAAAACGGGATCCAAGTTGCAACTGGCGGGAGCACAAGGGGGAGGCCCAAGTCAGTTGATCAGACTGACAAGGACGTCCAAGCTTAGTGGTGCCGACTCATAGGTTACATGAGAAATCAAAACATATACAAAACATACCAGTATAAAACATTCGGGAAGGCGGGGCATGGTGCTCATAGGCACACATTTCATGTTATTATCTGTTCATGCATAAACGGGCTGGCAGGACATATCCAGTGTATAAATCAAAATTTGAGATAAAACAATGCAATGAATCCTTATATCATTAGGGATTATATATTGGGGCATCCATATTCAAACGACATGTATAAGGATCTTGTATATCTATATTACCCTTACTATGGTACTCGAATGATAGAGGACATACTAAGTTTCCTTATGCACGTTGATGAATCTAAAAGTCCCAATACCTTTTCCGAAATGGTGTTTCTTTCTATGTCAATCTCCTTATGTCATCCCCTGGGTCTTTCCAAGGTGGTAGGGCATCAGAACAACCCATCCAATCCTTTAAATACCATATCTGAAACCAATAGAAAAGACTCAGGAATTCTGGGTAAAACTCGGTCACCTGTCGGTCAGCTGGCGGTTAGCCGCCGATGTGATCGGCGGTTAGCCGCTGACTGACCGCGGGGCTGACCGCGGTTCACCCTGCTAAAATGTAGCATTCTGTGTTTCTAACCGCGCATCTCGGCTACCTAGCGGTCACATGGTTTTTGGATTGGCGGTTAGCCGCGAGCTGACCGCGCGGCTGACCGCGGTTCGCCTGTCAAAATACAGCATTCTGTGTTTCTAACCGCATCTGGGTCGGCTAGCCGCCGGTCACCTGTCGGCTAGCCGCCGAGGTGACCGCCTGCTGACCGCCCAGCTGCGGGAACTACACATCAGGTGCAGATTTCAGTGCTTTCTTTCCCCAAACTATTTCACCTCAACTCCAACCCTTTCCTAACATGAAATAGATCCATTCCCTTCCATTCAACATTTAATTCTTTCCGCCAACCACCCTTTTCATCAATGCATTTATTTCTTCTACCAATGCAAATCTCATTCAAGAAGTCATACTAACCCAAAATAAACTTTCATGAATGCATGCATATATTCTCATAGAACTAACTAAGAGAAACCATGACAATAAATACATTTCCAAAAGCATTATAAACATAATGAATCAAATGAAATAGGAATAGTAAAAATCCACATTTTCAACAAAATAAGAACTTATTCAAATCGAATCCATTCATCCACTTGCCTTGGTCTCCAAGTATGCTAGTCAAGCTCTAATCCTTCTATCAGGCTCTAAATCTACAATCCACACAAAAATCCCCAAATACAATCATTACAACCCTAGAATGTCAAAACCAAGAAATAGATGGAGATAGCTTCCAATAATCAAGGTGAAGCACCTCCTAGGCTAGATGAACATACAATCAAGAGATGAGAAGAAGAACTTACATGAAGAGTCCTCTAATGGCAAGAGTTTGCTCAAAAGATAGCTTGGAATGGGAGGCTCTCTTCACAAATGGTATCAAGATGAAGCTCTCATAGAGGGGAAGAAGATTACCACCTCCATTTTGCCTTTAGCAATAGATTTGAGAGAGATTGAGAGATGGAGAAGCAAGGAGCAAGAAGAAAACCCTAGGCTGGGCTGGAATTCTCTATTTCTCAAGAAGTTGCAAGAAGAGGAAGAGAGGGGAAAGGACTCCTCCTTATATAGAAAATGGCAAGGGGCCCCACAACTTAAAAGTCCAATCGAGCTAAAACATCAATCTACGGGCTTCGGATGGATTCGACGAAGAAGGAAGAATTGATCGTCGAAATTTCTACTTTCCAAAAAGTATATATTTTACGAGTTTCGGAGACATTGAAATTAGTGTCCAGATTTTGTGTAAAAAGACTGTTTTACCCCTATCAATGGCAAAGTAGGGTTTAGAGGTCTCGAATGGAAACGGAGCAAATACAAAAGTTGTCGGGAATCATAAAATACATAAAACGGAGTAATTTACAGATTTCCAGAATTATAACTAAACCCCAAAATTAATCAAGACATAATAAAAAGGAACCCCCAAAGGGCCCCACTAGATCACAAGAGTTCCCGAAATTATTCAAAGCTATAAAAAGCTATTCTAATCCAGATTTACTCAATTTCCACTAATCACACTTATAGCTAAAACGCGTCTTAATTAACACTAAAAGGAAACTCTCGGGGCGGGGTCTGACAAGTGGCAAGCGGAATGCATGCTCGCTCGAGCAGCCCATGTCTGCTTGAGCAGACAGCGGGTCTGCTGCCTTCGAGCGACAGACAGAATGCTTACGTGCTCGAGCGGCCAAAGTCCGCACGAGCGGGCAGCCATTTTGCCTGCCTCGAGAATGCCTACTTCCTCCTCTTTCTTGTCCTTCTCAAAACCACTTTTCCTGCATACAAAAAGGCCTCCTTGCCCTCCCCATAAGCACCATCCAATCTTCCCCCATACACACCAGAACATCACTCACCATCCTTCTTCATTTCCAACAAAATTCATCATACATGTAGAACATTTAGACATAAAATCACGTTAAGCAAAAATGAACTTTTAATATTTCAAATAGACTCAAATAAGAGAGAGAGAACTGATTAAGCATGTATTTACCAAGCTAATGAGAACCGTAGTAAGAATTTCAAAATAAATGAAGCCATGAAAAACACTACAAATAAGTGAAAGAAAAATCAAGAAATCTTCTACGGAAGAGTTAGCATTCAAATTAATCAATTCAACCATTTGCCTTGGTCTCCAAAGGAACTAATTAACCTTCAAACACACCTCCAAGTCCACAATATACAAGCTACACAAAAACCCCAAAATACACCCATTTAGAACCCTAAATAGCCAACACAATGAGAAAGAAAGAGAGGGCTTGCAATAATGGAGGTGAAGACTCTCTAGGGCTAGAAAAAACACAAATCTAGGAGATGGAGATGATTGCTTACTTGGAAGAGCTTCAAATGGCCAAAGCTTGCTAAAAAAGAACCCTAGTGTGGCTGGATTTCTCTTCAAAATGCATCAATGGAGTGCTTTCATGGTGAGAAAGAAGAAGATGAGGTCTTATTCTCCATTTGGGCAAGATTGAAGTGGATTGGAAGAGGAGAAGCAAGAAGAAGAGGAAAGGAAACCCTAGCTTGACTGAACCTTTTTCTCCTACAACAAACATGAGAAGAAAAGGGAAAGGGAAAAGAGCTCCTCTTATATAAGAAGTGAAGGTGGGTCCCACAACTAACAAGACTTGTCGGGCCTCAGATGGGTTCAACGAAGAAGAGAAAAACGCTTGTAAAAAAGTCTATTTTTTAAAAGTATAATTTTGACATGGTTATTAGATTTCGAAATTTGGGTCCATATTCAATGTGAAAAGACCGATTTGCCCACAGGGCTGGAAAAACTAGTTTTCGGAGCTTCGAATGGGTATGGAGTGAACACGAAAGTTGTAGGAAACAATGAGATTAGTCAAACGAAGCCGAAATGGGAATTTTTGGGAATCACAAAGAACCTCCCCACACTGACCACCCAAAACATATAGGACCCTATGGTCACAAACTACGTTCACTGGCTCTCAAAGCTCCCCAAAGCTATGAAAAACCATTCTAATTCACAAACTCAACAAAACCACTACTAATCCCACTTAGAGCACTAATCCACAACTTAATCAACACTAATCCCAGAAATTAGGGGTCGGGGTCTTACACATCCCTTGACTAACAGTCAAAGTCAAGGAAAATAAACTGGCCGTTTCCACTCTTCCCTTTTTCCTTTTTATTATGCTTACCATTTTACCATTGCATTTATTTAAACATTCAAATGATTGTTTTAACCTTCTCTTCTTTATCATATCTAAAAGAGGAAGTACTAAAAATACGATATGCAAATAACAAATAGCATCAATGCACAACCCTCTTCTCCCTACTCGACATCATGATTCATCACTTTCGCCCCTTTTTTTAATTTTGCGAGAAGGAAAAATGAGCTATATAGTGAGTTGTCTACGATGAAGGGTCCCAAATGTCTTTCCATCACACTTCCTATGAACACATGATTACTAGTGGCAATGATTTGACAAACAGTTTTCCATGGAAGGAGGCTCCAAGTCCAATGTAAGTTGTTACTAACTATTGTTGAATATGCTTCGAAACAACAGCTGCTATCAAACTGAATTTAAATAAAACAGTAGTACCCGATTGTTAAAGGCTACAACTGTGATTTGTTGGCGGAAGACTAAGGGCAGCAATGGCAGCAGATCTATGCCCGAGGCACGTCTAATGACACGCTCTTTAGGACAATTCTACCCATTGGGATGAAACCTAGGTGCGAAGGTTCTCAGCAGAACCGCCCCCAGGATACAACGGCTTTCTAGTTCAAGTCCGATCACACTGTTGGCTTGAGCTATAGACTCCTTTTTCAGAATGCTCAGAGAGGAACAGAGAAGAAAAGCAGGGGAGAAATTAGTTTTCTGTATTTCTTAAATGATGACAGAGATGGACCTAATATATGGAGATTGGTATCCGTTGGCCCATTAATCCTCAACGTTCAAAACATTAAGCCCATTAATCCCACAACATTAAAGCAATTAAATCACAACATTAAAAACGTTTTAAACCACAATAAGCAAAACGTTTAAGTTTAAGTTTAAAAACAAAAAATGATTTTATGTATAGGAATAAATAAAATAAAATAATGGCAAAAGCTTGGCCCCTCTAGGCCAGGACTTGCACCCCCTGCGCGCGATATACACGCAAGATGCGTGTCACCGACGCACGCCCGGTTAAACGTTTTCTGGACCAGCCACCCCGGGTCAAGCCTGACTCTCGTGCGCGCATAGGGCTCGTGGAAAAATGCTCCAAAGGTCTTTAAAGTATATAGGAATGAAACAAAATATAAAGCCTTCGCAAGAGATGAGCTTTAGCAATGTGGGATGCTATGTTTTCTAATAGTCTACACTACCCATACAAAGCAAAGCACAAAAGGACAAAACATCTTTTCAAAAACACCTTTTGAATTTTTTGAAACACCCAAAAAGCTCAACAACTATATGTTGGAAGTAGGTGGGCCTCGTCGATAGATATTCAAAACTTTTGACCCCCTTGATGCAGGGATCAAATATCCATAAGGCTAAGAGCCCAAGCCCAAGATCTAAAATCCTAATCTCACGCATTAAGATCAAACATCCATCAAAAAGATAGATAAATAAACAATAAGCATAACTAGATCTACTAATTCTAATAGATAATAGATCTATACCTTTGGAGTTCGGTTGTTCTCTAATCGAGAACTTGATCTCTACGAAAGCTCTTTTCGCAAACTTTGAGAGAATGGTGGGATTTCCAAGTAGAAGAAAACCCTAGATCTCTAGTAGGAAACCAGAGGAGAGAGAGGAACTTGAAAGATTATTGTGTGTCAAGATCTTTAAGCCTCACCTCTTATTTATAGTTTTTGGCATACATCCTCTTAGACCAAGATTAGAAGTCTCACTTCTATTCTTAGTAAGTATCATACTCCTCATTTCCTTAAGAGCACTAATGAAATTAGTAATCTTCTCTTATTAGGGCTAGCATAGAGACCACCAGGGATTCCTTAAAATCTAGCTCCGACTAGGAATCTAGACCCCACATATCATGTGAACTCCGGACCTATAATTAATTGCAAATCAGTCCACTAATTAAATGCAATTGCACTCTTATCTTAGGAATAATTACAAAAAGACCCTAAACTCCCCAATTACTACAAGTAGGCCCCTCCATCAAATATATCCATGGATCTATTGGAAAAAATTTGTCTAACCAAATTAGATCCATCTCTTATTATCCTTGTGACCCAATTAATCATAGTAATCATCAGTACCGTCCAATTGACTCTTAATTGAGATGGGTGCGTACTCACTAATGATAAAATCCATTAATTGGCACAAAGGGATATTTATGGGGATAGATCCCATCTTGAGAATTATATGTTCCCATAGCCCCACTATCACTTACCCAAGACATCGAGGTGTTGACCTACAATTGGCCTTACTCATTGATGACTCAAAGTAAATGTATAATAGAAACATGAGTCTATTAATCTCTCATGATTAAGAGCCTATTGCTTGGGAATTATAAGAGCAGTCCTTTGATCAAAAGACAGATTTGTACAAGGTGCTACTCATGGTCCTTCAGTACATCCAATGTACCTGCACAATAATCCAAAGTCTTATACTCTGATGATCGAGACATATCACACAGACTATCTAGTAGTGATCATAGTGCTACAGCCTTATCAGATGAGATGCCCAATCTCATCACTGGCTGTGAATCAATTTAAGTATAAGATTTGTGATATATATCTCATGTATGTGGATTTTATCCAAAGACATGGATCGTATCTAATATACTTGTGGGCTCCTGTTCATCTCACAAACCATCATGTCACTTTGTATTAATCATGTGCAAACATAGAATAAAATATCATTCATCTCATGAATAAAGCATGAAAATATAAATTAATTAATGAAAATAAATCAATTTATCCATATTATCCACTGGATTGAGGTTATACAATCTAACACTATATTACATATATGAGAAATGGTTATATATATAGGTAATGGAAGCCATGTACTGGTTCCTCTACTCCCAGAGGCCAACCGTCGCGGTGATGCCGAAGACGATGTACTTGGGTGCGGAAGTGTGGATGTGGCGGATTTCTATTTGCTCTTCAACAACAAAGCTATCATGGGTTAACGTGTATTAAGCAATCCAATATGATTGCTACATTGTAAGATCCCAGTCCCACCTATAATATTTTATTATATTTATTAATAGAATATTACTATTATTTTAATTAAATGTATTTTAGTTATTTAAGTGGGTAGGAGTAAGTGGGGCACACGTTAGATTAGATGAGTGGATTGGTAAGTTGGGTTAGTGGGTAGATGACCTGACCCGTAGTATGACCCAATGACTTAAGCCCAAGAGTACCATTTTAACCTAATCCCTCTTTTAATGAAAGCACTTCTCTCCCCACTAATCTCTGCAACTCCTCCCGTAACTTCTTCGTCTTTTTCCTCTTTCAACTTCCCAAGCCATACCCGCTTTAGGATCCATCCATCAGAATCAAAATCAGAGGATACCAGCATTCTTTGTTCAATCTTCTTATCTCAGGTAACCACCTCCTCAAATCATTAGGAGTAAATCTATATTCTTAGGTTATTCTTAGGTTATCTTCTTATTCTTTCCAATGTTAGGTTTTGGGTAGGAATACCATAGATCTGTTCATCTGGGCATTTCTATCCCATCTCTTGTGTCAGATTGGTGTTAGGATCGCGATCGAGAGCCGTGGTAATCTCGGATTGGGTATTGGTTAGGATCTGTTGCTTTCTTTTTCAACCCCGGTAAAAAGGTAAGTACATTATCATAAGTTGTTATTGAATGCTTTATTGGATCTTTGATTCCTATCTAATGCATCTAGGTTTGTTTATTTGCCCTTTTTCAAATGATAATGATAGATTAGGGATTCTATATGGATATTTGGGATAATTGGTGATTTGGGTAATGGAATGTGGGTTTCATTATCTTTCTAATGAATGTGATTCATGTGGATTTGGATGGTTTGGTCTCTCTTTTGGAGAAAGGAGGAAAAATGGATGAAAAGGGGAAAACCCCAATTTCTGTGACTGCATGAACTTGGCCAACGTTTTGGACGTCGAACGTTCGAATGTTGCTCTTGAACGTTCGAACGTGCGAGTCCAGACTTGTCTGAGCCAAAGGGCAGCAGCATCAAACGTTCGAACGTGCCTCATGAACATTTGAACGTTTGAGTCCTTGCTTTTGAGCCAAAGACCCGAAGTGTTGAACGTTCGAACATTGGGTTCGTACGTTCGAACGTTCAGTGCACTTAAGCATTTTGTGATTCTCTTCAACTAATTTGGCTCTGATTCGTTGAAGGATTAATGGTATCATGTATGGGACTTCGTATGGATTTAATAACCTTAAATTATCTTCCTGGACTTGACATAAGAACCGTCTTTGGGCATACGGTATCTTATGGACGTAGGATTCAAATACTTGTTATGATTTTAATGAACTCTAGCGAGAAATGGTCAGTACATCTCTATTGGAAATCCTTCATTGGATCTATGCACCATGAATTGCGAGAGATGTAAAGTCCTTAGCTTACTAGCGTTATTATTGTGTGTTGATGGGTATATGAATATATGTCTAACCTTAGGATTGATTCGTACTATATCTTAACCTTTGTATTCTCGCATGCATATGTTGGTTTAGGTTAAGTATTCCTTTAGATGCATTCCCTATTATGTGTTATGGACTATGAAGTGACTTGGCAAATTATGTATGTTGATTTGAATATGATATGGAATGTGACATGGCCAGCACTTCATTTTGACTTAGGACTTTTGTGTCGGAGCTTTATTATTCAGGTCTATTATGCATATATGTTTCTGTTTATGTGGGTCATTTATGGATGACTGCAAATCATATGTGGATGGTTGATCACCGATATGTCCGGATCGCTTATAATCCGCTTTGAATATGAACAGGCTATCCTAATTTTGATCGGTTTATGACCACCGACGTAATGGACGGGCTCTCCCGATTATGTAGGGTTGACCACCTAAAACGGGGACACTTGTCTCCGTGTGAATTATATATTGCTCCATTTGGTGTCTTTTGGGATTGTGTTATACGTTCTTTCTTGTCATTATCTTTATCGTTGGTCATATCATCTCACTTGTCTTTACTCAACTTGATATCGTATTTTGATTTCGAATTATGATCATGTTCTTGCTATTTACTTTGTAATATTTGGTGCATAGGTACCGAGCCCTACTATAACGAGGAGACAGAGGAGGATCAAACGTTTCAAACGTTTGAGCCAACTGATGAACCCGAGTGGGATGCCGGAGACAATTTTGGAGCCTTCTGAGCCTGCATGAGAGTGAACGTCATTTTAGCAATTCTTTAGATGAACTTTCTTTAATGATAAAAATTTCCTTAGTAATTGTTTTATTCATTGTGCAACTTTAACTATTAATGTTTATTTGATTTTTGTGTTGAATAAAGCTTCCGTTGCATTTAATGAAATTTATTTTGACTCACCACAGTTTGGAATTTTATGTGGGTCCACTGTTGGAAGCTTGTGTTGTATTAAACACGGAAAACTTGAATTTGATTTATTTTTCACGTTTTCCCTTGATTCTTATTTTGGGGGATGTGACATGCATCCTAATCATCAATGATAAGGATCGCTGCCCCACTCCGGCACGGAATTCTCATCCAAATCTGAAAAAACTTCAGATCCTATTATTTTGGATTTCATCCTTTTGTATATAGCCGTACTTCCCATTCCTTATTGATTTTCTTTCTCTATTACTTTGGATTGCTTAGCAGTGTGCGATTTATGAGGGAGATGTGTTATTACAAGGAGAGATGGGAAAGATGTGAGAAGAAAAAAAAAATCAAAGAAAGGACATACCTCCATGTCTTTACATGGATCGTTTAAAGAAAAAGAACAAGAAACGGTGGGTAAGTTATCCACAGTTCTTCCTGTAACTATTGTCTTGCAAAAGAAGTTGTGACCGGTAACTTCATGTGCAAACTATTCTCAACCTAGGGTTAAAATGGTAAAAGCATAACAAAAAGGGCAGAGTGGAAACGGCCACTTTATTTTCCTTGACTTTAACCGTTAGGCAAGGGATGCTTAAGTAAAAATAAAAAGTACAGAGTGTTTCTGAGGTTTTACAAAAAAATAGAGGTCTTTTTGTAAAAAAACTCTAAAAATGTTATTCAAGCCAATTGTATCTATCTACTGAACACCGACAATAACTTTTTTGAAACTCCCAAAATACCCTTCATCTATCCCCAATATCACTCATAGGCCTTTCTAAGTAGTAGACTGGATCCGAAGCTCTCCAAGCTTTCCAAAACTCACGAATACCGGTCTAACCCATAAAATTCATCAATTAGAATCTAGGGAATTTTACAAAAAAAGTGTGCTAAAATTTGTATTAGCCTATTTTAAACAGAAATACACGTATATTCCTATTTTGGTGTTCGTACAGCCCACTTGGACGGTTTTACCTTTTTGCCGATGACATCGTCCGATTCCCCCTTATTTCCCATCTTAACCTTCGTTTCCCACTCTTGCCTCCCGCCTTTTTCATTCTTCCTCCCTCTTGTTGCCCTCTCCCTCTCTGCATGTCTTCTCCGGCCCCTCCTCTCTCCTTCCCTGTCACCTCCTCTCTCCTTCCCTATCGATTCCTCTCTCCTTTCGTCTCGCCTCCCTCTCTCCTTCCCTTGGCTCCCTACTCTCTCTTTCCCTCTTCCTCTCTATCTTCGCCGCAATCAGTGATTCCGCACGGACCATCTCACACCAGCAGCCAGCGATGCCCTCTAGTCGCCGTAGTTCATGGAGAAAATCTTGTATATGAAAGAGGGTTTCTAGCCAAAAGAGGTGAGAACTTGCATAATATCCATTTTTTGCATGCTGCAAGTGCATTTGAATGCCCTTGTTTTCCTTTTGAAAGTGTAGATTGCACTGCATTCAATGCTCTGTTTGTTTGAATGTATTTCTAAGAAGGGATTTATGCCCATTTGAAATCCAAAAACTTGAGCTGGAAGTAATGCTTGGCTTCTCCACCCTGTAGTTGTTCTTTAAGTCTGTCTGTAAGTCTTTCACATTCCTTATTCATGTCATACATTCATTACCGTTCTAGCTTATGCTACCAAAAAATGGATGAGAATCTATAAATTATTGAAGAAAATCCTCAATATTCAACATTGAGTGAAGGAGTGAGTCATTCTCATGTTTTATGCATCTCAATATAACTGGCACAATTTATTGCTGTTGGATACCAAAATTGGGTGAAGAAACTTAAAATTATAGTCAAAGAACAATTTCTTATTTTCTCAATAATCGAAATACATTCTCCATCGTGGGTCTTCCTGGTTGTTTATGCCTCTCAATACAACGTAACCATACATGCGTTGTTGGACACCGAACGTGGATGAAGAAAAGTAACCATACTTCTACTGTTACACATATGAGGAAGGCTTAGCAATAGTATGCCTCATGGTCATCAATGGCCTTGGAGATGGAACTTCTTTAGTAGTAGTATGTGGAAGAAGAGCAGCTACCTGCTGCCAATATGTTGCTTTAGAACTTGGAAATGAGTTGGCATGCCTTGGCACAGGCTCATGTTGGCTCTTTAACTTGATTTACTTATTTGAATATGGGCCTCGATGTCATATTCTTGACAGTTGTAGGTAAGCACCAATTTCCCAATATTCTGTCTCCTTAATATGATTGTATCGGGTTTGTAATGCACCCATGCATTTCTATGCGATAGTAATCTTTTCCTAAGATATATAGTAACTTTTTTGTTAAAATACGTGATAGGAATTTTGCATTGCATTGCTGTTCATTAATTTGAATATGATAAAGATATGGTTGCTATTTGAAATCATTTTTTATACTTGTTTTCTTTTTTTTGTTATGCTCTTTCTTGGAATGAGATTATGTATGAGAATGAATTTTTGTTATTTGCTAGAATGTTTAAGATAGATGAGTTTAGTCCGTATTTTTTTTTCCGTTGTTAAAATGACAGTGCATTCCTACAATCTCTAGTAATTAAGTGATTTATTGATTAATTACTTGACATAGGCACAGGGACCATAACAAATGGCATTCAAATGGGTTATGGATTTTAGCCTTGTGGTTTAATATATAAGTTCATGTTGTTCATGTTGTTCCCTCTTTTGTGATGTCCCATTTCCATTTTTTTGACATCTCACTTGTTGGCCCTTAATACTTTGGGTCTTATCGGTGGTTAAGATGCTAAAACCTGATATCAAATTATGGGACTTTTGGTCAATTGTGAGACTTTAGTTCATTTCCTTTTGACCACCTTATTCCCCATCGTCATGAAGGCCATTTTTCCCTCAAATTAATCACTTTCGTCATCTACAACACTTATAATCTACCAATTTCATTTCTAGTACATTATCATTTGTATAACCGTAGAGAAAACGAACTACTCATGTTTGAACCCAAAGTGAATATTCCAAGGTTTTGGACTAACATACGAGCTAGGTTAATCGCAAGAATGAAGTATCATACGAAATGGCTTATACATACTCATAAATAATAAGCGGTGATCTTGTTGTCCTATGATTGATGTTGAAAAGAATTACTTGGTGAACTCTGTATGTCTTTCCCATTGTTTATGCAGCTCATCATAGAGTCATTATCGTTTTCTCGCAGGGCACAAAAAAATCTAGAATCACCTATTAATTACTGAAACGATATCGTTATCAGGAATTGTTCAAAAAACAAAATTGACTTAAATTGTGCATCTTTCTCAGTTATTCAGCATCTCAATATAAAGTCACCATAGTTTTGTTGTTGTACACCAACATTGGGTGAATAAGATAAAATTCATGGTTACGATATCGTTATCAAAGAACACATTCCTTTTCCTTGTGATTCGAAAAATGTGAGTCTTTTACAATGTTTGTGCATTTCAATATACACTTAACATGAATTTGTGAGTGGACATCAAAATTGGTTGAATAAAATAAAATTTATGTTAACGATTTTGTTATCTAAGAACATTTTCCATTTTGTCCAAGACATCAAATTGAGTGATATCGTTAGTCCTTTCTCCTTTATCATCTCAATAAAAAGTCAATGAAGTTCTGCTGTTGGTCACAAAAATCTGATGAAGAAAATCAAATTTAAATATAACGATATCGTTATCAGGAATTGTTCAAAAAACAAAATTGACCTAAATCGTGCGTCCTTCTCAGTTATTCAGCATCTCAATATAAAGTCACCATATTTTTGTTGTTGTACACCAACATTGGGTGAATAAGATAAAATTCATGGTTACGATATCGTTATCAAAGAACACATTCCTTTTCCTTGTGATTCGAAAAATGTGAGTCTTTTACAATGTTTGTGCATTTCAATATACACTTAACATGAATTTGTGAGTGGACATCAAAATTGGTTGAATAAAATAAAATTTATGTTAACGATTTTGTTATCTAAGAACATTTTCCATTTCGTCCAGGACATCAAATTGAGTGATATCGTTAGTCCTTTCTCCTTTATCATGTCAATAAAAAGTCAATGAAGTTCTGCTGTTGGTCATGAAAATCTGAAGACGAAAATCAAATTTAAATGTAACGATATCGTTATGAAATGATGTGTTCTTCATTTGAACTCTTCTAAATTCGCTTTAGCATTTCATGATTGCTTGCATTTTAATAACTTCATTGGTAAACAGGACACTAAAGTTTTCGTTCTTAATCAGTCAGCATTGTTTAGCAATTTCTCTACAGTCAGAATTTAGCCAATTTGTTTTAAGGGAGGGAATTTTGGACATATCATTGTCTACGCATCTCATTCTAAGGCCGCTTTGATGTGGTTTTTGGGAGTAAATTATAATGATGCCTAATCTAATGTGTGAGATTCAGTTTAAATTTCAACCTTATCATAACCCTTGCATGTGTTTATCAATTTCCTACAGATAGCTAGTATTTTTAATGGCCGGATTCTATGTGCTTGTCGCAGGATGCTTGATTGTACAGTACTAGTGATATTCCACTCCGGTGGAGAAATTGTTTGGGATAATGGAATTCCAATTTATAGCGGAGCTTGCCCAAAGATGGCCTTTCTGAAAACTGACACAACGTATTCAGAATTGGGTCAAAAAATATGTGATCTCTCAATTTCGATCAAGCTTGGACATATCCCAATCGTTCAATACCTTTATCAGAGTGGGAAAGTATGCACTTTGGTTCGCATAACAAACGATGAAGATGTAGATATTATGTTCAGAGCATTTACGGGGGATGCCAGTGCAATTTACTTGTACATCAAGACTTGTGCGGATAATGAAAAGGAGAATCAATTGATTGAACAAAGGTATGCTGTGATCGCACTTCTTATTTTTAGGTACAGTTTTTTAATACTGATTGAGCAGCTCTACATATCTACCCCTATGCAGAGTGGGCTCTAGTAGAGGTATTCCGCCCAGCAGTCCGCTTTCAATTCTTTGTAAAAGGTCAGCACTGGACACTGGGATACAGCTATATTAGCACAAAGAGTCAATAATTATTTGCTTAACCATCCAATCCTTTCTTCTATCCCGTAGGAATACATTCGGAGAGGTTCTGACCCACCATCGAGAATATAACACCAACATTCATGCAAACGAGGAGGCGTTTTTCAACAACACACCACCATCTCCAAAGTATGGTGCTCTCTACTCCATTATTCTTCTTGTTCCATAAGTAGTTTACATGCCATAGGATTTTCCATACTTCTTTTCGTGGTAATCTTGATATTCTCAGTTATGAATTTCGTAGAACGTCACCCCTTTAAGGCGTCTCTTGAATGTTTATATCCCCATTATAATTGATTTTTATAATGGGTATATGGGGAAAAAAAATCTGGCGGGACTTTCTTGCCAAATGCAGTATTTGTAATTAGTATGCTCACTTATCATGCAGGGTTAACCCAACGAGGAAAGGATCCGATTTGGCACCAAAACATACCCATGTCAACAGAGAATTGTTCAATCAAAAGTCGTATCCATCTGTAGACCTTGGAGCTGATTGTGATTTTCTCTTTTCAGAGGGAGACTACAGCTGCAGAGAAGAAGAAATTCTAAGTGCAGAAAAGGATGCTGGGTTGGGGATTGACAATGACAGTCTTGTTTCTCTGCATCTGGATAATGAAGGAGGCTACAATTGCATAGGAGAAGAACTTCCATTTGCTACATCGGGGGTAGGGTTGGGGATTGACAGTGACAATCTTGATTCTCTGCATCCGGATACAGAAGTTCTTAAAGAAGGTACAACAGGTTGTGGACTAGGATTTCCCAGGCAGACTGAATGTTCTCTGGAAAAAATACATACTGGAGACGATGCTATCACGTTCCTAGACATACCATCAAATGACTCAGAAGGTCACAACCCAATTACAGCTGCCACTGAGGGTGTTCCCAATCAGGGAGCCACAGATTTGCCCAAGGAAAAAGAATTTATTGACACGATGCTTGCATCGGATGATTTATTTTCCACGCCACCCCGTGAAGATTCGTCGCATGAGATGTGGAAGGGCAGGGTGTTTAATAGTCGTGATGCATTCAAAAGCACATTGGCCAAATTTGCAATGTTTAAGAACTTCTGCTTGAAACCAATAAGGACCAATAGATTTGAAGCAACGGCAAGGTGTAGCAATTCTACATGCCCATGGCACATCCACGCTTCTATTGTAGAGGCTGGTCCCCAATTTCAAGTCAGGACATACAATCCAGAACATAACTGTACAGAACCACTTAATGGAACAAACTATCCTCAGGCAACATCATGTTTGATTGCGGAGTTTATCAGACAAAGACTTAGAGTTCATCAAGATAATAGGCCAAAGGAAATTATGTCGGACTTTTAGAGGGAATTTGGTGTCCAAATATCTTACCGGAAGACCCACATGGCAATGGAAATAGCTATGAAACAAATTCGCGGTTCTTTTGAGGATTCATATAGGATCCTATGTGATTATCGTTTGGAGCTGAAACGCACTAACCCGGGCACAGTTGACAATTTGTGGACAGATGATGATTGCTCCTTTCAGAGATATTATGTATGTTTTGGTGGGTGTGCTCTGTCTTTCAAATTGTCACTCAGGCCACTAATCGCCTTAGATGGGACACACCTCCGGGGTAAATACCCAGGAGCCTTGCTCATTGCGGTGTGTCAGGACGATGACCATGGGCTTTTTCCATTAGCTTTTGGAATCATGGAGTCCGAGTGCTATGCGACTTGGTCATGGTTTATAGCAAATTTGGATGAAACCCTGGAGCATGTTCAGAATCTTACAATTGTTTCGGATTGGATGAAGGGACTAACCAATGCTGTGAAGGATGTACTTCCAACCGCCAGACACAGTTACTGCTGCCGTCACATTTCACAAAATATTCAAGCGAAATTTAAAAATGATGGAATCGCAATGAAGTTTTAGTGCGCCGCACGTACAATACGCGCCTGTGAGTACGAGAACTACATGGTAAAAATTAGATCCATTGATGTAGGGGCTCATGATTACATTAGCGCGATCGGCGGTCAGCATTAGGCGAATGCATTCATTGACGGAAAGCGTTATGACATGCTAACTACGAATATTGCA
Organism: Persea americana; assembly: GCA_029852735.1. Lineage (NCBI taxonomy): Eukaryota > Viridiplantae > Streptophyta > Magnoliopsida > Laurales > Lauraceae > Persea > Persea americana. The sequence continues at coordinate 41,598,303 of CM056815.1, forward strand.
GAAAGCACAAATAGCTTGTTAAAGGATATTAGAGAGCTGCCCATCACACAACAGATAGAGTATATACGAGCAAAGTTGATGGAATTTTACCAGGTCCGACGTGAGAAAGGGCTAAACATGAAGACAAGAGTCACCCCATATGTATATAAGCTCATTAATCGCGAGAAAGAAGCCTCACGGATACTCCATTGTTGGCAGGCGGGGGAATTAGAGTTTCAGGTGTTGTCTCCAGGGTACACGGACGTTGTTCACCTCGATTGAAGGTCATGCACATGCCTCAAATGGGACCTCCTCGGGATCCCTTGTGCACATGCCCTTTGTGCTATTGAGCTCAAGCGATATGATCCGTATGACTTCTGTGAACACTGGTTTTCCACTGACTGCTATCGACAAACCTATAATGATGTCATTCATGCCACGCGCGGCGTAAAACAGTGGGAACTTCGAAGTGACGAGCGTGTTTTGTCCCCGATGGCTCTCAGACAGCCTGGAAGGCCGAAAAAATGTCGCATACGAACTGAGGACAGGATGAGGAAACAAGTTACATGCTCCTATTTCAAGAAGCGTGGCCATAATAGACAGACATGTCGAGACCCACCTCCAAGGGGATGACTCTTCCATTTCAACCCCCCTTATATATATATATATTTTTTGTGAGGTGGTGGAATGAGACAGACATTCATGGCGTTCACATCTCGATTGTGGGATCTTGGGCTTGGTGTCAATACTTGTTTATGTTGGGGGAGCAGGTTTTTTTATTTCTGTTTTGGATGTATCTCTTGCTGAATATGGGAGAACATACAGTGTATATTCTGTGTATATTCTGATGTATAGACGCAAACATGTATTGATGTTTGCATGTGATAAGTTAATAAAAGAATTTTTTGTATACTGGCAATGACAAATGAAGCTGATGCTATTGGAAAATGGGTTTGTACATTTATGTCATTTCTGCGTTTCTCAATTTTCTTTTATCATGGTTGAGCTTCTCCCGCTATCAATGAAGAGTTCTCACCACCCATTTTGTTTCTATGAAATTATCTTTTCATATCTCCCATTATAATTATTGCTTCATCATTGTATTGTACCAGCACAGCATAGATTTGTTACTAGTTTGATGCCTTCTATTAAGAAACCACTTAAATTTATATTGTGCTTCCAATTGTCCGTCAAAACTAGACAGATTCAAAATGATTATATCCATTTTCCCTTTTATACGTGCCTGTTGATGGCTGAATAAGTGAATTCTACATGGATAGTCATCCATACTCCCAAGAAATGTCAACCAAAAGATAAAGAGAGGAACATTTGAGAAAAACCAATTGAGACCAACTTCTCTAAATAGCTAACCATTATACCAACTCCCTGCATTAACAGTTTAGACATGAAAGTCAAATGATAAAATAGGAACTGCTAAAAAATGACATGATACGGAAATTCTGAACACATGGCTGTTCAGATGTCTGAAACAATTACAAGCCATTCGATTCATCAAAACAAATTCAACTCCTTTCCCACTCAGGCTGAGAGGGCACCATTAGAGAACATCAAATTGAATGAGGAACAGTCAATCGCAGCGCAAACGATCAAGCATCTCAGCAAAACCTTGTCGCATCTCAGTGAAACCTTCATTAACTCGCACTTCCAAACGCCCGATACGATCATTCAATGCATTAATCGCCACCTCACCTATTTGATCATCTCCTGAGTTTCCTTCATCCGAATATGCAACTATGGAGGGTCCTACCCCTGAAGGACCAACTCCAGAGGGACTGGTTCTATCTCCCTCACCACCATCATCCAATTCAACCGCAGTGATGTGCGACCTGGACTTTTCGAGGGTGAAGCGATAAATCTTCGACTTGGGAATTATAATGTCTTCATTGGGTTAAGCTAGCTTACCCATGTCAACTAGCAGTTTGGAGATGACCCCCGGAAAGGGAAGAGCCGCATTATGAGATGCACTGTGTAACTTGGCCATTCCAGGAAACACCGCGAGAGGAAGATCGACTCTCCTTTGAGTCCTGATGCAGTAAAGGAGATGCCCATCCTCTTTTGTGACTCTTTTGCTAACTTTGGGGCTGAAGTTGTGACGGATGAAAATATTCAGCAAGCGATAGGATTCAGTTAGCTTGTGGTGGGCTATGTCACCGCCGACCTAAGAGACAGGCTTGCCGGTCAATTCCTTCGTTACCAGATTGTAATTGATCTGACGGTTTTTCACAATCGGGAAGTGTGCACCTTCAACGCGATCAATTTCTAGCACTTGGCTTAGAAGATCAGGTGTAATGTCGAGTTCCTGTCCTCTAACATATGTCTTGAATGAATTATCTGAAATGCCATGCATGTTAGAGTAGAATTCCCTAACCCAATTGACCACTATATGGTAGCCAACGTCATATAGTGTAAACCATCCTCTCTGCTGCATCCACAAACAAAAATCAGTATCATGTAGCTCATTGTACATGACAATTTGTTCGGGCACAACAGAATGATGCTGGTACTTGTTCAGAAAGAAATTTTGGCCATCTTCATTTAAAAACCGAGCCCGATCAAATGAATCTCTATGACAGGGTCGTTTCTTTTTTGGAGCCATGTCAAGTAGCAGAACCTGCAGGAAACAAGATACTAGAATCGTCACAATTACTATGTGAAAAGAGAATATAGCGATCAATCTCATGTGGTTAAGCCAAAATAGGGTGCATGATACTTTTCATCAAGCTACTTGCATACCTCAAGCTTATGCATCCGGATAACTTGAATAACCTTAAAAGTTACAGTTTTCCATGATATGCATGCTCTAGTAATTTACAGGTGAACAACATTAAATGCTGAGTAACTAGAGTTCAAAGGCCTTAAACTGCCCATCAAACCGGAATTGCCACTAATTGCTCAGTTCTTTAGAATAAAAAGATTTGACTCAAATACATGTACAACCATGGCTAAATACATGTACAGGTGATTAACACTGACTAAATACTTGTACCCATTGCCGGCCCTCGTGCCTAACTCAGACCCAAATGGCACACACAAAATCGCAAAGCGTAATCATTGAATATGATAACTGGGAGAAGAACAAAGCCCTACCATTCAAATCAAAATATATGATGACATGCACCCTAACCATTGAATATGATTGCTATAAAACCTTGAACCTAAAAACCAATTGACCATGCTACATCTGATGGGACTAAATGGGCCAGATTTTGATGGGGTGTTATTCTTTGCTGGGTGTCTCAAATTAGCCTAAACACCCAAAACATACAAAGGGTTCATAGCCAACCATTTTGGAATCACAGTAGTAGTAGTAACTTAGAGTACATCCAAACAAATCCTAAAACCCCTTGTTAGCACTATCATCTTAGCTTTATCCAATATGAGGTCAGGTTGATGTATTAGGAAAAGAATAAAAAGAAGATTTTAGCTATGAGCATATATCCTGACTTTTTTTTGAACACAAAAGCTATTCAATATTCATCTCTCTACCATTTGCGACTCTAAATAGGACACTGATCATGTACATGATGAAGTAAAAAATCCTTATACTAAGATAAAATAAGTAAAAGAACACTAAAATAAAGAACCAAACAAAATTCAAAGACAACCACATAAATTGTCTCATATAAATCTGAGGCATCCTTGTTACAATGACTGTCTCAATAACCCAAATTGAAGTTCCCTATGTTTCAGTCTCTGTGAAATGCAATTCCTTATTTTTGCCCAAATCTACGAACCATATAATTATGCTGGAAGGTTAAAAAATTACTATCACACTCATTTGAATGTTATTAAGCATTCCACATGTAACATTTATCTCTTAAGACTTTTATCAAACACTTGGTATGTGAAACAAACATATCAGAACTTCCACTTGGATGTAGAGGCTAATGCTCTCCCAAAGCCAAAATAAAGGATAAACAAGCAAGTAAAATTAATTATCCAGATGGAAAGCCAAGTGGCAATACAACAATGGCAAGGCAATTTGATTCTCAACCACGAAAACCTTGCATAAGCTTTCTGATTGAAAAAAAGATAAAAATAGCTGTGACATGTAGGCCGATTTTCTCTGTATCATGATAAATAGAATGCCATTGTTTTAGAAAATCAACAGCACAATTGAATCAGAACCACATAATAGTATGCAGTGACATATAGTTTATCATCTTTTTTGTTATGCTATCTCATTTATGGTGGTCTACTATAAGACTAAAAATCTCTCAAAAGGAGAGAATAAGATCAAACATCTTTTGTTACATTTCTTTCCTAAGATCATCAAGGTTGAAGATACCATTCCCTATCCATCCCCTGGGCCAGTAGAGAAATGTTGGGTTCGAATCTTTATTTTCATCATGTGCACTGGACAGGGGTTCTGCTCTAAATGGCAATGATACAAAAGAACTGCTACAAAAACGTGTACAAGGCGGGGGAAACGAAGCAACATCACCTTGGCCAAATGATGGGAAGTGGCGTCGCAGATATCCTTGGGGAAGAGGGGCAGTGAAAGATTCCGATGCCCCTTTGGGACCTAGGGTTTCTGGTTATTTCTTTATTGTCGAGCCTAAGTAGATATGTAAAGGGGACACAAACTGGGTCACAACTAAAACACACGGACTCATAATATATAGGTTCGAACCATTGGGCTTTCTGGAATTTGGCCCAGCACGTTTAGGGAGCGATGGTTCGAATCCTAAATGTATGTTGGGAATTGGCGCAGAAAGTTCTGAAATGTTGGGTTCGAACCCTCAAATCGATGGTTTGAACCATCAGCCCCTTTGGAAGATGGCTCTAGTTATGCAATATTTCATGGTTCAAACCATCAAATCTATGGTTCGAACCTTTGGTTCCACTAGAAAATGGAACAGGTAATGCAATATGTCTGGGTTCGAACCCTCAAATCGATGGTTCGAACCATCAGTCTAACTGGAAAATGGCTCAGCGATGGCCATTTGTCATGGTTCGAACCCAAAATGAAGAGGTTCGAACCTTTCCTGACTCTGGAAAATGGCTTGGATAGGGCCAAAAATAAGGGTTCGAACCCTAAGTTCAACGGTTTGAACCTTCAGCTCTTCTGGAAAATGGATTGTGGAAGGCAGAAGTTAAAGGTTGGAACCCTTCATTTTGGGGTTCGAACCATCAATCTAACTGGAAAATCTCTCAGCGATGGCCATTTGTCAGGTTCGAACCCCAAATTAAAAGGTTCGAACCTTTCCTGACTCTGGAAAATGGCTCTGATAGGGCCAAAAATAAGGGTTCGAACCCTAAGTTCAAGGGTTCGAACCTTCAGCTTCTCTGGAAAATGGCTCGTGGAAGGCAGAAGTTAGAGGTTCGAACCCTTCAATCAAGGGTTTGAACCATCAATCTAACTACAAAATGGCTCAACGATGGCCATTTGTCATGGTTCGAACCCAAAATTAAAAGGTTCAAACCTTTCATGTTTGGAAAATGGCTCTGATAGGGCCAAGAATAAGGGTTGGAATCCTAAGTTCAAGGGTTCGAACCTTCAGTTCCTCTGGAAAATGGCTTGTGGAAGGCAGAAGTTAAAGGTTCGAACCCTTCATTCAAGGGTTCGAACCATCAATCTAACTGGAAAATGAATCAGCGATGGCCATTTGTCATGGTTCAAACCCAAAATTAAAAGGTTCGAACCTTTTTCTCCTCAAGAAAATGAACCAGGAAGTCCAAAAATAAGGGTTCGAAGCCAATATTCAAGGGTTCGAACCATTCGCCTTACTGGAAAATGGCTCAGTTAGTGTAAAATTAAGTGGTTTGAACCTTAAATTCAATGGTTCGAACCTTCAGCTAATATGGAAAATGGCCTAGGGAGCACTCAACTAAATTTATTTTGTTTCCCAAGTGATGAGACGGCACCTGGTTACATGGTTTGTCTGTATGGGAAGATCCAACTTATGGATTGGTAAGTTCTGAATTTCTGGGTAACGATATCGTTACGATCCATGTCTTAACCACAGGTGTTCTTAAGCCCTGCCTGATCCCTGACAAATGCAAATACATGTATAGGCATCAACCACTGTGTTTTACAGCCTGATGAGGACAACCTTACATGTAATTTACAGAAATGAGAAAACTAAAAACTTGAGCAAATCCATGACTTCAAAGAGACTGAAGGTTATCTAACACATGAGAGTTACCAAAAAAGAATATACAACGTTCATTTGATATCAATTGGGAATAAAAAGAAATGACAGCCTTCTCTAAGTAATATACAGATTTGGAAAGCCTTCTCTGAATAAAAGAACACAATTTCATAGACACTTCATAGTTGCTAGCGCTTCACAGCATGTTTCTCTGGACGTTCCTCTATGGAGCCTTCTTCACCAATGCATGGGCTTTGGATCAGATTATCGACTGCGTGGGATAATGATGTGGAATCATCCACCTTTCTCATCCAAACCGTCATCGGCCAGATATGCAGAACATGGCTTGGGGGGTAGTAGAATTAGAAAACTCGTTTCTTCTCAGTCTGCCGATGGTTTTAAACGATGTTACCTAGAAACGATAGAATGCAACCATTCTTTTTCCCAAGTATCTGAACTGCTTGCAATAACTAGATAAATTTATCCTCCTGCACAACAAGTTCATGTCAGATGGCCACGAATTTCACTTAGAGTTTCCTCAATTGTTCCAAATAAGCGTTAAAAGAGATGTGACAAATAACTATTGGCAGATATAAATCAGAATGTAACATCGCAAAAGATGTCATCAAAATGTTTGCCCTTGACTTTAGCAATTCCACCACTGGAAAGAGTGCATGAGGCAACTTGTTTTCATAAGGAAGGCCATTAACTGTTACACAGCAGATTAAGAAGGAAGCGGGTCGTCTTGTTTCTTTTGCTTCCAATGCGTATATTGGTCAATGTAAAGGTCAGCAACGATCTTCGCACGGAAGTAGTACATATCGCTCTTCGTGAACTCCATCAGCAGATTCAATGCAATGTGCTGTGCATACGCCCTGATGAAAATTCCACAATCGACGTTGTAATTACAATAACCTCGACAATTTGAATACGAAGGTAATTTAACCGATGATCACATGACAAGTTCTGTAAACAGTAATACACTCAGATCTAATGCTTTAAGTTAATTTAACATGTTCAACTGCATGGGGCACTGCATTTTCTGTTTCGTCCACATCGTTGGATCGCTCCAACCGAATTGTATAAAGCGTTCATTGATCTAGTCAATCCGTATAACATACATACGTCCTGTCAGAAAAATACATGTAAAGAGAATAAGACAAGTTTGACATACACTTGTCTGAGATAAATGGTAACGATAAAACTTACATAGCCTTAAAAAAACCAGTAATCTTCGTCTCGATGCAAGCCGTTATAGTACTCTCATTGGCGTCCGCTAACCCGACCAATCAGAAAGAAGTGGTGGTTGTTCCATACTAGGAAGAACAAGAACTCCTTCTTCGTCATGTTGTCAAGCATTGCTAGTCCAAAGGAGTTCTGAATGAGCTTCTCGCTTGCTTGAGCATGCACGTACCAATCCTGCACAATTGTATGTTAGCATTATGTCCAACCACAAAGCCTGCAAGGATACGGAGCACCGATCACCATAAAATGAACAGGCTGATCTTTATAGCACTTACTGACAGAGCACATTAAAAAAAATACGACAATGCAGCCTGCTTCTTCAGTATCTGAAACCAAGAGTGCATGGTCTGCGACATTGAAAATGTGTTGTAAATTAGGTGATGGAAATCACTTCGATGACGGTGCGTTCTTACAGATTCAGAAATGTAGAATTATGAAGAGCCAAGAATGACTAACCCAATTGTCCATCCATGCACCCTTGAGCAACTCCTTCATGACATCGGCAGTCACAGGCGTACAGAACTCCTTTAACTTTGCATTCCTGAAAGGGTGCAGCATAACGAGAAGTTAATTTAAAACCTAAATACCAATAATGCATTAATGGGTGATCAAACAGAAAGTTCTACCCCACTCTATCAGTATATTCATTCCGAAAGACGGCGAGGATATTGTTAGTGTCACATTCCTGTGTGCACTATATTTGGTTTGTCAATTCCATGTCATTGTGTCCCGAAGACCTTACATCTCGAAGTGTGTCAAGGAAGATCTACTTCTAGAGATTGTTCAAGCTTTTGGAAGACCTGGATGTGTCAAAGAAGACTCCACTTGTGTGCAAATCATCTCAGGTATTTTGGACCCAAAACCGTTACCTATCTAGACCCTAGGATTCATGCTTACCTTAGCCTATATTCAGTTTTTCATCTAAGGTTCTCTCCATTATGTTCTGTCCAGAAATAGGGAGTTCGTTGACCTTTTGGTCACCTGGCGGCTAGCCTCTTTGCAAAAAGCGGCTAACCACCAGGTAACCGAAATACTTCGGCTAGCTTTCCAGAATACTGTTCTCTGTCAAAAGTGATTCGGCCACCTTGCGGTCAGCATTCGGCTAACCGCAGTGTGCACTGGCGGTTAACCGCCAGGTAACCGAGGTTCACGTTACATTTCCAGAATACAAACTTCTCAACTGTTGTGGAAGTTTGGTCACCTCGCAGTTACCTTTCGGCTAACCGCCATATGGGCTAGCGGCTAACCTCCATGTAATTGAAATCCCACGATTAGCTTTCCAGAACGCTACAGGTTTTTGAGATGCAGATTCGGTCACCCTGCGGTCACCTCACGGCTAGCCGCGATGTCTACCGTCGGCTAACCGTGAGCTAACCGAATTAGAAAAACTAGCCGTTACCACAGAGAAATTGAAATGAGGCTAACCGAACTGCCAAGAGGCTAGCCGCCAAAACTAGCCGTTGGGGACTTCTCTATATATATATGGAGCCAGTTTTACACTGTAGAGAGGACATTTTTGAAAAGCTTACTTTCCTACTTTTTCCCATCTTTTCTAAGCCTTTAAACCATCTTCCAAACACACTATTAACCCAATCTAGAAAATGGATGAGATATTTTAGTCTCTAGAAAAGTGTGTTTGGAAAAAGGATTCTAGTTTGATTTTCAAATGATATACATTTAGGAAAATCTAGAACCCAACCTCTTAACCCTTGATTGTGCATTACAATGGAGCATCTCTATCAACATCAAGCATGCATCAAGAGGATAAAGCTTGAACTCTGGTTAGAGCTTCGATAAACACTTCCAACTACATCAAAGGCAAGTGTTTGGTGTCTCATCATCTTTTAAATCTTGTGTATCCAGTGATAGTGGTTTGAATATGTGGGACTCAACCACTCTAAAATGTATGTGGGGATTAGATCTGTGTGATCGAAGCTCGTTACCAAAATTGTGATGTTCAAGTGATTGAAATCATTACTTGTGTAGTTTTGATTCATCATAGTGGAACCAAGGGACTGTGTGGACCTTGTGAGTGGATGTAGGACATATGGTCCGAACCACTATAAATTTCTGTGCATTTATTTATGTTATTTGTCTAAATGTTTTGATCTAATTTACATGCCTTCTTTACCATTGAACATTGCTAGATAATCACACTTAGTCTACATATCACTTGCTCTCTTATAAATCTTGATTAATAGGTTAAAAATGGATTTAAAGTTTGATAATCGTATTCACACCCCCCCCCCCCCCCGCCCCGTCTAGGATGAGAACATTGGCCCTAGGCGAACTTTCAATTGGTATCAGAGCTAGGTTACTCCTTTAGGCTTTACAACCCAGAGTTGATCTATTTTTTCTTGTGCCAATGTCTAATCCAGAAGGTAGTGCTGTAAACAGACCACCACTATTTGATGGTACTAACTATGCCTTTTGGAAAGCCCGAATGTTCGTGTTTCTAAAATCTCTTAGTGGAGAAATATGGGATGCTGTTGAGGATGAATGGACTCCTCCTTCCTTCACAACTGAAGATGGCATTGTCAAACCTCTCCCAAAGGACAGATGGACAGCTAATCAAAAAGCTATGAGAGACTATGATGCAAAGGCATTAAATGCCATAACCTGTGCCATGAATGCTGAAGAATACAAAAAGATTATGACATGTAAGACATCTAAGAAAGCTTGGGAGCTTTTGGAAACAAATTATGAAGGAACAACCATTGTTAAAAGAGCCAAGCTCCAGATGTTAACTTCTCAATTTAAATCTCTAAGAATGAGAGAAGATGAAATGTTTGATGAGTTTCGAACAAAGCTAATGGTTATCGTTAATGAGATGTGGTCGCTTGGTGAGCAAATCCCTGAAGGCAAAGTTTGTAGCAAAATCCTTAGGTCTCTACCTGAAAGATTTCACCCCAAAGTAACTTCTATAGAAGAATACAATGACCCTGAAACTATGAAAGTAGAAGAACTGACGGGTAACATTAGAACCTTTGAGATGAAGATGAACAATGCTTCCAACAAATCCAAAGATAAGAAATCAATAGCCTTAAAGGCCTCTCAACCATCTCCACCTAAAGAAGAATCAGGGAATGAGAATGAAAGTGATGCTGAAGATGTTGCATTGCTTACTAAAAGATTCTTAAGACAATTTAAGAAGAAGACTTCAAAGTTTAATAGAAAAGAGAAAGAGAAACCTTTTGATAAAGGTAAAAACAAAGTCAGCTCCTCCTCCAAGTATCAATCTAGAAATGTGAAATGCTATAACTGTCAAAAGTTTGGACGCATATCAACTGAGTGTCCAATGGAAAGGAAAGTGAAGAAAAAGACCCTTGTGGCTACATGGGATGACTCATCTGAAGCCGAAATAGATTCAGATGAATCACACAAAGATGAGACAGAAAATTACACTGTATTGATGGCCAAAACTGTGTGTGATTCATTACTTTAGACAATGGAAAATTCTAAAAAAATGATGTTGAGAGCTTGGAGAGTGAATCTGAATCTGAATATGACAGCTCAGATAATGAAAAAGATGATGAAGATTCACAAGTAACATATGATAGACTCTATGAGGAGAGTTGCAAATTGATTGAAGTCTTGAACAAACAAAAATCCAAAAACGAAATCTTAAAAGACAAAATTGAAACGTTAACTAATGAAAAGAATATCTTAGCAATTGAACTAAATAAAATTAATTCTAAATTTCATATTGCTAGTGAATAATTCAACAAGATCAAGAGTTATGAAAAAGAAGCTGAAACTCTAAACAAAATAAACGTACTTTTAAGAGATGAAGTCACTCAACTGAAATGGTTCAAAGAAAAGTATGAGTATTCATTTACCCATGGAGAAGAAAATTTTGAAAGACTTTTTAAAATGGGAAAATATCATAGAGACAAAACTGGATTAGGGTACAACAAAATAGACAAACATAATCCTAATGTCTCTACTGTGTTTGTGAAAGGAGAAACTTCCTCTAGTAGTCAAAACATTTCTGAAATTACATGTCATTCATGTGGAAGCAAAGGACATGTCAAGTATGATTACAAAATTGAACAAATTAAAAGACAGACCACTATGACATGTGTCAATTCTCAAACAAAAAAATCTGTTCATAACAATGCAATCAAATACTCTGTCACTCAACAATTAAATGAGATGATGAAACAAATTGGTCGTCTAAAGTTACAACTCCACAATCACACAAAAACTGTTAAATCAACTGAAATCTACTCTAAGAAACATTTTCATCAACAAAATCATAACAAAGCTAAATCTCAAGGTTTTGGTAAAACTCCTATCACACAAAGATACATTTGGATTCCTAAGAACAAAGGCTTGTTGGTTCACACAGCCCTTAAAGCAGTTGATCATTCATTGTGGTACCTAGATAGTGGATGTTCTAGACACATGACTGGGGATAGAGCACACCTATCCACAATAATTGAATATGAAGGTGGAACTGTCACCTTTGGTGATGGAAATATTGCTAAAGTAGTTGGTAAGGGTACTTTGAATGTTCCCAACATGCCTGTTATTGAAGATGTTTTATATGTTGATGGTTTGAAACATAACTTGCTAAGCATTTCTCAAATATGTGATAAAGATCATGTTGTTAACTTTAGTAGTCTTGGTCGTGAGATTTTCAAAAATGGAAAGATTATTCTAAAAGGCCTTAGAACCAAAGAAAACTGTTATGTTATCGGTAACCAGAAAGAATCATCTAGTTCAGCCTGTTACATTGCTCATCTTGATGAAGCTCAACTATGGCATCAAAGACTTGGTCATGTAAATTTTAGGGACTTGTCCAAACTGGACAGGTATGTAAAGGGTCTTCCTAAAAACAGCAGGAAATAAAAAACAATCTGTGGAGAATGTCAAAAAGGTAAACAAATTAGAAATTCTCACAAAAAATCCAAGTCTCTAAAAACTTCTAGACCCTTAGAACTTCTTCATATGGACTTGGTTGGTCCAACTAAGAAAGAAAGCAAGGGTGGCAGAAAATACTTCCTGGTTATTGTTGATGATTACTCTAGATTCACTTGGGTTGCGTTTCTAAGAGAAAAATCTGATGCATATGTTGAATTTAAAAAGATTGTAAAAAGAATCCAAGTTGAAAAAGGAAGAGCAATCTCTCAGATAAGAAGTGATCATGGTGGTGAATTTGAAAATATTAAGTTTGAAAAATTTTGCGAGAAATATGGAATTCACCGTAAAATTTCTGCCCCTAAAACTCCTTAACAAAATGGTATTGCTGAGAGAAAGAATCGTGTCTTACAAGAGATGGCCACCTTATGCTTCATGGAACGAATGTTCCTAGAGATCTATGGGCTGAAGCAATTAGCACAGCATGTCACATCATAAACAGGGTATACTTGAGAACTGGCTTGGATAAAACTGCTTATGAGTTATGGCATGGAAAAAGACCCAACATTAGCTATTTTAAAAATTTTGGTAGCAAATGCTATATACTTAAGGATAGAGAACACTTGAGCAAATTTGATTCAAAAAGTGATGAAGGCATTTTCATTGGCTATTCTCTAAACAATCGTGCATATAGAGTGCTGAACAAAAACACTGGAGCCATACAAGAATCTATAAATGTTGTCATTGATGACAAACAAAATGATTTCAGATATCAAGAAAACTCTGATATTGATGAGATAGATGTCCAAACTGAAAAACTAAACAAGTCTCCAATCTCTAGGGAATTGGTGAATGTGAAACATCACCCTATGGACCAAATTCTGGGAGATCCTTTGGCTGGTGTCAAGACTAGAAGACAATTAGAAAACATTGTTAGCTATCTTTGCTTTACTTCTACTCTTGAACCTAAAAATGTGGATGAAGCTTTTACTGATGATAATTGGATAAATGCAATGCAAGAAGAGCTAAACCAGTTTGCTAGAAGTGAAGTTTGGGATCTAGTAGCTAGGCCAAATGACAAAAATGTTGTAGGTACTAAATGGATTTACAAAAATAAACTTGATGAAAATGGTACCATTGTTAGAAACAAGGCCAGGCCGGTTGCCCAAGGATATTCTCAAATTGAAGGAACAGATTTTGAAGAAACCTTTGCTCCTGTTGCTAGACTTGAGTCCATTAGAATCTTACTTGCCATTGCTTGCTCATTAAAATTTAAATTATACCAAATGGATGTCAAAAGTGCCTTTCTAAATGGTCTTTTGGAAGAAGAAGTTTATGTGGAGCAACCTAAAGGATTTGAAGACGCAAAGAGGCCTAATCATGTGTATCATCTGAAAAAGGCTCTCTATGGTCTCAAACAAGCCCCTAGAGCTTGGTATGAAAGGCTTACTCAATTTTTAATTAATCAAAATTTTGAAAGGGGAAGTGTGGATAAAACTCTCTTTATTCAACAAACCAATGATTCTATTTTGATTGCTCAAATTTATGTTGATGATATAGTGTTTGGATCTACTTGTAATAACTTCACAGAAGAGTTTGCTAATCTAATGAAATCTGAATTTGAAATGAGCATGGTTGGTGAACTTAATTTCCTTTTAGGATTACAAGTTAAACAATTGACTGATGGAATGTTTGTTTCCCAAACCAAATATGCAAAAGAGTTGATCAAAAGATTTGGATTAGATTCAGCCAAGCACATGACCACACCCATGAGCACAACTCTGAAATTGTCTAGAGAATCGAGTGGTAAGAGTGTAGATCCCAGTCTGTATAGGCGCATGATAGGCAGCCTATTATATCTTACAGCTAGTAGACCTGATATTGCATTCAGTGTGGGAGCTTGTGCCAGAAATCAATCTGATCCCAAAGAAATCCATTTGAAAGCAGTTACAAGAATCATTAGATATGTTTCAGGAACTTCAGGATATGGCTTATGGTATCCATATGATTCATCTACTTGTATTGTTGGATACTCAGACGCCGATTGGGCTGGAAATGTAGATGATAGAAAATCTATTAGTGGTGGATGTTTCTATCTAGGAAACTGTTTAGTTGCTTGGCACAGCAAGAAACAATCATCCATCTCCTTATCTATAGCAAAATATATAGTAGCTGGTAGTGGATGTACTCAGATGCTTTGGATGAAACAAATGCTCATAGACTATGGTATTGAACAATGTAGCATGAACATGTATTGTGATAACACTAGTGCTATCAATATCTCCAAAAATCTTGTTCAATACTCTAGAACTAAGCATATTGACATTAGACATCATTTCATTAGAGAATTGGTTGAAGAAGGAGTCATAGTATTGGAGCATATATCTACAGAGAAACAACTAGCAAACATTTTAACAAAACCCTTTGATGTTTCAAATTTTGAAAATATGAGAAAATCCCTTGGTGTTTGTGCTATTGGATAAAAAAAAAAGAGGGGGGGGGGAGGGAATTTCGGCTAGCCGTGGACCCTCTCGGCAGCTAACCGCCATGGCGGGCCCATGATTTTAAAACTAGGTTTTGTCATTTCATTTGGTTTCTTCTCTTCTCTCTTCAGTTTCGTCTCCACTGTAGCCGAGTGTCTGGGGTTCATTCTCTTCATTCCTCAAGGTCATTTCAACTTGTTCCTCTCCTTCTTTTATTTTGCATTTCCTGTTCTTGGTTTTTCCTTGTTCCCTTGTCTTTTTTCTCTATTGCATAGATTCTCTTTCTCTTGTGTGTGTTGTTTTCTCTTCTGTGGGCACTCCAACTGTTCGAAACAATGCCTCCTAGAATGAAATCGGATGTAAATCGTCCCTCTAAAAGAGGACGCTCTACTGGAGGCTCCTCGTCTCGTCAAGAAAGACCTTCTCCATCACCTCCACCTTCACCTTCACAATCATCCTCTAGTTCCCCTTCTTCTTCTCCTCCTCCTCCATCTATGCCTATGAGTCTCAAACCAAATGCTCAAATGCTAAACGTCATGAAGAAAAGGTTGATTATGGTTGAGCGTCGCACCCTCCGCAATGTTATTGAAGGTCTTGAAACGGCCATTATTCTTGCTCAAATCAATTGGAATAACATTCTGGATTGGGGGGACAAGGCTCATCCCTCTCTTGTCTACAGCATGTATGCGTCTATTACTGATGCTGTTTCAACTATTGACTCTTGCTCTTTCAATGTAGCATTTAGAAATCAAGTAGTCACAATTGACCCCAATCGTATTTCCTCTATTATGAACATCCCTGTTAGTGAAAATGGTCTAACTATGGTTGCCGACACACTCATTGAGGCTGAAAAGGCTGAAGCAACCCTCCGTATCTGCGGATATGATGCTGAGTGGAATCGTAAAAAGAATTTTCTTCCTCTAGCTGCTTTGATTCCCAAGTATAGACTCCTACACAATCTGTTCACATTTAACGTCTATCCTCGTAAAGGCAATAGGACCGAATTAACTTCTTATATGGTCAATATCCTTCATAAAGTCCTTACCAGTGTTCCCATGTATCTTCCATCGCTGATTTGTCGTACCATCGTGCCGTTTCACCTCTCAAATGCTACAAAGACTACTGCCCCGTTTGGGTTTCTTATGACTCAGCTAGCTCGTTCTTATGGTGTTCCTCGGCCGACTGATACTCCTCTATACCATGTCCCCTTTGGTAAAGCGAACCTTATTCAGATGAATCTTCTTCCTAATGTCGAAACTGGGCCAGTTCCTCCTCATGCAGGTGATCAAGCTTCACAGCAACCAGCTCCATCAGTGCCTCCTGTGCAAGTTCGTGGGGCTACTTCTTTTGGTGCATCACAGAGTGTTGGAGACCGTTTGGATGCTATAGAGCAACGGCAGTCCAAGACAGAGAAGCTGTTGAAAAAGACTCTAAGATACTTAGGTGCTCTGTCCAAGGGATGTCGATGAAATGATTTCAACGACATGCCTCCCTCTCCATCCCCTCCATCTGATTAGTTTTTAGTGGGTCTCTTAGCCACATTTGTTCGATTGGTTCTCTTTTTGGTGGTGTTGTGTTGACAAGTGGCTGCCCTCCCCTATGTGTTTAACATACTTATGCTAATTCCTTTTAACTTGGGATGTATGACCTTTCATGTCTGACTTTTATATCATATTCATCCTATATACTATTGTGACTTCCTGATATATTTTTCTATCGCATTGTTGTCTCTCTTATTGCAGGTCCTACCCTTGTCAATTTGTGAAGGGGGGAGAGAGAATTCCCAGGTTTTCAGGTTTTCAGATACATTGTAAGGGAGAATGTGTGTTTGTCTCAAAGAATGCTTCTAACTCATTTGAACATGTTATTTTTGGCTAATGATTAAGGGGGAGTTGCAATCCCACCATAGAATGTGTGTTCCTTGTCCTATGCAGGTATATCATTCAGATTCAAGCACATTCTTAGGGGGGGTTCTTATTTGAGTTGTAATTATTGCATTTCCTCATAAAGTTCTCGTACTCTTGTAATCTTGAGTGTTATTGGGTTCATTTATTGTAAGAGTATATAGAATAGGTGTTTTGCCACAAAATTGTCAAAGGGGGAGATTGTTAGTGTCACATTCCTGTGTGCACTATATTTGGTTTGTCAATTCCTTGTCATTGTGTCCCGAAGACCTTACATCTCGAACTGTGTCAAGGAAGATCTACTTCTAGAGATTGTTCAAGCTTTTGGAAGACCTGGATGTGTCAAAGAAGACTCCACTTGTGTGCAAATCATTTCAGGTATTTTGGACCCAAAACCGTTACCTATCTGGACCCTAGGATTCATGCTTACCTTAGCCTATATTCAGTTTTTCATCTAAGGTTCTCTCCATTCTGTTCTGTGCAGAAATAGGGAGTTCGGTGACCTTTCGGTCACCTGGCTGCTACCTCTTTGCAAAAAGCGGCTAACTGCCAGGTAACCGAAATACCTCGGCTAGCTTTCCAGAATACTGTTATCTGTCAAAAGTGATTCGGCCACCTTGCGGTCAGCATTCGGCTAACCGCAGTGTGGACTGGCGGCTAACCGCCAGGTAACCGAGGTTCACGGTTACATTTCCAGAATACAAACTTCTCAACTGTTGTGGAAGTTTGGTCGCCTCGCAGTTACCTTTCGGCTAACCGCCATATGGGCTGGCGGCTAACCTCCATGTAATCGAAATCCCACGATTAGCTTTCCAGAACGCTACAGGTTTTTGAGATGCAGATTCGGTCACCCTGCGGTCACCTCACGGCTAGCCGCGATGTCTACCGTCGGCTAACCGTGAGCTAACCGAATTAGAAAAACTAGCCGTTACCACAGAGAAATTGAAATGAGGCTAACCGAACTGCCAAGAGGCTAGCCGCCAAAACTAGCCGTTGGGGACTTCTCTCTATATATCTGGAGCCAGTTTTACACTGTAGAGAGGACATTTTTGAAAAGCTTACTTTCCTACTTTTTCCCATCTTCCAAACACACTATTAACCCAATCTAGAAAATGGATGAGATATTTTAGTCTCTAGAAAAGTGTGTTTGGAAAAAGGATTCTAGTTTGATTTTCAAATGATATACATTTAGGAAAATCTAGAACCCAACCTCTTGACCCTTGATTGTGTATTACAATGGAGCATCTCTATCAACATCAAGCATGCATCAAGAGGATAAAGCTTGAACTTCGGTTAGAGCTTCGATAAACACTTCCGACTACATCAAAGGCAAGTGTTTGGTGTCTCATCATCTTTTAAACCTTGTGTATCCAGTGATAGTGGTTTGAATATGTGGGACTCAACCACTCTAAAATGTATGTGGGGGATTAGATCTGTGTGATCGAAGCTCGTTACCAAAATTGTGATGTTCAAGTGATTGAAATCATTACTTGTGTAGTTTTGATTCATCATAGTGGAACCAAGGGACTGTGTGAACCTTGTGAGTGGATGTAGGACATATGGTCCGAACCACTATAAATTTCTGTGCATTTATTTATGTTATTTGTCTAAATGTTTTGATCTAGTTTACATGCCTTCTTTACCATTGAACATTGCTAGATAATCACACTTAGTCTCCATATCACTTGCTCTCTTATAAATCTTGATTAATAGGTTAAAAATGGATTTAAAGTTTGATAAACCTATTCACCACCCCCCCCCCTCTAGGATGAGAACATTGGCCCTAGGTGAACTTTCAGATATCATGCTCCTTCATCGTGAGCTTATACTTCGGATTTCTCATCCACGCTCCAGTTGTGTAGTCAGCCGTCCATAAAGGAGGCTTTGGATCTCTAAAGCGTGCCTTGACATTTAGGATCATAGAGGAGATCTCGCTAAAAGGGGACACACTTATCCCAAGCTTGGGTTGCAACGGAGGTGGTGTACTGTCCATTTCGGGCACTGACCATGGGCTGGAAGTGAAAGGACTCTTGTTGAAGGATTCATTCCTGCTGCCATGGCTAACCACTTTAATAGGGGATTTTGGAATCTGGTGGGTATGGATTAATCTGGGAGATCTTCGGGGTGATAACGATATGGGAGTTGAAGGGCCCTCAGATATGACGGTCCCCTCTAGACTTGTGGACTTGGAAGCATCGGGTGGTTGTGCTAATTTTTCGACCTTCAATTTGGATCTTTTCGAGGGCTTTGAGACCATTGGACTGTTGGTGTTGGATGGGGTGGAGGAAAACTGAGCCACTTTGCCTGTGTACTTCCGCTTCTTAGGACTAATTCCTGCAGGAGCTTCTGCCAAGACTCCTTTGCCCTTCTATTGAAAAAGATGCATGAAAATTAGTACAGAACTTAATGGAATACACAGAGTGCATGAGGACTTAATTTATACCTTTAGGGATGGCTCCTTGGGTCCGCCCTTGTCTCCGCCGTCTAAGTCAGCAGGCACAAGATCAGACAAACACACATCTTTTAACATCAAAACATCGGCTCTCACAGTTTCAATGAAGTTTGAGAAATCTGCTGCGGCTTTTTCTTCTAATTGAGCCGCATCACCACATGATGCCAGGATTTTCTCGCTGAACTTCAGGATCTATATTAGGTAATTTGAAGATAGCATAGGAGTTAGAATTAACTATATAAAATGAAGGTCTATACTTGTCTGAGGAGTTAGCAAAGTAAGATGGAGGAATTTACTTGAGATTGAATGGAGTTCAGGTTGAGGCCAGAACCGAAGGTTGGACGACCGATGCGAAGCCGAGTGATGCTTCTATACCACTGGAAGTACGCATCCGTGTGCGGGCCAGCATCGCCCTCCTCTCCATAAGTTATTGCATCCATTCTCTTATTCCATAGACCAGAATAAATGGAACGTATTTTTTCACGTTTATTGTCACCTATTGGGACCATTTCATTCCGCGGAAATGGCCTTTGGAAACGGGGTGGCACAACTTGCTGTAAACAAAATTGCTTCATGACTCGCTCCGGATTGTGTCGCTCCACAATCCAAAAGGAAATCAATGCTGTGTTGGATTGGAAGAGAGGTTCATCCGCATCATCGATGTAGTCTTGGATGTTTTCATAATCTGCATATGGAAACCAGTTGAACTGCAAGAAAATAAATTCATCATTGAATACATAACTGTATTACAAAACAGGAAAGAGAAGGACCACAATAAAGAGAGTTGAATAAAGTGACAGCATGATGAGACCCAAATCTGAAATCAATACTCCAAACAAATAACCAATACCCAGCTATGTCCTAATTTAATACTTACGCCATCGACTTCCATAATATCCAGATGTCGTCTGGCATCGTCAACTCTCGTCTGGAAATGATGGGAATGCAATTTGTTGTACCAGGTCAAGGGAAGAGGAAACTCAACATCTGTGTTCCAATCAGCTCTCTGACGGATCGGCTTGCCAATTGTCATACGTGAGTATGCCCAAACCTGACCAGTTGTAGATAAATGATGGTTCCAATTAGAGAATAAATAAAACATTCAATCATCGAAATTCTCACTGATCACGCACTAGGTTAATCACCTGCAGTAGTTTTAGAGGACCCGTTATTGTCTTGACGGCTTTTCCCTTCTTTTGACATAAAGAGACCTTGGCAAGGCCCCTGTATAGATTTGCCAGGCAAGCCGTTCCCCAAGAATGCCTTTCAAAACGCCTAAATAATTCAAGGACATGGGCTGGAGCCTTGGTACCCAAAGAGGTCCAAAAAATCTGACTGGCAACAAGACAGAATAGAAATGCACGTGTCCGCCGAACGTCTTGATCTCGCGGTCTGCTCTTGGGTTCCACCCCAAAATTCTCTCTCAACCAAGTGAACTTAATCTGCACTCCGTAGCAGTCAAGGTTCATGTCCGGTACCACCCCCAACAGTTCTTCGCATGTTTTGACCATGGTTTGGGGAGAAGAGAATGTGCGCCCATTGACAGGGAGACCATCAATGGGGAGGCCATATATGTAGGCTACATCCTCCAAAGTAACAGTGGCCTCCCCACTGTTAAGGTGGAAGGTATTTGTCTCTGGCCTCCACCGCTCAACCAAGGCCGTTATTAAGCCGTGATCGAGTTCGATTTTTTTAATTTTCTCCAGCTGCTCTAGACCGGTCTGACGTATTAGCTCCCACATACGGTCATTGATTTCCCAGCTGTCGTGATTTGGTGTGGGAATGCATCGTAGTAGGCCGGCTTCCTGCAATTAATAAATGAATGAGGAACGTAGAAGCTTACAGTAATGTAATAGTTGTAAAGAGAATACAGTAAAACATCTGTATTTCAATATATGCTCACCTTGCCGTGCCAGACTCACTCTGAGATATGGTTCTCCTGCTCATATAGAATGGAGTTATCCATAGGACCAGTCTGTAGAATGTCCATCTATAATCTGTAACAAGTTTAAAGTTAGCACAACGTACATATATAAATCATAGAGTTCTAAAATGAGGTTTCTAATAGACACAAATGAGACTTAGCAGAAAAAATATAATAGATATACATTCATGGCTTGTGTTATGTGAATGCAATTGTAACGAAATCGTTACCACCATGAATAGTTCCTCCTACAACTCTCTTTTCTCAGCTAGTAATTAATGATATACTTTATATTGAGATGCATAAACATGCACAATTATATAACAAACTCGGTCATAATATAGTTGTAAAAGTTTCACAATAACGATATCGTTATGTTGCTTTTCAGATTAATCAAACTTTTTTGGTATCCAACAACAAATTTGTGATAAGTTCATAATGAAATGCATAGACGAGTTGTAAGACTTACGGGAACTTAAGAGGGTGTTTTTTTAACATATATATGTATGTTTACCTATATTTCAAGCAGGATATGGGTTTGGTTCGATCTAAAATTGATTACAGATATTTGGATTTGGGGTGTAAAAGAACATATATAGTATTTTATTAACATATATTTTGGGGTATAAAAGAACATAAATGCTAGCGAATTTTTGTCTCACTCATTCGCAGGAAGCAGTAGGAACAAGGGTTTTAACTCAATTGCCTAGGGGACTAGTAGAGCTGTTTGTTGCTAAAAAAGTTACCGTGGTCCTTCTTTATGATTCATTTATCCTTTACAACAAATCTAGTTATAATCATTCCACATCTCAATGATCTTTACTTGATTACCCATTGGCCTTAAACAGACAAAACAAACAATTAAGACAGATAATACTCACACCCCTTGCTTTTAACATAAATGGGTGTAGATATAATTGGGTCCATGTGTACCAGGAGCATTTGGAATTGATAATTAATTGGTTTATATGCCAGACCTAATTGGAAGGAGACTGGATCATTTAATTACCTTGACACTTGGCTCATAACCATTCTTCTGAGGTCATATCAAATGGTGATAAATGGGTGTAAATACAATTAGCTCACGACCTAATTGGAGGGGACATTTGCCAATTGAGTTTGAACTTTGAAATTCCATCTATTTAAGAAGCATTAGGGCTGCACATGGTCTGGACCACATGCCAAAAAGGTTCAAATCATCCCGCCCAAAGTAGCTGGGCTCATGCTAGCTCGGGCTGGCCTAGACCACCTTTTGAAAAGAACCAAGATAATGTAAAATTCTCAAATTTGCGCTTTACATCGGCCGTATAGATCTAGGTATCAGGCTGCATAATACCAATATGGCTTAGTTTAACCCTGACTTGTTTATTTTTGAATTGTGTCTCAGATGACCCATGTTTGATGAGAATGTTATACTGTGTTTATGCATTCTTTACGAGCACATTTTTTCAAATTTAGGTTATTCTTATCAATCTCTCTATAACCTACAGATACTTGTTGTCGCGACCCCGGACAGAGGTTCCCCAGTCCGGGCCCCGCGGCGGTGATGTCCATCCAACTATGATTAACCCACAGGTTTCCGCGGTGAGGATTCCCAAAAACGAACATGTAACAATCTCACAAGAACAATGATTTGCGGAAGCGTGCAAGTAATCTCATCACAATTTAATAACATAAACCTTACGATTCCAAATTGCATAAGTTAAATCATCATTAAGACAATAATCAGAGGAGGAAACGTAAGCATAGCATTACCAAGTTTAGTTCAAGTTTCAAGATAACAAAAAGTGTTAAGTTACATAACCCCAAAAGTATGAAAAGGCCAACAAAGGCCATACATCCCAAGATAACAAAATAATCCCATCTACGTGTTCGTACTCAAGACCCCGCCCAACATCTAAAGGACGTCGTCAGGTTGCCACTCACGGGCTGGGGGTGGCTCAAAAACCTCCTCCGGGCGCTCCTCCGTAATAGCAACGGCGCCTGCATCTAAACACCAAAACAAAAGGGTCAGACACGACGGTCTGGCAGGTGATCAGTTTAGACATAATACAAGTCAGTTAATATGAACGTAATCAGCACTTAAAAGTGTTGACACCAAAAATGTCACTTAGCCTCCTCAACCGCAAAAGCTATATGGAGCCGCATCCTACTACAAACAGGCAAAGCTACTTCAAGCATCAGATCTTGTCAGAATCAAACAAAAACTCCAAGATCCTTCAAAATAGCCAAAAAAAGGGTACACATGAAGTTTCGGGCCATTTCGACACCATCTGGCCTAACTTTAATCCTTCAACAGCCGAGCGGGAGCTCCCGACGGCGATAGTGTCAAATACATCAAATCTTCGATCAGAGCCTATGGATGGTCTCAAAATACCTCCAAAAGGCTCCATGTCGAATTTCAAGTCAAACCAACACCGTTTGACCCTCCATCAACTCTCAAACGGCGAAATCAAGCCTCCAGGCGGCGAGAACCTCTGATGCCGCCACTCATCATACAAAACAGATGAGTAGCTTCTGCATGCTTCCAAAGGGCTGCACGTCAAATTTCAGGTCATTCCGACAACGTTTGACCCGGTTTTGATGCTCCGAAGCAAAATCAAGCCTACCGGCGGCGAAGCTCCCCGGGACTATGGCACCCAAATCAGAGCTAATGGATCATCGTAAAATGACTCCAATAGGCTCCCCGTCAAATTTCAGGTCAATCGGACATCGGATGACCGTACATCAAAGCTCGACATCTTCCGCACGGTGAAATCAAGTCAAGCATCGACGGGACCCCAAACGGCTTCAAAACTCAAATAAAAGCCCATGGTTGGTCCTATCTAATGCCCAAGAAGCTTCACCTCAAATTTCAGGTCATTCCGACATCGTTTGACCCAGTTTCAACTCTTGGCGGAAAATCGGTACAGAGTCTTTGGCTTTTCCAAAAAATAGGAAACCTTGTGCTCTGATTTGCACAGCCTTTCGACGGGTTTTCTTCAGAGAAATCATGCCAATAAATGAAGAGAAATGTCAAAGAAAAATACAGGAAACAACAGAAGCAAAAAAGCCCGAGAAACGACCAAGAAACGGCGACCGGAAGGCGGCCGAAAAATGGACCAAAGTCCAAGGTCGCCAGCGACCATGGCCCAAGGTCGCCAGCCCCTTGGTCGCCGGCGACCATGGGTGCATGGTCGCCGGCGACCATGGGTGCATGGTCGCCGGCGACCCTGGAAATCCGGGTCGCCAGATTTCCGCCGAAACGTCCGTTTGTCCGATTCTTTTCGCGTTTCGCGATGATTGGCCCCTGTGATTTTCTTAAAATCTGATTTTTTAGGTATGATATCCGTCGATCTTCGTCAACATCACGGATCCGCCATCAAAATCATTTGATCATCATCGGACACTCCAAAATCGCCAACCGGTCGACCAAGAAAGCACACTTTCTGCCCGACCGATCAAGAAATCAACTGGACAGATGTTGCCGGACCATTAGTGGCAACCAATGTCTGAATTTTCATCGTCATCCAACATCAAGCAACGTACGGATCCATCGATGATCATCGCAAGAAGAATTCCAAAAGACGCAGCGCGGCCCGCGACTTTTCAAGCGACTCGGCAGCCAATTAATGAAGTTAAATGACCCTTTTATGGCAATTTATGAGGGTCATCAACTCATTATTTTAAACGGCCCAATCAGAAGCCAAGAAATGGGAGTTACAAGTCCAATTAATCATGACAATTAACCTTCTAACTCCTATCATTATGGAGATTAATCATAGTAATTAATCATGAAACTCCCATCATCATGGAGATTAAATGCCCATTACTCTCCATCGGCCAATCAAAATCCAAGAAAAAGGAGTTACAAAATTATGAAATTAAATCTTGTAACTCCTCCCATCATGGAGCATTAATACCATTAATGCCCATAAAACCTTCCTAATGGCCACCAAAAGCCTATAAATAGGCGGTCATTCCAAGGAGAAAGGGTCCAGAAAATTGGTCTTGAAAATGGGGTCTTGAAAATTGGGTCCAGAAAAATTGTCTGAAAACTATCTTGAAGAATTCTCTGCAAAAAAGAAGCTCTCTTACCTTGAAGAAACTCTGCTGCAAGCACTATAAGGTGATCGAAGTCCCTTGGGGGGCCACCCCCCCAAGATCTCCTCTCTTCTTTTATCCAACATGGCCTAGATGCGTCTTTTCAGCCCGTCTACTTGGTTTTTTATTGGATATAAGACCTTCTCTTGGTCTTTAGCCTCTAAAAATCTGAGGTCCAAGCCAAGCCAAGTGAATCAAAGCATCAAGTGTTCTCATCTGAAGGACGATGGCGGAGCCCATACATGACTCGCGACCGTCGATCTGAACGAGTCCCCACAATCGCTTGAGAAGTCAAATTCCTTTTCTTACTTTTCTATTGTATTGTATTTTTTTAAAAGAGACATAAAAATCACATTTCTTGTCTTTACATTTTGATGAGATTTGTAAACTGCCTTTTATGGCACAAAATCGCCTTCTACGGCACAAAACTGCCTTTCACGGCAAATTAAACAAAATCGCCTCTCACGGCATTTTAAAACCTTGTCTCTTTCTTTAAAATATATGTGCAATGGAAAGTTAGAAAAAAGTTGATTTCCTTTTCTACTTGTGGAGGTGAATCTCCGGATCACTATTTCAAATTCCAAGTAGAGCAGAAAATCTGGCATACCCGTACAAAAAAAAAATGTTGATGCTTGCTCTTTTTTTTCTCTTCGCCCCGCCGCACCCCGGCGGACCCGGGACGGAGGAAGGCGAGAAAGAAAAAGACGGGTCCATCAAGTTGGCATACCCGGTGGGACCCGTTCAATTGAGAACACGATACTTAGAATCATTGGCTCCCTTCTAGTTGGTGGCCTATGTTGGATCTTGTATCTAAAAAAGGATGGGATTCTTTGGAAACTTCTTTCTTTGAACTTGTTTCCATTCTTTCTTTTCTTAACAAAAAAGGGGTTTTCTCTCTTTTGGATTCAAATTGGATAAAACTTTGGTTCTTTCCTTTTCGTTTGTTTGCGCTCGCAGAAATGTTTGAGCCAACTTTCGGATTGGGAAGGACCATTTCCCTCTCTTTGATGGATCCATCGGAGATCTTCAAAAAAAAGAGAGAAAAGTTAAAAAAAAAAAAACTTTTCAAATTTCTCTCTTTTGGATTCAAATTAGAGAAACTTTGCTTCTTTCCTTTTCGTTTGTTTGCGCTCGCAGAAATGTTTGAGCCAACGTTCGGATTGGAAAGGACCATTTTTTCTCTCTTTGACGGATCCATCAGAGATCTTTAAAAAAAAACAGAGAAAAGTTCAAAAAAAAAAAACTTTTCAAATTTCTCTCTTTTGGATTCAAATTAGAGAAACTTTGGTTCTTTCCTTTTCGTTTGTTTGCGCTCGCAGAAATGTTTGAGCCAACATTCGGATTGGAAAGGACCATTTTTTCTCTCTTTGACGGATCCATCGGAGATCTTTCAAAAAAAAAAAAAAAAAAGAGAGAAAAGTTCAAAAAAAAAAAACTTTTCAAATTTCTCTATTTTGGATTCAAATTAGAGAAACTTTTGTCTTTTCCTTTTCGTACAATGGCTCGTAGAAATGTTTGAGCCAACGTTCGGATTGGGAGGGGCCATTTTCCTCTTTTTGATGAGTCCATTGGAGGTCTTTCAAAAAAAGAGAGAGCATTAAGGTTGCACCAATTGCGTTCTTTGACCAAAGTGGATCTAAGAAAAGCCTTGTCCAGAGTGTGGAGGCAGCTAGACTGTTCGAGGTAAGGGTCCTTCAAACGGGTTCATTAAGTAATCCTACCCTTACCTGGGGGCTAATCTATCCACTAAGGTTTCATAAGACCGAATTGGAAGACCTATGTGCACTCTTTAAAAAAAAAAAAAAAAAAACTTCTGTCACTATTGTGTTCAAATTGGAGTAATTTTGGTTCTTTCCTTTTCGGATTTAGGCTCGCAGAAATGTTTGAACCTGTATTCGGATTGGAATACCATTTGCCCTCTTTTATGAATTCAATCTTGACTTTTCAAAAAAAAACTCTCGTCACTATTGGATTCAAATCTGAGAAATCCTGGTTCTTTCCTTTTTCGGATATAGGCTCGTAGAAATGTTTGAACCTGTATTCGGATTGGAATACCATTTGCTCTCTTTTGCGAATCCAATCTTGACATTTCAAAAAATCCCATCTCGTGTCCTTCAAGGATGCAATTTACAACATTTGTGCCTAGCGGTGCTAGTACGCCCTTTCGAGTCTACTGTATTCGCGATCGACACATTTGTATCTCTAACCTTATATCGTTTTACCTCGAGTGAGCTTCGCTTCTCGGTAATTTGAATTAAGGTTTACAATTGCTTCTAGCGGTCCCTGGAACGCTCATTTCGAGCCAACCATACTTGTGTTTAGAACAATTGTACCATCTATGGCTTTTTGGCCTTCTTCATTACGCTCAGAACGGGCCATGCCCCTGAGCCATTTGAAAAGACAAAATCATAGTATAGCCATTTATGATCACCATATTCTTGTGATTACTAATGGATGTGGTCTTGTTTCAGAAAAGTTTTTTCAAAACTAACAATGGCAGCTTCGTTGACCATCACCTTCGATGAGAACAAGTACCAAGTCATGCTTCAAGAAAAGCAAAGCAAGGGCACTTTCAAGCGCCCCGTCAGCTGCCGAAGCATCACCTCCCTCGGCAACTCCCAAAACACCGGGTCGACCTCCACTCCCCGGACCTTCGTCTTCGGGTCACTGGGACCATTCCCACTACCCGCAGAAGAGACGGTGCCTGCTAACAAGCAGAAGACCGCCCCCAACGTGTCGCTACCCCGACACCAAAGGCGGTCACCAAGAAACCTGAGGCTCGTAGCAATCCCATGAGGCCTCAACCTACAAGAAACCAAGTCTATCCCAAGACTTGGTCTCCGCGATCTTCACCAAAACAAAGAAGGTCCCGGACATCTGCAAAGCCAGAATACCTGGCTCCTCTCAAGGAGAATAGGTTTTATCCTCTTGCTTACATCAAAGGAGAGAAACCTATCCTCCACCGAACTACAAAAACTACTCAGCACGAGCCGGCTTGCTCATACAAGCCCAAACTCAAATCGTGCATCACAAGGCCTCGACAAGAACTTGCTAGGGCTTGCTCTCCTGTAACTCGACCCTTCATCTCAACAGGGGACGAGCTTGCAAAATTTAAAGCTTTGCTGCGACAGGCTAAGGACCGCGTGCAAATCCTGTCCATGCCAGTCTTCAAAGAAGACAAGCTCGGTTGCTGCACACGAGGGACCACGTCCTTCATTGCCAGAGCACAGCCCGAGCTAACCGAAGCTCAAATTGCTCGTCGCATACGTCGTCGCGCGGCATATCGACAAAAGAGATTAGAGAAGCAAAGAACCCAGCATTCTGAGCTTCAAATCTCCCAAAAATGGGTCGAAAAAGAAAGACCCGACCAAGTTACTGCTGGCCACATGGTTGGCAAAACCAAAAGACGCCAGAAGTCAGCGACAAAAATACATGTCAGACGACCGGTGACTCGCAGCGTCTCCCGGACGAGAAGACATCAGGAAGACTCTCCCACTCCTTCAAGCCAGGGACATCGGAGTGATCATTCCTCGGACTCTTCATCTAAAAGAATGAGCTCCAGCTCAGTCACTAAGACAGTATCCTCTTTCGACTCACGAAGGATGAATGTCTTGGTCACAAACTCTGAGCAACCTCCACCACATGACGACATGGCTTTACGCATTCAGCAGCTAGAGCAAGGACAGCAGAGAATAGAGGTTCTGATGGAAAACCTCCTTCTCACTCTCCAGCGTCCACCAAACAATGACGAAGTTCCTCCACAAGATGAGGCAAATGGTGGAGAAGATGAGTCACGCGCCCTTACTAAAAAGGACGTGGACAATATCCTCGCCAAAGCAAAAGAAGAGGATACACTGAAGGAGCATGGGATCAAGCCACCATATCTCTTATGGATGGACTCGGTTCCGTTTCCCCAAAAGTTCAAACAACCTCTTCTCCAAACATATACGGGGAAAGGTTCAGCCAGACAACATGTCATCCACTTCAAGATCCTGACAGGAACGATTGCGGATCAAGATGCACTCAAGATCCGGCTCTTTGCAAGTACCCTAAAAGGTTCGGCCTTTGATTGGTATTCCACCTTGCCAGAGGACTCCATTCAAAACTGGACCATGCTAGAGACACGTTTCCTGACCCACTTCAAAGGTGACGATCATCCTGTTACTATGGCTCAGCTCTGCAGCCTTAAACAGGGAGAGAATGAGTCGACATACGACTTCATTCACAACTGGAAAGCAATGGCATACAAATGCTCAGATGTGCTGCCACAAGCGTCGCTAGTCGACATTTGCCGAAACAACATGAGAGTAAGGATCCGCTCCATGATCATCGGCAACAAATCAAAAAACTTGGGAGAACTCCTAGAAGCGTCTATGGAGGCTGAAACGGTGATCAAAGACCTCAACAGTCAGAAGTCATCAAAGAAAGAGCAGACCGCCATTCCAACCTCCAAGCCAAAGAAAAAGGAGGTTCTCAATGTACAAACCAAGTCAGCTCCTCAGCCACGAAAGAAAGCTGAAAATAAAGCTGCAGGTAAGAGACCTGAACTCTCTGATGCCTTCAAAGAATGAGTAGAAAAGAAATACCCGTTCGATGAAGATGTTGAAGAAATATTTGGGGCTCTCTTGACAAATGGCAAACTCACCCTGCCTGACCCCAAAAGACCGGGAGATGTTGGCAAAACCAACGATCCCCGATATTGTCCATACCACCAAATGGTCTCGCATCCTCTCAACCAATGTTTTGTTGTGAGAGAGAAGATCAACGAGATGTGGAAAAACAGAGTCATCACCTTTGACAAAAACTATGGGTCTGCCTCCGTTAACATGGTGTCATATGGACAAACATCCAAATCATCAAAGGAAAAAGTCACTACTTCCTTCAAGGTGATAAAAATGACCCAAACATCCCAAGAGCTGGTGCCTCACCCAACGCCAGAAGGACAACCCATATGGGTACATCCCGATCTCCTAGAAGATGAAAATTGGGAGATCGTCAAAACAAAGCCGACCGCTCAACAGCGAATGCAAGCCAAGAGACAACTCCGCAAGCTCAAACAGCAGGAGAATGCTCAAACAAAACAAGAGGTTCCTGAAAAAGCAGAAACCTCCTCTACCGCTTCACTGGGGGCAACAGAGGGGTCTCTCCTTAAAGTTCCAAGAGTGATAAGAAAATTCACTCTCAGTGATTTCATGCCACCACGGCTCAAAGATGAGACTACGCAGGAGGCATCATACTCTTGTAACTCGATAGTTGGATTCTCCATGAATGGATACGAGTCCAGTGACACTGCCAGTGACACCGATGAGTGGGAGGAATCCCTTGAAACCGGAGAATATCTCTCCGACGAAGAATGGATCCCGGAATCCCACCTTATGCCAGTAATCTGGTATAACCCCTTCCAGCCACAAGGATCCTGGTCTGATGATGATAAAGACCAAGAGGCTGCCCAAATTGCTGTTAACACAGCACAAACAAATGCTCTAGTGGATCCCAACCACGTCGAAGCACAAGGGGCAGATGAAGAAAAAGATTTGGCTCTTATGCCCGATCTTGAAGAATATGCGAGGATCTTGCAGCATCTAGCCATAGAGCAGGAGCAGGATCGCATCAACCAACTTCATCAAAATCCAGAACCGGAAGTCCCGGAAAATCTACGAGCATCTCTTCCAGTGACTCCGGAAAATGAAGAAAGTTGCTGGATTGATGATCCTCTTACATCGGAGGATGAGTCTGATTCCCAACAATCCATTATGGAGGCATCTTCTATCGAAGTTGCATGTAATGTGATAGTTCAGGATGATAGTGCCTCTGAAGCTCCATCTGCTGAGGCCACGGACTCTCAAAATGTATCCAGTAGCATATCTTCTGGAGCTACATATTCTCCGGTGACTTCCACCGAGATAACACCTTCTCAGCCATCGTCTCCTGAAACGGTGACATCAGAATTCAAGCCTCTTCCGACTGATCACCATGAAGAAGCTCTGATTGATGAAGTCTTCAAAGAAAATCCAGTCAATTGGTCCTAGGTACCCAACCTCATAGGAGATGTCTGGACCGATGAAATACTGGACAAAGAAGAAAAGTTGTTGGAAGCTGTTCAGGACTTGTTCTCGGAAAATGCTCCATGCAACGCAATAACTGAAAACGGCAATGCTGCTGCAGAGGCGTTTTCAGCAAATGGGGAAGATCAGCCCCTTGAGCCCGAAGGGGCTCTTCCGAAAGAAGAACCACCTCTAGAAGCTTTTGAAGTTGGGAAAGGTACTCGCTCTGGCCGGGATTACCACAAAAACTATAACCAACCTTCTTCTTCTTATGTAAATCCTTCGGGAAAACAAGCTGTAAATGCCCCAAGCGGCGGTGATAATGAAAATGCAGGCCTAAAGGAGGCTTTCAAGTATGACTTGATCGAGCACTTCAAACACATATCTGCACGACTGCACATCCTAGACTTATTACGAATGTCACCACAAACTCGTGATAGTCTCATTTCAGAACTGCAAAGGCTGAATCTGGATGTCGACAAACATGCCCCACAAGTCCTGCAAATTGAAATGGACTATAGGGTCACAAAATCAAAAACCTCCTCAAAGGGAGAGAAGAAAGAAGCTGGAGGGCCTTGCACTGAATGCCTCTCGGTCCAAAAAGCCGCAAGTGCTACCATCGCCTTCAATAAGGAAGACCTCTGCTAGGCGAGACGAAGCACAACCGACCCTTGTACTTCACAGGGTACATCAAAGAGATGCCGATACACAGAGTCCAGATCGACCCGGGTTCTACACTCAACCTCATCTCTACTTCGGCACTCGAAGAGCTGGGTATCCCACCTATCAAACTAAGCCACACATCTGTGTCCATTTTTTGATACGATGGGAGTGCTCAAAGGCCCATTGGCAAAATCCGGTTCAGGTTGCAAATCGGCGATCTTATCTCTGAGGCCACCGTATATGCAATAAAAACCCCTTCATGCTACAACATCCTTCTTGGACGCCCTTGGATACACGAGAACGGCGTCGTTCCTTCAACTCTACATCAGTGCATCAAGTTTGTTAGCGACGACGGCTTGATACATCGAGTGTTTGCAGACAAAAAGCCCTTCAAAGGCAAGGAAGTCCATTTTGCAGACTCTCAGATGTACAAGGATGAAAAAGAAGGAAAGGAGGAGAAAACAACATCCTTTGCCGGCAATCTCCAAAAAGATAAAGGCAAGGCTCCTCAGCGATCATCGAAAGAAAACAAACCTTCCGGCAAACTCAAAGAGAGCAATCAGTCTCCCTTCATCATCTCCTTCAAATCTTCCAAACCTTTGGTAATCACTACTAAAGCAAAAAAGACAGAGCAAAAGACAGGGGGCAAGTTTGCTGTCTCCTTCGTGTCTATCATACAAGACACGGATTCGGATTCAGAGACTGAAGACGATACATCGTCAAGCCAAGCTGATACTCAGCAAGTTCGGCTTGCTCTCACTCCATTGGAGACCCCTGCTGACGTAGAAGATCCTGCGTCTGCTACCTTCGTCGTTACGGAAACGTTGGCAGAAGAGAAACAAATCTTCTTCCATAGATCGAACGCTTCTTCATCAAACTGCCTGCTTGAGCCTTTCCAAAATGAAGGTATGCCTCAACTATCCTTGTATAGTCCAATGGCACAAGCTATCATGAAGAAAATGGGCTATGACGCTCAAAATCCAATTGGTTTGGGAGGTGGCCGTGGTATTCTCACACCATTGGAACCCACCCTGACCAAAAGTCAGTTGGAAGATTGGAAACTCCACCGTCGTATAGACAAGTCTTCATACGGATTGGGGTATGATCCTGACACTCCGATGAGACAGCTGACACAAAGGCTGCAGAGTCGTTTTGCCGACCAAGCCTCAACATCTCATGTCGATGAAAACATCGATCTCCCTGGACATCTCTTTGAAGAGTTACCCGACAAGGACCCAGGAAGCTCATCAAATTGGTATGATTTCTCTGATGATGAAGAGGAATTGTCCGATGACACAGACGCACGGTTCCCTGATTCAGAAGAGCCGTCGTCTCCAAAAGAAGTGCCTTACTTCGACCCAGTTTCAGCTGGTGATTGGGATCATCTCATAGCAAGTCTTGAGAAGAATACCGATCAAGAAGATTTATGGACAGAAGCGAAGCCATGGTCTGAAAATGCCCTTGGAAATCCAGAAGGTCTTGTTGAGTTGGAAACCTCCGAAAATGTTGTGGAGGAACCACTTTCAAACCTTCCGACAGAAGATTCTGTTAAAAAGATAGACTTGGGAACACCAGATAACCCACGTCCTGTATTCATAAGCAAGAATATAAAGGATCAGGAGTTACCCGAGTATGTCTCTTTTGCTCGTGAGTTTGTTGATTGTTTTGCATGGTCTTACGCTGAAATGCCTCGCTTAGATCCCAAAATAGCAGTTCACAAACTCAACCTGCAAAAAAATGTCAGGCCTGTCAAACAAGGCCAAAGAAGATTCCGTCCTGATGTGTTGGACAAAATTGAACAAGAAGTTCAGAAACTCAAAAACGTTGGCTTCATCCGCGAGGAACAACATCCTGAATGGTTGGCCAACATCATCCCTGTGACAAAGAAAAATGGGCAAGTCAGAGTCTGTATTGACTATAGAGACCTGAATAATGCATGCCCCAAAGATGAATTCCCGCTCCCTATACCGGAGGTAATGATTGACAACACCTGCGGGTTTGAGCGAATGACTTTCATGGACGGCTTCTCTGGCTACAACCAGATAAAGATGCATCCCGAAGATGAAAGGCATACATCCTTTCGGACCCCATTTGGCGTGTATTGCTACACTGTCATGCCATTTGGTCTGAAAAATGCTGGTGCAACATATCAAAGGGCTATGATGAAAATATTCCAAGATATGCAGCACAAGACGGTCGAATGTTATGTTGATGACCTCGCCGTCAAAAGCAAAAGGAAAGAAGACCATCTCCAAGATCTTCGAGAAGTCTTCCGCCGGCTTCGCAAACAAAAACTGCGAATGAATCCCCTCAAATGCTTCTTCGGTTTCTCATCGGGTAAGTTCCTCGGATTCATAGTTCGGAAAGATGGAATAGAACTTGACCCCATAAAAGTCAAGGCAATTCTAGAAATGCCATCTCCAAGGACCCTAAGAGAACTAAAAGGGCTTCAAGGAAGATTGGCATACATCTGACGGTTCATTTCCAATCTGTCAGGAAAATGCCGTCCATTTTCTCGCCTGGTTAAGAAAGGTGTAGACTTTGTTTGGGATGCTGAATGTGAAGCTGCATTTCAAGACATCAAGTCATACCTGACCAAGCCTCCAGTGTTGGCTGTTCCCACAACCGGAAAACCATTCATCTTGTACACAAGAGCTCTCGACTATTCTTTGGGCGCTCTACTTGCACAAGAAAATGATGAAGGAAAAGAAGCTGTTCTATACTACCTCAGTCGCATGTTGGTAGGTGCTGAGCATCGCTACTCTCCAGTCGAAAAAGAATGCTTGGCAGTGATGTTCGCTGTACAAAAGCTGCGTCACTATTTGCTGTCAAACACAATATACCTGATATCGAGGATTAATCTCTTAAAGGTCCTTGTCACAAAAGCAGGTTCTCTCAATGCCCGACTGGCAAAATGGTACATCCTTCTGTCACAATTTGATATTAGGTATGTACCACAGAAAGCAATCAAAGGTCAAGCTCTAGCAGACTTTCTCGCAGAGCATCCACTGCCTAAGGATTCTCCGCTCAGGGATGATCTCCCAGACGAACCTGTCTACAGCGTGGAGACTTCCTCACCAAATGCCTCCTGGAACATGTACTTCGATGGTGCAACCAGGACAAATGAAAAAGGAAAGCCGATATCGGGAATTGGCATTCTCTTTGTTAGCCCCGATAAATACATGATTCCACACGCATTTTCGCTACTGGAACCATGTTCAAATAATGCAGCTGAGTACCAAGCTCTGATTATAGGATTGGAACTCGCCCTCGAATCTGGCATCACCATGCTGGAAGCATTTGGGGATTCTCAACTGATCGTCAGCCAGATGAATCAGGAATATGAAATCAGGAAGCCTGATCTGTTGCCTTACTACAACAAGGCGCAATCGCTTCGTCAAAACTTTGACATTTGTCACATCACCCACATCCGCAGAGGTGAAAACATCCGTGCAGATGCCCTGGCTGGACTTGCTGCATCCATGGCAACCCAAGAAGGGGAAAACATGCAAATTACAGTGTGTCAAAGAAAGATTCTCCCTCCTCTCAACACACACCAAGCAGTTGCTGAATGCCACCGAGTGGTCGGAGGTCGGATTTCCATCCTTAAACCTCCGATAGGCGACTGGAGGGATCCGTTCATTGATTATATTATGTTCGAAATCCTACCGGAAGATCCAAAAGAGCGGGTAAGTATCCAAAGACGAGCCCCAAACTCTCATTTGGATATTCCCTCCAAAATGCTTTACAGAAAATCCTTCAATGGAGTACTTCTACGCTGCTTGTCACAACAAGAGGCGGAAGAAACTCTAAAAGAAGTTCATGCTGGTCTTTGTGGAGCCCATCAGGCTGGTCCCAAGCTCTACGATCAGATAAAAAGGTTAGGTTATTATTGGCCTACCATGGTGGCTGATGCAATACAATTTGCTAAACGTTGCCAACAATGCCAAGTTCATAGAGATTATGTACACATGCCTCCAGAATGGCTACATCCTACAGCGATCTCATGGCCCTTCGAAGCCTGGGGTATGGACATCATAGGTCCTATCTCTCCCCCGTCAAGCAAAGGTCATCGCTTCATCTTCGCCGCTACGGATTATTTCTCCAAGTGGTCAGAAGCATTTGCGTTCAGTGAAATGAAAACCTCGTCAGTCCTTCAATTCTTACGAACCAACATCATTTGTCGCTTCGGCATACCTAAAAGATTCGTCCATGATAGCGGACCATAATTCCGGGATCACAGATTCTACAGGTTCTGCGACAAATACAAAATCCAAAGTTGTCCTTCGACTTCGTATAACCCGGCAACGAATGGACTAGCAGAAGCCTTCAACAAGACACTCTGCAAAATCCTCAAGAAAATGGTCTCTACTCACAAAAGAGACTGGAGCGACAAACTGCCTGAAGCTTTATGGGCCTACCGAACTACCGTTCGAGGACCAACCCATAGCACACCATTCTCCTTGGTCTATGGATGCGAAGCAGTTGTCCCCCTAGTGGTACAAATTCCTTCTTTAAGGGTATCTCTACAAAATGAAATGACGCAAGAAAGCAACGTCAAATTGAGACTCCAAGAACTGGATAACCTCGATGAAAGACGACTCGAAGCTCTACAAAGTGTTGAGCTTTACCAAGCACGCATGGCAGGATCTTTTGACAAAAGGGTCAGGCAACGCGTCCGCAAAAAGGGTGACTTGGTTCTTGCGGTGAAAAGGTCAATGGTTTTTGCCCACAAATCCAAAGGCAAATTCGAACCAAAATGGGAGGGACCCTTCGTCATCGACAAAGTCTTCTCCAATGGCGCATATGCTCTTCTAAACATGGAAGGTGACAGATGTATGCTGCCCATCAATGGCAAGTTCTTGAAGCGGTACTACCCTTGAAGACTTCCTACATCGGGTCAGAGTGATGCCTACATAGCCAAAGCCTATTCCTAGGTACTTGCTCGTCAAACCCACCCCTTTTAGAGTTTTCATCCCTATGTTGAAATTTCTAAAAATCCAAAAAAAAAAAAAAGAACAATGCTTACTTTCAATGTTTCATTGTTCAAAAAAAAAAAAAATCAAACCCAAAATCCAAGTTTCGGAGCCTCTTCCCTAACTCGACCAAAACTTTCAATCCTTGAACCCAAAATTCATGGTTTGAAACAAAAATCAGGACTTAGGAATTTCCACCCTAGTCCACCCTGACTTTTACCACCAAAGATGGTTTTTAGTCAAAATTTACGACCCTCGTGTCTTTAAACGAAAAATGGTTTTTCAAAAAAAACCGTGGGGAAGCAACATTTAGTCGATACTCACACAAAACCCAAAAATCGGAAGGATGCGAACCCCATTCGATACTTCCAAAACCTCAAAATCGCAAGAAAGCGACACCTCGTTGATACTTGCAAAATCTCAAAAAAAAAATCGTGGAGACACAACGTTTCAGTTGATATCCACAACCCAAATTTCAAAACAAAAAAACAAAGGTTCGAAAAAACCTCAAATTTCAAAAATCGTGGGGAGGCGACATTCCATCGATACCCACAAAACCAAATTTTTGAGAAAAAAGCAAGGAGGCAACATTCAGTCGATACTTGCACCCGCGAGGAAGCGACATTCCATCGATACTCGCAACCGAATGAGCAAGGAAGCGACATTCCATCGATACTTGCAATACCATTCAGCAGAGAGGCGACTCTTAGTCGATACTTGCATTTTTGAAAACCAAAAACCGGCTTTCACGCCAAAACCCGGCTTTCACGCCAAAACCCGGCTTTTATGCCAAAAACCTGGCTTTCATGCCAAAAACCAAAATCTGGCTTCCATGCCAACAAAACAAAAACCTGGCTTTCATGCCAAAAATCAAAAAAATCTGGCTTCCATGCCAACAAAACAAAACTTGGCTTCTATACCACAAAATCTGGCTTTCACGCCAAACAAACAAAAACCGGCTCCCATGCCACAAACAAAAATCGGCTCTCATGCAAAAAACCGGCTTTCATGCCAAACAAAACTTGGCTTTTACGCCACAAAAATCGGCTCCCATGCCAAAAACCGGCTTTCACGCCAAGCAAAACTTGGCTTTCACGCCACAAAAATCGGCTCTCATGCCAAAAACCAGGGTTTTTGCCACAAAATCTGGCTTTCATGCCTAAAAACAACCATTTGACAAAAGATTTTCACAAAATAAAAACCTTTTGATCAGATTTTCAAACAAACCATTCCCACTCAATTTTTGCTTATGTTTTCATCAAAAAATGAATTTAAGTGAAATAAGGGGATACAAAAAAAAAAAAAAAAAAAGAAGTGCCAAAAATGTTTATACATGGAGGTACCAAAAGAAAAGAAGAAAAAGTTTGTTACAAATCAGGAGGCTAGTCCGACATGGTCTTCAGCCATAGGCTTAACTCCTCAAGCAAACACTTGGCCTTAGCCTCCAAAGCTTCCAGGCCGCGTTTCTTTAGAATCTTCCGATAAAAAGCAGTAGGCCGTCGCGATCCATCCTCAGCACGAGGAAGCTCTTCCCAGAGAATCTGCCGTTGTTCATATTCTTGAGTCTTCCTCCGGAGATTGCTTTCGACCTCCTCAACTTGGCGAATGAGAGCCCTCTCTCTATCGCGAGCTTTCAAAGTGGCAGTCCACTTGGCAGCGGCTTGTTCTTCCAATAGCTCAAGGCGCTGTCTGGCTTCGGTGACCTCCCTATCAAGGCGGTGCTAGTCCTGTGTCAGCTCAATAATAGCCAACTTGGTGACATTCCTCTCCCGAACGAGCTGCTTCCGAGTCCGCGAGATCTCATTCAAATCAGATTTGACCTCGCTGGAAGGCTTCAAAAACATCTCGTTGAAGAAATCATCATTCGGAAAGCTCTTGGTCTCAGTCCACTTGTTGCCCAGAGCGATGACTTCATCAACAAAATCCTTGGCATCTATAATGTCGAGACCGACTTCTTTGCTATCGGCAAGAATGTCCTGCACATGCTTCACCATGCCAAACCAGCCTCCAAATGGCCAGAAGAAAGAGTCTTGACCCATGAGCTCAAGACTCTCTTCAACACCTTCCTCGCAAACTGACGGGATGGCTCAGATGAAGACTCGCCATGCTCCGTTGGTCGACTACCCGTGTCAGGCACCGTTGGAAGAGTAATCAAGAAGCTTTTTCCAACCGGGTCCGCTGAGGAAGGAATATCAGTAGGCGGACTCGCCTCTGCCTCATCAAAATTGGTGGAAGAAGCCCCTACTCCTGGATCGGTCACAGTACCCCCTGCTCTGGCTCTGAAAAAGATAGAGGAACTTCTTCTGTCACCTCACAACCTACCAATGAAAAATGAAAAATGTATGAATATGATCTTGTCAAAAATGAAAATATCAAGATTATCATTACAAAGTACCTTTTTCGACGACTGGTGGAATGCTTTCTGCCTCCATGAGCTCATCCGAAACATCATCGAAAGTTGTGTCCATGGATGGCTCAAAGTCGTCGGAATCCTCTGGCAAGTCAGCTGGCAAAAATATATATATATATATATATGTCAGCAAGTGGCGGTAAAAAAAAAACAGAGAAAAAAAAAATTTGCCCACAGGCCACGTGGCCGTACGGCCATGACCGTACGGTCTTGTCCATATGGCCACAAAAAAAAAAGAGATAAAAAAAAAACACACACGGTAAAAAAAAAAAAAAAAAAACCATGAGAAAAAAAAAAGAAAAGAAAAGTCACGGTAAAAAAAAGAAAAAGAAAAAAAGAAAGAAAAAAAAAGGAAAAAAAAAACGTGTAAAAAAAAAAAAAGAAGATGCACGTGAAAAAGAAAAAAAAAAGAAGAGAAAGAAAAAAGAAAAGAAAAGAAAAGAAAAGGAAAGAATGAAAACCTTTTTCTATTCCGACATGGGGTTTCTTAAGAAAAAGAAGAAACTTACTTGAAGCCATTGATGGAGAAGAAGAAGAAAAAGGTTGAAGATCCTTGAAGAAGAAGAATTCTTGATCTTGGAGCACTCTTGAAGGTTCTTGCAAAAAAGAGAGCAATAGCATCAAGAGATCCAATCCCCTTGCTTTTATAGGAGAAAGCAAACTAAAAGAGGAAAGGAGGAGAAAAGAAAGGAAGTAAGTGCTACAAATTAGCAAACTTCCTAAAAGAAAGGAATTATGGGATATTCTTTCCCAATGAGGAGATATTTTCAAGAAGTTCTCTCCAAAAAGAGAGGGATTATGAGAAACTTTCTCCCAAAGAAAGATACTTTGAGAAAATCTCTCCCAAAATCAAGGAAACTTGAGAGATTCTCTCCAAGTAAGAATATTTTTAGATATTCTTTAACAAAAGGAGATATTCTTAGATATTCTTAACAAAAATGACACCACATGAGATCTAAGCCATCTTTAAAGCTTAAGGTCCCATGGGTTAGCCCACATGAGCCAGGTTTGACCACCTAGGCACTAAAAGTGGCTTTTAGTCAAAATTCCTCTTACCAAGAGCATACAAAAATGGTTCCATGCCTCCTTTGAGTTGATTGGACCATACAAAAAATTCAAGCCTCATGAGTTTCCAAAAGTCCAAACCATCCCACCTCATGAACCAAATTAAGCCAAAACCTTGAAATTGACAATCCATAAAAACCCAAACCACTCCAATGGACCCAAAGTTGTCCCAAAGAGTGATAAAAATCCAAACAATGGTCTCCTAACTCGCCACATACAGCTTGTTGGGTCACAAGGCCAAAACCAAAACCAAATCCCAGTCCCCTAACTTGCCACATACAGCTTGTTAGGTCACAAGGTCAAAAACCAAAAACCTTCTTGACCGCCTGATGCGCAACACAAAGCCTTTAGGTTCACAAGGTCAAAAAGAAAATCCAAAACCCAAAAACCCAACCCAAATGTCATTTTCAAAATTTTGCCTTTAGATGGTACGTGATGTCTCTCACTGCCATAAAATTCCCTTGGAAACTTAAAAGGCTACACTATCAAGAAAAATGCTCAGAAACTCGTGGTCAAGTCAGAAGTTCTCCTTCAAAGTTTTCTTCGAGGCACATTGACTGCAAAGGCTATCCAATTCGTCGCTGTACCTCGAGGGGGCATTTGTTGACACCAAAAATGTCACTTAGCCTCCTCAACATCAAAAGCTATATGGAGCCGCATCCTACTACAAACAGGCAAAGCTGCTTCAAGCATCAGATCTTGTCAGAATCAAACAAAAACTGCAAGATCCTTCAAAATAGCCAAAAGAAGGGTACACATGAAGTTTCGGGCCATTTCGACACCATCTGGCCTAACTTCAATCCTTCAACAGCTGAGCGGGAGCTCCCGACGGCGACAGTGTCAAATACATCAAATCTTCGATCAGAGCCTATGGATGGTCTCAAAATACCTCCAAAAGGCTCAATGTCGAATTTCAAGTCAAACCGACACCGTTTGACCCTTCATCAACTCTCAAACGGCGAAATCAAGCCTCCCGGCGGCGAGAACCTCTGATGCTGCCACTCATCAAACAAAACACATAAGTAGCTTATGCATGCTTCCAAAGGGTTGCACGTCAAATTTCAGATCATTCTGACAACGTTTGACCCGGTTTTGATGCTCCAAAGCAAAATCAAGCCTACCGGCGGCGAAGCTCCCCGGGACTATGGCACCCAAATCAAAGCTAATGGATCATCTCAAAATGACTCCAATAGGCTCCCCGTCAAATTTCAGGTCAATCGGACATCGGATGACCGTACATCAGAGCTCGACATCTTCCGCACGGTGAAATCAAGTCAAGCATCGATGGGACCCCAAACGGCTTCAAAACTCAAATAAAAGCTCATGGTTGGTCCTATCTAATGCCCAAGAAGCTTCACCTCAAATTTTAGGTCATTCCGACATAGTTCGACCCAGTTTCAACTCTTGGCGGAAAATCGGCTACAGAGTCTTCGGCTTTTCCAAAAAATAGGAAACTTTGTGCTCTGATTTGCACAGCCTTTCGACGGGTTTTCTTCAGAGAAATCAAGCCAATAAATGAAGAGAAATGTCAAAGAAAAATACAGGAAAAAACAGAAGCAAAAAAGCCCGAGAAACGACCAAGAAACGGCGACCGGAAGGCGGCCGAAAAATGGACCAAAGTCCAAGGTCGCCGGCGACCATGGCCCAAGGTCGCCAGCCCCATGGTTGCCGGCGACCATGGGTGCATGGTCGCCGGCGACCCTGGAAATCCGGGTCGCCAGATTTCCGCCGAAACGTCCGTTTCTCCGATTCTTTTCGCGTTTCGCGATTATTGGCCCCTGTGATTTTCTTAAAATCTGATTTTTTAGGCATGATATCCGTCAATTTTCGTCAACATCACGGATCCGCCATCAAAATCATTTGATCATCATCGGACACTCAGAAATCGCCAACCGGTCGACCAAGAAAGCACACTTTCTGCCCGACCGATCAAGAAATCAACTGGACAGATGTTGCCGGACCATTAGTGGCAACCAATTTCTGAATTTTCATCGTCATCCGACATCAAGCAACGTACGGATCCATCGATGATCATTGCAAGAAGAATTCCAAAAGGCGCGGCGCGGCCCGCGACTCTTCAAGCGACTATGCAGCCAATTAATGAAGTTAAATGACCCTTTTATGTCAATTTATGAGGGTCATTAACTCATTATTTTAAACGGCCCAATCAGAAGCCAAGAAATGGGAGTTACAAGTCCAATTAATCATGACAATTAACCTTCTAACTCCTATCATTATGGAGATTAATCATGGTAATTAATCACGAAACTCCCATCATCATGGAGATTAAATGCCCATTACTCTCCATCGGCCAATCAAAATCCAAGAAAAAGGAGTTACAAAATTATGAAATTAAATCTTGTAACTCCTCCCATCATGGAGCATTAATACCATTAATGCCCATAAAACCCTCCAAATGGCCACCAAAAGCCTATAAATAGGCGGTCATTCCAAGGAGAAAGGGTCCAGAAAATTGGTCTTGAAAATGGGGTCTTGAAAATTGGGTCCAGAAAAATTGTCTGAAAACTATCATGAAGAATTCTCTGTAAAAAAGAAGCTCTCTTACCTTGAAGAAACTCTGCTGCAAGCACTACAAGGTGATCGAAGTCCCTTGGGGGGCCACCCCCCCAAGATCTCCTCTCTTCTTCTATCCAACATGGCCTAGATGTGGCTTTTCAGCCCGTCTACTTGGTTTTTTATTGGATATAAGACATTCTCTTGGTCTTTATGCTCTAAAAATCTGAGGTCCAAGCCAAGCCAAGTGAATCAAAGCATCAAGTGTTCTCATCTGAAGGACGATGGCGGAGCCCATACATGACTCGCGACTGTCGATCTGAACGAGTCCCCACAATCGCTTGAGAAGTCAAATTCCTTTTCTTACTTTTCTATTGTATTGTATTTTTTTAAAAGAGACATAAAAATCACATTTCTTGTCTTTACATTTTGATGAGATTTGTAAATTGCCTTTTACGGCACAAAATCGCCTTCTACGGCACAAAACTGCTTTTCACGGCAAATTAAACAAAATTGCCTCTCACGGCATTTTAAAACCTTGTCTCTTTCTTTAAAATATATGTGCAATGGAAAGTTAGAAAAAAGTTGATTTCCTTTTCTACTTGTGAAGGTGAATCTCCGGATCACTATTTCAAATTCCAAGTAGAGCAGAAAATCTGGCATACCCATACAAAAAAAAAATGTTGATGCTTGCTCTTTTTTTTCTCTTCGCCCCGCCGCACCCCGGCGGACCCGGGACGGAGGAAGGCGAGAAAGAACAAGACGGGTCCATCAAAAACATGACATGAGTTCTGAACAAAACATGTATAAGGTGCAATTCAAAACTAATATGCTTTTCAATAAAACATAATGATTCACGAATCCACATTGAGCTCATCCTTTCTCCGTCATACGTAATGACAAGAGCAAGCGAAACAAAACAAAACAAGACAAAACAAAACAAAAGTCCGAGCCACACAAGGTGGGCGGAAAAACCGGCCGCGGAACCAGACAAAACAAAGATGTGTATAAATACACGACTAATCTGCAGATTGCCCTTAGGTTTAAGGACCCCCTAACTAGTGGATCAGACTGAGAGGGCAGTCCAAGCTCAGCGGTATTCTATGATATCCATGTATGCATAAAACATATATACTTGTACAAAACTTAGCGAAAAATGGGTAAAAACACTTATCAAAACAATGCAAGACGAGACTAAACAAGAATAGCATAAGCTATAACAAACAAGGCTGGAAAAGTGTTCCCATTATAATTCTTGAAACAAATCAAAAGCTAAACACCTGCTTGTAAATCAAAACAGGTACGAAACGGTATTCTTCGTGTCAAAATTCAAGATCTCGAAACAATTATGTCAAGTATATGCTAAGACTCTTTATTTGATTCTTGTGAAGTTGAAACCCAAATGTTGGAGTTTAAAATGAATTGGTGTCCCCGAAGCTAGACAACATTTCATGTTTCAATTGCACAACATCAAGCTAAAGACCCCTTAACATATTCTAGTTTTTTCTCTCCCATCGAAGCCCCTTCAAAATTCCCCTTCTGTACACTCGGTCACCACGCGGCTACCTGGCGGCTAGCCGCCGGTTGGCTGGTAGGCTGGCCGACCAACTGACCGACCGCCAACCGACT
Organism: Persea americana; assembly: GCA_029852735.1. Classification (NCBI taxonomy): domain Eukaryota; kingdom Viridiplantae; phylum Streptophyta; class Magnoliopsida; order Laurales; family Lauraceae; genus Persea; species Persea americana. The sequence goes on from CM056815.1 coordinate 41,642,653, forward strand.
GTTCAGGAGCAATACTATTTTTCAGTTTTCTGCGCAGGTCGGCCAGCCGCCTACTGACCGACCGCGGGCCGACCACGCCCTGTGCAGAAACTAGATTACTGTTATTCTGACCAACACAGGGGCGGCTAGCCGTGGGTCAACAGTCGGCTAGCCGACGGATGGCCAACGGCTGACCGCCGATCTGCGGCAGCTTTAAGTTTATTCAGATTTCTCACACATTTCACCCATTTTACATCCTTCCATTCCTTTGTCAAATCCCTGCATATCCCCTGAGCCTCCATGCTCTCCAAGGGCCAATTTCCATTTAAATTCTAACAATCCACACTTCAAATCATCTCACAACATTTCCTCCATTCTTTCATCCATTTATAAACCATTTTGGCAAGGTAAAAGCAACTTCAGATGAATGAAAACCATTAAGACAACCCATTAGCATATGCATTTCAATTAAAACAAGATTTCAAACTATATCACATCTTTGAGACAACTCATTTCCCAAATTAGAATGGAAAAAGAATCAAACCATGAAAGCTAAAATAATCAAATATTGCATGCATCATGAAGCTAAGTTGATCACTTGCCTTTACCAAAATCCAAGCCCAACAATCTCAGAAAAACCCTACCAAATGTACTCCACGAAATCTACAAGAAAACCCATGAAAAGAACTTCAAAAATCCACCAAAAAGTGAAGACAATGACCCATTTCGAAATGGGTGTTGCATGCTTGAAAAATGGGCTCCTAAGGCACTCAAAAGACTACATTGAAGAGGAGGAAGAGATCTATTACCTGAAGCTTGCTAAACAAGAAGAGGAGAAGAAAACGGAGTGGAAACACAGCTGGGATCTCCAAGAAAATGGTAGCAACAGATTCCTTGAGTTGAGAGGAAGAAGAAGGTATGATCAGTTTTTGGTTCGAAGCTTTCTACCTTAGGCATGCAAGCAGAAGAAGGGAGAGGAAGAAGAAGAACTCTCAGCTGAGTATATGAGAGTTGCAGGGAAGAACCGAAGTGAACAATGAAGGAGGGGAAGACTCATTTCAAATGGGTTCTTGTGGGCCCCATTGCTCAAAACTTGCAATGGTTAAAACACTGACTTGTAGGCCCCGGATGAAAACGACGAAGAAGACTAAAATGATCGTCGAAAAATCTAGTTTCCAAAAAGTATAAATTTCGCATAGTTTTGAGATTTCGAAATTTGAGTCCAGATTTGGTGTGAAATGATTGATTTACCCCTTTGGGCCAAAACTTGGGTTTCTGGGCCTCAGACACAGACGAGCTGAACACAAAAGTTAATCAATAAAATAAAATCATTCAAAAGAGATCGAAATCACGATTAAAATAAGAAAACTGGAATTTCCTCCCAAGCTTACACATACACTCAAGGCACCCTTAAGTGTGACCAAATAGCACAAAACGCTCTCAAAATTCCCCAAAGCTAATTCTAGACTAAATCAGACTAATTTCTAACCCACGAACACTAAACTCACATTACAACTAAACACGCACTTAGTTGACACTAATCGCACTAATCCTGGGTCGGGGTTTGACACTTGTCATCTTTCAATGGCCGGATTCTGAATCAGGTCAATATTGAAGACCAAGAAAACAGTGGATACTACTTGCAATTGCTACAGGAGCATAAGCATGATGGGGTTGTCATTTCTAGCACCTCACTGGATAGTGACACTAAAGCTTTAGCTTTCAACAAAACCAGTGCCAATCAACCTCTCTTAATCATAATAGCAACAGTTTTAGATTCTCCTTTACACCTCCCTGCTCTCACCGCAGAGGTTGCTCTACATGCAATTATCTTTGCAGATAAAAATGCCACCGTGGACCCGACAACAGAATTTAACCTGCGTAGATGGGGAACAGAAATTCTGGTTTTCGCCCAGATGAATTTGGGTCCAATTTTGGATTTTTGTGGAGGCCAAGGACTATATAGCATCTTAATAGATCTGAAAGAAGATTCTAGTGCTTATCATGAGATTCTTGAGATGGGTCTTAAGGAGGGGCTCTTGCAGAAGGTGGTGAAGGAAATGTGGCCACTTTGGGCTGGAAGTAAGGAGGGTTGTGGCATGAGATTTAGTAGTGTTGGGAGAAAATCAGTGAGATTAAAGGATTTGCAATCAAGGATCTTGAAGGGGGGAAGTGTTTTAGGGGAGGGTTATCTTTGCTAGAGCTCTTAAGAGTTAACACCAACTGGAACTAGTTGAACGTGCCTTTCAAGTTCCAAGTCATACTGGAGTTGAAAGGCAACGACTCTCTCATCTAAGGACTCATACCCTAGCCTCACCTACGATGGAATGGAAGGTGAAAGCATGGAAATCCCTTCTTCCATCTTGTGAATGAATGGATCATAGTTTTAAAACTTGTCCTAAATCTAGCTGTATTGCCTGATAAAGAAGGTTTGAGCCATTCCTTACCCATTTTTTATGGGTTCTCCAAGATATAACATGTAATGTAACAACATTTCAACACCCTTTATTTTTTTTTTTTACATTTAAAGCTTCAATTGGGATGAGGAATTCCATTTTTCATTTTCCTTTTTTGGATTACTGTTTACAACCTTACACATGACCACTCCTTACACGGGTATCTACTTTTTGCACAATTGCATGTGTTCTTCATGAAGATTAAAGGCAAAGGTTTTTTTGGACGGACCTCCTGCATTTGGTCCTATCTATGAGAATAATTCTTTTTAACAAATTATTATAAACCCCAGGGTCAATGATTATTAACTAGTTTTGTTGAGAACCAGCACAAAAGGGACATATGGCTATAAAACTGCAAAATATCTTAATTTTCTTTTGAAAAACAGATGTCCTCTAATCTTGTGAATTGGCACTTCGAAACTTATCATTTGTTCGATTATTTTCTTTCATTGTATTGAATCATAAGAAAAAGTAAAAGAAACAAAAGAACTTATAAAATCCATATATGTGTAATCCACTTTTCAGAGATCCAAACCGTTCTATGGTATATCAACCTGTGTTTACCTATGTAGGTCCATGACGTACTCAGACAGTCATTGTTCCAAAGGTCAGCTAAATCATATACTAATTGAGTTATAAAAATGCAAGTTACCAATCTAAAATTTGGATACATCAAGCTTACATATGTAAATCTTACATACAGGGGAGAGGAAACAATCCAAAACTTCAGTTACTAATTGATTATTTCTTCTCTCCTTTCTTCATGCAAACACAGAATCAAACAAACAACTTTTTTATACATAAACACGATTAACAAAGTCTTTCCATATTCTCATTTTTCCACTACATATGTAGGTAACAAAATGACCAAAAAGAAAATAAAATACTCAACCAAAGAGAACAAATGCAGGCATTACCATATACTCAATGTAAAAGAAAATCCAATACCATCGGGGAGAAAAATCAGAGATCTCAACAATATGCATTGGGCATTTTCAGTTTCTATAACTGCTGTATAATGTGGGAAAAAACACTCCAGCAGTAAAAAGATGGAAAAAGATGGTAGATGGAAGATGGGAGATAACTCCAACGGTTATAGAAACTGAAAATGAAGAGCAATCAAGCAAATAAAGAATGTGGAAGAGAAAAGAACAAAAAAAATACCTTCACTGAAATCTCAGTTGACAGATGACGTTGAAGCAGTCGTCGCGAGTTCCACCGGAAGATGGGGCCGGAATTTCTTAGATCACAGTGAGCAGAGGGGAAGAGCAGGCAAAGGATGTCGGAGAGAGGGAAAGAGAGAGCTGGGAGCGGAGAGGGAGAGGGAAAGAGAGAGAATCGAGCGTATAGGGAGAGGGAAAGAGAGAATCTAGCGGCAAGGGGGAGGGAAAGGGAGAGAAGCGAAGCAGGAGCGAGTGGAGAGTGAGAGGGAAAGGGAGAGCAGTGAAACCAGGAGCACCGGAGCGAGTGGAGGGTGAGAGGGACAGAGAGAGCAGTGAAACAGGAGCACCGGAGCGAAAGGGCGGGAAATCGCTCGATTGAGGTTAGGTTATAAATCCATGACGATTTCGTTCTGCAGAGAGAGGGTAAAAGGATCCAAGATCGCTGTACGACCAGCGAATTGGATGTTTCCATGTATTCGACCCTAAAACGGGCGTATATCTGTTTTAGACAACTTTTTTGGTAAAATTCCCTAGAATCTACGCACTCAAATAATATTTAAGCACAATTAATTAATACTGATTACATAATTAAGAAATGGGATCTCACATGATACGTCCAAATAAACAACGAACCCACTATGGTAATAACCTCATGCATCTGTAGAACAATCGAGGTAACAAACTCGAAAGCTTCCGCACTTGGGAGTCTTATCACGCTTTGATCGGTTGCCCGAGTCCAGCCCTATTGACTGGTGGACCAGGTTTTCTGGTGGGGCCCACTGAAACAGAATGGTTAATTTCTAGTCGCCCCTCCCAATTCCTACATTGTCTGGTGGGCCTTGCTAGCATGTGGCTTTTTAAACGAGTCGTGCGCTTGTCGTGGTACACCTATAGGGCTGTTCCAATTGCCACCTACCTCATTAACGGGGATAAAGAAATAATGCTAACTACCTGCACCTAATTTGGATCAACTGAGATTGGAACTCACCACCGACTACGTGTGGCTTCCAATCACGGTGCCCCACATCAGGAATGTGTTCTTTTCTTAATTCTTTTTCTGCAAAGTTTAAATTAAAGGCACATTTGTGTAGACATACTTTATGTGGGAAGGTGATATTGCCACATAAACAAAATCTGTGGGAAAGGAATACCACAGAACAGGTTTTCTGTGGCAACCAAATATCTGTGTTTGGTGCAAAGATACTTTCTCTGCTGAAATAGTAATTTTCATGTTTGGTCCAACGGTGGATTCCTCACCGATTCTACCCAATTCACTTTACAGAGAGCAATTATCAACAATTATAGAAAAATCAAATTCAACATAAATTGAATCCAACAATGGAAGAATAATCAAATTCAACATAATTAACGAGAAGAATAGGAACACAACAATGATAACCAAAGAGTAAAAAAACCAAATTCAACATAGTCCACAACATACCTGAGAACGAACCCATCAGAAAATCTGTTTTTTCTGCAAACAAGAGAACTTGCTGGCCAACAAGTGATGGACCTGTCTTTTTCTCTCTCTGCCTTCCTCTGTCCCAGGTCCACCGGGGTGCGGCGGGGTGAAGAAAAAAAGAGGCGAGCATCAACATTTTTTTCTTTTTGTACGGGTATGCCAAATTTTCTATTCTACTTGGAATCTGAAGTGGTGATCCGGAGATTCACCTTCACAAGTAGAAAGGAAATCAAACTTTTTTTTCTAACTTTCTATTGCATACATATTTAAAGAAAGAGACAAGATTTTAAAATGCCGTGAGAGGCGATTTTGTTTAGTTTGCCGTGGAAGGCAATTTTGTGCCGTAGAAGGCGATTTTTCCGTGGAAGGCGATTTACAAATCTTATCAATGATGAAAGACAAGAATTGTGATTTTTGTCTCTTTTAAAAATATAAAATTCAATGGAGAAGAAAGAAAAAGGGATCTGACTTCCCAAGCGATTGTGGGGACTCGTTCAGATCGACGGTCGCGAGTCATGTATGGACTCCGCCATCGTCCTTCAGATGAGAACACTTGATGCTAGTTCACTTGGCTTGGCTTGGACCTCAGATTTTTAGAGGACAAAGACCAAGGGAAGGTTTTATATCCAATAAACAAAACCAAGTAGAGGGGCTGAAAAGACGCATCTAAGGCCATGTTGGATAGAAGAAGAGAGGAGATCTTGGGGGGGTGGCCCCCCAAGGGACTTCGATCACCTTGTAGAATTTGTAGCAGAGTTTCTTCAAAGTGAGAGAGCTTCTTTTCGCAGAGAATTCTTCAGGATAGTTTTCAGACAATTTTTCAGGATCCTTCAGATGATTTTTTCTTCGGCCTTTTCCCTTTGGAATGACCGCCTATTTATAGGCTTTTGGTGGCCATTAGGAGGGTTTTATGGGCATTAATGGTATTAATGCTCCATGATGAGAGGAGTTACAAGTATTTAATTCTTTATATTGTAACTCTTTTTTCTTGGATTTTGATTGGCCGATGGAGAATAATGGGCATTTAATCTCCATGATGATGGGAGTTTCATGATTAATTACCATGATTAATCTCCATAATGATAGGAGTTACATGGTTAATTGTCATGATTAATTGGACTTGTAACTCCCATTTCTTGGCTTCTGATTGGGCCGTTCAAAATAATGAGTTAATGACCCTAATAAATTGCCATAAAGAAGGAATTTGTACCTCTAGGGGGACAACTGCTTCGCATCCATAGACCAAGGAGAATGGTGTGCTATGGGTTGGTCCTCGAACGGTAGTCCGGTAGGCCCATAAAGCTTCAGGCAGTTTGTCGCTCCAGTCTCTTTTGTGAGTAGAGACCATTTTCTTGAGAATTTTCAGAGTGTCTTGTTGAAGGCTTCTGCTAGTCCATTCGCTGCCGGGTTATACGGAGTCGGAGGACAACTTTGGATTTTGTATTTGTCGCAGAACCTGTAGAATCTGTGATCCCGGAATTGTGGTCCGTTATCATGGACGAATCTTTTAGGTATGCCGAAGTGACAAATGATGTTGGTTCGTAAGAATTGAATGGCTGACAAGGTCTTCATTTCACTGAACGTAAATGCTTCTGACCACTTGGAGAAATAATCCGTAGCGGCGAAGATGAAGCGATTTCCTTTGCTTGACGAGGGAGAGATAAGACCTATGATGTCCATACCCCAGGCTTCGAAGGGCCATGAGATCGTTGTAGGATGTAGCCATTCTGGAGGCATGTGTACATAATCTCTATGAACTTGGCATTGTTAGCAACGTTTAGCAAATTGTATTGCGTCAGCCACCATGGTAGGCCAATAATAACCTAACCTTTTTATCTGATCGTAGAGCTTGGGACCAGCCTGATGGGCTCCACAAAGACCAGCATGAACTTCTTTTAGAGTTTCTTCCGCCTCTTGTTGTGACAAGCAGCGTAGAAGTACTCCATTGAAGGATTTTCTGTAAATCATTTTGGAGGGAATATCCAAATGAAAGTTTGGGGCTCGTCTTTGGATACTTACCCGCTCTTTTGGATCTTCAGGTAGGATTCCGAACATAATATAATTAATGAACGGATCCCTCCAGTCGCCTATCGGAGGTTTAAGGATGGAAATCCGACCTCCGACCACTCGGTGGCATTCAGCAATTGCTTGGTGTGTGTTGAGAGGAGGGAGAATCCTTCTTTGACACACTGTAATTTGCATGTTTTCCCCTTCTTGGGTTGCCATGGATGCAGCAAGTCCAGCCAGGGCATCTGCACGGATGTTTTCACCTCTGCGGATGTGGGTGATGTGACAGATGTCAAAGTTTTAACGAAGCGATTACACCTTTTTGTAGTAAGGCAACAGATCAGGCTTCCTGATTTCATATTCCTGATTCATCTGGTTGACGATCAGTTGAGAATCCCCAAATGCTTCCAGCATGGTGATGCCAGATTCGAGGGCGAGTTCCAATCCTATAATCAGAGCTTGGTACTCAGCTGCATTATTTGAACATGGTTCCAATAGCGAAAATGCGTGTGGAATCATGTATTTATCGGGGCTAACAAAGAGAATGCCAATTCCCGATATCGGCTTTCCTTTTTCATTTGTCCTGGTTGCACCATCGAAGTACATGCTCCAGGAGGCATTTGGTGAGGAAGTCTCCACACTGTAGACAGGTTCGTCTGGGAGATCATCCCTGAGCGGAGAATCCTTAGGCAGTGGATGCTCTGCGAGAAAGTCTGCCAGAGCTTGACCTTTGATTACTTTTGGTGGTACATACCTAATATCAAATTGTGACCGAAGGATGGACCATTTTGCCAGCCGGGCATTGAGAGAACTTGCTTTTGTGACATGGACCTTTAAGAGATTGATCATCGATATCAGGTATATTGTGTTTGACAGCAAATAGTGACGCAGCTTTTGTACAGCGAACATCACTGCCAAGCATTCTTTTTCGACTGGAGAGTAGCGATGCTCTGCACCTACCAACATGCGACTGAGGTAGTATAGAGCAGCTTCTTTTCCTCCATCATTTTCTTGTGCAAGTAGAGCGCCCAAAGAATAGTCGAGAGCTCTTGTGTACAAGATGAATGGTTTTCCGGTTGTGGGAACAGCCAACACCGGAGGCTTGGTCAGGTATGACTTGATGTCTTGAAATGCAGCTTCACATTCAGCATCCCAAACAAAGTCTACACCTTTCTTCATCAGGCGAGAAAATGGACGACATTTTCCTGATAGATTGGAAATGAACCGTCGGATGTATGCCAATCTTCCTTGAAGCCCTTTTAGTTCTCTTAGGGTCCTTAGAGATGGCATTTCTAGAATTGCCTTGCCTTTGATGGGGTCAAGTTCTATTCCAGCTTTCCGAACTATGAATCCGAGGAACTTACCCGATGAGACACCGAAGAAGCATTTGAGGGGATTCATTCGTAGTTTGTGTTTGCGAAGCCAGAGGAAGACTTCTCGAAGATCTTGGAGATGGTCTTCTTTCCTTTTGCTTTTGACGGCGAGGTCATCAACATAACATTCGACCGTCTTGTGCTGCATATCTTGGAATATCTTCATCATAGCCCTTTGATATGTTGCACCAGCATTTTTCAGACCAAATGGCATGATAGTGTTGCAATACACGCCAAATGGGGTTCGAAAGGATGTATGCCTGTCATCTTTTGGATGCATCTTTATCTGGTTGTAGCCAGAGAAGCCATCCATGAAAGTCATTCGCTCAAACCCACAGGTGTTGTCAATCATTACCTCCGGTATAGGAAGCGGGAATTCATCTTTGGGGCATGCATTATTCAGGTCTCTATAGTCAATACAGACTCTGATTTGCCCATTTTTCTTTGTCACAAGGACGATGTTGGCCAACCATTCAGGATGCTGTTCCTCGCTGATGAAGCCAACGTTTTTTAGTTTCTGAACTTCTTGTTCAATTTTGTCCATCACATCAGGACGGATTCTTCTTTGGCCTTGTTTTACAGGCCTGACATTTTCTTGCAGGTTGAGTTTGTGAATTGCTATTTTGGGATCTAAGCCAGGCATTTCTGCGTAAGACCATGCAAAACAATCAACAAACTCACGAAGAAAAGAGACATACTCTGGTAACTCTTCATCCCTTATATTCTTGCTTATGAATACAGGACGTGGGTTATCTGGTGTTCCCAAGTCTATCTTTTGAATAGAATCTTCTGTCGGAAGGTTTGAAGGTGGTTCCTCCACAACATTTTCGGAGGTTTCCAAGTCAACAAGACCTTGCGGATTTCCAAGGGCATTTTCAGACCATGGCTCCGCTTTTGTCCATAAATCTTCTTGATCGGTATTCTTCTCAAGACTTGCTATGAGATGATCCCGATCACCAGCTAATACTGGGTCGAAGTAAGGCACTTCTTTTGGAGACGATGGCTCTTCTGAATCGGACAATTCCTCTTCATCATCAAAGAAATCATACCAATTTGATCAGCTTCCTAGGTCCTGTCGGGTAACTCTTCAAAGAGATATCCAGGGAGATCGATGTCTTCATCGACATGAGATGTTGAGGCTTGGTCGGCAAAACGACTCTGCAGCCTTTGTGTCAGCTGTCTCATTGGAGTGTCAGGATCATACCCCAATCCGTATGAAGACTTGTCTATGCGACGATGGAGTTTCCAATCTTCCAGCTGACTTTTGGTCAGGGTGGGTTCCAATGGTGTGAGAATACCACGGCCACCTCCCAAACCAATTGGATTTTGAGCGTCATAGCCCATTTTCTTCATGATAGCTTGTGCCATTGGACTATACAACGATAGTTGAGGCATACCTTCATTTTGGAAAGGCTCAAGAGGGCAGTTTGATGAAGAAGCGTTCGATCTATGGAAGAAGATTGGTTTCTCTTTTGCCGACGTTTCCGGAACGACGAAGGTAGCAGACGCAGGATCTTCTACGTCAGCAGGGGTCTCCAATGGAGTGAGAGCAGGCCGAACTTGCTGAATATCAGCTTGGCTTGACGATGTATCGTCTTCAGTCTCTGAATTCGAATCCGTGTCTTGTATGATAGACACGAAGGAGACAGCAAACTTGCCCCCTGTCTTTTGCTTTGTCTTCTTTGCTTTAGTAGTGATTACCAAAGGTTAGGAAGATTTGAAGGAGATGACGAAGGGAGACTGATTGCTCTCTTTGAGTTTGCCGAAAGGTTTGTTTTCTTCCGATGATTGCTGAGGAGCCTTGCCTTTATCTTTTTGGAGATTGCCGGCAAAGGATGCTATTTTCTCCTTCTTTTCTTCTTTTTCATCCTTGTACATCTGAGAGTCTTCAAAATGGACTTCTTTGCCTTTGAAGGGCTTTTGGTCTGCAAACACGCGATGTATCAAGCCGTCGTCGCCAACAAACTTGATGCACTGATGTAGAGTCGAAGGAACGACACCGTTCTCGTGTATCCAAGGGCGTCCAAGAAGGATGTTGTAGCATGAAGTGGTTTTTATTGCATATACGGTGACCTCAGAGATAAGATCACCGATTTGCAACCTGAACCAGATTTTTCCAATGGGCCTTTGAGCACTCCTATCGTATCCAAAGATGGACACAGATGTGTGGCTTCGTTTGCTAGGTGGGATACGCAGCTCTTCGAGTGCCGAAGTAGAGATGAGGTTGAGTGCAGAACCCGGGTCGATCTGGACTCTATGTATCAGCATCTCTTTGATGTACCCTGTGAAGTACAAGGGTCGGTTGTGCTTCGTCTCGTCCAGCAGGAGGTCTTCCTTTTTTAAGGCGATGGTAGCACTTGCGGCTTTTTGGACCGAGAGGCATTCAGTGCAAGGTCCTCAAGCTTATTTCTTTTCTCCCTTTGAGGAGGTTTTTGATTTTGTGACCCTATAGTCCATTTCAATTTACAGGACTTGCGGGGCATGTTTGTCAACATCCAGATTCGGCCTTTGCAGTTCTGAAATGAGACTATCACGAGTTTGTGGTGACATTCGTAATAAGTCTAGGATATGCAGTCGTGCAGGTATGTGTTTGAAGTGCTCGATCAAGTCATACTTGAAAGCCTCCTTTAGGCCTGCATTTTCATTATCACCGCCGCTTTGGGCATTTACAGCTTGTTTTCCCGAAGGATTTACATAAGAAGAAGAAGAAGGTTGGTTGTTGTTTTTGTGGTAATCCCGGCCAGAGCGGGTACCTTTCCCAACTTCAAAAGCTTCTAGAGGTGGTTCTTCTTTCGGAAGACCCCCTTCGGGCTCAAGGGGCCGATCCTCCTGATTTGCTGAAAACGCTTCTGTAGCAGCATTGCCGTCTTCAGTTATTGCATTGCATGGAGCATTTTCCAGGAACAAGTCCTGAACAGCTTCCAACAACTTTTCTTCTTTGTCCAGTATTTCATCGGTCCAGACATCTCCAATGAGGTTGGGTACCTGGGACCAATTGACTGGGTTTACTTTGAAGACTTCATCAACTAGAGCTTCTTCATGGTGATCAGTCAGAAGAGGCTTGAATTCTGATGTCACCGTTTCAGGGGACGAAGGCTGAGAAGATGCTATCTCAATGGAAGTCACCCGAGAATATGTAGCTCCAGAAGATATGCCACCGGATGCATTTTGAGAGTCTGTGGCCTCAGCAGATGGAGCTTCAGAGGCACTATTATCCTGAACTATCACATTACAGGCAACTTTGATAGAAGATGCCTCCATAATGGACCGTTGAGAATCAGACTCATCCTCCGATGTAAGAGGATCATCAATCCAGCAACTTTCTTCATTTTTCGGAGTCACTGGAGGAGATGCTTGTAGATTTTCCGAGACTTCCGGTTCTGGATTTTGATGAAGTTGGTTGAAGCGATCCTGCTCCTGCTCTATGGCTAGACGCTGCATGATCCTCGCTTATTCTTCAAGATCGGGCATAGGAGCCAAATCTTCTTCTTCATCTGCCCCTTGTGGTTCGACCTGGTTGGGATCCACTAGAGCATTTGTTTGTGCTGTGTTAACAGCATTTTGGGAAGCCTCTTGGTCTTCATCATCATCAGACTAGGATCCTTGTGGTTGGAAGGGGTTATACAAGATTACTGGCATAAGGTGGGATTCCGGGATCCATTCTTCGTCAGAGAGATATTCTCTGGTTTCAAAGGATTCCTCCCACTCATCGGTGTCACTGGCAGTGTCACTGGACTCGTATCCATTCATGGAGAATCCAACTACCGAGTTACAAGAGTATGATGCCCCCTGCGTAGTCTCATCTCTAAGCCGTGGTGGCATGAAATCACTGGGAGTGAATTTTCTTATCACTCTTGGAACTTTGGGGAGAGACCCCTCTGCTGCCCCTAGTGAAGCGGTAGAGGAGGTTTCTGCTTTTTCAGGGATCTCTTCTTTTGTTTGAGCCTTCTCCTACTGTTTGAGCTTGTGGAGTTGTCTCTTGGCTTGCCTTCGCTGTTGAGCGGTCGGCTTTGTTTTGACGATCTCCTAATTTTCATCTTCTAGGAGATCGAGATGTTCCCATATGGGTTGTCCCTCTGGTGTTGGGTAAGGCACCAGCTCTTGGGACGTTTGGGTCATTTTTATCACCTTGAAGGAAGTAGTGACTTTTTCCTTTGATGATTTGGATGTTTGTCCATATGACACCATGTTAACGGAGGCAGACCCATAGTTTTTGTCAAAGGTGATGACTCCATTTTTCCACATCTCGTTGACCTTCTCTCTCACAACGAAACATTCGTTGAGAGGATGCGAGACCATTTGGTGGTATGGACAATATCGGGGATCGTTGGTTTTGCCAACATCTCCCGGTCTTTTGGGGGTCAGGCAAGGTGAGTTTGCCATTTGCCAAGAGAGCCCCAAATATTTCTTCAACATCTTCATCGAACGGGTATTTTTTTCTACTCGTTCTTTGAAGGCATCAGAGAGTTTAGGTCTCTTACCTGTAGCTTTATTTTCAGCTTTCTTTGGTGGCTCAGGAGCTGACTTGGTTTGCACATTGAGAACCTCCTTTTTCTTTGGCTTGGAGGTCGGAATGGCGGTCTGCTCCTTCTTTGATGACTTCTGACTGTTGAGGTCTTTGATCACCGTTTCAGCCTCTATAGACGCTTCTAGGAGTTCTCCCAAGTTCTTTGATTTGTTGCCGATAATCATGGAGCAGATCCTTGCTCTCATGTTGTTTCGGCAAATGTCGACTAGCGACGCTTGTGGCAGCACATCTGAGCATTTGTATGCCATTGCTTTCCACTTGTGAATGAAGTCGTATGTCGACTCATTCTCTCCCTGTTTAAGGCTGTAGAGCTGAGCCATAGTAACAGGATGATCCTCACCTTTAAAGTGGGTCGGGAAACGTGTCTCTAGCATGGTCCAATTTTGAATGGAGTCCTCTAGCAGAGTGGAATACCAATCAAAGGCTATACCTTTTAGGGTACTTGCAAAAAGCCTGATCTTGAGAGCATCTTGATCCGCAATCATTCCTGTCAGGATCTTGAAGTGGATGACATGCTGTCTAGCTGAACCTTTCCCCGTATATGTTTGGAGAAGAGGTTGTTTGAACTTTGGGGGAAACGGAACCGAGTCTATCCATAAGGGATATGGTGGCTTGATCCCATGCTCCTTCAATGTATCCTCTTCTTTAGCTTTGGCGAGGATATTGTCCTCGTCCTTTTTAGTAAGGGCGCGTGACTCATCTTCTCCACCGTTTGCTTCATCTTGTGGAGGAACTTCCTTATTGTTTGGTGGACGCTGGAGAGTGAGAAGGAGGTTTTCCATCAGAACCTCTATTCTCTGCTGTCCTTGCTCTAGCTGCTGAATACGTAGAGCCATGTCGTCATGTTGTGGAGGTTGCTTAGAGTTTGTGATCAAGACATTCATCCTTCGTGAGTTGAAAAAGGATACTGTCTTAGTGACTGAGCAGGAGCTCATTCTTTTAGATGAAGAGCCCGAGGAATGATCACTCCGATGTCCCTGGCTTGAAGGAGTGGGAGAGTCTTCCTGATGTCTTCTCGTCCGGGAGGCGCTGCGTGTCACCGGTCGTCTGACATGTATTTTCGTCGCTGACTTCTGGCATCTTTTGGTTTTGCCAACCATGTGGACATCAGCAACTTGGTCGAGTCTTTCTTTTTCGACCCATTTTTGGGAGATTTGAAGCTCAGAATGCTAGGTTCTTTGCTTCTCTAATCTCTTTTGTCGATATGCCGTGCGGCGACGTATGCGACGGGCAATTTGAGCTTCGGTTAGCTCGGGCTGTGCTCTGGCATTGAAGGACGTGGTCCCTCGTGCGCAGCAACTGAGCTTGTCTTCCTTGAAGACTGGCATGGACAGGATTTGGACGCGGTCCTTAGCCTGTCGCAGAGAAGCTTTAAATTTTGCAAGCTCGTCCCCTATTGAGATGAAGGGTCGAGTTGCAGGAGAGCAGGCCCTAACAAGTTCTTGTCGAGGCCTTGTGATGCACGACTTGATTTTGGGCTTGTATGAGCAAGCTAGCTCGTGCTGAGTAGTTTTTGTTGTTCGATGGAGGGTAGGTTTCTCTCCTTTGATGTAAGCAAGAGGATAAAACCGGTTCTCCTTGAGAGGAGCCAGGTATGCTGGCTTTGCAGATGTCCGGGACCTTTTTTGTTTTGGTGAAGATCGCGGGGACCAAGTCTTGGGACAGACTTGGTTTTTTGTAGGTTGAGGCCTCATGGGATTGCCACGAGCCTCAAGTTTCTTGGTGACCGCCCTTGGTGTCGGGGTAGTGACACATTGGGGGGTGATCTTTTGCTTCTTAGCAGGCACCGTCTCTTATGCGGGTAGTGGGAATGGTCCCAGTGACCCGAAGACGATGGTCCGGGGAGTGGAGGTCGACCCGGTGTTTTGGGAGTTGCCAAGGGAGGTGGTGCTTCGGCAGCTGACGGGGCGCTTGAAAGTGCCCTTGCTTTGCTTCTCTTGAAGCATGACTTGGTACTTGTTCTCATCGAAGGTGATGGTCAACGAAGCTGCCATTGTTAGTTTTGAAAAAAATTTTTGAAACAAGACCACATCCATTAGTAATCACAATAATATGGTGATCATAAATGGGCCATACTATGGTTTTGTCTTTTCAAATCACTCAGGGGCATGGCCCGTTCTAAGCGTAATGAAGATGGCCAAAAGTCATAGATGGTACAATTGTTCTAAACGCAAGTATGGTCGGCTCGAAATGAGCATTCCAGGGACCGCTAGAAGCAATTGTAAACCTTAATTCAAATTACCGAGAAGCGAAGCTCACTCGTGGTAAAATGATATAAGGTTAGAGATACAAATGTGTCGGTCGCGAATACAGTAGACCCGAAAGGGCGTACTAGCACCGCTAGACACAAATATTGTAAATCGCATCCTTGAAGGCCACGAGATGGGATTTTTTGAAATGTCAATATTGGATTCGCAAAAGAGAGCAAATGGTATTCCAATCCGAATACAGGTTCAAACATTTCTGCGAGCCTATATCCGAAAAAGGAAAGAACCAGGATTTCTCATATTTGAACACAATAGTTACAGAAGTTTTTTTTTTTTTTAATTTGTTCTTTTTTTTTAATTTGTTTTTTTTTTATTTGAAGAGTGCACATAGGTCTTCCAATTCGGTCTTATGAAACCTCAGTGGATAGATTAGCCCCCAGGTAAGAGTAGGATTACTTAATGAACCCGTTTGAAGGACCCTTACCTCGAACAGTCTAGCTGCCTCCACAATCTGGACAAGGCTTTTCTTAGATCCACTTTGGTCAAAGAACGCAATTGGTGCAACCTTAATGCTCTCTCTTTTTTTTTTGAAAGACCTCCAATGGACCCATCAAAGAGAGGAAAATGGCCCCTCCCAATCTGAACGTTGGCTCAAACATTTCTGCGAGCCATTGTATGAAAAAAAAAGAACCAAAGTTTCTCTAATTTGAATCCAAAAGAGAGAAATTTGAAAAGTTTTTTTTTTTTGAACTTTTTTTTTTTTTTGAAAGATCTCCAATGGACCCATGAAAGAGAGGGAAATGGCCCCTCCCAATCCGAACGTTGGCTCAAACATTTCTACGAGCCATTGTACAAAAAGGAAAGAACCAAAGTTTCTCTAATTTGAATCCAAAGAGAGAAATTTGAAAAGGATTTTTTTTCTAGAACTTTTCTTCTTTTTTTTTTTGAAAGATCTCCAATGGACCCATCAAAGAGAGGAAAATGGCCCCTCCCAATCCGAACATTAGCTCAAACATTTCTGCGAGCCATTGTACGAAAAGGAAAAGACCAAAGTTTCTCTAATTTGAATCCAAAAGAGAGAAATTTGAAAAGTTTTTTTTTTTTGAACTTTTCTTTCGAAAGATCTCCGATGGACCCATCAAAGAGAGGGAAATGGCCCCTCCCCATCCGAACGTTGGCTTAAACATTTCTGCGAGCCATTGTACGAAAAGAAAAGAACCAAAGTTTCTCTAATTTGAATCCAAAAGAGAGAAATTTGAAAAGTTTTTTTTTTCTGGAACTTTTCTTCTTCTTTTTTTTGAAAGATCTCCAATGGACCCATCAAAGAGAGGAAAATGGCCCCTCCCAATCCGAACGTTGGCTCAAACATTTCTGCGAACCATTATACGAAAAGGAAAGAACCAAAGTTTCTCTAATTTGAATCCAAAAGAGAGAAATTTGAAAAGTTTCTTTTTGGAACTTTTCTTCTTTTTTTTTGAAAGATCTCCAATGGACCCATCAAAGAGAGGAAAAGTGGCCCCTCCCAATCCGAACGTTGGCTCAAACATTTCTGCAAGCCATTCTACGAAAAGTAAAAGACCAAAGTTTCTCTAATTTGAATCCAAAAGAGAGAAATTTGGAAAGTTCTTTTTTGAACTTTTCTTTTTTTTTTTTGAAAGATCTCCAATGGACCCATCAAAGAGAGGAAAATGGCCCCTCCCAATCCGAACGTTGGCTCAAACATTTCTGCGAGCCATTGTACGAAAAGGAAAAGACCAAAGTTTCTCTAATTTGAATCCAAAAGAGAGAAAACCCATTTTTTTTTTTTTTTTTTTGAGAAAAGAAAGAAAGGAAACAAGTTCAAAGAAAGAAGTTTCCAAAGAATCCCATCTCATGTTTTTTTTTTAGATACAAGATCCAACATAGGCCACCAACTAGAAGGGAGCCAAGGATTCTAAGCATCGCGTTCTCAATTGAACAAGTCCCACCGGGTGTGCCAACTTGATGGACCCGTCTTTTTCTCTCTCTGCCTTCCTCCATCCCAGGTCCGCCGGGGTGCGGAGGGGTGAAGAAAAAAAAAGGCGAGCATCAACATTTTTTTCTTTTTGTACTAGTATGCCAGATTTTCTATTCTACTTGGAATCTGAAGTAGTGATCCGGAGATTCACCTTCACAAGTAGAAAGGAAATCAAACTTTTTTTTCTAACTTTCTATTGCATACATATTTAAAGAAAGAGACAAGATTTTAAAATGCCGTGAAAGGCAGTTTTGTGCCGTAAAAGGCGATTTTGCCATGGAAGGCGATTTACAAATCTTATCAATGATGAAAGACAAGAATTGTGATTTTTGTCTCTTTTAAAAATATAAAATACAATAGAGAAGAAAGAAAAAGGGATCTGACTTCTCAAGCGATTGTGGGAACTCGTTCAGATCGACGGTCGCGATTCATGTATGGACTCTGCCATCATCCTTCAGATGAGAACAATCGATGCTTTAGTTCACTTGGCTTGGCTTGGACCTCGGATTTTTAGAGGACAAAGACCAAGGGAAGGTTTTATATCCAATAAAAAATTAAGTAGAGGGGCTGAAAAGACGCATTATATCCAATGATTTTTTCTTCGGCCTTTTCCCTTTGGAATGACCGCCTATTTGTATGCTTTTGGTGGCCATTAGGAGGGTTTTATGGGCATTAATGGTATTAATGCTCCATGATGGGAGGAGTTACAAGTATTTAATTCTTTATATTGTAACTCCTTTTTCTTGGATTTTGATTGGCCGATGGAGAATAATGGGTATTTAATCTCCATGATGATGGGAGTTTCATGATTAATTACCATGATTAATCTCCATAATGATAGGAGTTACATGGTTAATTGTCATGATTAATTGGACTTGTAACTCCCATTTCTTGGCTTCTGATTGGGCCGTTCAAAATAATGAGTTAATGACCCTAATAAATTGCCATAAAATGGTCATTTAACTTCATTAATTGGCCGCCGAGTCGCTTGAAGAGTCGCAGGCCGCGCCGCGTCTTTTGGAATTCTTCTTGCGATGATCATCGATGGATCCGTACGTTGTTTGATGTTGGATGATGATGAAAATTCAGACATTGGTTGCCACTAATGGGCCGGCAACATCTGTCCAGTCTATTTCTTGATCGGTTGGGCAGAAAGTGTGCTTTCTTGGTCGGCCAGTTGGCAGTTTCGGAGTGTCCGATGATGTTCAAATGATTTCGATGGCGGATCCGTGATGTTGACGAAGATCAACGGATATCATGCCTCAAAAATCAAATTTTAAGAAAATCACAGGGGCCAAACATCGCGAAACGCGAAAAAGAAAGGAAAAACGGCACTTTTGGCGGAAATCCGGCGACCCGGATTTCCAGGCTCGCCGGCGACCATGCACCCATGGTCGCCGGCGACCATGGGGCTGGCGACCTTGGACTTTGGTCCACTTTCCGATCGCCTTCCAGTCGTCGTTTCTTGGTCGTTTCTCGGGCTTTTTCGCTTCTGTTTTCTCCTATATTTTTATTTGACATTTCTCCTCATTTATTAGCTTAATTCCTCTAAAGAAAACCTGTCGAAAGGCTGTGCAAATCAGAGCACAAAGTTTCCTATTTTTGGAAAAGCCGAAGACTCCGTAGCCGATTTTCCGCCAAGAGTTGAAACTGGGTCAAACGATGTTGGAATGACCTGAAATTTGAGGTGAAGCTTCTTGGGCATTAGATAGGACCAACCATGGGCTTTTATTTGAGTTTTGAAGCCGTTTGGGGTCCCGTCGATGCTTGACTTGATTTCACCGTGCGGAAGATGTCGAGCTTCAATGTACGTCATCCGATGTCCGATTGACCTGAAATTTGACGGGGAGCCTATTGGAGTCATTTTGAGATGATCCATTAGCTCCAATTTGGGTGCCATGGTCCTGGGGAGCTTCGCAGCCGGTAGGCTTGATTTTGCTTCGGAGCATCAAAACCGGATCAAACGTTGTCGGAATGACCTGAAATTTGACGTGCAGCCCTTTGGAAGCATGCAGAAGCTACTCATATGTTTTGTTTGATGAGTGGCGGCATTAGAGGTTCTCGCCGTCGGGAGGCTTGATTTCGCCGTTCGAGAGTTGATGGATGGTCAAACGGTGTCGGTTTGACTTGAAATTCGACATGGAGCCTTTTGGAGGTATTTTGAGACCATCCATAGACTCTGATTGAAGATTTGATGTATTTCACATTGTCGCCGTCGGGAGCTCCCGCTCAGCTGTTGGAGGATTGAAGTTAGGCCAAATGGTGTCGAAATGGCCCGAAACTTCATGTGTACCGTTCTTTTGGCTACTTTGAAAGATCTTGTAGTTTTTGTTTGGTTTTGTCAAGATCTGATGCTTGAAGCAGCTTTGCCTGTTTGTAGTAGGATGCAGCTCCATATAGCTTTTGATGTTGATGAGGCAAAGTGACATTTTTTGTGTCAACAACAAGGACGATGGAGTTGGAGACCTTGGGCAATCCTCGGATTTGTATTAGGGTAAGGGTTTGAATTTGATTTTAGGGTTAGGGCTGGGATTACTATTTGATTGTACATTAGGGCTTGAAATCACATAATAAAAATGGGGCTCATATTTAAGTTAAGGTAGAGATGGAAATGGAGATGGAGACAGAGATGGTATTGAGAGAGAGATGGATCGAGAGAGAAAGAAGTGGAGATGGAGGCGGATTGAGAGAGAGGGGTGGAGTTGTGGAGGGGAGGGGGGGCAGATACATGGGTTTCTGAGTCTGAGATCAGATTGAGGAAGAGAGGAGAAGATGGAGACGACTTCAAATCGTCGGGGGGGGGGGGGGGGTGGGACTTGGGTTTCTGAGATCAGATTAAGGAAGAGAGGAGAAGATGGAGACGGTTTCAAATCGTCCATGGATATCGGGTTTTTTTTTTTCACCAGAGCTTCTATTCTGTTTTTTATCACACGATTTGGAGGAAGCTTAACGAAACAAGCGTTAAATATGGGGGGTGTTTTACTGTGAAATTAGAAGTCCAATACCCCCCATCGGAACTGCATTTCCAAGCTTCTTGCGGAAAAGGCTGACATGGCGGAATTACATTTCCGCGGACTTATTCTACACCAAACACTTGAAAAGCCGCATTTCCGCGGAAAGTCAAAAAGTTTTCTGCGGAAATAGGTTACACAAACGTACCCTAAATGATGTGGGGACATCTTGGTTAAAAACTCCATATTTGGTGGGTGAGTCACAGCCTCTAGGTTACGAACTTACCTTTAACCATGGTCAACCCGTTTGAGCTATTCTGCCCTTGGACTTTGATTAAGTACGGAATCAATAAGGCTAACTAGAACTTTTTAATACTCGTCAGAGGAGACCACTATTGGAAGTTTTGAAATAAATCCCTTTCATTTTCATGAACCTCTAACAAATTCCCTACGTATATGAATTTTTTTATCCTTTTTTTTTTTTTTTTGCATATATATGGGGCCTCCGATCCTCAACTCAAGCCAAGGATAAGGGTGTCCACTCAATGGCCTAGGACACACCTGGGGACCCACATGGGAATGGGGATGAGGGGATTTGAAGGCGACACAGGGGCCTCTTCTCTATAAAAATTAGCCCCATCACTGATCATCATCACCTTCAGCTGAGCCATAAAAATTTAACGGTGTATAGTCCATTCGGATGGGTGTCACTCGATCCAACGGTCAAATTTAATTAGACAAGGCCAAGTTTTGGTGGATGAGTGAAATTCAAGGGGGAGGGGGGGACCCTGTGTGTAATCCATTTGAATGGGCCAAACAGTGAGGCCCACCCTAGGCAACGGACAACCCTCTCCCATCAGATATTGGTCAAAGAAGGCATATATTATATATAGGAATTTTAGGCTGTCATTTATCCGCAAACACTACCAGTCATAATATGTTACACTCCCACCATCCTCACCAAGGCACTCCTCTAAAAGAAAAATGACAGATTCTTTTAGAATGTCTAAAAACACAGGGACATTTTTGTAAAAATCTCTATTCAAATCGTTTATATTGCATGTAGTTAGAATGGACGAATCTTTAAATGGTTTTAAGCTAAAATTATATATATAATGACAGCAGCCCTATTTGTGGGAGAGCGATACATGGCGCTCTCTTTTGGGCTTTCGCAACGACACATGGCATACCCCACCTAATCCATATAGATAATTCATGTGTTTTTTTTTTTTTTTTTTTTTTTTTTTTTTTTTTTTTTGTTGAAATTTAAACCCCTTCACCCACTATTCTACCCTAAAACATAGCATATAATAACAATTTCTCTTTGGACCCTCCTAAAATTATTTTTGTAAATCACATTGACCATGTACCTTAAATAGGCGTCATTCATCATTAAACCAACTAAAAGAGATAAAAAGGAACAAAAGACCCTTTGGCTTTGATAATGGGCCCTACAGACTCATGAAAAATATAGAGATCAGGTTCACTATGATTTTAACGATAGGTGGCCATGTATGTATTAGATTTTGTTGCAAATTAATTTGTAGGACCCTCATGTCAGATCCAAGATGCAAAAATTTAGGCTTACTTATGTAGCACAGTTGGCTTTTTCTTTATTGTTTTTAATTAATTTGTGGTGCCCCTTATGAAAGACAATTTTTTTCTTTTTCTTTTTTGTTCCAAGTTCGAACAATCTGCGGTCCCATTGTGAAAGCCATTTTCTTTTTTCATTCCAAACTCACAATTTACAGGGGCCACTTTCATAAGTTGTATTTTGCTACTTGTTCTCCTTATTTTCTTTTCAATATCCAATAAGAATAATATGTGGGTCCATTATGGAAACCAATTAATGTCAAAATCCACATTAAAATTTGAAATTAACGCTTATTTTATGCCTAAGAACAAATATAATCAAATTAAGGTCCTAAAGTCTCTACTATTTACTTGACCTTTCCCTTTAAATCTCTTACCTCCCTAAAATTCCTCTCATGAGCTTTCATCTTTTTTATAATTTTTCACTAGCTTTTACATTTAATAATTTGACTAAATAAATGTGTGGTCCCAATGTGAAAGTCAATTTTTTTTCCGAACTCACAATTTATGGGGGCCACTTTTGTAAGTTGTGCTTTGCTACTTTCTTTCTCCTTATTTTCCTTTCATATTCAGTAAGATTAATTTGTGAGTCCCATTGTGGAAGCCAATTGATTTCAAGATCCGTGTTTAATTTTGAAACAAGCAAAGCATGCCTGCGCTAAGCCCGGGCCCAAAAATAAAAGCACGCCCAATTTGTGGCTATTTATGAGTTATTAATTAATGAGAAAATAAATATAAAAAAAAACAAATATACCATTTATTACGGTTCAAAGCATGGCCCAACCCGACATTTATACAAAGTAAATATTATTTTTTATATAAATGAGTATGAAATTTCAAGTCTTATGTAAATTAACATCAATGTTTATGTATTTATTTTAGAAATTTTAACTTTATTTAAAGTTGAAAACCATAAAAGCCCATAAAAAACCCCATAAAGTGTCTTTTAATTTATATAAGCAAATTTAAAAATAAAAGATTAGCTTGGGCATGTAGGCCGGCTCGTAGGTGGCACTGC
This sequence comes from Persea americana, assembly GCA_029852735.1. Classification (NCBI taxonomy): domain Eukaryota; kingdom Viridiplantae; phylum Streptophyta; class Magnoliopsida; order Laurales; family Lauraceae; genus Persea; species Persea americana. The sequence goes on from CM056815.1 coordinate 41,665,386, forward strand.
CTGGCCTAATTGGGGTACAGCACGGAATAGCACAACTGGGCCAATCTAAAAATGGGCCATGCTTCTTTGACAAAAGTTCAAATCTTATCTTTATTTGAAAATTACTGAAGGTCTTTATATCTTCTTGGTAAGAATCCCTTTTGTTTTTATATTTTCTTAAAAATAATTTTGAAACATTTCACTATCCGCGGAATGGGCCAAAATCCCATTTGGACGTTGGGCACTAATACATTGGATAATTTTGGACTTGAGCAGTTTGGATTTCATAGGTACACATCAGGGAGGAATAAACAAGGTAGAAAGAAAAGGTCCTCAATCAAGATTTGACATTTATTTCTTTTCGAACTGGGAACTTGGGTGCCTTGCAAAGTTGTAATATAACTTGTTGCGAAATTGTATGTATATTACATATCATTCGACACAAAATCTTTTACTTACTATATGCAAATTTCTTAATCAATTGCAAGGCAACCTAAAAGATAAGATATATATACTATGAAGTCTATTTAAATGAATCTCTTTATAAGAAAAAACCTAACAGATAAGATATATCTCTATTTTTTAGAAAGGAGATAAAATAAAGTCAATATTAAAATCGAAATCAAACAATCAATTGCGAAATTGCATATGGCCCATGTTGACACCAAAAATGTCACTTTGCCTCTTCAACATCAAAAGCTACATGGAGTCACATCCTACTACAAGCAGGCAATGCTACTTCAAGCATCAGATCTTGTAAAAATCAAACAAAAACTGCAAGATCCTTCAAAATAGCACAAAGAAGGGTACACATGAAGTTTCGGGGCCATTTAAACACCATTTGACCTAACTTCACTCCTCCAGCGGCTGAGCAGGAGCTCCCGGCGGTAATAGTGTCGAAGTTATCAAATCTCCGATCAGAGCCTATGGATGGTCTCAAAATACCTCCAAAAGGCTCAACGACAAATTTTAAGTCAAACCGACACCGTTTGACCCTCTATCAACTCTCGAGCAGTAAAATCAAGCCTCTCAGCGGCGAGAACCACCGAGGCCATCACTCATCAAACAAAGCACATGGGTGGCTTCTACATGCTTCCGAAGGGCTACACTTCAAATTTCAAGTCATTCCGACAATGTTTGACCCAACTTTGACGCTCGTAAACAAAGTTAGGCCTCCTAGTGGTGGGGCTCCCCGGGACCATGGCATCCAAATCGGAGCTAATGAATCGTCTCAAAATGGCTCCAATAGGCTGAAAGTCCGGGATCCAAACCCTAGAGGGGGGTGAATAGGGTGAGCTTCTAGTATAGTGACCAATTTTGACCAATTTTATTTTCTTAGAGTTAAGTTAGTCACTAATGGTGATTATAAAACACAATGCGAAAGATATCAATAAAAATCACCACAACACAAAGATTTATAGTGGTTCAGCCTCAATGCCTACTTCCACTACCGGCTTGTGTTCCAACACCCCACCGGATTTCTGTAAGACCCCGACCCCTAATTTTCGGGATTAGTGTGTTTTTAGCCGTGGTTTAGTTTTCTAAATAAGATTTGAGCCTAATTGAGTTAGATTGTGGTTTAGAATGGTTTTCCATAGCTTTGGGGGAATTTTAAGAGCGGTTGGACCCGGTCTGACAGCCCGGGGATGCCTTGGGCTGTACGTGTTAGCGTGGGGGATTGTTCTTGATTTTGAAAAATTACAATTTTGGTTTCTTTTGATAGGTCAAATTAGATCCAACAACTTTTGTGTTTAGACCTACCCCATTCGAAACTCAGAAAATTAGTTTTTCAGCCCGAGGGGCAAAACAGTCTTTTCACATTTAAATCTGAGCCCAGATTTCGAAATTTCAGAACCATGCCAAAGATATACTTTTTGAAAACTCGATTTTATAAGGATCATTTTAGTCTTCTTCGTTGATTTCATCCGAGGCCCATAAAGCCAAGTTCTAAGTCCATGAAGAGTTTTAAGTTGCGGGCCCCATAATTATCACTTTATATAAGCCCCACCTTCCATCACCGTTTGAAAATCCGATTTCGCCATTGTGTTCCCCACATTCCAAGCTCTCCCTAGACCCCATTTTCGTGTGAGGAGCAGCTAGACAGCCCTTTATTTGAGCTGTTCCTTGCTGGTTGGAGATGCTACAGGTAAGACCTCCCTTTCATTTCTTTATATGAGGTAGGGCAGCCCCTAAGGAGCCTTGATTTCAAGATGCAAGCTCTAGCTCTAACTCTTTCCTAGATTCCTAATTTTGAGCCACTTTTTGAGTATGTTTTGGGGGTCTTTGTTTCATAGGTGTGCTTGTGTCTAATTGGTGAGATTTCTGAGTAATCTTGGAGTGCTAGAGACAAAGGCAAGTGATCAACTTAGCTCTTCTTATGCATGCAATGTTTGAATGTTTAAGCTTTCATGGTTTGATTCTTTTTCCATTCTAATTTGAGCAATGTATTGTTTCGAATATGTGTTATGGTTTGAATTTTTGTTTAGTTTGAAATGCATATGCTAGTGGTTTATCTTGATGGTTTTCATTCAATTGAAGTGGCTTTTGTCTTGCCTAAATGTTTTGCAAATGGATGAAAGAATGGAGGAGTATTTTACAAAATGATTAGATGTGTTGGTTGTTAAAATTTAATGGAAATGGCCCTTGGAGAGCATGGAGACTCAAGGGATGTGCAGGGATTTGACAAAGGAATGGAAGGATGTAAAATGGGTGAAATGGTGTGAAAAATTTGAACTGAATTGAAGCTGCCGCAGATGGGCGGTCAGCAGTCGGCTAGCCGACTGTTGACCCATGGCTAGCCGCCCCTGTGTCGGTCAGAATAACAGCAACCAAGTTTTGCACAGGGTGTGGTCGGCTCGCGGTCGGTCAGTAGGCGGCTGGCCGACCTGCGCAGAAAAATGGAAAAGTAGTATTGTTCCTTAACAGTCGGTCAGCCGGTCGGTCAGCCGGTCGGCTAGCCGACCACAACCGGCAGCTAGCCGCCAGGTAGCCGCGTGGTGACCGAGTGTACAGAAGGAGAATTTTGAAGGGTCTTCGATGGGAGAGAAAAACTAGAATGTGTTAAGGGGTCTTTAGCTTGATGTTGGGCAATTGAAACATGAAATGTTGTTTAGCTTCAGGGGCACCAATCCACTTTTAATTCCAACATTTGGGTTTCAATTACACAAGAATCGAATGAAAGGCCTTAGCATATACTTGAAAGTCTGTTTTCAGAAACTTAGTCCTGACATGAAGAATATTATTTTGTACTTGTTTTGACTTACAAGCCTTGGTTTTGTCTTGGATCTCGTTTTGTACTTGTTTTGACTTACAAACATTGGTTTTGTCTTGGATCTCGTTTTGTACTTGTTTTGACTTACAAGCATTGGTTTTGTCTTGGATCTCGTTTTGTACTTGTTTTGACTTACAAGCATTCGTTTTGTCTTGGATCTCGTTTTGTACTTGTTTTGACTTACAAACCTTGGTTTTGTCTTGGATCTCGTTTTGCACTTGTTTTGACTTACAAGCATTGGTTTTGTCTTGGATCTCGTTTTGCACTTGTTTTGACTTACAAGCATTGGTTTCGTTCGGGTATTGTTTTGCACTTGTTTTGACTTGCAAGTATCAGTTTTGTTCCGGGTATTGTTTTGCACTTGTTTTGACTTGCAAGTATCAGTTTTGTTTCTGGTATTGCTTTGCACTTGTTTTGAGTTACAAGTATCAGCTTTGTTTCAAAGAACCCAAAAAGGGGACTACTTATTATGCTTTGACATGCTTATAGCTTATGCTACCTTGTTTTGTCTTGCGTGCACCATCCACCCCGTGTGGTCGATGAGGGAAATATGAGAACTTGGTCCGGGCGGCACCCTTAACCACGGGGCGTAGCGTGTCAACCACGGGCCTCAAACGGCGAGTCTCCATTAGTTTTGAGCATTCAAATATGAGAACTTGGTCCAGGCGGCACCCTTAACCACGGGGCGTAGCATGTCAACCACGGGCCTCAAACGGCGAGTCTCCATTAGTTTTGTGCATTCATGAATTCCGTTGAATACCACTGACCTTGGACTGCCCTCTCAGTCTGATCCACTAGTTAGGGGGTCCTTAAACATAAGGACTATCTGCAGATAAGTCGTGTATTTATACACATTTTTGTTTTGTTCCGGTTCCGGGGCCGGTTTTCCCGCCCACCTTGTGTGGCTCGGGCTTTCGTTTCGTTTTGCCTGTCTTGCTTTGTCTTTGCTTGCTCTTGTCATCATGTATGACGGAGAAAGGATGAGCTCAATGTGGATTTACGAATCATGATGTTTTCTCGTAATCATGCTAGCTTTGTCTTGCATTTTGTTCATGTACTATTTGGAAATTTATTAAAAGGTTTTAAACGCTAGACCACATGTACTCATGCTAGTTTTGCCTCATATCTCGTTCGTGGACTTTTGTTTTCTTGAAGTGTATATCGTTCAAGCATCGTTTCAAGATTTGTAAACAGTTTTAAATTCAGTATATGGTTTCTTATAAATTTTAAATGATTCATACTCATGCTTAAATTGATCACCCGCCAGACCGTCGTGTCTGACCTTGTTTGTTTGGTGCCTTAGGTAGCAGGTTCTCGTCTTGAGCTAGTACGTGTGCAGATGGCTATAGAGCCACGAGTTTTGCAGGTTGTTGTTTCAGTGATGTCATACAGACGTCGTGCGTGACTCCGGAGATACATTATACACCTGGGTAGTGTTTGTTCTTAGCTTGTTATTTTGTAAGGCTTTTGTTAGCCTTTTCTTTTGGGATTGTAATTAATGCACTTGTTAAATTATAACTTGAATATGCTTGGGTATTGATAAGCCTGTCACTGTCAGCTCTGTATATTTTGGTATTATGTTTTGTTCCAGTCTGAGTATGATTATGCTATGACAGCTTTATGCTGACGGGTTGAGTGCGACACGGAACCCGATGGCCACGGGCTCCGGGTCGCAATGCCACGTAAGCTTCCGCGAAATGTTATTGATGTGTTTGGAAATTTTGCCTTCCTCACACACGTGAATCCAGGGGAGAAATATATTTATCACTTACTTCCCAATTCGCGTTCCCGAGGTCGGACCGCTGCAGGGATCCGGGTTTGGGGGCGCGACAATTTCCACTATCTATGCTTTTCAATAGGCTAAGCAATAACCTTAACAAGATGCTTTTCAAAGGCTAAGCAATAACCTATACACTATGCTTTTCTTAGGCTAAGCAATAACCTTTACAAGAAGAATGTTTTTTCTCAAAGTAGTGTCTACACAAACACCAAAAGAGATACAATTTATGCTCAATTACAATGCCTCTAAAATAGGCGGATATGAAATTGAAAATCTAGCTCACACAACACTCTATGAAATGCAAAGGTGTATGCTCATGATTTGTGTGTGTGATAACTTCAATCAAGTTTAAAAAGTAAGCTCAATCAATATATGCTCAAAGCATTTAAAAGTTTGAGGCACATAAAAAGTTTTGATTGAAGTGTAAAATGCAACTCACATGTTTAGAAACTAACTTGTTTATGATATGAAAATCAAAGACTCACAAGTTGTATGAAACTATTTAAGATTAAACATGTGATGCAAGGGCAATGATGTTTTCAAAACATGTTAGTTTTCCTATGAGTTTATGTGAAGTAAATAACTAGTTGAAGATTAAACCAAGTGATAAGATCTTGCATAAAATCAAAGATGTTGAACAAGCATGTTTTATAAAAATAACAATAACTTGGTTTAAATCTAGGTGAGGAATCCAAAATAAATAAATCCAAGATTAGATATGTTAAAGGGTTCTACACATCATAGTTAGCATGCAATTAATGATCTACAGGTCATATAAGAGAAGCATGTAACATATGATTTAGAAAACAAAGCTTACTAAAGATGTAACTCAAGAATCCCAAGCTTTGCTTCCCTCAAGATCTTCTTCCTTTATTGATGCCAAAACTGGGTTTGAATGATTTTCAATAATACCCTAAGAATGGTCTACAAAAGACCCCTTGAAATTCAAGGAAGAGATCAATTTATAGAAAAGTTTAGCTCAACAACACTGGTCAGCTGACATACAGGGTTCGGTCAGTCGAACTCAATGGCTATATTCCCAATGGTCATATTTTTTCTAAACACTTACACAATCGGTTCACCGAACATGTTCGGTCGACTGACAGGTGACCGACAACCTGACCGAGCGCACAATAGAGCTGGAAAACATGCTCTCTGGAATCCGAACCGATATGAGTTCGGACGAGGTTTGAGGCAGGTTCGGTTAACCGAACAGCGACCAACAAACAAAAAACCATTCTAGAAATGGAACCGAAAGAAGTTCGGTTAAGCTCGGTTCCACTTCGGTTCACCGAGACCTGACCGACAGGCTGACCGACAGTGAAAATTAAACTGAATCTAGAAATCTGAAGGTTTAAAAACTCTTTTATGCAACCAAGTAAAACACAGAGTTTTAACCATAAAATCATGTTTGACATAAAGATAAAAACAATTAAACAGTGTTTAGATGAAACATGATAAATACACCTCAAGAATGGATGTTTTAGAAACATGATTTTCATGGTTTTCAAGAAGGTTGTGCATGTGTATGAGATTAAATATGATAAGCATAGATGACGTCAAATTGCAAATACAAGATCACCCTGACATAGGCTCCCTGTCAAATTTCAGGTCAATCGGACATAGGTTGACCGTATATCAAAGCTCGACATTTTTCTCGAGGCGAAATCAAGGCTAGCAACTCCGGGACCCCAAACGGCTTCAAAACTCAAACAAAAGTCCATGTTTGGTCCTATTTATTGCTCAGGAGGCTTCACCTCAAATTTCAGGTCATTTCGACATCGTTTGACCTAGTTTTGATTCTTGACGGAAAATCGGCAAACTCCTCACAACCAGGTCTTTGGCTTTTTCAGAAAATCAGAGACTTTGCACTCTGATATGCAAGGATTCTCGTCAAGTTTTCTCTTAGAAAATCAGGCCAAAACATGTACAAAAATATCAGAAAAAATATAGAAGGAAACAAGAATCGAAAAAACCGCAAAAAAGGCTGAAAGCCAGCGACCAACGGACAAAAGTCCCCATGGTCGCTGCCGGTGACCCTGGCCCAGGGTCGCCACTGGAGACCCTAGCCCATGGTCTCCGGCGACCATGGAAATCCGGGTTGCCGAATTTTCGCCAAAATGGTCGTTTTTCCATCCCTTTCGCGTTTCGAGTTGTTTTGCCCCTGTGATTTTTCCAAAATCTGATTTTTTTAGCATGATATCCGTCAATCTTCGTCGACATCACGGATCCACCGTCGAAATCAATCATCATCCGACGCTTCAAAATCGCCAACCGGCCGACCAAGAAAGCACACTTTCTGCCCGACCGATCGTGAAATCGACTAGACAGATGTTGCCGGCCCATTGCTGTCACCAATGTCTGAAGTTGCATCGCCATCCGACATCAAACAACATGTAGATCCATCGACGATCATCGCAAGAAGAATTCCAAAAGACACGGCGCGGCCCGCGACTCTTCAAGCGACTTGGCGACCACTTAATGCTGTTAATTGACCCATTTATGGTAACTTATTGCAATCATTAACTCATTATTTTGGAAGGCCCAATCAGAAGCGGGCAAATGGGAGTTACAAGTCAAAGGATTCATGGTATTTAAACCATGAAACTCCTCCCATGATGGAGATTAAAAGCAATTAAAAGCTCTTAATTCTTTACCGGCCAATCAAAAGCCAAGGAAAAGGAGTTACATAATAAATGAATTAAAACTTGTAACTCCTCCCTTTATGTGGCTTTATGACAATTAAAGCCTATAAAACCTCCTAAATGTCCACCAAAGGCCAATAAAGAGGAGAGCATTCCAAGAAGAACGGGTCGCTAAAAATCCATCAGAAAAGTCCAGAAAAATAAAAAAATCCAGAACTTTTGTAACTGCTGCAATAATTTCCTCTCCTTCGAAGAAACTCTGTTGTAACTAACACCATAAGGTGATCGAAGTCCCTTGCGGGGCCACTCCCCAAGGCCCCCTCTCCTTCTATCCAACATGGCCAGATGTGGCTCTTCAGCCCATCTACTCGGATTTTTATTGGATACAGGACCTCCTCTTGGTCTTTATCCTCTAAAAATCTAAGGCCCAAGCCAAGCCAAGTGAATCAAAGCATCATGTGTTCTCATCTGAAGGAGGATGGCAAAGTCCATACATGACTCACGACCATTGATCTGAACGAGCCCCCATAATCTCTTGAGAAGTTAGATTCATTTTCTTACTTTTCTATTGTATTTTGTATTTTTTAAAGAGACAAAAAAATCACAATTCTTGTCTTTCATTATTTATGAGATTTGTAAATCGCCTTCTATGGCACAAAACCGCCTTTCACGGCAAACAAAACAAAATCGACTCTCACGGCATTCAAAATCTTTGTCTCTTTTCTTGAAAATATGTATACAATGGAAAGTTAAAAAAAAGATTGATTTCCTTTCTACTTGTGAAGGTGGCTCTCCGGATCACCATTTCTAAATTCCAAGTAGAATAGAAAATCTGGCATACCCGTACAAAAAATGTTGATGCCTGCTTTTCGTCCGCCGGACCCCGGCAAACCTGGGGCGGAGGAAGGCAAGAGTCGGGTCCATCAAGTTGGCATACCCAGTGGGACGCGTTCATTTGAGAACTTGATGTTTAGGTTCTTTGGCTCCTTTCTAGTTGGTGGCCTATGTTGAATCTTGCATCTAAAAAACAACATGAGATGGGATTCTTGGAAATTTCTTTCTTTAAAGTTTATTTCCAGTCTTTCTCTTTTCAAAAAAATTTAGATTTCTCTCTTTTGGATTCAAATTCGAGAAACTTTGGTTCTTTCATTTTCAGACAATAGCTCGCAAAAATCGCTGAGCTGACGTTTGGATTGGGAGGGGCCATTTTCACTCTTTGATGGGTCCATTAGTGATCTTTCAAAAAACAAAACAAAACAAAATTTTCATATTTCTCTCTTTTGGATTCAAATTGGAAAAACTTTGGTTCTTTCCTTTTCGGACAATAGCTCGCGGAAATCGCTGAGCTGACGTTCGGATTGGGAGGGTCCATTTTCACTCTTTGATGGGTCCATTAGTGATCTTTCAAAACAAAACAAAACAAAAAAAAAAAAAAAAAAAAAAAAAAAAAAAACACAAAAAATCTGATTTCTCATTTTTGGATTCAATTTTGAAAAACTTTGATCCTTTCCTCTTCGAACTTGATAGCTCGCAGAAGTGTTTGTAGCTATTGTTCATATCGAGGAATGGGCCATCTTTTCTCTTTGATGAGTCGGATAGGGATCTTCAAAACAAAAACTCTGATTTCAAACTTTTCAGATTTTGAAAACAAAAAAAAAAAAAAGGATTTCAGTTTTTCCTTTTGGACTCAAATTTGAGAAACTTTGGTTTCTTTCTTTTCGGACAATGGCTCGCGGAAATAGTTTGAAGCCAGCATTCAGATTTGGAGCAGTCATTTGCTTTCTTTGATGGGTTCATTAGTGATCTTTCAAAAAAAAAAAAAAAGAGTTAAAAAACGAAGGTTACACCAATTACGTTCTTTGACTAAAGTGGATTCAAGAAAAGCCTTGTCCAGAGTGTGGAGACAGCTAGACTGTTCGAGGCAAGGGTCCTTCAAACGAGTTTATTAAGTAATCCTACCCTTACCTACGGGCTGATCTGTCTACTAAAGTTTCATAAGACCAAATTGGAGACCTATGTGTACTCTACAAAAAAAAGATCTTAAAAAAAAAATCTCTTCAAAAAAGAAAACTTCTGTCATTTTTGAGTTCAGATTTGAGAAATCCTAGTTCCTTCCTTTTTGGATTCAGTGCTCGCAGAAATGTTTGAGCATGTATTCGGATTGGAATACCATTTTTTCTCTTTGATGAACTTGATTTTGACCCTTTCATAAAAAAAAAACTTCCGTCAATTTTGGGTTCACATTCGAGAAATTCTCGTTCCTTCCCTTTCGGACTTAGCACTCGCAGAAATGTTTGAGCCTGTGTTCGGATTGGAATACCATTTGCTCTCCTTCATGAATCCAATCTTGCCCTTTCAAAAATCCCATCTCGTGCCCATTCTAGGGATGTGATTTGCAACATTTGTGCCTAGCAGTGCTAGTACGCCCTTTCGGGTCTACTGTATTCGCGACCAACACATTTGTAACTCCAACCTTATACCATCTTACCTCGAGTGTGCCTCGCTTCTAGGTAATTTGAATTAAGGTTTACAATTGCTTCTAGCAGTCACTGGAACGCTCACTCTGAGCCTACCATACTTGCGTTTAGAACAGTTGTACCCTCTATGGCTTTTTACCTTTTTCATTACGCTTAGGCGGGTCATGCCCCCTAAGCGATTTGAAAAGACAAAACCATAGTATTTTCCATTTATGATCATATTCTTGTGATAACTAATGGATGTGGTCTTGTTTCAAAAGTTTTCCAAACTAACAATAGTAGCTTCATTGACCATCACTTTTGATGAAAACAAGTACCAGCTTATGCTTCAAGAGAAGCAAAACAAGCGCACTCACAAGCGCCCTGCTAGCTGCCGAAGCGTCATCTCCCTCGGCAACTCACATAACACCGGGTCAACCTATACTCTCCAGACTATCGTCTTCGGGTCGCTGGGACCATTCCCACTTCCCGTAGAAGAAACTGCACCCGCTAAGAAGCAGAAAACCGCCCCTGAACGTGTCACTACCAGGATACCAAGGGCAATTTTAAAAAAACCTGAAGCCTGTGGCAACCCCACAAAGCCTCAGCCTGCAAGAAACCAAGTCTGCCCCAAGACTTGGTCCCCGAGACCTTCACCAAAACAAAGGAGGTCGCGAACATCTACAAAGCCATCATACATGGCCCCTCTCAAAGAGAACCGATTCTACCCTCTCTCTTATATGAAAGAGGAGAAAGCTACCCTCCGCCAAACAACAAAATCAACTCAGCATGAGCCGGCTTGCTCCTACAAGCCCAAAATCAGATCATGCATCACCAGGCCTCTACAAAGACCTACTGTTGGAAATAGGTGGGCCTCTAGGATAGGTGTTCAAAACTTTTGACCCACTTGACTCAGGGATCAACTATCCAGAAGGCTACAAAACCCAATCCAGGATCCATGTCCTCTTTCTCATGATCATGTACAGTAGAAAACTCTATCTAGAAGATAGAAATAGCAACATACAAGCAACCATGAAATCCACAACATACAAGGAAGTAGATCTTACCTATGGAGCACGGTTGTGCTCTAAGGGAGGAGTCGATTTCTTTCTTTGATGATGAAACACTTTCACAAACCAAATCAAAATCTCCAAGACCTCTTGGCCTTCCACGCTATGACTCGAAATCAGATCTCTTTCCTCAAGGAAGATGGTGGGATCTCCAAGAGAAAAACCAACTAGAAACTCAAGGGAAACCAAAAGAGAAACTAGAAGAAGGAGAGAGGGAGAGAGAGAGAGAGAGAGAGAGAGAGAGAGAGGATGTGCAACTCTTGCACTTCCAAGGGCCGGGCGTGAATTCCAATGTGGAATAGTGCATGGACGTCCAAGCCTCCCTCCTTTCATATTTATAGCTTAAGAATCCTCCTCTTTGTTTATTATTAGAAGTTCTACTTCCATAATAATTAGCAATTCTCTATTCCTAATATTACCACTATTAGAAGTCTCACTTCAAATAGAAATAGTAGTTTTCCCTTTTGAGTTCAAATAGAATTAGTAATGATCCAATCTTGGGCTAGTGTGGGGACCACTAGGGATTCCATAGAAAGCTGGCTCCAACTGGGACACCGTGACCCCACATCTCATGTACAATCTGGGCCCGCAGTTAATTACAAATAACTCCACTATATAAATGCAATTGAACTCCAGTCTTAGGAATAAATTACATGAAGACCCTAAACTTCCCAATGTCCACAAGTAGGCCCCTCCATCAATATCCATGGATCAATTGGACCTGTCTTCCAAACTTAGATCCATATCTTATTATCCTTGAGCCCCAATTAATTATAATGATCATTTGGTACCGATCCAATTAACTCTTAATTGGAATGGGTGCGCACTTACCAATGATAAATCCATTAATTGGCACAAGGGGATATTAAAGATAGATTCCATCTTGACCATCGAATGTTCCCATAGCTCTACTACCACGTACCCAAATCACCGAGGTGTTGACCTACAATTGGCCTCACTCATTGGTGACTCAAAGCAAATGAATAGATAGAAACTTGAGTTCATTAATATCTCGGGATTGAGAGCCTATTGTTAGGGAATTATGAGAGCAGACCTTTAAAGTGAAGACAGTGTTCATAAGGTGCTTCTCATGGTCCTTCAATACATCCAATGTACCAGCACTATGATCCAGAATCTTACATTCTGATGATATAGACAAATCACACTATTTCATAGTAATCAAAGTACTGCAACTTTGTCAGATGAGATGTCCAATCTCATCACTGGTTGTGAAGATATTCAAGTATAAGATTTGCTATACATGTCTCCCGTATGTGGATCTCATCCATACACATGTATTGCATCTAGTATACTTATGGACTCCGGTTCATCTTATGAACCATCATGTCATTCGTATTAGTTATGTGCAAACAACTAATAAAACACAATTCATCTCATGAAAGGAAAGCATGAATATAAAGAAATTAATCAATTTATTACATCAATCTTAATGGATTGAGACCATAAAACCAACACCTACCAAGGCTTGCTCTTCTGCAGCTCGACCCTTCATCTCGACAAGGGCCGAACTCGCAAAGTTCAAAGCCTCACTGCGACAGGCAAAGGACCGCGTCCAGATCCTGCCCATGCCAAGCTTCAAGCAAGACAGGCTCGGCTGCTACGCACGAGGGACTACGTCCTTTATTGCTAGAGCACAGCCAGAGCTAGCTGAAGCTCAAATTGCTCACCGCATACATCGCCGCACGGCATATCGACAGAAGAGACTAGAGAAGCAAAGAATCCAGCATTCTACCCTTCAAGTCTCTACAAAACGGGTCGAGAAAGAAAGACCCAACCAAGTTGCTACTGTCCATATGGTTAGCAAAACCAAAAGACGCCACAAGTCAGCAACCAAAATTCATGTCAGACGGTCGGTGACTCGCAGCGTCTCCTGGACACGAAGACATCAGGAGGACTCTCCCACTCCTTCAAATCAAGGACACCGGAGTGACCATTCCTCGGGCTCTTCATCCAAAAGAATGAGCTCCAACTCAATCACCAAGATGGTATCATCAATCTACTCTCGAAGGGTGAATGTCCTGGTCACAAACTCTGAGCAACCTCTGCCGCACGATGACGTGGCTTTACGCATCCAGCAGCTGGAGCAAGGACAGCGGAGAATAGAGGTTCTAATGGAAAACCTCATTCTCACTTTCCAACATCCGCCAAATAATGAAGTCCCTCTAAATGATCAGGCAAATGGTGGAGAAAATAAGTCACGCGCCCTTACCAAAAAGCACGTTGACGATATCCTCGCTAAAGCAAAAGAAGAGGATACACTAAAGGAGCATGGAATCAAGCCACCGTATCCCTTATGGATGGACTCGGTTCCGTTCCCTGCAAAATTCAAGGAACCTACTCTCCAAACATATACGGGGAAAGGTTCAGCCAGACAGCACGTCATCCACTTCAAAATCCTGACGGGAGCTATTGCGGATCAAGATGCTCTCAAAATCCGTCTCTTTGCAATTACCCTAAAAGGTACGGCCTTTGATTGGTACTCCACTCTGCCAGAGGATTCCATTCAAAACTGGACTATGCTAGAGACACGCTGCCTGACCCACTTCAAAGGTAAGGTTCATCCTGTTACTAGGGCTCAGCTCTATAGCCTAAAACAGGGAGAGAATGAGTCAACGCACGACTTCATTCACAATTGGAAGGCAATGGCATACAAATGCTCAGATGTGCTGCCACAAGCGTCGCTGGTCGACATCTACCGTAACAACATGAGAGCGAGGGTCCGCTCCATGATCAGCTCCATGATCATCAACAACAAATCAAAAAATCTAGGATAACTCCTAGAAGCATCCATGGAGGCTGAAATGGTGATCAAAGACCTCAACGGTCAGAAATCATCAAAGAAAGATCCGACAGCCATTACAACCTCGAAGCCAAAGAAAAAGGAGGTTCTCAATGTGCAAACCAAGTTAGCTCCTCAGCCACCAAAGAAAGCTGAAAACAGAGCTGCGGGTAAGAGACTTGAACTCTTTGATGCCTTCAAAGAACGAGTAGAGACGAAATACCCGTTCGATGAAGATGTTAAAGAAATCTTTGGGACTCTCTTGGCAAATGAGAAACTCACCTTGCCTGACCCCAAAAGAAAGGGAGATGTTGGCAAAACCAACGATCCTCGGTATTGTCCATACCACCAGATGGTCTCGCATACACTCAATCAATGCTTCGTTGTGAGAGAGAAGATCAACAAGATGTGGAAAAACGGAGTCATCACCTTTGACAAAAACTATGAGTCTGCCTCCGTCAACATGGTGTCATGTGGACAAACATCAAAATCACCAAAGGAGAAGGTCACTACTTCCTTCAAGGTGATAAAAATGACTCAAATGTCCCAAGAGTTGGTTCCTTATCCAACACCAGACGGATAGCCCATATGGGTGCATCCCGATCTACTTGAAGATGAAAATTGGGAGATCGTCAAAACAAAGCCAACTGCTCAACAGTGAAGGCAAGCTAGGAGACAACTCCGTAAACTTAGATAGCAGGAGAAAGCTCAACCAAAATAAGAAGCCCCTAAAAAGGCAGAGACCTCCTCTACTGCTTCACTGGGGGCAACAGAAGACTCCCTTCCTAAGACTCCAAGGGCGGCGAGAAAATTCATCCTTGGTGATTTCATGCCACCACAACTCAAAAATAAAACTATGTCAGGAGTTTTATTTCAGGAGCATCATACTCTTGTAACTCGGTAGTTAGATTCTCCATGGATGGTTATAAGTCCAGTGACACCGCTAGTGACTCCGATGAGTGGGAGGAATCCCTTGAAATAGGAGAATACCTCTCCGATGAAGAATGGGTTCCCGAATCTCACCTTATGCCAGTAATCTGGTATAATCCCTTACAGCCACAAGGATCCTGGTCTGATGATGAAGAAAACCAAGGGGCTGTTGAAGAAAATGTTGTCGATCCAGCACCCACCAATGCTCCAGTGGAACCCAACAATGTTGAACCACGAGGGGTAGATGACGAACAAGATTTTGCTCCTATGCCTGATCTCACAGAATATGCAATAATCTTGCAGTGTCGGGCCATAGAGCAAGAGCAGGATCGCATCAATCAACTTTGTCGCAATCTAGAACCAGAGGTCCTAGAAAACCTACAAACATCTCCTCCGGTAACCCCAGAAAATGAAGAAAGTTACTGGATCGATGATCCTATTACATCTGAGGACGAGTCTGAATCCCAACACTCCACTCTGGGGGCATCTCCTATTGCTTGCAATGCGATAGTTCGAGATGATAGTTCATCTGAAGCTTCATCTGCCGAGGCTGCAGACTCTTAGACTACGTCTGGTAGCATATCTTCAAAAGCTACATCTTCTCGGGTGACTTCCACCGAGATGTCATCTTCTCAACCTTCGTCTCCTGAAACTGTGACATCAGAATTCAAGCCTCTTCCGACTAATCACCATGAAGAAGCTTCGGCCGATGAAGTCTTCAAAGAAAACCAGGTCAACTAGTCTCAGATACCCAACCTCATAGGTGATGTTTGGACCGATGAAATACTCAACAAAGGAGAAAAGTTGCGAGATGCTGTTCAGGACTTGTTCCCAGAAAATGCTCCAAGCAATGCAATAACTGAAGATGGCAATGCTGTTGCGGCAACGTTTTCAGCAAATGAGAAGGATCAACCCCTTGATCCCAAGGGAGATCTTCTAAATGAAGAACCTTCTCCAGAAGCTTTTGAGGTTGGTAAAGGTACCCGCTCTAGCCGGGTAAATCCTTCGGGAAAACAAGCTATAAACGCCCCAAGTAGCAACAATAATGAAAATGCAGGCCCCAAGGAGGCTTTCAAGTATGACCTGATTGAGCACTTCAAAAACATACCTGCACGACTGCACATCCTAGACTTATTATGAATGTCACCACAAACTCATGATAGTCTCATTTCAGAACTGCAAAAGGCCGAATGCGGATGTTGACAAACATGCCCCATAAGTCATACAAATTGAAATGGACTATAGGGTCAAAAAATCAAATACTTCCTCAAAGGGAGAAAAGAAAAAAACTGAGGGATCTTGCATTGAATGCCTCTCAGTCCAAAAAGCAGCAAGTGCAGCCATTGCCTTTAATAAGGAAGACCTCTTGCTAGGTGAGACAAAGCACAACTGACCCTTGTACTTCACAGGGTACATCAAAGAGATGCCAATACACAAAGTCCAGATCGACACCGGTTCTACACTCAACCTCATCTCTACTTCAGCACTTGAAGAGCTGGGTATTCCACCTAGCAAGCTGAGTCACACGTCTATGTCCATCTTTGGATACGATGGGAGCATTCAAAGGCCTATCGGCAAGATCAGGTTCAAGTTGCAAATCGGTGATCTTATCTCTGAAGCCACCATGTATGCAATAAAGACCCCTTCATGATACAACATCCTTCTCGGACGCCCCTGGATACACGAGAATGGTGTCGTCCCTTCAACTCTACATCAGTGCATCAAGTTCGTTGGCGACGACGGCTTGATACATCGAGTGTTTGTAGACAAAAAGCCCTTCAAAGGCAAAGACGTCCATTTTGCAGATGCTCAGATGTACAAGGATGAAAAAGAAGAAAAGGAGGAAGAAACAACATCCTTTACCGACAATCTTCAAAAAGATAAAGGCAAGGCTCCTCAGCAATCATCGGAAGAAAACAAATCTTATGGCAAATCCGAAGAGAGCAATCCCTCTCCCTTCGTTGTCTCCTTTAAATCTTCCAAGCCTTTGGTAATCACCACCAAAGCAAAGAAGACAAAACAAAAGACTGGGGGCAAGTTTGCTATCTCCTTTGTGTCTATCATGCAAGACACAGATTCCGATTCAGAGCTAGAAGATGATACACCGTCAATCCAAGCTGATACTCAGCAAGTTCAGCATGCTCTCACTCCATTGGAGACACCTGTCGACGTAGAAGACCCCGCGTCTACTTCCTTCATCGTTCCAGCAACTTCCGCAGAAGAAAAGTCAATCTTCTTCCACAGATTGAAAGCTTCTTCATCAAATTCTTTGCTTGAACATTTCCAAAATAAAGCTATGCCTAAACTATCCCTGTATAGTCCAATGGCACAACCTATCGTGAAGAAAATGGGCTATGACGCTCAAAATCCAATCGGTTTGGGAGGTCGCCGTGGTATTCTCACGCCATTGGAACCCATCATGACCAAAAGCCAACTGGAAGATTGGAAACTCCACAATCATATAAACAAATCTTCATACGGGTTGGGCTATGATCCTAACACTCCTCTGAGACAGTTGACACAAAGGCTACAAAGTTGTTTCGCTGACCAAGCCTCAACATCTCAAATTGTTGAAGACATTGATCTCCCTGGATATCTTTTTGAAGAGTCACCCGTCAAAGATCCAGGAAGTTCATCCAATTGGTACGATTTCTCCGATGATGAAGAGGAATTGTCCGATGACACAGACATACGGTTTTCTGACCTAGAAGAACCATTGTCTCCAAAAGAAGTGCCTTACTTCGACCCAGTTTCAGCAAGTGATTGGGACCATCTCATAGCAAGCCTTGAGAAGAATACCGATCAAGAAGACTTATGGACAGAAGCAGAGCCTTGGTCTGAAAATGCCCTTGAAGCTCTAGAAGGTCTTGCTGAGTTAAAAGCCTCCAAAAATATTGTGGAGGAACCACCTTGAAACCTTCCAACAGAAGATCATGTTCAAAAATAGACTTGGGAACATCAAACAACCCATGTCCTGTATTCATAAGTAAGAATATAAAGGATGATGAGTTACCCGAGTATGTCTCTTTTTTTCATAAGTTTGTTGATTGTTTTGCATGGTCTTATGCTGAAATGCATAGCTTACACCCCAAAATAGCAGTCCACAAACTCAACCTGCAAAAAGATAGCAAGCCTGTTAAACAAGGCCAAAGAAGATTTCATCCTGACGTCATGGACAAAATTGAACAAGAAGTTCAGAAACTCAAAAGCATTGGCTTCATCTGCAAGGAGCAGCATCCTGAATAGTTGGCCAACATCATCCCCGTGACAAAGAAAAATGGGCAAATCAGAATCTGTATTGACTATAGAGACCTGAATAATACATGCCCCAAAGATGAATTCCCGCTCCCCATACCGGAGGTGATGATTGACAACACCTATGGATTCGAGCGAATGACTTTCATGGATGGCTTCTCTGGCTACAATCAGATAAAGATGCATCCTGAAGATGAAAAGCACACTTCATTTCGGACCCCATTCGGCGTGTATTGCTACATGTCATGCCATTTTGTCTGAAAAATGCCGGTGCAACTTATCAAAGGGCTATGATGAAGATATTCCAAGATATGCAGCACAAGACGGTCGAATGTTATGTTGACGACCTCACCATCAAAAGCCGAAGAAAAGAAGATCATCTCGAAGATCTTCGAGAAGTCTTCCTCTGACTTTGCAAACACAAACTACGAATGAATCCCCTCAAATGCTTCTTCGGTGTTTCATCGGGTAAGTTCCTCGGATTCATAGTTCAGAAAGCTGGAATAGAACTTGACCCCATCAAAGTCAAGGCTATCCTAGAAATGTCGTCTCCAAGAACCCTAAGAGAACTAAAAGGGCTTCAAGGAAGATTGGCATACATCCGATGGTTCATTTCCAACTTATTAGGAAAGTGCCGTCCATTCTCTCGGTTGATGAAGAAAGGTGTGGACTTTGTCTGGGTTACTGAATGTGAAACTGCCTTTTAAGACATCAAGTCATACCTGACCAAACCTCCAGTGTTAGCTGCCCCCACAACTAGAAAACCATTCATCTTATACACAAGAGCTCTCGACTATTCTTTGGGCACTTTACTTGCACAAGAAAACGACGAGAGAAAAGAAGCAACTCTATATTACCTCAACTACGCATGTTAGTAGGTGTAGAGCATCGCTATTCTCCAGTCGAAAAAGAATGCCTGGCAGTGATGTTTGCTGTACAAAAGCTATGTCACTATCTGCTGTCCAACACAATATACCTGATATCAAGGATCAACCTCTTAAAGGTCCTTGTCACAAAAACAGGTTCTCTTAATGCCCTACTGGCAAAATGGTCCATCCTTCTGTCACAGTTTGACATTAGATATGTACCACAAAAACTAGTCAAGGGTCAAGTTTTAGCAGACTTTCTCACAGAGCATCCACTGCCTAAGGATTCTCCACTCAAGGATGATCTCCCAGACGAGCCTCTCTACAACGTGGAGACTTCCTCATCAGATGCTTCTTGGGACATGTACTTCGATGGTGCAACCAAGACAAATGAAAAAGAAAAGCTGATATCGGAAATTGGCATTCTCTTAGTTAGCCCAGCCAAATACATGATTCCACACGCATTCTCGCTACTGGAGCCATGTTCAAACAATGCAGCTGAATACCAAGCCCTGATCGTAGGATTGGAACTCGCCCTCGAATCAGGCATCACCATGCTTGAAGCTTTTGGGGATTCTCAACTGATCGTCAATTAGATGAATCAGAAATATGAAATTAGGAAGCCTGATTTGTTGCCTTACTACAACAAGGCGTAATCGCTTCGTCAAAAGTTTGACATATGTCACATCACCCACATCTGCAGAGGCGAAAACATCCGTGCAGATGCCCTGGCTGGACTCGCTGCATCTATGGCAATCCAAGAAGGGGAAAACATAAGAATTACAGTGTGTTATAGAAGGATTCTCCCTCCATTCGAACCACCATTCGAATTACAGTGTGCCTGAAGCTTTATGGGCCTATCAAACCACCATTCGGGGACCAACCCACAGCACACCATTTTCCTTGGTCTATGGATGTGAAACTGTTGTCCCTTTCGAAGTACAAATTCCTTCCTTAAGGGTATCTCTACAAAATGACATGACACTAGAAAGCAATGTCAAGTTGAGACTCCAAGAACTGGGTAATCTCGATGAAAGACAGCTCGAAGCTCTACAAAGCGTTGAGCTTTACCAAGCACGCATGGCAGAATCTGTCGACAAGAAGGTCAGGCAACGCGCCGACAAAAAGGGTGACTTGGTTTTGGCAGTAAAAAGGCCAATGGTTTTTGCCCACAAATCCAAAGGTAAATTCGAACCAAAATGGGAGGGACCCTTCGTCATCGACAAAGTCTTCTCCAACGGTGCATATGCTCTTCTAAATATGGAGGGTGACAGATGTATGCTGCCCATCAACGGCAAGTTCTTAAAGCGGTACTACCCTTGAACACTTCCTTCATCTGGTCAGAGCAATGCCTACACGGCCAAAGCCTATTCCTAGGTACTTGCTCGTCAAACCCACTCCTTTTGAAATTTTCATCCTTACGTTGAAATTTCTATTAAAAAAAACTCTCAAAACAATGTTTACTTTCAAAGTTTCATTGTTCAAAAAAAAAACCAAATCCCAAAAATCCAAGTTTCGGAGCCTCTTCCCTAACTTGACCAAAATTTTCAATCCTTGAACCCAAAATTCATGGTTTGAAAAAAAATAAACAGGGCCCAGGGATTTCCACCCTAGTCCACCCCGACTTTTACCACCAAAAACGGTTTTGAGTCAAAATTTACGACCCTCGTGTCTTTAAACAAAAATGGTTTTTGTCACAGCCCGGGCCCGAGATTAGGGTTACCACGGCCAAACCCCGAGTCGCGAAAGCATACTTACTCCCGTAAACCTCGTATCACCGAAACCAATACGAAATTCACAAGGGATCTTACAATCATACCTGTCAAATGTATAATTTGCAGAATTATATATATACATTGACATCAATTTAAACTGTACAAGTTCTTTACATAACAGTAAAGTAATGTACACATTTCATTTCCTATCACGTTCAAGCCAACCATGCATATTCAAATACAATGCAGGTGACTACTATGTACATCCAAAATGAGTTTACATGTTTTCTCAAAATACCCCAAAACATTCTAAACAACGCCATCCGATTTACGTTCACTTGTTTAGTTCCCCTGGAGGAACCTGATGGACTTCCTCCACTAGCGGCGCGGCCGCTATATCATCGGGACGGGCAACGTGACCTGTAATGTCATCAATAACACTGTGAACACGACGGTTCAACAATATATACACAATTCTATGCTAATAATTTGTTGAGCAATTCTAAACGATTCCAATCATTTCAATAACCAATTACCATTACATTTAGTCATTCATGTAGTTCTCCCCTAAAGGAAGCAGTCAATTTCATGTAGTTCTCCCCTAAAGGAAGCAAGCAATTTCAATTTCATGTAATTCTCCCCTGAAGGAAGCAGTCAATTTCGTGTAGTTCTCCCCTGAAGGAAGTAGTCAATTGTGTGGGATTTACCAGCGTCTTGATCAGAGATCACCGGCATCACCACGGAGCTCCGAAATGCTCCAACTCATCTACTGCAGTAGGATTAATCATTATTCCTTCGTTTCATTTCATTCATTACTTTCGTTTCATTAATTCAATGCACTATGCAATTGCAGCTCAACAAGGAACATAATAAACACGAATACGGAAGAATAAGTCAATGTAAACTATAAAACAATTAAACAATAAATTTTCCTAAAACAACATTCGGGTGAAACGTTCATTATGTAATGTAGAAGTTATTTTAGATGACATCACTTTCAATGAAATTACATTCACAAAACCTTAGCTAACACCCATGAAGGTTTAGGAAAATATCAGAAATAAATTCTGAAACCTCATCAACATCGGTCACCTGTTGGTTGACCGAACTCTGTAGTTCGGCTGACCGAAGTCTGTCGGTCAGCTTCCCAGAAGTTCAGTTTCCTGATACCATTTCTGTCATTTTTCCGAAGGAATTCGGTCTCCTTGTCGGTCGACCGAAGTCACAGTGTCGGCTAACCGAACTCGGTTCGGTTGCCCCTTGGTTCCAATTCCAGAGAGTTGAATGAGAGCCCAGGTAGGCTCGGTCAGCTAGGTCAGTTGACTGTCGGTCGACCGTGCTTCAATGTCGGCTGACTGAACTTAGTTTGGTCAGCTTTGCAGAGACTGAAATCTCTTGCGAGATTCAGCCCAGAAAGTGTCGGTCAGGTGTCGGTCAGCCTGTCGGCTGACCGAATTGCTCCAGAATGTTCAGAATTCCCTGAACAGAATTTTCTGGAATTCAGCTCCTTGAGCTCAAACAAATCCACTAGCATACGAAATCCATAAAATTGAGTACACCTGCCTTGTTTGGAGATTAATTAGCAAGAATCTCCTTTGCTAGCTTGAATCCAAGATGAAATCCCCAAACTTGAAACCCTCTTTGAACCTAAAAATCAATCAATCCATGCAAGAAAATCCCAAAGAGTTTCTTATGCAAGAAAACATTCCAAATCACCAAAGAGGACTCAGAACTTCTAGAAACAACCTAAGTCACTTACTTGTAGTCTCTTGAAGGAATTCTTGAGATCTTCTCAAGCTTAAAATTCCAATAGATCAAGCAAAGAGATGGAGAAGATGATGAAGATTATGTATCCTCTTCAAAATCGCTTGTTAAGCTTCCAAACCACAATTGATGGAGAGAAATTGGAAGAAAGAAGAAGAAGAGAAAGAAAGAGAGAGAGAGTAGGTCGGCTGGGATGAAGGAATGAACTCAAATGAGTTCATCCTCATCTTATAAGCCCCATTTTTCCAGTTACACCCCTCTCATTTCCACTATTTACATTTTGAGTCACATGAAGGGTCATTTGAACCAATTCACGCCGAATGGAATCGCTACAATTACAGAAGTTAACGTACTCCTCGAGATACATGTGTGGGTATCAAGAGTTTCCGTATTCGACGAAATACACAAAAATTCGTATTTACGAAAAAGTCCTCGTATCCCTCAACCTAAGTCTAAAAGAAATTCAATGCATTCATTACCATATCATTAAGCTTAAATTGCTCATTGGAGACAATTTCAATTCAATTTGGCCCTTAAGCCACATTAATTCTTTAAAACACATTCAATTATCATTAATCCAGATTAATTAGAGTTAATCTCGATTAACTCGGGACAGGGTGTTACATTCCCCTAAACCTTTAGAACCATTCGGTCCACTGAATGCAATATAAACCAAGTAAATAATTCAAAATGACAGTTCTCTGAACGAATAGCCCCGGATACTTTCGAGCCATTTGCTCTTCAAGCTCCCATGTGGCTTCATTCGGTCCATGATGTGCCCAAAGCACTTTGACCCATTTGATTGTCTTTGTACACAGAACCACCTCCTTGGTATCAATTATCTGAATTGGCTTCTCAACGTATGCAGTGTCTGGCAACACTTGGATCTCTTCATGACGAATAACATGTGAATGATCTGACATATACGTTCGAAGCATAGAAACATGAAAGACATCGTGGACACCGGAGAGTTCTGCTAGAAGGTCTAGGTAATAAGCCACATTTCCAATTCTACTTTGGATCTTAAAGGGTCCGATAAATCTCGGAGAAAGCTTACCCTTTTGTCCAAACATGATGGTGCCTTTCATTGGAGAAGTCTTCAAAAAGACTAAATCACCAACGGCGAATTCCAGATCACGCCGATGATTGTCAGCATGGCTTTTCTGCCTTGATCTAGCAATTTTCAATCGTCTTGCACCTTCTGCACTTTATCTGCTGTTTCAGCAATGATCGTAGGACCGTGGAAACTTCGAGTTCCAACCTCTTTCCAGCTAACTAGAGTCCTACATCTTCGACCATACAATGCTTCAAATGGTGCCATCTCAATGCTGGAGTGATAGCTGTTGTTGTACACAAATTCGTACAACGCTAAGTGGTCATCCGAATCACTCCTGAAATCTGCAACACTAGCATGAAGCAAGTCTTCGAGAGTTTGAATTGTTCTCTCTGACTGTCCATCTGTTTGTGGATGATATGCGGTACTAAACTGAAGTCTTGTACCCATGGAATTCTGATATGTTTGCCAAAATGTGGAGACAAACCGACTATCTCGATCAGAAACAATCGAGACCGGTACTCCATGTAGTCTAATAATCTCCTTGACAAACAACTTGGACATGTCACTGAAACCTGTATCCTTTCTAAATGGAAGGAAGTGTGTGGACTTCGTAAGACGATCCACAATCACCCATACGGTGTCATGTTGTCTCCGCGTCCTCGGTAAACCGGACACAAAGTTCATCGTGAGATACTCCCACTTCCATTTAGGGATATACAACGGATAATGCAATCCTGGTGGCTTCGTATGCTCAAATTTCACACGCTGGCAAGTCAAGCAGGAATACACATAACTGGCTATCTCCCGCTTCATGTTATTCCACCAAAATCTGCCCTTAAGATTTCTATACATCTTTGTACTTCCTGGATGCACAGAATATTTGGTGTGATGAGCTTCAAACATTACTGCCTACTTCAAATCCTCTTGTGCTGGTACATACAATCTGTCCCTGAAATAGAGAACTCCTGCAACCAACACGAGATCTAGCCTTGCTGCAATGTTATGCCGAATTCTTATTAATTCAGGATCGTCGAACTGCCTATCTTTAATTTGCTGGATTAGTAACGGTTCGAATACTGACATCACTGCAATCATGATCCGATTGTCCACGAATTCAATGGACACATCCCAATCTCTGAATTCTTTAATCAGAGTCCATTCACCCACCAATGACGCCAAGTCAGCTGATTTGCACTCAAAGCATCCGCTACAACGTTACCCTTTCCAGGTACGTATGTGAATGGGAAATCATAGTCCTTGATGAGCTCTAACCAACGACGTTGCCTCAAATTGATATCCTTCTGAGTGAACAAGTATTGGAGACTTCTGTGATCACAATAGACTTCAAAGGTCTCTCCATACAAATAGTGTCTCCATTGCTTCAACACAAACACAACAGCCGCGAGCTCAAAATCATGTGTAGCATAGTTCTTTTCATGCTCCTTTAATTGACGCGAACCATAGGCAATGACCCTACCTCTCTGCATCAACACACATCCCAATCCAATACCTGAGGCATCTGAGTAAATCTCAAATCCTCCTCTTCCTTCAGGTAAAGCCAAGATTGGGGTTGATATCAACTTCTGCTTCAGAGTTTGGAACTAGACTCACATACATCATTCCATTGAAATGGAACGTCCTTCCGAGTCAGTTTCGTCAACGAAGCTGCTATCTTGGAGAAGTCCTTTACGAACCTATTATAGTAGCTCGCCAATCCCAAGAAACTCTGGACCTCTGGTACATTCTTCTAACTCTGCCAATTGTTACCCGCGTCTATCTTAGCTGAATCAACAGCTAATCCATCTCTGGTAATGATATGACCCAAAAATACAACCTGCTGCAACCAAAAGTCGCACTTCGTGAGCTTTGCATACAACTGATTCTCTCTCAGTATCTACAAGGCCTTTCTCAAATGATGTGAATGCTCCCGTTCTGATCTTGAGTATACCAGGATGTCATCGATAAAGATCACAACAAACTGGTCTAGATACGAGGCAAACACTCTGTTCATTAGAGCCAAGAAAACTACAGGTGCATTGGTTAGACCAAAAGGCATCACTAAAAATTCATAGTGCCCATAACGAGTCCTGAATGCAGTCTTCTGTACATCTGGATCTCTAACTCGTATCTGGTGATATCCAGTTCGAAGATCAATCTTAGAAAAGTAAGCTGCACCTTAGAGTTGATCAAACAGCTCATCGATTCTAGGCAGTGGGTATTTGTTTTTGATCGTCACTTGATTTATCTGCCTATAAGCAATACACATTCTAAAGGTGCCATCCTTCTTCTTCACAAACAGTATAGGTGCTCCCCATGGTGAGACACTCGGTCTAATAAAACCTTTGTCTAGCAAATCCTGTATCTGTTTCTTTAACTCATACAATTCTGATGGTGCCATTTGATACGGTGCCTTGAATATCGGTGCAGTACTGGGCACAAGTTCGATTGTAAAGTCCACTACCCTTGCTGGAGGTAGACCTGGCACTTCATCAGGAAACACGTCTGGAAATTCACAGACGACGGGAATATTTTCTAACTTCTGTTCTGGCTTCTTTTCAGAAATGAATGCAATGTAGCCTTGACAACCACTATGCTCATCCGTTCAGCCTTAAATGCTGAAACAAGCCTTTTATTTCGCAAGTCAATCCATGCCAAAGATTCCATCAAAATACTAGGTCAACTGGCATTGACACTTCCCCAATTTCGTCATTGTATTGGGGAACATATAACTCACATACTATGCTCTCTCCCTAAAGGGCCTTACTCATTCTTGCATCTCATAAGAACTACAAGTACTATAAACGAGCATACACATACGAAGTAAGAAAGCAATCGCATGTCTTTTATCTTATCTATAAGGATCATACCTTCAACCATAATGGCTGCAACATCAGCTTGCTCTCTATTGATAGCATAAGTCATCTCAGTTATCTGATGCCTACTCTGTTGTTGTTGCCGTGGTTGCTAACCTTGACGTTGCTGTTGTAGCTGCTGACCTGGAGCTCAGTTACCTCTACTTGCCCTAGGACATTGGGACATTCTGT
Organism: Persea americana; assembly: GCA_029852735.1. Classification (NCBI taxonomy): domain Eukaryota; kingdom Viridiplantae; phylum Streptophyta; class Magnoliopsida; order Laurales; family Lauraceae; genus Persea; species Persea americana. Next base: position 41,692,018 of record CM056815.1, read on the forward strand.
GTTCCATAGAACCACAGATCAGACAAGCTCCAGTAGTCCTCCAACACTCTTCAGTCCTATGAGCTTTTCCACAAGTCTCACAGACTGGTTTCTTTTTATTCTTTGCAATAGTCTTTTGCCTTTTATTCTTGAACTGCCCTCCTTTCCTAAACTGTCCGCAAGGACATTAGGATCACCTTCCTTAGGTTGCACCACCACTTGAGTCTTAACACCATACGGCTGTTGGACTGGTGGTATCGATGGAGTTTGCAATTGAGCTTGCAGCTGCTCTTACACTTGCAACAAAGAAGCAATTTGAGCTTGCATGCTCACTTGTACTTCATGGCTCCTCACTAACTGCTCCAGTATAGCAGTCATCCTATCATCCGATGTTGGAGTAGGAGGTGTAGGACCTTCATTGTCACCACTCCCTGATCCAGATGCCATGTTGTAAACAATACGATACGGAAGGTAAGATATAAATCTTCACACTTCCTTCACATATACATCACATATAGTGAAAGCAGGTAAGCAGTAGCCTGCAGTTTAGTGCACAGATAGGAGTAAAGAGTAGGCACCAAGGCAATCTCCAAACGCCATCTGACAAGCCAGAAGAATGCAATGCAGCCTGATGTACGTTCCATCTCCTCCAGCGAAAACTGCCTCACCTAGCCAGTAAGTGAGGTAAATAGCGAGATCTCTTCGCAGCGCGATGTCAGGATAAATGGCATATGTGCTTGCGAAGAATTTTTTTCAAATTTTCTCGCATGACGGAGATCTTCTTCGAACCTGGAGTTTTAGCCCTGGCTTCCTGGGTCATACTCTCAAAAGACTCTTCACCATTAAAGAAGTCGGGAGACAAAGAACTAAAACTCTTCCAACTACTACACCTGACTTTCGAGCCCTCCTTCTCCTTCAAAAAATCGTAGAAGGCAACGAGCTGAAAGAACAAAAGCCTGAACTCCTCAGACTGCTCCTCAAGGACGCCGTCAATAGGCATGAACTCCTCATAGAGTTTGCCAAGGATGGGCAACCCGGTGATGGCGCTAAGTTCCTTCAAAGAAAAACCAATCTCACCATTCGTGACAACGAAGGTATTGGTTTGAGGAAGGAATGATTCCAACATGGCCATGAAGGCTTCATTGGAGAAAACTATGGTCTTCCGAAAGGCATGAACCACGTCGAAGATCTCGGCCTCCTTTAGAATGGCACCACCAATCTGCAGGATGTGATCAGTCCATGACTCCCAGCTTGAGTCAGCACTGAAACGGCCACGAAGTCGAAAAGGCTTCACCCAATTGCTGCCGTCACCCTTGAAAATGCCAAGGCCCACCGGTCTCAAATCGACCGACAGATGATCTGAACCTTGGTAGCCGCTGGCCGACATCAACATGTCCATGCGGACAGGCGACTTCTCTATATAACCGAAAAGGCCACCGACAAAAACCCCTGTCTTGATCACATTGGTCCTCTTCACCCAGCTTGGAGGATCTCCCCTCTTAGGGCATGGGGGAGAAAGACTCATGATTGAGATAGTGCGATCGAAGGTCGATCGAGTAAAAACAATTCTCTCCTCACCATCAGCTGTGTAAGAGAACTAAAAACATCTCCTTTGGTATGTCAAATCGTCAGGGACTACATCACTAAAGAAAAAGGTAGGCTTGGGCACAATGCTCTGATCGTCTGTGACCCAAGGACAATTGCTTACCACAATCCTGTAAAACTCCTCATCCTTGAGGGTGATCAATCATTGTCTCGCTTCATCACTGTTGAGGGAGTCACACTCTTCCAAGTTCTTCTCGACATATTGGACCTTCTCCCAGGCCTACTGTACAACCGCATTAGAGGATCTAACAGAACGGCGAGGTGCGATAGGCCCTTTACCCTTATTCACTCTAGAGGAACTACCTGTAAATGATGGAAAAGAAAAAATCAATCATCAAAATAACAGAATTTTACTAAAATCCTAGAAAAATTTTGGCATAGTTCTGGGGCAATTCCGAAGAAAAGGGAAACACCCAAAAGAAGATAGGAAGCTTGAAGATGAGCTCAACATTTCTGCGAGCTCATAATCAATAAAGGATTCTCAAAGAATGCTCGAACTCAAACATTACTATGAGGTCAAGCCAATGCTCGAACTCAAACATTGCTAGAGGTCAAGCCATTCTTCTCAAACCTCCGCACAATTGGAAAAGGGCTCAACATTGCAGTGACCGCCAGACTCCAAAACTTGCAAAGCTCCTCAAAACCCCCGTAAGACTAAAGAAAGGGCTCAACATTGCTGCGAGTTCCAAATCCCAAGACTTGCAAAAGATTTCCAGGTGTGCATTATCATGCTTCCAATTCCATTTACAAAAATCATGTATAGAAGGAAAGTTGTCATATATTAGATGTCCAAGTCAAAATTCATGCATGAGCATCTTGAAACCCATAAACTTCATTATCATGGTGAGCAAAAAGGGGGGAAAGAAAAAAAAATGGAGATAACCTCTTTCAAAAAAATATTATTCTGGGCTGGCCCATTGCCACGTGGCAGTACGGCCAGGTCCGCACGGACTTGTCTGTATAGCCAAAAGAAAAGAAAAAAAAAAGAGAGAAAAAAAACGGTGAAAAAAAAAAGAAAAAAACCGTGAGGAAAGAAAAATAAAAAAGAGAAAGAAAAAAAAAAGAAGCACGTGGAAAAAAAAAGAGGAAAGAAAAAAAAAACGTGTGACAAAAATAAGGGAGAAAAAACGTGAAAAAAAAAGAACAAAAAAGAGAAAAAGAAAAAGAAAAGAAAAGGAAAGAAAAAAACTTCTCCTACTTCTACATGGAGTTTCTAGAAGAGGAAGAAAACTTACTTGAAGCCATGGATGGAGAAGAAGAAGAAAAGCTTGAAGATTCTTGAAGAAGAGAAGATCTTAGAGCACTCTTGAAGACTTTTTACAAAAAGGAAGCAACAAAGAGGAAGAGATCCAACCTCCTTTGCTTTTATAAAAGAGAGCAAACCAAAAGAGGAAAGAATGAGAAAAGTCAGGAGGTAAGTGGTAAAAATTAGCAACCTTCCCAAAAGAAAGATTCTTTGAGAGACTTTCTCCCAAAGAAAGATGCTTTGAGATAATCTCTCCCAAAATCAAGGAAACTTGAGAGATCCTCTCCAAGTAAGGATATTTTTAGATGTTCTCTACCCAAAAGAGATATTTTTAGATATTCTTCACAAAAATGACACTACATGAGATCTAAGCCCTCTTCAAAGCTTAAGGTCCCATGGGTTAGCCCATATAAGCCAGGTTTGACCAACTAGGCACAAAAAATGGCTTTTAATCAAAATTCCTCTTACCAAGAGCATGCAAAATGGTTCAATGCCTCTTTTGAGTTAATTGAACCATACAAAGAAAAATCCAAGCCTCATGAGTTTCCAAAAATCCAAACCATCCAACCTCATGAACCAAATTAAGCAAAAATCTTGAAATTGACATTCCACAAAAACCCAAACCACTCCAATGGACCCAAAATTGTCCCAAAGAGCGACCAAAAACCAAACCATAGTCCCCTAACTTGCCACATACAGCTTGTTAGGTCATAAGGCCAAAACAAAAAATCAAATCCTGGTCCCCTAACTTGCCACATACAGCTTGTTAGGTCATAAGGCCAAAAACAAAATCAAAAACCTGACCCCCTAACCTGCCACATACAGCTTGTTAGGTCACAATGTCAAAAACCAAAAACCCCGTCTTGACCACCTAATGCGCCATATAAAGCCTTTAGGTTCACAAGGTCAAATGGAAAAATCCCAAAATCCAAAACCCAAAAACAAATCCAAATGTCATTTTCAAAACTTTGCCTTAAGATCGTATGTGATCTCTTTCACTGCCATAAAATCCCCTTGGAAACTCAAAAAGGCTACTCTATCAAAAGAAAAATGCTCAGAGACTCTTGGTTAAGTCAGAAGCCCTCCTTCAAAGTTTTCTTCAAGGCACATCGACTGCAAAAGCTATAAAATTCGTCGCTATACCTCGAGGGGGCATTTGTTGACACCAAAAATATCACTTTGCCTCTTCAACATCAAAAGCTACATGGAGCCACATCCTACTACAGACAGGCAATGCTGCTTCAAGCATCAGATCTTGTCGGAATCAAACAAAAACTGCAAGATCCTTAAAAATAGCCAAAAGAAGGGTACACTTGAAGTTTCGGGCCATTTCAACACCATTTGGCCTAACTTCACTCCTCCAGTGGCTGAGCAAGAGCTCCGGGCTATAGACACCTCATTTGGCCCCTATGATAGCCTTAAATACCTATCATATATAGCGGTGGCCCCATTTCACCCGTAATTAAATGGTTTCGCAGAATTCAGATTAATTAATGACGATGAAGATGCTTGTTGATAATTCTAAACTTAGTTAGTCGATTTCTAGAAACTCGTGAGAGAAGCCAAGTCGCTTCGAGATCTCGAGTCCAACCCACTACTTAACAAGTAGTGAACCGTGACACTATTCAAACCTTTTCCGGACCACCTAAGACATGCTTAGGCCAATTCCTACAAAGACCGTGCTTAGTTTGCCAAAATGCCACCCCGATTAGCCTAAGTTAGGAAACTGAATCCATTGGTCCAAAGGCCACCCTTGTTTTCCAGCCCCTATTTGTCAAGACATTTGGACCCTTAGATTCCTCACATCGGGAGCTTTCCGACGATATGTAGAACATGCGAATCCGACCGCCGGATCAAAAGATATGGCCCTCGAAAGATTACCCTAGCGGCCCCTCAAGACACACATGGGCGCCACCACAGGTGTGCCCATGTCCCAGCATGTACTTGGGCGCACACACAGGTGCGCCCAGGTCTCTAGTCGCCTTAGAATACACTTTGGTGTGTATTTAAGTATGTCCTACCCTACTCTTCGCCGTTCCGACTCGGTTCAAACCCAAAAACAACCCGAAACCGAACCCCAGACCCATTAGGTTTTAAAGTTGGACATGGGCGCCACCATGTGTTCGCCCAACTCATGGGACCCACTTGGGCACCACCACAGATGCGCCCAAGTCCAGAGAAGCCCTAGATCTGCCTTGGAGTGCGAAAATCTTCTAGAAATTCGTGCAAACAGCAGCCCTAATCTCTCTTGCACGCCCTAAACCCTTATTTAAGGATCTCTTGACTTCATTTACAAAGAAGGCTACCCAAAACCCTAAGAAAGGAGAGAAAAGAGAGAATAAACAAGAAGGAGAAAGGTAGCCACCATTAGAGAGAACTTTGGATCTAGAGAAGAAGAAAAGGAAATAGAGGAGGAGGCTTTCATGTCTTCAACTAAAGCTATAGGACTTCAAGAAAGCTTCATTCTAGGAACTTGATAAACACTTCACTATACCGGTATTCCTAGATCTTTCTTCTTTTATTCCATCCAATTGCTATACATGCTTAGAACTATGCTTAGGATCATTCATACATAGTAGATCTACATTAATAATAGTAGTTTCGTAGTAGATCTGATTTTCAGCAATCATCCATCATTAGGAACATGCCTAGGATCAATCATAAGTAATAGATCTGCATCATTTTCATCATCCCAAACTTGTGATTAGGATAGATCTTGCACCCATATCAACCTCATCGAGAAAAATCCAAACTTGAAAGAGAAAAGTGCAAAAAAAAGCACTTGGGCGCATATACAGCTGCGCCCAGTATATGCGCCCAAGTCCCAAGAGTTGGGTTTTGACCCCGTTTTCCGTCATCATGCATTTTGTCTCTCAAATTCGGGTTCTTCTTCGTATAAGTTGATATTAGGGCCCTCGGATCTGTAACTTTGCATTCTAAATCGCACAAAAGGCTTCACAAGAATACATAAAAATATCACTAAAGAGGAAAAGAGAAAAAGTGCAGAAAAGCACTTGGGCGCCACTGTGTGTGCACCCAAGTCCCAGGAGTTGGAGTTTGACCCCATTTTTTGTATTGCTTGCATTTTATTTCTCAAATATGGATCTTTCTTTGTATAAGTTGATATCAGAGCGCTCAGATCTGTAAATTTACATTCTAAATCGTGAAAAGAATTAAAAAGATAAGCAAATACATTACCAAAAGGGAAGGAAAGGAGGAGAAAAACAGACAGTGCACTTGGGTGCCACTATGGGTGCGCCCAAGTCTCTGCCAAGGGATTCACCCCTTGAATTTGGATCCTCGTGTCATCACTCTTAAATCCAAAGGTTCTGACATCATTAATTAACATTAGGACCTCGCATTTAGTCATAAAGTATTAGGAATCGCGTCGGAGTATCGTAAAAAGTTACAAGTGCATCCCAATCCGCAGGGAGACACTTGGGAGCCACTGTGCGTGCGCCCAAGTCCCCAGTTCATCTTCCGATCGCGTTTTTCATATTTTTTCATTTTATTTAGCTTGCTATTGAATCTCTGTGATGAACATATATTATTGCTGAACTTTCGAACTCTGAATTGCTGAATCATCATACTTAAGCCTAGGTTGCATTACTTTTGCATAAATCACCAAAAAAATCACAAAATCATAAAACTCTTCCATTCTCATCTTACTCTTTAGTAATTTAGAGAAGAGAATAAAACAGAATAAAAGAAATAGAAAAATCCAAAAGAATAGAGTAGATGTTCAGTAGGTGATCCTAGGTTATTGCACTCATGCCTAAGTAAACTAATAAACTTAATCAACTCCAATCTAAAACACTTAATTCAAAACGCCTAAGTAAAAACATCCAATTAAATCCATAGACTTAATTAATTAAGCTTTAATTAATCAAACCCTTAAAGCCTGATTGACAATCCCTAATAAAACTCCAATTAATCAAAACCCCACTTAGTAAAACTTAATCAATAATCCCTAATTAATAAAACCCTAATTTAATAAATCCTAACTAAACAAAAATTAAATTAAATAAAACCCCTAATTAATCAGAACCCTTATCAATAAGTCCCAATTAAAATCCTGATTAATAAACCGAATCAATAAGCTCTAATTTATTAAGACCGTAATCAATGAAGTCCAATTAATAACCCCAAATTCAAACCTTAATCAAACTTTAATCAAACATTGATTACCAACTCTTAATTTAAACCTTAATCAACACCTAATTAAAATGATAAACTAATCACATTCCGAAAATAAAAACATCTCCCAACCAGAACCGGAGTCAAATACCCGAAGCCAACTCAGAAATACCCTAGAAACCATCGAACTAGGAGCTACACTAGTAGACAGATACTTGGGCGCCACCACAGGTGCGCCCAACTCCTTGGTCTAACCCCCAAGGCGCAATTCGGTTGCATTTCAGTTACCTAACCCCAATCATTACCACCCTTAAGGTTTAGAGACTCAAACCAGTTCCGGATTCAAAATTTATTAACATAGATCACCTAAAAATCCAAATCCAAGTGAATGATTCCCGAAGATAACCAAAACCCAAATCCAAGTAAATCACATTTAATTTAAAGAACGTTAAACCATAAAAGCTCAACCTCAAATCAACCCAAAAAAAACACGAAACTAACTTGATCAAAATCCCAAAACCTTTATAGAACCGATAACAGCCTTGGAATTAAAAATTTAACCAACTTAAACCCATCCGGAACCTCGAACCGAAGTCAGAGGATCGAAAAGCATCAAATTAAGACTTGAGCGCCACTGCTGGTGCGCCCAAGTACACAGAACGACTTAGGCGCACACACAGGTGCGCCCAAGTTCTCTGTCTCACCTGGGTTGTGGATTTCAATTGCGTATCGAGTTCTAGACTTAAAGTCAGTACAATATAATCAACCAAAACCTAAAACAATATCGAACACAGACCTACCCTAAGTGGAAACTCCCCGAATTCCGAAATTAACACCGATGTCATCATCACTAGCCCAGCCACACAGAACCAAACACTTGGGTGCCACGTAGGTGCATCCAAGTCACCAGAGTGACCTAGGCGCCACTGTGTGTGCGTCCAAGTCCTCCGTCAATCCCGTTCAGCCGATTTCGACATCGTTTCACCTTTTAAGTTCAAACCCAAAATTCCAGAACCCTAAAGTACTTAAAAACACTAATCGGAACTCTAAGACACCACTAATCCATCCCTAAATCACTCCTAATCAACTCATAACTTAAAATAAACCGAACCAATCAAAGTCACACCCAACAAGTTGCTTAGGCACCGAAACCATCAAGCTTAGGTCGCCACACCCTAGGTTTAGATCGGATTACCTAGTTAGGTAGCTTAGAGCATTAGGCTTCGCCCCATCACTTTTCCGATTCCGTTAAGGGACTGGGAGAGCTGAAGTGGGCGGTATAGGACCTTAGGTTAGGGTTAATCCGATGATCAGTAATAAGGCATTAATCACGTAAATCCAAGTAAAATCCCCTAGTTAGGCTCTTCTAGCCCCATATCAAAAGTCATAAAAACCATAAAACCAACAAAATAAACCCAAAAAGATTTTCCTTTTGTTTCTTCCTCCACCTCAGGTGCCAAATATTTAACCGAACTTAATGATAAAAGGGAATAAAGAACTGATTTCTAAAATTGAATAAATGAGAATAACAAGATGAGATGAGTGATTTCGCACACACTTTTAAACAATCACGGCCCTTCGGCCACCCTAAAACAAATACTGGCCCATCAGCCATTTCCAATCAACATCGGCCCATCGGCCACCTCCAATCAATTACGGCCCATCGGCCTTTCACTTTTATCACTCGTGTATTGCACACGAAAAACACAAAAATCACAAGTTAAAGTCTTATTTGCATCATCATTTTGGTTTGAAAAATCAGCCTTTAAACCCTATTTTGCCAAGGGATCTGAAGGGGGTACCCGGGAACGGGGCCGATGTTAGTTTTATGGTCTCAATCCATTAAGATTGATGAAATAAATTGATTAATTTCTTTATTTACCAATATATTCATACTTTCCTTTCATGAGATGAATGGTGTTTTATTATTTATTTGCACATAATTAATACGAATGACATGATGGTTCATGAGATGAACCGGAGTCCATAAGTATACTAGATGCAATACATGTGTATGGATGAGATCCACATACAGGAGACATGTATAGCAAATCTTATACTTGAATATCTTCACAACCAGTGATGATGACTGGACATCTCATCTGACAAGGTTGCAGTACTTTGATTACTATTAGATAGTATGAGTTGTCTCGATCATCAGAATGGAAGATTCTGGATCACAGTACTGGTACATTAGATGCATTGAAGGACCATGAGAAGCACCTTAGGAACATTGTCTTTAAACATTGTCTTTACTTTAAGGTCTGCTCTCATAATTCCCTAACAATAGGCTCTCAATCCTGAGACATTAATGAACTCAAGTTTCTATATCTTCATTTGCTTTGAGTCACCAATGAGTGAGGCCAATTATAGGTCAACACCTCAGTGATTTGGGTACGTGGTAGTAGAGTTGTGGGAACATTCAATGGTCGAGATGGAATCTATGTTTAATATCCCCTTGTGCCAATTAATGGATTTATCATTGGTAAGTGCGCACCCATTCCAATTAAGAGTTAATTGGATCGGTACCAAATGATCATTATAATTAATTGGGGTTCAAGGATAATAATATATGGATCTAAGTTTGGAAGACAGGTCCAATTGATCCATGGATATTGATGGAGGGACCTACTTGTGAACATAAGGAAGTTTAGGGTCTTCATGTAATTTATTCCTAAGACTGGAGTTCAATTGCATTTATATAGTGGAGTTATTTGCAATTAACTGTGGGCCCGGATTGCACATGAGATGTGGGATCGCGGTGTCCCAATTGGAGTCATCTTTCTATGGAATCCCTGGTGGTCCCCATGCTAGCCCAAGATTAGATCATTACTAATTCTATTTGAACTCAAAAGGAAAGTTACTATTTCTATTTGAAGTGAGACTTCTAATAGTGGTAATAGTAGGAAGAGTAAGTTACTAATTGTTATGGAAATAAGACTTCTAATAATAAACGAATAGGAGATTGATTAAAGCTATATATAGAGGAACAATAGGGCTTGGACGTCTAATGCTATTCCATCCCTTGGAATTCACACCCAAGCCCCATTCAAGTGCAAGAGTTGCACATCTTCTCTCTCCTTCTAGTTTCTCTTCCAGTGTAGCTTGAGTTTCTAGTTGGTTTTTTTCTTGGAGATCCCACCATCATCCTTGAAAAAAGAGATCTGAGACGGGTCATAGAGTGGAAGACGATTGGGTCTTGGAGATTCCTATTTGATACGTGAAAGAGTTTCATCATTAAAGAAAGAAACAACTCCTCCATTAGAGCACAACCGAGCTCCAAATGTATAATCTACTTCCTTATATGTTGTGGATTTCGTGGTTGCCTGTTTGCTGCTATATCTATCTTCTAGATAGGGTTTATTACTGTACATGGTAATGAGAAAGAGGCCATAGATTCTGGATTGGGTTTTGTAGCCTTCTGGATAGATGATCACTGCTTCAAGTTGGTCAAAAGTTTTTTAAAACCTATCCTAGAGGCCCACCTATTTCCAATAGCCGATCCTCTTCTTAAATATTTGGCACCTCCCCCAGTTTATTTTCTTTATTTTAGTTATTTTATCTTACTTGGATATATTACGAGTATGCTATGTGAGGATTAACCCTTATTTGGACTTTAACTCATGACCCTAAATTGACCAAAAATTAAAAAGAACCAAAAGGACCCAAATCGACGTGATAGGACAACCGTCGTGTGTTGCCGGCAGCACAATAGACTAGCTGAAGAACTCACCTTATTATCTTTCTCCCCATATTTCTTCGACTTTCGTCAAAGAACGATGTTACGGCCATACCGTAGCTGGCGATCGTGATCCGTCAATTTTGAGGGTAGTCGGTGCTAGTTTTATGGTCTCAATCCATTAAGATTGATGTAATAAATTGATTAATTTCTTTATTTACCAATATATTCATACTTTCCTTTCATGAGATGAATGGTGTTTTATTATTTATTTGCACATAATTAATACGAATGACATGATGGTTCATGAGATGAACCGGAGTCCATAAGTATACTAGATGCAATACATGTGTATGGATGAGATCCACATACGGGAGACATGTATAGCAAATCTTATACTTGAATATCTTCACAACCAGTGATGAGATTGGACATCTCATCTGACAAGGTTCAGTACTTTAATTACTATGAGATAGTGTGATTTGTCTCGATCATCAGAATGTAAGATTCTGGATCATAGTGCTGGTACATTGGATGTATTGAAGGACCATGAGAAGCACCTTAAGAACACTATCTTTACTTTAAGGTCTGCTCTCATAATTCCCTAGCAATAGGCTCTCAACCCTGAGACATTTATGAACTCAAGTTTCTATCTATTCATTTGCTTTGAGTCACCAATGAGTGAGGCCAACTGTAGGTCAACACCTCGGTGTCTCGGGTACGTGGTAGTAGGACTGTGGGAACATTTAATGGTCAAGATGGAATCTGTCTCTATTATTCCCTTGTGCCAATTAATGGATTTATCATTGGTAAGTGTACACCCATCTCAATTAAGAGTTAATTGGATGGTACTAATGATTACTATAATTAATTGGGTCTCAAGGATAATAAGATATGGGTCAAAATTGGTGGGACAGTCTGTCCAATTGATCCATGGATAATGATAGAGGGGCCCACTTGTAGTAATAGGGAAGTTTAGGGTCTTCATGTAATTTATTCCTAAGACTGGAGTTCAATTGCATTTATATAGTGGAGTTATTTGCAATTAACTGTGGGCCCGAATTGCACATGAGATGTGGGGTCGCAGTGTCCTAGTTGGAGTCAACTTTCTATGGAATCCCTAGTGGTCCCCACGCTGGCCCAAGATTGGGTCTTTACTAATTCTATTTGAACTCAAAAAGGAAAGCTACTATTTCTATTTGGAGACTTCTAATAGTGGTAATAGTAGAGCAAAGGGTTACTAAGTGTGATGGAAGTTGAACTTCTAATTATACACTAAGAGAGAAGGTTGAAAAGCTATAAAAGGAAGAGAAGGGAGCACCCTTGGACGTCCATACACAATTCCTCCTAGGGATTCACGCCCATCATCCCCTTGTGCAAGAGTTGCACTTCTTCTCCTTCCCCTCTCTCTCTCTCTCTTCTAGTTCCCTTCTAGATTCCTTAGAGATTCTAGATAGTCTTTCTCTTGGAGATTCCACCATCTCTCTTGAAGAAAGAGATCTGAAGCGGGTCATAGCGTGGAAGACGATTGGGCATTGGAGATTCTGATCTTAGAAGAGCTCTTCATCAAAGAGTTGAATCAAGTTCTCCATTAAAGCACAACCAAGCGCCATAGGTATTTTCTACTCCTTGTATGTTGTGGAATTTCGTGGTTGCTTGTTTAGTGCTGTTTCTATCCTTTTGATAGGTTTGTTTGCTGATCATGATGGCTGAGTTTGAGGACATACATCTTGGATTGGGTTTTGATGGCTTTTGGATAGGTGTTCATCACTTCTAGTTGGTAAAAAGTTTTTGAAACCTATCCCATAGGTCCACCCACTTCCAACAGTCAGAATCCTCATTTTCGATGTAAAATTTATATAGCATATATAGATGAATGGAGATTTCCCCAAACCATGTCTCCCTTGGAGAGGGGGGGCAAAATTCACATCTGACACCGGTGGTGACACTGTCGAAGATATCAAATCTTCGATCAGAGCCTATGGATGGTCTCAAAATACCTCCAAAAGGCTCCACGTCAAATTTCAAGTCAAATCGACAACGTTTGACCCTCCATCAACTCTCGAGCAGCAAAATCAAGCCTCTTGGCAGTGAGAACCACCGAGGCCATCACTTATCAAACAAAGCACATGGGTGGCTTCTACATGCTTCCAAAGGGCTACACGTTAAATTTCAGGTCATTCCGACAACGTTTGACCCAACTTTGACGCTCAGAAGCAAAATCAGGCCTCCCGGCGGTGGGGCTCCCAGGGACCATGGCATCCAAATCGGAGCAATGGATCGTCTCAAAATGACTCCAATAGGCTCCCTGTCAAATTTCAGGTCAATCGGACATCGATTGACCATATATCCAAGCTCGACATTTTCCTCGCGGTGAAATCAAGGCTAACAGCGACGGGACTCCAAACGGCTTCAAAGTAAAAACAAAAGTCCATGGTTGTCCAATTTATTGCTCAGGAAGCTTCACCTCAAATTTTATGTCATTTCGACATCGTTTGACCTAGTTTTGATTCTTGGCGGAAAATTGGCAAACTTCGCACAACCAGGTCTGTGGCTTTTTCAGAAAATCAAAGACTTTTACACTCTGATATGCAAGGATTCTCCTCAAGTTTTCTCCCGAAAAATCAAGCCAAAACATGTACAAAAATATCAAAAAAAAATATCGAAGGAAAAAAGAATCGAAAAAACAGCAAAAAAGGCCGAAAGCTGGCGACCAAAGGGACAAAAGTCCCCATGGTCGCCGCCGGTGACCCTGGCCCATGGTTGCCGGTGACCATGGAAATCCAGGTCGCTGTATTTTCACCGAAAGGGCCGTTTTTCCGTCCCTTATCGCGTTTCGAGTTGTTTGGCCCCTATGATTTTTCCAAAATCTGAATTTTTTAGCATGATATCCGTCGATCTTCGTTGACATCACGGATTCGCCATCGAAATCATGGAATCATCATTCGACGCTTCAAAATTGCCAACCGGCCGACCAAGAAAGCACACTTTCTACCCGACCGATCGTGAAATCGACTGGACAGATGTTGCCGGCCCATTGGTGTCAACCAATGTCTGAAGTTGCATCGCCATCCGACATCAAACAACATGTGGATCCATCGGCGATCATCGCAAGAAGAATTCCAAAAGACGCGGTGCGTTCGCAACTCTTCAAGCAACTTGGCGACCACTTAATGCTGTTAATTGATCCGTTTATAGCAACTTATTGCGGTCATTAACTCATTATTTTGGACGGCTCAATCAGAACCAAGCAAATGGGAGTTACAAGTCAAAGGATTCATGGCATTTAAACCATGAAACTCCTCTCATGATGGAGATTAAAAGCAATTAAAAGCTCTTAATTCTTCACCGGCCAATCAGAAGCCAAGGAAAAGGAGTTACAGAATAAATGAATTAAAACTTATAATTCCTCCCTTTATGTGGCTTTATGACAATTAAAGCCCATAAACCCTCCTAAATGGCTACCAAAGGCCTATAAATAGGAGAGCATTCCAAGAAGAACGGGTCTAAAAAAATCCATAGAAAAGTCCAGAAAAATCATAAAATCCAGAACTTCTATAACAGCTACAACAATTTCCTCTCCTTCGAAGAAACTTTGCAGAAACAAACACCACAAGGTGATCGAAGTCCCTTAGGGCCCACCCCCCAAGGTCCCCTCTCCTTCTATCCAACATGGCCAGATGTGGCTCTTCAGCCCGTCTACTCGGATTTTTATTAGATACAAGACCTCCTCTTGGTCTTTATCCTTTAAAAATCTGAGGCCCAAGCCAAGCCAAGTGAATCAAAGCATCATGTGTTCTCATCTGAAGGACGATGGTGAAGTCCATACTGACTCGCGACCATCGATCTGAACGAGTCCCCACAATCTCCTAAGAAGTTAGATTCATTTTCTTACTTTTCTGTTGTATTTTGTATTTTTTAAAGAGACAAAAAAATCACAATTCTTGTCTTTCATTATTGATGAGATTTGTAAATCGCCTTCTATGGCACAAAACCGCCTTTCACGACAAACAAAACAAAATCGCCTCTCACGGCATTCAAAATCTTTGTCTCTTTTCTTAAAAATATGTATGCAATGGAAAGTTAGAAAAAATATTGATATCATTTCTACTTGTGAAGGTGGATCTCCGGATCACCATTTCTAAATCTCAAGTAGAACAAAAAATCTAGCATACCCATACAAAAAATGTTGATGCCTGCTTTTCGTCCACCGGACCCCGGCAGACCCGGGGTGTAACGCCCCAATTCCGAATACCAAAGTTACCGCTAAGGTACCCGAATTTGGCGCGCTACTTCCCGGAAAATCCAATAACTTCCAAGATCATAGTCCGCAGTGAGGTCAAATTTAAAACTTTTTGTACTATAATATAATCAACAGTCGTATTGCGAAAGCAAAAGAAAAGATAGCGGAAGCAATAATTATCATGTAAATGAATCAAATGGAACAGGGCCGAAGTCTAATAAAATCTCAAGTATAGCTAATCAGTTCAATTACATATTTGGATGATACCCTGCTCACTACAATAAACTCTCAAAGCCCAAAATAAACTGCACTCAAACACCCTGTGCAGGCGCTCCATCATCTGGCTCGACCACCGGGTCAACTGGTCCCCACCCGTCGTCGCCAGCTACAGGCGCCTCATGGTACACGTCACCCGCAGGGTCAAGGCCGAGACCTAAGCACTAAAGATGGGTCAGATCCAAGGATCTGGCAAGGCACCATATACAAATAACACAGAATGTATGCAACAAAGAGAATAGAGACAAGTATGTAATCATAAGAGTAACAAGGAAATATAAACTGGGCAATTGAGCATTAAATAGCAGTTTAAAATCCGAAAATATAAGTAATCTAATCTAAGCAGATAACAACGTGGCACATTCACACAAGTTGGATATACCGCAGGATATTATGCCGCGGCCCTCCCATACTGTAAACAGTCACGGCGGAGAAAAAATATAATAAACATGCAAGGGATAACATCCCTGATAATAACAATATAAATATAACACCGATCACACCTCTTTATTGCGCCGATCACACCCCTTTATCTCACCGATCACACTCCTTTATCAAATTAGATCGGACCCGGTATCACACCGTCCGTCTAATCACAGCTCATCATGATAGCTCTAGCCACAACCAAAATAGCTCCTACCAGTGATGATCAGTCAACATGCTAGCTTAGATCAACTGAGTAAATGTCTAGTGCCGACTTATAAAAACAAATATAGGTTTGTGTCTGTTTAGGCTTGTCTTGCGTGAGCAATGTTCTAACCAAGTCTCTAAGATGTTAAAGTACAATATCGTGGAACACAGTCTAATATCCAAGTCCAAATCCAAACATCATTGGATCCACACTAGGCCCACAACCATGGCCTTAGTCTATAACAATGTAAGTAACCAATCCATACTCATACACAACACTTCATTATAACCAACATCTCCATTCTACGGTTCCACACACCCAATCTTAGGCCGTGTGAGGGCCCACCTAGCCACAGACATGGGTTGGTTATCTCCAATTACATTATTGGGTTACCACTAAGTAGTCCTAGGTTCAGGTCCTCCAATTTCCCTTTAATTAACAGGTTTATAACAATAATAAAGATAGAAGAGAAGAACAATATATAAAATCCTCCAAACAATAGAATTAAGTAGAATAGACAAGCGTCCAACCTAAGTACGTGTTCCACTCTCCGGTTCAGGGCCATATCAGGTAATTGGATCCTTAACTGTAGTCTCAGATGTCAATAAATGATATATCTGGTGCTCCTGAAGTTACGGACATCCTTGACTACGTTTAAGGATAGAATCAACGATAATTCAAATCCCGAAAACCCATTTGGTGGTCCCCACGAGTCAAGGTTGAGCCACACCATTAACTCGTGCTTGGCACATTAATGGAGGCCTATTTGGATGGTCAATGGGCCCCACAAATGATCACAATCTCAAAAGAACTGAAAGCTGAAATCACTGTACAGTCTATCCGGTCGACGTCATCCCTATGGATGTCGACTGGGTACATTGGATGTTGACCCCCAGGTCGACATCCTAGCAGTGTCCCCGGTCAACATCGTTGCCATGATGTCGACCGAGTACACACAAATTTGAAAACAAACGTCTGGGGGGCATCATTCTGGTCTCAGAGTTTCCCAGTGTGTCCGGTCAACCTCCTGGCCTGGGCGGTCGACCGCACGCACTAGATTTTTGGAATGAGGACATTCTCCAGGTTTCAGCCTTTTTCCAGAAAGTCCTTTGTCCCCGGTCGACCTGGCACAGGGCCCAGTCAAACGCGCACACTAAGTTTCTGGGTCTGAGGAAAAATTCCAGGTCTCAGTTATTTTGTGTGTCTCATGTGTATCCGATTGACCGAGCACAGGGTCCAGTCGACCGGGCACACTATGCCTGTAAATTTCACAGAGTCTTAACTGAGACTCGAATTTCCTGGTTTTCAGTGTCGCCGGTCAACCAGACCACAGGTTAGTCTACGGGGTACACGTATATGTAGCAGAAACTCAATTTTTTGGATTCTTCTCCTTCAACCCATTTTTCTTCCAATTCATCACCAATCTCTTCCATTCATCATAGGAGCATACAAAAACAGTAAAACACTTCTAAATCCATCCATCCATCACTAAACCGGGCCATTGATCTTCCAAATGAGAGAACCCATCCATCAATGGCTATAAACCCAAAAGACTAGCTCAAAAAGGAAGATATAAACACATAAATACATTAATTGAGTTGAAACTTCATAATCAAGAGAAGGAAAATCATGCATTCTGTGATATTAGCATAGGGTACTTGCCTTATATCAATTGAAATGGAAATTAGAGTATAGGAAGAGATCCAATTAGCAAATATATGGCTGATGAAGCAATTGAGGATGACTATTTCTTCTCCTTGTTGCTAGAATTGGGTATTAGGGTTCTAGAGAGTGAGTTAGAGAAGGTGAGAGATGAGTGAGAGTGAATTAGGGTTAAGGCTTCATTTGCAATAGTAGTATTTATATAGGTTTCGGGTTGGTGGTTGTTTACTAGAAGGTCCTTAGGGTTTAATTAGGGGAAAGGATAGGGTAATGGGCAAAATGGTCAATAAAAGGGATTCTTGAAGGTTCCTGGCAACTCCAGTGGTAGCTGAAGCTTGTAAGCAACGTCTCCGATCCTAGACCTAATCTCGAATGGTCCGACATATCTCCGTGCTAGTTTACCCTTCTCGCCAAACCTAAGGGTACCTCTGGCCGGGGAAACCTTCAAAAATGCTTTGTCTCCCTTCTGAAACTCAAGAGGTTTGTGCCGGTTGTCTGCATAACTCTTATGGCGGCTGTGGTTAACTTTCAGGTTCTCGACTATCTGTCGGATCTTCCCGCTGGTGTCGCAGACTAAGGATGGTCCGTGGAAACTCCTAACGCCAACTTCTTCCCAACAAACTGGGGTCTTGCATCTCCTGCCGTACAAAGCCTCAAAAGATGCCACCTTGATGCTCAAATGGTAACTGTTATTGTAGGCAAACTCGCACAATGGTAGACAATCCTCCCAGTTCTCTTTGTAGTCCAAGACATAAGCTCTCAACATGTCCTCTAGTGTCTGGTTGGTGCACTCGGTCTGTCCATCTATCTGTGGATGATAGGCGGTGCTGAAACTCAACTTAGTGCCCAAAGCCTGCTGTAGGCTCTCCCAAAAGTGCGAAGTGAAACGCGGGTCTCTATCTGATACAATCGATGCTGGAACTCCTTGTAAAGAGACAATCCGGTCCACGTACAACTTAGCTAAGACATCAAGCCTGCTCTCATCGAAACTGGCAAGAAATGAGTTGACTTAGTCAGTCGATCTACGATAACCCATATGTCGTCACTACATCTCCTAGTAGCTGGAAGTCCTGCAATAAAGTCCATGGTAATGTGCTCCCACTTCCACTGGGGTATGTCGAGCTGGTGTAGTAGCCCTGGTGGCTTCTGATGTTCCGCCTTGATCTGCTAGCATGTCAAGCATCTGGATACGTAGCCTGTGATCTCTTTCTTCATGTTTTTCCACCAACAGTAGCTCCTCAGGTTCTGGTACATCTTGGTGCTACCCAGGTGAATCGAGTATCTGCTATGATACGCATCTGCTAGGATCTCGTCCATCAGCTCCCAAATATCTGGCACACACAGTCTGTCCTGATAGTATAGCATTCCGCCAATAAGTCTGAACTCTGGCCTCTGGTCAATTTGCTCGATCACTCTGATAAGCTTGGGATCGTTGCGTTGACTGTCCTTGACCTTTCCAAGTAACTCTGGTTCCCATGCGGACATGGTAGCAAGCATAACTTTGTCGTTGAGCGGCTAAAACTGGACATCTAAGTCTCTGAAGACATCGTTCAATATACCCTCTGCTACTAGAAAACTGACTAGGGCGGTCTTCCTGCTCAAAGCGTCTTCCACAACGTTCGCCTTACCCGGATGATATTTGATAGGGAAGTCGTAATCATTGATATACTCCATCCATCGCCTCTGACGATTGTTGAGATCACTCTGGGTAAACAGGTACTGCAAGCTGTGATCATTCGAATGAACTTCGAACTACTCCCTGTAGAGATAGTGACGCCACATCTTCAGTGCAAACACAACTGCTGCTAGCTCCAAGTCGTGGATGGCGTACTTCTTCTTGTGTTCCTTCAGCTGTCGTGATCCATAGGCGATAACTTTCCCGTCCTGCATCAAAACACAACCAAGGCCTATCCCTGAAGCGTCTGTGAAAACAACGAATCCACCGCTCCCGAAAGGTAAAGACAATATTAGTGCCGTCATCAATCACTCTTTCAACTCCTGAAAGTTGTCCTCACAAGCATCAGACCACACGAACGGTACATCCTTCCTCGTTAGCTTGGTCAATGGCGCTGAGATCGTGGAGAAACTCTTAACAAATATGCAGTAGTAGCCTGCTAAACCAAGAAAGCTTCGAATCTCTGTGACATTCTTCGGTCTCTCCTAGTTCACCACTGCCTCTATCTTGGCTGGATCTATTGCTAATCCTTCCTTGGAGATGATATATCCGAGGAAAACCACTTGTTCTAAACAGGACTTGCACTTGCTAAGCTTCGCATACAGCTAGTTGTCGTGCAACAACTATAGAGACGTCCTCAAATGCTGCTCATGCTCCTCTTTGGACTTCGAATAGACTAGCACGTCATCAATGAACACCGCTATGAAGCTGTCGAGGTACGGTGCGAAGACCTTGTTCATCAAAGCCATGAACACTTCTGGCGCATTCGTCAATCCAAACGGCATCACTAAAAACTAGTAGTGCCCATAGCGTGTGCGAAACGCTGTCTTCTGTACATCCTGCTCTCTGCCTCGCAGCTGATGGTATCCCGATCTCAAGTCCATCTTCGAAAAGTGCTAAGCACCCTGGAGCTGGTCAAAGAGTTCGTCGATCCGCAGAAGAGCATACTTGTCCTTCACTGTCGCCTGATTCAGCTGGCGGTAGTCGATGCACATCCTCATCGATCCATCCTTCTTCTTCATGAAAAGCACTGGTGCACCCCATGGTGACATGCTCGGTCTAATGAAGCCTTTGTCTAGTAACTCTCGCAGCTCGGCTAGAGTCATGCGATAGGGGGCTCTGGAAATCGGTGTTGTGCCTGGTGCAAGCTCGATGGTGAAGTCGATCTCTCTGACTGGAGGTAATCCCAAAATCTCATCGGGAAATACGTCTGGGGACTTGCACACCACTGGGATCTCGTCCACTCCCTTGGACTTCTTGTCCTCCGAGATGAATGCGATGTAGCTTTCGCATCCCGATTTCATCAATCTCTCTGCCTTCAGTGCTAATATCATCCTAGTATTGGGAGGTCTCCTCTCGCCTACGAACTCGATCGTGTCATCTGAACCATCAAAGGAGAGTCTGACTGTCTTCTCGAAGCAATCCATCACTGCTCGACATCTGACCAACCAGTCCATCCCTAAAATGACATCGAAGTCATGCATGGGTAACACAATCAAATCTGCAAACAGAATGTACTCCCGATCTGTACTCGGCATCTGGGGTGGTAAGTCTGACACGCTACCCTCCTGCCCACGGGCGTAGACACAACTAGCATGCAAGGTAACTCTTCTCCTACTCTACCAAGGACTAAAGCAAAAGCTGAGGACACATAAGAATGTGTCTCACCGAGATCAAGTAATACTCTAGCAAGCTGATCACAAATGGAAAGAGTACGAAGACCTGCGACTTCGGCGTCCTCATAGGTGAGTGTGAAGACCTGTCCGGCTGCCAGTGGCCTCTGCTGATGTCGCTGCTGTGCCTATGGTCTTTGATGACTCCCACACTAGTAATGCTGTCCTCGTGGCTGCTCCTGTGGAGCACGTGCCTGCTGTGGGGCACGAGGCTGCTGAGCCGGCTGAGCTATTGCGGTAATCTGACGAACTGGCGGAGCGGCAACTAGAGCTCTCGGAGTGCGGGAAGCTGCAGCATTGGGGGCTGCTCTTGGCGGAGTGGGCAATGCATGGACAAATGTCCGGGATCGCCACAATCATAACATGCGCCGTGCGGGCGGTACTGCAATCGCTACGGATACTGCACCATCTGGCCTGCTAGTCTATGCCTCCGGAACTGCTGTTGCTGCTGCACTATAGGCTGCTGTCGAAATGGAGCGGTCCTGACCCACTTCTGCTGATGCATGGCCTCAACTCTCTGTAGATGCTCCTCAGCCCAATATGCTCTCCGCACAGCATCCTCATATGTAGCATGGTTGACACAAGTCATGTGCAACAGGATGTCAACTTTCAACCCCTCGACAAATCGCCGGATCCTCTGAGACTCAAGTGTGATAAGGGCCTCTGCAAAGCGGGAGAGCTGAGTGAAGCGAAGCTCGTACTGGTAAACCATCATATCCCCCTGGACTAGAGTCTGAAACTGTTGACACCAAAAATGTCACTTTGCCTCCTCAACATCAAAAGCTACACGGAGCCGCATCCTACTACAAATAGGCAAAGCTGCTTCAAGCATCAAATCTTGTCAAAATCAAACAAAAACTGCAAGATCCTTTAAAATAGCCAAAAAAGAGGTACACATGAAGTTTCGGGCCATTTCGACACCATTTGGCCTAACTTCAATCCTCCAACAGCTGAGCAGGAGCTCCCGGCGGCGACAGTGTCAAATACATCAAATCTTCGATCAGAGCCTATGGATGGTCTCAAAATACCTCCAAAAGGTTTCACGTCGAATTTCAAGTCAAACCGACACCGTTTGACCCTCCATCAACTCTTGAACGGCGAAATCAAGCCTCCCGGCGGCGAGAACCTCCGATGCCACCACTCATCAAACAAAACACATGAGAAGCTTCTACATGCTTCCAAAAGGCCGCACGTCAAATTTCAGGTCATTCCGACAACGTTTGACTAGGTTTTGACTCTCCGAAGCAAAATCAAGCCTACTGACGGCAAAGCTCCCCGGGACCATGGCATCCAAATCAGAGCTAATGGATCATCTCAAAATGACTCCAATAGGCTCCCTATCAAATTTCAGGTCAATCGGACATCAGATGACCGCACATCAAAGCTCGACATCTTCCGCACGGTGAAATCAAGTCAAGCATCGACGGGACCCCGAACGGCTTCAAAACTCAAATAAAAGCCCATGGTTGGTCCTATCTAATGCTCAAGAAGCTTCACCTCAAATTCCAGGTCATTCCGACATCGCTTGACCTAGTTTCAACTCTTGGCGGAAAATCGGCTACGGAGTCTTCGGCTTTTCCAAAAATAGGAAACTTTGTGCTCTGATTTGCATGACTTCTCGATGGGTTTTCCTCAATGGAATCAAGCCAATAAATGAGGAGAAATGTCAAAGAAAAATACAGGAGAAAACAGAAGCGAAAACGCCAGAGAAACGGCCAAGAAACAGCGACCGGACGGCGACCGAAAAATGGGCAAAAACCCCATGGTCGCCGGCGACCATGGCCCAGGGTCGCAGGCCCCATGGTCTCCGGCGACCATGGGACCATAGGGATCCGGGTCGCCGGATTTTCCCCGGAAACCCACTTTTTCCGATCCTTCTCGCGTTTCGCGACGTTTGGCCCCTGTGATTTTCTCAAATTCTGATTTTTGGAGCATGATATCCGTCGATCTTCGTCAACATCACGGATCCGACGTCGAAATCATTCAATCATCATTGGACACTCCAAAACCGCCAACCGGCCGACCAAGAAAGTACACTTTCTGCCCTACCGATCGAGAAATCGACTGGACAGATGTTGCCGGCCCATTGGTGTCAACCAATATCTGAATTTGCATTGTCATCCGACATCAAACAACGTGCGGATCCGTCGATGATCATCGCAAGAAGAATCCCAAAAGACGCGGCGCGGCCAGCGACTCTTCAAGCGACGTGACGGCTGATTAATGAAGTTAAATGACCTTTTTATGACAACTTATTAGGGTCATTAACTCATTATTTTGAACAGCCCAATCAGAAGCAAGCAAATGGGAGTTACAAGTCCAATTAATCATGACAATTAATCATGTAACTCCTATCATTATGGAGATTAATCATGGTAATTAACCATGAAACTCCCATCGTCATGGAGATTAAACGCCCATTATTCTCCATCGGCCAATCAAAATCCTGATGGACCCGTCTTTTTCTTCCTCGCCTTCCTCCGTCCCGGGTCCGCCGAGGTGCGGAGGGGCGAAGAGAAAAAAAAGAGCAAGCATCAACATTTTTTTGTACGGGTATGCCAGATTTTCTATTCTACTTGGAATTTGAAATGGTGATCCAGAGATTCACCTTCACAAGTAGAAAAGGAAATCAACTTTTTTCTAACTTTCCATTGCACATATATTTTAAAGAAAGAGACAAAAAATTTAATGCCGTGAAAGGCGATTTTCATTTGTTTGCCGTGAAAGGCGGTTTTGCCGTGATAGGCGATTTTGTGCCGTAGAAGGCAGTTTACAAATCTCATCAAAATGTAAAGACAAGAAATGTGATTTTTATGTCTCTTTAAAAAAATACACAATACAACAGAAAAGTAAGAAAATGAATCTGACTTCTCAAGAGACCGTGGGGACTCGTTCAGATCGACGGTCGCGAGTCATGTATGGACTCCGCCATTGTCCTTCAGATGAGAACACTTGATGCTTTGATTCACTTGGCTTGGCTTGGACCTCAAATTTTTAGAGGATAAAGACCAAGAGAAGGTTTTATGTCCAATAAAAAACCAAGTAGACGGGCTGAAAAGCCGCATCTAGGCCATGTTGGATAGAAGAAGAGAGGAGATCTTGGGGGGGGTGGCCCCTCAAGGGACTTCGATCACCTTGTAGAATTTGCAGCAGAGCTTCTTCAAAGTGAGAGAGCTTCTTTTTGCAGAGAATTCTTCAGGATAATTTTCAGACGATTTTTTAGGATCCTTCAGATGATTTTTTCTTCGAGCCACTTCAGACAATTTTTCTGGACCCTTTCTCCTTGGAATGACCGCCTATTTATGGGCTTTTGGTAGCCATTAGGAGGGTTTTATGGGCATTAATGGTATTAATGCTCCATGATGGGAGGAGTTACAAGATTTAATTCTTTATATTGTAACTCCTTTTTCTTGGATTTTGATTGGCCGATGGAGAATAATGGGCATTTAATCTCCATGATGATGGGAGTTTCATGATTAATTACCATGATTAATCTCCATAATGATAGGAGTTACATGGTTAATTGTCATGATTAATTGGACTTGTCACTCCCATTTCTTGGCTTCTGATTGGGCCGTTCAAAATAATGAGTTAATGACCCTAATAAATTGCCATAAAAAGGATCATTTAACTTCATTAATTGGCTGCCGAGTCGCTTGAAGAGTCGTGGGCCGCGCCACATCTTTTGGAATTCTTCTTGCGATGATCATCGATGGATCCGTACGTTGTTTGATGTCGGATGACGATGAAAATTCAGACATTGGTTGCCACTAATTGGCCGGCAGCATCTGTCCAGTCGATTTCTTGATCGGTCGGGCAGAAAGTGTGCTTTCTAGGTTGGCCAGTTGGCAATTTCGAAGTGTCCGATGATGATCAAATGATTTCGATGGCGGATCCATGATGTTGACGAAGATCGACGGATATCATGCCTCAAAAATCAGATTTTAAGAAAATCACAGGGGCGAAACATCGCGAAACGTGAAAAAGAACGAAAAAATGGCACTTTTGGATGAAATCCGGCTACCCGGATTTCCAGGGTCGCCGGCGACCATGCACCCATGGTCGCCGGCGACCATGCGACTGGCGATCTTGGACTTTGGTCCATTTTCCGGTCGCCTTCCGGTCGCCGTTTCTTGGTCGTTTCTTGGGCTTTTTCGCTTCTGTTTTCTCCTGTATTTTTCTTTTACATTTCTCCTCATTTATTGGCTTAATTCCTCTGAAGAAAACATGTTGAAAGGATGTGCAAATCAGAGCACAAAGTTTCCTATTTTTTGGAAAAGCCGAAGACTCTGTAGCCGATTTTCCGCCAAGAGTTGAAACTGGGTCAAACGATGTCGGAATGACCTGAAATTTGAGGTGAAGCTTCTTGGGCATTAGATAGGACCAACCATGGGCTTTTATTTGAGTTTTGAAGCCGTTTGGGGTCCCATCGATGCTTAACTTGATTTCACCGTGCAGAAGATGTCGAGCTTTGATGTACGGTCATCCGATGTCCGATTGTCCTGAAATTTGACAGGGAGACTATTGGAGTCATTTTGAGATGATCCATTAGCTCCGATTTGGGTGCCATGGTCCCGGGGAGCTTCGCCGCCGATAAGCTTGATTTCGCTTCGGAGCATCAAAACCGGGTCAAACGTTGTCGGAATGACCTGAAATTTGATGTGCAGCCCTTTGGAAGCATGCAGAAGCTACTCGTGTGTTTTGTTTGATGAGTGGCGGCATCGGAGGTTCTCGCCGCCGGGAGGCATGATTTCGCCGTTCAAGAGTTGATGGAGGGTCAAACGGTGTCGGTTTGACTTGAAATTCGACGTGAAACCTTTTGGAGGTATTTTGAGACCAACCATAGGGTTTGATCGAAGATTTGATGTATTTGACACTGTCGCCGCCGAGAGCTCCCGCTCAGCTGTTGGAGGATTGAAGTTAGGCCAAATGGTGTCGAAATGGCCCGAAACTTCATGTGTACCCTTCTTTTGGCTACTTTGAGAGATCTTGTAGTTTTTGTTTGGTTTTATAAAGATCTGATGCTTGAAGCAGCTTTGCCTGTTTGTAGTAGGATGCGGCTCCATATAGCTTTTGATGTTGATGAGGCAAAGTGACATTTTTGGTGTCAACAAATGCCCCCTCGAGGTACAGCGACGAATTGGATAGCCTTTGCAGTCGATGTGCCTCGAAGAAAACTTTGAAGGAGAACTTTTGACTTGACCAAGAGTCTCTGAGCATTTTTCTTGATAGTGTAGCCTTTTGAGTTTCCAAGGGAATTTTATGGCAGTGAGAGACATCACGTACCATCTCAAGGAAAAGTTTTGAAAATGACATTTGGGTTGGGTTTTTGGGTTTTGGATTTTCTTTTTGACCTTGTGAACCTAAAGGCTTTGTGTTGCGCATCAGGCGGTCAAGAAAGTTTTTGGTTTCTGACCTTGTGACCTAACAAGCTGTATGTGGCAGGTTAGGGGGTCGGGTTTTGAATTTTGATTTTGGTCTTGTGACATAACAAGCTATATGTGGTAAGTTAGGGGACCGGGATTTGGTTTTGGTTTTGGCCTTGTGACCTAACAAGCTGTATGTGGCGAGTCAGGAGACCGTAGTTTGGATTTTGGTCACTCTTTGGGACAATTTTGGGTCCGTTGGAGTCGTTTGGGTTTTTGTGGAATGTCAATTTCAAGGTTTTGGCTTAATTTGGTTCATGAGGTGGGATGGTTTGGATTTTTGGAAACTCATGAGGCTTGGATTTTTTTTTTTTTGTATGGTCCAATCAACTCAAAGGAGGCATGGAACCATTTTCGTTTGCTCTTGGTAGGAGAAATTTTGACTAAAAGCCACTTTTAGTGCCTAGGTGGTCAAACCTGGCTCATGTGGGCTAACCCATGGGACCTTAAGCTTTAAAGATGGCTTAGATCTCATGTGGTGTCATTTTTGTTAAGAATATCTAAGAATATTCTTACTTGGAGAGAATCTCTCAAGTTTCCTTGATTTTAGGAGAGATTTTCTCAAAGTATCTTTCTTTGGGAGAAAGTTTCTCATAATCCCTCTCTTTTTGGAGAGAATTTCTCAAAAGATCTCCTCATTGGGAAAGAATATGCCATAATTCCTTTCTTTTAGGAAGTTTGCTAATTTGTAGCACTTACCTCCTTTCTTTTCTCCTCCTTTCCTCTTTTGGTTTGCTTTCTTCTATAAAAGCAAGGGGATTGGATCTCTTGTTGCTATTGCTCTCTTTTTGCAAAAACCTTCAAGAGTGCTCCAAGATCAAAAATTCTTCTTCTTCAAGGATCTTCAAGCTTTTTCTTCTTCTTCTCCATCAATGGCTTCAAGTAAGTTTCTTCTTCTTTTTTTTTTTCTTAAGAAACCCCATGTAGGAATAGAAAAAGGTTTTCATTCTTTCCTTTTCTTTTCTTTTTCTTTCTCTTCTTTTTTTTTTTCACGTGTATTCTTTTTTTTTACACGTATTTCTTCTTTTTCCTCTTCTTTTTTTTTTTTGCACGGTTTTCGCTCTCTCTTCTTTTTTTACCGTGGCTCTTCTTTCTTCTTTTTTTTTTTTCTCACGGTTTCTTTTTTTTTTTTTTACCGCCACTTGCTGACATATATATATATATATATATATATTTTGCCAGCTGACTTGCCAGAGGATTCCGACGACTTTGAGCCATCCATGGACACAACTTTTGATGATGTTTTGGATGAGCTCATGGAGGCAGAAAGCATTCCACCAGTCGTCGAAGAAGGTACTTTGTAATGATAATCTTGATATTTTGATTTTTGACAAGATTATATTCATACATTTTCCATTTTTCATTGGCAGGTTGTGAGGTGACAGAAGAAGTTCCTCTATCTTTTTCAGAACCAGAGCAGGGGGTACCTGTGACCGATCCAGGAGTAGGGGCTTCTTCCACCAATTTTGATGAGGCAGAGGCGAGTCCGCCTACTGATATTCCTTCCCCAGCGGACCCGGTTGGAAAGAGCTTCTTGATTACTCTTCCAACGGTGCCTGACACGGGTAGTCGACCAACGGAGCATGGCGAGTCTTCATCTGAGCCATCCCGTCAGTTTGCGAGGAAGGTGTTGAAGATAGTCTTGAGCTCATGGGTCGAGACTCTTTCTTCTGGCCATTTGGAGGCTGGTTTTAGCATGGTGAAGCATGTGCAGGACATTCTTGCCGATAGCGAAGAAGTCGGTCTGGACATTACAGATGCCAAGGCTTTTGTTGATGAAGTCATCGCTCTAGGCAACAAGTGGACTGAGACCAAGAGCTTTCCGAATGATGATTTCTTCAACGAGATGTTTTTGAAGCCTTCCAGCGAGGTCAAATCTGAACTGAATGAGATCTCGCGGACTCGGAAGCAGCTCGTTCGGGAGAGGAACGTCACCGAGTTGGCTATTATTGAGCTGACACAGGACCAGCACCGCCTTGATAGGGAGGTCACCGAAGCCAGACAGCGCCTTGAGCTATTGGAAGAACAAGCCGCTGCCAAGTGGACTACCACTTTGAAAGCTCGCGATAGAAAGAGGGCTCTCATTCGCCAAGTTGAGGAGGTCGAAAGCAATTTTCGGAGGAAGACTCAAGAATATGAACAATGGCAGATTCTCTAGGAAGAGCTTCCTCGTATTGAGGATGGATCGCGACGGCCTACTGCTTTTTATGGGAAGATTTTGAAGAAACGCGGCTTGGAAGCTTTGGAGGCTAAGGCCAAGTGTTTGCTTGAGGAGTTAAGCCTATAGCTAAAGACCATGTCGGACTAGCCTCCTGATTTGTAACAAACTTTTTCTTCTTTTCTTTTGGTACCTCCATGTATAAACATTTCTGGCACTTCTTTTCTTTCTTTTTTTTTTGTATCCCCTTATTTCACTTAAATTCACTTTTAATGAAATATAAGCAAAAATTGAATGGGAATGGTTTGTTTGAAAATTTGATCAAAAGGTTGTCATTTTGTGAAAATCTTTTGTCAAATGGTTGTTTTTAGGCATGAAAGCCAAATTTTGTGGCAAAAAGCCTAATTTTTTAGATGGCTTGAAGGCCGAATTTTGGATGGCGTGAAAGCCAAAATTTTGTTTGGCATGAAAGCCGGTTCTTGGCATGAGAGCCGATTTTTGTGGCGTGAAAGCCAAGTTTTGGTTTTGTGGCATGGAAGCCAAAGATTTTGTGGCATGGGAGCCAAATTTTGTTTTGCGGCATGGAAGCCGATTTTTGTTTGTTTGGCGTGAAAGCCAGATTTTGTGGCATAGAAGCCAAGTTTTTTGAAAACCAAGTTTTGTTTTGTTGGCATGGAAACCAGATTTTTTTATTTTTGGCATGAAAGCCAGGTTTTTGTTTTGTTGGCACGGAAGCCAGATTTTGGTTTTTGGAATGAAAGCCAGGTTTTTGGCATAAAAGCCTGGTTTTGGCGTGAAAGCCAGGTTTTTGGTTTTCAAAAATGCAAGTATCGACTAAGAGTCGCCTCCCTGCTTAATGGTATTGCAAGTATCGATGGAATGTTGCTTCCTTGCTCATTCGGTTGCGAGCATCGATGGAATGTCGCTTCCTCGCGGATTTGGGTGCAAGTATCGACTGAATGTCGCCTCCTTGTTTTTTTCTCAAAAATTTGGTTTTGTGGGTATCGATGGAATGTCGCCTCCCCACGATTTTTGAAATTTGAGGTTTTTTCGAACCTTTGTTTTTTGTTTTGAAACTTGGGTTGTGGATATCAACTAAAACGTTGTGTCTCCACGATTTTTTTTGAGATTTTGCAAGTATCGATGAGGTGTCGCTTTCTTGCGATTTTGAGGTTTTGGAAGTATCGAATGGGGTTCGTATCCTTCCCATTTTTGGGTTTTGTGTGAGTATCGACTAAACGTCGCTTCCCCACGGTTTTTTTTTTTTTTTTTTTGAAAAACTATTTTTTGTTTAAAGACACGAGGGTCGTAAATTTTGACTAAAAACCATCTTACCATCTTTGGTGGTAAAAGTCAGGGTGGACTAGGGTGGAAATTCCTAAGTCCTGATTTTTGTTTCAAACCATGAATTTTGGGTTCAAGGATTGAAAGTTTTGGTCAAGTTAGGGAAGAGGCTCCGAAACTTGGATTTTGGGTTTATTTTTTTGAACAATGAAACATTGAAAGTAAGCATTGTTTTTTGGCTTTTTAGAAGTTTCAACATAGGGATGAAAACTCTAAAAGGGGTGGGTTTGACGAGCAAGTACCTAGGAATAGGCTTTGGTCATGCAGGCATCACTCTAACCCGATGTAGGAAGTCTCCAAGGGTAGTACCGCTTCAAGAACTTGCCATTGATGGGCAGCACACATCTGTCACCTTCCATGTTTAGAAGAGCATATGCGCCATTGGAGAAGACTTTGTCGATGACGAAGGATCCCTCCCATTTTGGTTCGAATTTGCCTTTGGATTTGTTGGCAAAAACCATTGGCCTTTTCACCGCAAGAACCAAGTCACCCTTTTTGTGGGCGCGTTGCCTGACCCTTTTGTCAAAAGATCCTGCCATGCGTGCTTTGTAAAGCTCAACGCTTTGTAGAGCTTCGAGTTGTCTTTCATCGAGATTATCCAGTTCTTGGAGTCTCAATTTGACGTTGCTTTCTTGCGTCATTTCATTTTGTAGAGATACCCTTAAAGAAGGAATTTGTACCTCTAGGGGGCCAACTGCTTCACATCCATAGACCAAGGAGAATGGTGTGCTATGGGTTGGTCCTCGAACGGTAGTCCAGTAGGCCCATAAAGCTTCAGGCAGTTTGTCGCTCCAATCTCTTTTGTGAGTAGAGACCATTTTCTTGAGAATTTTGCAGAGTGTCTTGTTGAAGGCTTCTGCTAGTCCATTCGCTGCTGGGTTATACGGAGTCGAAGGAGAACTTTGGATTTTGTATTTGTCGCAGAACCTATAGAATCTGTGATCCCGGAATTGTGGCCCGCTATCATGGACGAATCTTTTAGGTATGCCGAAGCGACAAATGATGTTGGTTCGTAAGAATTGAATGACTGACGAGGTCTTCATTTCACTGAACGCAAATGCTTCTGACCACTTGGAGAAATAATCCGTAGCGGCGAAGATGAAGCGATGACCTTTGTTTGACGGGGGAGAGATAGGACCTATGATGTCCATACCCCAGGCTTCGAAGGGCCATGAGATCGCTGTAGGATGTAGCCATTCTGGAGGCATGTGTACATAATCTCCATGAACTTGGCATTGTTGGCAACGTTTAGCAAATTGTATTGCGTCAGCCACCATGGTAGGCCAATAATAACCTAACCTTTTTCTCTGATCGTAGAGCTTGGGACCAGCCTGATGGGCTCCACAAAGACCAGCATGAACTTCTTTTAGAGTTTCTTCCGCCTCTTGTTGTGACAAGCAGCGTAAAAGTACTCCATTGAAGGATTTTCGGTAAAGCATTTTGGAGGGAATATCCAAATGAAAGTTTGGGGCTCGTCTTTGGATACTTACCCGCTCTTTTGGATCTTCAGGTAGGATTCCGAACATAATATAATCAATAAACGGATCCCTCCAGTCGCCTATCGGAGGTTTAAGGATGGAAATCCGACCTCCGACCACTCGGTGGCATTCAGCAACTGCTTGGTGTGTGTTGAGAGGAGGGAGAATCTTTCTTTGACACACTGTAATTTGCATGTTTTCTCCTTCTTGGGTTGCCATGGATGCAGCAAGTCCAGCTAGGGCATCTGCACGGATGTTTTCACCTCTGCGGATGTGGGTGATGTGACAGATGTCAAAGTTTTGACGAAGCGATTGCGCCTTGTTGTAGTAAGGCAACAGATCAAGCTTCCTGATTTCATATTCCTGATTCATCTGGTTGACGATCAGTTGAGAATCCCCAAATGCTTCCAACATGGTGATGCCAGATTCGAGGGCGAGTTCCAATCCTATAATCAAAGCTTGGTACTCAGCTGCATTATTTGAACACGGTTCCAGTAGCGAAAATGCATGTGGAATCATGTATTTATCGGGGCTAACAAAGAGAATGCCAATTCCCGATATCGACTTTCCTTTTTCATTTGTCCTGGTTGCACCATCGAAGTACATGTTCCAGGAGGCATTTGGTGAGGAAGTCTCCACGCTGTAGACAGGTTCGTCTGGGAGATCATCCCTGAGCGGAGAATCCTTAGGCAGTGGATGTTCTGCGAGAAAGTCTGCCAGAGCTTGACCTTTGATTGCTTTCTGTGGTACATACCTAATATCAAATTGTGACAGAAGGATGGACCATTTTGCTAGCCGGGCATTGAGAGAACCTGCTTTTGTGACAAGGACCTTTAAGAGATTGATCCTCGATATCAGGTATATTGTGTTTGACAGCAAATAGTGACGCAGCTTTTGTACGGCGAACATCACTGCCAAGCATTCTTTTTCAATTGGAGAGTAGCGATGCTCTGCACCTACCAACATGCGACTGAGGTAGTATAGAGCAGCTTCTTTTCCTCCATCATTTTCTTGTGCAAGTAGAGCGCCCAAAGAATAGTCGAGAGCTCTTGTGTGCAAGATGAATGGTTTTCCGGTTGTGGGAACGGCCAACACCGGAGGCTTGGTCAGGTATGACTTGATGTCTTGAAATGCAGCTTCACATTCAGCATCCCAAACAAAGTCTACACCTTTCTTCATCAGGCAAGAAAATGGACGGCATTTTCCTGATAGATTGGAAATGAACCGTCGGATATATGCCAATCTTCCTTGAAGCCCTTTTAGTTCTCTTAGGGTCCTTGGAGATGGCATTTCTAGAATTGCCTTGACTTTGATAGGGTCAAGTTCTATTCCAACTTTCCGAACTATGAATCCAAGGAACTTACCCGATGAGACACCGAAGAAGCATTTGAGGGGATTCATTCGCAGTTTGTGTTTGCGAAGCCGGAGGAAGACTTCTCGAAGATCTTGGAGATGGTCTTCTTTCCTTTTGCTTTTGACGGCGAGGTCAACAACATAACATTCGACCATCTTGTGCTGCATATCTTGGAATATCTTCATCATAGCCCTTTGATATGTTGCACCAGCATTTTTCAGACCAAATGGCATGACAGTGTAGCAATACACGCCAAATGGGTTTCGAAAGGATGTATGCCTTTCATCTTCGAGATGCATCTTTATCTGGTTGTAGCCAGAGAAGCCATCCATGAAAGTCATTCGCTCAAACCCGCAGGTGTTGTCAATCATTACCTCCGGTATGGGGAGCAGGAATTCATCTTTGGGCCATGCATTATTCAGGTCTCTATAGTCAATACAGACTCTGATTTGCCCATTTTTCTTTGTCACAGGGACGATGTTGGCCAACCATTCAGGATGCTGTTCCTCGCGGATGAAGCCAACATTTTTGAGTTTCTGAACTTCTTGCTCAATTTTGTCCATCACACCAGGACGGAATCTTCTTTGGCCTTGTTTGACAGGCTTGATGTTTTCTTGCAGGTCGAGTTTGTGAACTGCTATTTTGGGATCTAAGCCAGGCATTTCTGCGTAAGACCATGCAAAACAATCAACAAACTTACAAAGAAAAGAGACATACTCGGGTAACTCCTCATCCTTTATATTCTTGCTTATGAATACAGGACGTGGGTTATCTGGTGTTCCCAAGTCTATCTTTTGAACAGAATCTTCTGTCGGAAGGTTTGAAGGTGGTTCCTCCACAATATTTTCGGAGGCTTCCAGCTCAACAAGACCTTCTGGATTTCCAAGGGCGTTTTCAGACCATGGTTCCGTTTCTGTCCATAAATCTTCTTGATCGGTATTCTTCTCAAGACTTGCTATGAGATGATCCCAATCACCAGCTGAAACTGGGTCGAAGTAGGGCACTTCTTTTGGAGACGATGGCTCTTCTGAATCAGAGAACTGTGCGTCTGTGTCATCGGACAATTCCTCTTCATCATCAGAGAAATCATACCAATTTGATGAGCTTCCTGGGTCCTTGTCGGGTAACTCTTCAAAGAGATATCCAGGGAGATCGATGTCTTCATCGACATGAGATGTTGAGGCTTGGTCTACAAAACGACTCTGCAGCCTTTGTGTCAGCTGTCTCATCGGAGTGTCAGGATCATACCCCAATCCATATGAAGACTTGTCTATACGACGATGGAGTTTCCAATCTTCCAGCTGACTTTTGGTCAGGGTGGGTTCCAATGGTGCGAGAATACCACGGCCACCTCCCAAACCAATTGGATTTTGAGCGTCATGACCCATTTTTTTCATGATAGCTTGTGCCATTGGACTATACAAGGATAGTTGAGCCATACCTCCATTTTGGAAAGGCTCAAGCAGGCAGTTTGATGAAGAAGCGTTTGATCTATGGAAAAAGATTGGTTTATCTTTTGCCGACGTTTCATGAACGACGAAGGTAGCAGACGCAGGATCTTCTACGTCAGCAGGGGTCTCCAATGGAGTGAGAGCAGGCCGAACTTGCTGAGTATCAGCTTGGCTTGACGATGTATCGTCTTCAATCTCTGAATCCGAATCCGTGTCTTGTATGATAGACACGAAGGAGACAGCAAGCTTCCCTCCTGTCTTTTGCTTTGTCTTCTTTGCTTTAGTAGTGATTACCAAAGGTTTGGAAGATTTGAAGGAGATGACGAAGGGAGACTGATTGCTCTCTTTGAGTTTGTCGGAAGGTTTGTTTTCTTCCGATGATTGCTGAGGAGCCTTGCCTTTATCTTTTTGGAGATTGCCGGCAAGGGATGTTGTTTTCTCCTCATTTTTTTCTTTTTCATCCTTGTACATCTGAGAGTCTGCAAAATGGACTTCCTTTCCTTTGAAGGGCTTTTTGTTTGCAAACACTTGATGTATCAAGCCGTCGTCGCCAACAAACTTGATGCACTGATGTAGAGTCGAAGGAACGACACCGTTCTCGTGTATCCAAGGGCGTCCAAGAAGGATGTTGTAGCATGAAGGGGTTTTTATTGCATATACGGTGACCTCAGAGATAAGATCGCCGATTTGCAACCTGAACCGGATTTTGCCAATGGGCCTTTGAGCACTCCCATCGTATCCAAAGATGGACACAGATGTGTGGCTTAGTTTGCTAGGTGGGATACCCAGCTCTTCGAGTGCCGAAGTAGAGATGAGGTTGAGTGCAGAACCCGGGTCGATCTGGACTCTGTGTATCGGCATCTCTTTGATGTACCCTGTGAAGTACAAGGGTCGGTTGTGCTTCGTCTCGCCTAGCAGGAGGTCTTCCTTATTGAAGGCGATGATAGCACTTGCGGCTTTTTGGACCGAGAGGTATTCAGTGCAAGGTCCTCCAGCTTCTTTCTTTTCTCCCTTTGAGGAGGTTTTTGATTTTGCGACCCTATAGTCCATTTCAATTTGCAGGACTTGCGAGGCATGTTTGTCGACATCCAGATTCAGCCTTTGCAGTTCTGAAATGAGACTATCACGAGTTTGTGGTGACATTCGTAATAAGTCTAGGATGTGCAGTTGTGCAGGTATGTGTTTGAAGTGCTCGATCAAGTCATACTTGAAAGCCTCCTTTAGGCCTGCATTTTCATTATCACCGCCGCTTGGGGCATTTACAGCTTGTTTTCCCGAAGGATTTACATAAGAAGAAGAAGAAGGTTGGTTATAGTTTTTGTGGTAATCCTAGCCAGAGCGGGTACCTTTCCCAACTTCAAAAGCTTCTAGAGGTGGTTCTTCTTTCGGAAGACCCCCTTCGGGCTCAAGGGGCTGATCTTCCCCATTTGCTGAAAACGCCTCTACAGCAGCATTGTCGTCTTCAGTTATTGCGTTGCATGGAGCATTTTCCGGGAACAAGTCCTGAACAGCTTCCAACAACTTTTCTTCTTTGTCCAGTATTTCATCGGTCCAGACATCTCCTATGAGGTTGGGTACTTGGGACCAATTGACCGGGTTTTCTTTGAAGACTTCATCAGCCAGAGCTTCTTCATGGTGATCAGTCGGAAAGGCTTGAATTCTGATGTCGCTGTTTCAGGAGACGATGGCTGAGAAGGTGCTATCTCAGTGGAAGTCGCCTGAGAATATGTAGCTCCAGAAGATATGCTACCGGATACATTTTGAGAGTCCGTGCCCTCAGCAGATGGAGCTTCAGAGGCACTATCATCCTGAACTATCACATTATAGGCAACTTTGATAGAAGATGCCTCCATAATGGACCGTTGGGAATCGGACTCATCCTCCGATGTAAGAGGATCATCAATCCAGCAACTTTCTTCATTTTCGGAGTCACTGGAGGAGATGCTTGTAGATTTTCCGGGACTTCCGGTTCTGGATTTTGATGAAGTTGGTTGATGCGATCCTGCTCCTGCTCTATGGCTAGACGCTGCAAGATCCTCGCATATTCTTCAAGATCGGGCATAGGAGCCAAATCTTCTTCTTCATCTGCCCCTTGTGGTTCAACTTGGTTGGGATCCACTAAAGCATTTGTTTGTGCGTGTTAACAGCATTTTGGGCAGCCTCTTGGTCTTCATCATCATCAGACCGGGATCCTTGTGGCTCGAAGGGGTTATACCAGATTACTGGCATAAGGTGGGATTCCGGGATCCATTCTTCGTCGGAGAGATATTCTCCGGTTTCAAGGGATTCCTCCCACTCATCGGTGTCATTGGCAGTGTCACTGGACTCGTATCCATTCATGGAGAATCCAACTACCGAGTTACAAGAGTATGATGCCCCCTGCGTAGTCTTATCTTTGAGCCGTGGTGGCATGAAATCACTGAGAGTGAATTTTCTTATCACTCTTGGAACTTTGGGGAGAGACCCCTTTGTTGCCCCCAGTGAAGCGGTAGAGGAGGTTTCTGCTTTTTCAGGAACCGCTTGTTTTGTTTGAGCCTTCTCCTGCTGTTTGAGCTTGCGGAGTTGTCTCTTGGCTTGCCTTCGCTGTTGAGCGGTCGGCTTTGTTTTGACGATCTCCCAATTTTCATCTTCTAGGAGATCGGGATGTACCCATATGGGCTGTCCTTCTGGTGTTGGGTAAGGCACCAGCTCTTGGGACGTTTGGGTCATTTTTATTACCTTGAAAGAAGTAGTGACTTCTTCCTTTGATGATTTGGATGTATGTCCATATGACACCATGTTAACGGAGGCAGACCCATAGTTTTTGTCAAAGGTGGTTACTCCGTTTTTCCACATCTCGTTAATCTTCTCTCTCACAACGAAACATTGGTTGAGAGGATGCGAGACCATTTGGTGGTATGGACAATATCGGGGATCGTTAGTTTTGCCAACATCTTCCGGTCTTTTGGGGTCAGGCAAGGTGAGTTTGCCATTTGCCAAGAGAGCCCCAAATATTTCTTCAACATCTTCATCGAACGGGTATTTCTTTTCTACTCGTTCTTTGAAGGCATCAGAGAGTTCAGGTCTCTTACCTGCAGCTTTATTTTCAGCTTTCTTTGGTGGCTGAGGAGTTGACTTGGTTTGCACATTGAGAACCTCCTTTTTCTTTGGTTTGGAGGTTGGAATGGCGGTCTGCTCCTTCTTTGATGACTTCTGACTGTTGAGGTCTTTGATCACCGTTTCAGCCTCCATAGGCGCTTCTAGGAGTTCTCCCAAGTTTTTTGATTTGTTGCCGATGATCATGGAGCGGATCCTTGCTCTCATGTTGTTTCGGCAAATGTCGACTAGCGACGCTTGTGGCAGCACATCTGAGCATTTGTATGCCATTGCTTTCCACTTGTGAATGAAGTCATATGTCGACTCATTCTCTCCCTGTTTAAGGCAGCAGAGCTGAGCCATGGTAACAGGATGATCCTCACCTTTGAAGTGGGTCAATAAACATGTCTCTAGCATGGTCCAATTTTGAATGGAGTCCTCTGGCAGAGTGGAATACCAATCAAAGGCCGTACCTTTTAGGGTACTTGCAAAGAGCCGGATCTTGAGTGCATTTTGATCCGCAATCGTTCCTGTCAGGATCTTGAAGTGGATGACATGCTGTCTGGCTGAACCTTTCCCCGTATACGTTTGGAGGAGAGGTTGTTTGAACTTTGGGGGAAACGGAACCGAGTCCATCCATAACGGATATGGTGGCTTGATCCCATGCTCCTTCAGTGTATCCTCTTCTTTTGCTTTGGCGAGGATATTGTCCACGTCCTTTTTAGTAAGGGCGCGTGACTCATCTTCTCCACCGTTTGCCTCATCTTGTGGAAGAACTTCCTCATTGTTTGGTAGACGCTGGAGAGTGAGAATGAGGTTTTCCATCAGAACCTCTATTCTCTGCTGTCCTTGCTCTAACTGCTGAATGCGTAGAGCCATGTCGTCATGTGGTGGAGGTTGCTTAGAGTTTGTGACCAAGACATTCATCCTTCGTGAGTCGAAAAAGGATACTGTCTTAGTGACTGAGCTGGAGCTCATTCTTTTAGATGAAGAGTCTGAGGAATGATCACTCCGATGTCCCTGGCTTGAAGGAGTGGGAGAGTCTTCCTGATGTCTTCTCGTCCAGGAGACACTGTGAGTCACCGGTTGTCTGACATGTATTTTCATCGCTGACTTCTGGCGTCTTTTGGTTTTGCCAACCATGTGGACAGCAGCAACTTGGTCGGGTCTTTCTTTTTCGACCCATTTTTGGGAGATTTGAAGCTCAGAATGCTGGGTTCTTTGCTTCTCTAATCTCTTTTGTCGATATGCCGCGCGGCGACGTATGCGACGAGCAATTTGAGCTTCGGTTAGCTCGGGCTGTGCTCTGGCAATGAAGGACGTGGTCCCTCGTGCGCAGCAACCGAGCTTGTCTTCCTTGAAGACTGGCATGGACAGGATTTGGACGCGGTCCTTAGACTGTCGCAGCGAAGCTTTAAATTTTGCAAGCTCGTCCTCTGTTGAGATGAAGGGTCGAGTTGTAGGAGAGCAGGCCCTAGCAAGTTCTTGTCGAGGCCTTGTGATGCACGACTTGATTTTGGGCTTGTATGAGCAAGCCGGCTCGTGCTGAGTAGTTTTTGTAGTTCGGTGGAGGGTAGGTTTCTCTCCTTTGATGTAAGCAAGAGGATAAAACCTATTCTCCTTGAAAGGAGCCAGGTATTCTGGCTTTGCAGATGTCCGGGACCTTCTTTGTTTTGGTGAAGATCGCGGGGACCAAGTCTTGGGATAGACTTGGTTTTTTGTAGGTTGAGGCCTCATGGGATTGCCACGAGCCTCAAGTTTCTTGGTGACCGCCTTTGGTGTCGGGGTAGTGACACGTTGGGGGGCGGTCTTCTGCTTCTTAGCAAGCACCGTCTCTTCTGCAAGTAGTGGGAATGGTCCCAGTGACCCGAAGACGATGGTCCGGGGAGTGGAGGTCGACCCGGTGTTTTGGGAGTTGCCGAGGGAGGTGATGCTTCGGCAGCTGGCGGGGCGCTTGAAAGTGCCCTTGCTTTGCTTCTCTTGAAGTATGACTTGGTACTTGTTCTCATCGAAGGTGATGGTCAACGAAGCTGCCATTGTTAGTTTTGAAAAACTTTTCTAAAACAAAACCACATCCATTAGTAATCACAAGAATATGGTGATCATAAATGGGCTATACTATGGTTTTGTCTTTTCAAATCGCTCAGGGGCATGGCCCGTTCTGAGCGTAATGAAGAAGGCCAAAAGCCATAGATGGTACAATTGTTCTAAATGCAAGTATGGTCGGTTCGAAATGAGCGTTCCAGGGACCGCTAGAAGCAATTGTAAACCTTAATTCAAATTACCGAGAAGCGAAGCTCACTCGAGGTAAAATGATATAAGGTTAGAGATACAAATGTGTCGGTCGCGAATACAGTAGACCCGAAAGGGCGTACTAGCACCGCTAGACACAAATGTTGTAAATCGCATCCAAAAAGGACACGAGATGGGATTTTTTGAAATGTCAAGATTGGATTCGCAAAAGAGAGCAAATGGTATTCCAATCCGAATACAGGTTCAAACATTTCTGCGAGCCTATATCCGAAAAAGGAAAAAACCAGGATTTCTCATATTTGAATCCAATAGTGACGAGAGTTTTTTTTTTTTTGAAAAGTCAAGATTGAATTCATAAAAGAGGGCAAATGGTATTCCAATCCGAATACAGGTTCAAACATTTCTGCGAGCCTAAATCCGAAAAGGAAATAACCAAAATTCCTCCAATTTGAACACAATAGTGACAGAAGTTTTTTTTTTTTTTAATTTTTGTTTTTTTTTTTTTTTTATAGTGCACATAGGTCTTCCAATTCGGTCTTATGAAACCTTAGTGGATAGATTAGCCCCCAGGTAAGGGTAGGATTACTTAATGAACCCGTTTGAAGGACCCTTACCTCGAACAGTCTAGCTGCCTCCACACTCTGGACAAGGCTTTTCTTAGATCCACTTTGGTCAAAGAATGCAATTGGTGCAACCTTAATGCTCTCTTTTTTTTTTTTGAAAGACCTCCAATGGACTCATCAAAGAGAGGAAAATGGCCCCTCCCAATCCGAACGTTGGCTCAAACATTTCTGCGGGCCATTGTACGAAAAGGAAAAGAACCAAAGTTTCTCTAATTTGAATCCAAAAGAGAGAAATTTGAAAAGTTTATTTTTTTTTTTTGAACTTTTCTTTTTTTTTTTTTGAAAGATCTCCAATGGACCCATCAAAGAGAGGGAAATGGCCCCTCCCAATCCGAACGTTGGCTCAAACATTTCTGCGAGCCATTGCACGAAAAGGAAAGAACCAAAGTTTCTCTAATTTGAATCCAAAAGAGATAAATTTGAAAAGTTTTTTTTTTCTTTTGAAAAACTTTTTTTTTTTTTGAAAGATCTCCAATGGACCCGTTAAAGAGAGGAAAATGGCCCCTCCCAATCCGAACGTTGGCTCAAACATTTCTGCGAGCCATTGTACGAAAAGGAAAAGACAAAAGTTTCTCTAATTTGAATCCAAAAGAGAGAAATTTGAAAAGTTTTTTTTTTTTTTAACTTTTCTTCTTTTTTTTTTGAAAGATCTCCAATGGACCCATCAAAGAGAGGAAAATGGCCCCTCCCAATCTGAACGTTGGCTCAAATATTTCTGCGAGCCATTGTACGAAAAGGAAAAGACCAAAGTTTCTCTAATTTGAATCCAAAAGAGAGAAATTTGAAAAGTTTTTTTTTTTGAAAAACTTTTTTTTTTTAAGATCTCCAATGGACCCATCAAAGAGAGGAAAATGGCCCCTCCCAATCCGAACGTTGGCTCAAATATTTCTGCGAGCCATTGTACGAAAAGGAAAAGACCAAAGTTTCTCTAATTTGAATCCAAAAGAGAGAAATTTGAAAAGTTTTTTTTTTTTAAAACTTTTTTTTTTTAAGATCTCCAATGGACCCATCAAAGAGAGGAAAACGGCCCCTCCCAATCCGAACGTTGGCTCAAACATTTCTGCGAGACATTGTACGAAAAGGAAAAGAACCAAAGTTTCTCTAATTTGAATCCAAAAGAGAGAAATTTGAAAAGTTTTTTTTTTGAACTTTTCTTCTTTTTTTTTTTGAAAGATCTCCAATGGACCCATCAAAGAGAGGAAAATGGCCCCTCCCAATCCGAACGTTGGCTCAAACATTTCTGCGAGCCATTGTACGAAAAGGAAAAGACCAAAGTTTATCTAATTTGAATCCAAAAGAGAGAAATTTGAAAAGTTTTTTTTTTGAAAAACTTTTTTTTTTTTTGAAAGATCTCCAATGGACCCATCAAAGAGAGGAAAATTGCCCCTCCCAATCCGAACGTTGGCTCAAACATTTCTGCGAGCCATTGTACGAAAAGGAAAAGACCAAAGTTTCTCTAATTTGAATCCAAAAAAGAGAAAACCCTTTTTTTTTTGTTGAGAAAAGAAAGAATGGAAACAAGTTCAAAGAAAGAAGTTTCCAAAGAATCCCATCTCATGTTTTTTTTAGATACAAGATCCAACATAGGCCACCAACTAGAAAGGAGCCAAGGATTCTAAGCATCGTGTTCTCAATTGAACAAGTCCCACCAGGTATGCCAACTTGATGGACCCATCTTTTTCTTCCTCGCCTTCCTCCGTCCCGGGTCCGCCGGGGTGCGGCGGGGCGAAGAGAAAAAAAAGAGCAAGCATCAACATTTTTTTGTACGGGTATGCCAGATTTTCTATTCTACTTGGAATTTGAAATGATGATCCGCAGATTCACCTTCACAAGTAGAAAAGGAAATCAACTTTTTTCTAACTTTCCATTGCACATATATTTTAAAAAGAGAGAAAAAAAATTTTAATGCCATGAAAGGCGATTTTCATTTGTTTGCAGTGAAAGGCGGTTTTGCCGTGATAGGCGATTTTGTTCCGTAGAAGGCAGTTTACAAATCTCATCAA
Organism: Persea americana; assembly: GCA_029852735.1. Lineage (NCBI taxonomy): Eukaryota > Viridiplantae > Streptophyta > Magnoliopsida > Laurales > Lauraceae > Persea > Persea americana. The sequence continues at coordinate 41,733,989 of CM056815.1, forward strand.
AATGTAAAGACAAGAAATGTGATTTTTATGTCTCTTTAAAAAAATACACAGTACAACAGAAAAGTAAGAAAAGGAATCTGACTTCTCAAGAGATCGTGGGGACTCGTTCAGATCGACGGTCGCGAGTCATGTATGGACTCCGCCATCGTCCTTCAGATGAGAACACTTGATGCTTTGATTCACTTGGCTTGGCTTGCTTTGATTCACTTGGCTTGGCTTGGACCTCAGATTTTTAGAGGATAAAGACCAAGAGAAGGTCTTATATCCAATAAAAAACCAAGTAGACAGGCTGAAAAGCCACATCTAGGCCATGTTGGATAGAAGAAGAGAGGAGATCTTGGGGGGGAGTGGCCTCCCAAGGGACTTCGATCACCTTGTAGAATTTGCAGCAGAGTTTCTTCAAAGTGAGAGAGCTTCTTTTTGCAGAGAATTCTTCAGGATAATTTTCAGACGATCTTTTAGGATCCTTCAGATGATTTTTTCTTCGGGCCACTTCAGACAATTTTTCTGGACCCTTTCTCCTTGGAATGACCGCCTATTTATAGGCTTTTGGTGGCCATTAGGAGGGTTTTATGGGCATTAATGGTATTAATGCTCCATGATGAGAGGAGTTACAAGATTTAATTCTTTATATTGTAACTCCTTTTTCTTGGATTTTGATTGGCCGATGGAGAATAATGGGCATTTAATCTCCATAATGATAAGAGTTACATGGTTAATTGTCATGATTAATTGGACTTGTAACTCCCATTTGTTGGCTTCTGATTGGACCGTTCAAAATAATGAGTTAATGACCCTAATAAATTGCCATAAAAAGGGTCATTTAACTTCATTAATTGGCTGCCGAGTCGCTTGAAGAGTCGTGGGCCGCGCCGCTTCTTTTGGAATTATTCTTGCGATGATCATCGATGGATCCGTACGTTGTTTGATGTCGGATGACGATGAAAATTCAGACATTGGTTGCCACACTAATGGGCCGGCAGCATCTGTCCAGTTGATTTCTTGATCGGTCGGGCAGAAAGTGTGCTTTCTTGGTCGGCCGGTTGGCAGTTTCGGAGTGTCCGATGATAATCAAATGATTTCGATGGCGGATCCGTGATGTTGACGAAGATCAATGGATATCATGCCTCAAAATTCAGATTTTAAGAAAATCACAGGGGCCAAACATTGCGAAACGTGAAAAAGAACGGAAAAACGGCACTTTTGGCGGAAATCCAGCGACCCGGATTTCCAGGGTCGCCGGCGACCATGGGGCTGGCGACCTTGGGCCATGGTCGCCAGTGACCATGGGCCAAGGTCGCCGGCGACCTTGGACTTTGGTCTATTTTCCGGTCGCCTTCCGGTCGCCGTTTCTTGGTCGTTTCTCGGCTTCTGTTTTCTCCTGTATTTTTCTTTGACATTTCTCCTCATTTATTGGCTTAATTCCTCTGAAGAAAACCTATTGAAAGGCTGTGCAAATCAGAGCACAAAGTTTCCTATTTTTTCGAAAAGCCGAAGACTCTATAGCCGATTTTCCGCCAAGAGTTGAAACTGGGTCAAACGATGTCGGAATGACCTGAAATTTGAGGTGAAGCTTCTTGGGCATTAGATAGGACCAACCATGGGCTTTTATTTGAGTTTTGAAGCCGTTTGGGGTCCCATCGATGCTTGACTTGATTTCACCGTGCGGAAGATGTCGAGCTTTGATGTACGGTCATCCGATGTCCGATTGACCTAAAATTTGACGGGCAGCCTATTGGAGTCATTTTGAGATGATCCATTAGCTCCAATTTGGGTGCCATGGTCCCGGGGAGCTTCGCCGCCGGTAGGCTTGATTTCGCTTCGAAGCATCAAAACCGGGTCAAACGTTGTCGGAATGACCTGAAATTTGATGTGCAGCCCTTTGGAAGCATGTAGAAGCTACTCATGTGTTTTGTTTGATGAGTGGCGGCATCAGAGGTTCTCGTCGCCGGGAGGCTTGATTTCCCCGTTCAAGAGTTGATGGAGGGTCAAACGGTGTCGGTTTGACTTGAAATTCGACATGGAGCCTTTTGGAGGTATTTTGAGACCATCCATAGGCTCTGATCGAAGATTTGATGTATTTCACATTGTCGCCGTCGGGAGCTCCCGCTCAGCTTTTGGAGGATTTAAGTTAGGCCAAATAGTGTCGAAATGGCCCGAAACTTCATGTGTACCCTTCTTTTGGCTACTTTGAGAGATCTTGTAGTTTTTGTTTGGTTTTGTCAAGATCTGATGCTTGAAGCAGCTTTGCCTGTTTGTAGTAGGATGCGGCTCCATATAGCTTTTGATGTTGATGAGGCAAAGTGACATTTTTGGTGTCAACAAATCCAAGAAAAAGGAGTTATAAAATTCTGAAATTAAATCTTGTAACTCCTCCCATCATGGAGCATTAATACCATTAATGCCCATAAAACCCTCCTAATGGCCATCAAAAGCCTATAAATAGGCGGTCATTTCAAAGGAAAAGGATCCTGAAAAATTGTCTAAAAACTATCATGAAGAATTCTCTGCACAAAGAAGCTCTCCTGCCTTGAAAAAACCCTGCTGCAAGAACTACAAGGTGATCAAAGTCCCTTGGGGGGCCACCCCCTCAAGGTTTCACCCTCTTCTTCTATCTAACATGGCTTAGATGTGGCTTTTGAGCCCGTCTACCTGTTTTTTTATTGGATATAAGACCTTCCCTTGGTCTTTGTCCTCTAAGAATCTGGGGTCCAAGCCAAGCCAAGTGAACTAAAGCATCAAGTGTTCTCATCTGAAGGACGATGGCGGAGTCCATACATGACTCGCCACCATCAATCTGCACGAGTCCCCACAATCGCTTGAGAAGTCAGATCCCTCTTTCTTCCCTTTCTATTGTATTTTGTATTTTTTTTAAAGAGACAAAAAATCACAATTCTTGTCATTCACTATTGATAAGATTTGTAAAATCGCCTTCCATGGCAAAATCGCCTTCTACGGCACAAAACTGCCTTTCACGGCAAACTAAACAAAATCGCCTCTCACGGCATTTTAAAATCTTGTCTCCTTTTTTAAATATTTGTGCAATGGAAAGTTAGAAAAGAAGTTTGATTTCCTTTCTACTTGTGAAGGTGAATCTCCGGATCACCATTTTAAATTCCAAGTAGAATAAAAAATCTGGTACACCCGTACAAAAAAATGTTAATGCTTGCTCTTTTTTTTCTCTTTGCCCCGCTGCACCCCGGCAGACCCGGGACGAAGGCAAGAAAGAAAAAGACGGGTTCATCAGAAACTCTCTGAACTTCTAATCTCTGATATGGACAGGGATGAACTTCGTCAGAAACTCCGTCCTGAAAGCAGTCTATGATATCTCGTCGGCAAGCATCTCATAAGGACGCTGTACGGTCCTCAACCAATCCTTAGCTACACTGCGGAACATGTAGGCTGCCAGCTGCACCCTCTATCGCCCAGTACACTTGAAGACCCTGAAGATCTTCTCCATCCACACTATCCAGTCATCAGCGACTAAGGGGTCTTCTGTGCCTGTGAACTCAGGCGGTCCCCTTTTGAGGAACTTCTTGAAGATAACGTTCGGGTCCACCTCCCGAACGGAAATGATTGCCTGCTCTGGACGAGCTACTCTCTCTACGACATCCAAGACCTGTGCCCAAAACTACGCGAATTCCTCGGTCTCCTGCTGATGTGCTACCACCTGTGTCTCCTGCGAGACAAGGAAGGCCTGGAGAAATCACTGAAATCTCTCCTCAAAATCAGGTGGGTCTCCAGCCGCTGGTGTCATAGGTGGTGCCTCTCCTTCCGACATCTACCAAGAGAAGGTAATTGTATCAGTTTGAGCCTAACACTTAGGACTACACCAATTCTACCCAATCCATCGCCCTCACACGTATCCCAACACTAAAATCCTCACCACATCCTAAAGTTTCTAGTGTGTTTTATTTCCTAGAGACTTGCCTGCTCTGATACCAAAAATTGTAACGCCCCAATTCCGAATACCGAAGTTCTCGCTAAAATACCCGAATTGGGCGCACTACTTCCCAGAAAATCCGAGAACTTCCAAGATCATAGTCCGCAGTGAGGTCAAATTTAAAACTTTTTGTACAATAATATAATCAATAGTTGTATTGTGGAAGCATAAGAAAAGATAGCAGAAGCAATAATTATCATGTAAATGAATCAAATGGAATAGGGCCGAAGTCTAATAAAATCTCAAGTATAGCTAATTAGTTCAATTACATATTTGGATGATACCCTGCTCACTACAATAAACTCTCAAAGCCCAAAATAAACTGCACCCAAACACCCTGTGCAGGTGCTCCGTCATCCGGCTCGACCACCATGTCAACCAGTCCCCACCCGTAGTCGCCGACTACAGACGCCTCAAGGTAAGCATCACCCGCGGGGTCAAGGTCGAGACCTAAGCACCAAAGATGGGCCAGATCCAAGGATCTGGCAAGGCACCATATACAGGTAACACAGGATGTATGCGACAAGAGAGAATGGAGGCAAGTATGTAATCATAAGAGTCACAAGGAAACATAAACTGGGCAATTGAGCAGTAAATAGCAGTTTAGAATTAGAAATATAAGTAATCTAATCTAATCAGATAACAACGTGGCACATTCACACAAGCTGGATATACCGCGGGATATTATGCTACGGCCCTCCCATACTGTAAACAGTCGCGGCGGGGAAAAATATAATAAACATGCAAAGGATAACAGCCCTGATAATAACAATATAAATATAACACTGATCACACCCATTTATCGCACCGATCACAACCCTTTATCTGATTAGATCGGACCCTGTATCACATCATTCGTCTAATCACAACTCATCATGATAGCTCTAGTCACAACCAAAATTGCTCCTACCAGTGATGATCAGTCAACAGGCTGAGTTTAGATCAACTGAGTGAATGTCTAGTGCCGACTCATAGAAACAATACAAGTCTGTGTCTGTCTAGACTTGTCTTGCGTGAGCAATGTTCTAACCAAGTCTCTAAGATATTAAAGTACAATATCATGGAACACAGTCTAATATCCAAGTCCAAGTCCAAACATCATTGGATCCACACTAGGCCCACAACCGTGGCCTTAGTCTATAACAATGTAAGTAACCAATCCATACTCATACACAACACTTCATTATAACCAACCTCTCCATTCTATGGTTTCACACACCCAATCTTAGGCCATGTGAGGGCCCACCTAGCCACAGACACGGGTTGTTTATCTCCAATTACATCATTGGGTCACCACTAAGTAGTCTTAGGTTCAGGTCCTCCAATTTCCCTTTAATTAACAGGTTTATAACAATAATAAAGATAGAAGAGAAGAACAATATATAAAATCCTCCAAATAATAGAACCAAGTGGAATAGACAAGGGTCCAACCTAAGTACATGGTCCACTCTCCGGTTCAGGGCCATATCAGGTAATTGGATCCTTAACTATAGTCTCAGATGTCAAAAGATGATATATCTGGTGCTCTTAAAGTTACGGACATCCTTGACTACGTTTAACGATCGAATCACCGATAATTCAAATCCCAAAAACCCATTTGGTGGTCCCCACGAGTCAAGGTTGAGCCACACCATTGACTCGTGCTTGGCACATTAATAGATGCCTATTTGGATGGTCAATGGGCCCCACAAACGATCATAATCTTAGAAGAACTGAAAGCTAAAATCACTGTACGTAGTGTATCCGGTCGACGTCATCCTTATGGATGTCGACCGGGTACATTGGATGTTGACCCCCATGTCGACATCCTGGCAGTGTCCCCGGTCAACATCATTGCCACGATGCCGACTGAGTACAGACAAATTTGAAGACAAACATCTGGGGGGCATCATTCTGGTCTCAGAGTTTCCCAGTGTGTCTGGTCAACCTCCTGGCCTAGGCGATCGACCGCACGCACTAGATTTCTGGAATGAGGACATTCTCCAGGTTTCAGCCTTTTTCCAGAAAGTCCTTTGTCCCTGGTCGACCGCGCACACTAGGTTTCTGGGTCTGAGGAAAACTTCCAGGTCTTAGTTATTTTCTGTGTCTCCTGTGTATCTGGTCGACCGAGCACAGGGTCCGGTCGACCGGGTACACTATCCCTGTAAATTTCACAGAGTCTTAACCGAGACTCGAATTTCCTGGTTTTCAGTGTCGCCGGTCGACCGGACCACAGGTCGGTCGATCGGGTACACGTATCCGTAGTAGAAACTCAGTTTTCTGAATTCTTCTCCTTCAACCCATTTTTCATCCAATTCATCACCAATCTCTTCCGTTCATCATAGGAACATATAAAAATAGTAAAACACTTCTAAATCCATCCATCCATCATTAAATCGGGCCATTGATCTTCCAAATGAGAGAACCCATCCATCAATAGCCATAAACCCAAAAGACTAGCTCAAAAAGGAAGATCTAAACACATAAATACATTAATTGAATTGAAACCTCAGAATCAAGAGAAGGAAAGTCATGCATTCTGTGATATTAGCATAGGGTACTTGCCTTTTATCAATTGAAATGAAAATTAGAGTATAGGAAGAGATCCAATTAGCAAATATATGGCTACTAAAGCAATTAGGGATGACTCCTTCTTCTCCTTGTTGCTGGAATTGGGAATTAGGGTTATAGAGAATGAGTTAGAGAAGGTGAGAAATGAGTGAGAATGAATTAGGGTTTAGGCTTCATTTGCAATAATAATGTTTATATAGGTTTGGGGTTGGTGGTTGTTTACTAGAAGGTCCTTAGGGTTTAATTAGGGGAAAAGATAGGGTAATATGCAAAATGGTCAATGGAAGGGATTCTAGAAAGTTCCTTAATTCTAACACTCCCCTAAATAAAGCCAAATTACTAACTAAGGCCTAGATTAACTAAAATCTTAATAAATAACAAAGATCACTCTATATCTATAAAGAATTAAATAAAAGTCTAATTCTAAAACTTAGGAATATTAACAAACTATTCTACTAAGCCCTATTAATTTGCATATTAAGATAGATACTATTATATTAATAATTATTCAAATCAAATTGAGGGCCCACAAGGGGTGGGGCCTCACACAGGGTGGAGGCAGGCAAGAGCCGGGTCCATCAGCCCCGTCTTTAGAAATTAGAATATGAGGCCCACTTTAAAAAAGTTTATTATATGTGGAGCCCATATGTATAAATCACTGTCAATGATCCACTTTTAAAAATCACAAACATTAAGGATTTTCTAACCATAGTAGATATATTAAAATTCTAAATCCACCCCTAAAGAAGACTCATTTTAACTTGGTTGGATAGAGTTATTGAACAAAGTGGATTTTTTTCATCTGGACTCTTTAATCACCTATCCATAATAGATATATATTAAAATTTGAAATTCACATAAAGAAGCTTAACAAAAGTGAACTCTTGATGTAAATCTTAAAATCTCTCTGATAAAAATTGAGATTGAAATTGGAGTTTCAATTTCGCAATTGAAATCGAAATTGAGCTCCAATTTCTCAATTGAGAAATTGGACTCCAATTTTGCAATCGATTAGCAAATCGGACTCGAATTTTGAAATCAATCCTACGTCTATAATATATTATAATTGACACTTAGTTTATGCCTAAACACAAACATAATCAAATCAAGGTCCTAAAATATCTACTATTTATGATCTTCCCTAAAATCTCCCATATCCCTAAAACTTCTCTCACAAGTTTCCATCTTTATCACATATTTTCTTATTATCATTTACATTTATTAACTTAACTACATAATAAATATGGAGAATAAAAGAAATAAAAAAATAAGACAAATCAAGAAGTTGGACCGAGTAATGGATAGAGCCTTTCAATCATGAATAGTTTTTATAAATTAATTAACTCAATCTTCATACCATCAACAATTCAAAATTACTCTTCAAATTTTTTATTTTCTTTAATCCGTTATTCTATATAATTAAGTCATTCTTTCAATATAATGTATTACTTAATTTTACTTATTTAAAAAAAAAAAACTTTGATTCTTGAAGTCCAATTTTAATTGTTTTTGTACTATGAATTACATGTTAATATTTATTTCTAATTTATTTAAAATTTATAACTATTTTAATTAAAATTTTATTTATCTTTTATCATGGCATCCGTTGGGCTGTGAAGGGTGGGCTGTGAAGGGTGCCAAGTCAACAGCAATGAGTTCTCCTTTTAAAGAAATATGTACAAAAAACCCACATTGTTTTAAGGTGCCACCTCACTTTGGGCTCATCTTTCTCTCCTAAAACCTCTCATAAGAGATTTTTACGAACGTTTGAATTTGAGTCATATTTCTTGCCATTATCCAAATTATAAGCAAATCTTTGCAGTCGGTTTGTTTTCTTTTCCTTAGATTTTCAATCATCAATGGGTCCCATGTTAAATATGTTTTATGGGCCCTACCGATGAATGAAATCCAAACTGTTGCTCCTTTACTCTCCTTTCAGTTTTTTTCCCTAAATGGATGGATCCAGTAGTGGAGACCAGATTGCATTAAATATCTTTTCAAGATTGGACTCAAGTATTGGATAAAATCCCAATGACCTTCTCTTAACCCCTGTTTTTTAAGAGTGGGCCCCACTGATGGAGGGAGGCAAGCCTGTTAGCCTTGTCTGGTTCATTAATGGATGCAAATCAATTAGTGGGCCCCACATATTTAACTTATTTCTGCAGTGGGACCCACTAATGGATTATGCATAGATATTAGTTTTCTAGGTCAATATGTATCCGTAGTGGGCAATCAGACTGGGTTGGTATCATACACAAGCTTAGTTTCTTTGATAATTGTTAGGATGTGATTTGTGTGTGCATGGGTTAGAACTATTATAAACATACTATGATGGCTCATATCTATATCCATGTACACTCATCCCATGCAATGTACATCTTTTATGTTTTTTTTTCTTCTCTTACACCTGTTCGCCCTCTCTCTTTCATTTTTTTTTCTTATGCTATCAATCATTTGTGGGGATTCATTTTATATTTATTTTCATACATAGAAATTTTTTTAATATTCAAAGATAATAAAAAAAATTATTTTATATTTATTTTATCTTAACAATATTTCAAAAGAATTCTTAAATTTTAACATATTTTCATTCTAAGCCCGGGCCTTTGTTGCTAGTTATATATATCAAAGCAACAACCCTTTCGTAGGAGAGCGACACGTGGCGCTCACTTTTGGGTTTTGCAATGGCATGTGGCAAAACTAATTATTATTATGATTTTTAAGTAATTTCCATCTGTGTCTTCTCTCCCCCAAAATTTATTCTCTCCCCTTAGTATTGATTATTTCCCTAAATTCACGATACTCCAGAATCAACACATCTTTTACGTGTCCTCATTTGTCCCACTTCTAAAAGATATCCAAACCTGGCATCATTTTTTATGAATCGAAATCAAATCTCACTCCATAAAAGTTGTCCCACTTAAAATCTTTATAATCTAGCACTTAGACCCCTCATTTATGGGGTCCACGCTAATCCCCTTAAAAAAACATTAAATCAAAATCAAGTATTTTATGACCACTCTACCCAAAATATATGTATATATATATATATATTTATGAACATAAAATATTTATGGGACCCATTTACTAATATGATATTCTACTATTTTTACGTAACATTGTTCATTATATGTTTTATTTTTATTTTTATTTTGTATTCTATGTTCTGTTTATTTAAATATTGTCGATACAGAACCACATTTCACTCATTAACTTTTAATACGTAAGTTACATGTTTTCATCCTTTAACTTTGCATTTGATTTTAAATTTTAGTTATTTTGCATTGAGGGGAAAAAAATTTGGTTCTAAACTTAGCAGATCAAGCAAGTGGGCCCAGGTTGGGCCAACATCCCCGAAAATTTTCTATAGCTTTGCATTGTTAATTTTCTTTATTCTTTATTCATTTTCTTTATTCCTTCCATCAGCTTGCTTCTTCTATAAATCTTTTTTTAATAATTTTTTTCATTTTCACGGGCCTCTCATGCTAGTAAGTTAAAATGAAAGGAGGATTTTTAATTGCCTTTAAACTGAATCAGGTTCAAATGATAGATCAATATCATGAGGTGCCTTTTGAGGAAGAGCTTTTTACAAAAAAAGTCCCCTATATTTTCATGAAACCTCAAATAGACCCTTATACTTTTTATTTTTATAAAAACATCCCTTGACTGACAATAAAGTTTGAGAAAAACCAGCTTCCCAGTTTGACTCTCCATCTTTTTTCTATTTTACCATATTACCCTTTATATTTACTGCAAAATTAGATGACACATTCGTGCTGCTTCCTTCTCTCCGAACTAATCAAAAGAATCGTCTTGTCTATACTTACTTTTACCAATCCCAGATAGAACTTGCTGCAATATGACTGACTCAGCCACGTCAACCGCAACGAGTATACCAACTAACCCAAAAAAACGCCCCACATATGTCAACTCCTTTGATCATATGAATCTCTCTTTTAAACAAACAAACGACCCCTAAGTCTACCCAGTCTCTCTCTTTTGGTTGGAATATTTTTTCTTCAATAACCAGAGCAAAACACATCAAATCCTCCTTCACTCATAACCATCTCTGTTTCTTTTATGTTTTTTTCATTTTTTATATCCATTCAGATCTCTTCATTGATGCCATCAAAACCCAATCTGTAATGGGCAATACCTCGTCCATAACTTAATCAAAACACTTGAATTCTAGTTCATCCGACCCATCTACATTTCGTTACTCCGTTTCTTTTAAAGAACCTCCATTCCCTTTCTCTAAGTGGGTCCTTCTCTAACAATCTGCAAGAGAATTTCTTCACAAAATCGGAAAACAGTACGAATGGCAATGGGTGACTTACCACTCGCACCTCTTTACTTCGTCTCCTCAAATCTAGCTCCTTACATAGCATGACTTTCGCAGACACCAAAGACCCATCTCTCATCAACTTCTCCAAGACATGTAGTCACAGTTTCTCCAGGATAAAGAGGGATTACAAATATCAAGAAACTAAACAAAATATAGAAATTCACAGCAAAACAACAACCATATTATTTTTCCAATCATAGAAAACAAGAGACCTAAGAGAACACCAATTTTACTTTTGATGTGGCAAAGATATCTGCTAATCAAAACGTTGGACTCTTAGATGCTTCTCCTAGTAGTACAAGCTGTGCAAAGACACATATTTCCTGTGAGACTCACCAAAGATAATGTCATGGATGATGAATATGAGGTATTCATTTTGAGAGTGTAAAGGCAGATCAATCACATCAATTTCTTGGATACAACCATCTGGGACCAAATGGGTCCTCTTACTAATGTGAGTCCCAACAGTTTCAACAACAATAGCTTCCATAAATTTTGAGATCGAAGGCAACAATGAAAAAGAAAGATGGTAGTATTGTGTTCTATATGTCCTTGGTTGAGTGGTTCCTCTCTTAGGGAGACATAGGTTACAACAAATCTATCGTTTGAGTTTCTCAAGAAATGTAAGGGGTAAGATAGGAAAATAGAAAAAATGCGAAGTTGGGAACGGTAAGTTCAACGTTTTCTTTTAGGTTGACCATCATTCAAGGGATGCTTTTAGTAAAAATAAAAAGTATAGGGGTCTTTATGATGTTTCATGAAAATATGGGGGCCTTTTTGTAAAAAAACTCTTTTAAGAATAATAAAGTAAAAGATGCGGATGCCTACTTTTAATTGTTCACCGACCCCAACTAAATCTGCTGCAAAATTTATTATAATCCAACCAAACACGGGTGGGCAATCGCTGTTGTCCTTTCATGTACCCTTATCCTTGTTTTTAAATTTATCTTTTTGGCAGAAATATGAATAGTTCGCAATGTCTATATAGCTCTTGTACAGGTTAAGAATTTTTCAGATTCTCTCTCGTAGTTTTTCTTGCAATTTTATGTTTGTGGGCTTCAGATCTTGAATAAAGGTTCTCTTCGTTGTATAATATTTTCTTAATGGTGAGAAATCACAAATATTATTCGTTTCATCTTTTAGATAATTCTACTTTTGATCGTGTAGAAGAGTTCTCTTTCTTGCACCTTTGTAATCTGCCAAGAGAAAGTTGGAGTCTCCTTCAGCGTAAAAGAGTTCTTGCATGTTGGTGTCACCCATCTGTCATCAGTTTGCAAAAATCAGTTTTTCTTTGTATTTCGAACAGTGTAAATGAGAGTTGTTTTCTCTTGTATGTTTAGTTATCTTGGAATGCAGAAGTGCAGTTTTGTCGACACCCATTTGTTCCCGTTTAGTTTTTTCAACTTCGAATAGGGTCAAGGAGATAAGAGTCCTTTCAGTTGTGTTTGTCGCACTTGACCAGAGTCCTTTCAGTTGTGTTTGTTGCACTTGACCTTTGAATATGTGACAAAATTCAATTGCTTAAATCAGAGGATCTACTATATATACATGTATTTTAGCTGCATCCCTATTCTTCCATTTCTGTGAATCCCTTACTCCGAATTTTCTTTTCTTGGTCTATAGAAATCTCAAGAACTGAATTTCCAAGGTAAAGTCGTTTGTTCTCATAAACCGAAGGTCCGAAAGGATCAAAATTTCATGAATTCTTTTGTAGTAAAGGACATCAGATTATATACAATCTGAAAAGATTGAAAATTTCATAATACTGTAGGTTGCATTTCATCAGAAGCTTTAAAAGAAACAAATGGAGGATTACATTGTGAAATGGGTTGTGGTGGGATTTCTTTCCTGGACAACAGCATTTATTTTAGCAAGAAACAGGTTCTCCTATCGGTCATTTGATTTCTGCAACCGTATTGTGTCAACAATGCATGCATGCCTGGCAGTTTGTTTAGCTTCTTTTTCCGTGGAAGATTGGAGATGCCCTGTTTGTCCTCTGGGTTCAAAATCTTCTCCATGGCAGGTATTTCAATCACTCTTGCTTTATTTTATTTTGCTTTTTTGAAAGATAAGATGCATATATTCCAATTAATTTCGAGCATGATTTTGAGAGCTTCTACTTGTGCTTTTTTCCAATTAAATTCGAGCATGATTCTTGTCACGCCTCGAAACAGTACTTGTGCAGCGCTCCGATTTCGGGGAGCGTAAGTTGAGATTAAGTAATAATTATGTTTTTCCCAGGATCCGCGTGTTTGAGGATATCAAAATTCCAATATAACCTGAATATTTTCAAGGAAGCTTATGGTGTTGTGATTTGGAACCCGTAGCCATCGGATTCCGTGTCATACTCAGCCGCTAGCCAAAGCCATCATATCAAGACCCATAATCAGACTGGAACAAACCATAATAATGAAATACAGATCTAATAGTAACAGGATGATTTATTTTCTAAATGTGTTCAAGTTACAAATTATAAATATACATTAATTATAGTCCCAAAGAAAAAGGCTAATAAAAGCCATATGAAAATAACAAACTAAATAAAATACTACCCCCAATTGTGTGACAAACTGCAGTGCCAAATATGATGCCTAGATGACATCGATAGTACAACAGACCTACTAAAACACATGGCTCAACGGCCAACTGCATGCACTCCAGCTCGGGATGAAGGACCTGCTACCTATAGCACCAAAAGTAGTATATCAGACACGACAGTCTGGCAGGCGAATGATATAGATAATATCATAGTAATAATGTATAAAAACCCATTTTTCAATACTAAAGCACATTTGAAATCCAAGAGAAATAATTATGAAGTTGCAAGATATGCATAACGAAACCAAATATGCGAAGTAGGAAAACATGATAGGTAAAAACATACTAAACAAATGGCAACCACGCAAAGCTATATTCTCCCGTCACCGATGCAACGAGAGCAGACAAATAGATAATCGTCGTCATACGAGATGACCGGAGCGAACAAATATAATTATAGCAACCCAGTATAGCTGGGTATCAAACAAAATCCACCACGGAATGGATAGCATATGAACAGAATCCAAGCAGCAGTAGGCAGAAATATTTGAGGAACCCAGGCTGGATGATCAGACCGACCCGGCGACTCAAGCTTAGTTGTGCCGAACAAAAATCCATGCAAACTTACATAAAACACACGAACATAATCTGAGTTGATAAGGGACTACTCTGCACAAAGGCATAAACATACGTACGGAAGCAGATGGAACGAGTAACCCTTTAAAGATGTACACAACGTGGCGGACCACACAATTCCCTCAAAATGTTTTACGAGAAAACATGCAAAAACTCCCAAATCTGGAATGGAACAATGACCCATGGTTGAGTAGCTTACCAAGGGCCATCTCAATGAGTACTCAGCGCTCAAATGTCGGGTTATGATATGGAATTTTGTGCCTCTGAAGTTGACCAACATTTGAGACATCTGAGCGCACAGCCAGACTTGGGTAGAGTCATAATATTTCCCGTGCAAAAACACATACAAGAATCCCCTTTTTCTTCCATTACTCCAATGATAACATACAGATTTAGGTCTAAGACTTCCCCCCAAAACACAATTGAACCCAAGGTTCATACCTGCAGAAAACTGGGAAAACAGTGCACTTAGGCCGCCTAGGGACAGAACCTGGGCTTGCTTAAGTGAGCTGTCCAGCAGCTGGCTGGCTCGCTCGAGCGAGCTCCATCTCGCTAGAGTGAGCGAGCCTTCTGGCTGCTCCACCCCAGCCAATGGTCTGGCTCACTCTAGCTCGCTTGAGTGAGCTAGCCCACTGGCTGAGCTCGTCAGGTGCAAAAAACTCCTATCTTATGAATGATTTTCGACCCACTTTCTTCCTCCTCAACACTTGCTGCTTCCTACACCTGAAATGAGCATTTTCCTTACTTCAAACACTCCTCCATTCAACCGCAAACATCCCAAGCCATTCCATTTACCAATATGAATGCGGATAAACAAGTAGTAATCACAAAATTTGAAGAATTCAGAAACTAATTTAATAAATCTGAATATCAAGTCTGAATGCAGAAAAACAAGTAATAATCAACAGAATTTACAGATTTCAGAAGATGCTTCATAAAACAAACCATACTACATATACTATAGTTGTACTAGAGTTTATGCAGAGAAATTTGGCATTACTAAGGAAATCAAACAGACTGTTCCCCCGTTCCATTATCACCTGCAATTGCTCAGACAATCAACTCAGAAGCCTCGAAAAGAAAACAAAATTCAAACTGCATGTGTCCAATTATCAAATCATTCACTTGCCTCAGCACAATTGGGTACCAATCAACACTCTAACAACTCCTCTGAATAGCTGGAAGCTCCAATCTACAAAAGCCCCAAAATATAACCTCAAAACCCCAATTTTTTTAAAAAAAATAGAGTTCCTCCAAGACAAACCTCGCATGCAACATGAGAGCATTCCTAAGGGTCTAGAAAACCCTAATCTAAGAGAAGAATACAATCCTTTACCTGAAAGTGTTGTATCCAGGAAGAAGGGTCTGAAGAGGAAGGTGATTCCAGCAGAAAATCCTTCAAAAAATATCTTTGGAAAGCTAAGAGGATGGAGAAGAGACAGATGAGCGCAGATTTCCCTTTGGGCCAAAGAAAGGGAGGCATACAGAATAGAGGTGAGGAGAGGAGGGAGGAACAAGAAGAAAATGGCTGGAGTTCTGTGGTTCGAGTTCTGAAACTAAAATGAGAGAAATACGTTGGTTTCTGGCTTTTAATTAAAGTGGATTGTGGGCCCACGACTCTAAAACTTCAAGGGCTTGGATATCCCATTTGTGGGCCCCGGATATGATCAACGTAGCAGAGAGAATCAATCACCGAAAAATCTATTTTTCAAAAACTACATTTTTCACATGATTTGAAAACATTGAAGTCCTTGCACGATTTTGATATGAAAAGTCTTATTTGGCCCATTTTGCTGAAAAATCGGGTTTCGAGGGTTCAGTAAAAAAACAAAATGAACACGAAAGCTGTAAGGATTAATTTAAAAAAACAAAAGGAATAAAAATGAAAATTTTCAAAATCATTGATAACACCCCACACTTACTCGAACAAAACAAAGGGGTCTTAGACCGTGCCAAACTAAGTTCAAAGGCTCTTAAAATTCCCCCAAACTATGAAAATCTAATCAAACTCACAAACTTAGCCAAACAACCTCTAATCCCACTTAAAGAGCTAACCCACAATTAATAAAAATACTAATCGCGAGAATTAAGGGTTAGGGTCTTACAATTCTAGGCTCTGGTTAAGGAAAAAGTTCCATCAAAGGAAGGTCGAGAAAAGAAAAGAACAATGGGATAGAAAAATAGAATCTCTTCTAGGTCACAACCACAAGCTCAAGATAACAATTTCTACGGTGCATCAAGGACATTTTGAAGTACGGAGTTCTGTAGCTTCTCTATGGTTGGATAGAAGAATGTAAAGAGCTGTCTCGTCTCTTCAGGAGGTATTAAGTAACTTCTATTTCACATTGGTACAATACATACTTATTCATGATTGGACATATTCTTCTTGATGCTCTCTTCCGTCGCGACTTTGGACCGGGTCAATGTTAAAATTGTCTTTGCTCTTAGATCACAGTGGTGCACATGGGGCGGTGCTAGAAAATTTATGCCCAGGCATGATTCCCCACTGGTTTTTGCAATGAGGATGAACAAACCCCTTTGAAAGGGAAGGTTGGTTATTTTCAGTGGAAACTTGTAGCAATCATTGCATTCACATATATATATATATACACAAAAAAGTAGTTTTATTTACAATTTCCCAAAAATAAAGGTCAACAAAGACCACTACACTAAAAACAAAATCCAAAATAAGATTTCACTCCAAAAGGGTGCTCGGCAACTTAGGCGAAGGATACCATGTCTATGTTAAATCATCAGTGCACCACTCATTACGCTCTGTGGCTCCTTGGCCGCATTTGATTGCTCGTCCTCAAAGATAATGGGGCAATACCTACAACACCTATGTTAATAGATAATCAGGTATAACAACCTGGCAGGTGATTAAAACAAATGTTATAACATGTTTACTACAAATATGAATATAAGAAAGAAAATTATAGCAAAATCTCAATAAAGTTTACAACTAGGCAGAAAGTGCAAAATAGTAAAACCGATCAATGACTAGCGTGGATTGAAGATAAGCAAATCTAAATAGCGCATGTCCTGCCAAATTGGCAAGACCATGTTAAGCTATATTCTCTTAGTTGCACAGTCATAACTGAGGAGAGAACTAAGCAAGCAAATTACCAAGATATATAAAAATAGTAAGCCACACTCACAAAAAGGAGTTTACTAGGAATTTACTATGTAGCCAACAAATTCGATGTTATGAGAAATACAAGCAAGTGTATCAAGCAAGAATAATTCTGCAAATAATGATCATGCAAGTCCAAAACCCAAGGTGGTCAGATCCTATCGAATTACGATGAAAGCTGAATGGTGCCAATTCAGGGAATCAAGTCTAAGATAAGCGGACAAAGCTCTACCTCAAAGACAGTAAAAACGGGTGAGGAAAACTCCAAAAAAGGCTAAAGCAAGCAAAGGCACGATTTCCAAGGGGAGTAGCCCCTAACAACTCTAAACAAGCTAGGCCGGACACTCAAGCGGGCAAAATAGGTAAATTAGCTCAAGTACAAGAAAAACGAGTGAAATCAACAAAACAAAGTCAAATTGTTGACTGGACATGCCTAAGAGTGCTAAACAGTCGGACAATATTTTGACATGAAATGGTTCAACCTGAAGGGTAAAGATAGTATAGTTCGGATCTGGTGAACGAGGAAGGTCACAGCGCATTACATGCACTCTTGCCAACCCTGTAAAGCCTTAGTCTAAGACCCTGTCATTTAATGGGTAATAGTGGTAGTGAGTGCAGACTAATCTTTAGAGCACGACTTACAAGTTCATCCACTAATTCTAAGGCTAAGCAGGCCATCGGGTATGCTAGGTAGCACTAGATACCATAGAAAAGGGGTCAAGCTTCATGCACACAAAAAAGGAGTATAAGTCGTCCAAAATTGATGTAAATTGTGGAAGGATTCAAAGAACTGATACCAAGGTCCAATCTAGGCCAAAGACTGTCGTTGACATGCTCAAACAATACATTTCAACTCTATGTGCACCTAAGGCCCAAATGTCGGCATTATAAGAACTTGGTGCTCCAGAAGGTGTTCGACATTGATAGGCCTTAAATGAACACTCACACTCAACTAAATATTGTCTCATACATGTCTTTGGACAATCCAAAAGGTATTTGTTAGCTCAAACAACTCCTCTTAGTAGTCTAAGGTCCAATTCGAAGCGAGTCGGGGTTACAAGTACATAAAGATTTATCATGCAAAAAAATCAACATTTGATTATCTTTAATCGTTTAGTTAGAGGGGGCAAATTTTGGGGCCTTAACTGTGTTGACAATTCACAAATATCAGTGAAAACATATCACAAAATAGGGCCCCAGATAGGCCAAGCATGTTTGGTCGGAAATGGGTCCCTAAAGGCCCATGTCCTACTAGATGTCCAACCCAGGCACTGTTAGCAAAGAGTTTCCGCCAGGAACCCTAGAAATTGCGTACAGATCAATGCGGAAATAGCTTTAAACGAAGATGATCAAAGACCATACCTGCGAGATTTCTCTGATTTGATCTCGGTCGTTCTGATCTGATCTCGGTCTTGCAGCAACTCGAAAATCTCAAGATCTTCTACTGTATTCCTCTATGCTCGAATTCGCACCAAGAAGTGGGCCTCTTCTGCGAATTCTCTCTGCTCTCTAAAACGAGATTTTTCTTCTTATTGACCTAGAGAGCAATAGCGCATATTTATAGGCTACAATAGGGACCTTAATAAGTAAATAAAGATAGGCTCCTTATGGAAGCAGGAAACCCTAATTCGACCCAAATTAGAATCCTAGTTTCATAAATTACAATTCAGTCCACTAGAGAATTATAATTGCACTCTTGTCCTTATTCTCAAAATTAATATTTCGAGCTTCATGCCATTAAATGCTTATTAATCTCTCCACGTTAAGATTTCAGATATTCATCGATTAAATAATTACCGACATCTATATTTAATCGATATCTTTATAATTCCTTAAGACCTTACACTTAACTTATTGGATATGTCGGACACAAAATCTACCTACAGGGTTTGACATAATCAAAACTTAAAAGCTTCATCAAGAGGATATCATCAATCCCAATTATGGGACGTGGATTCTGTCAATAAACTAATATGCACTATACACGTAGTGTAGTCATCCAATTTACTGAGATTATTGACCCATAAGAGATCCCACTCCTTTGTAGATCAAAATGGCAAACACTAAATGTATGTGTCTATTATTTATGTCAGGATTAAGAGTACAAGCACTCATAATAACCATTTGGATGTTAATCATCTTATATAGTTAGTATAAAGATAATAAACCCAAAAGCGGTCATGTTCAATACACACAAAGCGTACTAACATAATGAGTCGAAACTATACCGTTTCCCGCAGCCAAGACAAGCCTGTTGAAACATCATGCTACAATCGTACCGATGGTGTATCCAAGTCCATCTAGATTGTGAACAAAAACTTATATTCTATAAGAACCGACAGATAAATCTTCCGTCTATAAGTAAAACTCTATACACCAACTTGCCTACTTTATAGAATAAAAGACACACATGCATAATCATAAATAATGCAACCATTTGCCCATACAAAATCTCATTTAGATGAAAAGACAAAATATACTAATTAGTCGATAAAAAATACATAAAAGTATGCTTTTAGTATAAATTTCCAGCAGGCACACCCATATACAATTGGGATCTCTTATTTCCATTTTCTTTAAATTTCTCTTCGTGTTTACATGGCCAACTTTTGGTGACTTTAGAGCACAATATTAGGTAATCTTTTAGCATCATTTAACCATCTTAATTAGGCTTCCAAACAACAAGTAAAATCACAAGAAAATAAGCATGTTTTTTTTTTTTTTTTGTAACCCAGCTAAGAGAGTTGGGACCCAAGAGAGAGCCCGCGTACACACGGGAAGGTAGCTCACTCAAGTGGGAAGGAGGCCCGCACAAGCGAAGAAAGCCCACATAAGTGGGAAAGGAGCCCAAACAAGCAAGAAGAGATGACATATCCGGGGTTCGAATCCCGGGCAGCTAGGTAAGAACTGACGCTCCTTACCACTATGGTAAGGAGCCGTTCTTAGTAAATATGCATGTTAACATACAGAGTGTATAATAGAAAGTAGAATCAAGAAATCTCAAGCATACACATTATGAAATCAATTTTAACCCCTTGCCTTGGTCTCCAAGCTCTCAACGACACTTCGTAAGCCTCCAAACTCTCTGAAACCATTGAGAAAAAAAACCCCCAAAATACCTATCTTAGAGCAGTCAAAATTGGAAAGCCAAGAAAGAATTGGAAATATAGCTTGCATGTTAGTATACTAGATTCTAGGGCCTGCCATTGCACATAGTATAAGATGGGACAAATCTCTCACCTGGAAGACCTTTAATTGAGTTGATCTCAATCAAGAAAGGCGCGCCCAAGTATGAAAATGCATCAAAATGGTATCTTTGGAGAGGGGAGCGAGGTGATCGCGTTGGCGAAGTCAAATCTCGCAGTAGCAACAAGTTGAGCTTGAATTGAGGAAGGAATGAGCAAGAATGACATGAGGGAAGAGCTCAGTTAGAAACCTTGCTAGAGTGAAGTGGAAATGGAAGGAATAAGGAGATAAAAAGTCCTATTTGGATGGATGGTGAATTGAATTGAGGTGTGGTAAAGCCTCCATCATCCAGACAAGAAAAGACCAGGGAATATATCAAAAGTACATAAATTTTAAATTCCCTCCTTAAAAAAAAAAAGGTCAAAAAGCAACTTCCTTTCTCTACTAAATGATAAAAAAAAACCATCATCTTTTTATACAAAAAGCAAAAAAGATTCCTATCAAGCCACTAAAAACGAAAGACCATCATAACCTCCCTATATTTTATTCTCTCTTCATTTGATGCTTTACCTCACTTTACTTCAGCTCACCATCCATCCAAACACGAGGGTTAGTAGAGTGTGGGCCCACAACTTAAAATCAAAGGTGGGTCAATATCTTGAGTTCTAGGCCTGTGATGGATTCGGTATCTAAGTAAAAAGTTCATGAAATTATATCTACTTTCCAATGAATCTAAGAAAGTCGTATTTCAAGAATGTCCAAGGAAAACTTAATTTTAAAAAAATGATGACTATGTCCCAACTTAAGAAAAAATTGTAAAGCGAAGGGTTTGGGGACATTGAATGACTGTGAGTTGAACACAAAAGTTTATTGGAATGGTTTTGTCTACCCTAGAAGCCCAAAACGACTTTTTTTATAAATTTGCAAATGACACCCAACTTTTTTTGAAATTGAAAATAGGACCCTAAAGGTATCATCAAATTAGGTCCAAAGGCTCTCAAAACTTCTCAATGCTATTCAAACTCTATGCTAACCCTCAAGATAAGTTAGTTAACCTCTAATTCCACTTAGAGAACTAAAAAATATAATTAATTAAGCTAAAATATAATTAAATAGTACTAATACACAGTTATGGGAAGGGACCTTACATCTCCAGGAGGATTTGAGAATTTCTAAGGAGTTTAGGTCTTCCATCTTGGCAGCTAGATAGGATTTTATGTGGTTCCCTTTTACCTCATATTTGTAATTTTTTGCTGGCATTGTGGATTCCTCATTACCGAATTGCTCAAGGTGAGGGTGAATCACCTATCTTCTACGTCTTTGTAGTTGGTTTATAGTTTCTATTTTCTCCATTTATCTCTCTTTTTTATCACATTATAATGCCTCTTTTAAATGTTAAAGTTTCTTGTTACTAAAGAAATGATGAACTTTGAAGTGATTTGAGCAGCCTATTTCATTTTAGATTGGAACAAAGTCAAACACAGGATATTAAGTATCAATCAACTTTAAGAACTCAACAAATTAAGTTATATTGAGATGTATTTGGATAAAAAAATAAATCCCGACTAATTTTCAAGTCTAATTTGATATTTGATAGAAATTTTAGATGATTAAAGGAAGCAATTGTATCATTTTATACTCGCATTTTCAAATTATTTGTTGCATCTACATGCTGATTTGACTTCTTTCTGACACTACTGTCCAAATTCTTGCAGATGCAGACACTGGCAATGACTCTTTCTTATCTTATTTATGATTTTCTATGTTGCCTCTTTGACAACCATATCAGCCTCGACAATTCTGTACATCATATAGTCAGCATAGTTGGAATTGGGGCAGGACTTGTTTATGAAATGGTAACTAAATTGATATGTGTGTTCGCACTGAATGCATATTTCTTATGAGTAGAGATTGATTAGTTACTATAGATGGCTTTTGTTGACAATGTACATAACTTTCGCCATAGGTAAGTATGCATAAGTTTTAATAAATGCTTTGAATATGATAACCATGAGTTAGTCCTATTAGTAGTTAGTTGGGAAGGGAGCTTCTAAGAAAGTCTTATAATTAACTGAATACAAAAAAAAAAAGCGATGATTAATGAACAAAAATTTAAGTATTTGAAGAAACAAACTTCATTTAGCACTTGAATTACTCATTTGAGTTTTTAGGTTCCAAAACCAGAACAACTAATTGCATTTTAATCTAAAAGTTTGACTAGGTATTCTTTAGTTTGAGTCAAATCAATTTAATTGTTTGGAATCTTGATGGTTATTTATATTCATTTATGAAATACAGAAGTTGGAAGACATGGTAGAGTTGTTAAACTTCTTTTTGCTGAAAGCATTTTCAAGGATGGTCAAGTTAGGAATTCAAATCAAAACAGGAAAAAGATCCCACTAAATGCAACTGACAATTTCCATTCAAGAATGGCCACTTACCTCACTGGTAAGTGACGGCAGTTCTCACCTGGCTACTCAAGGTTTGAACCCTGGGTACGCCGCCTCTTCCAATTTGTGTGGGTTTTTCCCCTGCTTGTGCGGGCTCTCTCTTGGGTCCCAGCCTCCCAACTCCCTTGGCTTGATTACCATGCAATTAGCAATTTCCATTCTCCCCCCAAATTCACAATAGAATATTTAACCCATCCATTAAGAAAATTCAAACTAATTATGATATGGTGAAAACTCATAATAGGATTTACCAATCCGATCCTCAAATTTGTAGTGAGTTTCTTGTGAACTAGTTGCTAAACAATAATTGCAATGATTCATGTTACTTTTACAAATAAAAATCAGCTTATATAGATTTAAGTATGATTTGCATATAACATGAATGATTGACCTTATAAAGTTTCTATGAACAGTGTGGATCGGAGATGGTCGTAGCATTATGGTTAACGGAGATCTCTAGCCCTTTCCTGCACATTAGAGAGCTTCTCAAAGAACTTGGTTATAAGGATACCGATCTTAATTTAATAGCTGATGTGAGTTTAAAGGACTCTCTTTCTCGATACTTATATTTTGACCTTAATCAAGACAAATAGTAACATGTAGAGTCCTCTTATTAACAAAAGCCTACTGTTTGTTCGCACAGATCACATTCGCTGTTGTCTTTTCAGTAGCAAGGATGGTTGTAGGACCCTATCTCATGTACGTAACTGTGATGTCAGATAACAATCCGCTACTTGTAAAGGTAAATTCTTCATGATAGTATTACCAAGAGAAACTTATTTAATGTGTCAAACTTACTATGTTTTGCCTTCTTGTGTTGTGAAAAATGGGTACATATGCATATCCTCCCTTGTAAGTGGAAATAATATTTTCCCGCAATTGATGTTTTATTTATTTCCCTCATGTGTTAGGAATGACATTGACAATGGAGACAATTAATCAATAATTTCTTTGTTGCCATTTTTTCTACTTCTATCCCTTGATCTAGGTTGGTGTATCTTAGTCATAAAATATTGCTTATCTTGTTTAGGTCAAAACATTACCAACCAAAAAATCTCGAGTATCTGAAGATAGCCCATGTTCATGTACACTATAATTTTCTCCTTGCCTTGGGTGGAGTAGATTTACAAATCATATTTTTTGAGTCATATGATCATTTGAGTCATATGATGCACACTTTTGAAATATCTTGATCAGAAGTAAAGACCACCTTTTTTTTTACTTTAAGGGTAATTGTATTAAAAAAAACAGAGAGAGAGAAGGAGAAAACAGGGGAAAGAATTTACATGGGTCAATGAGGACCCCTAAAAATAGGCTGAACTTCACAAACAGGCCCACGTCAATTTCTACACAAAAGGGCCAAAAGAGAAGAGAAAGAAGAAGTAACAGCAGAGCAACTTAAACTCTCAAAAAATGGCAAATTGCCATGAGCTAGGAGCTACAAAAGGATTTCCTAATTTTCTGTAGAGAGAAGGAGATATCTTCTTGCAGCTGCGAAATCATGAGATTGAAGGGGGTATTGTGATCTTAAAAAATGGACTTGTTTCTTGCCTTCCAGAGAGCATAGATGACATTCATGAAGACTGCAGTCATAAACTTGGAGCCTATAAAGTCATTTCCCAAGGAGAGAGCTAGCTAAATTTCAGCAGCAGTGAAGATCGTGGGAGGACTCAGCTCTGTAGCTCGAAATAGCCAAAGCTAGAGAGATCTAGCTTGGGCACAGGAGAAGAAAAGGTGTGGAACAGTATCTTCTTCTTGATGGCAAACACTATATCTAGATGCAAGAGAAAATCCCATGCATTTCAAAAGAGATTATGTTGGGGTTTTGTTGTGCAACAGGTGCCATCCGGAACACTTTGTTTTGGGAAGGGATATGCTATTCCTGATCAACTTGAGCCAGGGAAGGATTTCTGCTCTGCGGCTGACTAAATGACATGCTGCTTGCAAGGTTAGCTGGCCATCAGAAGAGTCTCTTCATCTGAGGCTATCTCTAACATCCGGCCTGGGAGTGAGATCTAAGAGCTGACTAGATAATTGATGGTGAACTGTAGGCAGAATATCATCTAGGAGAGACCAGGATCCCGAATGGAAAAGGGAAGAAAGACTTTGGTCCAGGGGGAATTGCACTAGAGGGAATCTTTCTAAGATAGGCTTACCTTCATTCCAAGAATCAAACCAAAGGTTTATGTCCTGACCGTTGCCAAAGATCCAAGTATTGCCTCTGTGGATAAAAGGAGCCAGGCGTCTCATTTTTTTCCATATACAAGAACCATAGATGGAATTCATTTGGTGCCAAATTGGTTTGTATTTGAAGTATCTGTCCTTAAACCAATTTGACCAAAGGGAAGAAATTGTGGAAGCTTGCCAACCTAGCTTGATGAAAGAGGCAGCATTAACATTTGCTATTTTCCTTATGCCAAGACCTCTTTCAGACTTTGGAAGAGTAATGGAAGCCCAGCTGACGTAGTTGAGCTTAGAGTGGGAGGCATTACTTGACCAAAGGAATTGTCTCATCAATCTCTCAAGCTCTTTGCAGATGGAAGCAGGTAGAGGCAAAGTGGCAGCTAAGTGAATTGGCATGCTGGAGATCACATGCATGATCAAGATGAGGCGGCCTGCAAAAGAGAGTATTTTTGCTTTCCATGCACTGAGCTTTGCATTGACTGAATCTAGCAAGGGGATGAAATGGTGCCTCTTGAGGATACCAAAGCAAGTAGGAATTCCCAGATATTTGAGATGGATCAAAGACTCTTTGATGCCAAGAATGGAGCTAATTCTGTTTTTCCTTCTAGTACCACACTTGCCTATATGGAGATGACTCTTTTGGAGGTTAAAGAACTAGCCTGCTGCTCCTTAGTAAGTCTCTAGAAAATCTTGCAGAACTAGGATGCTAGAGGTTGCTCCTTTCATGAAGATGAGAATGTCATCTGCCCATAGCAAGTGACAAGGAATGGAGGGGACTGAGGAAACCTGATGAAAGATACCTTGGTTTAGAAGGTTTTGCAAGTCGAGGCTTAGGATTTCTTCTGCTAAAATGAAAAGGTAAGGAGACAGGGGATCTCCTTGTCTTAGACCACAGGTAGAGCTGAAGAAGCCTTAAGGGGTGCGGTAAACAAGCACTGAGCATTTTGTAGTACAGACACACTCTTTGATTAGGTTTTTCCAAGTGTCAGAGAATTGGAAAAATTGGAGGGCTGAGAAAAGAAAGGACCAGTTTAGTTTATCAAAAGCTTTGGTAATGTCTAGCTTTAGGCAGAAAGAGCCTTTGGATTGCTTGGAGTTCAGCTTCTGGAATAACTCAAAAGCCAAGCCTACCTTTGATAAAGGCAGCCTGGTGATGGGAGATCAAGTTAGGGAGAATTTTGGCAAGTGTAGAGGCAAGGATTTTTTAAATAATTTTGGAAGTGAAATTCAGCGGGCTGGTGGATCTGAAATCAGCAAAAGTAGCAAGAGATTTGGATTTTGGGATGAGGGACAGGAAGAATGTGTTTGAGGCTTTATGAATTCTCTTGGTTTGGAAGAAGTGCTGCACCGCCTTAGAAACTGTTAAACCAATAATGATCCAGGCAAAGGTGAAAAAAACTCCATTGAAACCGTCCGGCCCTGGGCTACTTTGCTGCTTGTGGCCAAAAACCGCACCCTTAATTTCTTCTGCAAAGGGGATAGAAGGTAAAGATGGAGTTCTCATTGTCTGAGACTTTAGAACTATCAACCTGGAAAAGAGAGGGGTTGGGGTGACAATCCAAAGGTTGATTAAGAAGTAAAGACCACCTTGATTAAGAAGAAGCAAAAAGAGCATTGGAAACAGATACAGTACCTGTAAATACATGCGTTATGGAAAAAAATGGATTGCTTGGTTAAACAAATCATTAGAAGAAATTGAGTATAAGATAATATATAATAAATGAAGAAACAAAATTGTAGCCCCTTTCTATAAGGACAAAAGAGATATTCAAAATTGTACACACTGTAGGTTAAAAGACTTGTGAATCATAAGATAAACTTTAGGAAAGAACAACAGAACAATAAATATAACTAGAGTCAAATATTTCAAGATATTAACTTAGGTTTATGGTAAGTAGATTTACAATCAAAGTCATTTTTCCATTTAAGGTAGTGTTCTTCAAAATTATAAGTGTCACAACCCTGAACCAGGACCGAGCCAACCAAGGCGCTAATCTGAAGCCACGACGCGGCGAGTCAGAAAATTTCGCCCGCACACGCTTGTTTTTCCCATAGGTGTCCGCGTTGATGATTCCAAAGCGATCCATCACAACCCGACAATCAAATCACGACAGATATAAATGCGCGGAAGCATGTAGCAAACACATAATCAAAATCAAAGGCAAATATAGACATTCCAGCCTAGCATCAAAGTGAGAAATATATATATATATATAAGCAAACCCCAAGTTAGTTCAAGTTTTAACACAACACACAAAAATAAGTTAAAGTTATACAATTCCCAAAATCAAGCCAACAAAGGCTAGTGACACAAGTTCCGAAAAATAATCAACCCCAAAATGTGACGTGACTCATGGCCCAACCTGATGTCTAAATGACATCTTCAGGCTGCCACTCTTGTCTAACCGGCGGCTCTACTGCCTCCTCCGCTCGCTCCGCCTCAAGGGCAACAGGTTCGGTATCTGGCACCAAACGAAAGAGTATCAGACACGACGGTCTGGCAAGCAAATAAAACAGATAACATAATAAGAAGTGTTTGCAAAATCATTATAAGATCATAATGGTACATCCGAAAGTCTAAGCATAACTAATGATGAAATAAAGAAGACAAATACCGAATTCAATCATTTACAACGAGAACATTTGAAAGATTAATACGAACCGAACAAAACAATGGCAACCCACATTGAGTTATATTCTCCTATTACCGAAGTAACAAGAGCAATCAAAATAACCGTAACCATATAAAATGGCCGAGACAAATGAATGATACAATAATAGCCCAATATAGATGGGTAACAAACAAAGTTCGCCGCGGAACGGATAGCAAACAAACAAAGTATCCAAGCTGTAGTTAACGAAATATTTGAGGATCTCAAGCTGGGTGATCAGACCGACTAGGTGACCCAAGCTTAGTGGTGTCGACCAAAATCTGGATTGATACAAATAAAATCATTGAAATACATTTCAAATCAATAGAATGACTACTCTTAACAAAGCACAAACGGACAAATACGAAACGAATCAAACGAGTAGCCTTACCGATATTTTTCAAACGTGGCAAACCACTCAAATCTTTTTCAAATCAATTTATAAGAGAGACGTATAAACCTTCTAACTTGGAATGAGGTAATGCGTAGTGGTTGATTGGCTTACTTAGGGTCGTCTCATTATACATTTAGTTCCTCAATGTCGGTCTGTGAACGAAGGATTTGGTGCCTCTGAAGATCTCCAACATTTGAGGACATAAAGTGTACATCGAGGCTTGTAGTAATTCCCTAGTAATTTTATTCATCGAACATTCCTTTTTATGCCCCTTGATTTCCACGTTACAAAGTGTTTGGGGTTCAAATTTCCATTCTCCAACCTCAATGAGTCCTTAGAGGAGTCTGCACCTCAAAAGAGTGGAACCAATGTGTAGAACACAGCCTCAGGAAGGACCTCGGGTCAGCTCGAGCGAGGGAACATCCGCTCGAGCGGAGCTTCCCAGAAGCATGCTTGCTCAAACGTGGGTTGTTTGAAGTTTAAGTGGGTTGTAGGCCCCACTTGCCCTAAAGCTACAAGTGGCTGAAACTATCATTTGTGAGTTCCGAACGAGATCGACGAAGAAGAGAAAACGATCGTTGAGATATCTAGTTTCCAAAAAGTATATTTTCCTTATGATTTGCAAATATCGAAATTCATGCACAGATTTGGTGTGAAAAGTCAGTTTTGCCCTTTTTCTCGAAAAATGGAATTTATGGGGTTCGAACGCATACGGAGCAAACTTAAAAGTTGTAGAGTCGGATACGACAAATCAAAACAAGTCAAAATCGGAATTTTTTGAAAGGAAAGATTAATTCCCACACGGACACGCGTCACACGGCCACCCCAGGCCGTGTCAAACTAAGCTCAACGGCTCTCAAAATTCTCTAAAGTTATTCAAAATTATAATCTAACTAAAACCCAAGCTAATCGTCCTCTAATCCCACTTAGAGACTAATCATCGGCTAAAACTATAAAAAACATACTGGGTCGGGGTTTGACATCCTCCACCCTTTAGAGCATTTGGTCCTCCAAATTACAACTAACCTCTGGTAACAAGTGATGGTACTTCTTCTGAACCTGATCACGCAGTTCCCAAGTAAGTTATTCCGGTCCGTGGTTCTCCCAAAGTACCTTTACCCAATGGATTATTCGAGTCCTCAACTCTTGCTCTTTTGTGTCAATTACCCTGACCGGTTTCTCAACATAGGTGGCATCTTCCCAAATCTCCAATGGCTCATGTCGTAACACGTTTGATGAATCTGTAAATACTTCTTCAACATCGAGACATGAATTACATTATGCACACCTGCGAGCTCTAGTGGCAAAGCTAGTCTATAGGCCACGTCACTAACGTGACTCAAAATCTCATACGGTTCAATGAATCTCCTCGACAACTTGCCCTTCTGCCCAAACCTCAAAATTCCTTTAGCTGGTGATACTTTCAAAAACACTTTATCTCCTTCTTGGAACTATAGGTCTCTTCTTTGAACATCTGCATAGCTTTTGTCGCGACCTCGGACCAATGGCCCCGGCCCGGGCCCGCGACTGTCAGCGTCCAACCAACTACGATTAACCCATAGGTTTCCTCGGTGAGGATTCCCAAAACAAACATGGAATTTATCTCACAACAACGATGGTTTGCGGAAGCGTGCGAGTAATCTCAATCACAACTTGATAACACAATTCTTAAAATTCCAAAATGCATAAGTTAAATCATCATCGAGACAAATATTCAGAGGTGGAAACATAACATGGCATTACCAAGATTAGTTCAAGTTTCAAAATAGCAAAAGTAGGTTAAATTAAGTTACATATCCCCAAAGTATGAAAAAGGGCCAACAAAGGCCATACATCCTAAAATACAAAACAAAATATTCCCATCCACATGTGTCGTACTCAAGACCCCACCCGACGTCTAGAGGACATCGTCGGGTTGCCACTCTCTGGCTAGGGGTGGCTCAAAAGACTCCTCCGGGCGCTCCTCCTCAGAGGCAACGACGCCTTCAACTAAACACCAAAACAAAGAGGGTCAGACACGAGGGTTAGACACGACGGTCTGGCAGGTGATCAATTTACACATAATATAAATCAATTGAAATATCAAAATAATCCATGCTTAGAACATGACATGAGTTCTGAACCAAACATGTACAGTGTGCAAAACAAAGCTGGCATGATTTCAAGAAAACATCATGATTCATGAATCGACATTGAGCTCATCCTTTCTCCGTCATACATGATGACAAGAGCAGGCAAAAACGAAACAAAACGAAACGACATGAAACGAACAAAACAAGAATGTGTATAATTACAAGACTAAAATGCAGATTGTCCTTATGCTTAAGGATCCCCTAACTAGTGGATCAGACTGAGAGGGCAGTCCTAGCTCAGCGGTATTCAATGATATTCATGTATGCACAAAACATGTCGACACTTATACAAAACTTATCGAAAATGGGGGAAAGCACTTATCAAAACAGTGCAAAGCGAAACTAAACAAGAGTGACATGAGCCATAGCGAAATAAAACTGTAAGTGTTCCCCAACAAAGTTCTTGAACGATTCAAAACAAAACTTATACTTGTAAAACAAAGTAAGTACTAAACGACATTCATCATATCAAAATCACGATCCCAAGCGAAGTTGCCAAGCATACGTTAAGACCTTTCATTTGATCTTCATGTGGTTGAGACCCAAATGTCTTAATGAAAAAGAGATTAGTGTTCCGGAAGTTAAAAGAAATTTTGAGGCCTCAAGCGCACAAACTTAAGTTTGAAAGTTCCTAATCATATTCAGGTTTTCAATCCCAAGAACTCCCATGAAACAAATAAATTTTGAAAACTCGGTCAGCTCTCGGTCACCTGTCGGCTAGCCGATAGTCAGGTTTCCTGACAGAAAAATCACCATTCTGGAAATGGGACCAAACTTCCCTCGGTTGGCTGTTGGTCGACCGAGGTTGTGCATGTCGGTTGGCCGTCAGCTGACCGATGATTCCCTGTCACAAAACACGCTTCTGGAAGTGAAACCGAGCTGAACTCGGTTGGCTGTCGACTGACCGAAGTGGACATGTCGGCTAGCCGACAGCTAACCGACTGTACACGACAGCCTAGTTCAAGTCAGAATTCCAGTTCTTCTTTCTCCAAATTTCTTCCTATTCCACTTCCTTTCCTTTTTGGTCAAATCCCTGCACATCCCCTGAGCCTCCATGCTCTCCTAGGGGTCATTCCCATTCAAATTTAACAACCAACACATCCATTCATTTCACAACGTACTCCTCCATCCTTTCATCCATTTACAAAACATTTATACATGGTGAATATCAGTTAAATTGAGTAGAAACTTTCAAAAATAAAACCACTAACACATGCATTCCAAACTAAATAAGAATTCTAATGATAACACATATTTGAACAACACAATGCTCAACTAATCATGAGAAAAAGAAACAACCCATTGAAGCTAAACCATTCAAAGATTGCATGCATAAAAAAGAACTAAAATGATCACTTGCCTTCACCAATGTGCTATCCAAAGATCTCTCAAACTCCTGCCCAAAAGAGAGCCACGAAATCTACACAAAAGCCTCAAGAAAACATTCCAAAAATCACCATTTTGGTCAACCAAAACCCCCATTTCGAAAATGGGTTTGCATGTTTGAGAAAGGGGGTCCTAATGAGCTCAAAAGACTCTAAAGAAAGGGAGAAGAAGATCCCTTACCTGAAGCTTGCTGAACAGGGAGCAAGGACGAAAATGGTGGTTCCTCGCAACGAGAATCTCTAAGAAAACGGTACCAATAGAGAGCTTAGGTTGAAAGGAAGAAGAGATTATGCTCAGATCTTGATTTGGAGGTCTAGAAGTGGGGCATGCAAGGAGAAGAAGTGAAAAAGAAGAGGAGTTTCTCTTAGCTGGGTTGAAGAAAAGTTGTAGGAAATGAGTCCGGAATCGTGAGTGAGAAATGAGGGAGAAGATACTAAATCAAATGGGTTCTTGTGGGCCCCATGAGCTCAAAACTTGTGACGGTTAAAACATCAATTTGCGGGCCCCGGATGAAAACGATGAAGAAGACAAAATTAATCGCCGAAAAATCTAGTTTCCAAAAAGTATAAATTTGGCATAGTTTTGAGATTTTGAAATTTGGGTCCAGATTTGGTGTGAAATGACTGTTTTACCCCTTTTGGGCCAAAACTTGGGTTTCTGTGCCTCAAACACAGACAGGCTGAGCACAAAAGTTGAAAGATAAAATAAAACCATTCAAAAGAGGTCAGAATCACGATAAAAATCAAGAAAACTAAAATTTCCTCCCAAGCTTACACGTGCACTCAAGGCACCCCTGAGTGTGACTAAATAGCATAAATGCTCTCAAAATTCTCCAAAGCTAATTCCAGACTAAATCGAACCAATTCTAACCCGCGAACACTAAACCCACATTAAAACTAAACACACACTTAATAGGTACTAATCGCGCTAATCTTGGGTCGAGGTTTGACAGCTTTTCTGTCGGCTTCTATAAGCTTTCAAACATTCATGAATGAGCTTGACCTTTTCACTTGTCTCGCCAATCAATGTGGGTCCATGAAAGCTGTGTTCTCTGACCTCTTTCCAACACACTGGTGTCCTGCATCTCCTGCCATACAATGCTTCAAAAATAGCCATCCCAATGCTTGAGTGGTAGCTATTATTATATGCAAATTCGCAAAGAGGTAAATTTTCATCCCATTGAGTCTTTAAATCCAACACACAAGCCCGTAGCATGTCTTTCAAGGTCTGGATGGTTCATTCTGACTGGCCATCTATTTGCGGGTGATACACTGTGCTGAACTAAAGTTTCGTACTCATGGCTTCTTGCAAAGTTTTCCAAATTCTCGAGACGAATCTACTATCTTTGTCTGAAGTGATGGAAACAGGCTGGCCATGACGACTGACAATCTCATTAACGAATGCTTCTGTAAGTGGTAGCATGTGCATCTTCTTTCCCGTCTTCATTAGAATGAAATGTGCAGCGTTAAACAGTCAACTATAACCCAAACGGCATTGTTTCCTCTGCCGATATTCGGTAAGCCTGAGACAAAATCCATGGTGAGATGTTCTCATTTCCACTGCGGAATTTCCAATGGTTGCAAAAGACCAGGCAGCTTCTAATGTCCTGCCTTTATTAACTGATAAGTCATGCATCGAAACACGAAAGCTACTATTTCCCTTTTCATATTGTTCCACCAAAATCTGCCTTTCAAATTGTGATACATCTTCATACTCCCCGGGTGCATAGAATACTTTGTACTATGAGCTTCAACCATAATTTCATTCCTCAAATCATTAATATTTGGAACACATAGTCGGTCACAGAAGTATAATACTCCATCCACAACTCGAAAATCCGGACGTTTTGTAATGTGCTCTACAATTTTCACCAAATCTTGATCTTGCAATTGAGTTTCCTTGATTTTTTGAATGAAAGTAGATTCAGACACCAACATATTTGCTAACTTAACACCCTTCTCAGCGACTGAAATTCCACTCCCAAGTCTTCAAACTGTTGAAATATGTTAGTGTCACATCTCTATGAGCACTATGTTTGATTTGTCAATTCCGTGTCATTGTATCCAGAAGACCTTACATCTCGAAGTGTGTCAAGGAAGAACTATTTCAAGAGAGTGTTCAAGCTTTTGGAATTCCCGGATTTGTCAAAGAAGACTCCTCTTGTGTGCCAACCACCTCAGGTATTTTGGACCCAAAACCATTACCTCTCTTGACCCTAGGACTCATGCTCACCTTGGCTTAAATTCAGTTTTCAATATAAGGTTCTCTACATTCTGTTCTGTCCAGATTTCAGGGGTTCGGTGACCTTTCGGCCACCTGGCGGCTAGCCTCTTTGCAAAAAGCGGCTAACCGCCAGGCAACCGAAATCCCATAGCTACATTTCCATAATACAAACTTCTCAACTGTTATGGAAGTTCGGTCACCCCGCGGTTACCATTCGGCTAACCGCCAGGCAACCGAATCTTACAGTTAGCTTTACAGAATGCAACATGTTTTTTTGAAAGCAGATTCGTTCACCCTGCGGTCACCTCACGGCTAGCCGTCAAGGCCACCGACGGCTAACCGCGAGCTGACCGAATTAGAAAAACTAGCCATTACCACAAAAAAATTGAAATGAGGCTAGCCGAACTACCAAGGGGCTAGCCACCATAACTAGCCATTGGGAACTTCTCTATATATATCTGGAGCTCGTTTTACACTGTAGAGATCACAGTTTAAAGAGCTTATTTCCTTTCTTTTTCCCCATCTACCCTAAGCCTTCAAACTCTCTTCCAAACACACTTTAACCTTATCTAGAAAATGGATGAGTTGTTTTAGGCTCAAAGAAAAGTGTGAATGGAAGAAAGGATTCTAGTTTGATTTTTAAATGGAATACATTTAGGCAAACCTAGAACCCAAACCTTTTAAATCTTGGTTGTGCATTACAATGGAGCATCTTCACCAACATCAAGCGTGTATCAAGAGGATAAAGCTTCAACTTCGGTTAGAGCTTCAATAAACACTTCTGACTTCATCAAAGGCAAGTGTTTGGTGTCTCATCATCTCTTAAAATTTGTGTATCCAGTGATAGTGGTTTGAATATGTGGGATTCAACCACTCTAAAATGTATGTGGGGGATTAGATCTGTGTGATCGAACCTCGTTCCCAAAATTGTGATGTGTAAGTGATTGAAATCATTACTTGTGTAATTTTGATTCATCATAGTGGAACCAAGGGACTGTGTGACCCTTGTGAGTGGATGTAGGACATATGGTCCGAACCACTATAAATCTCTGTGCATTTCTTTATGTTGCTTGTCTCAATGTTTTGATCTAGTTTCGCATGCTTTCTTTAACATTGAGCATTGCTAAATAAACACACTTTGTCTACACATCACTTGCTTACTTTGAAATCTTGATTAATATTTTAAAAAGTGGTTATAAAGTTTGATAGTCCTATTCACCCCTCCCCTCTAGGACTTGTACATTGGCCCTAGGTGTTCTTTCAATATGTTAGTCCCTTGCAATCTTGCCACACTCACTGATTTTCTGCTCAAAGCATCTGCAACAACATTCACTTTTCCCGGATGGTACTTGATTAGGAAATCATTATCTTTGATATATTACATCCACCTCCTCTGTCTCATGTTCAACTCCTTTTGAGAAAATAGAAACTGGAGACTGCGGTGGTCTGAATAGACTTCAAAATTTTCTCCATAGAGGTAATGCCTCCACATCTTCAATGCAAAGACCACTACTGCCAATTCCAAGTCATGCGTTGTATAATTTTTCTTGTGCTCCTTCAATTGCCTTGAGCCATATGCTATGACTTTGCCATCCTACATTAACACACACCCAAGTCCCACATTCGAAGCATCAGTATAAATCAGAAAACCACCACTGCCTGAAGGTAAAGTGAGAATTGGTTCTGTAGTTAACCTCTTTTTCAACTCCTCAAAGCTGGATTCACACTGTTCTGACCACACATATGGCACATTTTCCCGGGTTAGTTTGGTCAAAAGTATTGCAATAGATGAAAATCCCTGCACAAACCTTTTGTAGTAGCCTGCTAAACCCATAAAACTTCTAATTTCTGTCACACTTTTTGGCCTTTCCCAATTGATAACTGCCTCAATCTTTGCCGAATCGACTGCTAAGCCTTCTTTGGAGATGATATTACCGAGGAAAGAAACCTGTGTTAGCCAAAATTTACACTTTCCAAGCTTTGCATACAATTGGTTGCCTCTCAAAAGCTATAGTGAAATCCTCAGATGTTGCTCATGATCTTCTCTAGATTTGGATATGCCAATATGTCATCAATAAAGACAACCGTGAACTGATCTAAGTAAGGTGTAAAGATCTTGTTCATGAGGGCTATGAATACTGCTGGCGCTTTCGTTAGTCCAAAGGGCATCACCAAAAATTCGTAATGTCCATATCTAGTCCGGAAGGCTGTCTTCGGTTCATTTGATTCCCTGACTCTCAACTGGTGGTATCTGGATCTCAAGTCAATCTTCGAAAAGTACTATGCTCCCTAGAATTGATTAAATAGTTCATCTATCATTGACAATGGTTATTTGTTTTTTCATAGTCACTTGGTTCAATCTTTTGTAATCTATACACATTCTCAAGCTTTCATCATTTTTCTTAACAAACAACACTGAGGCTCCCTTGGGTGAGTTACTTGGTCTAACAAAACCTTCTTCAACAATTCTTACAACTGTAACTTTAGTTCACCTAACTCTGCGGAGCCATTCTATATGGTGCAATGGAGATCAGAGCCGTCCCTGGCATGAGCTCTATTGTGAATTCAATTTCCCTAATCGGTGGCAAACCTAAAATTTCTTCCCTTAAAAACATCTGAAAATTCAAGCATAACGAGGATTTCCTCCACCCCTTGGGATTGTTTATCCTCCGTAATAAACGCTATATATCCCTCACATCCGCTTCTCAATAATTTAGCTGCTGACAATGCTGAAATGAGGCTAGCTTGTGAAATCCTTTTCTCTCCATGGAACTTCACTCCTATAGGTGTTCCGTCCAATTTGAAAGAAATTGTCTTGTTAAAACAGTCCATAGTGGCATGGTGACCTACTAACCAATCCATCCCTAATATGACATCAAAGTCATGCATGTCCAAGAGAATAAGGTCTGCTGGGAACGTAACCCCTCCTATCTTAACTGTGCAACTAGGATGATAAGTACTACAAACAACTTGTTTCCCTACTGGTATTGTGACAATCAAAATAAATTCAAGTTCACTAACAGGCACATCAATCAGTATAGCAAATATGGGAGACAAGAATGAGTGTGTGGATCCAGGATCAAAAAGTATTTTAGCTTCTACTCCATAAACAAATAGTGTACCTTCTACAATGTTGGCTACTGCATCCGCGTCCACTTGGTTCAGATAATATGCACGGCCTTGCTGATGAAGTCTATTCCAATTCTGGTTCGGTCTCCCTTGCTATGGATTCCTATTCTGCTGAGGTGGATGGGCATTCTGATTCTGAGGTGGATGGGCATTTTGATTCTGAGGTAGTTGGCATGGCTGTTGTTGCTGATTCTGCTGCTGTGGTTGCCTTGGTTGGTTCTGGACTACTTATTGATTTTACTGAGGTGCTTGTCTGGGTGGCTGTTGAGGAGGCCTATTGCCTTGGTTCCTGTTGTTTGGGCAATCCCTCACCTTGTTGTCAGTAAGGTCACATTTAAAGCATTCAACCGTGATCTTATAGCATTGATGGGAAGGACAATTTTTGCCACAGTGGTTACATGCACCTTGCCTGGGAGGATTTTGATCTTGTCTTGGCCTTTTGTTCTGATGGGATCGCTGACCTTGCTACTGCTAACGTTTCCTCTGAGCGTCTTGAATGATCTTATTATTGATGTCCTCAAACTTCTAATCTTTCTTGATCGCTTCTTGGAAGGTAGCAATTAGCACTACACCGATAGCGTCTCTCTCAATAATGGGATTGAGTCCCTTCGGGAACTTGGTAATTTTCTTCTTCTCAGTGCCGATCAGTTCCGGGACATACCGGGAGAGTCTCTCAAATTTTGTGACATATTCGAGGACTGTCATGTCACGACCCCGGACCAGGACCCCATCCTATTCCGGCGTCACGGCGCGGCGGGCCAGAAAAATTCTCGCCCCGCACACGCTGATTTGTTTCCCACAAATTTCCGCGGTGAGGATTCCACACGAATCACACTCAATTAACACATTTGCGGAAGCGTATAGCAAACACTTTATCATATTACTTTCAATAAGGGAAAGTATAAATACATCATGGACTCATGTCAAAGGGAGAAAACATTACTAGCATACCCATAGTTAAGTTAAAGTTTACATCACAACTAAAGCAAAGTTAAGTTTTATAAGTTCCCAAAAGACTTATGCCAACATTGGCCAATAACAAAGATCCCAAGAGACAAGTTACTGGATTCCCCAAAATGTTTCGCCTCATGCCCCAACGCGATGTCTACATGACATCGTTGGGCTGCCACTCCTGCCCACTAGGCTGCACGCCTATAGTCTCCTGGCACTCCTCCTCAAGGGTAACGTTACCTGTATCTGAACACCAAACGAAGGGTCAGACACGACGGTCTGGCAAGTAATTGAATCAAATACAACCATGCTATAAAATATAGATTTACAATTGATAAAACAAGTATTGTGAAAAGAACCCAATGAATGAAATAGTTGACAACGAAATTCGTTATGAAACCAGATGACAAGTCATAACACATGTGACATAAAGCTTGGCGACCACACAAAGTTACATTCTCCGTCACACAAGGTAATAAGAGCACTCACGATAGAAATCTTCATCACACAAGGTGAAAGGGAGCACGAAACATGACCTAGTAGAACTGGGCATCACTCACGAATCCCGCCACGGAACAGGCTAAATAACAAGCACGATAATCCAAACTGCAGTTGGCACGAAATATTTAAGGACCCAAGACGATTGATCAAACCGACAAGGTCGTCTAAGCTGAGTGGTGCCGACAATAAAACAAATACACATTACTTTCAAAATCACTCTTACTATATAAAAATTCGGGAACTACTCACACTATTTCAAGAACACACATTGTTTCACACAAAGTCACGAATTGTAGTCCCGACACGATGTGTATAAAACACGATTCACGTACACAAAATTCACAACGAGATTTAGAAGTCGTAAATCCATTTCACATCACTCAATCAATTGCTTGGAACCATAACTGTTGAGTTCGTATACACTTTGAGATCCCACGTCATTCATTCGGTTTAGAAAGTGCCCAATATTTAACGACATTCAAGATACCAACGTGTATGCATCAACTAAGAAGAGTCCAAAATGAATTAGAATTGAAAACCTCATCATTCTCTTTACTTCATAAAACTGGGTATAGTCGGTCACATGTCGGTTGGCCGTTGGTTAGCCGACACTGAACATGTCGGTTAGCCGAGTGCTGACCGAGAGTTAACCTTCCCATCAGATCAGGAAAACAGCATTCTGGATCCGGAACTGAGGATGTTCGGTCACTTGTCGGTCGACCGAGACCCCCAAACTTTGTCAAATGCAGCATTCTGGAAATGGAACCGAGATTGCTCGGTCACTTGTCGGTGGGCCTGTCGGCTAGCCGACCCCTGACCGACGGCTGACCGACCCACTGCGGAACAACATTTCTGAAGCTGTTTCCCTTCCTTTCTTTTCTCCATCATTTCTTCTTATAACCCCTCATTTCCTGCAATGAAAAGAGCCTACATGCTCCTCCATTCCATGCAAAAACCATTCATTTCATTCACTTAAAAATCCATAAATCAAACTCACACAATTCCTAACAAATGAAATGTGGAAATCTCCATTTCAATGAAACAACTCTAAAACAGAAATCCATGCAATAAATCTCAGCATATGAACAGTAGAAACATATATTTGAAATCTTGAACATTGAAACAAAGATGGAAATTAAACCAATGGAGATTTAAAGTAAGAAACCATGCTCATAATCCATAAAACATGGCATACACAATCACATTTCATCCAATCACTTGCCTTAGGTAGAAAAGCACTCAAAAGAAGATCTCCTAACACCTCTCTCTCAGCTGCACTCCAATCTACAAGAACCCCCATGAAAAAAAACCACTCAAAACTCTATGAAACTCGAAATCAAAGAAGTCCTCAATAAAACCTTTTGCATGCATGTAAGGAATCTTCCTAAGGGTTCAAGAAAACCATGGTAGAAAGAGGGAAACCATTGCATACCTCTAGAAGCTATAAAAATGAAGAAAAGCTTGGAGAAAAGATGGTTCCAGCTGGGATTCCTTCAAAAATGATATCAAGAGATAGCCAAGAGGAAGAATAAGGGATTTGTGTAGTCAAGCTCTACTTTCCACCAAGAAAGGGAGACATGCAAAAAGAGAGAGAGAGAGAGAGAGTGGCTGGAAGAGAGAAGAGAATAACTGGTTCTTCTTGAACTTCAGCTGGTTTGAACGAATGGAGAAGGAGAAAAGCACTGCACACATGGGTTTTTCTTAAGTTGGGTGGGGTGTAGGCCCCACCAGGCCATGGCATTCCAAAGGTTTAAAACGCCCTCTTGTGTGTCCCGGTTGAGATCGACGAAAAGGGGAAAAATGCTCGTCAAAATGTCTAGTTTCCAAAAAGTATAATTTTGGCACATTTTTGGGATTTTGAAATTCATGCACAGATTTTTGAGGTGAAAAGACCGTTTCGCCCTTTTTGCTGAAAAACATGATTTTGGGGTTCAAATACACACGGGGAAACTTTCCAAAGTTGTTAAAAAAATAAAATACAAACCAAGAGATCCAAAATCGCTATTTTTCAAAATCAACAATCCGAATTCCCACACGAGCATGCGATGCATAGGCCACCCCAGGTCTGGCCAAGCCTAACTCAACGTCCTCGAAATTCTCCAAAGCTATTCAAAATGCTAATCGAGTCAGAAATCTAAGTTAATCGTCTCTAATCCGACTTACTAACTAAACAAAACTAAAACCATGATAAACCATAATAAACCTAGGTTGGGGTCTGACATGTCATGTCCCCTTGTTTGAGTAGTTGAAACCCTACGGTTTTTTGCCTCTTAATGTGAGATGGCACGTATTTCTCGTTGAACCGATCCTTGAATGTAGTCCAAGCTTGGTCTTTGCCATATTTTGGTACCCATCCTTCAGTGTTTTCCACCAAATGTTTGCTAGTCTCGTAAACATAGAGGCTACCAAATGAACCTGCTGTCTGCCCGTACATCTGAAGAGATCAAAAATGTTTTTGGCGTGAGTTAGCCAATCATCTGCCGATAAAGGGTTTTCTTGGCCTGTAAATTCCTTTGGGCCTCTCTTCCAGAACCTCTCGAATAATACATTAGGGGTCATTATCCCTATTTTGGATGACAATCTGTGGTCCCATATGCGGAGCCGGCACAGGTTCTGGTCTCCTTCCCAGTACTTCTAATAGTTAGCTCTATACTTGTGTCAATTCTTCATCTTTCTTAGCCATCTGCTCTTGCAATCTGGCCTAATTTTTATTAGCCTGCCGTTGTTGCTCTACCATCATCTCATTAGCCTTCTGTTGTTGCTCTACCATCATCTGCATAATGTGCTGAAACTGATTATCCCCATATGGGCTTGCATTTTGACTATTAATGCCAGAATGATTTGTGTTGGCTGGGTCTCTACGTGGAGGCATAATGCTGCAAAACCACTTGTTAGTACAATAAAATAGATTAAAGAAAGTGTACCCACAATCTCACTTGATACTAACTAACAAAATCTCTAACGAATTATCTCCACGTCCCTACGTTCTAGTTTCTTTTAATTGTCCAAAACATTTCTCGCTCTGATATCAATTCGGTCATGTCCCCAGACCGAGACGGAGCCAACCAAGTCCCTAATCCGGGGCCGCGGCGTGGCGAGCCAGAAAATTTCATCCGCTCACGCTGGTTTCCCACAGGTTTCCGCAAAGAGGATTCATAAGATCAATAACCAAAAAATCACATATAACGACTAGATGTGCGGAAGCATGTAGCAAACATAGATCGAAATCCAAAGCTACTAATCATATACAAAACTCATGTCAAAGTGAGAAATATTAATAAGCAAATCCCAAAGTTAGGTTTGAGTTTAACACAACACACAAAAGCAAGTTAAAGTTAAACAATTCCCAATATCAAGCCAACAAAGGCTAGTGACACAAGTTCCCCAAAATAATCATCAACCTCCAAAATGTGACGTGATTCATGGCCCAACCCGATGTCTAAATGACATCTTCAGGCTGCCACTCTCGTCTAACCGGCGGCTCTACCGCCTCCTCCGCTCAGTCCGCCTCAAGGGCAATGGGTTCGATATCTGGCACCAAACGAAAGAGTATCAGACACAATGGTCTGGCAAGCAAATAAAACAGATAACAGAATGAGAAGTGTTTGCAAAATCATTATAAGATCATAATGGTACATCCGAAAGTCTAAGCATAACTAATGATGAAATAAAGAAGACAAATACCGAATTCAATCATTAACAACGAGAACATTTGAAAGATTAATACGAACCGAACAAAACAATGGCAACCCACATTGAGTTATATTCTCCTATTACAGAAGTAACAAGAGCAATCAAAATAACCGTAACCATATAAAATGGCCGAGACAAATGAATGATACAATAATAGCCCAATATAGATGGGTAACAAACAAAGTTCGCCGCGGAACGGATAGCAAACAAACAAAGTATCCAAGCTGTAGTTAACGAAATATTTGAGGATCTCAAGCTGGGTGATCAGCCCGACTAGGTGACCCAAGCTTAGTGGTGTCGACCAAAATCTGAATTGATACAAATAAAATCATCGAAATACATTTCAAATCAATAGAATGACTACTCTTAACAAAGCACAAACGGACAAATACGAAACGAATCAAACGAGTAGCCTTACCGATATTTTTCAAACGTGGCAAACCACTCAAATCTTTTTCAAATCAATTTATAAGAGAGACGTATAAACCTTCTAACTTGGAATGAGGTAATGCGTAGTGGTTGATTGGCTTACTTAGGGTCGTCTCATTATACATTTAGTTCCTCAATGTCGGTCTGTGAACGAAGGATTTGGTGCCTCTGAAGATCTCCAACATTTGAGGACATAAAGTGTACAACGAGGCTTGTAGTAATTCCCTAGTAATTTTATTCATCGAACATTCCTTTTTATGCCCCTTGATTTCCACGTTACAAAGTGTTTGGGGTTCAAATTTCCATTCTCCAACCTCAATGAGTCCTTAGAGGAGTCTGCACCTCAAAAGAGTGGAACCAATGTGTAGAACACAGCCTCAGGAAGGACCTCGGGTCAGCTCGAGCGAGGGAACATCCGCTCGAGCGGAGCTTCCCAGAAGCATGCTTGCTCAAACGTGGGTTGTTTGAAGTTTAAGTGGGTTGTAGGCCCCACTTGCCCTAAAGCTACAAGTGGCTGAAACTATCATTTGTGAGTTCCGAACGAGATCGACGAAGAAGAGAAAACGATCGTTGAGATATCTAGTTTCCAAAAAGTATATTTTCCTTATGATTTGCAAATATCGAAATTCATGCACAGATTTGGTGTGAAAAGTCAGTTTTGCCCTTTTTCTCGAAAAATGGAATTTATGGGGTTCGAACGCATACGGAGCAAACTTAAAAGTTGTAGAGTCGGATACGACAAATCAAAACAAGTCAAAATCGGAATTTTTTGAAAGGAAAGATTAATTCCCACACGGACACGCGTCACACGGCCACCCCAGGCCGTGTCAAACTAAGCTCAACGGCTCTCAAAATTCTCTAAAGTCCTTAGAGGAGTCTGCACCTCAAAACAGTGGAACCAATGTGTAGAACACAGCCTCAGGAAGGACCTCGGGTCAGCTCAAGCAAGGGAACATCCGCTCGAGCGGAGCTTCCCAGAAGCATGCTCGCTTGAGCGGGCAGAGCTTCTGCCTACTCCTTCGCCAGACAGAGCCTGGCTAGCTCGAGCGGCCAGTGGCCTGCTCGAGCAGACTAGGTTGCTGTCTGCTGCTCGTTTCCTGCAGATCTTTTTGCTTCTGTTTACAAACATTCCTTCCTGTCTCCTCCATTCACCTCCCCCTTCCTTCCTACACCATTCTGAACTTCTCTAAGCATCATAGAACCTCCATTCAACCACAACCATCACAAGTTTATTCCATTCAGCATCCAAATTCTGAAAAACATACTTGATCATAGA
Source organism: Persea americana (assembly GCA_029852735.1). NCBI lineage: Eukaryota > Viridiplantae > Streptophyta > Magnoliopsida > Laurales > Lauraceae > Persea > Persea americana. The sequence continues at coordinate 41,777,719 of CM056815.1, forward strand.
AGTATAAAATTTTGAGGTGCATTTCCAATAACTTAAGATAGCCACTAGACAAGGGAAAATCCATGTGGCTGTGAAGAAAACCATTCACAGAAAACATACTCAGAAACCATGCAATTAACCATTCTTTGAAAACAAACATGTAAATACATAGAAACAATTGAGTGCATGAGCATTTCAAATTCAAAATTTTGAGGAAAATAAACATTCAGATTGCATGCATTCATTATCATAATATTCACTTGCCTTGGCTAAGTAGAGAACCACAAAATCACTCTAATAACACCTCTCCAAAGCTGGAACCTCCAGTCTACAAAATCCCCATGAAAACACTTCTCAAAATCCAACTTTTTTGAAAGAGGAAAGGAGTTCTCCATGAACCCCCCTTGCATGTAAGATGAAAAACTTCCTAAGCGTCCAAAGAACCCATGTCTAAGTGGGGAAACCAAAGCCTTACTTATAAGTACGAAAACCAGTGAGAAGAACTTGAAGAAGAAGGTTGTCCAGCGGAAATCCCTTTAAAAACAGAATCCTTGGAAAGCTTATAGATGGAGAAAGAAAATGGTGAAATCAGATTTTCATTTAGCACTCTAAAAGAAGGACATGCAGTGAGGGAAAGTGGCTGGGAGGAGAAGAAGAAGAAAATCTATCCTTAGTTCTGAAACTGAAATAGGAAAATGCAGGGAGAGAAACCAACATTGGTTGTTTAAAGTTTAAGTGGGTTATGGGCCCCACTTGCCCCAAAGCTACAAGTGGCTGAAACCATCATTTGTGGGTTTCGAACGAGATCGACAAAGAAGAGAAAATCGATTGTTGAAATATCTAGTTTCCAAAAAATATATTTTCCTTATGATTTGCAAATATCAAAATTCATGCACAGATTTGGTGTGAAAAGTCAGTTTTGCCCTTTTTCTCAAAAAAGGGAATTTCCGGGGTTCGAACACTATGGAGCAAACATAAAAGTTGTAGAGTCGTATAGAAAAGTCAAAACAAGTTGAAATCGGAATTTTTTGAAATAAAAGATTAATTCCCACATGGACACGCGTCACTCGGCCACCCCGGGCCGTGTCAAACTAAGCTCAACGGCTCTCAAGATTCCCCAAAGCTATTCAAATTTCTAATCTAGCTAAAACCCAAGCTAATCATTCTCTAATCCCACTTAGAGATTAATCATCGGCTAAAACCATAAAAATCATACTAAACCTGGGTCGGGGTCTAACAATAAGGGTGAGATCTTTTTCTATTTCTAAATAATGTTGATGTCAACGAATCAAATGAAGCAGAAGTGCTTACTATTTTGGAAGCTTTGAGTATTCTTTCGTCTGATTTCAAGAGAGCTTAATAGTGAAAAGTGATTCTTCTAATGCTATTTGTTGGATGTCATTGATGAAAAGGTGTACTTTGAGATCCGCTTCTATTCAAGTTTCTTATTTTGATGTTTGTCAATCGACAAATGGCATGGCTGATGTTTAGCGTAGCATAGATAGACAAGATGCCTGCATCAATTGATTGAATCTACCCTCCATGGAATCACTGGCACTAGGCGTTATCAGTACTCTGATTGGAGTGGGTATGTCCCCCAGCCATTCTAAAACATAAGAAACATTAGTCCTATGGGACTCAATCTAGCATACAAACTATACAATCTACAAAAGCTAAGATACCCAAAAAGGAAACCAATCCTCACACGTCTTAGGTTTCTACTTGTTTTTAATCTAGAAACAGTAATGCTCTGATACCAACTTGTCACGCCCCCAAAAGTGAAACCATGGTTATGCGTGAGATTAGGGCCAATTAAAAAAATTTCAACATTAATCAAATGTAACCTGGCCCCAATCATGTCCCAACTGGATTGAAGACCACTGTGAGGAATAAATATTTCCTCGAATAAAAAAAAACAATTAGCGGAAGCTTCATAATAACAAGAAATATCTTAAAATTGTATAGTTAAGAGCAAAGACTAAAATATAATAACTAAAGTTCAAGTTTAAGACAATTATCAAAAGTATTAATTACAAAAGAAGGCCACACTAAAAATTGGGCCTAATCAGAAGATAAAAGAACCAAAAGAACAAAAAGGTGAATCTAATCCAGATAGATCATGAAGGCTCTCGGCACGGGGTCAAAACGGCTATACAATGTTGTCCGTATTATAGTCTAAGGAGTCATCAGGCTGACCTGTGTGAACCTCCTCCGTCATCTCCTCCTTGAGATAGTAAGGCTTGGTACCTATGCACCAAGAGTAGCATCATCAGACACAACGGTCGGCAAGCAGATAGATATATAAATCACCAAAGATATGCAAAACTAAATGGAGTAAACGATAGACAAGATCATAAGAACGCAAAGCATCAGAATCGAGAATACATTAACATAAACGTCTAGCAAAATTGGTGGTCCACATGGGCTAATAGTTGGAATCAAATCCAATTCAATCAAAATGTTCAAAATGATACCCATTGGCATCTATTCGATCTGCAAACGGTCCTCTTTTGGCTCATACGGCTCGGTCCCCACGGGCTCTGGTGTAATCTTTCCTCAAGGTCCTCTCTTGGGTCATACGGCTCGGTCCCCATGGGCTCTGGCCTAATCTTGCCTCAAGGTTTTAAATTCAAAGTCCTCCCACAGGCGGTACCCCAACTGTGTTGAACGTTAACAGCTGAGAGGCGCCCGACACACAAAATCCTAAACAGACATCAGTGAGGGACTAGGCTTTCTTGCGTGAACAAGATTCATCAAACAATAGAGAAACTACTTTACTTCTAATCAGATCAGACTACCAACAGATTTCAGACTTCAATAGTAGTTCTCTTCAACCCTTACAATCAAAGTCGCCTAGTCTCAACACTTAAAATAGATTTCAGAATAAACAGAATATCAAAGGAGATCCTAAGTCCATCATCTAAGTTCTTCATCTGATCCCAATACAAAGCAAAGTAAACGAAGTTAAAGAACATAGACATTACATGTAGATAGTACCAGACGGTACGATTAGAAATCAGAAGCGATAAACAATCCAAACCTGAGTCAAATGTTAAACCCGAAGCATCGTACAACCCACTCAGTCAACGAAAGGAATTTGGGTTCACGATACCCGAACGAACAGTCTTCGTGCATAGATATAAGAGAGGGTATCCTGTTGTCCCATACCGTTCAAGGTTGAATAAGATTGGTGCCTATTGCAACCGGAGTAACCGTGAAGAACGTCGGCTCAAAACATTCTCACATATGTCAAATGAGTCCAAAAAGGGTAGCCAAAGTTCCACCTAAAGTCACTAAAAATATGGTAAACAAAACCCCGTGAAAAGGGTCTTCACAGTTGGTCGGGCAGGTCGACCCCATACACAGTGAGCTCGGTCGACCGAGCCTTGGCCGGTCGACATCCTCCCTGTGTGCCCGGTCAACCGAGCCCTTGGCCGGTCGACTAGCAGTTGTAACTAAAAATGCGTGAACAGAAATTTGGTCAGGTTCCAGGGAACCTAACTCAATGTCGCCGGTCGACTGCATACACTGCGAAAACAGAACCCAGGTTCTACTTCTGCAGTGAAATGGGTCCAAATCCATTCCTCTTTTCCCTGAACCTGATGAGAAACAATATCAAGTAAAAAGGCAGTCTAACTTCAACCCATAAGTCCATCTAATTATGTCATTAACATTTCAATCCATTCCATTAAGCTAAAAAGCCTAATTATCATGTTTTCAATCCTCTAATTCAACAAATGAGCAAATGACATCTAAACCGTCATATTTCCATACAAATCAAGGAAGACAAACATATCATGCATAAACATATTTATCTACTTGCCTTACATGAAGAGCTTGAACCAAAAATCCAAGAAGAAATTAGGGAAAAATCCTCTTAGAGCTCTTACTTGGAGAAAACAACTCTCAATCCCAAAATAAACCTACAAATGCATGCCAAGGGTGGAAGTGAGTCTCCCTAATCCATTTCTAACCAAAGAGGAAGAAGAAGAGTCAGTCTACAAACTTTAGGAGTTTTTCTAGAAGTGGGTTGTGGATGAAAACCTTAGAAAAGTAGATAGGTAGACTCTTGGAGGCTTGAGGAAGATGGAGTGGAGCTTCACCAACGATGACGGGGCTCCGGTGGCCGTCGGCAGTGAGGAGGCAGTGAAGGGGCTGGAGCTTGGAGATGGAATAGTGAAAAGAGAAAGAGGGAAGTGAGATGGGTGAGGATGAGTTATATTAGGTTAGACGTATGGGATAATTATAGTTTAGTCCTTCAGTCCACTAATGATGATCTTTGGGCCTCTTCGACGCATCAGATCAAAACGCGACAGAAGACTAAAGTTCGCAAAATGCCGAGACCTATCCGAAACACCCAAACTCACAAAACTCATAATCTCATAAAAACCCTTGAAAACTTTCCAAAATTGCAAACTACCCCTACTGTACCCAAACGAACTCGGACTCGTGCGAGATTTCCCCCGCGAGATCCACACGTCAAATCTGACTCGCTAAGACTCTAAACATACTTACTAACTAATCACACAATTGACTATAATTAATAAGGGGTTAAGGGACGAGGCGTTACAATAGTAATTACTTTTCTTTTGTTGTGTTAGTTGCAGGTTTTCCTTTCTTTAATAAAATCTACCATTAGTGATGAGAGAGAGAGAGAGAATGAGAGCGAGCTTACATGCAGGGCTGGCCTAAAGCGACAATCATAAATGAGGCCTCAAATTATCTATTCTTCTTTTCTTCTTTTCTAAGTTTTGAGCACTCGGGTTCATATTTTTCAATAAACATATTTATCATTTATAAGTTATAACTAATAATATTTATAAATAAAAGGAACACTAACTATAATAAACGTACAATACGAGCTTGAAATTAAAAAAAAAAATCTTATAAACATAGAACAATAAAACCTGATTTAGTGATTTATAATTACTCGCCACAAAGATTGTAGATGTAGATGTGTTTCGAATTTGATGCAGCTTTTTCAATATGAAAAAAAAAATATTATATTTGAGTTAGTGAGTTATTATTAACATATATTATCAAAAATATAATATAAGAAATACCCACATATATTATCAAAACACATCAACATATATTATTAAAAAAATGACAAAACCATATCAATAAATCCTAAGAACATTGGTTAAGATATAAAAAAAAAAGTAGTTACAAGAAGGCAATCTATGAGAGAGACAGAGAGGGTGAGAGATTTAAGTGTACCGGAGATGGAAAAACGTTAGTGGAGAAACACTCATTTGAAAACCCTCACTTGTGAGGTGGCAGGGATGTTGAAATTTATTGGGATTTAAAAAGACAATGTGTAGAGAAAAGAATGATTACAGTTGATTTAAATGCTTTTTTGGAATGTGAAAGGATGACTTTGGTGAAATGTGATACTAATTACTATTATGGGGCCTAATTTTTTGGGAGAAAAAAAAAACTATGACAACTGCTTGCTTTAATGTTTTTTTAGAATGTGAGAAGACGACTTTAATAGGATGTGATACTGTGAGGACCTTATTTTCTAGGGTCCTAAAGCAAGGGTTTTACTTGCATTATGGTCGAGCCGCCGTTGCTTACATGAGCTTACCTACGTGATTTTATAGTTAGGAATTTTGGATGGTGGAACTTATTTGGAGTTTTGTGAAAAAACTTTTATGCTACCGCTGCATTGATGGGATAAAGCTATGATGTAGATGATGATTCTCATATGAATATTTTAATTGAGAAACTTAGTGATATGATTCAGATTACATAAACAGTCATATAGCTCATGCATTGTATATGTTATTATATTACACATTGCATATGAAGGAATCAAATGTAGAAGGTAATTAGATGATTAAATCTGTGCATGTAGCTAGAATGCCACATTTTGAAAATTGATAACAACACTCTGTCAAATGATAAGGGGCAAATGAACAAAGTGGACAAAACATACAAACTAGACCGAGCATATAAGAAAAGACATCATATGGAAGGCCAGCTTAAGTCTGAAAAGAGTTCATGCCTTCATGCAACCGGATTCGGATTCTTCATCATTGCTAGCACTTTTGTTCATGGTTTGGACGATGTGGTTCCTAACTGCAGCAACTCCTAGGAACTATGAATCAATTTTTTCTAACCCAGGTTGTTGTTTATTTAAATTTCCAGGCAATGGCAGTTGGATTGCAAGCAGTAAGTGCCTTTTGGTTCTACAAAATTGTTAGGATGGTAAGGTACAAATTGTTAAAGAGGAAAGGAACAAAAAAAGCTTAGCCCTGCCACAAGAATTGCTATCAACTAAAAGTAATTGGGCATTTCTTACCATTGTAAGGCTCATGATTGTCTTAAAATGAGAGATACATGAACAAACAGTACTATGGGATGTTATTACTTCAATTTGGTTTATCGTAAATGATTATCTAGATGAAAAATATTCAATTCTTTGTAAGAACTATACCAAGAAGATGATGTACTAAGACAACTTAGTTACATATGTAACTTTGCACTACTTAGTGTCGTTTATTTGTTGTAGTGATGGATACTAGATAGAATTTACTTTTTTAAGTTCCTTGAACAGGTAAAAATACAACCACCTTAGGGTCTGCTAAACACCTAAAAATCCAACATGGATAACTCCATTTACAAGTAAATTAGTAAATGATAGTTCTTGCCTTTGGATAACTTGGGTTATTTGTTAGATTATATGATCTTAATCCAGTGGATGATGTAAATAAATTGATTTATTCCTTTATTAATATAATCATGCTTTTATTTCATGAGATGAATGGTATTTTATTCCTTATTTGCACATAACCAATACGACATGACATGAGGGTTCATGAGATGAACCGGAGCCCACAAGTATATTAGATGTGATCCATGTGTGTAGATGAGATTCACATACATAAGACACATATCACAAATCTTATACTGAATTGATTCACAACCAGTGATGAGATTGAGGCATCTCATCTAACAAGATTGTAGCATTATAATCACTATGTGATTGTGATTTGTCTCAATCATCAGAGTATAAGACTCTGGATCATTGTGCTGGTACATAATATGTACGAAATGACCATGAGATGCACCTTATACAAATTTGTCTTTGAATTAAGGACTACTCTCATAATTCCCTACCAATAGGCTGTTAATCCTGAGAGATTAATGAACTCAAGTTACTATTATACATTTACTTTGAGTCACCAATGAGTAAGGCCAATTGTAAGCCAACACCTTGGTATCTTAGGTACATGGTATTAGGACTATGAGAACATATAATTGTCAAGATCGAATCTATCCTCTAATAGATATATCCCCTTGTGCCAATTAATGGATTTATCATTGGTAAGTGCACACCCATCTCAATTAAGAGTTAATTGGAGGGTACTAATGATCATTGTGATTAATTAGGTCACAAGAATAATAAGTTATGGATTTAAATTGGTTGGACAGGTTTAATCCAATTGATCCATGGATATAATTGATGGAGGGGCCTACTTGAAGTAATACGGAAAATTAGGGTCTTCCTATAATTTATTCCCGAGACTGGAGTTCAATTACATTTAATTAGTGGAGTTATTTACAATTAACTGTGGATTTGGATTGCATATAAGATGTGGGGTCCGGATATCCCAATTGGAGCTAGCTTTTATGAAATCCCTAGTGGTCCCCACACAGCCCTAATAAGAGATTATTACTAATCCTATTAGAACTCTAAAAGGAAGGAGGAGAATGACACTTACTCACAATAGAAGTGAGACATCTAAACATGAATAAAGAGGAGGTGCTTAAGCACTATAAATAAGAGGGAGGGTTGGACATCCAAGGCATTCCCACGCCCAAGCCCCCCTCCTATCTATTCTCTTTTTTCCTTCGGTTCGCTTACAGAGATTCTAGGGTTTTGCTTCCTCTTGGAGATTCCACCATTCTCCTTGAGAAGTAATCTGATAGAGGGTCATAGCGTGGAAGACTATAAGGTTTTGGAGATCCTTCTTATTAGAAATAGGTGGGCCTCTAGGATAGATTTTCAAAATTTTTGACCTACTTGACTCAGGGATCAATTATCTAGAAGGCTATAAAACCCAATCCAGGATCCATGACCTATTTCTCATCACCATATACAGCAATAAACTCTATCTAGAAGATAGAAATAGCAACAAACAAGCAACCACGAAATCCATAACATACAAGGAAGTAGATTATATTTTTGGAGCTCGGTTGTGCTCTAATGGAGGAGTTGATTTCTTTCTTTAAGAAACTCTTTCGTAAACCAAATTAGAACCTCCAAAACCTCTTGGCCTTCCATGCTGTGACCCGAATCAGATCTTTTTCCTCAAGGAAGATGGTGGGATGATCTCCAAAAGAAAAAACCAACTAGAAACTCAAGGGAAACCGGAAGAGAAACTAGAAGAAGAAGGAGAGAGAGAGAGAGAGGATGTGCAACTCTTGCACTTCAATGGGCTGGGAGTGAATCCCTAGGAGGATATTAAGCATGGGACGTACAGCTCTATTGCTCTTCTATTTATAGCTTGAAGCATCCTCCTCTTTGTTTATTATTAAAAGTCCCACTTCCATAATAATTAGCAACTCTCTATTCCTACTATTACCACTATTAGAAGTCTCGCTTCAAATAGAAATAGTAGCTTTCCCTTTTGAGTTCAAACAGAATTAGTAATGATCCAATCTTGGGCTAGCGTGGGGACCACTAGGGATTTCATAGAAAGCTGGCTCCAACTGGGACTTGCGACCCCACATCTCATGTGCAATCCGGGCCCACAGTTAATTACAAATAACTTCACTAAATAAATGTAATTGAACTCCAGTCTTAGGAATAAATTACATGAAAACCCTAAACTTCCCTATCAGCACAAGTAGGCCCCTCCATTAATATCCATGGATCAATTGGACCTGTCTTCCAAACTAGATCCTTATCTTATTATCCTTGAGCCCCAATTAATTATAATGATCATAGGTACCTTTCCAATTAACTCTTAATCGGAATGGGTGTACACTTACCAATGATAAATCCATTAATTGGTACAAGGGAATATTAAAGATAAATTCTATCTTGATCATTGAATGTTCCCACAGCTCTACTACCACGTACCCAAATCACCGAGGAGTTGACCTACAATTGGCCTCACTCATTGGTGACTCAAATCAAATGAATAGATAGAAACTTGAGTTCATTAATGTCTCAGGATTGAGAGCCTATTGCTGGGGAATTATGAGAGCAAACCTTAAAGTAAAGACAGTGTTCATAAGGTGCTTCTCATGGTCCTTCAATACATTCAATGTACCAGTACTGTGATCCAAAATCTTCCATTCTGAAGATCGAGACAAATCATACTATTCCATAGTAATCAAAGTACTGCTGTCACGTTCCCCGAACCCGATTGGAAAATAAATCGGATCCAGGGAGTGAATTTTAAGGCTAATTAAAATTTTTGCCCTTTAGGCCCAAGGATCGTAAGTCTGCTGTGAGGATATTGCATTTCAAGCCTCATGAATATAATAGTGTGAGGAAATCATACAATTCGAGGCATATTTAAATATCAACAATGGATACTAAATCTCATTTATTAATTTAAAGTTGCAAAGAACAATTAAAGCTAATCAAAAGTTAATTTTAATTACAATGGCCATCCCAATAACTAAGGCCATTTAAAAGAACAATGATATCAATAATGAAAGGTCCAACGAGAGAATAATTAAAAGAATAAACAAAATCTAAGAAAGTTCCCCATGTGAGCCTCTCTCGTGCCGAATGTGATGATGCTACTCTACGTCATTGGCACGCCACTCTCGTTCCTCCTCTGCTGGTTAGAGATCCTCTGGGATCTCCTTACCTGCCTGGTCGTCATAATAGTCACTTGGGGTGTCTGCACACCAAGAAACAGAGTCAACGGCATGTTGAGCAATAGATAAGCAAAATATAAATAAACATGACATGCATCAAGTATCAGAATGATGACGGGTATAATAGTCATGAGAATACAAGGAACAATGCTAGGCATAAAGCATGAATAAATAACCATCCAAAACAAGAACAGGAATCCTAGCAACACTAACAATCACCACTATCCATGCAATGCAATCCAAGTAACAAGAGGGAGACTCCGAGGATGTCCAAGCCATCTCACGGGATACCAGTAACAATCTCAATCCGGACTACTGATACCAAAGTCCGGCTCCAGGGGGATCCAAGCTCCCGGTCCTGGGAATAGTAGCACGGTCCAAGCCCGCTCCCAACTATTCAACACCATGGACGCCGTCCAAAGCTGACTGCCCACTCCGATGTCCAAGTAACTGGCCCATCAATAAATCTCCAAACTGCAGTTGGCCATGATATACAAATAATAATAATAATAATAATAATAATAAGTGGTGTTGACACAAAAAACCCAAGACAAGCAAGTCTGGCTAGCTCAATATACAAGACATGGTCAAAGGGATTATCCCATTCAAGCCAATACAAGACAAATCCAATCTCATGATAATCCCTTCAGTCTAGCCAGTCATGTTTATCAATTACATGACACAGGGTCCTAAAGTACACTCTAAGTCAGGTCCATATCCTAATTTTACAAGAGTTTATGTTTCATAATTAATTAGGTATATTATGCCAAGAGAGTGCACAAGGAGCATTATCAACGGATACAATTTATAAGTCAATGAGGAATTACAAACCAAACCTAGGCAAGCAGTGCCATCCATGTATTGTACTTGTTTTAACGGAGTGCGTGGGGAAAATTGATTCAATGATGCTTTTAGGAGAATTCCTTGGTGTACAATCATGTTAAGCATCCGTTAAAACAATTCCGTACGCATTCGGTTAACCCATGCATACTACACGAATACTTAGACACCTAATCGAAGCACACCAAGCCACACGCTACGATTTTAATCTCATTAATGGTCTAGTGAGATTAGGTTCATGGTTTCCAACATCTAAGGCCCAAACCTAGGTTACCGGTCTCATTTCTAATAAAATATGAGCTGAAGTAATAATTCAAGTATTTACATCACTTCCCGATCTCTGATCGTAATGAAACTAGTACGATTGGATTCTACATCTTAAGAGCTTTCCAACAGCATATTATACGTAGAAATCTAACGGGCGGATTAAAAGTTACAAGTATTTGAAGTTACCAAGTGCTGTCAGAATTTTACTATCCGATCGATCAGACAGAGCTGTCCGATCGATCGGGCAGTGCCAGATTGCACTTAACTGAGACATGTTTTCAGTCCGAACGATCGGACAGTTTGCCCGATCGATCGGACAATGAACTATCTTATTTAACTGAGACAGAAACTCTGCCTGATCGATCGGACAGAGTGTCCGGTCGATCGGCACTGCACTGGAACCACGCATTTGGGTGTTCTGCCCTCTTTTTCTTCAGGCCATTGCATGGAAAACCTACAGAAAATGAGCCACCATGCTCCCCATTCATCACAATCACCATTTCTGTGCATTTTATCAAATTAAAAACATCCTAAGGCTATCAATTGAATCCTTTAGTCCATCCAAAACTTCCCAAACCTAATCTAACATATTAATTCCCAAATCAATACCATAACAAGCTTGGAATTAGGGAAATCTAGCAAGAAAGCATAGCCGATCAATTGAAATATACATCACATGTTTAAATATAAAATTGCAAATCTACTTGCCTCAACCGAGAAGAAGATGAAATTGGGGAAAAACTTGGAAAGAAGCTCTAACAATACGAAACCACAATCTACCCAACCAAACGCAACCTAAATCGCAGAGAAGAAGAAAAGAGAGGAAAAGATCGAGATCAAGCCTAAATCTAACCAAAAGAGAAAATGATTGAAAAACGAAAGTGAGGGAAATCTTACCAAACTAGAATCAATGGAAAGAGGAAATTGCGAGGAAGAAGATTACCGGTTCGGATCTTCGAGAAGGTCTCTCCCAAAAGTTCTGGGCTTGAGAAGAAGAGGAAGAAGAAGGGGCTGCTGTAGCTCTTCATTGCAGAGTTTCGTAATAGGATTAGGGCTAATCCCTGCTTAAGAGAAGAAGAAAGGAAAAAGGACAAAATTGCCCTTAAGTGGGTCCGGTGAACAAATGGGCCACTTGAAGGGTTTCTGGTCGTCGGTTCGTGACGAGCCAAGAGACAAAAATGATCAACGTGACGAGACCTTTCCAACAAACCCAAAATCACGGCGATTAAAATTTTCTGGAAAAACACTCAATTTTCCCTAAATTGCAAACTACCCCCTGCTATGATCAAACGAACTCGGAATTGAACAAAACTTCGCGGACACTATTCTAATGCTAGAAGAAACTTGTTCAAGGTCTAACCCACTTAAATATCTAACAAAATAATTATTTATAATAATAACAAAATAAACGGGTCAGCGGGCCTGCTATTGGGCCCAGTTGACCCAGTAAGGTCACGGACCTTACAACTGCAACCTTGTCAGATGAGATGTCCAGTCATCATCATTGGTTGTGAAGATATTCAAGTATAAGATTTGCTATACATGTCGCCCGTATGTGGATCTCATCCGTACACATGTATTGCATCTAGTATACTTATGGACTCCGGTTCATCTCATGAACCATCATGTCGTTCGTATTGGTTATGTGCAAGTATATAATAAAACACCATTCATCTCATGAAAGGAAAGTATGATTGTATGGATAAATAAAGAAATTAATCAATATATTACATCATATACTGGTATTGAGACCATAAAACTAACACTTCTTGCTCTTGTGAAAGCTTTCTTCAACAAGCCAAATAATCAACTTCTCCATTAGAGCACAACCGAGCTCCCAATGTTAGATCTACTTCATCTCTTGCTTAGATTTTCGTGGTTGCTTGTTGCTGCTGTTTTTTATCTTCTAGATAGTGTTATTACTGATCTTGATAATGAGAAAGATGTTTTGGATCCTGGATTGGGTTTATGGCCTTATGGATACTTGATCATTGTATTAAGTGGTTCAAAAGCTTTGAAAACCTATTCACGAGACCCACCTTCTTCCAATATCATCATCATCATCATCAAAGCCTTGTCAGTCAGTCAGTGGAAGGAAGCACAAGCCTGGATGGCATCCCACTTTTGATGGTTCAAACTGATGATTACGCAAAGATCACTATTTATGATCACCACCTGAAGAAGGGAATCCATGCTAAGATTGCTCACAGTTTGCAAGGTTGGCCTTAATTCTGTTGTTGGCTGTGGAAAGGACTCATGGCAAAAAAAAAAAAAAGTCTAAATTAAATGTTTACTGGCAGTCGAAATTATTGGATTAGACCACTAAGGGGAGGTGAAATGGGCCACAAAAACCGAATGGGTCCTTCCAAGCATCTAACAAAAGCTTTTTAAGTGTTGCAAATTGTGTATAGTGCTGTTTGAAAATATTTTCAGAGAAATTCGACCAAGAAGTGATCAATCTAGTCCATTGATTTGAAAGACCAGGAAGCTAGTGTACCTAGAAAGATGATTACAAGAAAGAAACAATAAAGTGTCAATCCAAAAGTGCCAAGAGAAAAATAGCTACAAGTCAAGCTAAAAGTCATGGTGACTATTCAGGCAAGAGGATCTAACATTTTGGAGATCTAAGCATTTCAAATCAAACCATTGAAATTCCAACCAGTTCCATAAAATTGAAATGATAGGTTGTAATTGACCGACCAAAAATATGGTAGGATTCTTTCAAAAAATGAAACAAAAGGGCTCCAAACAGCCTAAAACTAACGATAAAACTGACTTTTAAATGCAGTGTTGTATTCAAAATCTGAGCTTCATTCCTATTTGCATAATGATTAGTCGACAATTGTTTTGGGGGGTGGTGGTGTGTGTGGGTGGGTTAGAAAGCTTCAATTTGGCACTACAAATTTGCTAAATGGATGAGCATTGGTACTAATCATTTGTTGGAGGCTATTTCGTGAATTCCTATTATTTAGTTCCCATGCAACCAAAAAGGCCGTCAAACTTTTCTTCCTCCATTTGAGTCAAAAATAGCCAAAAATTTAAAAATATAAAATATTTTGAGTAAAAAATTATAATAAAATAAAAAAGAAACAATCATAATAGTCAAAGTCACATTTTTTTTTCAAGAACATTCCAAAATCGTTGAAATCATGCTTTTCAATCGAAAATATTTGAAAATAATCAAAATGACGCTTTGGAACTAAAAACAACCAAAATTGCAAAAATATAAAATATCTCAAACAAGTTCTTTTTAAAAAGTTGTAAAAATAAAAAAGAAAAGGCCAAAATTGTAAAAGTTTCGGGTTTTTAGTAAAAAACGTTCTAAAATAGTGAAAATTGCATTCTTCAGGAAAAAAAACATTCCAAAATCGTCAAAAGGGACTTTTGAGCTAAAAAAACCAAAATTGTAAAAATATAAATATTTTGAAAAGGTTCTTTTCAAAAAATTGTGAGGAATAAAAAATAAAAAAAGAGAATAGCCAAAATCGCATTTTTTAGTAAAAAAATATTACAAAGTCGTTAAAATTGCATTTCTTAGTCGAAAATATTCCAAAATCGTCAAAAATAACACTTTTCATCTGAAAACAACAAAAAATATAAAAGTATAAAATATTTTAAATAATTTCTTTTCAAGAAAGTAGTTAAAAAATAAAGAAAATGCTAGAATCATGAAAGTCTCATTTTTCAGTAGAAAACATTCCAAAATTGTATAAATCATGCTTTTCAGCAAAATAATATCATATATTGTAAAGCAATAAAGTATCTCAAACATATTCCTTTTAGAAGAATTCTTAGAAAAATGGGAAGAACAAGCCAAAATCATCAAAGTCACTCTTTTTAGTGAAAAAACATTCCAAAATCGTTGAAATCGCATTTTAGTCGAAAACATTCCAGAATTATCAAAATAATGTTTTTTGGCCAAAAACAAAAGAAGACATTTTTGATAAATTATTCTCAATAAATTTGTTTGCACAAAAAAGAAAGAAAGTTTCAAACTCATCAAAGTTGTGTTATCCATTTTAAGACATTCTAAAATCATCAAAATCATACTTTTCAAACAAAAACAACCAAAATTGTAAAAGACATAAAAGACTTTGAATAAATTATTTTCAAAAAGTTGTAAAAAAATAATTAAAAAAATCTAAAATATCAAAGTCATGTTTTTTTAGTAAAAAAACATTAAAAATCATCAAAATCGTATTTTCAGTCAAAACATTCGAAAATTGTCAAAATGGCGCTTTTGAGCCAAAATAGCAAAGATAGTAAAATATAAAATATTTCAAAATTTTTGTAAAAAAAAATACTAGAAATACCCAAAATAAAACAAAGTTGTGTGTTTTTTTGTTAAAAACATTCCTAAATCGTCAAAATTGCATTCCTTAGTTCAAAACATTTGAAAATCGTCAAAATGGCAGTTTTGAGCATATATCCATCCCTTTGAGCATATAATTTTGGAAATCACCATCCGTGTATTGTAACGCCCCAATTCCGAATACCGAAGTTGGCGCTACATCCCGGAAAATCCGAGAACTTCCAAGATCGTAGTCCGTAGTGAGGTCAAATTTTAAAACTTTTTACACAATAACATAATCAACAGTTGAAATACAGAAGCATAACAAAAGATAGCGAAAGCAATAGTATCATGTAAATAATCAGATATAACAATGCGGAAGTCTAAAATAGATCTCAAGTGTAATTATCAAAGTGTTTATACATATCATGCTATTTACCCATGTCTCACTACAAAAATACTCTCAAAGTTCAAAATAAGCTGCACTCAGTCCCCCTGTGCAAGCTCTTCATCCTTCGGCTCGACCACTTGGTCAGCCGGCAAGTGGTCGAGCCAGCCCCCACCCATAGTCTCCAACTACAGGCACCTCGTAGATCGCTTCACCCTCGGGATCATGGTCGGGACCTAAGCTCCAAAGATGGGTCAGATCCAAGGATCTAGCAAGGCACCATATGCAGATAACACCAGATGTATACAACAAAAGAGAGTAATGACAGGTACGTAATCATAAGAGTAACAAAGTATATGATCTAGGCAATTGAGCAGTAATAACAATTTAGAACCAGAAATGTAAAGTACACTAATCTAATCAGACAACAAAGGGTACATTCACACAAGCTAGATACACCGCGGGATATTATGCCGCAGCCCTCCCGTACTGTAAACGTCTCATACCATAAACAGTTTGCGGTGGGGAAAGGGTAATAACCATGCAAGGGATAACAGCCCTGATAATAATAACATACAATATATAACACCGATCACACCCCTTTATCGCACCGATCACACCCCTTTATCAAATTAACCCGGACTCGGTATTACACCGCCCGTCTAATCACAGCTCATCATGATAGCTCTAAGTAACCAATATAGCCCCTACCGGCGATGGTCAGTCAACTGGCTGAGCTTAGAACAACTGAGTGAATGTTTAGTGCCGACTCGGGAAACAAGCACGGGTCTGTGTCTGTCTAGGCTTATCTTGCTTGAGCAAGGTCCTAACCAAGTCTCTAAGAGGTTAATGTACCACAACATGGAACATGGTCCAATATGCAAGTCCAACATCATTGGATCCACTCCAAGGCTCACAACCGTGGCTTGAGGCAACACAAGTACCATACCATGTACATTCCATAAGTGTTCATCCCATGTTCATACACAATGAGCTAACAAACCATTTATCCTTAACCTCTTCATGCTATAGTTTCACATCCCCAACCTTAGGCCGTATGAGGGCCTGCCTAGCCACAGACACTGGTAATTTATCTCCAAACACCACATTGGGTCACCCCTAAGTAATCCTAGGTTCAGGCCCTCCAATTTCCATTAATTAAAAGGTTTAAGACAATAATGAGGATAAGAGAGAAGAACAACACAAGAAATCCTCAAATCATGGAATCAAGTGGAAATAGACAAAGGACCAATCCTAGGTAATGGTCTATTCTTGGTTCAAGCCTCATCACATGATTGGATCCTTAACGGTAGTCTCAGGTGTCAAAGAGAATAAATCTAGTGCTCCTGAAGTTGTGGACACCATGGACTACAATTAAGGGTCGAATCATTGACGATTCGAATCTCAAAACCTCAATTGGTGGACCCCCACGAATCAAGGCTGAGCCATGCCATTGATTCGTGTGTGGCACACTTGATGGAAGGCTATTTGGATGGTCAATGGACCCCACAAATGATCAAACATCACAAATACAGAAGTCTGGAAAATCTCACTGTTCACAGCTTACCCGGTCGACATCATACCCTGGGATGTTGACCAGGTGAACTGGATGTTGACCTCCCAGGTTGACATCCTGCAGTGTCCCCGGTCGACATCATGGCCATGATGTCGACCGGGTCCACTGGGACCTGGTGTCAAGCGTCTGGGGGGTCTCGCAGGGTTCTCTGTGTATCCGGTCGACATCATGGCCGTGATGTCGACTGGGTACACAGGACTCAATAAGTTTGAGAAAATTTAGGTCTTAGTTATTTCCTGCAGGTTCATGTATGCCCGGTCGACCGAGACAAGGTTCGATCGACCGGGTACACTGTCTGTACACATTTTTAAGAAAAATAACTGGGACTTGGTTTCCTGACTTTTTAGTGTGCCCAGTCGACCGAGACAGGGTCCGGTCAACAGGGTACACACAGATAGCTGAATTCCAGATTTTTGGGATTTTTCCCATTTCAATCCAATTCTCATTCAATTCATCCCCAATCACCTCCATACATCACATAAACAAGAATAAACACAAAAGCACTCCAATAATCTCCATTCACCATCCAACCGAGCCATTGATCTTCCAAATGGGAAAACCCATCCATCAATGGCCATTTTCCATGAAAACAGGCTCAAAGGAAGATCTAATCATGCATTATCATCTGATAGAATTGAAATTACAGAAACAAGAAAGAAAAGCATGCATCTAATGAAATTGCATAGGGTACTTGCCTCAATTCAGAATTTGGTGATAGAGTAGAAAGAAAGATAAGAGAATTCCAAGCTTTTACTAGTGTTGTTGCTGAAATTGGGGTGGTTTCTAGCCTCCTTGTGCTGGGATTTTGGGGAATTAGGGTTGCCTGGAGAAGAAGATAGGATAATTGAGAGAGATGAGTGGAAATTAGGGTTTAGGGTAATGTTTGCAATAGCTTGGGTTTTATAACTTAGGGTTTAGGTTAATTACCAAAAGGGCAATTTGGTTGTAAATGAAAAAAAATAGGGCCATGGGTATTTGGGTAATTAGGTGGGATTCTAGAATGTTCTAACCCTTATTAGCCCTCCTATCAATTCTAATGGAACCCAAATCCTAATTAAATCAAAACCTACTAAAATTAACCAACAAGCACTTAATATCTATTAAGAAACATAAACAAGCTAAATCCTAAAACTTAGGAATATTAGAAACTATACTACTAATTCCTAATAATTAGTATATTAAAGTAGAAAATACCTTATTAATTATTATTTAATTCAAACCGAGGGCCCACAAGGGGTGGGGCCTCACATGTATGTTTATGATTATTTAAACTAGACTTTTCATGCTTTTAGAATGCACCTTATAAACCCAACTTTAACATCTTGCCACACAGGACTCCTAAGGTCTTGCGGGATATTCGCCTTGCTTGACCATTGGATGTACCTGGATCCTTAGAGGTTCTCGGTTTACATGCAAGCATGTATTTGCCCTTCCCTTTCGAGTTACCTGGATCACCCTGCTTTTATGCCGCTTGTTTTGGGTCTCCTATTCCTACCCAAAATGCTTTCCGTTTTTCCATAGAATTTTCTAGACTTAGAAAATATTGTTCTTGAATCAGTTTTAATTCGGTTTATTGTTTTAAAAGCCGAATCATCATGTTTATGTTTTTAAGTATTCTAATTGTCTATTAAACCGTGTACTTGCACATATCTCGTAAGTAATCGAATTACTCATGACTTCCTAATTTAAACACTGAACCCTGCATTCTGCATTGATTCTCAAGTCAGCACCACCAAGCTGTTATTCTAGTATTTATTATATATATATATTGCTCACTGCAGTTTGCTTTTTGTATGTGACCAGTGTCATTTAAGTACCCATCATATTCGGGGCAGACCAGGTATGCCCGTGACAGAGACTCCAAGACGAGTTCCGAGGTACCCCCAGCCAGCTTGTTAGGGGATAGCAATTGCTTTTCCTTCCAAGGATTATGCGAAGTGGTTGCCAATTAATCATTGGTCTGAATTTAATTCATATTTATGATTCTATTAATCATATTTTCTTGCATCAACCTGCCCAGCTTATTGACACTAATTTCTTGAATAATCACTTGTATTTATATTATGTTTTGTACCTACAAACTATGCCTTTTATCTTGAATACTTGCCAGACTCCTGTCTGATTTACGCTTGATGCAATAGGTAATGAACTTGTCTACGCGCTCAAACCGAACCTTGCGGCTATCCAACATGATCTGCCAGTTATATGAGAGTGGGTTGTTGACGACATAGAGTAGCGTCCAAAGTTGCAGAGCTCGTAACACCATCTTTAGGGTTTTTGTTATTTTGGGAATTTCATCTTTTGATCATTGTAATTATTGGCCAGTGTTTTTGTATGGCCTTATTCTGGGATGTAACTAAACTTAATCTTTTGTTAAACCTAAACACTAATTGATGGAATGAATTCCTTTTTACTATCCAATCTGACAATGCCATTATACTCTGATTTTTCTGTGCCTGTTTCCTGAAATGGCCCTTGCAAGTTTCCGCCATGATGATCCTCGTGGAGCGAGGACCCTGCAGAATCCCACATAGCAGAATCCTGTGGGTGAAATTAATTGGTGAGTAGATCGAGGTCCCACTAGTCCTTGTCTTCCATGCGCCGTCGCGGCTCCATTAGCCCTAATCGCATCTTAATCCTAATTAGGGATTTGGGGTCGTGACAACAAAGAAAACCCATGAAGAAATGAAGGAAGCATAAACTGTGGGGGACTTCCAGGTGCATTCTGGCTTGCCTAGTAGTCCCCTGCATACTAACAATCAGCCCGATAGTGTGTTGCGAGGGCCTTCGGTTTCTTTCTTCCTTGTAAAGTGGCTAGAAAACACCACGGGGAGCCTCTGTAGGGGTTGTCAAACTCATAACGTCGATAGTTGGCGTCCTTTAGGTGATCTTTGTAGCCATCATTGTTTCCCTAAGGACGTGAAGCGCGAATTTTGGGGAAGTTGTTGGTTTTTGCACCAACGAGTTAGTCCAAGGTTGTGCCACTCTGGAGTTGTTGTATGGTAGGCCCCCTTAGTGAAGAAAATAAAAATCCTAGAAGACTAGGAGTTTGGGATATTTTAAGAATTTGTTATGATTTAAGGTATTGTTTTGGGTCCTCTGATTGTGTTCCCAAATGCCAAGTACCTTGTGCTTGAAGGTTGAAAGTGCTGGAGAGAGTTTGACAGAGTTTCCCCTTGTCTTTTGAGTTCACCAAAGTTTTTGGGAAAGTTGATTGCAAAACATGGGGGAGTGGAGAGAATGGCGCCAAGCTGCCCACTGTCATTGACTGCCAGACGGAATTGAATTCTGTCCGGTTGTTGGAATCAGTCAGCACAAGTGATCATGGGCGAGAACTGCGCAACATGTGAAAACTACCATGAATGGTCATCGGTTGTTGAACTAGTTGACGCCAATTGTCCGGGTCACGTGCTTGGTTGTTGTTGCGTGTGGCTTGCCCAGTTGTGAGAGCAATCTGCTTGGCTATTAGAGGCGTTGAAGGATTTTGGCCTTGTTTCTTGTGATTTTGGTCTCTATTTGTTCTGAAATTTTGAGAAAACCTTCTTGACTATGGGCTAGACCTTCCTTGAGCTTTGACCCACGCTTTGACTTTGGGAGTTAACTGAATTTTTACTTGCATTTGGCCGATTGTCCCCTTGGCGTGCTTGCCTTTGCCTTCATCCTTTTTCAGAAGGATTTTTCTGGTGCCAACAGACATTAACTAATCTAATAAACACCCTCTAAGCCAAATAAGTAACATAATTATAGCTAATAAAGGCCGGGACCTTAGAGTCTCCATCCATGTGATCTTTGGGTGTGATCAGTTTCTTGGAGTCTTTAAGCTCAGGTTCATCCTTTTTGCAAGAGTCCTCGAGAGATTTGTGCTCATTCTTGGAACTCTGCTTAACAGGGCCCAAAGGATCTCAAGGATCTCCTTTTGGCTTTCCTCAAGTTGGGCTATCCTCTTGCTATTTTTTTTACTTTGTCGGGTTTTTAGAGCCTCCACTTCGTTCTCCGTGGAGCGAGCGTCTGCCATGTTAACCAACATCCCATAGGACTTAGAGGTCGAGATGGTCTTTTGGACCTAACTTTGTTTTGTATTGTGAGCACACTGTATTGTTGGATGCGCTTAGATTCACATATAAAGAGGCGTGAAAATGACAAACAATGGAATGCATTTTACATGTGACTCATTTGTATATAAAAATGATTTATACGTGAGTCATTTACACATGCGGACTATTTTCCTATCACATGTAAAATCTACAAACTACACCTATAAATCCTAGCTTGCAAGGATGATGAGCGATCTCAATCCTTGAAATAGTTTCTTGTTTATGTCGGGAAAATTGTGTAGTGTGTGTGGGCATGAATTTACTTAGAAAGAGCAAGGGAAAAAAAAAAAGCATTCCTAAAATGGGCTTTCATTCTCAAGCTTGGTCTAGACCAAGTGGCACTATTCTCAAGAGCTGTATAGCTTAAGCCTTACCCTATGAATTTGGCACTATTCAATTGAGTTTTCTTAGAGCTTTTTGTATATACTCCCCAAGGGTTTTTAGGATTTTTAAATATGCATATGAGGTTTTAGTATTTGTAAACAGGCCATTGCATTTTCTTATTAATACCTTTCATGTCCCCAAAATCAATATTCCTAACAAGAATGGGCAGCCACTAAGAGATTTGTGTTTGGCTTTTACATAAATGACAGCTTTGCCCTTATATCCATTAAAAAATGGGTATATTAATATTTATAAAAATACCATTATTTTTATCTCAAGTTTCAATGGTTTCTCTCAATAACTCTTTTATGCACATGACCATGGGTAGACCCAGGTACAAGGGTCTGGGGACTAAAACCTCCACCCATATCTGAAAAAGTTTGAACCTTACCCCCTACAAATTCTAAAAATTAATACATTTTTTTTCATTTGCCTCTTCCCCTGATATCTCTTTTATATAGAACCAAACACCACTCCCCTCATAAATTCTAAAAATTAGAACTTTTTTAACATTTACCCATTCACCCAATATTTTTTCTACACCCACCTACACATGAAGCATATTCATGTATTTTGAAACTTTCATCAACCTAATGATGGGTTGTGTATAGATTGGATAAATCATAACTGGTTATAAGTACTGGTATTAATTCCCGTCATGATCAATTTAACTTCAATGAAATGAACTCTGTGTTAATAAAAAGATAAATTCATGTAGGGTTATTCTCTCCCACTAAGTATAATTGTTAATGTTATATGCTTTATAAAAAAAATTGAGTCCAAGCTTTTGAAATTATGCAAATAAGGATAAAAAAGATACACAAAAGTGTCATTTCTCTATGAAAACCTAGGGTGGTTCGAAGACTATTGATTTTTAGGATATAGAAGTTATTAAAATGAAAATGTAGGTGTTTATTTGTAAATACTAAAACCTCATGAGCCCATTTATAAATGCCACAAACCTTAGGGGCTATATACAAAAAAGCTCTTTTTCTTAGGAGGACGAGAAGACGTACCTAGACAGGCTAGACTGCAATCATCTGTATCGGAGGAACCGTAAAAAGAGCAAGAGAAGAAATTAGTGAAGGAACGATGGAGTTCGAGAAGAGAAAGGCATTTGCCCTTGAAGAGATGGACTCTTCTGCGGCTGATAAATCTCCCAAGGGCACAATAGACGCGCCCATCATCCCTCTTCTCAATATCCTCAACCAACACCCCTCCTACTTCACCACCAGCTCCTGCTCAGGCCGGATCTCCATCCTCTCCCAGCCCTGCGTCCCCCAGCAGAAGACGAAGAAGAAAAAGAAAGCAGGCGGGGGCTCCTGGCTCTTCATGACCCACGACCTAGCCGATCCCGAGTCTGTCGTGCACATTCTTTTTCGTAGCAACGCACAGTCCTCCATCCACGAGTCCTTGGTCTTCCGGTTTGAGCCTTTCATCCTTGCTGTTGAATGCAAGGACGTCTCTTCTGCCCAGATATTGGTCTCATCCGCGGTGTCTTGCGGGTTCCGAGAATCAGGTGAAGCCACCTTTCCCCTCCCCTTTTCATCTGCTTTTTTTCTTTTCTTCTTTTCTTTTGTTTTTGGGGAGCTATACTATGGATTCCCATGTTAATCTTGTGTGGCAATGTGTGTATGTATGCCTATTCATTTTCTCAAGGACAAGGCTTGAATTCTGCCCATAGTAGCTTTATTTGTCCTGGTGTCGTCCATATTAGAAATTGTGGTTCTGTTTTCAGATTCACTTTTATAGAAAGAGGGATACGTAGTTTTAAAAAAGTGAATGACTGGAGAAGAAGTTGGAGTACTTATGTCCAAGAAGAAAGGAGATATAGAAAGTTGCACCAATTATCGTGGGATTATACTTACGAGTTACATTATGAAACCGTGAGATAGAGTAACGTAGCAAAGACTTAAACAAGTGACCAATGTATCTCAAGATCAATTTGGTTTGGTTTTAGGCTGGGAAGGTCACTATGGAAGCTATCTTCTCGCTTAATCTATAAAAAGGAACAAGACCGAGAGAAGCAGAAAATCTTTGTATGGCCTTCATTGATCTAGAGAGACATGGGACCTAGAGATTTGATTTGGTGGATTTTAGATAAAAGAAGTTTTCCAAGAGGTTATAGAGATATCATTAGAGATGTGTAAGAATGAGTAGTAACGAGAGAACTAATTGTGGAGAGACAAGTGAGTTTCTATTGAGTAGTAACCATAGGTGTGCATCAAGGGTTATCATAAAGTCCTTATCACTTTGCGTTGGTTATGGATGAGTTAGCTGCTCGTATTTAAGAGGAGTTGCCTTGGTGTATGTTGTTGGTAGGCGATATAGTGTTCATATGCGGACGGCGGATTGAGATGTGAGGCACGTAGGATAGAGATGGGGAGGCAGGGGGTAGATCAGGCCCTCACCTGAAAATTGGCGTCACACCAAACTACCTATCATAGATGAGGAAGAAGAGGACTTGAGAAACCCAAAAGCACTTAGAAAATTTTCTTTATTCATTGTCCGATTGCCAAAGAAGCATTGCATCCATATATATAAGAAAAGGAAATAACCTAGATCGAATTTGGACCATCCAAACACATTGATGGCCAGGTTTAAAGCATCTAATTAAAAGACATAAAGTATTTAAAACATAATAAAAAATACTTAATAAAATAAATATAGATGTGTCGGGCCAATCGGCTAGTCGACCCATGGGGGACCACGGGTCTATCCTGCATCAAATTCTTCCTGTCTTGGAGACAACTCGACCTTGACTTCTGTAGATGTCGTCTAGGATCAAATGTCGAGTGAACAAATCTTCGATGTTTGTGTTGATCTTTATACTCTCCGCGTTGGCTCAAAACTTGACACTGTCTTTTCCTCCACTTAGAAGTAGATTGGAGGTGTTTACTCTTCTGATGTTTGACTTCCACTTGGATGTGAGATCTAACCATTAAATGCTTCAATTGTTGACGTTGCATCTGAAAGTGCAGCTACACCAATGCAAACCTCCCGGGGGGTTGGGGGGGGGGGGTTTGTTTTGAATACGACTAATTAAATTTTTTTTAATTAAAGCATACAATTTAGTCCAAATAAACACAGATTCACTTAAATTGCTCAACAATGTATGACTTTGAAAGAGGGCAATCAAGAGATCAAATGTTAAGTACTCTACAGGTGATATGTGCTAAACACTAAATGATATGCCAATTTATTCAATGTATTCTACCACATGTGAATCGTGTTCCAAATCAACAAAGGTATAACTGGCTAACATGTGTGTCTTATATCATGTATAGAAAGCATTAAAGCATAGAGAGATAAAGGTACACAATGATTTATTGTGGTTTGGTCCTTGACCTACGTCCACTCCCAAGACAATCACACACCAATGGTCTCTTGGCTTTCACTATAGAAGGTTTTCAATAGGAGCACCTCACAAACCTTTACACTTAGTTTTTTGATATGGTCGTTTGATCACAAAGGTCTACTCCACCGACACCACATTTTTTGATATAGTGGTTCGATCACGAAGTTCTACTACACCACTCTATTTTTTATAGTGGTTTGACCACAAAGGTTTACTCCACCAACACCAAACTTTTGATACAATGGTTCGATCACGGAGGTCTACTCCACCACTCTATTTTTTAAAATGGTTCAATCACATAGGTCTAATCAACTTTTCAAAAAAATAAAATAAAAATGAATGCTTGGTTCTTTGTAGACGAATCTAACTTGTTTTCTATGAAGCTTGAATTTGAACTCCAAGCTTTGACTTCTTGCTATGCTCCTTGGTGATGGAGATGCTCCAATTGTGCACAACCTAGAGAGAAAGGAGGTTTAGGTATAGGGTGACTAAGATATACCAATGGGGTTAGTCCAATCACTAGAAATGGATCTTTCCACATGACACTCTTTGATGAGCTTTGAAATGGTGGGTAATTGCACTTCAAAACACTAGATCCTAATTCGACTTGTCATTCTTTCTTGAGCTTTGAATGCTCTTAGATTTAACTATCAAATCCTACGAGAGTGAGTGGAAGAGGATTTTGAGGCACTAAAGGTGTTTAACTAAGGATTAGTTTGTGGTTAAGAAGGGCTCTCAAAATCACATTCATTACAACCGTTAACATGAGCCATGGTATATATAGAAGAGCTCATAATGGTTAGTTTACTTACGGTTCGTTGTGATCAACCAACAGTTAGCCGTAAATCCCAATGGTTAGTTTACCTATAAACAGTCAAAACTGCCTTTTGTTCTATGGCGAGCCGATGGCCTATGGCTAGTTGTAAGCTCACAGTAGTGCATAATAGCTTAAAACGGCTCACTAGAAAAGCTCGCCAAAGAAGGGCTATGGTGAGCTTCCTGGGCACTTATGGCTCGCCATACCCCTGTTACGGCTCGTTCTAAGGCATCGGAACTGAGCAACTCAATTGCTTTGTTAAGCCATTTTAACCCTATTGATTTAACTAGTTAGATTGAGGGTTTTAGGAGCCTATTCTTGGTTTGCCCAAGGTCTCATATACCTGATGATGGGGACATCATGCCTAATTCCCCCAATTCCTTCAAGGTCTACCAAAGGAGGAAGCATAGGGTGGCGGATAAAGCTATGATGTGGATGGATGATGTGTATCATGACGTTGCTCGCCAAGATGTCATAAATCCACCGTTCGATTACCATTACGATGATATCCGACGGTTGGATTTTGGTGGATCTACCATTTGAAGGAGAGAAGGCCCCATGTGTGTAATCACATAGAAGGCCCCACTTTGGGAAGTGCCACATGGGTTGAAACAAAAAGTCTTTAAAGTTTAGAGGGGCCCAAGTTAGTTGAAAGAGTCTTAGTAAAATAAAGGGGCCCATGTTTTGTTAAAACATAAGTAATGAAGAAAAGGGGGACCCATCACTTAAGTAACAAGGGTTTCATTCTTGCGATGCGTGCACATACCCCTTATGCACGCATCCCAAGCCTTTTGCGCAAGTCCCTTTTTCTTATTTTCTTTTGTTTCTTTTACTTGTGATGATGTCATCATCTCCTTAGGGTTTTTTTTAAGACTGTCATTGTAAGGGGGCTGGTTATATTATGTTAGGCTTGGATATTGAATGAAAAGAGAGACTTCTTCTTCTACCTTGAATCTCTAGAGCTTACCTTCTCTTGAGAATTTCTGTAAGGCCTCCAGATCGGAGTTTGGTGAGAGCCCAATAAAGGTATCTTCTATCTCTTCCACTTTTCTGTTTCCAAGAGGAGCTTTATTGACCTTTACCATCTAAATCTAGACCAGATCCAGAACCTCTTTATTGCCAAAGATCTTCGAATTTCAGATCTGAACCTTACTATCAGAAACCTCTTTTTTCCCTAGATCTGAAACTTATCAGATCTGAAATTTTATTGATCTGAACTTTTATTAAATCTGAACTTTAGTAGATCTGAACTTTATTGCTATAAACCTTTCATCTAAACCGTTGGATATATGCCATTGGCCCTAAGCAACCTGGAAGTTCTATCTTCCATTAAGATCCTACCATTTTCTTGTTAAAGGGATTTATTGTGGGATCTGTGAGATCACCTAGGACCTCAGATTTATTGTTTACTTGATATTCAATGTTCCCTATTTTAATTGGCATGCCTATAACTTGATTTTAATTGTTAATTCAGATCTGATCTCATTATATTAGAGTAGACCTCATATTGTCCTGCATCACCTGAATAACACCTTGATGTAGCTCTGGCCTTCAAAGACTTTAAATTCTGGCCTTCCAAGGCTTGATGGCTAGGATTAAACACATAAATAAGACCTATGGGCCCTACTTGCATAACTCAATAAAATAAAGACCTGTAGACCCTACTAACAACTCAATTAATAAAATAAAGGAAACCATATATAAATGGCTGCTCTGGACTGGGCCCTAAGGCTGGTCAAGTTGGTCGACCCATGGGGAACCATGGTTTGTCCTGCAAGAAGCCTTTTGCAGCCCGAACCACAAGGCATTTGCTATGCACGGGCCCAAGTATACCACGTGATCCTTCAACATTCAAACATGGAAATAAGCTTATATATGTATATGTTATTTTAGTTTCTATCATTATGCTTCCCCATTATTCCTTAAATAAAAGCTAATTGGCACATATTGTATACTACATTGTCCATGAACAAGCCTATTCAAAATACAAATTTAGAGTATAATAAAATGCAAAGAGGAAATGAACTAAAGCACCAAACCAACTACTGTTATGCTGGTAATTCTTAAATTAACGCAATAGATATTAATGAAGAAGAAGAAGAAGATCAAAAAAGTGACAGCCAGCTGTAACACTAACATGGTTGAGGAGGAGGAGGAGATTAGAAAAACTCATGTTCTTGGTTCTGAGTTCTCAAAATTTTTAGTTCTTTCTATAGCGAATTTCTAAAGTAGAAGAAGAAAGAACCTGGAGGAGGAGATTAGGAAAACACTTTCTTAGATTTTTTGAAGAAAATAAACCCTATCAAAGCAAAGATATATTAAAAACAGTTGTTGGAAAATGCATGACGCTTGGGTGTGCTTAGATGCACCTGCACCTAGGACTACCAACTACCAAGCACGCATCTAAAAAATAGTCCTCGCCTGGGGCCTAGGCGATGCGCATGGCCCCCTATGGTGTGCCTAGAATGCGCATTTTACTGTAGTATTTCATATTTTGTTTTTGATCTGCTAAGTTCAAGTCCCCTGAATTGAAGCTTTCTGTGATGTTTAACCCTATCGTTTCTTAATTTTATCTCACTAATAAGCAACTTGTCCTGTGGAAACAACATATACCGGGGACCTACATCTTGGATATCTACTGTTAAGAAGTCTGTAACCATGGTGAATAAATAGGGGCTTATTGTGTTTTGTTGACCTTTTTGAGTCCCTTTTATTGACCTTTTTGTATATTTCAAAATCATTTTTTCTTTTCTTACATTTTCCCCTCTCTTGCTATTGTATTTGTCCTTATTCTGTTTTCAGATCATGTTTATTTTGTTTGATTATCTGTTGCTTATGAGGTGGGCTTCCAATCAAGCTTTAATTATGATTTTTTGTAGGTATAACAAGCATACACAAACGCATTATGGTTGCCATACGCTGCTCTATTCGATTGGAGGTGCCCTTGGGAGAGAGAGATTGTCTTATGGTTACACCTGAGTATGTTCGATATCTTATTGGAATAGCTAATGAGAAAATGGTGGCTAATAGGAGGAGAACTGATGGCTTTCTTCAAGTTTTGCACGCCATGGTAGGCTTGTAATTCCTTTTTTTTTTAAACTCCATACGTGTTCTTATTTTGTTTTTGGGAATGCTCTAAATTATCTTCTTGTTGTATTTAACAAGGGTTAATCAAAGATACTATTTCATAGTAGCTTGTAAATGTTGGTGGTTTCTAATCCTTCTGTGTGATCATAATTACAAGTTGTTAATGGGTTTTTCCTAATAGAAGGATATGAATGGGTATTTTAGGTCATAGGTATTGCCGTGCTCTTTACATTTTTGTTCACTCTACTCATTATTGATGCGTCAGAAGGTTTTAGATTCGTTGTAGGAGAAAAAGGAGAGAAGGAAACCTGATTTCTCCGGATTTGATGTCGTGAATACAATTACAAATTGTTAATGGGTTCTGCTTGATAGAAGGGTATGAATGAGTACCTTAGGTCGTAGGTATTACTGTGCTGTTTGAGATATATATGTATATATTTATATATTGTTTTTGTTATTATTGATGCAGTAGAAGGGCTTAGAGTTCATTGTATGAGAAAAGGAGACAAGGAAAACTGGATTCTCTGGGTTGAATACATCTTGTGGCACATGAGAAAGCCCACCTTAAGTGAGCACATATGTTCTTATCCCTTTTGAATTTTGAAGCCCACAACTTTTTGGAAGTTGTAGGATGAATGAGAGGTAAATTCCATTTTGGTAAGGTTGAAATATATGGAAGAGGGAATTCTATTTTCAAGGAGTTAAACGAGAGAACCATGTGAGTTAGGGACTTCAAATTAATCCATTTGTCTTTTAATGGGCACACACCACTATTATCCTTTATGAATTTGGTTTATTTCAGGTTGAAAACTATTTAGACAAGTTCTAATGCAATAAGATTCCCAAGGATCGGGGATGGCAATCTTTAATCATTACTTGTAATTTAGGAAAAATATGAAAGCATAAGCCCATGAAAACTTAAGCATATAGTTCCTTTATTTTGGTTATGAAGCCACTTTGTTTCCTTGTATGTTCAAATGACGTGTAAAGGATTTTGGTAAGTTTATTTTGCGAGCTTCCTATCCTTTCCTTGATCTTCTTTCTTATTACGCTTAGACTACTTGCATAATCATCTTTCCTCCCTACTTGATGTAGCCCTGGATTAGGGAATGATGGTGGAACGAGTGTGGAAAGAATGTAGACATACTCCAGGAGAGAGTTTGTCAAATCTTGGATGGATTCAAGCGAGGACTAACTCTGCATATTGGGGTTGATCAAATCCATAAGGGATTCAATATGCATGAGCCCCCTCAATTGAGGAAGAGTAACAAACCATAGCATACCAATTAATTCTTTATTGAATAATGAAAGCTGTCCCTCCTTACATTTTTATAGGAAGGGTTAGACATCCCTTTCCAGCCAGAACTCTAATTACTAATGGAAACTATATATCCTAATGCAAATAAAATCAAAGCAACTTTCTAATCTAAAGACTCCTAAACAAATCTAATCTAGGCTTGTATGAAGTAGATCTAGGGCTGATGTGGGTAGATCTCGGGTTTCAATGATGGTGATGGGGAATCGGCCAATGGTAGAGGGGCTGGTTATGGGATCTTGAAAAGGATAGATGGTTTGGATTAGGATTTGGGTAGTGGTTAGGGGCTAGATCTAGTATTCCAACGGTTGGATTGATCTAGATCGAGATTTGGGTGGAGATCTAAGATGGAATAATGAATGAACAAGAAAGAGATGGAGAGGAATACCTTGAAGACGTGGAGATCGTGTCTTGGCTTCAAACCAAACTCTCCTTCGTGGGTGAGAAGAAGATTCTGCAAGTGATGACTCAAGAAGGCCTTTGGAGAGAGTTTTCATTCCATAATATTCATTAACCATGTAAAGAGTTTATACAATAGCCCTAACAATGAGTGGGCAGGATTAAATCTCATCTAATGACTCACTTGAGATATAGAATAAAATGAAATAAAGAAAAGAAAAATATATAAATAAATAAGTGAATAAATAAATGTCGAAAGAGGAGGGGAAAAGAGGCGCCGCACGCGCGCACAACTCCCAATGCATGGGATTTAAGTTGCGGGCCCCTGGCCCCCTTCATATCTCTTAAGTGTTCATTCCTCTGGCCCCTTCAAACTCCTTTATAGCGTTGTAAATCTTCAACAAATCTTCCCTTGTGGCACATTCCAGTGTGGGGCCTTCCTCATGTCTGCCACATGAGGCCTTCAACTTGCCTGGCACTAGATCCAACCATGGATCTTCTTCAAAAAATAGATCCAACAGTGGATCTTCTTTCTAACTAAAGAAGATGCAATGGTTGATTTTTATGATATTGATGTATTAAGCCCATGAAAGGCTGATCCATCTATAAATAAGCTCTATCTGTCCTGTTCTTCTTGTGACGTTGCCGTCGGTAGACCTTAGAATACTTGTGATTGATGTCCTCATCAGACACTATCTTGAAATCTAATCCCCTTATCTTTAACTTCTTCCGAAGTATGATCCTCTATAGGAATTCTTCTTGCCATTTCTTTTGAATTTGTTGTAAGATTTGCTTTGCCTTGATTTTGCTCATCTATGTCATTCATGATTTCTTTTGTCATGGGTTTCAACTCCATTGGTATAGTCACAACTTCTTTTGGCATCTCACTCTTTTGCTCCTTTTACCCTTCTTGCACGTGATCTACAATTTTCACAGGGTCAATTTTTAAGAGTTCTCCTTCACTTTCTAGTTCAATACGAATTATTGGCAATTCTTAAGGAGAGTCGCTTTGGGGAGTATCTTCTGGATGTTCTTCACACTCTACTTCAGTTGTTGGCAGTCCTTGGAAGTCAACAAAACGGACTCTTCTTCTCTGTCTGAACTTTTCATCTTGACACTTAATTTGGGATTGCCTACTTTTTTTTTCAGCACAGATTGCTTAAATATATGCTTCTTGGATGGTTATGCAAATTTTTTTAACTGTATGTCTGATTGTAAACCTCTGGTGTAACGAGCTTTATCATCTTTATCTCTTCCCTTGAAACCAAATAAATATTGCAATTCTTGATATTGGCGAGTGTACTCATCAGTTACCAAAAATTTTTGCTTTACATTTAGGAATTAGTCAAAGTAGGACACTTTATTATAATACCAATTTCTATATGTCCTCTGATAAAGTTTCCCTTGTTTCATGTATGAATCTTTAGTGTTTTTCATATTAGATGTGAAAGAGTTATAAAACATAATGGTTTTTTCCCCCCAAAATAGACTGAACTGATATGTAAGTCTCAATGTGAAGAGTGCATCAGTGAAAGTGGATCCTTGATTAGAGTCTAGATGGTCAAGATATCACGGATTGAAATCGTCACTGTAGATTTCGATCAGGTCCTACACTGATTGACGGTACTGACGTCCCGGCCTTGATCAGCCAGAAGTAGACTTGTTGCTTAATACTGTTGAATTGGGCTGGGTCGACTTAGCAACTGAATGGGTCAGTGTGGGCATGGGCTTAGATTGGGTTGCATTGGATCGGGTCCAACTAACCTATTTGCCCCAGCGACGAAAATTAGAGGAAGCAAAGACTGGTGTCTCCTATTTGCAAGGAAATAAAAGGGCTGAAGTTCCTTTTCTCTCCCACCAATTTTCTCCCTCTACGAGTGGGGTGAAGGGCTTTTGCCTCTTTATTTCCATTGCAAATGGTGAGCAAGGTGGAGATGGGAATTGGGGGGGCAGGGAATCGCTTGGAGGTCGACTTGGTTCGACTGAGACGTGTTCCCGTGATGTAGACGTAGATGACGACGACGACAACTGTAGGGCCGGTGTTGAGGTGGAGGTCAGAAGAACAGGCATGCATGATCTCTCTTTAATAGCCTTTTTTTTATTCACTACTTCTTTGCTTTCCCACTCGTCTTCTTCCTCTTTCTTCCCTTTCTGGTTTTTGACGTCAGAGATCAGAGAGGTTTTGGTGTCTGAGTGCTTGAGGGTTAGGTAGTTGGGGATGGTTTGGTGATGGGGTGGTGAGTATGTAAGGATTTGGGTGAGGGATTGAAGAACGATAGTGTTTGGTTGAGGGTTATGGAGTTTAGAAAAAGGGTTTTTGGGGTTTAGGGCTTTGGGAGATTCTTGCAAAATTTGGGGATTTGATCTTTAAGGCTTCATGAAATTTAGGGATTTGGAGTTTTGGTGTTGCTGTGGTAGAAAGGGTGCTGCGATTGCGGTTTTGAGGTTGGATCGAAGGTGAGTGGATGAAGGGTTTTGAGAGTTGGGTTTTAGGGTTTCTATTTAGGGTTTTGGGTTGAGGTTGGGGCTCTGGGATGGGTTCAATAGAGCTAACGTTGACTCCT
The DNA here is from genome assembly GCA_029852735.1 of Persea americana. NCBI lineage: Eukaryota > Viridiplantae > Streptophyta > Magnoliopsida > Laurales > Lauraceae > Persea > Persea americana. The sequence goes on from CM056815.1 coordinate 41,810,924, forward strand.
TTGTTTTGTGTGTGTGTGTGTGAGTGAGAGAGAGAGAGAGTTGGGTTGTAGGGTTGCTATTATGGTTTTAGTTCTTCTCTGGTGTTTCATCAAAATCCAAAAGCAGAATTTAATAAACAATGTTCGGACTTTATCTATTAACCAACCTAACAATTGTATATTACATCCATGAGATTACAATCATCAGTGACCAAAAGCTTATAGCAAAATATGAATAAACAGCAGGCTATTTTACACATTGGATCAACATACATGGTCGGTCCGTCCATATTTCAAATCTCTATCTTGGGTTTGGCCAACCCAAGGCTAACCTATAGTGGTTCGGCTCCAACCCCAAGAGATGCAATCCTAAGGATAGGATCGCAAGCGCCGGAGCACAATTAGAGTTCCAACAGAAACAATCACACAAAGAAGATCACTCTCCAACGATAAACCCACAAAGGGAAAATTCTATTAACTCTAATATGAGATCATGGATCTCTACAATGTCATGTTTATAATAAAAGATACTTAAGCTCTAAGAAACAATCCTAGCCAAACTAGGTAACAAAAATAAGAATCCTATCTAAATTAAAAACTAATTCTAATTGCAATCTTTGCTAGAATTAAAACTAATAATAATTAAAATCAGAATTTCATGGATCCCACATGTGGCTACGAGCCTCGTTGCAACGCTTTTCACCATGCAAGAACCTTTCTTTGGTGGTGTTGGCTTCATAGGATGGAGTGTGACTTGCTTTTCACTATGCATGGATGTGTATGTGTTGTCGCACACAAGGATGAAAATAGACCGCTACCGCTACGAAGCGGGTGTTGGGCGATACGTAGTGTCGTAGCGGTATGATTTGAAATACTCGCAAAAAAAATCTGAAAAAATTCCAGAAAATTCAGAAAATTGTAAAATAAAAGAAAATGTGGTTCTTTTGCAAAAGTAAGTAAGAAAAGGGGGTGTAGCGGTGTCCTCAATTTATGAGGTCCTGTATCGCTATATAAATAGAAAATAATAGTAATGATTAGTTTTTTCACATGTATTCATGTTTTTTAGTCATGCTAACTTAGAAAGTAATGAAAAGCTCTTAAAAAAAAAAAAAAAAAAAAAAAAAAAAAAAAAAAAAAAACTAGAACATGAAATAAAGGCATAAGACTTAAGAGTTAGGTCATTAGTGAACATTGAACAATCAATAGTTCAAGCCTCAAGGTTCAAGGTTCAAATTCAATCAAGTGAATGAAGTGGTCAACAGTCAACAACCAACAACTCAACATTCAACACTAATTTAGAAATGAGTCAAATGATAGAGTAGAGAGTTGGTGAAGGAAATAAGAATACCTTGGTCACCAGTCATCACTCACGAGTCACCACCAAAAGGAATGTCTACCAAGATTCAAGGCATGGTTATCCTCATCCCCATCAGTGTTATCATTTATATTGGAACCATATTGCATATGATATTGATGAGCATTGGGATCCACAAAGCCAAAGAAGGTAGCCGCATCATAGGAACTTGGAGGAGGAGGAGGTGGATATCTATTATATTGCGTTTCACTATAGTCACCATATGAGTAGGACCTTGAAACAAAAGACTATTCTTCTCCTTCTTGTAGTTGTCCATATGGAAAACTATGGTTCCACGAATCAGCCCATGATGCTGCTTGTTTCCTCCAAAATCTCCTCTAGGAGTAGGTGGAGCAGGTGGTGAGACTCTCCGACGCCGTTGATAACCATGGAGTCCTTCCATTCTTTCCGGAAAGTCCTGTACCTCCTCTACAGGAATGATATCATCCTGATCATGTTGGTAGTATTCACTAGTAGCACCTGTCCCACTACTGTCCCTGCTCCATCTCCCCCATCTCCTCCACCATGGCCATTCGAAGATATGGTGGTACTCGTCCTCTCAGAAGATGACACAACTTGAGCAGGTTCTTTCCCTTTAGATTGTGGGTGTGGCTGTGCACTTGTGCCTTCTCCTCCAAGTGGGTCTCCCTCTGCCTCATCCATTTCTTCATTAAGCAAATTTCTAACCTCCCCCTGAAAGTCCAGATCTGAATCTAGCAATGGATCCTCTATGTCGGTTATCCATAGGAGCAAGGGATCGTCTTCTCTGAATATGTGATCCAAACTAATAAGGACAATATCTCGGATCATCCCTTGTCCTCCTTTCTCTCGTTCTGTTTCTCAACTTTAAATTGTAATGGCAATACACAAGCTTGTTTAGTTTTTGCATGGTAAGCCGATTCATGGACTTTGTGTGGATCAAGGAGAAAGTGCTCAAAATTCCTTTCACGGTTTGTTGAAGTTGTAACTTTACGAAGGATGCGAACAGCCGCTCTCCTTAGATTTGGAATATCCTCTCCAAAATTCATCCACCAATCAGCTGAAATTCAAAATAAACAAATAAAATTAGATATTTCTTAAGTTCTTCCAATTAATTGAGAGATAAATAACAAAAGACTATTAGGTTGGGTGATTGGGTATTTTGTTCATACTAGGTGGCTTCTTTCCAATCGCCCTCATTACAATAGGGTCAGCAAAGCCTCTTCTCCTTTGTGTGTATATAGATATCTACAATGCGAAAATTAGGAATAAATCAATAAGCCATACATGTTTAACGGACCTATCTCAAGTCTCAACATATACATATGTGATCTCAAATCTCAATCACTAACTCACCTCTTGGATGGCTTTGATTTGATCATCATCTCCTAACAATTTCTTTAACACTTGCCTCAATCCTACCCTCAACTCCGTATCTATTGCTTTGCTGTGTTGTTGGGCATTGGGGTGGTAGAATTCGAGATTAAGGAAATAACCTACATTGAAAACAAGTTGAAATGCAAAATGATGTAGGGCATTGGGGTAGTAGAATTCGGGATTAAGGAAATAACCTACATTGAAAACAAGTTGAAATGCAAAATGATTAAACATCAATCAAAGAGAGATGGCTTGCTTCAAAAGCATCAAATAGTGATATTATTATTGAGTACCTGCAGCATGCAATGGATGGTGCAGCTGGTCGTTCCACCGGGCATCAATAATCCTTATGTATTCATCATGATATTTAACATTTTCTATGATAGCTTGCTTAGCCCGATCCATTGCTTCATATATATATCCCATTGTTGGCTTGTCATCACCATTTACAAGCTGCAACACTCTAACTAAAGGCTCATAAACCTTTAATAAATTAGCCACTTTCTTCCAAATTTTTTTGTCCCTCCTCAAGTTAGGGATCTCAAATTCCGGACCACTTGTTGCATTGCCCCATTTCGAACAAAGTCATTCGTCTGATGCAAATATCTGAATTAACTCTATTCTAAACCTTACAAGGCTCTCCATCGCAATGAAATGAGTAGCAAACCTAGTTGATCCTGGACGTATTTTTTCATCAAGCTTAAAAACCATGCATGATCATAAATAAATTTGATAACGCCTCTACATGCCTTGATAACTTCTACTATTTTCTTCTTCCTTCCAATCTCTTCCATAATGAGATCTATACAGTGTGCTGCATATGGAGTCCAAAACAGATGAGGCCTTGTCTTCTCCAACATCTTACTGGCTGCCTTGAAATTAGCGCCGTTATCTGTAAAAATCTGTACAATATGCTCCTCTCCCACACTCTCTACAACCTTATCCATAAGAGTGTATATATATTTAGCCGTCCGTCTATGCTCAGATGCATCCACGGACTTTACAAAGACACACCCAGCGACTGAATGCACCAAAAAGTTTATTAATTGTGTTTGTGTGCCGCTGGTCCACCCATCACACATAATGGTGACTCCATTCTATTGCCACATGGACCTAAAGGTCTCCACCCATGCCTTTATTTCTTTATATTCTTCTTTGAGATATTTAGTGCCCACATCATAAACAGAGGGCGACTGTATTCCCCGCCCAACTTCGGCAGCAACATTAAAAATTGTTTGGAAATAGGGGAAATCTATTGCTGTAGGTGGTATGTTATTATGAATTAGCCATTTTGCTGTAGCTTTGGCTAACCTATCTCTTGCAGCCTTCATCGCCCCTTTCATAACACTTGATATAGTTGGTTGTTTAGCTCCCTCTTTCCTGTGTGCTAGAGGATCAACATAGGGAGGAGCTGCTCTTCTAGTAGAAATAACTTTTACATTAACATCCCTTTCTCGGGTTCTAAATGCCCTATGCATGGCCCCTGCAATGCCCTTGCCCATGCTTGGCATAGTAGATGAGCCCCCTGCATCATAATATTTGCTTCCAGCAAATGCACAACGTTCATACTCTTCTTGGTGACTCATGATGGACTCTCTGCATGCAGCCTCCATCTGTGCCTCTTCCTCGTCAAAACCTTCATATCCAAATACATCATAACGGGCAGCATCAACATCTTGCTGCCTCTTTTCTTTTATATCAACTTTGTTTTGGCCAACCAAAGCTTTCATTTGTTCCTTGACTCCCATTGGTACTTCGGTACATCCAGCAACATTGCCAAAAATGTGGCCCAAGTGGTGCTTGAATCTTGTAATGCCCCCATTGGTCACTTTCTCACAAAATTTGCATTTGATTTTCAACCTGTTATTCTCAACTGTCTCACCAAAGCTCCATGTGGGATCAATATCACGAGGCATTTTAAGTTATCAATTGGCAAATACAAATACACAATAGAAAACTGAATACCTGGCTATGAATATGAACAAGTAGTCAAGTATTATGTTAAAAATTAAAAAAATAAAGAAACATGTTAGAGGAAACATATATCTAAAGCTTAGGAATCATTCTCTTGACATTTAGTTGGTGTTTCATTACTTAAAGTATAATGTTTTTTTTCAAAAATTTTAAAAATCCGAAAATAAAAAAATAAAATAGAATTAGGAAACTGGAAAAGACAAAGATATGTTGGATTGATCTATGCCAAACATAGATATAACATTTAGGAGCATTTTTCAACACATTTGATTGGCATTCCATTATTAAAAATATTTTTTTTCCAAATTAACAAAAATCCGAAATTAAATAATTAGAAAAGTAAAAAAACAAGCAATATATGTTGGAATGATCTATGGAAAACATAAATCTCAAATCTAGGAATCATTTTCAAGACATTTGATTGGTGGTCAAATATTAAAAAAAAAATTTCATAAATAAAAAAATCCGAAAATAAAAAAAAGGAAAAAAATTAAAAAACAATCAATATATGTTGGAATGATCCATGGAAAACATAGATCTAACAATTATAAGCTATTTTCAAGATGTTTCATGAGTTTTCCATAAGTAATAATGTATTTTCGTTTTAAATAACAAAAAATCCGAAAATAAAAAAGGAAAAAAATAAAAAAACAACCAATATATGTTGGAATGATCTATGGAAAACATAGATCTAACAATTAGAAGCTTTTTTCATGATGTTTCATGAGTTTTCCATAAGAAATAATGTATTTTCTTTTTAAATAACAAAAAATCCGAAAATAAAAAAAGGAAAAAAAATTAAAAAACAACCAATATATGTAGGAATGATCTATGGAAAACATAGATCTAACAATTATAAGCTATTTTCAAGATGTTTCATGAGTTTTTCAAATTTCCATAATGTTTTTTTTTTTTTTTAAATAACATAAATCCGAAAATAAAATTAACAATATATATAAAAAAAATAAAAGATATGCATGCAAGATCAAAAGGAAGCATGGATCTACAATAAAACAAGACAATGATGCCATTATTTTGTGATTCATAGTAGTTAGAGAGTGATAATCCCAAAAGTTGAAAAAAAAATCACAAAGAAATGCATACCTAGATGATGAATGTTCTTTAGATTCCTTAGAAAGTTAGAATAGTTGAATGTCTTGTGATTTGGAAGCAAAAAATCTTAAGAAAATGGACTTGGGACCACTAGGGCAGTCAAAGAAGCTCCACAGGGAGAAAAGAGGGGAAAGGAGATGAGAAAAAGTGAAAAAGTCGTCTGGGGGGGGGGCGCGTTTTGTGTTTAAACATGACCGATACGCTACGGTTGCGATGGCCGATATATAGTGTGGCAACCGCTATTTTAATCCATGGTCGCGCATGCCATTAGTTCCATTCTTGTCATACATCCATGGGCGACTCAACAAGATATTGCCACTATCCATGGGTACCACATTACACCAAATCGTATCTGTATAATCGTCACCAATAGAAAACGTAACTGAACATGCATACCTCACTTGCACTTCATCACCTGTCATTAACCATCTAGCAAAATAGGGACGATGATGCTTTCAAACTTTCAGCTGCAATCGATCCACAGGAGCTTAAGATGTTATGTTTTCACAACTGGCTCCATTGATTACAACTGTGCATGCTTAGCCATTGACAGTTCCCCTAGAGCGAAAAATATTATTTCACAACCATTTCCTCTCAGTAGCTGATGTAGCCTCTGTGATGACCATGAGAGATTCACCTTCAACTTCATGGTAGATCTCTAATTCTTCTGTCTTAGCTTCGGCCTCTTTCTCTTTAGGATCATTTGGTGCATCTTTCCTTTCACTCTTATTCTCAATGAGGTGGATGCGTTTGGGACATTCCATTGCACGGCCCTGTTGTTTACAATTAAAAGCATGTGATCCTATTTTGATCTTCAGACTTGGTGAAAAGTTTCTCAGAAGAACCACTTGGTTTAGAATCTTGCATTAATGAATTCTTTTGCACAAGCCATTTAGATGCATTAAATTTCCTGGCTTGATAATTTGCAATAATCTCGGCCTTGATAGCATGCTGGACGATCTCATCAACATTATCAAATTTTTTGAATGTGAGGATATGTTGGATGTCTACTCGCAACCCATTAAAATATCTATCCACTAACACATCATCATCCCCATTCAAGCCACAACGAGCTTGCATGGTCATGAACTCCTCAGAATACTCAACAATTGTTTTGGACCCTTGTTTCAAGTCTTGAAAGCTTGAATGCAGTTCTCTGGAGTAATTAACTGGAAGGAATTTTTGCTTCAACAGATTTTTCATCTTGGTCCATGTTTCAACGTGGTCAATGTTTTGATTCCTTCTCTTCTTTTGTAAATCGGCCCACCATGTCGCTGCATAATTGCGAAATCAGGTTGCCACCAGGGTAACTTTATGACCATCCGTCATTGGCTTGTGTGCAAAAATATTTTCCACACACTCACCCTAACCAATCCATGAATTTAGCTTTAGTTTTCCATCATATTCGGGAATCACGAGTTTAATTCCTAAATCTCGATCAACATTAACTGCTTGTGGATCTTATTGATTTTGATTATGTCCTCCATCATCTCGGTGATTATCCCCACGCCGATTATTTTCCAAATTGGCTAATCGGGTTTCCATCCTTGCAAAAGTCTCTTTGATTTGAACCATCGTTGCGGATAGTTGATTAACATTTTCCGATAATTCCGCAACGGTGCCCCTCAAATCCTCATCATTTATGGAGGACGACTCCACTTCTACATGATTCTTGGGAGGCATTTTTTTAATGCAAATTAAATTTTTTTTGACTGACTTGATTTTCATGATTTTGAAATCTGCTCTCCACAATCACGCTAGCGAAAACGGATCGTAAATCTGACGGTGGATGAACCCGATATCATAAAAAGAATTCTCAACCGTTGATCGGTTCAAATCTGTTGATGCAGTGGCTATGTCATTGGACCTTTGTTTCTGGGCCGTGCTGTAAATGGGTCTAGTTTGACCCGAAATTGGCCTGGCTCGGTGATCTGGCCCAACCAGCAATAGCTAGCTAAGACACGAGTAAGGAATGGCACGTGATGTCTCTTCCTCGGGCCTCTTGACGATGGAATGAATAGGGCTTGAAATCCATCTTTCTCCTTTTGCTGCTTGTGCTCCAATGAAAGCAAAAAAAAAGAGCCGGACGATGGAGGTGGGTCTTCAACGAGGTGGAGTCTGGCGCTGCTGGTGGTGGTCGACTATGATGCTGCTCACTGGTGTGACTGGTGCACGGTACACTCCTTCCTCTTCCTACTCTTCCCTTCTTCTTCTTCTCTCGTTTATTTATTTATTGTTTAATTTTTTTTTTTTTGGGTTGGGGTTTTGGATTGGAAAGAGGCGGGGGTGGGGCTGCTGGAAGGTTCGGTTTGGGAAAGGGGTTCTGTGGGTTGTCAGTTAGCCAAAAGTGGATGAGAAGGGCCTCCGGTGAGATTCTGTGATGGGCGACGTGGATTTTTAGGGATGGTTTTAGTAGGGACGTGGGTGGGTTTCTAGGTGATTTTTTTTTTAAATTTTATTTTATCGATAGGGTTTGATTGCGGCAGGGGCATGAGATGGGGTGGTCAGGACTGACGATGAGCAAGATCGATTAAGGCTGGGAGGATGGCGACACGATGATGCCGGATGAATGGATAGGGGTATTCATGCCGACGATCGAGCGATCGTTCGGCTCTGATACCAATTGATGCAATCCTAGGGTTACGATCGCAAGTGCTGGAGCACTATTAGGGTTCTGATAGGAACAATCACATGAAGAAGATCACTCTCCAACGATAAACCCACAAAGGGAAAATTCTATCAACTCTAATCTGAGATCATGGATCTCTACAATGTCATATTTATAATAAAAGGTACTTAAGCGCTAAGAAACAATCCTAATCAAATTAGGAAACAAAAATAAGAATCCTATCCAAATTAAAAACTAATCCTAATTACAATCTTTGCTAAAATTAAAACTAATAATAATTAAAATCAGAATTTCATGCGTCTCATGTGTGGCCCATGAGACTTGTTGCAATGATGTGCTATTGCCGCTGCTTCACCAAGTCCCTCTACTAGATTCAGCCAAGCCTAGACTATAAGTTTGGGGCTCGGCCAGGGGTTTTAATGTAAAAAAAATCATAAATCCAGCAAATACCCCAATTGATCCAATATAGATCTATGCCTATTTACGCTATTATTATCCAAAGATTGAGGAACTGCATACATACAGTAGAGTAGGAATTCTACTCACCTTGCTAGGCTTTAGTTGCTGATTTGTTTCTTCTCCAAGTTCCTCTTAGGGTTAGGGCTTTTGGAGAGTGATATGAGCAAGAGAAAGTGAAGTAAGAGAGTTGTGATATGGGTTCTCTCCATGTGTCTTCTATATATGGCTGTTTTCCATTAACTACTTATTTTGAGTAAAACTCTACTTACCAAATCACGACACAATCTTTCTAGTAGACATGCATCAGTCTCCTTATGGCTTTGGGGGGTCGATTGTCGATCACACTACAAGACTCAAAAAGGTTGGGTCTCATGGAGTGTACTAAAAGTCATCTAATGTGATCCAGGGGCCCATAATTCCAACAACTAAAAGACTCACATTAAAAGAAATGCTATGAGGGTTGCTGAGTGGGCTTTGATTAGGGAGGAGTTTTGAAATTTTACTATGGTTGATATTACTATTAATTAGGGAACTTGTATGGGGTGTGGTCCCCTCAAGTTGAGGAAGTCCATTCTTTGGTCTCCTCCTGCCCTTGGCTTTTTTAAATTCATTGTTGGTGGTGTAGCGAGGGGCAAGCCGGGGCAGCGGGAATTGGAGGCATGCTTTGGAATTGTAAGGAAGAGGTTTTATTTATGTTCTTTAAATATGTAGGCATTTGTGATTCTAATGAAGTGGAGGTTTTGGCGATTTTAGAAGCTCTTCGATGCTTTGTGAGATATTTAAATGACAACGTTATTGTGGAGAGTGATTCTTCTAATGCGGTTGCTTGGGTGTCCAATCGGAGGGCTAGCCCTTAGAAGTTTCAGTTCCTATTTAGTGAAATTCGGTTTTTTTCTACCAAGATTAATGTTGTTTTCCGCCATGAGTTAAGACTTGCCAATTTTATGGCTGATACTTTAGCCAAACATGGGGTTAGGAGAGTTGTTCCTTGGGAGGGTGTTATTTTGTAGATTGATGTCTTAGGGTACATTGCTCTTGTACCTATTCTCTTTTGGTTTTCTTGTTGTCTTTCTTTTATTTTCCTTCCTTGTATCATCCTTTTCTTAATGCAACTGTTTTCGTTACCAATAAAAAATAAAAAAAAGAAGAAAAAGCTTTATCAAAACAAATAGTGGTCCCCACACAACTACATAATTAAAGTTCCTTGTGGAGTCTACACCGCACCTTATCCTTCACTCTAGCGGACGTTGGCCTAAGACCAACAAGCACCAAGAGCAGCATTAGACCTAAAAGGCCAAGCAAATAGACATGAGTAAATAACATGATATATATGCAGTAACAGACTATGTGTGTGTAACCTATACTTGCAAGGAAAAGTTAGCTCATGTGGGATCAGTAAATGTGAAAGTAAAATAAAAGACGGAATGTCAGAGACATCCAACAATGAGCACAATCAATCCAACCATAGGTAATAAACAATAGCAAAGGTATAAGGGAAGTCCCATTCCCAAAGTCTCTCAAGGCCATCACAACATCTACAACTCCAAAACCAAAGCTCCCATCCAAGTCTAGTAACCCAATGTGTAGACACACCCAATCAAACCAAGTACCCAAATGTCTACAGTCTAGACATACCCATTTCTTCTGCGCATGACATTGGACCAAATGGATATATTGTAAGCGGGATATCATACACACCGTAGCTGAATATCATAAATAATGACATAAACCTGTCTCATCACACTCACATTAAACGGAGCAGGCACATTCAGGTCAAATCCACATACTCCAATTTATATCAAATATCATAGTCATCCAACACCACCACACACACACACACCATCCTCATCAAAGTGCACATCATCACCCAATATACCCATAAACATCAATGTAGTCATAAAACATACTCATTACCATCAATTATCCATCATTCGCATCAAAATGCGCACCATAGCCAAACTTTGGTTTGGTCCATGCCTAGTACCCCACTATCCGAATATCCTAACTCAGCGTCCTATGACACCTACCGCACCCAGCGCCTGCATGCTGGCTGCCTTAGTATTTGAAGATACCTACTGTGCACAAAGCAAAGCATAACCGCATGATACAAAGGCATAATTGAATATCCATTTGGAGCGAACGTGTAACAAGTGTATTTCTGTGTCAACCATTTTACTTAACAGGGTCCATTGCTATACTACATCTAGGTCCTGGCGTAGACATCCTCATATCATGCAGTACCGGCTAAGGATATGATTCCCATAGAGCCCGCGATGCCGATATGATTCTCTTGTGGCTTTTGAAGGTAGTGGATACCTAGAGCTCATTATCGATATACCCTTAACTAGCATTACCCTATGCTTGCCTTCCGGATGTCTAGTAGTCCTAACAGACGAGGCAGAATCATAACTTAGCAATTGAGGTGGTCTAAAGTCCAAGGTCCACCAAAGCTCTAGGTTAAGGGTCAATGCACAAGCATCGGTGCGGTTAAGGATCTGGGTCCTAGATCTAGTTTACAGTGGATAGGTCAATACACAGCTCCTACCTCCTACCTGGGCTTCCCACACCTCACTATCAGGGTGGGATGGTCCATACCCTAAATGCCTAAGGGTCGAAGAGCTAGTAGGTATAAAGGTCTGGGTCCGATGAAGTGTCATAGTGTAAATCATCTCCAACCCTAATGCCTTGTTGTAGGTCATCGTTTGCCCTTTTAGAGTGGACATTATACCATTCAACACGATGGTCCATCGTGGGTCCCGGATACCAATTACGCCAACCTTAGCACTATAATGATCTCGAGTATCGAACGACCCCATGGTTACCACCCCCTTGACATGGCTTGGTTTCTCAGTTCTCACGCATTATTACAAGTAGTTGGTAGGCAATTACTAAGCTCTGTTTCCCATTAATCATAAGTTTCATAATTTCAGGCCATTAGCTAAGTCTAAGGGTCCCAAGGATGGTCCATGCGTCAAGGGTTCCAATTTCTAATTAATGAAAATCTCAGGTCTACGGTTAGCTAGAGGTCCAGTCATTGCTAGCTGAGCCTGAGCTATGATTAGCCTTATGGTTTGCCATGGGCAGCTCTCCACACCACGTCTAGCCGTAAGGTCGCCGACGAACAAACTGGTATATTTTGGCCTCTCTGGAATTGCTACTGTAGTTCACTCTTGGAGAGCTACCTGAAGTTCACAACTAGCCATAAACAACCTATGGATGAGTGCAAAAATGATTTGTTTATGGGGGGAAATGTTCTCCCCTTCCACTCATAAATGTTAACCACGTCAAATGGGCTATTCTGAACTCCCTACCATCATCAAATTACCTACACTGCACTAGATCACCATTAAAGTATATAATGGAGATTGGTATTATGGAATGCGTTCTACTTCAAGTTGAGATGCTCTGATACCAAGTTGGAAGTTATCAACGAAAATGTACGTTAAAGTGGAAGAGAATGAAGAACAAAAACAAAAAGAAGAGAAGTTTATGGTTTTAGAGACTTGTTAGAGAGAAAATTATAGTTTTCCAACTTAGGTTTGGGCAATCTCAATGATAGATTTGTGCTGCGCTATTTCAGTATTTACAAAATAGATAAACCCTGTATTTTATGTATTTAGAAATCAATCACCAAATTTCCGAAAATTACAGAAATCCCCTTTCTGAATACTTTAGAAGCTGTATTAATGGTATATAAATACTGAGATTCTATACTGCTGAATCTCAGTTAAGTAGTTTACCCTAATCAATGTCTAGTTGTGTCCTGAATGTCTTGGATACTGATACTGGACACCCCAAATTTTCTGAAACTGGATTGATATGATGGCTTATTTATTTTCAAGCTCCTGTCCAAGCATTTGATGGCACTAATCAAAATTTATACAGGTTCCTTCAGCATCAAGAGCAGTAAAAAGTGATAATGATCATAAACTGCAAGGCTTGTTGACCAATGAAGAAAGTCTTTTAACTCTTGAAGCCAAACACACTGATATTTTATCAAAGGAAATGCTAGTTGAGGAGAACTTAACATATACTGAGGTGCGAAATTCATATTCCTTACGCGATATTTATACCAATGGCATAGATGATCCTGTTTCTGAGTCTACTAGACTCTGCACAGAAGGTACAGGTGGTTGCACAAATTCTGCTAAGGAGATACTCCATTTCGACCAATCTACAAACGGTAGTCTCAATTTGGAGAGGACAGATTCAGATTCAGGTAACTTAGAGCATCACTTTTCATCGGTCAGTTGTCAGTGCAATAGTAAATGAGCTGTTTAACTTAAATCTTATTCTTTTTTACAAGGTTGACATTGATTAATTATTCAACTAAATCACCATCATCCTGCCATCATTATCATCATTGAAGACTCACCCCATCCATTTGGGTTTGACTCTTTCGTGTTTTACTTTACTCTTATCAGCCATATTCTGTCCTTCCAATTTGAGATGTATTCACTAACTACAATCCTCTATTAGTCACCCCCTTCTCTTAGGTGCTTGAATTTGTACACTTCCATCATTGTCGTCATTATTATTTTCTGGGGCTGTTTCTGTGTTTTACATGTTGAAACCATCTTAAATAGCATTGCCTGGTTTTGTCTTGTATTGGACTTACCCATAGGTAGTTTTATCTAATCATTTGTAATTCTTTCCTTTTTTGTTGTCCCGCACGTCCATCTTAACATTTGCAGAAGCAGATACGAGATCTAATTAATGTAATGCATGCATAGTTCTCCAGGGCACAGGGATCACATACATCACATGCATTAGTTTATAGGTGAAAGGTCTTTCTAATTTGAGGTTCTATATTTTTGTTATAATTCTTGTGGGCCACAAAATCCTAAACACAGTTTGGCAAGTTTCTCATCCAGCACTGTTATGTGGCCAGCCTAGTCAGGATAGATAATCCAGAGTTCCCCACTACCATGTTTGTTGAATGTTTTTTATGCCATCTGATTGGAAGGATGTCAATGGACATCTGAATATCTGAGGAACTGATGGACCAGCTCTGGGGAAAAAAAGGAAAATGAACCTAATTTTGGATTTGATCTTAATTTGGATCTGTATTTAGATGTACGATGTTGATGCAGAATATTTTCAGTTTTTGGATCTCCATCCACACATGTTCAGACCCATGGACCAGGATATGGACCCAACTATAAGCCCAAGTATACATTACTGGAATTCAACCTTAGGCCCCTTTTTTAGTCTGCTCGCATTGGGTCCTGTCTTGGGTATGAAGATGGATTGCGATCTTTGCTTTCCTTTCAATTTTTTATCCTGTTCAGTTTGTGGGACCTGTGTCTGATCTGGATCCAGAGACAGATCCTGCCTTTCAAAAGCTATTCAGATTTGCAGACATATGAGAAACAAAAGAATGTATTGAACTAGAATCAAATAATGTAGTAGCTCTACTAGTAGAGATAATGATCATACCCTCAACCATGTTGTGTGCTGCTGCTGCATCTTGTTGAGTCATGGGGAACACTCTAGCATTGGCCTGCGGTCTCCCTTGATTTCTGCCCTGGTTATTTCTTCCCCTGTTCTGATTCTGACCTTGAGGTAGGTTCTGAAAATTTCTAGCTGTCTGAATTTTCTGATTTCTTTGTTGCTGGTTTTGTCGGTATCCTCGTTGTTGACTCAGTTGTGGGAAATTTTGGGTCTGACTTTGTTGCTGACTTTGGTTCCATTGGCGTTTCTTCGGACAATCTGCTCTCTTGTGTCCTTGCTTTCCACATTCAAATCATATACCCTGCTTTTTTCGGAATTCACTAGCATAATGGCCCTTTCCGCAGAAATCACACACTACTCTTGCCTCTGTCTTTTGTCTTTTCGGATCTGCTTGAGACTTGAAGTTACCTTTTCTATTCCCAGAAGGCTTCGGCTGATCATTCTCAGTCAACCCCACACTGGCTTGTTCAGAAACAAAAGCTTTCTTCAGAGCCTTTCTATGTCTTTGGCGCATGCAAGCGCACATCCTTCCTTATGTTTGGCCGCAACCCTCAATAAACCTGTCCTTTTTCATTTTCTCCGTGGCCACTAGTCCCTTGGCAAAGTTGGATAATTCGATGAACTTGTTAGACTACTCCATAACTATCATGTGCCCTTGTACTAAAGTCTGGAATTCCATCATCTTCTGATATCTGATGTGCTCTGGTATAAACTTCTTGAAGAATGCCTTTTTGAAGAAAGTCCAAGTGATCTCGGTCGCCTCCCCATCAAAAGTTTTCGACCGCCTTCCACAATGGCTTGGCATTTCCTTCTAATTTAAGTCTGCCAAAATAGTCTTTTGTCTTTCCATGCAATCCATCACTTCAAATATTCCTTCCATACATCCATTCATTGGCATCCCAAGGGTTGTTGGATGGTTTAAAATACCTAGGGGCAGAACTCATTAAGTCTCTTATATAGCGTGCTTTTTTCTTGGTCCACCGGATTACCAATGCTAGTCCCACTGCCTCCTTGACCATTGCTGTCTCCATTTGTTTGATGGTTCAAAAGTGCTCGGAGAGTTGTCAGTTCCTCCTGCATAATCGATTGAGACTGTGCATGCTACTGATATGCTAGCATGAAGTTCTCGAACATCTTCTTAGCATATTGTGGCATATGGATATCGTCATGGCTTTTGTGCTCCGAGTTATTATCAATACTATTTTTTTTTGAATGGTAATGCAAATTTGTTAGAAGCAAATCAGCATAGGAGACATATACTGAGAAGCAACAAAGGGAAGCAAAAGGAAAAAGAAAGCCAAACCCCAAAGCCGCTGCTTACTCAGCAAGCGAAATACAATTATCAATTACAAGATTATTGCTCCCACACCCAATTTTGCTAGCGTGTCAGTTGCCTTGTTTGTGGACCACTTAATGTGATTAAAGGAAACTTAAAGCTTGGAGACCAATACCACCACCTTGTCACACAAATTTGCTAGGCGCCAGGGCGGCTTAGAAGAACTAGAGGCCCATCTTATGACACATAAAGAGTCCCCTTCCACAATAAATTTTCTAAAACCCAACTTGTCAGCTTCTTGAAGACTTGTCCTAAGGGCAATCATCTCATCCTCATTTACTGTTTTAAAACCCGAAGGACTCCAAAAGATGTAAGCTTAACGCCGGCACTATCTCTGAAAACACCCCCAATACCTGACTGGCCTGGGTTACCAAGAGCACTCCCTTTGAAATTAAGCTTTAAGGTACCCAGCGGTGGAGGCTTCTAGGTAGGGCAGCCCGGGGAGGCTTCCACCTCTTTCCAACACCTACTGATATAATCTATAGAGTATCCTCGAAAATTAGGAAGGACAGAGACCCAAGAAGCGACGAGGTATTTAATATTGAAAGCAATGGCTTCTTTGGAGGAGGAAACCCCTTTAAAACACCTTCTATTACTTTCTTTCCAAAGGGCCTAAATGATAGCTTGAAAAGATGTTTTCCACATTATCTTTCCTCTAGCAGAGCCAACTACCATAGCCCAGGCTTGATAGGAAGCCTTCAGAGCCCAGCAACAATCAAACCATGACAAAGCCGAACTCCATAAAAAGCCAGCCAACTCCCAATGCAAAAACAGGTGGTCTACTGATTCAACATCCCTCAAGCACATAGGACATCAATTAACAATAATAATGTTGTGCCTGAGAAAATTGTCCATAGTGAGGACTGCATTCGAAATGACCAGCCAAGTGAAGGCCCCTACCCTGGGAGGAGCTTTAGACTTCCATACCTCCTCGAACGGAAACTTTGATAAGTTTGAAGAAGCACCACCTCTCAAGGCCAAGAAAAATGAACTACAGAGAAAGACCCATCAATTGTACTTGTCCTGACTCTTTCATGCTTTCGACCATCCGCAATGAAGACATGACTCAACACACTAGGTAGAGCTGCAAAATCTTGGATCTCCCCTTCATTAAGATTTTTTCGAAACACAGGAGCCTAAGCTACTTGATCACCAATTTTCGAGCAGTAGTCTCTCACCATAACAGAAACATCTTGAGCACAACGAAAAATATTAGGGAATTGAGATGCTAGGGGATGATTTCCCACCCAGGTATTTGATAAGTGCTTAATTGTTTGCAATTAGAGCCCTAATATTTGATTTCTCTTGTGCTAGTCATGGTTATTTTATTTGATTCTACATAGTTTTTGTTAATTTTTATGTAAAGGTCAAAAAGAGTCAAAAAGAGAAGATTTCATGAAGAGTGACGGGCGTGAATCACTAAGAAGGGCCATGGTGGGTCCCATCCAAGTTGTTTCAGATTTCAAAGACTACTTTCTAATTCTTTGGACAACTCACAATTCAAATTAGAAGGAAAGAATTGGAGAACAAGAAAACATAATCAAATTAGGGAAGTGAAACAAAGAAGAAAAAGAAGAGGTTCCCAACCATGTTACACACCCAAAGGGGGCCCCACAGTCATTGCAAAAGCTGAAATTCAGAAATTAGAAAGTTCTATTCAAGTACAAGTGGAGCCCAAGAATGGAGAAGAAAAGGGAGAAAAATAATGAAGGTTTAGAGCAAGAGTTCAAGCAAAGTTAGAAGTCAACAAAAAGGGGTCCCACACTCATTGTACACGCATCATATGGGCCCATTTTTATGATAAAAGCTTCAGATTTAATCTCTTGCAATTAAATCTCAGATTTGTAGGTCCATGTGAGGAACTTTCTAGAAGATATAAGTGGGACCGGATTTAGAAAGTCTTGCTTATCAAGAAAGAAGACTCCTATTCTATTTTAATTAGGAAGCTTACTTGTAAAGTTAGTTGGAGATCTAATCATTTAAGGGAACTATTTACAAAAAGGGCTGTTGCAATACTTATAAAAGGCAAGCAAAGGGGGTGGACGACCAGCATGATACCAGCCACCATCATCCCATAACATAGCAGCCGTACAAGCCACCTTTGGAGCCATCTTGGAGAGCTTTTGGAGGAGGAAAAAGGGGAACAAGCTGCTGGCCGAATTCTTCTTCTTCAATCTTCAGAGTTCTTTTTCATGACTTTATTTTTCATGTTATTTTCAATTAAGAACATGAGTAGCTAATTTTTTAAGGGCTAGGGTGTAGTTGAAACCCTAGCCTAGTTCTATGTAGTCTCTTTTTGGCATCTTTTAATTAAGAATTCAGTTTTATTAGTTGAGATTCTAAACCATGTTTTTAATTGATGAGTTTTGTATATGCCATGCCAACCATGTTATGTTCAAGTGAATTTAAGAGTAGCTAACTTATGTTTGATTGATCTTGATGATTAAGCATCTAGAGTTTAGAACCATGAATAATCTAACTATATGCCATGCTTAGACTCATGCAATTATCATTCCCATTGTTTTTATGCATTATGTATGTTTTGACTAGGACATATGCCATGCTTAGTTTTTACAATATGATGAGCAATTCATGTAGTATGCCACTCGTGAATTAGGTTTAAGGGAATAGTAATCTAGATACATATGCCATGGTCTAGGTTGATAGATGTCACTAATAAATTCTGATTTTTTATTAAAGGATAATAAGGGACATGCATATGATCGGTTAGGGGAGTAAATGAAACCCTAGTTCATTCATTATTACTGTTTTTCAATTCTAGTACTAGTTGTGTGCTTTAGGTTACTTTACATTTAGCTTTTGATAGTTTCATTTACTGTTTTTAGTAGTTTAATTCAACCTTTCTTCATTAAATTGTTTCTTTTAATATTCTGATTTTTAATTGCTTTTGACATTATTTTATCACGAGTCTTCGTGGGATTGATCTCGTACTTACAATCATTATATTACATAGTGATCTTGTGCGCTTGCGAGTTTTAATTGTGTGCATACTAGTAGCTTATTTCTAGGTTACTTGGTGCATACCAGTATCCATCCAAAATTTGATAGTCCCCTGTCCCTGCTCTGTAGCGAACCATGTAATCAAAAGAATCCCTAACAGACAACAGGTCCCTCCACAATTTTGATTGGCTAGGTTTTGTCTTCTGGGTATCCCACCCATCTCTGAGAACATTATACTTGACCATCACAACTTCCTTCTATAAACCGTTCTGACCATCGCCGAGCCACCGGAACGATTTTCCAAGAAGAGCTTCATTGACTAATGATAAGTGCTTTTACAATCTAAGCCCTAATATTTGATTTATCTTATACTAGTCATAGTTATTTTATTCGATTTTACATAGTTTTGTTAATTTTAATGTAAAGGTCAAAAGGAGTAAAAAAGAGAAGATTTCATGAAGAAGTAGGTGTGAATTCCAAAGTAGGCCCATGGGGGGTCCCATCCTAGTTGTTTCAGATTTCAAAGATTACTTTCTAATTCTTTGGGAACTTAAAATTCAAATTAGAAGAAAGAATTGGAGAACAAGGAAGCATAATCAAGAAAGGAAAGTGAAACAAGGAAGAAAAAGAAGAGAATTCCAAGTGTGTTACATGACCAAGGGGGGCCCACAGCCATTGCAAAAGTGAAATTTCAGAAATTAGAAAGTCTTATTCAAGTTAAAGTGGAGTCCAAGAATGGAGAAGAAAAAGGAGAAAAATAAGGAAAGTTAGAGCAAGAGTTCAAGCCAAGTTAGAAGTCTAAGAAGGGGGTCCCACAATCAATATACACAAACCATATAGGGCCCACTTTTATGTCTAAAGTTCAGATTTAATCCCTTGCAAATTAATCTTAGATTTGTGGGTCCATGTGAGGAACTTTCTATAAAATACAAGTAGGATCAGATTTAGAAAGTCTTGTTTATTAAGAAAGAAGACTCCTATTCTATTTTAATTAGGAAGCTTACTTGTAAAGAAAGGTGGAGATTTAATCATACAAGGGAACTACTTGCTAAAAGGGGCTGTTCCAACAATTATATAAAGAAGCAAAGGGGTTGGACGACCAATATATTCAGCAATATCATCTCAGCCACGTCCAAGAGAATTCCAGCCACCATACCAGCACCCTATCATCACAAAAACCAGCCATTTTCATCCCATAAACCCTAGCTGCCGTATAGCCACCTTTGTGCCACCTTTGGAGCATCTTTGGAGAGCTTTTGGAGGAGGATAAAAGGGGAACAAGTTGCTCGCCGCCCACCGCTTCACCATCATCTTCTAGTTTTCTTCGTATGACTCTATTTTCTATTTTATTTTTCATTAAAGACATTAGTAGCTAAACTTTTTAGGGCTAGGGTGTAGTTGAAACCCTAACCTAGTTCTATGTAGTTTTTTTTTGGCGTCTTTTAATTCGGATTTCAGTTTTATTAGTTGAGATTCTAAACCATGTTTTAATTGATGAGTTGTGTATATGCCATCCCAACCATGTCATGTTCAATTAATTTTAAGAGTAGCTAACTTAATTTTGATTAATCTTGATGTTTAGCATCTAGGGTTTAGAACTATGGATAATCTAAGTATATGCCATGCTTAGACTCATGCATTTATCATTCCCATTGTTTTTATGCATTATGTGTGTTTTGACTAGGACATATGCCATGCTTAGTTTTTGCATCATAATGAACAATTCATGTAGTATGCTACTTATGAATTAGGTTCAGGGGAAGTATAATCTAGACGCATATGCCATGGTCTAGGTTGATAGATGTCACTAATAATTCTGATATTTGATTAAAGGGTAATAAGAGACATGCATAGGATTGGTTAGGGGAGTAGATGAAACCCTAGTTCATTCATTATTACTGTTTTTTTATTTTAGTACTAGTTGTGTGTTTTAGATTATCTTCCATTTAGCTTTTGATAGTTTAAATTACTGTTTTTAGTAGTTTAATTCAACTTTTCATCATTCGATTGTTTTTTTTTTTTTTTTTTTTTTTTTTTTTTTTATATATATTCTGATTTTTAGTTAATTTTGACATTATTTTGTCACAAGTCTTCATGGGATCGACGTTGTACTTACAATTCACTACACTACATAGTGATCTTGTGCGCTTGCGAGTTTTAATTGTGTGCATACTACTAGCCTATTTCTAGGTTGCTTAGTGCATACCAACTAACTTCAAGGGTCTAATACCAAGACCTCCTTCCTTTTTAGATTTACAGATCTTGCTCCAAATTAGAAGATGTATTCTATTCCTTTCGGCCACCCCTCTCAAAAGAAAATTACGCCGAAGTCTTTCAATGTGCTGAGAGACTAACATCGGCATTTGAAGATTGACATAAAATAGATGGTAAGATTAGTGAGAACTGATTTGATAAGGGTTATCCTTCCTCCCACGGATAAATAGCTGGCTTTCCATATAGCCAGTTTCCTACTAACCCTTTCAATGACCGTGTCCCATAAAGACCCAGACGCTGCACCCAAACAAAGCGGAAGGCTAGATAGGAAGTTGGGAGGGAACCAATTTTACAAGCCATGACATCTGCTAATTAGCCCATTTGGATATCATTCGTGCGGACCCCAATCACCTCGGTTTTGAAGTTCACTTTCAAGCCTGAGCAAGCTTCGAAGCACAGCGGGATGGCCTTCAGATTTAAAATATGGTCCAAGTCAGCATCATAGAAAATTAATGTATCATCCGCAACTATTGACATTATTATCATTGTTATTTCGCATTCTTCTTCAATGGCAAAAGACAACCCAATTAACCCACCATACAATCCTAACTCAACAATTTATCAACTTACACATAATTATAGTCGTCCTCTCCACACGTCCTAAGTGCCCTTTTGGCACTTTACTAGATTAGTAAAATTCAAGTTGAGCCTACATTTTTTAGACAAGGGGTTACGTCAATAGCACTTTAATTCAAAATCCCCTCCATCTTTAAAAAAAAAAAGTAAAAAAGCAACCTCCTTTCACCACTAAAAGACAAAAGTTCCACTTTCCTATATAAAAAGTAAAAAAAATTCCATACCAAATAACTAAAAACAAAATACCGTCATAACCCATTATATTTTATTCTCTCTTGATTTGATGCTTTACTACACTTTATTTTACATGTAAAATTACCAAACGGGCCCTAAGGTTTTCTATTTCTTTTATTAGCACAGATCTTATGCTCTGATACCACCTTGTAACGACCTGGAATCCAGGGCCCTGCCTGATTGCGTATTATAAACAACAAGTAGCATAACACCATCATTAGTTAAATCATTTGAAGCATAAAGAATCATGCTTTTACCTATAATCTCAATCTTTAATTTAAAGATAATCCAAATCTCAATGTCAATGGAAATATTCAAAAATAAAAATAAATTGTACAATTCCAAAACATTCTTTGCAGTTTGAATGAATCAACTAATGCATTTATATAATTTCTAATTTGATCTGTGAGTCCCATGGCGCTCAACTGTAAGTGTCAAATCCAATCTCTAAGTTGTCGGGATCCTCCTGTCTTTCTACGTTTAGCTTACCTAGGATTGGGGCGAAAATACGCAAATCAGTAACACCGAGTGAATAGATTTCTACATCTACAACTATGTTTGCAAACCACTATATAATAAATAAAATACTCAGCTCAATCATGAAGTAATAAGGAGACATGTTTGTTAAGTTAGGTTAAGGTTTCTAAATCTAACCTTGAGACTACCACCTAACCACCGTACAGGCTTCTAAATCACACACATCAAGGGTGCCTCTGGTAACATACGGGGTGAGCCATAGTCAGTCGAACGACTGACCAATAGTCCCTACAACTAACCTAAAAGTCAGAGATATTATGCAGATGGCCTAAAGTAATGTAGTCCCCAGCTATTGGCCTCTCGTGCTAGTGATCTAGGGGTGTCCAAATGGGTGGGTCCAACTAACCTATCATTCATCAGGTATGTAGTTCATGCTTCACAATTTCTCTTGTTGCATTATATAAATGAGGTAGTCAAAATCAACCCTTAAACGAAATCCGGATGTTTCACGCCCTGCATCGACTCGTTATAGGTATCTGATTCGTGTAAAGTCAATTTCATACTAAACTCTCATTTTTAGGAATAAGTTTAAATACAGCATCACAACCTCAATCTCGATTTGATTTTATATCATGCATAACTGAATTAAAACAAAGATCACTACTCACATTGATAGCCAAGTTGTATAGATTTATGAACTATAAATAACCAATTTCAGCAATGATCACTACTCACATTGATAACCAAGTTGTATAGATTTATGAACTTTAAATAACCAATTTCAGCAATGCACAGAGATCAGTTTCTATGCCTCATACAGAAGTTCAGGTCTGAATCATATTTTATTATTCGTGAAATATACCCTTTTTGTATAGGTCAGCCAATCCTTGTATACACGGTCTTAATGAAATGACTCAGCAGATATGTATGTATTCAATAAATTTGGAGGTGTTACAGTGAGTATACCAAGGGGAGTAGATTGTAAATAATGAAAACATCAGGGCTTGAACTATATTTGTAGAACAGATCTCTTTGTACCATGCATCGTCATTCCAGATACCTTCAGCACGCCTCTTCCTTTTGTGCTAACTAGATGATGGACCCCACTGACTCAATCTATAATGGGGCTTGAGTCTGACCTTCAAGGTTGCCCAGGGGCCGACTTTTAGATCCTTGGATCTGATCAGTCATCAGGTGGCCCACCTGGGCCCCACAGTTCTACTTCTATATAAAAGAACATGGAGTCGACCTCATTCTGAGTTTTTTCCTATTTCGAATTGAATTCTTCAACAATTTCTGGTTGAGATGAGTTGAAAAGGCTTTCTATTAGTCCTATGAATGTTAATACATGAGTTTGCCCAATTTATATGCAATTAAAAGAAGATTTCTACTTAATCAGAAGCAATCCAAGGTTGTCATTCACTGTAGCAGTCTTCCAATTGGTAGAAATCAAATAGATTCACCTCTAATTTATCCAAGCCAATTTGGGAAAATTTACAGCAAGGATTTATGGACATCAAATCACCAGGTTAAGCAATCGAGATTCCACTATTAAAAAAGAAAAAAAAAAAAAAAAAACTTCAACATGTACACAAGTAGATGAGGAAAGCTACCCACTTTTGATAGAAAAGGGTAGCCCTAGCGATGGGTGGTCGACTATAGGTCATCAAGTGGTGCTCCTAATGGCTGATTCCTATCTTCTCCTTGATCTCTCTCTAACTTCTAATTGCTATGATGGCTTGAAGACAAGAGGATGTCGTGTGAAGGCTCCAAAAAGGGCTGCATTTATAAATAGTTGAGGTCTCCTTCCCTTTCCCATTTGAACCCTGGTCTTAAAGAAACTATGCTTCCTAGTTCTTAAAGAAGTCTTCAAGGAAACATGCGCAGGCCCCTTGATGGGGATATGGTTGTCGTGCACTCCTTAACAATAAAGGATTGGGTTCTACCAAGTGTTGTTCAAGGGTCCCACTATTTCCTTTACTAATGAACTATGGCCCAGATAAAATAGTTCTTACATCAAGGGGGTCCTACTACTACCCTATTGTAATTTAAGCACAAAATCCTAGCCTCTAATTAGCTCAAGGATATTACACTTGATTTCCACATAATTATGACAATGCCACTCCTACTTGTAACTTGGCGAACAAACTAACAGAATTCGGGGTATTCTGTCTATTGAAAGGGGGCACATCCTTAACGAAAGTTTCCCAAAATAATGTCATTTACCCAACGAGCCCAAAATTGGCCTACTTCTAAAATTATGGTAAGCCCCTCAAAGTTTTCCTGAAATTACAAACTAACCCTCCTAATCACCAAATTGGGTCCAAAAGCTCCCAAAACACATAAACCATTGATTAGGCTCATAAACTGACTTAATTACCATCTAAACACACTTAATTACACTAAACGAAATTAATTAGGGTCAAGGTCTTATAGGGCTGGAGCCTGGATGACCAGAATTTCTTTCTATTGATGCGAATTTGAAGACTTACCAGGGTTTTGTTCTTATAGCTCTATTCCTTTGAATTATGGGTTTGTAAATCAACTGATTCAGTCGTAAGTTCTCCCTTGATTTACCCTTGAACAGTTTTGTGATATTTCTGATTTATTGGAAGAGACCTTAAAACAAGAAGACGACTTAAATGGCATGTGTTTGGCAACTAGAAGGACAATGGATCCGGTGATTGCTTAGAGGTTTGTTGCTCAAGAAGGTTTATCAACTCAAATGCAAATCGAGAATAACTTTTTTTCGTGAATGTGAATTTTGCATTTTGCATTATTACTGTTGTGCTCTTTTAGTAGCAGACGAAGGTAGTTAAATTACATTTTGCTAGTGTTTCTTTTTGTTGTTTGGTGTTGGAAAGTAGGTGCCATCTGATTTGGTAATTTGTTGGCAGAGGTATCTATATTGCTCAAGCAATGCCGTATTTCTCTTGTCAAGATGATGATTAGTGGCGAACCAGTTGAGAAGCTCTTTCTTTGGGGCCACTCTGCTTGTACCTTAAGCTATCTGCACCAAAAGCAAATTTTAGTGTTTGGCGGTTTTGGTGGTTTAGGAAGACACGCAAGAAGAAATGATTCTCTGATGCTTGATTCTGTCTCAGGGGTTCTGAAGGTAATTAATGTTGACGTATCTCCATCTCCACGCATGGGTCACTCATTGTCAGTGGTCGGTGAACGCATTTTTGTAATTGGTGGGAGGGGTGGTCCAACACAAATTATGAATGATGTTTGGGTCCTGCATACAGATGAGAATCAATGGAAATTATTAGAATGTGCTGGAAGTGTGTTCCATCCCAGGTTAGCTCTAAAGTAAATGCTCGACAATTCTAAGGCACTGCTTGTTTGTACTTCATTAAGTGACAATTTATTGTTTATACAAATCAAATGAAGTTTACTGCTGTATTTGGAAATATGTAACACATCATTTTACCTGTTTCTGAATACATGTTTTATTTTAATTTATGTTGGGAACCATTGAGAAGATGAAAAGTGGCACTGCAGAGAACCAAAGCAATGATTAGTAGAACGCAACATAAATTTTTAATATGCTCTAGCTGTTTGTCATAGCTGTAGGAGAAACACTATATCTTGTATACACATCATTTTAGATAAGGATAAACTGTATATTGAGATGGGGATTAGGAGTTAATGTAAATGGATTTGATAATCTTGTAACTAGCCCTAATGAAGTGCATCTCGTCTCATATAGTCTTTATAAAAAGAAGTCAAAAGTTATTGGATCCAATTTACTTAAAATGTGTCATTTTTCCTTGTTTGTTTTGAGATGTGTGAAAACCATCAAACTTCGATTTACTGTAATGAACATCATCATCATTGTCATCATGAAAGTCTTAACCCTTCAATTTGGGCTTGGCTAATAGATTTCTACTCTAAAATTCCTAAGTAATAAAGGGCTAAGAGCTTATGACACTCATGTAGAGCGTTTTGTCAATGTTTGCAGTTTATAGGTAGGCTTGTACTCTTTAGCCTTTTCCTCTTTCAATTTCTTTTAGGAGCTTTTTGAGTAGAACCCTATTGTCCAACCCAGGTTAATGGCATTGGACTTTGTCATCGTCGTTGTCATTGTTGAAGATGAAATGATGATAGTAAACTTATGTTGATGGTTTTCACAAATGTAAAAACACAAGGAAGAGAAATAGTGTAGAAGCGAATTGGATCAAAGTTTTTGAGTAAGTTCTTTTGTTGGAAGCTCCTATTTATAGACTGTAAGGAAACAAATATACCCTTCATTTGGGTTAATTACAAGATTCTTATATCCATTTACATGGACACTTAAGAGTGGTGACCAGTGTTCAGATTAGTGTCAAATTGGGATGGTGTCCATTCAAGGGTAGACGCGTGTAAAGAGGAGACACCTATCTGAAAACAAAAAATGGCTGGAATGTAAGGTGATGTTTTGGACAACTTGCTGCACGCATGTAACATGTATAGAGCAGCCTGCATATAAGGCACTATGTAGACTAGCTTCTGGAGTCAGAGGAATTCAGAATTAAGGTGAAAAGTTCCGTGTGACATTCTGAGACAATTAGCAGATTATTACAGCTATAAGGTTCTGTAGAGACTGATGTACACGAAAAACCAAAGATGGAACAGGGGACGATCTGAATGCTATTAGATTGTCCACCTGCTACCTGGGTAAACAATCCGTTTGCTATACAGACACTTCCATGCGAGGATGAAGACTTTCACCATATACTTGTCATGTCGTAGCGGCTGAATCATTAAGCATAGTTCTAGCCATTTCTTGAGTTACTCTGTTTCTTCTTTCAGCCACTCCATTCTGTTGGGGGAGTCTTAGGAGCAGAAAATTGATGGCTAACCCATGATTATCATAAAATTCAGCAGATTTTTCATTATCAAAATTCTCCTCCATGATCACTTCTAATCTTCTGAATTTTAAAGTCCTTTCTCAACTTGAATCTTGCTGTAAATTCTTATGAAGTTAGCAAGGGCATCAGATTTAGCATGAAGAAAAGCAACCCAACTAAATCTGGAAAAATCATCAACCATACCTAAGATATACTTTCTTCCTCCTATACTCTGCACAGGCGTGGGACCAATCAAGTCCATATGAATGAGTTGAAGAGGACGGGTAGAAGAAATATCTTTCAATCCTTTAATGCTCTTTTTGCTTGGATAGCATTTTTATCAATTTGAAATTCACATGCCCCATTCTTTGATGCCATAGTTGAGTTTCTTTATCTTTTGTCATCAAACACCTTGATTCATTCTCACTACACTCTTCTATAGTATAAATGTTATCATTATTCCTTAATCCAGGGAGAATCACTTTGTTGGTCTTGGCATTTAAAACTTTACAAGAGTTGCTATCAAAGATTACTTGGTTTCCTTTGTCACACAATTGACTAATGCTCAAAAGATTGTGCTTTATACCATCCACAAGAAATAATTGGTTTCCTTTGTCACACAATTGACTAGTACTCAAAAGATTGTGCTTTAGACCATCCACAAGAAAAACATCATTCAAGGTAGGCTTTTGATCACCACCAACACATCCTTTTCCAATAATTTGACCCTTACTATTGTCTCCAAATGATACATTTCCACCATCATAATCTACAAGAGAAACAAATCTAAATCGGTGTCCAGTCACGTGCTTGGAACATCCGCTATGTAAGAACCATCTAGTGTTTTCCTTAGCCTTTAAAGCTGTTTGAACTTTGAACTAACAAGCTTCTTATGATCTTATCTTTTCTAATCCAAGTAGCTTTAGGAATTAAGAACGAGTGGATTTGTGGACAAACTTAAAGGGCAATCTAGAGGATTTGGTGAGTGACAACTGGATTCTGTATGGGCAGTTTGTAACCGAGTGTCCATTGTGATTGCAAAAATGACAAGTCCATACAGGTTTTGAAGATTCAATGCCTAGTGGTTTCTGAGATGTTCTAGAGATGATTTGAGAACTATTCTTCTTAGCACTAAAGGGACAATCATAACCCATGCCATTCTTGTTACCAAAGATTTTGTTTATGCCCAACATTTGATAGAATTTGCATTTCCCATGTTAAATTTATCAACAACATGCCTCTGTTAAGTTTTTCTTGAAGAGATTTAGATTCTTGTTGACTTGATTCTAGCTTCAATTTTAGATTATGGTTTTCACTTTGAGCATTAGCTAGATTATGCTAGAATTAATCAACTTAGATTCTAAGTTTTTTATCACATTGTCTCGCAAATTTAGTTGATCTTTTAGCACATTCAAGCCATTAATAAGTCTTTTTGATTCAACTAAATACTTGTTTTTCTTAGCAAGTTTTTCACAATATTCATTCAACTCTTTCTAAGCATTTTGAACATCATTTTCATCTTCATTTTTTTCATTATTTTCTTCCTCTTTGTCTATTTCAATTTCAACTTGTGAAATGCTAGCTTCATTATCATAATCTTCAACAGTCGTTAAGAGAAGCTAGGAAGAGGAATTTTCATTGTCGTTTTCATCATAAAACTCATTATTTTCACTAGAGTCATCATCATCATCCCAAGTTATGTTGAAAACTTATCCCAAGTTATGTTAAAAACTTTCTTTCCTTTCTTATCCTTTTTCTCTTGTTCTCTGGGGGTTGAACAATTTGTAGCAACGTGCCCGTGCCAAAAGCCTTTACAGTTGTAACATTGCACATCTTTCTTGAGAAATGACCCCTTTAATTCTTTTTGTTTTTTTTTGAATTTAGCATTCTTTTTATCTTCTGAATTGTTAATGTTGTTTTTGTTCTTCCAAGAATCTATTGAATTTTTTAGTCAACAAAGCAACATCATCACTTTCTTCCGCACTATCATAATTTTCCTCTTTATGGGTAGAAGCAAGAGCCAACCCTTTCTTCTTGTTGGGAACCTCAAGATCTAGTTCATAATGTTAATGTATTTTTTGATAACCAGTAACACCAAAAGCTTGAGTTGTTAGTAAACGGCACAACAATGTATATCAACACTCCCCCTCGAACGGGAGGCCGTTCGAAGTCGAAACCCAGTAGACAGACGGAACGGAACAGAATAGACCAGACATATAGATGGAGGTAACATGCCTCAGGTAGACGGAATGGAATAGAATAGACCAGACAGACAGATGGAGATAACATGCCTCCCAGGAGTTTCAAACTTGTGGCCTCTAGTTCTGATACCATGTTAATAACCGGTAACACCAAAAGCTCGAGCTGTTAGTGAACGGCACAACAATGTATATAAACACCTAAGTCTTCTAGTTTAATTTTGTTCACATCCTTACTTTCATCTATAGCTACAATCTTGGGATTGAATCTTTTTGGAAGAGTCTTAAAATTTTTCTCACAACCTTTGACTCATCAATTTTCTCTCCTAGACCAAGAAGGGAGCTGACTATCTCAGTGATCTTGGTGTAGAACTCACCAATGGTTTTTTCTTCAAGCATCCTACTACTTTCAAGCTTAGACACCAACATTTGAATTTTTGCCATTTTGACTTGGTTTGTACCTTCATGAGTGGCTTCTAAGGTATCCCACACTTCTTTAGTAGTAGAACAATTTACTACTCTATTAAACAATGCATTTTTAGCCTTGGCATTCATACTAGCCCTATCCTTCTCTCCTTGAGTCCAATCTTTCTTGGGCTTGGCTTTGACAGATATAACATAGCCTTTTGAGTCTTGCTCTACATTAGTAGGTTGATGATATCCTTAATAATACTCCATACATCAAAACTTTGAGATTCAAGAAAGACTTGCATTCTAGTCTTCCAATATTTATAGTCTGTTCCATTAAAGAGTGGAAGTCTATTAGTAGCATTTCCTTCACCTAGTTGAGCTTGCATTTTGACCACCAAGGGTGGATTCTAACTCTAGGTTTTTACACCTAATCAAAGCACCAAAGCTCTTATACCAATTGAAAGTCCAGGATCTGAAACACATTAAGCGCAAATGATGTTTATAAACAAATAAAGGAGGAAGAATACATGATAGCCATTCACCATAACACAACTATCTATAGTAGTTCGGTCTAGTTGCCTACATCCATGCCCGGGTTATGTCCCTACACTCCACCAATATTCCACTAAATCAATGGAGGTTTATGGTTCACCTCTAACCTCACAATCACTTATGCTTTTGAGGCTAAGCAATAACCTTTACATCAATGATTTTTCTCTCTAAACTGTGTCTAAAATACACTTGAAGAGATACAGTTAAGTACAAGATTGTGCCTCTTGAATAGGCTGATATGAAAGTGAATTTCCAACTTAAACTTGTCAAGAAGCCCAGTTCAGTTCTCTAATTGTACAAATTCAGGCGCAATTATATCCAGCCCAGTTGTAATATATGTAGGATACAGTCAAAGATTGTACAGGTCATAACCGTGTGTAATTTAGCTTGTGATTACTGATTTATAGCCTAAACAAGGCATGCAATGTCCATTTAATGAATGGAAATCTCAAATAGGGATATACAATTACAATCCAATATTTCTCTCTCTTATGCTCGTGTCATGGTATCAGAGCCAACTTTGACAACAGTTGTATGGTCTGTTCATTCTCTTCAAGATATAGGGATCCATAGATCCCTCCTTGTTCATCTTCCATCTCTGGAAGCCTTCGAAGAAGCCTCTCATCAGTCTGATCATCTCTGATCATCTACCTTTTTATTTGGTATTTCACTTTTGTCCAAAAGATTTCATCACGACCGTCCAAAATTGTGGATTTTGATCCGTTTTGATTGGGACTTCTTGGAGTAGTTGCGAAAATCATCTGCCCTTTCATCCCGAGCCTCTGATCTGTCCATAGATCATCTAACCAGGCCCACATGGAAATTCTTCCTCCGACGATAGGGTCATTTGTGCATTATTTTGGTTCTGTGCACTGTATTGAGGTCTGTTTTTTAGGCTCTGCTGTTGATATTTCTCTTGCCAGATTTATATCTACAGTTTCCCTTGTTTAGATTATCTATTGTGGTACTCATCAACACGTGCAATCTGTCTTAACCTCTTGAGACTAATGGAGAAATCTGAACTTAGACTAATTTAGTTAAATGGAAAAAATTATACCTCAAGTTCTTACCAATTTGAAGTTAACTTGGAACGCAAGGAAATGTGGGGACATATCTCTGGGATAGATCTGAAGACCCAAGATGATGGAAATTTTTTATTATCTTGGAATACTAAAGATGCCAAAATAAAAACCTGGATACTTGGATCTACGGAACCTTAGTACATACTCAATCTCAAACCATACAAAACTTCCAAGGGCATGTGGGAGTACTTGAAGAAAGTCTTATCATCAGGGGAACTCTGACCGTCAGTATCAACTTGAGCTTGAGATTTCTCAATATTCTCAAGGCACTTCTTCAATTCAGGATTATTACTCTGGTTTTTTGAATTTGTGGGCTGAATATGATGAAATAAAATATGCAAATGTTTCTGATGCAACACTTTTAGAGATTCAACAACTACAGGACATCAGTCATCGCAACCAGTTTCTTATGAAATTAAGACCGGAATATGAAGTTGTCCGTTCTAGTCTTATGAGCAGGGTCCCTTCTCCTTCTTTAGATGCATGTCTTAATGAACTTCTGTGTGAAGAACAAAGCCAACTAACTCAACATGCATTGAAACAGCATGTCTCCACTCCTCTTGAGGTTGCTTATGTTACCAATGTTAACTCTTCACATGTGGGTGGATTAGATCAGGTGGCCTATGCTGTAAAAGGAAATTCTCAGGGACGCGACATAAGCAAAGTTCAATGCTATGGTTGCAAGTCATTTGGTCATTATGCATCGCAGTGCAAAAAGAAATTTTGCAATTACTGCAAAGCCAATGGGCATGTTATTGCTGAATGCAAAAAGAGGACACAAAATCGCACTTCTCGAGCCTATCATACTGCCACTGCAATTGCCTCTTCTGATGCTGCTTCTCCATCAGTTATGTCTTCACAACCACCTATTTCACAACCACCTCCTTCGATCACTCCTGTAGCTATCCAACAAATGATCATTAATGCCTTTTTAGCTCTTGGAATTTCAGGTAACCATCAAACTGCATCCACTCCTTGGTATTTTGATTCTGGTTCTTCCAATCATATGACTTCATCTCCCGCTCATCTTTCTGATGTTCAAAAGTATACCGGTGATCTCCAAATTCATACTGCGGATGGTGAAAACCTTCCCATTATTGCAGTTGGTGATGTTTCCAATTCCATGCCTCTGAAACATGTTTTTCTTTCTCCATCTTTAACCACCAATCTTATCTCTGTGGGACAACTTGATGATGATGATTGTAATGTCTATTTCTCTCGCTCTGGTTGTGTTGTGCAGGATCAAGCATTGGGGAGAGTGATCGTGAAGGGGCCTAAATGTGGTCATCTTTTTCCTATTCTTATGTCTTTTCCTGCTCCTGCTAAAAATGTTTTTGCTTTCTTTAGTTTATCTTCTCAGGATGTTTGGAGGCTCTGGCATAACATATTAGGCCATCCTCATGCTAAGATGATATCTTTCATGTTGAATAATGGGATCATTCATAACAATAAAGTCTCTTTTCGTTCTATTGATTGTACAGCTTGCAAACTTGGTAAAAGTAAGATACTTCCTTTTCCTATGCATCATTCTGTGCCTTTCGCATGTTTTGACATTATTCATAGTGATGTCTGGGGAATTACTCCCGTGATTTCTCATACTAAAAATATTGTCACATTTATAGATGATCATAGTCGGTTCACATGAGTGTTTTTTGCATTCCAAATCGGAAGTATTTGATGTTTTCGAAAAAATTCCTTGCTTAAGTTGAGAATCAGTTTTCTACAAGTATCAAGATTCTTCGCTCTGATTCAGGGGGGGAGTATATGTCCTAGCAGTTTCAAAATTTCTTGCAAACCAAAGGGAATTTATCACAGAGATCATGCCCATATACTCCTCAACATAATGGAGTTGCCGAACCGAAAAACAGGCATCTTCTTGATACCGTTCGTTCA
This sequence comes from Persea americana, assembly GCA_029852735.1. Classification (NCBI taxonomy): domain Eukaryota; kingdom Viridiplantae; phylum Streptophyta; class Magnoliopsida; order Laurales; family Lauraceae; genus Persea; species Persea americana. The sequence continues at coordinate 41,844,068 of CM056815.1, forward strand.
CTTCTTTTAGAATCATCGGTTCTAGCTAAGTTTTGGCTAGAAGCATTAGCTATTGCAGTTCACTTAATCAATCGTCTCCCCTCACTGATGCTATCTTATCAATCTCCATATTATAGGCTTTTCAACACACAGCTGACATATGCTCATTTGCGCACCTTTGGTTGTGTGCGCTTTGTACATCTTCCTCCGACTGAACGGACAAAGCTATCAGCTCAATCCGCGAAGTGCACTTTTCTGGGCTATGCTTCTCACCAAAAGGGCTTTCTTTGTTATGGTCCACTCATTCATCGCATCCGAGTTTCTCGGAATGTCATTTTTTTGGAAAATCAGCTTTTCTTTTCAAATCACAAAGATTCATTTTCTTCTGTCCCTCTCTTACCCAAGTTTACTGATGATGTTGCTTCGTCACCTCTCATCGTCTATGCAAGGCGTTGTCACAAAGATGTTCCATAGCTGCCATCCCCTACGGATCATTCCCCGCTGCCTGATCCTCCACCAGAACCCCCTCCTCCTGCTCCACCGCCGATTCAACTTAGACTTTCCACTGGCCACACTCATCCCCTAGATAGATATGGTTTCACTCACACTTCGTTACTTATTGCCTTATCTACTGTTGCTATTCTAACTCATATTCGCGGGTAGTGAAACATGACTGCTAGAAGAAAGCTATGCAGGAAGAGTTAGATGCAAGGAAGAAAATATCGGCCGTGGCGGCCAAGGCCGCCACGCTAATTTGGATTTATCGGCTATCGAGCCGTATGCGTAGCGGCCGATACACACCGCCACGTAGCGGCAGCTTTATAAACCCCCCCCCCCCCCCCCCCCCCCCATTTGACCCATTTCACTTTCCCTTTCACATTTCACTTCTTCTTCTCACTGTAAAACCATCCAAGTGCTGTTTTTTCAACTTTTTACCACTAGATCCACAACAAACATCAAAACAAGGATTAATCAAACACAAGTTACTCAACTACAACTACAAGATCCAAGAGCTACCATTAAATCCATTCCATCTTCATCAAGATTCAAGATTTTAGGTATGTTTCTTCTTTTAGATTTTTTGTAGTTGACTTTTGAGATCACATTCAATTAATCTCTCTCTAACTAGTAAGTACTAGAAATACTTCCTTGTCTTGTAATATTGTTAGATCTATGTTTTCCTTTGATGATGCACACAATTTTTTTTTTTTTTTGCTATTTTTTATTTTCGGATTTATTTATTTTTTGAAAAAAAAAATTTGCATACTCATGAACAACCCATGAAACAACTTGGAAATTCATTCTAAATGATAGATCTATGTTTCCCACAGATCAATCCATCACATTTTGAATGTTTATTGATTTTTCTCTATTTTTTATTTTCGGATTTATTTATTTTTTGAAAAAATTTTTTTGCATACTCATGAACAACCCATGAAACAACTTGGAAATTCATTCTAAATGATAGATCTATGTTTCCCATAGATCAATCCATCACATTTTGAATGTTTATTGATTTTTCTCTATTTTTTATTTTCGGATTTATTTATTTTTTGGAAAAAAAATGTGAATACTCATGGATAACCAATGAAACAACTTGGAAATTGCTTGTAAATGATAGATCTACGTTTCCCATAAACCAATCCATCACATTTTGAATGTTTAATTGTTTATTGATTTTTCTCTATTTTTTATTTTGGGATTTATTTATGTTTTGAAAAAAAAAATGTGAATACTCATGGACAACCAATGAGACAACTTGTAAATTGCATGTAAATGATAGATCTATGTTTCCCATAGATCAATCCATCATTTTGAATGTTTATTGATTTTTCTCTATTTTTTATTTTCTGATTTATTTAATTTTTTTAAAAATAATTTTTAATATTTGAATACCAATCAAATGTCTTGAAAATGGTTCCTTGATTTGAGATTTATATTTTCCATAGATCATTCCAACATATATTGCTTTTTTTTTTTACTTTTTAAATTTTTTAATTTTGGATTTTTGTTATTTTTTGGAAAAAAAAATATTTTTAATAATGGAATGCCAATTGCCAATCAAATGTATTGAAAAATGCTCCTAAATGTTATATCTATGTTTGGCATAGATCAATCCAACACATGTTTGTCATTTCCTAATTCTATTTTATTTTCTTATTTTCGGATTTTTAAAATTTTTGAAAAAAAAAAATAATTTAAGCAATGAAATACCACTTAAATGTCAAGAGAATGATTCCTAAGCGTTAGATATATATTTCCTCTAACATGTTTCTTTGTTTTTTTAATTTTTAACATACTACTTGTTCATATTTAATTATTTATAGTCAGGTATTCAGTCTTCTATTGATAACTTAAAATGCCTCGTGATATTGATCCCGCATGGAGCTTTGGTGAGGCAGTTGATAATAACAGGTTGAAAATCAAATGCAAGTTTTGTGGGAAAGTGACCAATGGGGGCATTACAAGATTCAAGCACTACTTGGGCCACATTTCTGGCAATGTTGCTGGTTGTACTGAAGTACCAAGGGAAGTCAGGGAACAAATGAAAGCTTTGGTTGGCTAAAACAAAGCTAGAAAAGTAGAGATAAAAGAAAAGAGGCGGCAAGATGTTGATGCTGCCTGTTATGAAGTATTTGGGGATGAATACTTTGATGAGGAAGATGCACAGATGGAGGCTGCACGCCGAGAGTCCATCATGAGTCAACAAGAAGAACAGGAACGTCGTGCATTTGCTGCAAGCAAATATTATGATGCAGGGGGCTCATCTACTGTGCCACAGCAGCCAAGCAAGGGCAAGGGCATTGCGGGGGCCATGCGTAGGGCATTTAGCACCCGGGAACGGGATGTTGATGTAGAAATTATCTCTAGAAGAGCAGTTCCTCCCCCTGTTGATCCTCTAGCACATAGAAAAGAGGGAGATAAACAACCAAAAATATCGAGTGTTATGAAAGGGGTAATGAAGACTGCAAGAGATAGGTTAGCCAAAGCTACAGCAAAATGGCTAATTCATAAGAACATACCACCTACAGCAGTAGATTCCCCATATTTCCAGACTATTCTTGATGTTGCCGCCGAAGCTGGGCGGGGTATACAGGCGCCCTCCGTATATGATGTGGGCACTAAATACCTTGAAGAAGAATATAGAGAAATAAAAGCTTGGGTAGAACAGTTTAAGCCCATGTGGCAACAAAATGGTGTTACCATCATGTGTGACGGGTGGACCAGCGGCACCCAAACACAATTAATAAACTTTTTGGTGTATTCAGTTGCTGGGACCGTCTTTGTGAAGTCCGTTGATGCAACTGAACATAGACGGACGGCCACATATATATACACTCTTATGGATAGAGTTGTAGAAAGTGTGGGAGAGGAGCACATTGTACAGATTGTTACAGACAATGGCGCCAATTTCAAGAAGGCAGGTCGGTTATTAATGGACAAGAGGACCCATTTATTCTGGACCCCATGTGCAGCACACTGCATAGATCTCATCTTAGAAGAAATTGGAAGGAAGACAAAAGTGGCTTCACTGATCAAGGCATGTAGAGGAATTACAAGATTTATATATGATCATTCATGGGTGTTAGGGTTGATGAAAAGATACACAAATAACCATGCCTTGGTGCGTCCAGGATTAACTAGGTTTGCAACCCATTTTCTGGCTATGGAAAGCCTTGTAAGGTTTAGAACAGAGCTGATTCAGATGTTTGCATCAGAAGAATGACTTCTTTCGAAATGGGGCAATGCAACTAGTGGTCCGGGGTTTGAAGTCCCAAACCTTATGAGAGACAATAAATTTTGGAAGAAAGTGAGGAAGGTATTAAAGGTTTTTGAGCCTTTAGTTAAAGTGTTGAGGCTTGTAGATGGTGATGACAAGCCGACAATGGGCTTTATATATGAGGCAATGGATCGGGCAAAGCAAGCCATTATGGAAAATATTAAATATCACGATAAATATATCAAAATTATTGATGCCCGTTGGAACGATCAGTTGCACCATCCATTGCATGCTGCAGGTAATTAATATATATCTTTAATACCTTTTATTTTCCTAACTAATGTATTTATTATCTTGTTTGCTCACAGTACATTCTGTATATTTTTAATGTAGGTTATTTTTTAAATCCCGAATTCTATTACCGCAATGCCGAACTACATACCGAAGCAATAGATACGGACTTGCGCGTAGGATTACGGGAGGTATTAAAGAGATTGTTAAACCTAGATGATCAAATTGATGCCATACAAGAGGTGAGTGGGTGGTTACTTAAGAGAATTTAATTATGCTGCCAAGTGTTAATTGCCATACATGCAGTAGGGGTTTACTGATTTATTTTTAATTTTCACATCGTAGATATCTATATATACACAAAGGAGAGGAACCTTTGCTGACCCTCTTGTGCAACGATCGATTGGAAGGATGCCACCTGGTATGACTATGAACAAAAGAACCCACCCAATAGTCTTGATCTTTATATCTTAATTGATTAGAAGGATTTGAGGGTTACGAATATCTAATTTTCTTTATTTATTTTTTGCATTTCAGCTGATTGCTGGATGAATTATGGAGAGAGTGCTCCACATCTAAGGAAAGCGGCTGTTCGCATCCTTAGTCAGACTACAACATCTTCCAACTGTGAGAGAAATTGGAGCACTTTCTCCTTGATCCACACGAAGGCCAGAAATCGGCTTACCATGCACAAACTCAACAAGCTTGTATACTGTCATTACAATCTGAAGTTGAGAAACAGAACTAGGGAGAGAAGGGCAAGGGATGATCCTGCTTATTGTCCTATTAATTTGGATTACATATTCAGAGATGACGATCCCTTACTCCCATGGCTAGCCGAGATAGAGGATCCACTGCTAGATTCAGATCCGGCTTTTCAGGGAACGGTTCAAGAGTTGATAGATGAGGATATGGGTGAGGCACCTGCAGGAGGTCAGCCACCTCAAGGAGAAGGTACCAGTAGGACTAGGAGGAGTGGGAAAGAACCTGCTCATATTGGATCTTCTGAGAAAGCTAGTTCCACCACCGTCTCTTCGAGTAGCCATGGGGGAACTGGAGGAGGATGAGACAGTGGGACAGGTGGTACTAGTGAATACTATCAACATGATGAAGACGATGACATTCCTGTAGAGGAAGTACATGAGTTACCTCCATCTGGAAGATTTGATCCAAGCCGTGGTTATCAACGGCGCCGAAGCGACTCACCACCTGGGGCTGGAGGTAGTAGTGAGCAAGGAAATATGGGTGGAGATGTTGGTGGACAACAAGTAGCATCATGGACTGATTCGTGGGACCCTAGGTACGGTGGACAAGGACTCTCACAATATTTTCCATATGGTCAAGCGCAACAAGGAGAAGAAGAGTCTTCAACTTCAGGGTCCTACTCATATGGATATGGACCATATGGTGACTATGGTGAAATGCAAAGAAATCCACCTCCACCTCCTGTAAGTTCCTATGATGCGGCTGCCTTGTTTGGATTTGTTGATCCCAATTCTCATCAATATCAAATTCAATATGGTGCCAACAGAAATGATAACAATGATGGGGATGAGGATGACCATGGCGCCTTGAATCTTGGTAGACATTCCTTTTGGTGGTGATTAAGGTATTCCTATTTCCTTCACTAACTCTCTAGTCTCTACTCTTTGTCATTTCTAAATTGGTGTTGATTGTTGAATGTTGATTGTTGATCACTTCATAGTTCATTCACTTCATTGAATTTGAACCTTGAATGTTGAAGTATTGATATTTGATTGTTCAATGTTCTAATGAGTAATGAGTAATGACCTAGGCACCTAGCTCTTAAGTCTTATGCCTTTATTTCATGTTCTAATTTTTTTTTTTACAAGCTTTACATTACTTTCTAGGTTAGCATGACTAAGAAACATGAATACATGTAAAAAAACTAATCATTACTATTATTTTCTATTTATACAGCGATACAGGACCTCATATCTTGATAGCACCGCTACGCCCACTTTTCTTACTTACTTTTGCAAAAGAACCACATTTTCTTTCATTTCACAATTTTCTGGATTTTCTGGAATTTTTTCATATTTTTTTGGCGATTTTTTCAAATCGCACCGCTATGCCGCTACGTATCCCCGCTACGCTACGTATCGCCCGCTTCGTAGCGGTTTGGCGGCGGGCCGCTACGCCCGCCGCTACCGCTATTTTCATCCATGGTTAGATGCTCTACAGGAAAATCACACATGGGATATTGTGTCCCGTCCATCTCATGTAAAACCTATTGGCTGTAAATGGGTTTTCTCCATCAAACTTAAAACATGATGGCTCGTTGGATCATCATAAGGCGCGCCTAGTCGTACTTGGTAATCGCCAAGAATATGTAATTGAATATGATGAGACATTTGTTCCGGTCACAAAAATTACTATAGTTGGCGCTGTGTTAGCCATTGCAGCATCGCAGTCATGGCCTCTTTATCAGTTCGACGTCAAGAATGCCTTTCTACATGGGGATCTAAAGGAGGAGGTCCGTATGAAAATTCCACCAGGCATTTCGAGTTCTTCTAGTGATGAAGTTGCTCGTTTACATCCATCCCTCTATGGTCTCAAACAAGTACCTAGAGCCTATAATGCCCAGATACGGCATGGATACTGCAGGGATACGCCATAGACACAACAAGGGCACGGATTTTACATGTAAAAAGTGAAGCATCGGATACGATACGACACGATACGTTGACCATTTTGAAGTATCCGTGCATCATAGCCTAGAGCTTGGTTCGAAAAATTTCGAGATGCCCCTCTTCGACTTCATTTTCAACAGAGTGGTATGACCCTTCTCTTTTTCTTCAACGCACGTCAGCTGGGATTACTGTGTTACTTGTCTGTGGATGATAATGTCATATCTGGAACTGATTCATCGATAATTCGATAGCTCCAAGCCTCGCTTAATGAATCATTCCATAGGAAGGACTTAGGCCCCCTTACCTATTTCTTGGGTTTGGAAGTTCATTACTTAGAAAAAGGCTTAATTCTTGATTAGCATAAATATGCATTGGACCTCTTTGAGATGGCCGGTCTACAGAACTCTACCCTAGTTGATACTCCTCTTAAGGCCAATGTTAAATTGTCTCAAGATACGAGAGATCTTCTTTCGGATGCCACCTTATATCGGAAATTAGTAGGCAGCTTGGTATATCTCACAATTACTAGGCCTGATATTTCTTATGCTGTCAACCTTGTTAGCCAGTTTATGACGCAACCACATCATTTACATCTAATTGCTGTCCTACGCATTATTCATTACATTCTTGGCACTCCTACTCGTAGTTTGTTCTTTCTAGTTGGCAACACACCATTTCTTACAGCATACTTTGATGCAGATTGGGCTAGTTGTTCGGATACCAGGAGATCAATGACGGGATGGTGCATGTTCTTAGGGGACTCATTGATCTCTTGGAAATGTAAAAAAGAGGATAAAGTGTCTAAGTCCTCCAACGAAGCTGAATATCGTGCTATGTCTGCCACTTCTTCAGAAATCGTATGGCTTCGTGGATTGGTTTCTGAGCTTGGCTTTCCTCGGGCATCTCCAACACCCCTTTATGCTGATAATACTAGTTCCATTTGGATTACCTCAAATCCTTTTTTTCATGGGCGTACAAAGCATGTTGAGGTGGATTGTCATTATATCCGGGATGAATTTAAAAATGATGATGCCTTCCACATATATCATCCGGACTTCAAGTTTCAGGTATCTTTACCAAGAGCCTACCAAGACCACGTCATCAGTTCTTGGTTGGCAAATTGTTGCTTGTTGACTCAACAACATCAATTTTAGGGGGGGGGGGGGGGGGGGGGGTGGTGTGTCAAGAAGCCCAGTTCAGTTCCCTTATTGTACAAATCCAGGCCCAATTTTATCTTGCCCAGTTGAAATATATGTAGGATACAGTCAAAGATTGTACAGGTCATAACCGTGTGTAATTTAGATTGTGATTACTGATTTATAGCCTAAACAAGGCATGTAATGTCTATATAATGAATGGAAATCTCAAATAGGGATATACAATTACAATCCAATATCTCTCTCTTGTGCTCGTGTCAACATACACAATGATGGAAAGGTTAAAATTCAATGTTCATGTGTATGCATGATACCTCAAATCATTTTAAAATGATAGCTCATGAAAAGTAAGCTAAATATGACGACTTTCTAAAGTGATAAAACAAGATAGTTAGATAGCGGTTGAAAATGTAAACACATGTTTAAATAAGAAACAAACTTGATGTTTGAAAGATGAAAATCAAAGACTAGCAAGTTTGATCATGAATTGTGAAACATGACGTGTTGATTAGGCATTGTTGAATCCAAAACTCAAACTAGTTTGAAAGTGATTTTTATGTTAAGGAACGCAACAAAGAAGGATTCAAACACTAATAAAATCATGCTATAAGATAAAATCAAAGATTTAGTACAAGCATGAAGATTAAGAAAGTGCAGCAGCACCAATACCTGATGTGAGATATATTGTGGGCCACATGTGGGACCCATGAAATCCTAATTATTATTAGTTTTAGTTTTAGCAAAGCTTGTATTTAGGATTAGTTTCTAATTTGAATAGGATTCTTATTTTTGTTTCCTAGTTTGATAAGGATTGTTTCTTATGGCTTAAGTTTCTTATATTATAAATATAGCATTGTAGAGATCTATGCTCTCAGAGATTTGGAGTTAATAAATTTTCCCTTTTGTTGGTTATCGTTGGAGAGTTGTCTTTTTCGTGTGATTGTTCCTGTGGGAAGCCTAATTGTGCCCTAGCAGTTGCGATTGTGACCCTACGATTTCATCAATTGGTATAAGAGCCGAACAATCCCCGATCGTCGGTGTGATTGCCCCTATCCCTCTTTCCGTTCATCATCCCACGACCAAACCGTTGACTATCAATTCACAGACGGCCACCTGCCCACTGTCCCAAAACCCAGTACCCAACACCGAACAAAAGAAAACGAGAGAACCCCTTCCCCACCTTTGCCCAACCCATTCTCAACGAAGCCAAATCCCCCGCTGCCACGCCTTTTCATATCCAAGTCATCCACTACCACAATCATTCACAGTCTAGAACCCAACCCAGAAAAAAAAAAAAAGGGCAGAAGGAAAGAAAAAAGCAGCAACATAAGCAGCACAAAATAACAAAAAAAGAAAGAGCAGAAAGAAGAAGAAAGAAGAAGAAAAAGAAGAGAAGAAGGGAAAAGTAGTGTACCGTGCACCGACGACGCCGCTACCATCGTCGCAGGAAGCGGACTTTCTGTGCCACACCATCGCAGTCGTCATCCTTGTCATCATTGTCACAACAGCCAAGCAACGGCAGAAGCGAAGTAGGCTGAACCCCTTTTTGCCTTTTTTCCTCTTCCTCGACACGATGACCGAGGTGGGCAGCAAAGTGCCCACGTGGAGATCTTGTTACCCTAACAAGTCTTGTGGGCCTATTCTTAGTTTGGGTTTGACTCGACCCAACTTGCTTCCACCAGCTATTGTCCAGCAAGTTCAAGGGCCCAATCTGTTTTGAAGAGCCCAGTAGTTTATAAAAAAAAAAATTTTTTTTTTTCAGGTAGAGTGCAGACATCAGCACATCTGATCAACAGCAGATTTGACCCGATCAATAGTTGAGATTTCTTCTTACAATATCGGGCTCATCCACCGTCAGATTTCAAATTCGTTTGTACCAGCGTGATTGTAGAGGGCAGATCTACACATCAGGTTCGTCATACTTTCATCCGCAATGAGACTCTGTGATACCACAATCTTAAACATACTTCAAAGATACAAATATGGTTCATAGTATTTTGAAAATGAAGTCTATTTTCGGTCCTTTCTTGATTTGAAGCAAGGAGAATTATCTGTTCTTGCCTATGGTGACATGTTTGCATGGCTCCAAGACAAGTGTGGATTAGAAGATGATGAGGAACATGATTTAATAAGTTTTGTAAGAGGCTCGAGACCGGATATAGTGGAGAGTATGAATGATTGTATGACCGTTAATGAGGCATATTGGAAAGCAATTCATTCATGTGGGGCGCATGCTTAAACGATCTTACATGGGCAAAGTTATGCCTCAAGATGGACAATTACCTCAAATAACAGCGAACCATCATGTTGAGGAACTAGTGGCAGAATATATTCAGTTTGAAAAGCTAGAGGAAGACACTTCTATGTGTATTTGTGATATACAGGCAGCTAGAGAAGAACCATCTGTTGTTAAAATTCCCCACATTAATTCTCATTTGATTTTGTCTTTGGGGATCAACAATGTCAACTGGGAGATGACTAGTGGATAGTCAAAGATTATGAATTGGTGGTGCTGGTTTCACAAGTAAGGCACATCAACACAAATTTCAACCATAAAAAATAGTTATTTATGAAGCTTTACATGGAAGCTGCGGATCTAGCAACGAATCGAAAGTTCATCAGATTGATCTTTTATCCAGGCGGACATTTTCCCAACTCGAGGTTGAGTTCTTTCCAAGCTGGGGAGAATGATGCAGCAGCACCAATACCTGATGTGAGATATAGTGGGCCACATGTGGGCCCATGAAATCCTAATTATTATTAGTTTTAGTTTTAGCAGAGATTCTATTTAGGATTAGTTTCTAATTTGAGTAGGATTCTTATTTTTGTTTCCTAGTTTGATTCGGATTATTTCTTATGGCTTAAGTTTCTTTTATTATAAATATAGCATTGTAGAGATCAATGATCTCAGAGATTTGGAGTCAATAAATTTTCCCTTTTTGTGGGTTATCGTTGGAGAGTTGTTTTCTTCGTATGATTGTTCCCGTGAGAACCCTAATTGTGCCCTGGCACTTGCGATCGTAACCCTATGATTGCATCAGAAAGGAAAAGGCAAACTAACTTCACAGGATTCTAAGGTTGAAATCCATGCTTTAGCATTCCTTCCCTTCTCTAGCCTTCCTTAGCCCTCAAAACGTCTCAAAAGTTTCACACACAGGCTTTGAAATGAGCTGGATTTATATAGAAAAAGTTATTCAACAGCTAGTCTATAGTTAGCCATGTGATACCTACGGCTAGCCGTAGCTCCAACTGTCACATTCAACGGCTAGTTTAAGTGTTCAGACTGGCTGCTTTGTACTACAGTTAGCTCCACAGCTAGCCATGGGTCACTTATAGTTAACCGTGAAGCCGACCGTAAGGTCACTGAAAAACAAAGTTTGAAGATTTTTTACATTCTGGAACAGTGACTGCAAAGTGACTGAAAATCATGGTGGCTAACCGAAAATTCTCAGCCTTTTTTATATTAAAATGATTTTCTAAAAAGGAATTTTAGCCATGGAAATAAATCCTTAGATTCATGCTCAAGGTAAAAAGAGTTTTTCAAAACATGAACCTATGATGCCTAACATTATTTGAAAATGAAATCTGAATTGTATGGAAACTTTTCAAGATTCAAAATCATGCATGAAACACTTTAAGTTTAAAAATTAAGACTATGCATGAAAATTTCAAGATTTAAAAGTTAGGAGATTGCATTAAAAATCAAGCGTAGAAAAATGAGAATGCATGCAATCAAATTGCAACACAAAATCCCTAACAGTTTACTGTCACTTCATTTGGGAAAAAGTTTAAGAAGATGTTCTGGCATAAACAAGTATAGTTGATCGAATTGCAAATTTTCTTACAAAAGCGGTTATTATAGAATGGTTAAATGATGTTTTGTCCAAGTTGGGCATTTATGGAGTGCTATAGGTCAGTGAGTAGGACGGAATTGTAAATAAATAACTCCTTTGGAATTTTTTTTTAATTACTGATATTCACTAGGTTTTTTTTTTTTTTTTTTGTAATTTCTGAAATGATAAGAAAACTATATTCACTAGTGTTTTTTTTTTTTTTTTTTTTTTTTTTAATTACTGATCCCTATGGGTCATGACCATTCCTTCTTTCCTCCCAACTCTTCTTTTTTTTTTTCCTTATTTTTCCTTTTCTTCTCATCTAGGGTTTCCGGTCTACTTAGATAAATCCCTGGGGCCTAGATTCCTATAAATCCATTCAAATGAAATATCAATTTCGTGCATTATTAACTATGAACCAGCTTGTGAGGCGCACCCTTACCAACCTATACTTTGTCTACTTTCTCACATTCAGACTCTCCCCCGCCTCACATGAATCGACATGGACCCCAATTTGATACTCATTATATTGTTACTGTTAGATTGAAATGCTCATGTTTTCACATATTCTAACCAGCCATGTTATCATTTGTTCACTTCATTTATATTTGAAATGCGCATGTTTTTATATATTTTCACCAAATGATATGATTATACTGATTCCTGGGGAAACCCCATGGATAGACCTTCCCATCCCTGCTGGCACTGTGTTTGGTATGCATCCAGTTTGCCCACTTAGTGGTTCTCATATTGAAATATGAGAACTAGTTGTTGTGTTAGCAGAGCTATTTGAAAATAGTGTTCGTGCTTTCTTTTATAAGCGACTAAACAAAATCTGTACCTATTTATGTCAGGGCTTGTAAAATGAAGTTAATAAAGCATCTTCAGATTGCAGTGACTTATGCTTTTCATTTAATTATTAATTCCAAATCAAGTACTAACCTTTCTAGATTTCTTAAATGTTTTTTTCCATTTCAATTGCATTGAAATTAGAAGTTGTTCATTGTGTTTTGAATTCATTTTCACTCTCATGCAGGCATCGACATGCAGCTGCAGTTGTAGGCTCAAAGCTATATGTATTTGGTGGACTGAACAATAATATGATCTACTCCTGCATGCATGTCCTTGACACGCAAAATGCACAGTGGAGTGAGGTAAGAATCCAAGGAGAATGGCCATGTGCTCGTCATTCACATTCCATGGTGGCACATGGTCGTCAGTTATTTATGTTCGGAGGTTATAATGGCGAGAAAGCACTTGGAGACCTTTACAGTTTTGATGCTGGAACAGGTCTTTGGAAGAACGAGAAAACAATAGGGAGAACTTATGCAAGGTTCTCACATTCCATGTTTGTTTATGATCATTATCTTGGCATTTTTGGTGGATGTCCTACAAAAAATCAGTTTCAGGAGGTGGCTTTACTTGATCTTAGGAATTGTGGTTGGAAGCATGTTTCCATCTGCTCAGTAAGCAGAGACCTTTTTGTTCGCAGCACAACCTGTGTTGTAGATGATGATCTTTTTGTTGTGGGTGGTGGGGCATCCTGTTATGCATTTGGGACAAAGTTTAATGAGCCAATGAAACTAAATTTACGCTTATTAGTATTTTCAGGCGGCATCCCTTGCAGAATGGAAGATAAGCCTACTATTAAAGAGGTGAAAGAGAACCATGACAATTTCTTCAGTACTACAGACTATGCTATGTACGTAACAGATGACAAAATGTTACTGTATGATAACAATGTGAAAACTGCCTTCGGCGGAGAAAAACCCTTGGTTCTGCAGCTCGATAAAAAGAGTGCCAAACTAGGAAAAGATTTACTGAAAAAAATTGGATGGTTAGATCTTGGGAGAAAGGTTCATCCCAGTGAGGATGGACTCCACATTTGTCTACCTATTACTGAGGATTCTTATCCTTTCCTTCAGGAGAGAGTGCTTGATTCTGTAGAGGTATTTTATCACTCGAATGGTTTTAATTCTGCAGATAGAGAGAAGAGTGTTTCCGTAAATGGGTCTTCTTTCAAGATGGAGCTGAATCATTTGTTGGCATCTGGTGGTTCTGTTTGTATTGATAATACAGTCAGTGTCAGAAAGGCTCCGAGAGCTCCTCAAAAGTTACTGAGAGAAGCTGTATGCTCTTTGATCAAGCAGAAAGGGTTTCCACTACTGCTTTTAGAGCAGTTACCTACTAGGTTTGTATTTCCTACTGTAAATATTTTTTTTTTCTCGTTTTTCTCTTGGTAACTTCCAAATGTGAGTTCGGTAGTGTGTGTTAACGGTACCATGAAGAAAGCTCATCAGTCTACTCTAAGCATGGAAATTGGTATGGAGTTGTAATTCTTGTTAACCTTTTTCTTCCATTAAGCTGAACCATGATAGATTGATTAGGAATAATGATGATGATCTTTTGTTTTTCGCTACTATTTTGATATGTTAAGTGGAAGCAACTAAGGAAATAATGAACTTTCTGTTGATTCTCTTTTCATGTTTATAATGCAATTTTTTCTCCCTTTAGGTGGGAGCGACTTGGGGATATTGTTGTACTTCCAGTGGCATGTTTCAAAGATACACTGTGGGAGACGATTGGTGTGGAACTTTGGCCAATTGTCGCGAAGTCACTAGGTGCCAAACGCCTTGCACGCCAAGTAAGCTTCACAGCCAACATGCTGGTCTTCTGGGCGTGCTAAATGGAGTTTAAGTAGTTTCTTGTAGTTTGTTATATGTTAATTTTGCATGAATGAATTGTGGTATGTGGATAATATTAGTTTTCATGAATGTAATGTATGTGTCTAATACTTTTCTTTTGGATTTGCAATCTCCATGCTTAGGCTACATTGCATAAAATTCTGGCATGGACACCTTTAACTAGTTAACCATATATGGTTCATGTTGCGATCTCTCATGTAAGCTGCAGGATAAAGAAGATCTATAACAAGAGTAGAAACAGAGAATAGACAAACAATATAGTGGAATGTATTCATTTATTTGGTGAACCCTGTTTACATGATCTTTGATCAAGAGTCCATTTGACTACAGCTGAAATAAGATCCCTTTGGTATGAGGATATTGCAACTGGAATCAACAAAATCATTTGTGTCGAATGTATCTGACATGGCTGGAATAACCCTGTTATTTAGCTTAATTGTATCTTTAAGGTAATTTAGCTAATCAAACGTTTTTTCACATTGACATTTTGCTCATTGTAGGGTCGGGTTTTGCCAAATGGAACGAGAGATAGCACATTGGAGATACTTGTCGGGGATAATGGCTGGGTCGATCATAATGAAAATGGGATCATCTATTCTTTTGATTCAACAAAGTGTATGTTTTCCTTTGGGAATCTTTCAGAGAAGCTTCGAATGGCCCGGCTTGACTGTGTGGACGAAATTGTTGTGGACTTATTTGCTGGAATTGGATATTTTGTACTGCCCTTTCTTGTCAAGTATGGAAAACATGATTTTTGATTTGTAGTTTCACTCCGATTTTTCCTCGTTTTGGTTTCTTTTGAAAAAAATTCTGACATAAATATAATTTCTAATTAGGGCTAAGGCAAAACTAGTTTATGCTTGCGAGTGGAATCCCCATGCCATAGAAGCTCTCCGACATAATATTCAGACCAACTCTGTGTCAGATCGATGTATAATACTTGAAGGTGATAACCGAGATACAGCACCTAAAGTACGCACATCTATGCCTTTTCTTGACCTTTTAAATTCAATTCGATTTTCTACCTATTTATATTCTCTTTCTTGTGATATAAATTTTCTTGTAATGGTTATTGTGAAAGTATGAGAGTTAATTTCATATAACTGTGCTTCCATGGTCAACCGCCCAAAGTTAAATGTAATGCTTCTGTAGTGTACATCCTTATATAATGCCTTTGAAATCTTAAAAACCCCCTAGTTGAAGACTGCTGAGATCCCTTCTACAAGAGTGCTTAACTAATAAGACTAATACTCCTAAATCCTAATCCAAGCAGGATTACTAGAGAAATTTAGGGAAACTTGTTGAATTTCTTGGAAGTGATTGTCCTAAGAACCTTGGAATAAAATCTCCCTTGGACCCACATGGCCCACTGTTAAGTGGCCCTTACCCACTTCAAGATGACCCTTGGGTGACCCAGGCCCTTAAACCCAAAACAGTTCACAGACAGTTTGGGATCCTAATCTTGATTAATTATTGATGAAACCCTTTCGGGCCTTGTGGTGCTCAAATTGATCCATGAAGGCTTCGACCAACTCTAAATCATGATCCAAAATCAATTTTGCATAAAAATAACTCACCAACCAAGGGGCGAGGTGCTTATGAATCCTTGCAATAATGAGGATTCAGAAGAAAGTGATGTGAACCTCTTCCATTGGTGGAACCCATGTGATTATCGTTGTAGGCAAAGAAGATTAGAAGATCGAGGATACGATCTCAATGTTAAGATTGAGATCCTGGAGAACCATGGCAGCCTTCATGGTGATGATTTCATGGAGTGGCCAGAAGCAATCAAGCAGATCTTTTGAGTACTGACAAATCCTCAGTGAACATGAGGTCAAGCCAGTGGCCGTGCGATTATGAGGCTAAGCATTGGCTTGGTGGGAACCAAAAAAAAAAAAAAAAAAGGCAACAAGAGAACAATGTGGGAAGTGTAAAGTGACATAATGGGAGAACATGAAGTCACTAATGTGAGAAGCCTTCCTCATGGTTGACTATTTGCAGTCAACGTCTACAACATATTCGGCCAAGGGACCAATCAGTGGAAGAAAATACGGAAGCGTTCCATCAACTTGTTGTGCCTAATGATCTGAATAAACTCAAGGAGCAGTTGTTGTCTAGTCTCATGGAAGGCCTTAGGCCAGCTATCCTCTATTAGATGGGCCTTGGACCTATCTCCACAGTAGCTAAAGCTTGTTAGGCAAGTAAGCCTTGCAAAAATGCACCTTAAGAAGCAACAACAATGTGTGAATTCACTCTCAAATCCCATCCATCAGCCAAAGTGTAGCAACAGTTGCTCTAAGGTGGAGCCAATTCGATCATCTAGTGCTACCCAAGCACCGAAATATAGGGCTCGCATTTAACGGGCGGCAGGTGGAATGGAGCAACAAAGTGCTCGTTGCTATAAGGGCAATGAGATTGGCCATATTTCTTCAGAATGCTGCAAGGTATAGAATGCTTTGACGGAGACTTCAAAAGGAAAAGGTGCCATGTTAGCGCACGAAAGCAGGGAGACTTCCAATAAAGGCAATGACATTGACCATGATGGTGACAGTGAAGGAGGGGTCATAATGGAGTGGAGACTTTGGTGACCCGTGAGAGCCTAATGACACCAAAAAACCGAAGGAGGACAACTGGTTTTTCCATATTTTCTTAAAAACTTTATGTACAATTAAAGGGTAGGTGTGCAGTGAAATCGTTGATGGCAGCAATTGCTGGAACTTTATATCTGAAGAACCTGTTAGCAAGATCTAACTCACCATAGAAAAGCATCCTTCACTACATCTACTTTCTTGGTTCAAGAAAAGTAGTGAGGTAAGGTTCGCTGTCGTTGTTTAGTTTCTTTCTCCATTGGTGGTGACTATTTTGATAATGTTCTGTTTGATGTGGTTTTTGAAATGGACGTGTGTCACATCACTCACATCTTGCTGGGCCAGCCATAATTTGACAGAAGAACCATTCACGATGGGTACCACAATACATACACCTTTTGGAAGGGTAGTTAAAAGATCGTGTTCAAACCCATGCGTGAATGAATTCCATCCAAATTGGAACCCGACAAAGGGGATGTTAACCTGTTGTCAAGGGAAAAATTTCATCGAGGAATACTCAGATGTTACCTGAGGATTCACTGCCTAGGTAAATATTTTCAACATTTCATTGATTTAGTTCCGGACGCAAGCCTACCAAATTGTCCAGCCTACAGGATGAGCCCAAAGGAACATGTAATCTGTAGACAAGTGATGAAATTGATTAAACAAAGCATATGTTAGGGACAGCATGAGTCCATGTGAGGTGCCAGCCCTAGTAGCTCCAAAAGAGCCATGTGTGTTGATAGCAAGCCATGGAATCATGTATATGCTTGATGATATGTTCGATATGCTTGCGGCATTAAGGTCTTTTTTCAAGATTGACCTACTGAGTTAGGGTATCTTTGGTTTAGAGCTGACGCCTTTAGGCTTCGGAGGGGTTTTTGTTCCCCTCCCCTTTCCTTTCTGTTTCTTGATTTTGGATGGTGTTTTCCTACATTTTTGGTATTTTTCTTTGCTTTTCAGTATATATCTTTTATACTGCCAAGCTTTTGATTAATACAAGTTACCATTAAAAAAAAGAAGAGGATTGACCTACTGAGCGATTACCATCAGAGTAAGGTCCCCTCAAGGGATGAATGGAAAACAGCATTTAAGACAGATGACAGATTATATAGAGTGGATGGTGATCTTCTGCTTGTCTGATGCTTCTAGCACCTGAATGCGAGTCATGAACCAAGTGATTTGTGTATTTATTGGCAAGTTTGTGGTTGTGGATATGGAATGATGGTGATGAGAATGGAAAGGCTATTCCGGAGTCGCCAATTCCACAAAATGGGCAAGAAGTGCGAAGTTTCCTTGGGTTAGCCACTTTCTATAGGCGGTTCCTTTGAAATATCAGCACTTTAGTGGTTCCTTAGACTGATTATTTGAGGAAAGGGCAGTTCACTCGGACTGGGGCGGCCGCCATAAGTTCTGAAAATCTCAAAAAGCCGGAAAGGAGTCTTGTGTTCTACCTTGTGTAGGTGATTGGCTTGGGTACCTTCATAGATCTCTCTTATGAGGACAAGGATTTTGGAAACAAGACATGGAGCTCGTTATGTGACCTAATGCTGGATATGCCAAATGATAAAAGGAATATGGAACATTGGATGGTATACACCCTTGCCTGTTCCACACGCCCCATGGGAGGATGTATGGATTTTGTATGGGTTTTGTCGCACACTCGAAATGGGTATGACTATTTCTTTATGGTAGTGGATCATTTTTTGAAGATGGCCCATTTCATACCATGTAAGAAAACCCATGACGCTTTCGTTAAGGAGGTTGTTAAGCCTCATGGCATTTCAAAGTATATTACTTCTAACAAGGATAGCAAGTTGGTTATCCATTTATGGATGGTCTTATGGAAGATGTTTGGCACTACCTTTTTTTTTTTAGTAGTGCTTATAGTAGTGCTTATCACCCAAAGGCGGATGGACAAACCAAGGTTGTTAATAGAAGCCTTGAAAATATCTTGTGAGCCTTGCTAAAAGATCGACCAAAATAATGGGATAATGTACTTTCACATCCGAAATTAACTTATGACTGATCAAAGAAACGGACAACCGTAATGACCTGGAACTCTTGGCCCTTCAAATTCTGGGTCGAGACTGATAAAGTATCATATCCATACACGTGAAATCCACTTGCATAATAAAATTCTAGGCATTTGCCTAATATAATAAAACTAATTATTTAAGATTTATAAATTTGAATAACAATGTCAATCTGAACAGAATTAAATAAAAAGGAAACCAACTTCAAAGCCTTTGGAAGTCTATTTGTAACAAAATAAATAATAAAGCTAGTTCTTCATCTCTATGTTCTATGTGAATCATAGTAGTTAATTCTGTTCCATTCCGGCTGGAACGTCCCGGATCTAGCTCTGGGCGGAACGGAACAAGTCATATAAAAACTCCGGTCAAAATTCCAGCCAGTTCCGGCTGGAACTAATGCATTCCGTTGTTCTGGACAAAAATGGTACGTGGAAGAAACTAAGATAAAAAAGAAAAAAAAAAAGATGAAGAAGAGAATTAGCAGCCAACATACCAGTAGAGTCCAAGCAGCTCTATCTCTCACGGTCTCGCCTTCTCTTTCTCTGTGTCTGCTGAATGCCAAAAGGCATAGGCCATTTTTTCTTGCATCGCTGAGAGATAGAAACAGAGCTTTCTGCCCCAAAAAAACCAGTCGAGAGCTTTATCTCCCACCTTTTCTTTCTTTTTTTTTTTTTCTTCTTTTCATTTATGTTGACTGCCAAAAGGCAGAAACTTTTCTGTCATATGTGACATGTTGTTGAGTACTTTTTTATTTTATAGTGGTTCTGTCCTGCAGCTGTCCTAACAGCAGTCTTTTCTTCTTTTTTTCTTTGTGCTGCTGCTTCTTTTCTCTCCCTCTGCCAAGAACTCCAGCTGGCCCCAGTGAATCTGTCACACCAACAGCTGTCTTTTCTTTCTTTTTTTTTTTTTCTATCTATGTTGCTGCTTGCTTTCTCTCTACCAAGAGCTCTAGCTGGCCTCTGGTAACTTTTTCTATTATATGTTTTTCTATGCTAACTTGTTTCTCAGGCAAAACACTGTTTCTCTCTTTATATACATGCCCATAGCTCCAAGCATCCAACTGTCTAGTGTCCTTTTCGCCCCTTAAGCCTCACATGTCCATGTGTTTAACAATTTTAAATTGTTTCTCATTTAACAATTTGTTGAGTAATTTTAATGTTTTATTTTGACTTTTCCATATTGTAATGAGTTTTAATGTGTTGCAATTCAGATATGTTTTTATATTTTTTTCATTATTTAAGAGTGTCTTTTCTGGTACGGGATGACGGAATTGACTGGAACGCTGAAACGTTCCACTATGGGGTCAAACCGGAATGGCGACCGGAACGGAATTGACAACTGTGATGTGAATTCGTCGCTCAAGAACACATGTTGAAGCCTATCTCTTGATCCATAGACTCTAAATCCTAGTTACCTGGATTGGGGTAGCAAAAACAACAATCAGTGAAACTGAGTGAATAAAATCTCTAATCTACAAGGTGCACAATTTCATGTTAAATATGAATAATTAATGCTGCAATAATAACGGAAATACATTTATTAAGGTCGAGACGCCTGGTCATGGATTCCTAAATGACCTCCAGACAAACCCCCTAACTACCTTACAATACCACCCACTCCAGACAAACCCCCTAACTACCTTACAATACCACCCAATAAAGTACTTCATAGATGCTTTTTATTACATAAAAAACTGGGCTGACCTACAGTCATTGAAGGTAGCTGCTGACCTGTAGTTAAGTGAACAACATAACTGACCTGAGAGTCAAGGAATAATGTATCTGGCCTATGAGCCAGGGAATAACATATCTGACATATGAGTCGGGGACTAACATATTTGACCTGTGAGTTGGAATAAATCTTATATCATGACCTTGGTATGTGTGATGCAATCCTAGGGTTAGGATGCAAGTGCCGGAGCACAATTAGGGTTCCCAGGGAACAATCACACGAAGAAGACAACTCTCCAACGATAAACCCACAGAGAGAAAATTCTGTTAACTCAAAATCTCTGAGATCATTGATCTCTACAATGCTATATTTATAATAAAAGAAACTTAGGGGCTAAGAAATCAATCCTAATCAAACTTAGAAGCAAAAATAAGAATCCTATTCAAATTAGAAACTAATCCTAAATACAATCTTTGCTATAATTAAAACTAATAACAATTAAGAAAAACTCTTAAGCATCAATGGGTCCCACGTGTGGCCCATGAGTGTCTCACGTCAGCTATTGTTGCTGTTGCATCAATGTGCTAGGGATCTAGGGGCGTCCAATGGGTAGGTCCAACTAAACTATTGTTCAATAGGTGTCGTTCATAGATCACAATCTTCCTTGTTGCATCACATAAAACGATGTAGTTGAAAATTGAAATCAGTCCTTTACACGGAATCTGAATTTGCTACATCCTGCACCGACCCATTATAGATATCCGGATCGTGTACAGTCAATTTCACGCTAACCTCTTTTTATTTGGAGACGATTCCAAAATTTTCAGAAAGTATCAGCATGTTCATCATAAGCAATATAAGAAACCATATGCAGATATTCACCCATCTTTATCCTTATGGAAGGGAATATGTATCCTTAAGGAAGAGAATATGTTATACAATGAGCATAAATAGTACTGTAATTTAGCATTATAATGATGAATTCAGATTCATTAGTGTACAATGTTGCCAACCTTGTAGTCTCTATTGTTCATGTTTGGGTTAAGAGAACTAAACCTACTCATCACATATGCAGTCAAGAATTAAGAATAGCAACTCAAATAGTTTTTAGAAATAATAACGACAACCAATCAGGCCCTTATTTGCAATTATGGAAAATTGGAGCTCAAGCAAAGAGTCCATAAAAGTTTCAGCAGTAATTTCAAAAGATAACAGTTTGTTAATTGTAATTTTAGAAAACTATAGATTCAGAAGTGGCTGGGGCAGAATTAGATAAAATATAAAGAACAGGGTCTAATGTGCAAATTTCAGAAAATCTGAAGCTTCAAGTGAATTCTCAAATTAGCAGAACCCTCACATGAGGGATTTTCTGGTCAACAGATCGGTGGGCCCAACTGGGCCTGACCCAAAAAGGGATTGGACCACAAGGGTCGCTCAAGGGTGGTCCTTCAGATGGTTGAACCTGATCTCTCATCCCATGGGGCATGTGGACCCCACAGTCAACCATTCCAAGACAGTCTGGAATCAGAAATTCCCAATTTCTGTCATGTTTTTGAACTAGATTTTGGGTAGGCTTTTTTAGTAGCAATTACATCCTTACAGTACTACTAGAAATGTGGAATGCCTTGGAATGAATTTCGAGGACAAAGATATGGATTTCCAACTTCTTAAACACAGTTGTATGTCGACAGTGATGAAACTGCTACAGTAACTTCACTGTTATTAGAATAAATTCAGTCCCAGACACCCAATCAGATTTACAAACCGGAATCGGCATGATATGCCATTAGTTTTAGACCTGTAGGGTTACTAATTTAAGGAAACATTAGTTAGAATTACGCACACAAGATTTTCGAGAATCTACTCAACTTTGATTATGCTATGATGGGTCTCTATCAATGGGGAAAAAGCTCTTTACTGCTGTTGTCTCTTCTTCTCCTAAGCTCTCCTTAGGATTAGGGTTTCTAGAGGTATATAAGTGGGAGCTAGAAGAAACAGAGTAGATTAGGGTTTCTAGAGGTATATAAGTGGGAGCTAGAAGAAACAGAGAGAAGGTAGGCTGTACGATGAATTCTCTCATGTATGTGACATGTATATAAGACCTGGGATCTCCTTCCTCCCATTGACTTCCTGTACTTCCCAATTCTTATAGATCACCTAATGAGGTATGTGCATGTTCCTCTTAGACTTACAGGTGTTGAGCACAACTTCTACAAGAAAGATGGGGTCCCACCTCTTATTACTAAAAGGCCTCTTAGGTCAACTCATGGTGGTATGCACTAAGCAACCTAGAAATAGGCTACTAGTATGCACACAATTAAAACTCGCAAGCGCACAAGATCACTATGTAGTGTAGTGAATTGTAAGTACGAGGTCGATCCCACAAAGACTTGTGATAAAATAATGTCAAAAACAACTAAAAATCAGAATATTAAAAGAACAATTTAAATGATGAAAAGTTGAATTAAACTACTAAAAACAGTAAATTAAACTATTAAAAGCTAAATGGAAAATAATCTAAAACACACAACTAATATTAAAATTGAAAAATAGTAATAATGAATGAACTAGGGTTTCATCTACTCCCCTAACCAACCCTATGCATGTCCCTTATTATCCTTTAATAAAAAATCAGAATTATTAGTGACACCTATCAACCTAGACCATGGCATATGCGTCTAGATTACTATTCCCCTAAACCTAATTCATGAGTGGCATACTACATGAATTGTTCATTATGATGCAAAAACTAAGCATGGCATATGTCCTAGTCAAAACACACATAATGCATAAAAACAATAGGAATGATAAATGCATGAGTCTAAGCATGGCATATACTTAGATTATTCATGGTTCTAAACCCTAGATGCTTAATATCAAGATCAATCAAAATTAAGTTAGCTACTCTTAAAATCAATTGAACTTGGCATGGTTGGCATGGCATATACACAACTCATCAATTGAAAACATGGTTTAGAATCTCAACTAATAAAACTGAAATTTGAATTAAAAGATGCCAAAAGAGACTACATAGAACTAGGCTAGGGTTTCAACTACACCCTAGCCCTAAAAAGTTTAGCTACTCATGTCTAGAATTGAAAACAAAATAGAAAATAGAGCCATAAGAAAAACTCTGAATATTGAAGAAGAAGAAGAAGTTGTCCAGCAGCTTTTTCTCCTTTTCCTCGCTCCAAAAGCTCTCCAAGATGCTCCAAAGAATGCTCCAAAGGTGGCTGTACAGCAACTAGGGGTTTTGGGATGATGATTGATGGTTTTTGTGATGATAGGGTGCTGAAATAGTGGTTGGTATTCTTATGGACGTGGCTAGGGTTTTATATGGGATATATATCCTGGATGACCACCTCTTCTTGTCCTTTTATAAGTCTTGCAACAGCCTCTTTTAGCAAGTAGTTCTCTTGTGGAAATAGATCTCCAACTTTCTTTACAAGTAGGCTTCTTAATTAGAATGAAATAGGAGTCTTCTTTCTTAATAACAAGACTTTCTAAATCTGATCTTACTTGTATTTTATAGAAAGTTCCTCACATGGACCCACAATTCTGAGATTAATTGCAAGAGATTAAATCTGAACCTTTTATAATAAAGGTGGGCCCATATGATGCATGTACAATGATTGTGGGACCCCCTTCTTGAACTTCTAACTTGGCTTGGACTCTTCCTTTAAACTTTCCTTATTTTTCTCCTTTTTCTTCTCCATTCTTGAGCTCCACTTGTACTTGAAGAAGACTTTCTAATTTCTGAAATTTCACTTTTGCAATGGCTGTGGGCCCCCTTTTTGGCGTATAACCCTAGATTGGGTTTCTTCTTTCTTTTACTTTTCTTCTTTGATTAGAATTGTAAGTTGTCCAAAGAATTAGAAAGTAGTCTTGAAATCTGAAATAACTTGGATGGGACCCACCTTGGCCCTACTTGATGATTTACGCCCATCACTCTTCATGAAATCTTCTCTTTTTACTCCTTTTTACCTTTGCATACAAATTAACAAAGAATATGTAAAATCAAATAAAATAAACATGACTAGCATAAGATAATTCAAATATTAGGGCTTAGATTGTAAACAATTAAGCACTGATCACATGGGTCCCTCCAACTTACACTTAATTCTAACAACTTAAGCTGTCTAAGCAATAAACAAGGCCCCACAATTTCTAACAACTTCAAACATTAGGTCCTACTAGAACTTATAATATGTTAGAAAAAAATAACTTCAGACCCACCCACATTTGGTAATTGAAGCCTACCCAATTAAGACTTGAGTCCACATAACCAATGGGTCTCATATATCATAAAGAAATAGGGTCCCACCAAACAAATTCAAAAGCAAAACATTAATTTAGAATAAACACAAAATTCCTAGCCCCTACTCCTATTTAAGTTCCGGGGTATTACAATTACCCAAAGGAGTTTGTTTGAAATCATTTATGGGATGAACCGTACACATTAAGTCCATCTTGTTCCAGTACCTAAATGGGGACACATTGGTCTTGAGGTGGGAGATCTGGTGACTCATCTGGAGTATTTATGAGCATGTGGCGTAAACAAATTGAGAAGAGAATGCTAGCCACAAAGAGGCCACCGGCAAGCACTGCTGCGAGGTTGTATTTGATGAGGGTGATCTTGTTGAGTCTTGAGGTGGCAGATCTGGGTACACATATCTAGAGCATCCATGAGCATGTATGTAAACAAATTGAGAAGAGAATACTAGCCACAAAGAGGCCACCGACAAGCACCACTGCGGGGTTGTATTTCATGAGGGTGATCTTGTTGGGTCTATTTGAGGAAGGAACGGTTTTGAACTGGCACATATCACAAATTGAAGCAAAGAAAGGTTAAGCCATGCAAGGTGACAGAAAATCGAAGCAATGCATATCACATAGAGCTTCTAGCCGATCTCAACATCTCCAATCTCTTCATCGTAGCTGATCTTTCTCCATTTATGAGGCTTAAACACATGCAAAAGATGAGAGCATGAATGTCAACTTAAGGTCAAGTTTTTCTCAAGCAAGGATGATGATGTGGTTGGCGATAATGCACATGAAGATCACATAATTGAACAAACAATGTGACTGGAAGCCTAACTTATATGATCAATTTAGGTCAAATCCACAACAGTTAATCAAGAACAGAGCATGGGTGTCCAAAAGATGATTAAAATATGTTAATCAATCATTCAACCATAACTTTATCCGAACTCAACTAAACTGACAACAAAGGTTGAAATTACAATTCTCAATTAAATAAATCAAACTTCAATTAAGTTACTTCCTAAATTCCTAATCAAACTCGTAATTAACGCAGTCCATCACTCAGTCCCCAGTCCCGTGTCGTTGACATCATCTTTTACGTTGTGATCTGAAAAACATAATTTGGCTCTAGTTAGCGATTGCTAGGTACATAACCAAACTACACAACTGCAGCATTGTAGAATAAACTGAATAAAGGCAATAAATGACAACAATTCTGGACGTGAGAATACAATTCAAAGATTCAGGTCTATGACCAACTCAAGTTCCGGTTAGATGACATACGACAATCAGGGGATCATGTTCATGTGTTCAGTAACAATGTTTAGTAACATCACTAGCCAATACTTGTTATAATATAAGAAGAAGGAACAGGAGATTTGGAGGAAAAGGTCTTACCTCAATGGAGGATCGACTGCAAGGTTTTATAATGTGATTATGCCTAATCGTAGGCTTTAAACTTGCTATGCTTACAATCAGAATAATGAAAGAATATATCCTAGTCTATACAAGGAAATAAGGGGAGAGAAATCAGCTATACAATGCATTGACTAAATCCCACACGTGGGATATTATACAGGCTATACATGAGCCTTGTTGGGCTAGGCCTGGATCTTATTTTATTGGCTGTTATATTCTACACTCCCCCGCAAATTGATGTGGTAAGACACAAAACATCAATTTGTTAGTGAGATCATGATGACGCGATTTGGGAAGTGCTTTTGTGAATATATCCACCAACTGATTATGAGTAAAGACACGAGGCAAAGTTATCTTTTCAGTAATAACATGCTGATGGATGAAGTGACAATCAATCTCAATATGCTTCGTCCTTTCATGAAAAACCGGATTGTTTGCGATTTTTGTAGCACTGGTATTTTCCCCATGAAGAGGTGTAGAACTACCAACAAGGACACCTAATTCACAAAGACGATGGCATAGCCAGATGATTTCAACACTAGCGGATGACATCGCCCAATATTCTGCCTCAGTAGAGGATTTTGAAACGGTGGTTTGCTTCCTGCACTTCCACGAAATCAGAGATTCCCTAAGAAACATATACCAGCCAGTGGTAGATCTCCGAGAATCTGGACAGCCAGCCCAGTTAGCATCCGCATAAGCTGACAAGTGCAGAGAAGTAACAGAAGAGTAGAAGAGACCATGGTTAAGAGTGCCTTTAACATAGTGGAGTATGCACAAAGCAGAAGCAAGGTGAGGTTTGTGGGGATTGCTAACAAACTGGCTAACTATATGAACAACATGAGAAATGTGCGGCCGAGTCATAGTTAAGTAGAGCAAACTATCAACTATCTGCAATTGAATTCCTCTTGGCATCCATTTTTGTCCTATCTATGATATCAAATGTATAAGCGTTTTCTCCATGTGATTCCTTAACGTCAGTGTCACGCTCTACTTGGGCATCATCCTTTGAAAATTGTGAAAATAATCGATCCTCCATATCCTCTTTCCTAATGAAATTATGCATTGCCATTGCAGCAACTACGATGCTCTGTTGTACAGGAAATGGGTAAGGAGCCATCCGCTTGAGGATAGGGAATCGAGCTTTCAATACTCCAAAGCTTTGCTCGATCGCATTCCTCAAGGATGAATGCAATTTATTAAAATGCTCCGCTCTAGTACGAGGAATGGCAACACCTTGAAAATCTGGAAGCCAGTATCGGGCATTTCGAAATGGAGAAAGAAACCCCCGCATGTTTTTGTTACCAGCATCAACCAAGTAGTATTTATCTAAAGACCATTATATACAAATGTTAAAGGGCATGTCAAACTATGTTGTAGCAATCATTTGTTGAGATTTAAAGAACTACAAATACTTTCTTACCAGGTGGGGCATGTGGAAACTTTAACCTTTCATCAGAAATGATATCCAAGAGAATCCGTTGATCATGAGCTGTACTTTCCCATCCACATACCACATATGTAAGTCAAACGAACAATACTGCCATAACTTGTTGCATACATTCCCCCTTTCTACCTCTGTAAGGAATTTGTTTCTCTGGTTGGATAATGGCATGCACAAGAGTGCCATCTATAGCACTTATACAATCCTATAAAAAAGAAGATATCAACATTGAGAAAAACTGCAAAAGAATTTAACTTAAATAAAAAAGTGGTGTCAAGGAAAGAGAGCAATAACTTAAAATATGGCTCAAAACGTGGATTCAAAAGAATTTCCTTAGGCACTGTATCTAGTGGATGTGGCTTTATCATATCTTTTGCAAATATCATCGTTGCTATCAGTTGCTGACAGAAGTGTCTAAGAATAGTTTCCCCTGAGTGTTGGAATCTATCTTGTATCACTCTATTCGTATGGGTGTGCGCAATGACCATCATGAACATAGCCTACAGCTCCTCCACAAGTATATATCTGCTGTCTTTCAGTAAATTCTTTTCTCTAAAATACATGCATAAACGCCGAAGCACATGTTGTTCCATACGTAATAGCTGATGACAAATAATGGGGTTCCCATTCAAAATGATTTGGACAAGATTGTCCCGTTAGGATTGAGTTCCTACATGGTTCCTTAATCAAGCGTTGTTGTCGCTTCTTGTACAACAATATGATAAGTATGATATTTCGACGTAAAATCGGGTCCATATGCTCTGTATATATTGCAAACAAAACATAACTAATCATTCATTCATATTTGGAGACATTTAACAATTTAAACATTCTTTGAATAAAACATCATACCATGTTTAAAACATAACATTCATGCTTCAAAATCCAAATATAAGAACAAAAGTTTAAGAGAGACATAACATTCATGTTGCAAAACAAACAAAAAAAAAAAAAAAAAAAACCCCCAAACAACTAGAGATCACTTGCATTTCCCTTCTCTATTTCCATTAAAGATTTGAGCCAAGTTATCTTTCCCTCATCTGTCTTGAATTTAGTCCAGATAATTTTTTGGGATTTTGACCATATGGGATATAAAGGACCATGAATTCTTCAAAATGGTGTTGATCAAAACTATATCCCAAATGTCGTTATTGTACATAGGGCTCCAAATTCTTTTTCCAATTCTACCCATATTGTGCGATATTGCACAATTTGTGCGATATCGCACAAACTGAAGGTGATAGATTGTGCGATATCGCACAAAATGGGTAGAATTGGAAAAAGAATCTGGGGTCACATGTATAGTACCCACATTTGGGATATATTTTTGGTCAACACTATTTTGAGAAATTAATGATTTTTTATATCCCGTATGGTAAAAAAACCCTAATTCTTTTCTTCTTAACCATAAAAGACCTAAGAGCGACCATATGCAATGGGCTAGTCTCTGGAAGTTGGGGCATTTCATGCAGTAAGTCAATTCATGGCTTCACGATAGGCCCTTCAGATTGAGCAGAAGCAGCAACTAACTGATTCATTGAGGCTATGAGCTCAATTATGCAATCATCTACTGTGTTGTTACTTCCTTTTATAGAAGGCCTTGGTCGCTTTCGCCTAATATTGGCCATCATGACATCTAGACCAATATCACTAGTAGTTGCATCTTCTTGCATGGTAGACTAGGAATTTATTTGGTTTGGGGATGGAGTATCATCATAACCATTCAAGCTACAAAAACTTGAATCCATATCCGTTATAATATGCGCAGGCATGCCATCCATTGTTGGAGCCCATTTATCATCCCCAATCGTTTAAGTACCATCAAATAAAGCAGCCATTTCTTGGAGAACAAGAAGGGTCTTTGACCTAAATACTTTGGCATCCTAATGAGTCTGCTATAAAGTTAAGCCATAAATGTCAAATGCTATATTCACCTCTCTTGTAAATACCAAAATAAATAAGAAATTTATGTACCTTTAGGTATTCTGTCCATCGGTCCTGTGCCATCTCCACACAGCCTGTATGTGGGTTGAAGCCTATACCAGTTTGTGATGTCAAGTGCAACCAGGCATTGTATAATTTTTTTAGATGATCTAATTGTTTCTTCAATTGCTTTTAATTGAAACTGTGTCCTGTCCTTTGAGTAAAATTTTCTATTATCATCTTCCATGCTTTTGAGCTAAATTGCACCCCTGGGCGGCCACCAGCTCTCACTTGCTCCAAACAAATGTCAATGAGACACTTTCTCATACCATCCGACCATTGCGCACGATCTGTCATCTGTCTCTTTTGACTTTCCTTTATCTACCATGATAATTACACCTAACAGAGATTGAGCATTTTTTTTTAATCATACATGTATGGTGGCCGATGGGTAATGCACTCAATGCAACTTCTATAAAGGGCAAACTGCTAGACATATTATGGCTACCCTGCTTGTCTGTGAGATCATGCATATTCAGCATATAGCAAAAGCATAATATAAGCAAGTGCTAGGGTATGGTTTGCTGATTTTGAAAATGCAAAAATGTGGCTGTAGAAGTGGAAAATAATAAAATTGGATTTGGTTAAGAAAACAATGGGACAAAAGAAATCAACATTTACTCTGATTTTATTTGTGAGGGCGTCTGTCCTTTTGAGTTTATTTAATCTCCCTATTGGTTCATCATTTCAACCACTGCCATCAATCACTACATCCTCATCATCATAGCCTTGGGCATCTAATGCCCACACATGAAGAGTATTTGAACAGGATAAGGGTTGGCTTTTACGTATGTAAAATTTAACTCTGCATCTGCCCTTCATATCCTTTCGGCGAACCTTCTTTCTGTTTCACAAGTCCATTTCACCAATGTCACATTTTTCCACAACTAAATATCTACATCTCTGAAGGGTACCGCACTGGATAAGATTCTTGCAATTTGCTGCATGAGAATATGATGCATCTTATCCGCTCTTCCTCTCTTTTCAGATTAGAGCCCTACATCCTAAAACAAGAACCACCCTTTTCAAATTCAAACTCTTCCAAGTTGCCACTTCTCTCCAACCCAATCCCAACACTCCTTTCTTACCAACAGCCCAAGGAAAAAAAAAAAAAAAAGTATTTTTAACCAAGAAAATCTATGATCACCTAGAAAGATAGAGAGAAAAATGGTGCAGTTTCAGGCTTCTATCAACAAAAAGACCTCAGAGTGAAGCACCTATTTCAGAAAATGCACAGATAGACATAACCGACCATTTAAAATTCAACCTCCTACTCATTAGTCCTTGCTCATCTGATGCAAGCACCCTTTTTCAGTGAAAGGTAGCTAGCTGCCCAAATCCTACTAGGTTTCATTCGATTCTAAAGTCTCCAACTTTACCAAGCAATCTCAGCATCCAACACCCATATTGGTTTGTTTTCGAGAGTGACAAATACTGTCTAAAACACATGATATGGCACCATATAAGGTGAAGTGATGGAGGGAGTGTCCAAATCTTTCTTCTGTGAAATCAGGAAAACTCCTTAAAAACTAATCATTCTCCTAAAACAGGGCATATTTTTATATGATGTGAACCCTGCTTGAATGTGCATGTCAGGCCCTGAGGCATTGGAAATTTGTAAAGGACTGAGGATGATTTTCATGATAAGAAATACCCTTTTGGGGTTCTCTAAAATCCAATGATTAATCAAATGCACATTGTATGTCGTGCATTGGAAATTTGGAAAGCACTGAGGATGATTTTCATGACAAGAAATTACCATTTAGTGTTCTGTAAAATGCACATGATTAATCAGATGCAAATTGTATATTGGGTATTGGGAATATTTAAAGGACTGATCGAGGATGATTTTCATGACAAGAAATACCCATTTGGGGTTCTCTAAAATACCATGATTAATCTAATGCAAATTGGATGTTGAGTGACCATTATTACATGAGGCAAACAAAATGGATTATCATTCCCTTCACTCAGTTGAGTCGTACACAACCAACTTGGTGCTCTTGGTTTGGAGAAATGAATGTGCAATGTTATGTTTGTTGTTGTATTGACCAAAGGAAACAACAGCATTGATTTGAACTCTAATCAAGCAGAAGATCGTGTGCCTGCAAATCCTCCTACAGTAGAACATGAAGGAGGAGAAGAGATTTAAAATGGTGTAAAGGTGGACATTTGCAGGAAGGTTGATACGTGTTGGCTGCTGCACAAGAGATTTGATTGCAACCTTTTCGTATGAAAACAAGGGCTCTGATTTTCACTGGTGATGGGCGCATAGCCGCATATGAAGGAAGAAAGTATATCACAAGTCATCTGGAACTACGCTAACTGATTATACCCTAACAGACTATAGCAGAAACAATCCCAACTCAACAAAGAACAATCATCATGAAACAAATCAAGAACAGAAAGAAAGAAAAAACCCACAACGCAGCAAGAGAGATTCACAAACCCATCTCTAAAAAGATTCGCCCCACCAACCCTTTCCATCATCATTCAAACAAAAAAAAAAACACATCGATTGAACATAGAGAGAGAGAGAGTAGAAAGAAAGCAGAGAGCAGTAGACACGTACCTTTCAGCCTTCTTCGTTCTCCCTTAGAGCCTTTTTCACTTTGATGCGTGGGTGATGCATGGGTTCAAGTTGCAGAAAGAACTTTTGTTGACAATAAAATTCCGTCGGGGGCATTTTTGTCAACAAAATTGGGTTCCGCCTCTGCATTTTCAAGAGGCATTGCCTCTTATTTCTACATGCCCAATTTTGGGGCATTTCCTTTTTAGAGGCTTTGCCTCTTTTGCTCTAAAGTAGACAGAGGCTATAAATCACTACCACACCTCTAATTTTCAAAACTTCTTCCTGCTTTAGAGAAATAGAGGTTTAGAGGCAAACAATAGACATGCCAAACAGGGGCTTAATATAAACAATTTGCAACCAGAACCCATAGGACCCATGTATTTAGTCACATCAATAGAGTGCACTTACTACATGGCATCAACTATACTGTAGTGACAGAGACCATCTCCCATATGAGAACCAGCTGTGATTTCTCATTCCCATAGGAGATCACACAATAGGTTTCTTGTCATGTGAGGGTGCAATACCACAGGCTTGAAATTCAGACCTTATGGATCCAATAACAGACCTTATGGATCCAATAACAATGATTCAACAACATACATACAGTACATGCACTAGTTAACAATAAATCATCACATACAAACAATCGAATTCATCATTGGACTCATCGTGTCTTGAAGTCAGCACTAAACCAAAACCCTAGGTACAGTAGGGTTCCAATTTTGGGTTTGGCCTGTCCTATCATAACCCAGTCTAATCTGTTGTCACCAACAGTAACATTACCATGTAGAATTCAGGTACAATTCACAATTCTTCCAGCTTCAACATTGTGAATACATACCTATACAGTAATGGACATTATACAATTAATCATGAATGTTTCTGTCATCTTGATTCAATGGGGGCACTAAGATTACTAATATGAGATTTAAGTCCCATCATCCCACTTTTACTCATCCAAATCTGAATTCAGAATAAAAGATCTTCCAACTGAATTATAGGTCATTCAGGCAGGTCAATCTCACTATAAATTGTATAAAACTGGCCACCAATCATCAGTTCACGCATCATAATCAGCATTAGAATACATCTAGATTGTAGCACAGCAGACGACAATCAAGATAGAGGATTAGGTACATGCGGCCAAGACCTCACCCTCTGATAATCTTCGGCCCATGTCCTGTCATCCAACCACTAGGGTTCGATTGAACCCTAGGCTTCCAGTTGGGTTCGGCTGTCCCCAAACCCTAAACTAAGGCTGTAGCTAAGGCTGAAACTCCATCAATTGTGTTCGGCTAAAGGTCTCATAATCCTAGGGTTTCCATTGAACATCATCTATTAATGAAAATTCGTTTCTCCCTCATGCACTACATCATTCAGTCATTCATCATCTTATATATAGTCCTTTAAGCATAAAAATCTAAGAAAACCACCATTAGAATAGTTATTATACAAGTACATTTGCATGTCTACTCACCTAAATATACTAATGTCCCCTTGTTGTTCTAAGGGACTATTTCATCATGAGGCTAAATCCTTGCTGGTCCTTGCTTCTCCATCTTGATCCTTCTCTTCTTGACTAGGGTTTTAATATTTTAAAGTTGGTAGGAAGGCTAGAGGAGAGAGGAATGTCGTGAAGGACGAGAGTTGGGCTCCCGATGGGGGTTATCTCCTTTTAACTAGATGGAGCAATGAATTAGAATAGAAAAAGGGTTCGTGACTTCCAAATCCCCCTAGGAGACTTGCACATAACTCAATTCCAACTGGGGCTTGTGCAAGTTCTATTTTTCTCCACGCCGACCCTCTTTTCTTATTAAAACATGGGTCCTACTTACTCCAAAGGCTACTCATATAACTCCTTACTCATGGCCCTACCAACTTCTAAAAGAACAACACTTAAAACTTAATACTAATGGGTCCCATCACTTACTTAAATAACATACCCATCAATTTAATTGAGAAGGGTCCCACTAAAAACCTTTAACTAACTAAATAAATAAATGTCCTGCTAAGGGATAATCCAAAAACTCAAATTAAACTACCGATAAAAAAAACTCAAATTAAAAGCCTATTATTAGAACAACAATCACACAAAGGGCCCATGTATATTAATATCACCAATAAAATATACTCTCAAAAGAAATCATTGGTCCCACCTAATTTTATATATATATATACCATAAATCCAAGAATATTCAAGGAATTAAATATATAAAATATTAGAAAATCATTTAGCCCCAAATAAGTCAGGGATATTACACCAAATGAATGTAGAAGAAGTGTTTTAGTACCCGTATATAAGAACAACGGAGATATAAAACATTGTGCCAACTATCGTGGGATTTAACTTATGAGTCATTATGAAGCTATGGGAGAGTAATGGAACAAAGATTCAGACAGAAGACCGAGATATTTGAAAATCAGTTTTGTTTAATGCCAGAGAGGTCAACTATGGAAGCTATCTCCTCATTTAGGCAATTAATGAAAAATATTGAGCGAAGAGGAAAAATCTGCATATTGCCTTCGTTGACCTAGAAAAAGCTTACAACAAGGTGCCTAGGGGTTTAATTTGGTGGGTTTTAAATAGAAGGAATGTTCGAACATGATATATTGAAATTATTAAAGACAAAAATGAAGGAGTGGTAATGAGTAAGAACTAATCGTGGAGAGACTAGTGAGTTCCCAGTGACCATAGGTTTGCATCATGGGTTGGCCCTAAACTCTTATCTCTTTGCATTGATTATAGATGAGTTAACTACTCATATCCAGCACGAGGTACCTAACACGACCAGAAAAAGATGAATGGAATTGATCGAAAACTTGGATGATCCCTTGCTCCTTTTATAATCTCTTCTCAGCCTTAATCAAGGCAATTAGAAACAATTACAATCTAATTACATGGAAAGATTATATTACACTGCTGTAACATAGGAAGAGAGTATTTTACATTGATCTACTCAACTACAGTATCCCACGTGATGGGGTTAGTGTATAGATGGACTGGGCCTATCATACATGGGTCTTGTGGCTCAGCTGGCCTTAAACCCCCCCGCCCCCACAACCAAAAAAAAAAAAAGATGCTGGTCAAACAATAGCAATTTGTGAACTGGGAAATCATGACGGGGCCTAGGTAACCGTTTTGTGAAGATGTCTGCAAGTTGGAGTTCACTAGAAAGATGTGGAAGACTTGATGACCTGGTGTTCAATATTCATCTTGATTAAAGTGACAATCCACCTCAGTTTGTTTTGTACGCTTATGAAAAACTGGATTCTTAGTAATACTCGTTTAATATATGTTGCAGTCATTGGGCTGGTGGTAATAGCTTACTGAATAGTGGCCTGGGTTGCAAGACTTTGTTCCTCATGAAGGAGCTCACCTAAACATGTATCAATAGAGGGAGGAGCACCCGGCTCATCAGATTTGAATGTAATTGTTCAAATTCAGATCTGAGGTACATTAAGTATTGATCCCTCTGACTAGTGGAATGAATGTTTTAAACAACCGCAATTGAAGCATCAGCTAGACTGGACTCTGTCCATAGACGAATGAGCTGAGAATAATACTCCT
This sequence comes from Persea americana, assembly GCA_029852735.1. Classification (NCBI taxonomy): domain Eukaryota; kingdom Viridiplantae; phylum Streptophyta; class Magnoliopsida; order Laurales; family Lauraceae; genus Persea; species Persea americana. The sequence goes on from CM056815.1 coordinate 41,879,955, forward strand.
GAATAGACATGGTCATGGATGAAAATATCGGCCGCTACGCTACGTAGCGTAGCGGCCGATATATCATGGCTGCCACGCTTTTTTCAAATTATCGGGTATCGCACCGTATCGGCCGCTACGCATTCGTAGCGGCCGATACATTCCACCACGTTGCGTATCGGGCGCAACTGGGGTGTGAAAGTTAAAAAAAAAAAAAAAAAAAAAAAACCAGCTTTTCTGTTTATTGGAGGAAGAAGATGAAAAGGAAAAAAGGAAGAAGAGGAATAAAAATACAGAGAAGAGATGCAGGGAACGTACCTATGCCAACGGCAGCTACAGCGGCAGCAGACAAAGGTAGCAGCAGCAGAGGTAGCAACTGCTTCTTCTTCTTCTTCTTCTCCTCCTCTCTTTTCTTTTCTTTTTCTTCTCTTCCTCTACCCTTCTCGATTTTTGTCGATCCTTGTGTTTGGGAAAAGCAAGAGGCACCAAACCCTATTTAATTTAAGCCTTGTTTTAATTCATTGGGTGGCACTTAATGGGCCCTGTTGAAGTTCTAAACAAAACTTAAATTCATTTGGGGGCACTTAAAGGGCCCTATTGAAGTTCTAAAAAAAAATTAAATTCATTTGGGAGCACTTAATGGACCCTATTGAAGTTCTAAACAAAAATTAAATTCATGTGGGGGCACTTAATGGGCCCCATTGAAGTTCTAAACAAAAATTAAATTCATTTGGGGGCACTTAATGGGCCCTATTGAAGTTCTAAAAAAAAATTAAATGGAGCCCCTCTTTTATTTCTCAATTTGTGTGTGTCAAGCCCCCAAACCTATTTAATTTTGGCCCTGATTTTAATTCATTAAGGGGCACTTAATGGGCCATATTTAAGTTCTAAACAAAAATTATATGGAGCCCCTCTTTTATTTTTCAGTTTGTGTGTGTCAAACCCTCTTTTATTGAATCATTAGAGGGAACTTATGGACAAGTTTGAAAGGCATAAATAAAAATTAAATGGACCCCCTCTTTTATTTCATTAGAGGTCACTTATGGGCACTTTGAAAGGTATAAATAAAATTTAAATGAACCCTTTAAGAAAAAATAAAACTTGAAGCACCTAATGCCTTTAACCATTGGTAGGCTCCACAATGGGGCCTAAATATAAAAATAAAAAAGTCATGCCTTAGCCAAATATTACTTAATTGAAATCGATACCTTCGCCAAATTCCACTCTACTTGAAAATAGAGCTCAATCAAATTTCACTCTAATTAGAAATAGAGACCAATCAAATTTCGCTCTAACTGGAAATAGGGCCATCCGGCCATGGCCAACTTTCACACTAATAAAAAATAAAGTCTAATCAAATTTCACACTAATTGAAGATAGGCTCTAGCAAAATTTTACTCTAATAGGAAATAGGGCCCAACCAAATTTCGTTTTAATAGAAAATAGGACCCTAACCGAATTACACTCTAATAGGAAATAGGCCCTGATCAAATTTTTCTTTAACAGAAAATTTTAAACTATATATATACAGTTCAAAATACAACTAAGAAATGTGATTTTCTAAGCAAAGATGGTGATAATGTTTTGATGACACTGTTTGATTACAAACACAAATACATGTGAAAAAACTAATCATTACTATTATTTTCTATTTATACAACGATACAAGACCTCATATAATGAGGGCACCGCTACGCCCCCTTTTCTTACTTTTGCAAAATAACCACATTTTCTTTCATTTTACAATTTTCTGGATTTTCTGGAAATTTTTCAGATTTTTTGGGCGATTTTTTCAAATCGCACCGTTACGCCGCTACGTATTGCCCGCTTCGTAGCGGTTTGGCGGTAGGCCGCTACCGCTATTTTCATCCTTGGACATGGTCCCCTGAGTAAACTGAGAAAGCTCATGTCCCAAGTGAAACCGTTGGGCAGAGTTATAAATTTATTTTAGATAGTCCCACATGCCCTTTGTTGTTTTATAGGGTCTGAGATTCAAGACGTATTGTGGATCAACTAACCCAGAAGCCCAGTCATGATCTGAGCTTCTTTTGTTTCCCATTTGAATACTGCATTTGAATCAGTCATGTCATCTAAAGGTTTTGGAGCAGTCCCATCCACATGCCCCCATAATTCTCTTCCCTTAAGGTATATTTGAAACTGAAAGGCCCATGATGTATAATTGGCCCCATTAAAGTTAACCATTGAGAGTTCTCTTTTGTCCATGATAATCACTTGAATAGAAAGAAGTTCTAAAAAGCCCAGTAGTTGTTCCACGTCAATCAGCAAAAGAAACCAGAAAAATATTGCTGAAATTTTTTTTTTCCAGGCATCTAAAATCAGATAATCATCACCCTAGATGGGGTCCAGAGGTGGCATATCTCCAGGCATTATTACTAGATCATCATGCCTCTTTTGACAGATGAGTACGGTACAGAGTGATACAGTCTTCAGAAAATGATAAATTGCATGCAGATTTAAAAATCACATTTCTGGTTCTCAAATAATCTCCATAATTCCCTGGAATATCAGTTGACCCTGGGGAATCAAATTCTAGAAGTTCTTAAAGATCTCTGGTGGGCCAGAGATTATCGGATGCCAAGAATTGGTCTGATGACCTGAAATTTCGTCACCGGATCTGATCTGGGGCCCCGCAGATCAATCAATGGTGTAATCCGATCACTTTTGATGTGAGGGAATCCTTTTCTGTTTACAATGAACCAACTCTCACCCAAATCAGATGAGAATCCAAGAATCTTGACGGTTGAGATGAAAATTTGTGCAAAAATTGGAAAATCCACAAAACTGGTCAGAAATCCAACCTCGAGGCAGCCAAAAATTCTGAAAAAAAATATCACCAGAATGCCTAGAATAACCGGTCAACCAGAACAGACAAAGTTGTTAAAGTTGTCTTGATCATCGCAGGTCAGCCACTGATGAACTGGGTTGATCGGTAGTGTTTTCTTTGTCCAAGATGGCTGAAGATTTCTAGAAATAGAGATCAGATTCTGTGTTGATCTCTACTGAGTGGATGAGATACAGGGCTCTCTTCTTTCTTCTTTGGATTATTGACTTAGAGTGAGAAATAGCAGAAGATGTTGCTTGGAAATAGATCTCGACCTCCCATGAATAGAACCACAAGCATAAAGGAAATAGACGTAGATCTCAGCAGCAGCAGAGTTGTGTCACAAGCTCTGATACCATGACACGACCTGAAAAAGATGAAAGGAATTGATGGAAAACTTGAATGATCCCTTTGATCGATCCCTTGCTCCATTTATAATCTCCTCAGCCTTAATCAAGGCAATTACAGGCTATTACAATCTAATTACATGGAAAGATTATATTACACTGCTGTAACATGGGAAGAGAATATTTTACATTGATCTAGTCAACTACAGTATCCCACGTGATGGGGTTGGTGTACAGATGGACTGGGCCTATCATACATGGGTCTTGTAGGTCAGCTGGTGTCAATAGTACCTTGGTGTATGTTGTTTGTAGATGATATAGTGTTGGTAGATGAATCAAGAGATGGTGTGAATGTGACTACAAAACTTGTGAGATGGCGAGAGGCCTTATAATAAAAGAGCTTTAAAATAAGATGTACTAAGACAATATATGGATTGGAACTTCAATGGGAATATACAAAGAGCTAAAACTATTGTGAGAATTGAAGCTCGGGAGATACCACAGAGATCTATTCCGTTACCTTGGCTCGATAATTTGTAAGGATGGAGAGATTGATGAAGATGTCTAACGCAGGATAAAAGTGGGATGGTTGAAATGGAGACTTGCTTCTGGAGTGTTTTGTGATCGGCGCATGCCAACAAGATTGAAGAAAATTTTTTATAGGGCAGCGATTAGACCAGCTATGACCTATGGAGCAAAATGTTGGCAACCAAGAGGCAACATATGCACAAAATGGATGTAGTATAGAGGAGAAGGTTGAGGTGGATGTGTGGTAAAACTTAGAAGGATGGAATTAAAAATGAACACTCTCGAGAGTGTTTAGGAGTGGCATAAGTAGGATATAAAATTAGAGAAACCTTTTTGAGTTGGTTTGGGCATGTCTAACGTAGGCCGACAACAGCGTCAATAAAGAGGAGTTTGGTTTCTAGGTTGATGTGGGAGGGGAAGGGAAGGGATGGACCAAAGAGGACGTTGATGGAGGTAGTAAAAATAAATCTGAAGATGTGTAACGTATCTGAGGATTTGGCTCCGGATAGAGCGGAATGGAGAAACAAAAGTCATGTAGCTGACCCCAGTATAGTTGAGACAAGGCTTTAATGATGATGATCAATAGGTGATAAATTAATAGAGACTTGTTTGAGATTGCTTGGACATGTCCAACGTATAGCAACAATGGCACCGGTGAGGAAAAGTCTTTCTATGAAAGTCGATGGCCCTCCTAGGAAAAGGGGTAGGTCGAAAAGGGTATGGATGGAAGTTGTAAGGTTAGATGTGAAGGGGTTCTACCTATCTGAGGATTTGGCCCAACATAGGTAGGAATGGAGAAACAAATTCATGTAGCCTACCCCAACTCAGTTAGGACAGGGCTCTAATGATGATGATGACATGCTTGAGATGGTTTGTACATGTCCAACGTACGCCAGTGACTGTACTGGTTATGACAAGTCTTTCTAGTCAAGTTGATGGCCTGCCAAGGAAAAGAGGTAGGCCGAAGAGAACATTGATGGAAGTATCAAGGTTCGATCCTAAGAGATGCAAACTGTCCGAGGATTTGGGCTGGGATAGAGTGGAATGGAGAAACGAAATTAAGATAGGTGGGATAAGGCTCTGATGATGATAATGATGAGTTTGCTATTTCTTTAGGCTAGTGCAATTACCATCACTTGTGGCTAATAGAAGCTTCATTTAGCACATAAAGGGCAGGTAAGTTGGAGGGAATAACCTCTAACCTCACTATGGTTTATTTAATAGGATAGTTTGAATCCTTTTCTTTCTTCTCAACTTTGAGCTTGTGAGCTTAAATATAAAATTTTTACATTACTATGGTTTAGTATTAATATTGTATGTTTGAAGCTGTTGATTTTTTTTCTTTATTTGGTTCTTGATATTTATTACTTGTTGATGGGTAATTATAGGGGGTTGCAGATCGTGTTTGCCTTGGTCTTCTGCCTACAAGCGAATGTAGCTGGGTTACTGCAGTAAGGGCATTAAGGTAGTGCATTTTTTTAGTGTATATTAGTCATTTTGTTTTTTCTTTATCATCATCATCATCATAATCAAAGCATTAACTCATCTATCTTGGATTGGGGTGGTTGTATCCGCTAAACTCTGTTTAATTCCATTTTTTTTTCTGTGATTTCACGCACTATCATTTCTTGGAAATATGTATATAATTATATAATATAATATATATATACGCGCGCATGTGTAAACTTGTGTATTTTTTACTCACTTTTTTAATTATGTTCCCTGTTGTATATAATTTATTTAATCTTTTGGTATTGTCGCCCATTTTTTTATTTTTCAAAATTTTAATACTGTAGATTTGTGAGCTTCTCTCGCCATGCACATAACATCATTCAGTCAGGCAAAAGCCAGTGATTTGTGATGAGACTTACTACATCATCAATGTGATTTAATTTTATGGTTGACTTTCTTATCCCTTTGATTGGGGTTACCTACAAATCAATAGAAGTCGAAACTAAGAAATTAGGTTCCTAGCTGAACCTACTAATTATCTTCCATGACAATTTTAGACTATTGAACATTAGGTGTCCTCCATGTGCATGGTAATAAATAATTATGTTCAATAATGTAGTCTGTAGAACTATCTAGTCAGACTCCCTGTCCAATGATCTGATTGGCATGCGTACTTTTAGGCCCCACAGGCCCTTCAGAATAATCTGGCCTGCATATAATTTTTTTTCCAATAAGCTGTGTAAATATTATTTAAAAATAACATATTTAATTAATCATCTGTTCAGTCCTAAAATTCTTTGCTATTTAACAGTTGTCTTTTTTACTGCGTAGCTTCATTTTATTTTATTTTGGTGGATATATTAAATTTATTTTTTGTGTTTCCATTTACTGAACCAAATGGTCACTCATAATTTGTAGGACCAAGGGTGGCGTAATGCATGTGCATGGAAATGTCAAGGATTCAGAGGAGGATTCGTGGTCACAATATGTTGTTAAGTCAATCGACAGCATCAGTAAATCTGAAGGTAACATCATTATTGGCTACAAAACTTGTTGATATAATTTTTCATTAATTATTGTAGTTTAATTAAATGGCTTTAAAGCATAGTTTTCAATGTTGTTTTGGACCTTGTTTTGGTTTCAATCTAGACTAGAATGTGTCGGCTGGGTCCACATGTCGATATTCAATTCCAAAGTTCTGTTTTGCTTAAAATTTAATAGATGTATATCTTTATTAGTAACTGATAAGTTTTATTCCAAAAGAGCACAAACAGAATACAAGAATAAAGGATAATAAAAGGAAAGGATATAGATGCACTATGCCCAACAACAAAAAAAAAGGGCAAACAACAGCAAAACAAACAAACACAGCGCAAACCTGTTACATATTTTTTATCAGTCAAAGATTCCTCATTTATTACTTCTTTAGTCAAACTCCCTGCCACATCATTAGTCAAAAAAGAAATATCACCTTAATAAGAGACTTTAATTCCTTAAGTCTCATTAAAACATTGTTGTAATCGCCATGGCCCTCTACCCTCACTAACAATCCATGATATAACACAAATCCCTAAACTCTTTTGACTAAATTCTCAATGCTTCTAAGATCCTGCATCACGCTCCGCTTCATTGGAATCTTATTTCCAATTGATTTAGAAAGTGAGAGAAAAGACTAACATTTAGAATTGCAAAGAATACCACCAAATGTTGTCACGCTTGGCTTCCCTCTAGCTGCCCCATCGACATTAAAATTCTAGTTACTAATCTGAGGAAACCTGTTTTTCCTTAGTGACCAAACCATAAAACATGCAAGGGTTCCAATGTGTAAAACGAGATCCAAATTCAACCCTTGAAACTCTTTCCCAATAATTGCCCAGTACCCATCCTCCATAATACCACATTAAGAATTCCATAATACCACATTAAGAATATCTTCCCAAATGGACCACAAAATACCATTAAGGAATGAGCTGCTAAAGCACCAAGCATGCATATAAAATGTACTCTCTCCGTGTAACTTTTTGCATCATATTTCTTGTGCAGCTACATTGCCGTCTCATTTGTTGGGAAGTCCCACATCCCGCATCAACCAAATGAGTTGGACAGGGCTTCATATACCTGTTTGGGTCTTCTACCTATGAGCTTAAGCTTTTAGGTTGGTACATAATATCATACATGGTATCAGAGCAGGTTCTGATTTTGTCGTTCTTGTCTAGCCTACGTAGCAGGCCCATCTATGAAATTTGTTAGGCCTGCACGTGAGGGAGAGTGCTGGGAAGTCCCACATCCCACATCGCCCAAGTCCTGAGTTGGACAGGGTTTTAGATATCTGTTTGGACCTTCCACCTATCAGCTTAAGCTTTTGGGTTGGTACATGGTATCTTGCACCATCGTCCTTCTTGTTTGTTTTCTAGCTAGTTGTGCCTCATCCTCTTTGTTCTTTGTTTTGAAGATTTTGTCTTATAAAGAAATAGACCTTTCTGTTGTACTTTGCTCATGCTACCCATTTTTTCTCTTATTTGTTATACTCTGCGTCCAGTCAAATATGATTTTGACAAGGTTCCCCATAAAGAGTGGTTATATTTTTTATGTATCTATGCTTGATATTGTTCAACCTGCTTATATTTCAGGTTATTGTTGGGATGTTTCCTTGCAGCATCTTGAGCGAGTAAAATGGTATGGGCCTCACATTCGCCACATTGTTGTGGATATAAGATGCAAACTGCTGCAGGTTTAGCATCTAAATCTAGTATGTTGCATAAAATCTTGTTTTGTTTTACTGACTTCATTTTCCTTGAAAATTCAGTGATGAGAGTGGCACCATGTGTAATGTATGAAAATTTCTTAAATGAGTAACGGACTCCTTAAGGCCCCCGCCACCTCAAAATTAGATTTGCATGTGTAATATTAAATCAAGTTTTTCCTTAGATATAATTAGTAATTGTATTTGTTCCTAATTTGAAATTTATATTTATCTGATACAAATCAAATTCTTTTAATATATCAATTAGGGTTTGTTGTTTGTATAGAATACATAGGAACTCAAGGTCAAAGGAGCTCTCACGGAAAGATTAATAAAGAGGTTAGGGGTGAATGATATGAGGTAGCAGGGCAGAAGGGACTTTGATTTTACTGAGATTTGAATCTCTAGGTTAATGGCTGGGTATTGATTTCCCTTCAAGAGGCTATTTGATGTTCATTTTTGGATATTCACCTTTGATTCTTCATTTCTAACCACTTAATAGAACTACAAAGGGCTTATTTGTTTTCATTAAAATACAAAGGAATTGAGTACACACGAATTCATGGTGAAATGAACTCTGCCAAATGATTATGAAAGAAGTGATGGGTGAATGATACAAGGTGAAGACGTAGGTATGATCTTCACTTTCATCAATACTTACTAAGGTGAATTGTTGGGTTATTAATTTCCCATCTCCCCTTGGTTCTGTTTCCAAGGAAAGGAGAGGTCATTTGATGCACATTTTTGAAAATTCACCTTTGGTCTACATCTTTAACCACTCATGGCATAAAATCCCATGTATTTAATTCATATTCATTCTAATGCAAACAAACAAGCCTTGTATTCATGTCTAACTTCTTTTAATTTTGTTTCCCTAAATGGAAAGGTTATTTGATGCTCATTTTTGGAAATTAACCCGTTGATCTTCAATTTTGGACCATTTATGGTATGAATTCTAATGTATTTAATTCCTATGTAATCTAAATATAAACGACAGGGCCAAAGTCTTGGAATTCCTCCAAATTTAGTTAAATGAAACAAACTTGGTCTTTTTTATTCTTTTCTTTTGTTTTTTTTTTTTTTTTTAACCCAGGGTATCTCCCATATAGCCCAGCACAGTAGCCTTTGGCCCTGAGCCCAAAGGACACTCGAATCTAAACGACTGAAAATTAATTCCTATGGGCACATGCAAGCTCTCCTATCCACTTGCACTTGCACCGGGTGAAACAAGTTCTTAGTAATTGTATTCATACTTTATTTCAAGGTAGAAAAACCTCTTTGGTTTCTTTTCAAAGGACCCCACTGTAGACACGTAAAATGACAACATTGGTTGACCCATAAATTTTTTGGACATCTGAGTTAAGTTGGAAATCCGTAGGCACTTTCATATTCGGGCATCAATTGGGATATTCAGGAACACTTGAATTGGAGACGCTTGGACATCGAGCCACACTAGACGAGCTGAAGCACTTGAATGATCAGGCACAGTTGGGCAATTCGGAGGTACTATCCGGGCATAATTGAATGACTCAGTGGTGGCACTTGAATATTTGGGTACAATTGCAATTTACAGTCACAGAGACATTTCTGCACTGCTGGGCCTGTGGGCACATTTGCACGAGAATGCTCCCACGAAATTGGAATGCACTGCACCAATTCCAAGCTCTTCAAATAGAAAGATGGACCATTCATTTGGGGGTGTCAGGCCAAAGACTTGATGAAAAAACGAAAATCTGATTTATCACGGTCAACTTGGACAAATTTGAACTACTGTTCTTTATGAAATCATCCAGGGATATCAGCTATCAACTGTTGCTAGACCGATCGAATTTTTGTAAGTGTACCCAACATTATGGCGTTTACACAAGTCTTAAGGAAGATTAATCATGTGTCTGAATGGACATGTGATTCGTTTGCATTTGCAAATGAGTGACATGTATCACACATTCCATTGTCGTTTTAATGTCACTTCACATGTGAATTTGAGTACATCCAACGGATTAATGCCTTCTACAAATTTGTAGAGATCCATGATGAACCAAGGTAAGAAATTTGTTCTTCTAACCATGCATAGTCTTCTAAAGAGGATTAATGCTTCAAATCATAAAAATGGCCTGACAAAAAGTCCAGAATGGCAGATTTAATGGTCTGCACTTCTTCCAAAGAATTTCAAAATCGATGATGGATTAAGACCTACAATTTGCTCCCTAACTGTTTTTTACATTCTAAAGAGAATGAGCGGTTTAGATCATGATTTTGGGGGCTGCAAGATTAGAAAAACAAAACTGAAAAGAGAAGAAAAAAGGGTTAGGGCATAGGGACGTGAATATCGTCTGACGATTCATGGTTTTCAAAAATTTCTAAAGATCCATGATAAGTCAATGCATGAAATTTGTCCACATTGCCATTTTGAACCTTCTAAAGAGGATGAATGGTGTAGATCGTGAAAATGGGGCCCACAAAAGTCTAGAATGGCAGATTTTAGAGTTTGAAACTTTTTGAAGATATCTCAAAATTTGTGATGAACAAACGGTTGAAATTTGAACCCCTATCCGTTTTTGGGTTTTTAAAGGAATCCAATGGTTCTTAGCTAGACTTAGGGGCACATGGAATTCAAAAAAAACAATCGGACTGTCCATATTTTCGCTGACTACTGTAGCAACAACCCATTAACAATCTTCACATGTGAAAATTTTGGTCCAAACCACTTGATGTTCACATTATTGTTATACCACTATTTGCACACGTGATGTGTAAAATATTGCAAAATAACATGAAAACCAATGGTTAATGGTACAAATAAACTACCCCTTACAAGTCCCAGCGGCTGCATGATCACACACACATTAGGCCGGGCCCTGATGAGAACGGTGATCAGACTTGTCAGGTTCAATGTCTTTGTCTTCATATGATTAGGCCTGTCAATGGGACGCGTTGAGACGAGTAGAAAGCCCGGCCCGTCCCATCCCATCCCAAGCCCGAAAATATGGGACTTTTAAAATTTTTTTAGCCCAGTGGGTTGCGTGGGTTTGGTCAATAATAGCAGAAGCCCGGCCAAAATGGGACTGGGACTGGGCAAAGGATGCCCAGCCCGTTCAGGCCCGGCCCGGCCAGCTCTAAATAAATCTTGATAATTTTTTATATATTACCTAAATTGCCCCTCACTAACAGCATCAAACGGTTATTAGGAGGGGCATTCTCGTAAATTTCGGCCCCCATCTGTTTTCACAAAACCAGGAAACCCTAACATCACTATTCACAACATCTGCTCATCGAACAGTTCTCGTCTCGCCTTCTCTGCCTCCTTGCAATCTCATCTCTGCGAAGTGCGAACAGCTCTCTGCTCTTTGCTCTCTCGTCTCGCCTCTCTGCTCTCTCGTCTCACCTCTCTGCACTCTCGTCTCGCCTCTTTGCGATCTCCACTCTACTCTCTCCGCTCTGCTCTCTCGGCTCACCTCTCTGCTCTCACATCTCCGCTTTGCTCTCAGGTCTCCCTCTGCTCTCTCGGCTCGCCTTTCTGCTCTCAGATCTCCGCTCTGCCCTCTCGGCTCACCTCTCTACTCTCAGAGCTCCGCCCTGCTCTCTCGTCTCGCTCTCCGTGCTCTCGTCCCGCCTCTCTGCTCTCCGATCTCTCAGCTCTCAGCTCTCAGATCTTGTCTCGCCTCTCTGCTCTCAGATCTCACTCTCAGCTCTCGGATCTCTCAGCTCGCCTCTCAGCTCTTCCTCTCTGCTCTCTGCTCTACCTAGGCCTATCAATGGGATGCGTTGAGACGGGTAGAAAGCCCAGCCCGTCCCATCCCAAGCCCGAAAATATGGGACTTTTAAAAAAAAATTAGCCCAGTGGGTTGGGCTTGGTCAATAATAACAGAAGCCCGGCCAAAATGGGACTGGAACTGGGCAAAGGATGCCCAGCCCGTTTAGGCCCGGCCCGGCCCGCTGTAAATAAATTTTGATAATTTTTTATATATTACCTAAATTGCCCCTCACTACCAGCATCAAACGGTTATTAGGAAGGGCATTCTCGTAAATTTCAGCCCCCATCTGTTTTCACAAAATCAGGAAACCCTAACATCACTATTCACAACATCTGCTCATCGAACAGTTCCCGTCTCGCCTTCTCTGCCTCCTTGCGATCTCATCTCTGCGAAGTGCGAACAACTCTCTGCTCTTTGCTCTCTCGTCTCACCTCTCTGCGATCTCCACTCTGCTCTCTCGGCTCGCCTCTCTACTCTCTCGTCTCACCTCTCTGCTCTCCGATCTCTTAGCTCTCAGCTCTCAGATCTCATCTCGCCTCTCAGCTCTCAGATCTCACTCTCAGCTCTCAGATCTCTCAACTCTCAGCTCTCAGATCTCGCCTCTCGCCTCTCAGCTCTCCCTCTCTGCTCTCTGCTCTACGGATATGATGGATTATCCAAGACGTTAGAAACTTCAACACCAGATCCAACGAAGACGCAATTTGCAGATTTTTTAGGTGTACAACGTAGATTTACTTCCCAATTGCAATCTTGCATAAGAAGTTTTGAATAACGCAAATTTACTTTCCAACCGAAGTCTTGCTTCATTGATGATATCTTTGGGCAAATCTGCCGGGGAGTGTTGCTTCCTTATTCTTTATGGCCATCATTCGTCACAAGGAATATATATATATATTTATATCTCTTTATTAATCTATCATCTGAAAACATGAAAGTGATCCAAGACAAGCGCTCCAAATCAGCGTTAGGATAAGGAGCTTTATGTGGGGATTTCTTCTTGCCCCAGGCATTAAAAGAGGAAGACGAAAGACACAAGGGAAAGAAGTCGAAGGAGAAGAACGTAAGAACCCGACCCTTAACCCCTATGTTTAGACTAATTAATTATGTGGTTAAGGTTACTAAATAGGATTAGAGGCCAACCATGGTGTTTAGATGTTAATCGAGTGTTTCTTATGGATAGAATTAAGTTTAGCGTAGTTTCAAAGAGTTTTGGGAAGTTCCGCAGAGAGTTTGGCTTTTTTCTAGGCCTAAGTTAGAATTTTGGCAATTACAGGGGTATTTTGGAAATTTGATAAAAGTTACATGTTGGCCCAAAAGTTTGGTTTTGACTTGCCCAACAACTTTCATGTTCAGTCGAAACTCATCCAAGGTCCCAAAAGTCCAATTCGGCCCCCGGCACTCTTTCAAGGTGTTTACTTATGAGTCGAAAAATCGCAATTTCTGCCAACAGCCTCCAAAATTTCTGATCGTGAGCTTGTTAGGAAGCTCTCCTCATGTCCTACGATTTTTCTTCATTGACCAAGTCCAACCGAGGTGTTAACCACTTTCGTTTTCGCATCACAATCTCTACCTATAATGTAGTAGACTCACACAATAAGCACCCACCTATTTTTATAAAAATATCTCAACTACTGTTGCGACCCCGGACCGAGACCCTGGCCCGCGACGCGCGTTTCCCATAGGTTTCCACAGTGAGGATCACAAAAACACGGGACAAACTCACACGATCATGGTTGCGGAAGCGTGTAGTAAATCACATCAAAACAAAACATATCAAATTAATTTCAGGAATATACATGTTGAAGACATAAATCACAGAGAGATGAACGTAAACATATCATTTCCCAATTAGGCCATGTTCTAACGTTAGTAAAGGTATGTTAAAGTTAACTTTACATCCCAATAAGAGGCCAACAAAGGCCAATGCATTCCCCAAAAGACAAAAGATGAAACCCTTAGCAAGTGCAATGCATCTCAAGTTCCCATCCGACGTCTAGACAACGTCATCGAGCTACCATTCTCGGGCTGGGGGTGGCTTAACAGCCTCCTCCTGGCGCTCCTCCTTAAAGGCAACGGTGCCTGCACCTGAGCACCAAAATAAACGGATCCAACACGACGATCTGGTAGGTGATCAATTTAGGCATGAGTGTAAATCATTTAAAGTTTGAGAGAAACAATGTTTAAAACCATTTACTGAATTTAAAAAAAAGCTTGAATAATATACCGATCAGGAAAATAAAGTCCATGAGCGGTATACGAAACAAAACTAGCATGAATACATATAATATTATGATTAGTAAATCCACATTAAGCTCATCATTTCTCTATCATACATGATGACAAGAGTAAGCAAAGACAAAGCAAAGAAAAATCCCATACTACACAAGGTAGACAGAGACCGGCCACGCAACCAGAACAGAGCAAAGATGTGTATATAAATACACGACTAATCTGTAGATAGTCCACATGTTTAAGAACCCCCGGACAAGTGGATCAGACTGAATGGGCAGTCCAAGCTCAGTGATATTCACCTGAATTCATGAATGCACAAACCAAAGCGATACATATACAAAACGGATCAAAATTAGGGGGAAATCACTTACCAAAACAAGGAAAAGCAAGACTAAACAATAATAGCATAAGCTATAGCAAATCGAAGCATAAGAAGTCATCCCATTATTAGTTCTTGAGACAGCTCAAAACAAAGCTGATATTTGCAAATCGAAACATGTGTAAAATGATATACATCGTGTCAAAACTGAAATTTCAAAACAAGCTTATCAAGTATATGTTAAGACCCTTCATTTGAGTTTCGTGTATTTGAAACCCAAATGTCAAAATTAAAAGCGGATTGGTGGCCCCGAAGCTATAAGAAAAATTCAAGTTTCAAGTGTGCAGAATCGAGCTAGAAGCTCCTTAACATATTCTGGTTTTCATCCCCACGGAAATCCTTCTAAAACCCCATTTTTCTTCATAAAATCAACTCAAAGACAACACCCAGGTCCGCTCGAGCGGGTAACCATCCGCTCGAGTGGGCTGACCCAGAGGCTTGCTCGCTCGAGCGGGCAACCTTCTGACCAGCACCTCGCCAGACAGAGGCCTGGCTTGCTCGAGCGAGCTCATGAGCGGTAGAGCGGGCAGGCTACTGCTTGAGCTCGTTCTATGCAGGAAGACCTCCCTTCTTTGCAATTTTCTAATCCCTTCTCCTTCCTTTTCTTTGTTGTACTGAACCCTACAATTCCCTGAGCCTACATGCTCTCCAAGAGATCATTTCCAAATATTACAGACAATTCTCATCACAAATAACCATTCATCTACATTCTTCATCTACAATTCAATATACCAAACAAGACAGAGTCCTAAATCAAAACAATAATTCAGGATTTTGGAGAGTATCTAGCATCAAATGCATGTAAATAAATGGAAACCAAATCATGCTTGATTGACAAACAATAAATTGAAATCTTACTAAACATAACCAAAGCACTTTGCAAACCAAATATCCCAATCATTCTTGCATGCACATTCAGACTAAGATCACTTGCCTTAGACCCAAAATGCCAATCCAAAACCTCCTCAAGATCCTACCCAAGAGCTGAGCCAAGAGTTCTACAAAAGCCCCAAGAAAAGAGCCTCAAAAACACAAATTTTGAAAACAAATGACCCATTGCGAAAATGGTTTTGCATGTGTGGATTCTGAACTTCTTAGGAGCCATAAGAGCTTAATGAAATAGATGCGAGGCAGCTCTCACTTGGAAATGTCCAAACATGGAAGAAAGAGTTGGAAGAGGAGAGAAATTCTACAGGATTTCTGCACAAATAGTACCCAGCTGAAGCTTGAAAGAAGAGGAAGAGGGATATGTGAGTAGTTTTTCATTTGGAAAGTAAGAAGAGAGGCATGCAAGAGGAGAAAGATTGGAGAAGGAAGAGGTCTTCTCCCCTGGTTCTAAGTTCTAGAACTGAAATGAAGTTACAGACTTGAAAACGTAAGTGAGGGAGAGATAGTTTAAGTGTTGAGTGGGTTGTGGGCTCCATTGGGTCTAATACTTGAAATGACTAAAATATCATCTTACAGGACCCGGATGAGATCGACATAGAAGGATAAAATGATCATTGAAAATTCTAGTTTTCAAAAAGTATAATTTTCACATGGTTTTGAGATTTCAGAAATCGCATCCAGATTTGCGTGTGAAAAGTCAATTTTACCCTTTTGAGCCAAAACATAGGTGTCACGACCCCAAATCCCTAATCTAGATTAAGGACTGTGATTGAGGGATTTTACTGTAGCATAATATTTATTTTTCCCCAGGATCTGCATTGGTGAGAATTTCAAGTTCCATCACCGTTATGAAAAACTTAGTGGAAGCTTGCATTGTGGTACACCCGAAGTCCGGTGCACATTGGATTCCGTATTGCATCACTAATGTCCTATTAGCAGAATCATATGGATAATACATCCTCAGACTAGTACATCATAACATTGTTAGCTTTATGGTCTCAATACTAGTATATGATGTAATAAATTAATTAATTTCTTTATTTATCAATATATTCATGCTTTCCTTTCATGAGATGAATGGTGTTTTATTATTCGTTTGCACATAACCAATATGAATGACATGATGGTTCATGAGATAAACCGGAGTCCATAAGTATACTAGATGCAATACATATGTATGGATGAGATCCACATACGGGAGACATGTATAGAAAACCTTATACTTGAATATCTTCACAACCAGTGATGATGACTGGACATCTCATCTGACAAGGTTGCAGTACTTTGTGTTGGAAATAGGTGGGCCTCTAGGATAGGTTTTCAAAAAAATTTGACCCACTTGAATCAGGGATCAACTATCCAGATGGCTACAAAACCCAATCCAGGATCCATGGCCTCTTTCTCATGATCATGTACATTAGAAAACTCTATCTAGAAGATAGAAATAGCAACATACAAGCAACTACGAAATCCACAACATACAACGAAGTAGATCATACCTATGGAGCTCGGTTGTGCTCTAAGGGAGGAGTTGATTTCTTTCTTTGATGATGAAACACTTTTACAAGCCAAATCAAAATCTCCAAGACCCAATCATCTTCCACGCTATGACCCGTATCAGATTCTCTTTTCTCAAGAAGATGGGTGGGATCTCCAAGAGAAAGCTCTTAAGGAAACTAGAAGAGAAGTAGAAGAGGGAAGAGGAGAAGATGCATGTGCAACTCTTGCACAATAAAGGCCTTGGGCGTGAATCCTTAGGGGGATATGCATAGAGGACGTACAGCCCTAGCTCCTCTTATTTATAGCTTTCAAGCCACCTCCTCTTTCTAATTGATATGGAAGTCTCACTTCTCTAACAATTAGTAACTTTCTCTTTTTTAATTAAAATAGAAGTCTTACTTCCATTAATAATTAGTAACTTACTATTACCACTATTAGAAGTCCCACTTTAAATAGAAATAGTAACTCTCTATTTCCTTTTAGAGTTCTACTATAATTACTATCTTTCCAATAACTTGGGCTAGCGTGGGGACCACTAGGGATTCCTTAGAAAGCTGGCTTCAACTGGGACACCGCGACCCCACATCTCATGTGCAATCCGGGCCCACAGTTAATTGCAAATAACTCCACTATATAAATGCAATTGAACTCAGTCTTAGGAATAAATTACATGAAGACCCTAAACTTCCCAATATCCATAAGTAGGCCCCTCCATCAATATCCATGGATAAATTGGACCTGTCTTCCAAACTTAGATCCATATCTTATTATCCTTCTGCCCCAATTAATTATAATGATCATTGGTACCGATCCAGTTTTAAATGGACCTATGGTGGAACGGCCATGGGGAACAATCCAATTAAATGGACCGATCATGGGGAACGGCTATTCTCAAGATGGCGTGAGGCTAATACTTTCCTTACAATGGACCTATGGTGGAAAACCATGGGGATTTCTCAATTTTAAATGCCTCGCTCCCACTTAATATTTTAGAATTGAGGATTTTCCTTTTAAGGTATTAGGGCCCACATATACATATATGAACATCAAATCGTCTCATGATAAAATCAAAGATTGGCTCCAAGTCAAGTTATTTTAAGGAAAGTCCAGTTTCTTAAATTAGTGTTACCAATGTGTCCACCTGATGGGTCATCAACACTAATTAGAACTCTTTCCAAAAATTAATTTGATTTGACCAATTTTAGTAACTTGCTATGTTTGGATTAGATTTGGAAACATTCTAAATCAAGCACTCATCTATAAATAGAAAATGCTAAAAATAGTAAATAGTCCTCTCCTCCACATGGCCCTAGCGGAATAGACTTCTTGGACTTCTAGACTTTCCAAAACTTCGGGATTCCACAAACTCTTTGTGCATCTCCCAAAACACCTTTTGGTAATCTTCAAACTCTTTGATTAGGAGTCCAACTTCACTTTCCTTCTTCATCTCGGACATCGCCGGAATTTACAAATTTAGAAAATTACATAAATTCTTATGTCTCTATAATGAGACTTACATGGTAATCTAGACATGGAAATAAAAGGGCTATAGGGAAACCACCATGCCTTGCCCTGTCACGGGAAACCAAGGAAACCATGATGCCCTTTACACTTAGCTTCAAATAAACCAATAACCATATAAAGAAAGTAAAAGACTTGTGGGCTATATGGAGAGGACAAGATCACCTGCAAGTTAGTATCTCATACAAGCAAGCAACTCACAAAAACCGGATTACCAAACAACAATGGAAAAACAAGATGCTAAAAATTGCCACCTTTGTAAATCATACACTTCGCAAAAGGGGTCCGGGGGTGTCCCCCGGTGGGGGTTGAGCTGCCCGGTCAGCTCGCGGGGGCCCAGGGGGCAGCGCCCAAAAAAAAAAAAAGAAAAATAGAACAGACTCGAAACAGAACAATTTTGTGTCAGTGTACCCGGTCGACCGGGCAGTGGCTCGGTCGACCGTACCAACAGTCTGCACTCTGCTGGTACAGTGTCCCCGGTCGACTAGCTTGCAAGTACCCGGTCGACCGGACATGGGTCCCGGTCTACCGGATTAACGAACATCAACAGCATGGGTTTTTCTGTTTTGTACCCAAACGACTCCAAAACTCTTCTGAAGTCTCCTAATGGCTTCCTACCATCCTTCCATCATTGTTAAACCCCTTTGTGACTATCCAAACATGAATATACTAATAACCATGCAGATTCATAAAAAGTTGATCCAAACACAACCCTTGCTCTATCTTCTTCGCATCTCATGCAAAGTTTAGAACAAGTCTACTGATCTAACATGATTAGAGATGAGGTATGGATCTGATACCAATTGTTGGAAATAGGTGGGCCTCTAGGATAGGTTTTCAAAAACTTTTGACCCACTTGACTGAGGGATCAACTATCCAGATGGCTACAAAACCCAATCCAGGATCCGTGGCCTTTTTCTCATGATCATGTACAATAGAAAACTCTATCTAGAAGATAGAAATAGCAACATACAGGCAACCACGAAATCCACAACATACAAGGAAATAGATCATACCTATGGAGCTCGGTTGTGCTCTAAGGGAGGAGTTGATTTCTTTCTTTGATGATGAAACACTTTTACAAGCCAAATCAGAATCTCCAAGACCCAATCGTCTTCCACGCTATGACCCGTATCAGATTCTCTTTTCTCAAGAAGATGGGTGGGATCTCCAACAGAAAGCTCTTAAGGAAACTAGAAGATAAGTAGAAGAGGGAAGAGGAGAAGATGCATGTGCAACTCCTGCACAATAAGGGCTTTGGGTGTGAATCCCTAGGGGGATATGCATAGAGGACGTACAGCCCTAGCTCCTCTTATTTATAGCTTTCAAGCCACCTCCTCTTTCTAATTGATATAGAAGTCTCACTTCTCTAACAATTAGTAACTTTCTCTTTTTTAATTAAAATAGAAGTCTTACTTCCATTAATAATTAGTAACTTACTATTACCACTATTAGAAGTCCCACTCCAAATAAAAATAGTAACTCTCTATTTCCTTTTAGAGTTCTACTATAATTACTATCTTTCCAATAACTTGGGCTAGCGTGGGGACCACTAGGGATTCCTTAGAAAGCTGGCTCCAACTGGGGCACCGCAACCCCACATCTCATGTGCAATCCGGGCCCACAGTTAATTGTAAATAACTCCACTATACAAAATGCAATTGAACTCAGTCTTAGGAATAAATTACATGAAGACCCTAAACTTCCCAATGTCCATAAGTAGGCCCCTCCATCAATATCCATGGATCAATTGGACTTGTCTCCCAAACTTAGATCCATATCTTATTATCCTGGTGCCCCAATTAATTATAATGATCATTTGGTACCGATCCAATTAACTGGCACAAGGGGATATTAAAGATAAATTCCATCTTGACCATTGAATGTTCCCACAGCTCTACTACCACGTACCCAAATCACCGAGGTGTTGACCTACAATTGGCCTCACTCATTGGTGACTAAAAGCAAATGAATAGATAGAAACTTGAGTTCATTAATGTCTCAGGATTGAGAGCCTATTGCTAGGGAATTATGAGAGCAGACCTTAAAATAAAGACGGTGTTCATAAGGTGCTTCTCATGGTCCTTCAATACATCCAATGTACCAGCACTATGATCCAGAATCTTACATTCTGATGATCGAGACAGTAATCAAAGTACTGCAACGTTGTCAAATGAGATGTCCAGTCTCATTACTGGTTGTGAAGATATTCAAGTATAAGATTTACTATACATGTCTCCCGTATGTGGATCTCATCCATACACATGTATTGCATCTAGTATACTTATGGACTCCGGTTCATCTCATGAACCATCATGTCATTCGTATTGGTTATGTGCATTTAAGTAATAAACACCTTCATCTCATTAAATGATAACATGAACATATTGATAAATAAAGAAATTAATCAATTTATTATATCAATCTTAATGGATTGAGACCATAAAACTAACACTTTGATTACTATGAGATTGTGTGATTTGTCTCGATCATCAGAATGTAAGATTCTGGATTATAATGCTAGTACATTGGATGTATTGAAGGACCATGAGAAGCACCTTAGGAACACTGTCTTAACTTAAAAGTCTGCTCTCATAATTCCCTAACAATGGGTTCTTAATCCTGAGACATTCATAAAGTCAAGTTTCTCTCTATTCATTTGCTTTGAGTCACCAATGAGTGAGGCCAATTGTAGGTCAACACCTCAGTGTCTTGGGTACGTTGTAGTAGGACTGTGAGAATATTTAATGGTCAAGATGGAATCTATCTCTATTATCCCCTTGTGCCAATTAATGGATTTATCATTGGTAAGTGTACACCCATCTTAATTGAGAGTTAATTGGATGGTACTAATGATCACTATGATTAATTGGGTCTCAAGGATAATAAGATATGGATGTAAATTGGTGTGACAATTTATCCAATTGATCCATGGATATTGATGGAGGGGCCTACTTGTAGTGATAGGAAAGTTTAGGGTCTTCATGTAATTTATTCCTAGGACTGAAGTTCAATTGCATTTATATAGTGGAGTTATTTGCAATTAACCGCGGGCCCGAATTGCACATGAGATGTGGGGTCGTGGTGTCCCAGTTGGAGCCAACTTTCTATGGAATCCATAGTGGTCCCCATGCTAGCCCAATATTAGATCTTTACTAATTCTATTTGAACTCAAAAGGAAAGTTACTATTTCTATTTGAAGTAAGACTTCTAATAGTGGTAATAGTGGGAATAGTAAGTTACTAATTATTATGGAAGTTGGACTTCTAATAATAAACAAAGAGAGGAGTTGCTTAAAGCTATATATAAGAGAGGAGAGGTGCTTTGGACGTCCCATGCTTAGAATATCCTAGGGATTCACGCCCAACCTCCTTTTGACTGCAAGAGTTGCACTACTCTCTTCCTCTTTCTCTCTTTTAGTTCCTTTCTAGTTTCCTTAGAGATTATAGTTAGTTTTTGCTCTTGGAGATTCCACCATCTTCCCTGAGAAAAGAGATCTGAGACGGGTCATAGCGTGAAAGACAATTGGGTCTTGGAGATTCTGATTTGGTTTGTGAAAGAGTTTCATCATCAAAGAAAGATGCAACTTCTCCATTAGAGCATAACTGAGCTCCAAAGGTATAATCTACTTCCTTGCATGATGTAGATTTTTATGGATGCTTGTTGGGTGCTGTTCTATCTTCTTGATAGGTTTATTTACTGATCATGATGGCTGAGATTGAGGACATGGATCCTGAATTGGGTTTTGTAGCCTTCTGGATAGTTGATCCCTGAGTCAAGTAGGTCAAAAGTTTTGAAAACCTATCTACGAGGCCCACCTATTTCGAACAAATATAGTATAAACAGAGCTGGACAAGTAACATGAGATTTCATTCCCATATTCAAGTTATAATTACAGAAGTTGTATTAATTACATTTCCGAAATAAAAGACCAACAAAGGTCAGTAAAACAGAATATAAGCACTAAATAAACTCTCACAGGTATTTTGCGTCTCAGGTACAAGGGGTGGGGTCTACATGACAACCACTGCACCTCAATGCACACGTCACTTGCGGCTCAGCAACTGCCTTCTCGAAAACCGTCCCAGGGTACATGTCGGGAAATCATACATATGGCATCAAGTGTAGATCAGACAATATGCCTGGCAAGTATTCAAGATATGGAGCATAGTTTGCAAGTACAAGCAACAGAACATAAATATAGGTAATAGATTAGGAAAACAGTAACAAATAAGTTAGTCAGACTGATGCAAGAAAATATGATTTTGCAAATCATAAACATGAATTAAATTCTGAACAATAAGTACTTGGCATATTTACAGTATCATAAAATCAGGCAAAGTAGAGTCAGACAGAGCAGTGCAGGTACAATAATTAATCAGACTAATTATTCAAGGCGGAAAATCCATAGTAGTCCTACAGACAGATAGTACCATGACTCATCCAGGAGTCGTTAACCCTGCCACGGGGAAACCTATATCAAGCCCGGGCAAGGCCCTATCACTGGGAATCCTATACCAAGCCCGGATAGGTGGGTACTCTAATAATGGGCCTTGTCATGGGGAATCTTGTATCAAGCCCAGACAAGGTCCTGCCACGGGGAAACCTGTATCAAGCCAGGGCATTGGTGACACCATCACTTACAAAATATCCTAGATGGGAAAAATATGCAGTTATATAGAAATAATAATAACAGAATGATGTTGTAAATGAGCCGGGAATGAAAGTTGTAAAGGTAAATAGTGGTGGTAGGATATTTTGCACAAGGACCTATGTGTGAGTTTGCTACCACCTAGGTCGAATTTGAGGCGCGTTAACGATGATCTTCAGGACCTTGGACGGATCAGGTCAAAGAAGAAGAATTACATGTCTCTAGAAGAGCTTTCCAACAAGCCAAGAATCATAATTTTATGAGATCGGGGACAGGAACTGATATTTTCCATACTGCAGTATTTGCCTCGAAAAGAGTGTCGGGGGTCAAATTGGGCTTTCTAGTATCTCGAATGAGTTCGGGCTGAATATGAAAGTTGTTAGGCGGGTTGAGATATAAATTTTGAGCTCAAGTGTCATTCGATTTAGGGTTCGAAGGAAAAAGTTAACTGTCTTGTCAAGGTCTATCAACTTCCGATGGAACTGGATAATCGAAGGGGTCAGGGTCTCAAATTGATTCGAGTTGAATACAAAAGTTGACTAGAGTGATAATATCAATCAAATGAGCTCAGAATAACATTTTGGTCAGAATTCAAGAATAATTTCCTGGTTTCACATGAAATCACAGACAGGTTCCAAAGAGATGTCAAACTAGACGAACAAACTCTCAAAATTCCTTAAAGCTGATCAAGGACTAATCTAACATAGAAAACACTGCAAATGGCCTCTAATCCCCACTTAGAAACCTAATCATGAAATTACTAATGCTAACCCTAGGGTTAAGAGGTCGGGTTCTTACATTCTCCCCCACTTAAAAACATTTGGTCCTCCAAATGCAACTACGCACAACTAAGCGAAAAAAATGGATAAAAACTCTAGCAAGTTGTTTGTAACCAACTCAGACTCGTAATCTGCCAGGTCTCTCTAATGTCGCGGCTTCCAAAGGGCATTACCTTAATATCAGGGCTCTTAATTTCTGCCACTAACTGTCAGTGTATGACATCCTCTAAACTGAGTGAGGGAGAGATAGTTTAAGTGTTGAGTGGGTTGTGAGCCCCATTGGGTCTAATACTTGAAATGACTAAAACATCATCTTACAGGCCCCAGACGAGATCGACGCAGAAGGATAAAATGATCCTTGAAAGATCTAGTTTTCAAAAAGTATAATTTTCACATGGTTTTGAGATTTCAAAAATCGTGTCTAGATTTGGGTGTGGAAAGTCAATTTTACCTTTTTGAGCCAAAACACAGGTTTCTAGGCTTCGAACACGGACGGGCCGAATATGAAAGTTGTGGATAGCAACAAAATCATTCAAAGGCAATCAAAATCACAATTTAATCAGAAATCCAGAATCATCCTCCTATGCTTACACTTGTACTCATGGCATCCCTGAGCGTGTCTGACTAAAACCAAACACTCTCAAAATTCCCAAAGCTATTTCAAAGACTAAGTCAAACCCCATTCTAACCCAATGATCACTAAACCCTCTTAAGACTAAACGCTCACTTAATTAAGACTAATCGAGTCAATCTGAGTCGGGGTCTGACATCCTCCACCCCTTAGGGTATTTGGTTCAGCAAATAAAATAATTTTTTACCTCTGGCAACAACTGTGGATACTTTCTCTAAACTCGATCTCTCAATTCCCATGTCGCTTCTTCTGGCTCGTAATTTTCCAAAGTACCTTGACCCAATGAATAGTTTGATTTATTAATTCTTGTTCATTGGTGTCAATGATTTTGATTGGCTTCTCCATATATGAAGCGTCTTCTCATATTTCAAATGGCTCATGCTGTAGTACATGAGAAGGACTAGGAACATATTTCGTTAACATGGAGACGTGAAATACATTGTGTACCCCAGATAGCTCCGGTAGTAACGCAAATCTATAGGCAACATCTCCAATCTTTCTTAAAATCTCATACGGACAGATAAATCTTGCTAGCTTTCCCTGCTGTCCGAACCTCAAAGTTCTCCTAACCGGTGACACCTTCAAGAACACCTTGTCACCCTTTGAAACTGCAATTCTCTTCGGCGAGTGTCAGCATAGCTCTTCTGTCTACTTCGGGTGACCTTTAAACGTTCCTGAATCAACTTGATTTTGTCACTAGTTTCCCCAACTATCATCGGTTCGTGAAAGCTACGAACACCGACTTTTTCCCAGCATACTGGGGTTCTACATCTTCCGCCATAAAGTGCCTCAAAAGGTGCCATATCGATGTCAGAATGGTAGCTATTGCTGTAAGCGAACTCACAAAGTGGCAAGTACTCATCTCACTTAACCTTGAAATCCAATACACAAGCACGTAACATATCTTCAAGGGTCTGTATAGTCTGTTTTGATTGACCGTCTATCTGTGGGTGATACGCTATGCTGAACTGTAGCTTGGTACCCATAGATTCAAGTAGAGTTCTCTAAAACCTTGAAACAAATCTGCTATCTCTGTCTGAAGTGATGGAGACGGGCTGACCATGTCGACTGACGATCTCATTGACGAACAATTCTGCAAGTGGTGCTATATGCATCATATTCCCGGTCTTCATTGGAATGAAATGAGCAGATTTCGTGAGACGATCCACAATAATCCAAATTGTATTATTCTCCTTCTTGGTATTTGGCAAACTCGAGACGAAATCCATGGTGATGTGCTCCCATTTCCACTCCAGAATCTCTAACGGTTGTAGCAAACCCAGGGGTTTCTGATGTTTTGCTTCAATTAATTGACAAGTCAGATAATGAGACACAAATGCGACAATCTCTCGTTTTATGTTGTTCCACCAAAATCTGTCCTTCAAGTTATGGTACATCTTTGTGCTTCCCTGATACATGGAGTATCTATCTTGTGTTGTGGGCTTCGGTCATTATCTCATTCTTTAAATCATCCACATTAGGCACACACAACCGATCGCGAAAGTACAATACTCCATTCGCTATCCTGAAACCTGAAGGTTCTGCAATATACTCCACAATCTTTGCCAAGTCTAGGTCTTGCAACTGACTGTCCTTGATCTTTTGGATGAAGGTGGGTTCAGACACTGTCATATTCACTAACACTACACCCTTCCTTAATGGCTGCACTTCCACTCCTAATTCTTCAAACTGCTGGAAAATACTGACTCCTCTTAGACTAGCCATAACCACTGATTTTCTGCTCAAAGCATCAGCTACTATGTTTACTTTCCCTAGATGATACTTGATTAGAAAGTCATAGTCTTTGATGTATTCCATCCACCATCTCTACTTCATATTCAATTCTTTTTTGCAAGAACAAGTACTGCAAACTTTGGTGGTCTCAATGGACTTCAAATTTATCTCCGTAGAGGTAATGTCTCCACATGTTTAAAGAAAAGACGACTGCTGCCAACTCCAAGTCATGAGTTGCATAGTTCCTCTCATTATCTTTCAATTGTCTTGAGCCATAGGCAATCACCTTGCCATCCTACATCAACACACAACCCAGTCCCACATTCGATGCATCTGTATAAACAATGAAACTGCCATTGCCAGACGATAATGTACGGATTGGAGCTATTGTCAATCTTCTCTTCAGCTCTTGGAAACTTGTTTCACACTGATCTGTCCACACAAATGGCACACCCTTCCGGGTCAATTTTGTCAATGGTGCTGCAATGGATGAAAATCCTTGGACAAATCTCCTGTAGTAGCCTGCTAATCCCAAAAAGCTTCTGATTTTTGTCACACTGCTTGGTTTTTTCCAACTGACTATTGGTTCTATCTTGGACGGATGAACTGCTAAACCTTCTCTCGAGATAATGTGGCCTAAAAAAGCAATCTGTTCCAACCAAAATTTGCATTTGCTGAGCTTTGCATATAGCTGGTTGTCCCTCAAAAGCTGTAATGATGTCTCAAGTGTTCTTCATGATCCTCCTTACTCTTTGAATACATGAGAACATCATAAATAAAAATCACTGTGGAGTGATCCAAGTACTGTGCAAAGACTTTGTTCATGAGAGCCATGAATACAGCTGGTGCATTTGTCTAACCAAAGGGCATCACTAAGAATTCATAGTGCCCATATCTTGTTCGAAAAGTTATTTTTGGCACATCTAAGTCTCTAACTCTCAACTGATGATACCCGGACCTCTAGTCTAACTTGGAAAAGTATGCTGCAAGTTGCAATTGATCAAACAATTCATTTATTCTTGGTAACGGATACTTGTTCTTGACAGTCACATGATTCAACATTCCGTAGCTAATGCATATCCTCAAGCTTTCATCTTTCTTTTTCACAAATAAAACTAGTGCTCCCCTGTAAGACCCTGACCCAAGTGACCATGATTAGCACTAATTAAGTTGTGTGATTAGTTTCAAGTGAGATTAATAGATTTTGTTTAAGTTCGGATTAAAATAGCTTTTACATAGCTTTGGGGAGTTTGGAGAACCCGTTTTTTATTTAATGAGACTCTTGGAGAGTCTTTTTAGTGACCTTGCGTGAGCATGGGAGATTATTGATAATTCTGAAAATTCATGTTTCAACTATGTTTGATTGATCTTATCATTCCCTACAACTTCCGTGTTTACATCATCCCCGTCCGAGACCACGAAACCCTACTTTTCTAACTTCAAGGGCAAAACAATCTTTTTACTCAAAATCTGGTCGCAATTTTTTATGTCTCCAAAACCCGCGAGATATATACTTTTTGGAAACTAGATTTTTCAACGAATGTTTCCTTTCTACGTCGAACTCATCCGAGGCCTGGAAAACCATGTTTTAGCCCAACAAGTTTGTTAAGTTTTGGGACCCATTTCCATTTCCTATATAAGGAGAACCCTTTTCACTTTACCTTTCTTACTCATTGTGGAAGAGTGCTACAACCACTCTAGGGTTTCCTTCCTTTGGTTCTTCTTGTTCTTCATCTTCAATCCACCACAATGGAGAAAAGGACTTCATCATCTTCTTCCCCACTTTGAAGACTTCCCATTGATACCATTTGAAGAGAAAACCACCCATTCCAAGGTCCATTTTGAGCAAGCTCTTGCTATTTAGAGGTCTTACAAGTAAGCTTTCTTTCCCACCTTTTTGATTCGTACTTTCCTAGCCCAAGAGAGTCTTCTCTCTTATTGCAAGCTCCCTCTTCCTATTTCATTGTTTTGGCTATGTAGAGTTCTTATGGGTTTGTATTTTGTGGGGGGGTTTGTGTAGATTGAAGATTGGTGGGTTGGGAGTGAGTTTAGGAGCTTGATTAGCTATTTTGGAAGCCAGGGCAAGTTGATGAATGAATGAGTTTTGAAAGTTAACATGTGTTATGGGAAAATCTTGATTTGCATTAATTGTCCTTGGTGATTCCATATGCGTTTGTCATCTACATTTCTGGCTATGGTTTCTATTGCTTTTGGAAAGGCATATTTATGAGTCTTTCTCTTTATTTAGTATCTTGAAATTGTGCATTCTACTTTGAGAAAGCCTGTTAAGGTTATATTTAGATTCCATGGATGATGGGTTTCTCTTGTGTTGAATGTGGAAGAAATGAAGGAGGTTTGGTGTATTTTGTGGAATGGTTGATGGATGAATGAAATGCATTATGAGGAGGATAGGAGGTCTCAAATTTTGTGAGAAAATGGTGGCTCAAAGGAGTTTTGGAAGAAAAGAGGGAATGATCCCGAAATGCACAAACGGGCAGCTTCTGAAGCTGTCCGCTAGAGCTGACTGAAGTTCGCTCGAGTGGACCCCATCCAGAAGCTGGATGGCTCGAACCTTCTGGTTCGCTTGAGCCAACCTGACAGGGACTAGTCCACTCGAGCGGACCCATGTGCGCTTGAGCGGACCCCTCCCAGAACCTAATTAACTGCATGGCCTAGAACAGCCTCATCCCGATTCCCCCGAGCCAGTTCGACCTCACTCTCATAGGCTGCCACTCCCTTGAGCTCAAATGCTCAAAAGGAGGCATGAGTATGTGTCTCCTTATCTTTGGAGAACAACTTTGTACGTGCTGTCCTCGAAAGAGGGGCATACTGTTGGCACCTCATTTTGGCACCCTATGAGGGGCAATTCAGTCTACCCTATTTAATGATGTCCCGATTAGGTCTCGAGTCAAAAATCACCTGTCATTTCTGAACCTCTGATCGCCCTGAAAATTGGTTCATTATGACCTACTCACCGAGTGCTTTCCGTCGATGTGTAGAACGTTGAAATCCGACGAGCAGATGGAAATCTATGAAGCCTGGGCCCCAGTAATGATAACCCGACCAATCTCCACCGGACCCCACCTTCTAGACCCGAATTAGTTCCTCTTAAATCCAAACCCAGCAGACTCGACCTAGTAAATTTCAACCCAGGTTGAACCTGATTTAATCCAACCCATTAAACCCGGATCCAAACCCACCAGACCCAGCTCACCAAACCCAACCCATACGTGAACTTGACTTGACCCGACTCGGCCCATTAGCTGCATGGGAGAGGACAGTGTCCCAGATCCGGGAAACTCTCCCCTACTCTTGGGATCTCTCTCTCTCCTTCGTCATCTCCAACTCCCTCGAGCCAATCTCTATCCCCCCAGGGCTCTCATCCTAGACGCAAATCTCCCCCCAGGGCCCATCTCAGACGTACATCTCTCTCCCAACCCTTGAGATCTCTCACTCCCTCTCAATCTCTAACTCCTAGTCTATATCCGATCCCATGCAAGCCCATCCAAAACCCATATGCAGAAACCTTCGATCCCGATCTCCATCTCACGCAGGCTCGATCCCAGGGGGAATTTCCTTTGAGATCGTCTTCTCACTACCCATCATCTTCATCTGATCACCCTCATCATCGGGCGCATCCCATCTCCATCATCACTTTCCACGCTCCTAGAACCTTGTGCCCGATCATCTCCATCAACCCCCTCCATCTTTGCGCTCGCTTCATCCCCAGATCTCATCGCCCACCATCCTCTCCATCTCTGCACCCCTCTCCTGGACGACCATCTCATCTCACAGAACCCATTTCCTATAACCCATCACTCCATCTCCATCTCTCTCCCCATCAACGTCCTCCGTAGCCATCCATGCGCAGAAGTCCCTCTACCTGATCTCTCCATCTCATGCAAAACAGCCTCCTCCTCTTCATCGTCCTCTTTTCCCTCACCCAACGCATCTTCCTTATCCCAGACCGTGGGCATCCTCGTCTCCCTCGCATGCAGCGCCACACATCTGCACGCAGCAGCCGCTGGACGCTAGCAACAACACCTTCTTCCTCCTCCTCGTGCCGCTGGACGTCTCCTCCTGCACCAGGTACGCCTTCTTCTCTTTTTCCCCACCACTTGCACCCACTGCACACCGTCCCCCTCTCTCCCCCCATCTCTCTCGCTCACTCTCTCTGTCTCACCTCTCTCACGCTCTTTCTTCTCTCCTCTGCTCTGCCCTCCGCTCCACCTCTCCGCCTGCCCGCTCTCCCTCACCTCTCTGTTCTCATGTTCTCCCTCCCTTTCTGCACCCTCTTCGCCCTTTGTCTCTCCCAGCGCCACCCCATCTCCCTCTCTGCACTCTCTCCGCCCTTTGTCTCTCCCAGCGCCACCCCATCTCCCTCTATGTCCGCTCTCTCCTCTCTCTCTCTCTCCTCCCTCAGCTCACACCCATCTTCCCCGTCCTCTCTCTTCTTCTCTGTTCCGTCTGTCTCTCTCCCCCCATTTCCACTCTCCCTTTGCCCTTCCTGCTCTCCCCATCTCTCTCTCTCTCTCTCTCTCTCTCTCTCTCTCTCTCTGTGTTCCTCTCTTCCACCCTGCTCCCCCGCTTGTTGCTGCACCCCTCCGTCCTTTCCTTCTTCCTTTCTTCCTCTCTCTCTCTCTCTCGCCCCGTTTGAGCCCACTTCCACTGTACCCACTACGCCTACCTTCTTCTTCACTTAGCGCCTGCACCCCACTTACTACCATACACCACCAGCACCCGCACCTCTTCTTCACCACACTACCCTGCGCCATCTTAGTCCCACAACACCCAACACCATCCAGCACTCCTCAGCCTCCACTTTTTACCTCCTCCCTCTTCCTCTCTCCTGTGCTACGCCCAACCTGGCAGATTGGGCCTAGTTGATTAACCCACTTTCCCGGACTGACCCATTTTCAGGAGCCCCAAAACTCACTTTTCAAGACTAATCCCACACATGCACGTTCGAAATTATGTTGGTTTTATTTATCAGGCTTTCTATTTATCGTATGCATGATTATTCGTGTATAAACTACGCCCATGCATTTAATATGCTCATTCATTTAGTAGACATTTTTCTTTCCTTTTGTCATGGCTTGTTTTAATTTGTTCCTGATTCATGCATTAAAACATGCTCATGCATCCACCTGCCTATGCATTATAACTTAGCTACAGTTTTATTTCATATTCTTTTAGATGCAATTTAGGACTACATAATTTATTAAAAAAAATAAAAAATAAAAACAAACAAAAACCCCAAAACAAAAACAAAACCAAATAATAAAGTAAAAAGTAAAGATTAAAAATAGAATTTTAACTACCCAATTAATTAGAAATAATTAGGCTAAATCCAATAATTGACTTCTCTTCTCTTCCCCCATCTCATTAGGATCAGGAAATCTTATTTAGGAAACTTTAAGTAAATTATTAAATAAAAATTAGAAATTCATTCCTTTCCCCTCACCCCATTTCATTAGGATAAATCAGTTTAGGATTTTAGGCTTTATAAATAAAACTAAAAATAAAATAAAAACCGTAAAAATCAAAAAGACCAAAAACAAAGTAAAAGATATCAAAAACTTAGAAATACTAATAAATTGGAGTTAGAAATTAGACAGTAGCCTAAATTGATTAGGTCAGACTCTGGACCAAGATCTAGGTCTCCCCCTAGCCGGCTTAGACTACCATAGTTTCATTAACCCCAACTGATTAGGCCCCCCTATCTCTCCGGGCCCCGCTAAGGGACCGGGAGAGCGAACGTGGGCGGTTCGGACCTTAGGATAGGGTCGAGATCCATTAGGGAAATGGAACAGTTAGATTGAATCCAAGTAGGAACTCCCCTAGTTAGGCCCTTCTAGCCCCAATTATTAAAATCCAAAAAAACTATAAAACCAGCAAAACCAATCCCAAAAATATTTTCTTCTCTTTTCCTCCACCTCTGGTGCCAAATACTTATCTGAACTCAATGATTAAAGGGAGTAGAGGCTGATTCCGAGAACCTGAATTAATGAGAATGACGAAACAAGACGAGTGATTTCACACACCCCAATATTAGTTTATTTACTACCGGCCCATCATCGGCCACCCTCAATCAATCCCGGCCCAACATCGGTCATTTTTATCTTACTTCCGGCCTATCATCGGCCATACACTTTTATCACTTGCGTATCGCCCACAAACTCAAAGAAATCATAACTCGAAGTTTCGTATACATCATTCTTTCGATTCGAAGAATTAGCCTTTAAACCCTAGGTCGTCAAAGGACATCGAAGGGGGTACCCAGGAATGTGGTTGATCCTCTTCTAAATATTTGGCACCTTTCCCCTTATTTTCTTAGTTTATTTTTGTTTTAATTCGCTTATCCCCTAGAATACTTGGATTTAACTTTAATTAGTCTGTTCAACTTTGGATGTTGATTTCCCCTGCCTAGTTCACTACGATCTTATCTTGGAGCCCGTAATTTGACCCTTGACCTAAGTTCGACCCAAATTGAAAGACCCAAATTAAGTGACGAGACAACCGTTGTGTGTCGCCGGCGGCACATTAGACGAGAGAAGAACCCACCCCATTTTCCTCCCGCATTCTTTTGGCTTTCGTCGAAGGACGATGTTATGGCCGAATCCGTAACTGGTGATCATGATCCGTCGATTTTGAGGGTAGTCGGAATCCTCATTTTCGATATATTTTTTTATCTCACATTGTTGAATTGCGATTCCCCTCTCGGGGAGGGGGGGGGATCAAAATTCACATCTGATAGCTTCGCGATCGTGATGGGACATCTTTCGTTGTCTCGTCATTTACTTGGGTCTTTTAGAAGCTTTATTATGGAACACGAACCTTCAATCAATGACCGAATGTCTGTGTCTCATTTATTTAAGGGTCATTATAGGCATAAATCAAATGTGAACTGGCGTCCGCATAACCACCCGGTGAAGCTCTCCCCTTTACAACATAAGAGCGCAGTCTTATTAGTCTTTCCTTTTTCCCGCATTAATTCCATAAAACATTCTCTTCTTTCCTAAGGTCTTTCCATTCTCATCTTTTCTAAAGTCTTTCTCTTCTCACCCCCACCTTCTTACAAATGGTGAATCACCCATGGGGAATGCTGGACATTCCTCCTATTTCAGCCCCGGGAGCAACTCGAGCCATCGGCGAGGCTTATTTCCCCCCATTAGATACCAAGATCTGTAGATCTCTTTCTACCCCGTTATTTGAACCGCGCTATTCCCTGTGCATATTTAGCCCTTCGATTGTTGAACGGGTCCCTTCTCCCATGAACGCAGTAGTCGCGAGAAAAAGTCACTCTAGTCCTCCAACTCCAATAAGGAGGGACTCATACTCTGCCGACTCGCGAGTCATGTATAAGGATCTAGTCGGATCGAGCGGACAAACGGTAGAGCATAAGACCTATGCCAACATCACAACATGGGCTCCCCGCGTGCTTCAACCGGTCACTTCACAAGTCATCCATCATTCAGCTACGGTTACCCGAATTGAACCGATTTCCTTTATGGTCCCCCGATATAGAACGCCTTTTGATACATCCATTGTGACCACCACTAGACAAGCAAAACTGCAACCAGCCCCGATCCCATATGCAAGTACACACCTTCATATAGGCCAAGAACAGGTGGGCCCAGCTTGATCACTAACGCCGAGGCTCCCGCGACGAAGCCCTGCTATTTACACCAGTGCACGGAACACACCCATAATCCACCATCAATACCAGCATGAGGTAGTCCAACCCCAACTCCAAGCAATGACTCCTCCAACTATCTCTGTAAGCCGATCAATCCCCAACTCATCTGGCCTTAGGCTAACCTATCATCAATCGACGGGATACGAAAGGTCTCCTCTAATGTATCAAGATCAGTTGACTCTGGCTTACGAAATGTTAGACGAGGAGCAGGATCCCCCACTCTACTACGATGAAGCTGTGGATGATGTAGACCCTCATGAGCTTTACGAGGAACATCGGCCGGACCATCCAGCCCACGAGCTCTCCCGCCAATTGACTTACGTGGGTCGACGATCAGGATTAGCTCATGACCTGGATAGAACTCGAAATCAAACCCAAATTCTGGCCCCTAGGAGAACACGAGCCGAGGAAAGCTACCAATATGCGCCTTTAGGACCCCAATAGGACCCTCAACACGATCTTGTAGAACCGATTTATTATCGAACCCCAGTTGAGGCCCCGAGACGTGGCCAGGTGCACGAAGATCAAAACCCTGATTCCCAGGCAATTAGAGAAATGAGGAAGGAGATAGAAAGGCTGAAGAGTGAAATTAGAAAGAAGTCGCCGTCGCGACAAGGTAAAAGGTTAGGGTTTTATGACTTCACGAAGAAAGAAGAGACCAAGAAATCACCCTTCCCAGCTAAAGCCCCAAAGTTCGTAGCATATGACAGGACTACAGACCCTCAACACCATTTGGTATCCTTTTGCAGCAAATGTCGTATGATCGCTGACGACGATGCCCTCCTCATTAATTACTTTCAAGAATCGCTAGCCGAAGATGTGCTAACTTGGTACACATCTGTGCCCTCACATGAGATCAATACCTTTGAGGATGTGATAGAAAAATTTCTGGCGTAATACCAACACCTAACTAAGAACAAACCCTTGTGGCATGACTTAGCCAACTTAAAGCAAAAGAATAATGAGGATTATGAAGAATTCGCCATGAGATGGCTGAGTCAGTTCACGAGGTCTGACTGCAATATGAAGGAGGAGGAACAGGTCAGGATGGTCATTTCGAACATGAAAGAACCAATGAGGACATTGATGATGATCGGGGAAGTCATGAATTAGAGCGGCCTACACCATCGATTGTCGAGAATGAAATAGAACCTAGATGATGGAATATTGAATAACCTAGGCATCTCCGATCAAACAAAGGATTGTTCGTCGCAGGACCAATCAAGCAGAAAATCGCACGACCCCGAAAGTAAACTCGACCCAAGAGGTGGTTTATCGCCCATATAATCCTGGTGAGGAAATGAATTTCAACCAACACCGGAATCAAGGAAAAAACCGGGACGTTAATTTCCAAGGGAATACTTAAAGCTTCCGGAACTATCAGAGCTATCGGGATCCTCCTCGGAATGATCAAAGATGTAACCGACAACCACGTGACCAAAGGGGACCCGTTCATCCGAGGCAAAACATAAATCCGGCATGACAACCTGTGAATCAGTCGGTGATGCCTCAAAACCCGAATCATGGTACTAATCCTCAGCCGAATTATAATGCATTCCTATTCAATTATAATGACAATTCAGGCCAAAACAATGATGGGAACAAGAGAAGGCTTGGACCGAAAAGGACAACTACCCACCCCTCCCTCAACCTTGGATCACTGTTTTCTGGTCGCTCATAGAACAAAACGCTATCCAGCTTCCACCAGAAAGACAACAGCAATGGCCGTACCACCTTGATCGGACGAGATTTTGTGCATACCACAGGATGGAGGGACATGATGTAACCCATTGCTATACGGCTAGAGACCTGATCTACGACCTCAGTGATGAAGGGGCGATTAGTGGAATAGCATCAAACCCATGGGAGTCCACGGTCCGCAAAAAATGCCACAAGCCCAAGGTCCACTTACCGGTACGACGCAACGAGTACTGAACATGCAAATCTACACAAACCCGATGCCACAACACGCTGCGTCAACCTCGACACGACCGTTGTAGGGACCGTCGGCCAATGTCGCCACCATGTCACATCAATCAACTGATTTCCCGATCCAGCCAGCCATTAGTCAGAATCAACCTTACTATGAGGACTTTTTTGAAGATGATGACTATTGGAAATATGTCAATTGGGACGGGACAACTAAATTCAAACTAGATAACATCAAAACCGGCATGGTAATTGACTCCCTAGACCTCTACAAGGTGTTCTTTGACGATGATATCACGTACGAGGGGTCTCGGACCAGCACTCACTCCTAATTTAATCACCCCCAGGATGTTGGGCCATCACAAGCACACCTCCGATCAGGATGGATCCGCCCACCGTGGCTACCTCCGATCCCGAACACGCTGGATCCGGGCTTGCAAATCCCCAACGCGTAAACCGAAAAGGTTGTCAAAGAGAGACCTCATGTTCAGCTCGAGATTGGGATAAAGTATGATCTCCTAGGGCATCTAACGAAGATACCAGCTAAGGTGTCAATCCTCTATTTGATCAAGACTTCCCCGATGCATCAAAAATAGCTGATGGACGCCATCACTCACTTACAAGTTCTGGAAAATATAACCCTAGAACAACTACGGGTGTCCATTGCGTCCTTGTCGTGTGAGACATCCTTACTAATCCTCAACTTTACTGAGGAGGAATTAAAAGAAATACCTCCTGAAGCGAGGACCTCACCCCTACATCTCATAGTTAGGGTGGCCGAGAAGGAGATATCCGGTGCTTTGGTAGACACAGGGGCATCCCTAAACATTTGTCCACTGAAAACATACAAGACGCTGGATCTAACCGCCAAAGACCAACCCTAGCCCTGTTGGTGGTGACAGGATATGACAGAAATAGGAAGAACGTTTGTGGGAAGATCATGTTATTGGTGCAAGCAGGCCCGATCTCAGTACCCGAAGAGTTCTACGTCATGGATATCCCAGCGACCTTCAACTTGATATTAGGGTGTCTCTGGCTGAATCACATGAAGGCGGTCATGTCCACTAGGCACCAATGCATTAAGTTTCCCCACTTAGGAAAAATCGTGAAGCTAATGGGGGACCCGCCTGTGATTGAACCAGAAGGACTTCAAATACTTCCCACCTTGCGATCGGCCCCTATCCCGCCTGGAACCAAAACCCATGGATACAGGGTTGGTCCCACCATTTCCCTGACGGACATCGATCCCGTCCGGAGTACGATACTAGATTCGGTCCTTCTACCTAAACCGCCATTAAGAAAAGAATGCATACAAGGCTGGAACCTCATGAGAAAACTTGGAT
Source organism: Persea americana (assembly GCA_029852735.1). Classification (NCBI taxonomy): domain Eukaryota; kingdom Viridiplantae; phylum Streptophyta; class Magnoliopsida; order Laurales; family Lauraceae; genus Persea; species Persea americana. The sequence continues at coordinate 41,916,887 of CM056815.1, forward strand.
ATCAGCTCGGATTGGGGCTAGGTAGGAATGAGGATGGGATTCTTGACCCCGTTATCCTGGAAGTAAGGATAGGAACAGAAGGACTGGGATTCAACCCGTATGATCAGGTACCACTCTCCAGAAAGGATTGGAAACTAGGGGAACACTTCGTCAGGCATAGCAAGCTCTTGGACCCCAATGAACCTCCTGACGGAGGAGGATGCCATCAGATCCACCCCCAGGAAAAAGGGAAAGGACTCTTGAAAGAAGGTATAATCGATTCGTCATCTGACGACGAGGAGGTCGAAACTTACGAAGACATCTTCGGTACCTGGGAAGAATTTCATGAATCTGACGAGATTAGAGGTTCAAGTTTCCCCCTGGAGGAAAGTTTCCGAATGTTGTCTTGTAACATGATTGGTACTAGTGATTTGGTGAAATTGCCTAAAAAAAAAGCCGATTTCCAAAATGAGGAACGACTATGAAACCTTGGAAGTCGAAGACCCCGATAGCCAAGAAGTCATGTACTGGACAGTCGCGTGGCGACACTGGAGAGCAGGACCTTCAGAAGAAGCTAACAAAACTTGGGAGATCGAAAATCCCGAAGGCTACGAAATGGTGTATTGCCCCATAACTCAGCATTGCCCGGGGCAGGGATCTTCCTCCTTAGATAGCCTTTCCTCAACCCAACTTGTACCATATCATTCCAAAAACCAGAAAAAAATCACAAAACCCCAAAATCCTAAAAAAGGTAGAAAACCAAAAACCCAAAATGTAAGTAGTTTAAGAGTAGAGACCTCCGACAATTGCAGAGCCATAGGGAGACCTGAGCGCTGGAAAATTCCCCTGGTAGAGCAATCACGGCTAGAGAAAATCATGAGCCGGATTAGTAAGATAGGGTATGAGTCGATTCCCATTATTTCAGAGCTAGAATCATCTCCAAGAACCGAGAACCCAAAGGACGAGATGGGTGTTTACGAATTAGTAGATGCCGAAGGAGAAGACGATGAAGTCTCGAAAGAGTTCCAAAGGGTCATTAAGAGGTTTGACGAGCAAACTCAGTCGACAGCCGAAAAGACAAAGGAAATCAACTTGGGGACTGAGGAAAGGCCTAAGCCAGTCTAGATTAGTACATGCCTGGAACTCAGCGAAGAAGAAGAGATCCTTAGAGTCCTGGATGAATATCAGGACGTATTTGCTTCGGACTACAATGACATGCCAGGACTTGACCCGCTTCTGGTAGAACATCGAGTTCCATTATAAGAGAGTGCGAGATCGGTTAAACAAAGGCTGAGAAGAATGCTCCCTGACGTCGCGGTGAAGGTGAAAGAGGAAGTTGACAAACTTCTCCAGGCCAAATTCATCAGGGTAGTGCTGTTTCCTCAATGGATTGCCAACATTGTCCCAGTCAAGAAGAAAGATGGATGTATCAGGGTCTGTATCGACTTTCGGAACCTGAACAAGGCCTCACCTAAGGACGACTTTCCCTTACCACACATAGACATGCTCGTCGACAACACCGCTGAGCATGCAATGCTTTCATTCATGGATGGATACTCGGGGTACAACCAGATAAAGCTTTCAGAAGAGGATCAAGAAAAGACCTCATTTACTACCCCCTGGGGGACTTATTGCTACGTTGTCATGCCCTTTGGATGGAAGAATGCGGGTGCAACCTACCAAAGAGCCATGATGGCGATATTCCACGACATGATGCATGATTGTATGGAAGTATATGTTGACGACATCTTAATTAAATCCCAAACTCGTGCAGACCATGCCGCAGCTCTCAAGAGGGTCCTCCAAAGGTCAAGGGAGACAAAGTCGAGAATGAATCCGAAGAAGTGTGTCTTCGGGGTGTCGTCAGGAAAACTTTTAAGGTTCATGGTCAACAATCGGGGAATCGAAGTCAACCCCTTGAAGGTGAAAGCTATCCTTGAAATACCACCCCCGAAGAACCTCAAAGAATTGAGAGGCCTCATAGGGCGACTACAGTTCATTAGAAGATTCATTTCACAGCACTCGCAAAGATGTGAGCCGTTCTCCAAATTGCTAAAAGGAGGCGTGGAATACCACTGGGACGACGACTGCCAAAAGGCAATTGAGGATCTAAAGAAATATTTATTGAGTCCCCCCGTAGTGAAGCCCCCTGCTAAAGATAGGCCTCTCATTTTATATGTGTCAGCGATGGATTCCGCAATAGGTATAGTCCTAGGCCAACATGATGAGACTAGCCGGAAAGAGAACGCAATTTATTACTTGAGCAAATCTCTCCTGCCATATGAGCGGAAATACTCCTCGATAGAAAAAACATGTTTAGCGGTGGTTTGGTCTGCCCACAAACTCAGACACTACTTCTTAGCCTACTCAGTCAAACTCTTGGCCAGAATGGATCCCTTAAAATATATCTTCAAGAAACCTGTCACTTCAGGGTGAGTGGCACGATGGCAGATGCTCTTGGTAGAATTCGACATGACATACATAACTCAGAAGTCCATAAAAGGGCAAACCATCGCTGACCACCTTGCACATCTCCCCCTACCACAGTATGAACCGGTCAAAACTGACTTTCCAGATGAAGACGAGCTATGTGTAGATAGAGGAGATAAAGGACTCCGAGTCATGGACGATGTACTTCGACGGTGCCTTGAATCAGAATGGACAAGGGATCGGGATAGTGCTTTTGTCCCCAGAAGGAGTGGCAATACCGAAGGCCTTCAAAGTCGGATTCCCAGCCACCAATAATGAAATGGAGTACGAAGCACTCCTAGCAGGTTTAAGAGAGGCCGCGAACTTGGAAGTTAAGAAACTTTGAGTTCTCGGGGATTCAAAGGTGGTTATATCCCAAGTGGTAGGTGAATGGAAGGTGAACGCCCCTAAGCTCGCTCATTATCATGACAAGGCCAAGAAAACTATGTCCCAGTTCAAGAAAGTTTCCTTTCTTTATATCCAGCGAGCTTTAAACCGGCTGGCCGACTCATTGGCCACCTTGGCCTCGATCGTGGAAGTCCCCCTCGACAAGGGATCTGAGACCTTTCACGTCCAAAGGATAGACGCTCCCTCGCTTGAACTAAAAGACCTGACCCTCGAAGATCCAGATGAGATTCCATCCAAAGATGAAGGACCGAAACGAAAGAAAGCGAAAGGGAAAGAGACAGAGGCAAAAGAACCTAATCGAGAGTGGATACTGGGTCCCCTACAGCATGACAAAGAACTCACAGATAACCATCTGTGGTACTTCGATATCTTGAACTACTTGCGCAACGGATACATCCCTGAATACGCCACCAAATCTGACAAAAGGGCACTGAAAGAAATGGTTTAAAGATACGTCGTTGTTGGAGGACTGTTATACCGCCGATCATTCAGTGGGATCCTCCTGCGATGCGTGGCGGTTGAGGAAGGACGAGAAATAATCAAAGAAGCTCATTCCGGTATATGCAGAGGACACGTAAACGGCCTGATATTCTCCAAGAAAATCATCCGGTTAGGATATTACTGGCCGTCATTGGAATCAAACTCCATGGACTATGTCAGAAAGTGCAAGAAATGTCAGCTGCACGCTGACTTGATTCACGCTTCTGCATCTTCGCTGCATCCCACTACCGATCCATGGCCTTTTTCAACTTGGGCGTTTGATATCATAGGACCTCTAGTCCAGACCGTGGAAAACACCTAGAACAAAGCTTTCATATTAACGGTGACGGAATACTACACCAAATGGGCAGAAGCCGAGGCATTTATCCATATCAAAGCATCCACGGTGGTCAAGTTCATTCAAAAGAACATAATTGCCCGGTTTGGCATTCCGAAATTATTCATAACTGACAATGGCCCCCAATTTATATCTCAGGTACTAAAGGATTTGTGCACAAAATATGGTATAGAACTACATCATTCAACTCCTTATTACCCCCAAGCAAACGGACAGACTGAAGCTACAAACAAGACACGACTCAAGATCATCAAGAAGATAGTGGAAACAACGAAGGGTAGTGATTGGCCAGACCGTTTGGTGGAGGCATTGTGGGCATATTGAACCTCCATTAGGACTCCGACAGGTGAGACCCCATATGCATTGACTTATGGGATGGAGGCAGTCCTTCCGTTCGAGCTCTACACCCGTCGTTGCGGATCCAATTAGATGAAGAGATGACAGAAGGTCAAAGACGAGAAGCATTGCAAATATAGCTGGACCTCCTCGATGATAAAAGGATGAAAGCAGCAGAGCATGCTTAGGTGTACTAGAAGCGAATCGCAAGAGCCTACGATAAGCATGTCATCGAGAGGAAATTCGAAACAGGTGACCGTGTATTGAAAGCATCACTCAATCACAACTCCCACACATTAAAGGCAAATTGCGACCTAATTGGGAAGGCCCATATGTAATTAAAGAAGTATATTCTGGCAATGCATATACATTAGTAAATCCAGAAGGGGAAGAGCTCCCCGATCCATGGAATGCTATTTACTTAAAGAAGTACACCACATGACCCTTTTCCACTTCTTGCGGAGTGTGACCCTCGGTCTCTTGATATGGCTATATAAATCCCGCAGGGAAGACCGAGGAGAGGTGCAACAGCCAAACTTGGAAATCAAACACACACTGGCACCAAAAAAGCAAAGAAAAAAAAAGAGGAAAACACTAGAATAGTGAGTTTGCCCCACACAATGTTCTGCACCGTTGAAACCATCCAACACAAAAGTTTATAGGCGAGCTCGCCCATGTCATGAAAGCTTCCCCTTATCACTCACAAAAGAGAGAAAAGAGAAACCACGGTGGAGTTGCATGAGATGTGGGTGTGCTCCCTATGCCTGATGCTTCAGAAGCAAAAACCCCCGGCACCGCTCTCCCGAACCAGTCCCAAAAAAAAAAAAAAAAAGAAGTTTAGTTAGAAGTCCTGAAAAGAATGAAAGTTTTGTGACTAGTTTGGGTTTGTAGCCTTTTTAACCCGAGTTAGTAAGCCTGTAGGGGCATTTACATACCTTGTGCCCTAAAGCCGTTTGGTTTGGGAGTCATTGGCGTAATGCTTGTTACACAGGTTAATTAGAAAGCTTAAGGGACCCAGGCATTGCACAGTCACAAATAAAAAAAAAAACAAAAAAGAAAAAAAAAAGAAAAAAAAGAGAATAAAAAAAGGAGCAAAGGGCCAAAAGGTCAAAGTAATGGAAAAGCATTCATAAAACCAAAGCCTACTCGAATGACATGGGCCCTTGCCTAATGAACCAAGTGGAGAGTGGCCGGTAACCACAACACTAAGGAAGCACGGTGACTCATTATCTCCCACATACGAAACTCGTGCTCACACATGAATTCCAGGGGTAGCCTAGCGCTCTCCAAAGTTCAACTAAAAGGACCAAAACGGCTAGAAAAGAATCATGAGGGATCGATCTCCAAAAGATAGTTGGGGAAGGTCACACCATCATCAAACTAGTAGCCATGGATCAGAGAGCTAGACCACCTTCACTCTCTCACTCCCAGCCAGAAAACACACCAGCTTTACGCTGGGGCATTTTTATATATACATATATGTACATGCGTACACACACGCATATGAGTACTTACTTATTATGCACGGCTTCCCAATTTAGGTCCCGTCACATGCACATTGTCACAAACACTCACCAATCCACACACTCTCACCTCATGCATGCTTTTGTTACTAATGCCTTGTGGTTGAATGCATGATAGGTTATACATTGTTTTGTTTTGGGGATCGATTACATATGTCACCCCATACGCTGGGGCATTTTTTTTCATATATATGCACCTACGTAAACATGCCTCACACCTCCTTGGTTGACCCTTGATCCAAAACCCCATGCGGATACCATGTTTTGTGCACGACTCCTCTCGAAACGAGATATACTATCAGTCGAAAAATGATCACCCCTTTGTTTCGGATTAGCCAACAACGATTTGCCTCTAGTCTTGGTATTGGATGTGTACTATTTCATGCTATGTGTGGGCTATGGATAAGTTTTAGATATCTTTCGATCTCAATTTCCTATTCGATTTACCTACATCCGAAGGATGGGCCCCCGCTGTTTATCTTTCATTCTTTTTCCTTGCATGTGGTGGATGCATTTTCTGTTATTTTCTTTTATCTCTATTGACTATCATAGTAGTGGTTGATTGATGTCATGACTACAGGATGATGTCGAGGACACGCCTTGCACCAGCACTAACATTTTAAATTTAGCCTGCATCACACTTATAAGCCTTCTTAACATCATCACATGCATAACACACACTCGGCACATTTATGTAATCTCACCGCAAGGTGGGGCGTTGCTCCCTTCTTTCTTTCCAAACAGGCTCTATTACAGGTGAAATGGCGAGAGCCATCGCACCGAAAGGAACAGGATCCATGAGGTAAGTGTCTCTGAACTTAAAAACCCAAACTTAATCTTCCAAACTTGTGCTCTCACATTTAATATCATTACCATAACATGCGCTTTCAGAATCCCACTTTGACACTTTGTACACCCCCAGCCCGAGTAAGATGATCCACTTTGTAGGGAACTAATTTTGGGTTGACAGTGAAAAGGCACGAGGTGACATCCTCATATCACTTGATCAAGCTCAGACCTAAAAGGAGACCTAATTGACTGGATGGCCTAGAACAACCTCATTCCACTCTGAGAAAGCCTGTTAAGGTTACATTTGGATTCCATGGATGATGGGTTTCTTTTGTGTTGAATGTGGAAGAAATGAAGGAGATTTGGTGTATTTTGTGGAATGGTTGATGGATGAATGAAATGCATTATGAGGAGGATAGGAGGTCTCAAATTTTGTGAGAAAATGGTGGCTCAAAGGAGTTTTGGAATAAAAAAAGAAATGATCCCGAAATGCACAAACGGGCAGATCTGAAGCTGTCCGCTAGAGCTGACTGAAGTTCGCTCGAGTGGACCCCATCCAGAAGCTGGATGGCTCGAACCTTCCGGTTCGCTCGAGCCAACCTGACAGGGACTAGTCCACTCGAGCGGACCCATGTGCGCTTGAGCGGACCCCTCCCAGAACGTAATTAACTACATGGCCTAGAACAACCTCATCCCGATTCCCCCGAGCCAGTTCGACCTCACCCTCATAGGCTGCCACTCCCTTGAGCTCAAAGGCTCAAACGGAGGCATGAGTATGTGTCTCCTTATCTTTGGAGAACAACTCTGTACGTGCTATCATCCAAAGAGGGGCATACTGTAGGCACCTCATTTTGGCACCCTATGAGAGGCAATTCAGTCTACCCTATTTAACATTGTCCTGATTAGGTCCCGAGTAAAAAATCACCTGCCATTTCTGGACCTCTGATCGCCCTGAAAATTGGTTCATTATGACCTACTCACCGAGTACTTTCCGTCAATGTGTAGAACGTCGAAATCTGACGAACAGATGGAAATCTATGAAGCCTAGGCTCTAGTAATGATAACCCGACCAATCTCCACCAGACCCCACCTGTTGGACCCAAATTAGTTCCTCTTAAATCCAAACCCAGCAGGCTTGACCTAGTAAATTTCAACCCAGGCTGAACCTGATCTAATCCAACCCAGTAAACCTGGTGTAACACCCTGTCCCGAGTTAATTAAGATTAACTCTAATTAATCGGGATTAATGCTAATTGAATGTGTTTTAAGGAATTAATGTGGCTTAAGGGCCAAATTGAATTGAAATTGTCTCAAATGAGCAATTTGAGCTTAATGATAAGGTAATGAATGCATTGAAGTGATTTTAGGCATAGATTGAGGGATACGAGGACTTTTTCGTAAATACGAATTTCTGCGTATTTCATTGAATACGGAAACTCTTGATAACCGCACGTGTATCTCGAGGAGTACGTTAAGTTCCGTAACAGCAGCAATTCCATTCGACGTGAATTGGTTCAAATGACCCTTCATTTGACTTGATATGTAAATAGTGGAATGGAGAGGGGCTTAAATGCAAAATTTGGTTTATAAGATTGAGATGAACTCCTTTGAGTTCATTCTCAATCCCAACACAGCTCTCTTCCTCTCTTTCTTTCTCTTCTTCTTCATTCTTCCAATTTCTCTCCATTGAGTGGTGAAGAGGCACTCCATCTTCATCATCATCTTCTCCATCTCCTTCTTTGGTTTCTTGGAGTTTCAAGCTTGAGAAGATCTCAAGAATTCTCCCAAAAAGGACTACAAGTAAGTACTTTGAATGAGTTTCAAAGTTTCAGGTTGTAGTTTAGTGATTTGGATGTTTCTTACATAAGAAACTCATTGAAATTCTCTTGAATGGGTTGGTTTTGATTTAGGTTCAAAACAGGGTTTGAAGTTGAGATTTTTCATCTCAAATTCAAGCTAGAAGAGGAGATTCTTGCTAATTAATCTCCAAACAAGTCAAGGGTACTCAATTCTCATGATTTAGTATGTAATTAAACTTGTTTGAACTCAAGGAGTTCAATTTCAGAAAATCGCAGTTCAGAATTTCTGAACTTCTAGGAGCAATTCGGTCAGCCTGTCGGCTGACCGACAGCCTGACTGACGTTTTCTGCACTGAATCTCGCAGGAAATGCAATTTCTGTAAAGCTGACCGAATTGGGTTCGGTCAGCCGACACTGAAGGCTTGGTTGACCGACAGTCGACCGAACCCCTGACCGAGTTGTCAGAGATCTCTTTTGAGCTCTCTGGAATTGGAACCTATTAGTTTTATGGTCTCAATCTATTAAGATTAATGTAATAAATTGATTAATTTCTTTATTTATCAATATATTCATGCTTTCCTTTCGTGAGATGAATGGTGTTTATTACTTAAATGCACATAACCAATACGAATGACATGATGGTTCATGAGATGAACCAGAGTCCATAAGTATACTAGATGCAATACATGTGTATGGATGAGATCCACATACGGGAGACATGTATAGCAAATCTTATACTTGAATATCTTCACAACCAGTGATGAGACTGAGCATCTCATCTGACAAGGTTGCAGTACTTTGATTATTATGAGATAGTGTGATTTGTCTTGATCATCAGAATGTAAGATTCTGGATCATAGTGCTAGTACATTGGATGTATTGAAGGACCATGAGAAGCACCTTATGACCACTGTCTTTACTTTAAGGTCTGCCCTCATAATTCCCTAGCAATAGGCTCTCAATCCTGAGACATTTATGAACACAAGTTTCTATCTATTCATTTACTTTGAGTCACCAATGAGTGAGGCCAACTGTAGGTCAACATCTCGGTGTGTTGGGTGCGTGGTAGTAGGACTGTGGGAACTTGTAATGGTCAAGATCGAATCTATCTGTATTATCCCCTTGTGCCAATTAGTGGATTTATCATTGATAAGTGTACACCCATCTTAATTAAGAGTTAATTGGATGGTACTAATGATTACTATAATTAATTGGGTCTCAAGGATCATAAGATATGGGGCAAAATTGGTGGGACAGTCTGTCCAATTGATCCATGGATAATGATAGAGGGGCCCACTTGTATTGATAGGGAAGTTTAGGGTCTTCATGTAATTTATTCCTAAGACTGGAGTTCAATTGCATTTATATAGTGGAGTTATTTGCAATTAACTGTGGGCCGGATTGCACATGAGATGTGGGGTCGCAGTGTCCCAGTTGGAGTCAGCTTTCTATGGAATCCCTAGTGGTCCCCACGCTAGCCCAAAATTGGATCTTTTTTAATTCTATTTGAACTAAAAAAGGAAAGCTACTATTTCTATTTTAAGTGAGACTTCTAATAGTGGTAATAGTAGAGTAAAGGGTTACTAAGTGTAATGGAAGTTGGACTTCTAATAATACACTAAGAGAGAAGGTTGAAAAGCTATAAAAGGAAGAGGAGGGAGCACCCTTGGATGTCCATGCCCTATTCCAAGGAGTTGTGCACGCCCACCTCCTCTTGAGTTTGCAAGAGTTGCATTCTTCTTCCCATCTCTCTCTGCTAGTTCCCTTCTAGTTTCCTTGGAGATTCTAGATAGTCTTTCTCTTGGAGATTCCACCATCTCTCTTGTGGAAAGAGATCTGATGCGGGTAATAGCATGGAAGACGATTGGGCATTGGAGATTATGATCTTAGAAGAGCTCTTCATCAAAGAGTTGAATCAAGTTCTCCATTAGAGCACAACCAAGCTCCATAGGTATTTTCTACTCCTTGTATGTTGTGGAATTTCATGGTTGAATGTTTAGTGTTGTTTCTATCCTTTTGATAGGTTTGTTTGCTGATCATGACGATTGAGTTTGAGGACATGCATTCTGGATTGGGTTTTGATGGATTTTGGATAGATGTTCATCACTTCTAGTTGGTGAAAAGTTTTTTGAAACCTATCCAAGAGGTCCACCCACTTCCAACAGAACCGAGAGATAGTCGAGCCGAGTTCAGTTAACCGACACTGTGACCTCGATCGACCGACACCTGACCGACGAGGTGACCGAGTGTCCTTGGGAGAAATGTCAGTTTTTGTATCAGTGAACTGAGCTTCTGGAAAGTAGACCGACATTGTTCGGTCAGCCGAATTCCAAAGTTTGGTCAACCGACAGGTGACCGACAAGGTGATCGACATTGTTGAGGTTTCAAAATTTATTTCTGAAATTTTCCTAAACCTTCATGGGTGTTAGCTAAACTTATGTGAATGTAAATTTCACTAAAAAGTGATGTCATCTAGCATAACACATACATTGCATAATGACCGTTTCACCCGAATGTTGTTTTAGGAAAATTTAATTGTTTCGGACTTGAGTTGGCTTGTCCTCTCTCGTCTAATACTGTTATGTTCCTTGTTGAGCTACCTTGAATAATGTATCGAATTAATGAAATGAAATACATGAAAAGAAAGGAAAGGAATTGAAATGAATGAACCACTATAATGAATTAAAGAATGAGTCTGCTGCAGTAGATGGAGTGTTCCGGAGCTCCGTGATGATGCCGGTGATCTCTTATCAAGACACTGGCAAATCCCACACATTTGAAAAGTCACTTAATAAAGTGTATAATATGAAATGAAATGAGTCCTTCTTAAGCCTAGGTCATGAATGGTGTGTCCTTCCGCCCATGGCATAGAGGACAATGAAAAGTCACTTAATAAAGTGTACGTAATGAAATTGAATGCTTCCTTCATGGAAGAACTAAATGAAATGGTAATTTCTTCTTGATTAATTTTTAATTGTTTAGAATTGCTAAACACATTGTTTTCATAGAATTGTGTATATATTGTTGAACCATCGTGTTCACAGTGTTATTGATAACATTACAGGCCAACTTGCCCGTCCCGATAATGCAGAGGCCGCGCTGCCAGCGGAGGAGGCCAATCCGGTTCCTCTAGGAGGATTAAACGAGTGGACGTAACTCAGAGGGCATTATTAGAACATTTTGAAATGTTTTAGATATAGATTCATTTTGATGTGAATAGTAATCACTGACATTGTATTTGAATATGCATAGTTGACTTGAACTAGATAGGAAATGAGATGTGTAATTAAACTTTACTTTTATGCAAAGAACTTGTATATGTTAAAGTTGATTGTCAATGTATATATATTTCCGCAAAAAAAAAAAAAAAATTGTACATTTGACAGGTATATGTAAGATCCCTTGTGAATCTCGTATTAACTTCAGTGATGCGAGGTTTACGGGAGTAAGTATGATGATCGCGACTCGGGGTTGGCCGTGGTAACCCGAATCTCGGGCCCGAGTCGTGACATACTTATTGTATGGTATCAAAGCTAAGTTAATAAATTAAAAGACTTAGCAAATCATTGGAACGAAGTGAGGAACGTTACATTTTGTACCAAATCCAATCTTGGATTTGTGATTTAAATGTTTTCACTATATGTGATATATATGTGATGGAAGGGTTGAGATCTGTGTATCTTACCTTCTGTATTGTTTACAGCATGGCTGCATCTGGATTAAATCTAGGAAGTAATGACTTTATTGAGGTTGTCGTCACACCTTCTCCTATATCCGATTTGGATGCAAGGATGACTGCCATTTTCGAGCAGTTAGTCAAGAGTAATGAAGCTCAAATCACTATGCAAGCACAGCATAGGGAGGCTCAATTAGCTATGTAAGCTCAGCATAGAGAGCAAATGATCAAGAGCCATGAAGCACAGATGGGTATGGAGGTCCAGATTACCTCACTAATACAAGCACATAGCCAATTGTAGGCTCAAGTACAAGCACCACCATTGCCACCAGTTCAACCACCTACTCAGGTTGGAATGCAAGTGGTGATACAATCCAAGGAGAAAGACCCTAATGTCCTGCACGAATAGTTCAGGAAAAGAGGAGCCACTGAGTTCCGTGGAATAGAGGATGTGCTGAAGGCTGATGAGTGGCTAGAACACATCGAGGATGTGTTTGGTACAGTCACCTGCACACAAAAGCAGAAGGTTGCTCTCATTTCCTCCATGTTACGAGAAGTAGTAAAGACATGGTGGAAGAGTGTTAATGAGGCAATTTCGAAATTGCCAGAGGCAATGATTTGAGAGGCTTTCAAGCAACAATTTCAAAGAAAGTTCGTCCCAGAGCATGTGAGGCAAAAGAAGGAATCATAATTCCTACATTTGAAGCAAAGTCAACTGACCGTAGTTGCATATGTCCATACTTTTCTATAGCTGTCTAAGTATGCTACCGATTTGGTAGATACTAAGGACAAGAAAGTGAAGAGGTTTCTCAATGGTCTCAATCCCACATATAAGAAGATGGTGTTGGCAAATAAGCCTACTACCTTTGATGATACCATTGATAGAGCCTACACAGCAGAAGAAGTTCACAGAGAAGATATTGCTGAAAATGAAAGTGCAAAGAGGAATGGTAGTGAGAAACCTATAGGCTCCTGGTTTAAGAAAGGAGGACAGTTCAAGGGCAAGAATAAGAAACAGAAATTCAATGCCAGGACTAAAAATAAGCCAGTCTGTGAGACATGTGGCAAGGCTCACAAGACTGAGTTGTGTTGGAGGACTACTGGAGCTTGCCTTGCTTGTGGTTCTTTGGAACACAAGATGGCACAGTGTCCAAGAGTAAGGAGAGAGGACAGATCTCCAAATCAGCCTACTCAAGGACAACCAGTACTATTTGTTAAGAAGAAGGATGGAACTATGAGGATGTGCATCGACTACCGGCAATTGAACCAAGTGACAGTCAAGAACAAGTACCCGCTTCCGAGAATAGATGAGTTATTTGATCAGCTACAGGGAGCCCAGTTCTTTTCGAAGATTGATTTACGTTCGGGATACCATCAACTACGTGTCAGAGGAGAAGATGTTCCTAAGACAGCGTTCCGGACTAGATATGGCCATTTTGAGTTTCTTGTGATGCCGTTTGGCTTGACGAATGCACCAGCAGTGTTCATGGCCCTAATGAACAAGATATTCACTCCCTACCTCGACCAGTTCGTAGTGGTATTCATTGATGATGTATTGGTTTATTCTAAGTCCAAGGAGGAACATGAGCACCAGTTGAGGACTTCATTGCAGCTTCTGAAGGACAACCAGTTGTATGCCAAGCTGAGTAAATGCGAATTCTGGTTAGAACAGGTGTCATTTCTAGGCCACGTGATTTCCAAGGAAGGATTGGCAGTGGATTTCAAGAAGATAGACGCAGTTGCCAATTGGGGAAGTCCACAAAATGAAGCAGAGATTCGCAGTTTCCTAGGACTTGCGGGTTATTACAGAAGGTTTGTGAAAGGATTCTCTACTATGGCAGCCCCTCTTACGAAGTTGACCCGAAAAAACGTCCCTTTTGTTTGGACCGAGGAATGTGAGAGAAGCTTCCAAGAACTGAAGGCCAGATTGACCACGGCTCCCATTCTTGCTTTACCATCTGGCAGTGGAGGATTTGTCGTTTACACAGACGCATCAGGAGTTGGTTTGGGTTGTGTTCTTATGCAAAACGATAAGGTGATAGAGTATGGCTCGAGGCAATTGAAAGACCATGAGAGGAAGTACGCCACCCATGATTTAGAGCTTGCAGCCGTTGTACTTGCACTCAAGATGTGGAGACACTACTTATACGGCGAGAAATTCGAGGTGCACTCCGATCACAAGAGTTTACAATATTTGTTTACCCAGAATGAGTTGAACAACAGACAACGAAGATGGATGGAGTATATTAAAGATTTCGATTTCCCTATCAAGTACCACCCTGGAAAAGTCAACGTGGTAGCAGATGCCTTAAGCAGAAAGTCAGCATTCAGTGGGTGTATAGTGCCAGAATGGAGATGGATGGAACAGTTTAGAGATTTAGAAGCCGAAGTTTGGCCTATCAGTGAGAAAGTAATGATTGCTAGCATGGCAGCATGGGAACCAGAGATAATGAACAAAATTAAGGAATGTCAGAAGGATGACCCAGGATTGCAGCGTATCATCGAGCACATAGATGACAGGCATGAGTTCAGACTAATTAAGGGGTTTTTGTATTGCAAAGACCGGTTATGCGTGCCAGATGTGCAGGACATAAAGACAGAACTGATGACAGATGCACACCGTACAAGATATTCTATTCATCCGGGCAGCACAAAAATGTACCAGAATCTGAAGAACCACTATTGGTGGATGAACATGAAGAAAGAAATTGCAAAATTTGTTTCCAAGTGCTACACGTGTCAGGTGATCAAGACTGAACACAAGAAGCCTCCTGGTTTACTTCATCAGTTGGATATTCCTACGTGGAAATGGGAGCACATCACTATGGATTTTGTATCAGGATTGCCAAATACCAGAAAAGGGAACGACGCTATATGGGTGATCGTGGATCGATTGACCAAGTCAGCCCATTTCATACCATTCAAGACTGGTCAGTTCATGGATAAGATGGCCAAGTTGTACAATGATGAGATTGTTAGATTGCATGGAGTGCCTAAATCTATAGTTTCCGATCGAGACACCAAGTTTGTCTCTCGGTTTTGGACCACACTTCAGTCATCCATGGGCACACAGTTGAGATTCAGCACGGCTTACCACCCTCAGACGGACGGACAGTCAGAGCGTACTATTCAAACTCTAGAGGATATGCTCCGGGCATGTGTATTGGATTTCAAGAAGGATTGGGATGAGAGTTTGCCCCTCTGTGAATTCTCCTACAATAACGGTTACCATTCTAGCATTGGTATGGCACCGTTTGAAGCACTATATGGACGCCGATGCAGAACTCCGGTGTGTTGGGAAGAGGTAGGAGTACGAAGTTTCCACGGACCATCTGTAGTTGGTGATTCCAGTGAGAAAGTCAAGGTTGTACAGATGCGTTTGAAAGAATCTCGTGACCGTCAGAAGAGTTATGCGGATAAGAGACGAAGGCCACTAGAGTTTCAGGTTGGCGATAAGGTGTTTCTCAAGGTCTCTCCAATGTGTGGTGTTGTCAGATTCGGCCAAAAAGGGAAGCTTTCCAAGAGATATGTGGGACCGTTCGATATTCGTAGCAGGATTGGTGACGTTGCGTATCGACTTACCTTGCCGCCAGAGTTGTCGGGTGTACACAATGTGTTCCACGTGTCGATGTTGAGCAAGTACATTCCAGATCCCACTCACGTGTTGCCACACGAGCCACTGCAGATTCAGCCCGACGCATCCTATGTGGAGCAGCCGGCGCGGATTATAGACACCAAGGAGACAGTTTTGCGGACGAGGACCATTCCATGGGTCAAGGTTCAATGGGAGCACCATCATCCAGAGGAAGCTACGTGGGAACTCAGGGACCAGATCAGGAAAGCCTATCCCCATCTTCTTCCTGAGGAGGTATGTTTAAGCATTTGGAGGACCAAATGTTCTTTTTAGAGGGAAGGGATGTAAGGTCCCCGACCTTAATAGGGTGTTTAATTTCTTAATATTGGCAATTAGCCTAATTAATTGTGATTTTAGCTAATTAGGCGGGTTTAGTGGCTAAGCGAGTTTCTTTTATCATTAGAAAGATGTTCCCGAAGTTTCATTCGATTCCGAGTGCGATTAGTCCTTAATAAGGGGTTAGGTTGTGATTAATAGGAAAATTGGGTATTTCTCCAAAAAGTTCCGTTTTCGCCGAATTTGGGCTCGTTGGAAAGATCTCGTCGCGCTCGTCATCTTTCGTTCTTGGCTCGTCATGATTTGACGCCCCGAAGTCCCTCAAATAATTGATTTTCTCTCATTTCACTCAAAGGGGTATTTTGGACTTTTCCCCTCCAACCCTCATTTAAACCCTAAACCCAGCCCTACCCTTCGTTCCCTTCTTCATTCAGCTGCTGGAGCTTCTTCTTCTTCCTCCTTCTTCATTTCTCTTCTTGCAAGTGTTGAGTGAAAGCATCCCAAGAGAAACCAAGCACACCATCTTCTTCCTCTACCTCTTGATCTAAAGTTGGTGAGTTTTCCCCTTCTCCTTCCCTCCCCATTTCGTTTTTCATGGCTGCAAATGGGTAGCATGTTAATGGCTTCTCTCTTTTCTTCTTCCTTGGTGTTTATTGGGTGTAGGAGAAGAGTTTTGGAAGGTGGGTTTGGCTAGAGTGTGTAGGGAGCTCTCCTCCTCAAATTTCTCTCTCTAATCTCCATCTCTTCCATCCCTTTGGTGAAGGCAAGTAGATTAGCATTGTGTGTTAATCATGCATGTATGTTTACTTCACTCTTGCTAATGTATTGCTTAGACTTCCACCAAATTCCAAGCTTGTTTTATGTTTCATTGGACTTCACATGTGATTAGGGAGAATGTTAATAGACTTCGATGGAATGGATGGGTGTTTTGGTTACATGATATGCATGGTTTACAGGTATGGAATGTGAGGTCTTTGAAGCTCAGTAGGTGTATCTCGGAATCTGACTGAGAACAGCTTCAGAAACTCCATGTTCTGCACGGGCGGTCACTACGCGGTCAGCCAGCGGCTGACCGCCTACACAGAAACTAGAGACAGTTGTTCACGCGGCTACCCCTGCGGTCAGCTCTCGGCTGACCGCCTAATCAGAACAGAACCTCTTCAGGTTCTGTCTTGCCCGCGGTGACCCAGCGGTCCTCGCGCGGCTGGCAGACCTGACGAAATCCCAACCCAGTAGTGTCTGCACTACACGCGGTGACCCGTCGGTCACCACTCGGCGACCTAGCGGTCAGCCGACCAACCCCAGGCGGCTAGCCGCCTGCTCAGAAAACTGTTATTGAAAATGGGACTTCTGCCCTAGGTCTTGACTTTATATGTGGGACCCCGTGACCCCACCCTTACATGACCAATTGGGAAAAATGGAAACAGAGCATGATTGGCTTGGTGTGCTTCGTTGGTTGTCCGGGATTTCCGTATATTGACGTTACTTGGCCGAATGCGTGTGGTAGTGAGTTGATTGGTGCCCAATAACTTCCGTACACCATGAGCCCGCCAAATTAGGACACCAATGACTCATTCTCCATACGTCCTCCGTTGGGGATACGTTTAGTACACGGTTGACAGCCCTTGATCTAGGTTTGGCTTGTTCTTCATTCTTGACTCTTGAATCTCATATCCGTAGTACGTCGTACCTTGTACACTCTATCTTGAATACTTGTATAATTGTAATTTAACTTGTAGAATTAGGGTTGGACTGGACTTAGAGTGTATCCGTAGGTACCTTGCCTTGTATTGACGAACACGTGTGGATAGGCTTGAAAGAGGACTACTCATGGAACTTGGCTTGACTTGGAGTAGCCCTCGGTTTATTATCTTGTACTTGGAAACCTACCCACGTGTATTTGTCTTGGAACTTGTGTAGTATACAAACCATCACCATCACCTTGCATTCATACCAGCTGCAGTCTGATGATTCTTGAGTGGGCAGGATACCGGACACTAGGGTGGGCAGTCGGCTTTGGACGGCGTCCATGGCGTGAATAGCTGGTAGCGGGCTAGGACCGTGCTGCTATTCCTAGGACCGGGAGCCAGGATCCCCCTAGAGCCGGACTTTGGGTATTTGTAGTTGGCTCTGATGTCACTTATACCCCCGGGAGATGGCATTGTACATCATCGGAGTCTCCTCTTGCTTGCATTGCATTTCATGGATGGTTATTCTTGTTTATCTTGCCAGGACTTATCTTATTACTTGATTCTCGTGTTATTCATGCTTATTGCCTAGCTTGTACCTTGTTATCTTATGATCATGTAATTGTCTTTACTCTCCTTTGAAGCATGTTATGAATAATGTATATTGCTTATCTTCTTGCCAACATGTCGTTGACCTTATCCCATGGTGTGCAGAGGACACCTATTACTACCCCTACGCTGACCCGGATGCCGAGGCAATCCCAAAGGATCCTCAACCGGGGGAGGAGGACGAGGTACGAGAGTGGGGTGCCGATGACGTAGCTTAGCGTCATCACTTCCGGCACTAGCGCGCGTAACACGGGGACATTTCTCATCGTACCACTTCGTCTTATCTTTTGGTTTAAACATTTTGTAATCATCATGCTTTTGTATATCTTTTGTACCAGGGCCTAAGTTTTGGGATGGCCCTGATGTTTATAAACTTTATATGTTTTTATTGGAAACTTGAAATTTAATGGAATGAAATCCATACTTGCTTCGATATCTCTACAGGTTTAATGAATGTGTTTACCGGACAAGCCCTGTTGATTAACTGATAATGAGGCAACTATACAATCCTCACAGCGGACTTCGATCCGTGGGCATTAAGGGCAAAATTTTTTAATTAGCCCTAAATTTCACACCCCGGATCCGGTTTAATTACTAATCAGGTTCGGGGGCGTGACACCACCGACACCAATTTTAGTGTACAAACTTGGGGGGCCGCGATGGTATCGTCAAACCGCCCTCCTTCCTTAATTATTACAATACTTTGAAAACTTAAATGAACTTTAAAAATTATTAAAATGCTTCGAAAATTTAAATGAACTTAAAAATTATTACAAACTTGAAATGAAACCTAATACAAGAGTTTCTAAGAAAGCAAATTAAATTCCTAAGTTAGAGTTCTTTGGTTGTACTTTTCCCCTTTCCTTACTCTAACCGCGGAATCCCTTTAAATACAAAAAAAGAAAATGTGTAGAATCCGCAATGAAATCTAAAAGAAAGAAAAAATGCAACTAAGCTACATGAGAGTTGAAAATAAAAAAAACGCAACTAAGCTACATGAGAGTTGAAAATCCTTAAAATCAAGGATTCCTATATATGCCGATCCCCGGCAACAGCGCCTAAAACTTGATGGTGTATTCCGCAAGTATACGGTTGTCTCAAGTAGTATAGACTATGGAAGTTCGAATATCGTTCCCACGAGGATCGTTACAAGGAAAATAACAATGATTTATGAAAATGAGTATCAACTCAAATATAGCTAACAAATGCAAATGGAAATAACAAAAACAATGGAAACAAGAAACACGATAATAACAAGGAAAATAAAAAAAATGTAAACTAAAAGGAAAAAAGAACTAAATAACAAAGAGATGTTAGTAAAAATAGAAAAACTCAAGTGAGAACAAACCAAGAACAAGCTAAGTAACAAGTTAGTAATAAAGTTAATGACAAAAGAAAAATAAGAAGGTTAATACAAGAACAATAGAGAAATGTTAGATAAATCAAATGAATAAGTGTGTGAAAATAAAAAGTGAAAGATAGAAAAAGAGTGGATGGAGATAGGTAAATATGCTAAAGTAGTGTAAAATCAAATGTGGAATTGATGGTGTAAATAGAAAAATGGAGTGTAAGAACTAAAATAAGTGAATACGTGTGTGGGAATGTGAATAGACTCAAACTAAAGTAAGTGAAATAAGAAACAAGCAATACTAATGGATAGATTGAATAATCTAGAATCCACTAAGTGACACTAATCGAATTTGTTCAAAGAGTAGCTTGGAATGGAGGGTTCTCTCCACAAATGGTATCAAGAAGAAGCTCCCATGGAGGGGAAGAAGATGGCAACCTCTATTTATCCTTTAGCAATAGCTTAAGAGAGATCGAGAGATGGAGAAGCAAGAAGAAAGGGCAAGAAAACCCTATGCTGAACTATCTTCTCTTCAAATGAAACTTGCAAGGAAAGGGGAAAGGGAAGGAGACTCATCCCTTTATAGACAATGGCAATGGGTCCCACAACTTACTCATCTAGTTGGGCTTAAAACATCATTTTCCGGGCTTCGGATGGATTCGACGAAGAAGGAAGAATTGTTCGTCGAAATTTCTAGTTTCCAAAAAGTATATATTTCACGGGTTTCGGAGATATTGAAAATAGTATCTAGATTTTGAACAAAAAGATTGGTTTACCCCTGTCATTAGCAAAGTAAGGTCTAGAGGTCTCGAACGGAAACAGGGCAAATACGAAAGTTGTTGGGAATCATAAAATACATTAAACGGGGCAAACTACAGATTTCCAGAATTAAAAAATATATCCCAAAGCTAATCAAAACACAATTAAGGGAGCCCCCAAAGGGCCCCACTAAATCAAAAGAGTTTCCTTAAAATAATCCAAAGATATAAAAGAGCTGTTCTAATCCAAACTTAACCAAAACTCTCTAATCACACTTATAACTAAGGCACGTCTTAATCAACACTAATCGGAAACTCTCGGGGCGAGGTCTTACATCCTCCACCCCTTAAGGTATTTGGTCCACCAATTGAAACAAAATAACTAACGTCGGGGAGTAGATGCGGATACTTCTTCTGAACTTAATCCCGTAACTCCCACGTTGCTTCATCAGGTCCATGATTCTCCCAAAGCACTTTCACCTAGTGAATTGTCCGTGTCCTCAGTTCTTGTTCTTTCGTATCAATGATCTGAATGGGCTTCTCAACATAGGTGGCATCTTCTCTAATCTCCAACGGTTCATGACGGAGCACATGCAATGGATCAGGGACGTACGTCTTCAACATAGACACGTGGAATACATTGTGTACGCCGAAAAGTTCAGGTAGTAAGGCTAATCTATAAGCCACGTCACCAATCTTGCTCACGATATCATATGGCCCAATGTATCTCTGCGATAGTTTGCCTTTCTGACCGAATCTCAAGGTTCCTCTAGTAGGTGACACTTTTAAGAAAACCTTATCTCCTTCCTTAAAATGCAAGTCCCTTCAGTGAGAGTCTGCATAACTCTTCTGTCTACTCCGGGCTACCTTTAGACGTTCTTGGATCAACTTGACTTTGTCACTAGTCTCACTCACTATAGTCGGTCCATGAAAATTGCGAACACCTACCTCTTCCCAACAAACTGGAGTTCTACACCTCCTGCCATACAATGCCTCGAAAGGCGCCATCCCAATGCTCGAATGATAACTGTTGTTGTAGGCGAACTCGCAAAGCGGTAGAGTCTCATCCCATTGAGTCTTGAAATCTAACACGCAAGCTCGAAGCATATCCTTAAGGGTCTGAATTGTCCTTTCTAACTGACCGTCTGTTTGTGGGTGATACGCTGTGCTGAACTAAAGCTTCGTACCCATAGACTCATGCAATGTCTTCCAAAATCTTGAGACGAATCTGCTATCTCTGTCCGAAGTAATGGATACTGGTTGTCCATGACGGTTGACAATCTCATTGACAAATAACTCCGCGAGAGGTAACATATGCATTTTCTCTTCGATCTTCATAGGAATAAAATGAGTCGATTTGGTAAGGCGGTCCACAATGACCCATATGGCGTTCTTCCATTTTGTTGTCCTTGGTAATCCCGAGATAAAATCCATGGTGATATGTTCCCACTTCCATTCTGGGATCTCTAATGGTTGCAACAACCCTGGGGGTCTCTAATGCTCTGCCTTCACCAATTGACAAGTCATACAACGAGAAACGAAAGCTGCAATTTCTCTCTTCATGTTGTTCCACCAAAATCTGCCCTTCAAGTTCTGATACATCTTCGTGCTACCTGGATGCATGGAATACTTCGTACTGTGCGCCTCTGTCATGATGTCGTTCTTCAAATCTTCAATGTTGGGCACGCATAGACGATCACGATAGTGTAAAATTCCATCCACAATACAGAAATCAAGACGTTCTGCTATATGCTCTGAGATCTTGGCCAACTCTGGATCATGCAATTGGTCATCCTTGATCTTCCGAATGAATGAGGGTTCAGACATTGACATGTTAGCTAACATCACTCCCTTCCTAAGAGGTTGAAACTCTACTCCCAATTCTTCAAATTGCTGAAATATGTAAGTAACTCTAAGGCTTGCCACGCTTGCTGACTTCCTACTCAAGGCATCGGCTACTACATTTGCCTTTCCCGGGTGATACTTGATCGGAAAATCATAGTCTTTGATATATTCCATCCATCTTCTCTGCCTCATGTTCAATTCCTTCTGAGAAAATAAGTACTGTAAGCTGTGGTGGTCGGAGTGGACTTCGAACTTCTCTCCGTAGAGGTAATGTCTCCACATCTTTAGAGCGAAAACAACTGCTGCTAACTCTAGATAATGCTTTGCATAATTCTTCTCGTGGTCTTTCAACTGCCGGGATCCATAAGTAACGACTTTTCCTTCTTGCATCAACACACAACCAAGTCTTATATTTGAAGCATCGGTAAAAATAGTGTAACCGCCACTCCCGGATGCTAAGATAAGGACTGGTGCTGAAGTCAATCTCTTTTTCAACCCTTGGAAGTTGGCCTCACACTAATCTATCCACACATAAGGTGCATTCTTTTTGGACAACTTCGTTAAAGACGCTGCAATCGACGAAAATCCTTGCACAAATCTTCAGTAGTAACCCGCCAATTCTAGAAAACTTCTGATTTCTGACGCATTCTTCGGTCTTTCCCACTTCACAACTGCATCGATCTTAGCTGGATCCACTGATAATCCCTCTTTAGAGATAATATGTCCCAAAAATGCGACTTCTTCGAGCCAAATTCGCACTTGCTAAGTTTCGCATACAATTGATTGTCTCTTAGGAGTTGCAGTGCTATCCTCAAATGTTCTTCATGTTCTTCTCTGGACTTGGAGTACACCAAAATGTCATTAATAAACACTACTGTGAATTGGTCTAAATATTCCGCGAAAATTTTGTTCATCAAGACCATGAATACTGCCGGTGCATTCATCAGTCCAAATGGCATCACTAGAAATTCATAGTGTCCATATCTTGTCCAGAATGCCGTCTTCGATACATCTGAATCTCTAACTCTCAGCTGGTGGTAATCGGACCTTAAGTCAATCTTCGAAAAGTATGCAGCACCTTGCAATTGATCAAACAGTTCGTCTATCCTTGGCAATGGATACTTGTTCTTGATGGTAGCTTGGTTCAATTTCCGGTAATCAATACACATCCTCATCGAGCCATCTTTCTTCTTGACGAATAAAACTAGAGCTCCCCATGGTGAAACGCTAGGTCTAACAAAACCTTTGTCCAATAATTCTTGCAATTGTATCTTTAATTCTCCTAATTCTACTGAGCCATTCTATATGGTGCAATAAATATCGGAGCGGTCCCCAGTAACAACTCAATGGTGAAGTCAATCTCCCTAACAGGTGATAAACATGGAATCTCTTCTAGAAAAATGTCTGGAAACTCACAAACAATTGGGATCTCATCCACCCCTTGGGACCGTTTATCCTCCGTGATAAACGCTAAATAGCCTTCGCATCCACTTCTCACAAGTCTATCAGCCTTCAACGCTGAAATAAACCTCGGACAAGAATTCCTCCTCTCTCCTTGAAATATGACTCCTACTGGGGTCTCCTATAACTTGAACGTGAGGGTCTTATGGGCATGGTACCCTGCTAACCAATCCATCCCTAGGATGACGTCAAAATCAAACATCTCCAACAAAATAAGATTCGCTGGTAACACCACATCCCCTATCTTAATAGCACATCTAAGATAATATTTTCTACACACAACTTGTTTGCCTACTGGGGTGGACACAGTCAACACATACTCAAGTTCTCTAGCGGGCATATCAATAAACTTAGAAAAATTTGGAGACATAAAAGAGTGCGTAGAGCCAGAGTCAAACAATATCTTAGCTTTAATTCCACAAACAAGGAGTGTACCTTCCACCACGTTATCTGTAGCCTCTGTATCAGCTTGGTTGATTGCATACACTTTTCCTCGCTGCTATGGCCTATTAGGAGCTTGCTGCTGCCTTCCTTGCTGTGCATTCCTATTCTGTTAAGGACAGTTTTGCCCTTGCTAACGGGCTTGTTGCTGCTGTGGAGGTCTATACTGCTGCTGAGGAGCCTGCTGCTGGAGTGGCCTTGGCTGGTTCTGTACAACTAGTGCATTCTGAGGTGGTGCTGAACGTTGAGCTCGTTGTTGCTGATTCTATCTGTTGCCTTATCCAACGAGCCTTGGGCAATCCTTGAGCTGGTGCGCCATGGAGCCACATCTGAAACATGCTCCCATAATCGTACGGCATTGAGCGCTCTCATGATTCTTACCACAATGCACGCAAACTAGTGCATTTTGCACATTTTGTTCTTGTCTCGGTCGCTTGTTCTGTTGGTTTCTTGGTGGGTGATTCTGTTGGTGAGCTGATGCCTTTCCTTGGATCTTGAGGATCTTATTGTTTAAATTCTCGAACTTGTATGCCCTTCTTACAGCCTCTTCAAAGGTGACAGGTGGCACAACACCTGTGGCATCCCTCTCGATGATCGGGTTAAGTCCCTCAAGGAACTTTGCTATTTTCTTCTCCACGGTATTGACTAACTCGGGGGCATATCGAGACAACCTCTCAAACTTCGTGAGGTACTCCTAGACTGTCATGTTGCCTTGAACGAGCTGCTGGAACTCGATAGCCTTTTGCCTCTTCACATGTGTAGGCACGTATTTGTCGCTAAATTGGATCTTGAAATTACCCCAAGCTTCTGCATCTGTCATTGTCCTATACTTTGCCTTAACCGTCTTCCACCATATGTCAACTAAACTGGTGAACATAGATGCTGCAAGATCTACTCATTGCTTACTGGTGCATTGAAATATCTCGTAGATGTTCTCCGTGTATTCGAGCCAATCGTCTGCAGCTAGAGGGTCCTCTTGTCCAGTAAATTCCTTTGGACCTCTCTTCCGGAATCTCTCATACAAATCAATAGGGTCATGCCCTCTGTTGTTGAAGATGAATTGAGCACCTGCAGGTTGAGCTACCCTTGTAGGTCTCCTCTCTAAGACTTCTAACAATTGTCTTTGCATTTGGGCCATCTCCCTAGCATGGTCTTCATCTTTCTTAGCCATTTGCTCTTGTAGTCTGGCTTAATTCTCATTAGCTTGACGTTGTTGGTCTAGCATGGCTTGCATCATTTGTTGAATTGGTTCTGTATGGTTGGATCGGGAGTTCTGTTCTCAATTGGCCCGGTATGCTCACTATTACTTGCAGTGGGGTTGTCGAGTACGGGTCTTTTTCGAGGTGCCATATCACTGCAAAAAAAGTTATTAGCACATGAAAATCAAATAAGGGTCACACATTGCTCACACGAGTCTAACTAACGAAAAGTCTAACGAATCCTTGCCACGTCCTTAGGATTTCTAGTTTCTTTTAATTTCCTGAAACACGTCTCGCTCTGACACCAGTCTGTCGCCACCTCGGACCGGGGGCCAGGGCCCGCGAGCTACGATTATGGTGTTGATGGGTGATAACAACCCTAAGTACTTTGAATATACATTTACTTAATTTCCCACATGTTTCCGCGGTGAGGATTTCATACACACTCACAAAACATTTACATTGGTGCGGAAGCGTATAGCAAACTAAATTCATAATTCATTCCATAATATAAGACTGATAAATGTATGTAACTGACATGATGTCAGAGTGAGCAATGATCTCATTGGCATTCCCAAAATATAAAGTTATAAGTTTAAACAAAAGATCAGTTAATTTAACATCCCCAAAAATAATGGCCAACAAAGGCCAGTACAACCAAAACGTAAATCAAATGTAAACCAATAATCCCCCAAAATGTGTTCGTAACTCGAAGCTAAACCAAATGTCTAAATGATATTGTCAGCTTGCCATTCCACTAATCGCTGCGATTCACCGACCGCCTCCTCTGGCTCCTCCTCGAAGACAATAACGGGGACTGGACCTGAGTACCACAAAAATAGGTCAGACACGACGGTCTGGCAGGTGGGTGAATAGATAATACAATAAGAGAAATCGAAAGATAAAATTTAAAAGACATTGAAATCTATCCAAACATGTATTTCCATAAAACAAGGTATATCATTTGTCAAAATGCTTATATAAAATAAAACAAACAGGATATCAAAGAACAAGGAACTAGCAAGATGGGAACCACACTAAAGCTAAATCCTCTCCATCACTAACGTAATGAGAGCACATTCAGTGCATTGGGCTCGAACACGCGAAGTGACGAGAACCAACAATATATACATATACATATAGCTAAACAAAACCACGGCCGCGGAACCGGGTAACGGGACAGGACAGGATCCAAGTTGCAACTGGCGGGAGCACGAGGGGGAGGCCCAAGTCAGTTGATCAGACTGACAAGGACGTCCAAGCTTAGTGGTGCCGACTCATAGGTTATACGAGAAATCAAAACATGCACTAAACTATATCGGTGTAAAAACTCGCAAGCAGGCGGGGCATGGTGCTCATAGGCACACATTTCATGTCATTATCTTTTCATATATAAACGGGGCTGGCATGACAAGTCAGATTCATAAATCATAGTTTGAGATGAAACCAGTGATATCGGGAGAAATCGGGTTATGACAAGTATAATCTGAGTAAAACAGTGCAATGAATCCTTATACAATTACGGACTATGTATTGGGAGCTCCGTATTCACACAATATGTATAAGGACCTTGTATGTCTATTAATGCTCTTGGCATGGTACTCAAATGATGATAGACATCCCAAGTTTCCCTATACAGCTTGGTAAATCCACAATTCTCAATATATTTCTGAAGTGGGGTTTCTCTCAAAGTCAATCTCCCTATATCATCCCCAAGGTCTTTCCAAGGTGGTAGGGCATCAAAACAACTCATCCAAGCCTTAGAACATCATATCTGAAAACAATGGAAAAGACCCAGGAATTCTGTACAGTTCGCTCGAGCGGACTGGTTCCAGTCAGGAGGGCTCAAGCGAGGGATGGGGAGGCTCCAGCGAACATAGTTCTGTGAGGGGTTCGCTCGAGCGAGTACAAGTTCGCTCGAGCGAACTACTCTGGATCAGGAGAGGTCGAGCGAAGAAGGAGGGAGGCTCGAGCGACCAAGGTTCTGTGAGGGGTTCGCTCGAGCGAGTATAAGTTCGCTCGAGCGAACTGCTCCGGAACAGGAAGGCTCGAGCGATGGGAGAGATTGACTCAAGCGATAGAGGTTCTGTGAAGGGTTCGCTCAAGCAAATGGAGGTTCACTCTAGCGAATTGCTTCAGAAACACTCCGTTTCAGCAGTCCGAACCTCAACTTCTCTTCAACTCAAAACCCCATTCAAGCTTACCATTAATACCATATTTATGGCTCTCCTACCACCCACTTCATCCGCATTAAATCCTCCAACAACCATCCATTAAAACCCAAAAATCACATCCATCTCCTTATAAATCTCATTCAATGCAAAAGCTCCCAACTTAATGACAAACCACATATGATCCAAAAACCAACTTTTACAAACATACTGCATATACATTCTTCAAAAGTTCCAATAATGGGAAATAACTTAACAAGATACACAAATCAAAACTCATTATCAACCATGGTACATAAGAGAAGATGAATAGTGAAAAATCCATAAAATCTTATTAAAACATGAAATCATTCAAGAAAGCTATTCATCCACTTGCCTTGGTCTCCAATTAAGCTAATCAAGCTCTAAGCACACTCTCAAGTCCAAAATCCACAATCTACACAAAATCCCCAAAATGACACTAATCACAGACACTAGAATGGCAAAACAAGAAATAGAAAAAGATAACTTCCAATAATCAAGATGGAGCATCTCAAGGACTAGAAGAACACATAACCAAGAGATGAGAGGAAAAGCTTACATGGAAGGTCCTCTAATGGAAAGAACTTGTTCAAATAGTAGCTTGGAATGGAGGGTTCTCTCCACAAATGGTATCAAGAAGAAGCTCCCATGGAGGGGAAGAAGATGGCAACCTCTATTTATCCTTTAGCAATAGCTTAAGAGAGATCGAGAGATGGAGTAGCAAGAAGAAAGGGCAAGAAAACCCTATGCTGAACTATCTTCTCTTCAAATGAAACTTGCAAGGAAAGGGGAAAGGGAAGGAGACTCATCCCTTTATAGACAATGGCAATGGGTCCACAACTTACTCAACTAGTTGGACTTAAAACATCATTTTCCGGGCTTTGGATGGATTCGACGAAGAAGGAAGAATTGTTTGTCGAAATTTCTAGTTTCCAAAAAGTATATATTTCACGGGTTTCGGAGATATTGAAAATAGTGTCTAGATTTTGAACAAAAAGACTGTTTTACTCCTGTCATTAGCAAAGTAAGGTCTAGAGGTCTCGAACGGAAACGAGGCAAATACAAAAGTTGTTGGGAATCATAAAATACATTAAACGGGGCAAACTACAGATTTCCAGAATTACAAAATATATCCCAAAGCTAATCAAAACACAATTTAGGGAGCCCCCAAAGGGCCCCACTAAATCAAAAGAGTTTCCCTAAAATAATCCAAAGATACTAATCACACTTACAACTATGGCATGTCTTAATTAACACTAATCGGAAACTCTTTGGGCGGGGTCTTACACTCCTACTCAAAAGGTTAACTCGGATGTCATTCACCTTGAGCTCCTAAAAGATAACTCGGGGTGTCACACACCCCTCACTCCTAAAGAGCTATCTTGGGATTTCACAATTCTCGACTCTAAAAGGGACAACTCTGGGTATCACATACCCCTCACTCCTAAATGGGACATTGGGTTATCTAAAAAGCAACGATCAGTCATTCGCATAATAGAAAGAGCACGCTCATTACAAGGAGCCTAAACACGACGATAACAAGGAATCTAAGCACACCAACAATAAGATATAAGGCAAACCTCTGGAAAAGCTGATCTCAGAGTCACTGCTCTGTAGGGAAATCAGGCTAATGTCTCTCACCAACCAGAAGTGCTGCAGAACTGCTTGGATAATCCTAAGCTAGCTAAAACTGATCCTGTGTCTGCGGGTATGGGGGCCACTGCTGAATAGGCTGAACCTCGAGCACTGCGTCGGTGGTAAAATCCGGTAGTGGAAGCCTATGAGTCTGCTGGTGGAGTCCTGAAGCATGGTTCCTCTTCCTTGGACAGTTACGAGCCTTGTGTCTAAAGTTCCCATAGACATAGCATGCTCTTGACCGCCTCCAATGCTCACTAGTCTCACGACCTCTGTGATAGTGCTGCTGCCTTCGTTGAAATTCCCAATCAATCCCCAGCTGCTCATCACCTTGGACTACCTCATCTTCATCCTCTTCCGGATACAATTGCATCATCTCCATTTGTATGGAAGCTTTCCATTGGGCAACCTTGTTAAGAGCGTCTTCGGCCCGCATCGCATTTTCCACATAAGCCTCATACGTAGGAAACTCTCTGGGAGTCATGTGCAACTGGATGTCTGCTCAAAGACCGTCTATGAAACGTCTGATCTTCTCTAATTCCGGAGTGATAAGTCTTTCGGGGAATCGTGATAAGCGGGTGAACTGTGCCTCATACTCCAGAACTGTCATGTCTCCTTGAAGTAGCCGCGTCAACTCCCGAAGCTTCTGAGATCTGACGGGTGACGGGATGAACTTCCGAAGAAACTGCTCCTTGAATGTCTCCCAAGCTACTGCATCATCCAGGTCTGTGTAAGGAGCTCTCACTGTCATCCACCATAACTCAGCTACATCTCGTAACATGTAGGTCACTAGCTGTACTCGTTGTCTGCCCGTACACGAAAGCATCCTGAGGATCCGGTCCATTCTATAATCTATGCATCTGCCTCCATCGGGTCTCCACATCCACTAAACTCTGAAGGTTTCCTCTTACCGAACCTCTCAAATAGCTCGTATTGATCTAGCTCACGCGGTGTAACAACAGGTGGAAACAGCGAACTCTGTGGTTGCTGGGTCACACGGCTAATGATCTCTAATATCTGAGTGTTGATCCTCATCTGGGACAGAACAAATTGTTCGAATCTGTCTTCTATGGTGCACTAACTACCCGTATCCGAACTATGATGTTGTGACATAATCTGCAATTAAACATTTTTAGAACAAGCAAAACACAAAGTCACAGACAAACATCAAACAACCATTGCTTTACCAGTTTAAGTCTACCCAATCCTCACATCGAATCCTAAGAATTGCTAAGTATCTTAGTTGTCCGAGAGCCGTAATGCTCTGATACCAAAATGTAACGCCCCAAAATTCCGGCGCCTCGAATCTCGAGGCGCTATGAGAAAGTACCCAAGAGATGCGGAAAAATCCAGTAATATAATCAAGTTTGAATCTCATATGAGCAGATAGATGGACAAAGTCCTATAATTTTATTTCACTTTAAGGGATTACAAGGTACTTTATAGAATTAAGCTAACTATTAAATCCTATGCCAACACGGCCAACTACAATAAAAGGAAAGAATAGAGATCTATCTGATAGACGCCTCTCGGTGCACCAACTGCACCATTCTCTGAACCTTGCGGTACCGGATCAACCGCCAAGCAGCTCTACCAATCAAAGAAAGCGGAAGATAATATACATAAAAACAACAAGGATTGGGTCAGGCTCGATGAGCCAGGCAAATAAGTATGTTTAGATGGCAATACATTATATTAACAGATAGGGACGAAGACATACCTAATCCCAGTTGTATCTGCGTGATTAGTACCTCAATAATAATATAGGATATCAGAGTTCGACATAAACAGTGTGGAGTGTAGTGCATGAACGGTAATCGAGATAATAATATAACAGCTGTTAGATACAACATATCAGATAGACAAGAGAAGCCATCATCATCAATATATCGTATAAACCATGCAATACATCTATGTCACTGGTAACAGAAGTAACCAGAGGGAGTAACCCTACCATATCCATAATCGTCGTATCTGGATCCAACCGTGTCAACGTCGACAGTCAAGGACAGTAAGCAACGACATCCCGAATACGTAATATTAATACATCCAATATACATCTATAAGAGCATACAAGGTACGTCCACAGTTGAAGTACAAGGGACGTGGGAGGTCAAAGCCAACCCATCGTTGTTGTTTTATCGAATGGGAGCATACAAGAGTTCATCAATATCCATAGCCATAGCCAGGTCCCAGCCATTGGTCTTACGTGCTAGATCAATATCAATCACTCATCCATAGCCACAGCCAAGTCCCAGCCACTGGTCTTACATGCAAGATCAACATCACAGTCCATCCAATCCCGATCTGAGCGCCGGCGGTCTCAGTACCCCTCCCACACCGGTACCTACTGTGTTAACCAACAATATCTCAATATCAATGTCCATGTCAGCATCATAACCCTCGGTAGACCAATCGTACATCCACAAGTCCTACAGACCACTAGGTGGGGGTACTCCGAACTGGATAGCCTTATCATAATTAATATGAAACGATATTAGTCAAGGGCATGAGGCATGGAGTTCAAGTATATGTAATCCATCCTTATGATTCTTAACAGTTAATAATGCATATCCTTGTAAACTCCACTTCTCAATACGCTTAATTAACATTATCTCATTATACAGTCCGTCCATCAATATCTACCGTTAAGTTCCCAATATTACAGGTCAGGACTTCAAGTGTCATGTCCTGACATCTCATCCAATACGGACCGTGATCATGGATCAGAGCTCAAGTGCAATGCCCTAATTATAGTACCTCCCAAGGCCAATATCCAAGGTTTGGACCTACCGGCCAGCCTCAGTGTCCGTTTCATCAATATAAGTATCATATGTCATGAATCCATAGATGATCGCTGCCCCTCCATTCAGGTCTCGGGCCCCACTTCACCTACGATAGTGATCACGGAGTCCTCGATGCTTATTATGTATCCTTGGTGCTCCTGAAGGTATTTAGCATCATAGGACATCCATAACCATTGAATCAGGTTCCATTTACAACCCTAGACTCTACTTAGGTGGCTACAAGGGTCAGGGTTAAAACCGACCCTTGACTCGTGTCTAGTGTATCCCAAACAGTCCAAATGAAAGGTCAACAGGGCCCACACATGATCAGATAAAAAAGGGAACTACATCTGGAAAATCGCTATTTACAGTGTACCTGGTCGACATCATAGGTCCATGGGTCGACCTGGTACTCTGCGGAGATGGACAGCTAACTTTGAGTCAGAAAGCACAGTCTGCAGTGTCCCCGGTCGACATCATGGTCACCTGGCCGACCGGGTACACTGTGGGCATTTCCACAAACATCTGGCAGGTGGGGGGAAATGTAGTGTGGCCGGTCAACCGGGTACACTGGGTCTGTACCCAGAGTGTGGTTTTCTGCTCTCAATTGTGAGGGAGCCCCCCTATGTGCTTGGTCAACACCCTGGGTGGCCAGGTTGACCGGGTACACATAGGATCCCTTATTTTCAGAATTCTGCCATTTTCATCTTCAATGAAAACTTCATCAAATCCAGCCCATATCTACACTGATCATCTCCAAACATCATACACACCTCCCATACCCTGATCTTATCACAAATGGTCCATTAATCTTCCAAATGGGGGATTTTCATCCATCAATGGCCAAAAACACATAAGAAAGGCTTAGAACAATAATCCCACATATCACATCAACCAATCAACCACCCATAAACAGAAATCATGCTAAACATCCATAAATGACAATAATTATCAATCTAAGCATATTAATCAATTTAATTAAAGAATCTAAACATGTCCACTTGCCTATTTAGGAAGAAAACTCCTCAATTAGCTTGGCTAGATGTAGATAGGGCTCTTGCTTCAATAATTGGAGGGCTAAGATCTAGAGAGAGAAACCCTAATCTCTAATTTAGAGAGAGAGAGAGATGTGGGGAAAATTGTAGTGAAATGAAAAGAATGGATGAGAGGGGTTTCTTTTATAGGAGTTGGGTTGGGTTATACTCTAAAATGCCCTCTCTTGTTAATGTGAGTTTATGATAAGGGTGGGGGTATTTAGGGAAGGTTAAAATGGATTGACTAAAAGGGTCCTTAATCTTATAATGTAAGCTGAATTAATGGGAATTACCAACTACTCATGCTAATCACCTACTAAATAGGATAATCAAGGGTTGACTTGGTCAAATTGGGTCCCACTAGGTAAGTCTAGGGACGGGTCCTCACATGACTAATCAAGTTCCCAACACTTCTCTCAAGCCCAAATTACAATCTACACAAAAATCCCCAAATACACTCATTACAAACCCTAAAATGGGTAAACCAAGAAATAGAATGAGAAAGCCTCCAATAATGAAGATAGGACTCCTCTAAGACAAGGAGAACACTAATCTAGGAGATTGAGAGAATCACTTACATGGAAGACCTTCAAAAAGGAAAAGTTTGTTCAAAGAGATTCTTGCAATGGGTGGTTTCCTTCACAAATAGTATCAATGGATAGCTTTCATGGAGAGGGAGAGGATGGTGATCTCCATTTTCCTTTTAGCATGAGCTTTGGAGTGAGTTGGAGAAAAACAAGAAAGAAGAACAAGAACAAGGTTGAAACCCTAGAGTGCTAGAGCCAAAGTCTCTCCTTAATGAAAAGTTACAAAGAAAAGGGGGAAGTGAAAGAGGCTTCCCCTTATATAGGAAATGGGGTTGGGTCCCACAACTTAGCAAGTTAGTCGGGCTTAAAACTTAGGTTTCCAGGCCTCGGATGAATTAGACTAAGAAGGAAGAAATGTTCAACAAAATTTATAGTTTCCAAAAAGTATATATTTCGCGAGTTTCGGAGATATTGAAAATAGTGTCCAGATTTTGTGTAAAATGACTGTTTTACCCCTATCATTAACAAAGTGGGGTCTAGAGGTCTCGAACGGGAACGGGGCAGATACGAAAGTTGTAGGGAATAATAAAATAAACCAAATAGAGCAAAATACAGATTTTCATAATAACTAAATAAACCCCAAAGTCACTCTAAACACAATAAAGAAACCCCCAAAGGGCCCCACTAAATCAAAATGTTCTAAAAATGATCCAAAGCTATGTTAAAGTTATTCTAATATGATATTAACCAAAATCCACTAATCTCACTTAAACCTAAAACGCATCTTAATTAGCACTAACCGGAAACTCTCGAGGCAAGGTCTTACAAGATGCCCTGAAAATGGCCCTAACCCCGATCCATTTCATCCTCTGCACTGGGCCAGCCAGTAGGCCTGCTGTGCAGCATGTTGTTACCCAGTCGTGCAGCATGCTGTTGCAATGATGCATGTGATGCATGGCTAGTTGGCATTGCTGGTTATGCAGCAATCGGCGGGCCTAGCTCTAGGACCCACGACCACCGTTTGGAACACCCTCCCCCGCTCTTGTGGGCTTGTTTAAACCCGTGTGACCCCAATAAATTTTCAGAAATTTGTAGGCTTAAAACTTTAGTTTTGTGTACTAAATTGAGACCTTTAGATGAGGATTAGGCAGTTTCCAAAGTGTGTTCAAGCCCCACAAAAATGGGGGTTTTTCCTATGAACACCTGGCTACCTTGTGCAATTAACCCGAACTGCTGGTGGACCAAGATTAGGGCTTTGAGACCCTAAATTTCTTAAGAACTTTTGATCTGGGTTTGCCCTTCATAAAGGGAGCTGAGACTTAGAATTTTGAGGAATCCGTACCGTTCCCTTGACCAAACATGGTTTTCAACTTGTGACGTATACCCGAATAAATTAGGGGCATGTGGAGCACGGTGACTCACGTTCTATCCGGGCCTAGGGTATTGGATATTCCCCACCTTCCAAATGCATCACGTGTACAACTTAAACACGATATCCAACCCTTCGAGCGTATAGACTTGGGAATCATCGTACTTGCATGTCCAAAATAATTCATAATTTAAAAAACATGCTCATAATGGTTCATTAACTATTGCAATACAGTACTAACATGATTTAAATAGTTAGTTTTTTGTATCCATATGTGTGGCGGATATTCCTTTTATTTTATTTATTTTATGCATCATGTAATACCGGACTTACGCAGACCTAGCATTGTGACCGTTGGGACTCCTTAGAATTTAGTGAGCGATCATCAACCTACTTTGACCTTGGGTCTACCCAGATCCTTAGGCGGTTTCTTTGGCTGGTGTGCGAGGATTTATTTGCCCTGCCCTCTCGAGTTACCCGGATTACCTAATTCTTTTACCACCGGTTCGAGGCCACAATTTCTAACTGAAATGCCGTCCGTTTTTACTTAGGATTTTCAGTACTAGATTGATTGCTTTTCTAGCCCAAAATCGAATTGTCCTCGGTACTGAATTGTTTGCACCTGACTGAACTATCTATTTCCCTATACTTGTATTTATGCACACTGCAAGAGCTGGAATTACTCTGTACCCTAACTGAACATTGATGTGAATACTAAACCACCTTGAAACTGAAAACATTGAATTGTCCTTGAACTCTTGAGTCGGCACCACCTAGCTGTTATTTATTTATTTATGTAATACTTTGGTATTATTGCTCCCTGCATGGGTGTCTTGTAAGTGATCGGTGTCACTAAAGTACCTACCCTGCTTGGGACAGACCAGGAACCTCCGTGGTAGGGCCAAAGATTTCTGACTGCTGTAAACTCCAAGGTGAGTCAAGAGGTACTATCAATCAGTTCGTTAGGGGCAAGTGGATGCTTCCCCTTCTGAGGATTTGTTCGATGCGGTTTCCATCTAGACAGTAGCCAACTTATCTATCAATCATGATTATGTTATTTTACTCAGGATGCACTAACTTGCCTAATCATACTGTTACGTAACCTATGGTTAACAAACCTATTACTTATATTATGCTTTGTACCTGCAAACTATACCTTTTATTTTGGATACTTGCCATGCAATCTATTTAATCTACACTTGGCGTTGTAGGTATCATTCCCCGATCCGTACCCTAGTGTGGTTTTCTGAGGTGGTGGTTATGGTGCCGCAGGAGAAGAGTGACTGAGGTGCATAGGTTGTCACGTAGACTCTGCTCCTGACACATTAGACGATTCACGTAGGGAATTTTATTTTAAGAATGTAATTAATACATCTTTTGTAATTTCTAACTTGAAATATGGGGATGTAATAGCCTGTATACTTGTTTAGCTTTGCTTATATCCTTTTTATATTATAACAGTTTGAAGATGTATTGTACAGTAAGAATGCAGCCGGTAGACATTAGTGATATATCTAGAAAATTAGGTCATTAGGTCATCTTTTTATGTGCATTTGTGGACTCAGTTGGATTTAATTGCATAGAATTACACTTAATTTCATGATTACATGCATTTGGAGGAATTTTTGGGAAAATGGTCAAAATAGGTCAAAATACACTGAGTTGCATGACATTTGTGAAATTAGGAACTTTTTCATCACCCAAAATTAGCTTTTTGGCTTCATCAATGCATAATTGCTATTTTTGGCACCATGTGCTACTTTTAGAAAGACGGCTTTTTTGGTGCATACCATTAGGCTTATTAGGGTCCCAAGCTTGGTTCATGTACATCTTCCTACATATGATTAATGATAAATTTATTTCTTTCAATGTGTAGGAAATATCAATAACTTGGGGCCCACAAGTGTTCCAAAAGTCTAACATCAAAGCCTTCCATAGTTTTAAAATTTTCAAAGGCACGAATTATCCATGAAGACCATGTCAAAAAGGGAATCCACACCAACACAAGATATGCAATGAATCTGATTTCTTCTAAGTCAAAGGGGGGTCCCACAAGGGTCTCATACATGTAAAGGACACCCCATTCATGGAATCCTTCATTATGTGTAAGATTTTGAAATTATAGGAAACTCTCCCATGCATATCATGTGGCAATCTTTTGAGATAATTTTGAACTTTACAAAGAAACAATTGCCCTCCAAGGAATTCAATAAGGCAAGGAGATCTCTCAAATTTAAAGTCTTTCCAAAGAAAGAAGTTAGCTTAGAGCCTAAGCAAGAA
The DNA here is from genome assembly GCA_029852735.1 of Persea americana. Taxonomy (NCBI): domain Eukaryota; kingdom Viridiplantae; phylum Streptophyta; class Magnoliopsida; order Laurales; family Lauraceae; genus Persea; species Persea americana. The sequence continues at coordinate 41,953,786 of CM056815.1, forward strand.
TCTCTAGACATAAGGAAACAAAAGCCCTAAAGATGAAAGATTCTTTACTAAAAAAAGATTTTCAAAAAGCATGAAAGGAGCCATGGGGAGGGGCTGGACGTGGGTCACCTTGGGAAGCCCTCTCTCTCTCTCTCTCCCTCTCTCTCCACTCCATTCCTTTCACCCTTTCTCTATCTAAGTCCCTTTCTTATTCTTCTTTCTTCTAATTCTTTTAGACATAGGTTGAGAGGCCATGTTGAGAGAATGAAAAAGAATGAAGAACCTTAATTTCTTGTACTCAAAGATCAAGGAATAAAGACGCTACTTCGATTGATTCTGCGTGTTCGTTATGTAAGTGGTTTAGTTTTCTATTTCTAGTTCTTTTATGTGTTTTGATTGGAGACAATATTTCACATTATTAGATCTAGGATTTTGAAAAAAAAAAAAAAAGAATTAAAAGTCAAGAGACATCACCTAATCAGTTGCATTTTTTTTCCAACTCTGAGAAGAGAGGAATTCATTAATACATTTTCAGTGCTTGTACGATTGTCTACTTTCTAGATCTTTGATACATCTTTTCCGCTTTTTATTTTTCCACCTTTGTTGATTTTTTTTCAGTAAGTTTTCTGATTATTTTTACATCACCTTTTTTTATTTAAAAACTTCTAATTGCATCTTTTATGTTAGATTAGAAACGTTCTATTTATGTTATTTGCATGATCTATAGTTGGAAAGTGATTAGTACATTCATTCGAATTAGGTTTCATGTTTAAAATTATATTTTGTTGAGGAAAATCAAAGTTTGTAGACTGATTAGAAAGATTAAATTCGGACTTGATATGTGAATAGTGATAAATTCTACACAATTTCAGCACATTTGACCCGACTGTGTTCCAAAAGTGCGCGAGTTGAAAACCAGAAAAAGGTGATTTTTTGTTCTGAAAAATAGTAGATTTAATGTGTGTAATAAGGACTTTGAGACCCCCAAATTTCAGCCAAACAATCCCTCAGAAGTGGGTCAAACAGTGGCACAAATAGAGGTACCCCGGACAGCCTGTATTAGATTTTAGCAGCACTGCATGTTTAACTAGGCATCTTTAGGAAATAATAACCTTTTCATCTTATTTCCTTTCTCACATCCTTTTTTTTTTTTTTTTTTTTGTTGGATTCATGCATCATCAAGCTTCTAATTTCAGCCATTAGATTTAGGTTTAGAACATCTTAGGTAGGTCGTACAGTCTAGTGAAAACAGGCCTATGCACAAGTTTTTCCATACTTAGAATATTTCAGCATTCATCATATTTTTAGAAACTTGCATTATATTTCAGCATTAATCAGATTTTTAGAAACTTGCATTCTTTCCCTGTAGGGAATCATAAATCATCCATATTTTCATTGTAAATTTTTTTTGGAAAGTAGGATCTAATTTAGGAACTTTTGTCTTGACTTTTCTCATATTAAATTGGTTGTTTTGATGTGTGTGTTATTTTTGCAGGTTCTTGTTAGTTTAGGGTTTCTAGCCTAGGTTTCTTTTATTAGATTAGGGTTTTTATTTTTTGGAAAAATTGTATTTAAACTATTCAATTTCAATTATTTTAGCAAAGTTCATGTAATTTGATTAGTTTTCATTTATGCTAGATTTAGTTTTTTTTAGGACATGTCAAAGTTGGAAAGTTTCATAAAAAAGCATTGCTACCTGTGGATCGACCTGGATTCGCCTGATTATTTCTACATCACGGCCCTACACTTGGGGCTGACGAACAATTAGTGATGTAACACGGAATTCGATGAGATTCGGACTTCGGATTGTACTGCAATGCAAGCTTCCGCTAAAATGTTCCATGACAGTGGTGGACCTTGTATCCTCACCCATGCGTATCTTGAAGAAAAGAAATATTATGCTACAACAATCCCCGGTATCACGGCCCCTTAATCATATCCTAATTTTGGGGTCGTGATAAAGAAGGTTGCCTGAACAAGAGAAAAAACAAAGAGGTTTTTTTTTGTATATAACACTCTAAGGTTTTTAATATTTGTAGATAGGCCACTTCCCTTTCATTTGAATACTTGTCATCTCCTCAAAATTAGTATTCTTGACAATGAGATTTGTGCTAGATTTTTATGAGAATGACAACTTTACCCTTAAATTCATTAAATAAAAATAGTATATTATTATTTACAAAAGTTGCTATTATTTTATCTCAAGCTCCAATGGTCTCTCTCCCAATAACTTTCTCATGCACAAGAAGCTAATTATGTATTTTGAAACTTTCATCAATCCAATGGCGGGTTATGAATGGATTCGATTAATTATAACCAACTAGAAGTGCATATGTTGATTGTCATTATGATTGGTTTGGATTTAATGAAATGGGCCTTATATTAAGGAAGAAGAAGGATTTATGTAGGATTATTCTCTCCTACAAAATGTAATTGTTAATATTACAAGCTTTAGAGAAAACTGAATATAAGCTTTTTAAATTTTACGGGATAAAAGACATGGGCAAAAGTGTAACTTCACTCTAAAAACTTATAGTGGTTAGAAGGATACTAATTATAAAGAGATAGATGGTGTTGAAATGAAAAACACAAGCTATTTTCAAATATTAAAATTAAATGGCCTATTTACAAATCCTAAAAACCGTACTAAGGTATATAAAAAAGGCTAAAAATCAAAAGGCTCTAAAGTTTAATGCTTAAAATTTTTGTGTAATGTGGAAAACGTAAGTCAGTGATGTAAGAGAGCCACGCGATTAATAAGTATGATGGGCCTACCATGTTTGCTCAATAGTACCCCATCTATATTTAGATCAGATACATAGAAGAATTTGTATGATACAAGATCCCAAAAAGATTGTCCGGCCGGAGTTCCAACAATCTGCCCTGCCTTTAATCTCAAAAACATCTCGAGTCCCCATGTTTCGACGGTCAGACCCGCTTAGTCTTAGTCTATGATGAAAATCGCTTGATCAGGTGGGCCCTGAATCTGCCATTCGCAATCCTCTTATGAAGAAGAGCTTTCGTAATCGTAGTCCTCGCTCTCTTTTCCTTTTCGTTCTTCCACAGTGATAAAGAAAAATCGCCTAGAGTTTCGCAGTTTATAATACAAAAAGTCGCGCCCATTACGTGTCGGCTGTAGCTACGCCCTTTCCCGACATTCAACGAAAGAAAAAGCTAAAAAACTTCCCCAAAACAGGATCAGACCCTCCTCTCCCTCGGACAAAAACCAACGACATACAAACAAAGCAGTCAAAAAAGAGAGAAAGAAGAAACAAAGGATTCACAGAGCCCTCAGCTATTTTTTTTTTTTTTTTTGTCATCGTTGGAAGAAGACTACATTATAAGGACCAAGGACAGCAACGTGTGTGGGTTGATCCAATCTAATAGAAATGGCAATTAGAGGAGCAGGAGCAGCAGCGATCCGAGTGGAAGAGTATTCCCACAGCCCAGCCCACGTGGCGGTTGCTCTAGGCGACCACACGCGCCTCTCCCGCCTACTCTCTTCACTCCCCCGACTCGCCGATCCCTCTCAAATCAAGACCGAGTCCGACTCGCTTTTCCAAGAGCGACTCGCCGACCAAATCTCCTCCGTCTTGGACCGTCGCGACGTACCTCTGGGCGAAACCCCCCTCCATCTAGCCGTCCGTCTCAACGATATCTCAGCCGTCGGATCCCTCGCATCCGCCGGCGCCGATATCTCTCTCCAGAACTCCGCCGGCTGGAACGCCCTCCAGGAGTCCATCTGCAGCCGCAGATCCGACATCTCCGTCACCCTAATCCGCCACCACCACCGCTCCGCCTGGCTTAAGTGGCGCCGCCGCCTCCCCCGCCTTGTCGCCGCCCTCCGCCGCATGCGAGATTTCTACATGGAGATCTCCTTCCACTTCGAGAGTTCGCTCGTCCCTTTCGTCGGCCGCATTGCTCCGTCCGACACGTACCGGGTCTGGAAGCGCGACGCCGATCTCCGCGCCGACACCTCTCTCGCCGGATTCGACGGTCTCAAGATCCAGCGTGTAGAGCAGAGCTTCATCTTCCGCGGCGAGGAAGATCCTGCCCTCGGACTCGCCTCCGGCTCCCTCCTCGTCCTCAACCGCGACGAAAAGACCATCATTGACGCATTCGAGAATGCCGGCGGCGGGCCGGTCGATGAGGCCGGTTTGTCCTCCCAGACTAGTGTCTACCGCCCCGGCATAGATGTCACCCGTGCGGAGCTCGTCGCACGGACGAACTGGCGGAGGCAGGACAAAACAGAGAGTGTTGGGAAGTGGAAGGCCAGGGTCTATGAGATTCACAACGTCCAATTCAGCTTCCGGACCCGAAAAGCTGCTACTGCTTCGGCGGGGGCGGCTTCTGCTCCAGCAGGTCCTAGTCCTAGTCCTAGTCCTGAGGAATGCGGCTTGGTTTTTCAGGATGATTCTGACGAGGACTTCCTGGTCGCTGAGAACCCGAATCTTGATTTTGATTTTGATTGCAGGAGAAGGAATAGCAGTTTCAATAAGGAGAAGCAGGATTTTAATTTTGGGCGTAGGAATAGCAGTTTTGAGAAGGGGGGTTACATTTATAACAACAATGGGAAGATGAGGGAGCGTAGGGAATGGATGTCGGCTGGAGCTGGACGCAGGAGCGTAGATGTTGATGTTGTCTCTCCTTCTTTGTGTGATGAGAAAAACAAGTGTAGGAAGAAGGTGGCAACAGCTGCAGTGGCCGCTACGAGTGGGAAGGAGAGTGAGTATGTGAAGAGTCTGAGGCCTGTGATTTGGTTGACAGAGCAGTTTCCCCTCAAGACGGAAGAGTTGCTACCATTGCTTGATATTCTTGCCAATAAGGTGAAAGCATTTCGCCGGTTGAGGGAGCTGCTCACCACCAAATTTCCACAAGGGACATTTCCAGTGAAGGTAATGTCTGAAGTGTGACTGCTTGTCAGGTCTTTCTTCATTTTTGCATAAAATTATTTGCACAACATTTTACATTGATTTTTAATTGTCTTCCTTTGTGTGTGCATTTTTCCCCCTTGACAAATTGTTTTTAATTATCTTTTTATTCATTATCTTATCCCATCCCTCTGAGATGGGATAAAGGTGTTCTATCTATGCAACGATGCAAGTCAAGGATGAAGAGTCCCAAAGTACTGCTATATATTGTTACTAGGAATTAAAACCTCTCTGTGCAAGGTTGCCTAATCATATCTAGTCAAGATTACCTTCGTGAGTTTTGCTTCACCCCACAAATCTAAGCAAGTGCATGTTCTCTTTTAACTCTGAACTGTGTCTTCTCCTTGTAGTTCCTTGATCCAGGAACACTTCAACATGCTGTTTTGGTGCTACTCAAGCTCCTCCTGTGCACATGTCCAAACCATCTCAAAAGATGCTTCTTTATTTATTTTTTATTTTGTCCATTATTGAAGCTACCCACAATGCTCTTCTCATGTAGTGTATATCTAATTTTATTCTTGTTACTTGGCCCATGCGCCTTAGCATGTGTCTTTTAGCCGCATGTCCTTTAGGTTGTTGTCCAACGTTCGACTTCTTACGACAGACCAGATCTTATTGTCATTTTGCCAAAATGACCATTTGATGGGATCCAATGATGGATGGAGTCTTCACATTCACCATGGGCCTTTGGAGTTATCATTGTTGGCTGCCCTTAGTAATATTGCCATCCCATCCTCTATAAATACCTTGTGATTACTCATTTGTGAATTCATTGAAAATCCATGTCTCTTATAATTATGATTGAATTCAGCAATGATACCCCATTGTGTGAACTGTGAAGACCCGGGGTCTAGGCTGGACTTCCTTTCCATTTCATGAAGTTGATTGTATGTCCATCTCTTTCTGCTTAATAAGATTTTCTTTCTACTCTATCATTGATCACATGCCAATCAGTTATCTTTTATTGATTACATGCGAATCAATTATCTTGTTAGATTTAAGATACGATTTTATAAGCTAAGAATCCTAGATTTAGAACACTTCATTGGAGATTATATACTACGAAAGTAGGCATAGTTTGGTCAGTGGGCTAGCTGACCATGACTTAGCCCCTGTGGATCAGTCATATTGGGCTTGGCCCGATTGGCTCCCACTATTGTTAGGCCCAATGGACCGGGTGGTTGTGGGCCTATTATTTTTGGCCTCCTTTTTGTATCCCATAGGCCAATGATGCACTTGGGCTACATCACCATTCAATCTAAGTGGCACTAAACAATCACATTTGCTATATCCAACTCAAAATCTGCGTTTTGATCTATTGTGATACTAAACTATCTTCTATTTTGAGTTTTGTCCCATTCATCTTCCTCCATTATCCCTTAGGCCAATGATTTACTTGGGCTGCATAACCATTCAATCTAAGTGGCACTCGACAATCACATTTGCTATATCCAACTCAAAATCTGTATTTTGATCTATAATTGAATATAGATATCAGAATCTATCAAATTGTGATAGTAAGTTAACTTTAATTTTGACCTATTCATCTTCTCCACTCTTATATCCCAAAGGAGGAAGGAAAAAAGGCAATTGAGCTCCATATTTTATGCCTTTGATCTGATCATTCTCAGCTCATTTGACACAAATATCTTTCTTTTTGAAGCTTCTCCTATTACATGGTTGAAAATGCAGTTGCCTGATTGATTTTGGTCTAGATATAGTTTACCTGCAAACCAACAAAATAAGTTTGATGAAGTATTTTTCTTTCTTGAAACCTTTTCAGAAATGTTTATATTGCTCTTGTTGACAAGCTACCCATAGATTTAAGGGTGCATATGAGAGGAGACACAACACATATATAAAAGTAACCCATTCATCCATGGCCTCAAGTTTAAGGGGACAAGAGGCACCCTAGTGGAAGAATGTCTCATCTCACACGCCCTAAGGATTGATCCCTGGGTGCGTTGTCCCACAAGTATACCCCAACACACACACACACCCCCACCCCCCCCCCCCCCCCCCCCCCCCCCCCCCCCCCCACACACACACACACACACAACAAAAACAAAAAAAAAACAAATTTCGCACTCGTCCAACTGTTACTTACCGTTGGATTAAAATTTAGAAAACTGATGGCTCATAAGGCCATTAAAATTAAGGGCCATGGATCAAATTGTTAGGATGATTAATGGGGTTCATATTTCGTATACTTCAGACTCATCATGATTGGCATTGCCCCAGTTGGGCCCCACAAGTGGGTGGACCATATATTTGCTTTACTAGAGAATTGATTTAACACCCTCGGACACTACATGATGTCATTAACCAGCTGAGCCAGAGAAAAGATAGAATTCTCACGTGTCTAGTTCTTAGAAAACCTGAAAACTCACAATTAATGCTGAGCCTTGATCAAGTCTGGCCTAGTCAATTGAGTCTTGAATCAGACCTACCAATTTCAAGTTTTTCGTCAGTTCTTCAATTATCTCAAGTGGAATTGACTCATCAAGTTTTAACGCAATGATATGGCAAACTGTTGATGTTAGAGTCTCTTTTGATAAATTTGTTCAAAGACACGTCCTTTTTGTTAGTTCCTACAATTTATTTAACATGATTGCAAGAGTTTCTCAGCCTTTGCTTATGTATTAGTAAAACTTTTTTAGACGGCGATGTTTATAGGAGCTTCTCATGCCCATTCCTGACATTCATTTTGTATGTAGGGTGCAAGTAAACATTGATAGTTATTCTACTCTTGTTGAATCCTATACTGTTTTGTTGAACTCTTGCATGGTAGAAGATGAAAACAATGATGACGAGATTGGTTTGCCCACCAGTGTTCTAATTGCAGTTCGCTTGAATTTGCTACAGGTTGCCATTCCAGTTGTTCCGACTGTTAGAGTTGTGGTGACATTTACCAAGTTCGTTGACCTCCAACCAGCAGAGCAGTTCTTCACTCCAATGTCAAGTCCCAGACAACTGCAAGAAGAGCATTCATGTGCTGCCTCCACACGATTGCAATCTGTGAGTCATCAGGGGTTGGATCCTTTTGCTATTCCCAGTGACTATACTTGGACTAGCATTGATGCCAAGAACAAGAAGATGAAAAAATCTAAGTCAAAGAAAGAGAAGTAGAGAACATTGGGATGAATGATTATCATAGTCTAATCATATCCTTGGAAGAATGATACTGTAATCTAATCATTCTGAGATGTCTCAATCCCTTGTTTATTGTGTAGGATGTTACACAAATATATTCTACAATGGAGAGCTGATCCCAATCAATGGGATAAGGTTACTAATACAATCTTCATTTGCAAACTTCTGAGATTAGCTTGAGGAGCATATACACATATGCTTTCTGAAGATAGTCGAAGCTTCCCAACCTTCTCTGGATTCAGCCACACCAATGTGGCAGATATTGTTTATCAAGAAATATCAGCAGCCATTGCTACTGTCGCCTGTCACAACAACCTTTGCATTTCTGTTGGCTTTCTGCCCCCACTTGCTCTGTCCATGTCTTCCATGTTCTGAGTCTGGCACTGCCATGAGTCCGATGCCAATTGCTAAAGATGTCATGGATCCTCAGCATGTTATCAGTATCCATTGTTTTTTGAATGAGATAGGAAGGAAGAGAAGCTAAGGATCTTGTTGTAAATGATGGTCTTCAATGAAATCTCCAAGGAGAGTGGTAGATCTTGCTCTTATTGCATGGAGAGATGAGGAAGAGAGGGGCGATAGGCAAATGGAGGAAGAGAGGAAATGAGAGGGTAAGGAAAGAAAGCTACAAATAGGGATGGCGACCCGAATCCGATTCGATTGGTATTTCTACTGTACCATACCCACCCTGACCTGAGATAGGTTTGATGGCTATCATGCCAAACCCGCCCCATGGCAGCCATGGATCGGTCGGGTTTGTTAGTGGTTCATTTAATGCTTACGAAAAGTACGAAAAAATACATGCGTTAGAAGAGATTTTTATGAAAAACTACATGTGTTAAAAGAGATTTGAAACCATGGCCTCTAAAAATATATCCGTTCTCATTGCCTCTGCACTATTGAGCCTTCAAGCGAAATGCCGCACTTGGTAATATATGAAGTAAAGATAAATGGGGTTGGTTTCGCACACTCAAAAACCTAAACTTGTCTTGAACACGGCTCGAGTTAATGCATGAAAAGCCACACCTGAACACTCCACCAACACGCTACCAAACTTGCCCCTATTCGGTCCCCATTTAAACCTGACCTATTGCCATCCCTACTTACCAGAAAGATCTAAAGAGGAAAAAGGCAAATGACTAAAACACCCTCCACTTAAACACGGCTCAAAGAAGAACCCTCCACTTAAAGACGGCTCAAAGAAGAATTGTTTCTTTTTTTTTTATTTATTTATAACGCAGGGAATCTCCAGCCTAGCTCAGGGACACTGGATTCTTGATAGCCGAAAAAAATTCCTAGGGGCGCATGCAAACTCTTCTATCCACTTGCACCAGTTAAAGCTTTGAGAGATGGCCAACAAAGTTAGGTGTCGAACACAATATCTCTTTGGTTTGGAAAGCGCAGAGTCCTTGGCTAATTGAGCCATCACTCAATATTGGTTGCTCAAAGAAGGATGCCAAGGGGCATTTTTGAAAAATCAAGAAAAATCTTATTTTCTCCCAAGGAACCTACTACTAAAACAACTACAACAAAAGGGCCCTAACTTCTTAAAATTACAGATACTCCCTTAGAATCTCCCAAAACCTCAAATAATCCCTCCGAACTACCCAACTAAGTCCAAAAGCTGCCAAAACACCTAAACCCAGTTAGCTAACCCACTAAATACCCTCCAAACAACGCAAAACACCAATATTTAATATAATTATAACTAATAAAGGGTGGGACCTTACATATTTTGTTAGAACCAGAATGTGAAAGTAGTTGGCTCACAGTCCTGCATTACCTAGATGGTCAACTTTTTTTTTTTTTTTTTTTTGCCAACATTATTTTTGTCCTGAACATTGCATTACTTGTCAACAATAATCACTACCGGTTTGGCCTAAATTTCTTTGTTGTACATTAATTGGAAGCTAACAAAAGGTAAGGGGGTGTTTGGATAAGTGCATAATATAATATCAACAAGTTTAAATATTGTAAGATTTCATTATTATAGAATAAAATAGTGTCATTATTATATCGTGTCACTTATGGTGTTTGGCAATCTTCATAGATTTTAATATACCTTTGAGGTGTTTGACAATTTATAAAAAAACTTACAAGATGATGTACCAAATAAGAAATGGAGAGAATATAATCAATTAACCCAACACAAGACCCACTAATTAGTAATCACAGGTGTAAATAATCATGGTAGGACCCATCTTTTATAAAAAGAAATATAAGATTAAATTTAAATCATGAGATCCAAACAATGTTGTTTAATTAAGGTGGGTCCATCAAACGTTGGTAACTATACTATAATACATCTAATGGTGATTATCACAAATGACCATATCTATCTTTTTTTTAATGAGAAATCATTATGGGACCCATTTGACGTTGGTAGTCATATTAACAGTATGAGAGCTATCAAATGGTGGGACCCAGCAAACTAATAATTACAATCACACAATTCAATCTTGGTAATGATGGGACCCGGCTAATTTTGGTAGTATGAGATCTACCTAATGTTGGTAATCACAATGAAAGCCCCGAGCGTGACATTCATAAGACTTACCAGATATTGATAATTAACAAGGGCTATGTAGTTGTGATATGGCTATAGGACCTCACATTAAATTTAGAAGCACTATGGGGCCAGTCTAATAGTGGGACCCATAAATGTTAAAACTTATAGTGGGCCATTGTAATTATGGTTGCTCATCAACTCTCCTATGGTTTTTACTCAAACTCTATTCATAGTTAGAAAAGATTTTTTAAAAATTATTTTATATAGCATATCCTTGAATAATGTAATATGAAGTGTTTTGGAAGAAAGTGAGATATTGTAAGATACTTTCTAAGTTATCCAAACACCTCCTTTTTAGGTGAATAAATTACATTCTAAACTAGTAGATAATATAGCAAAATATCTTAAAATATCTTGTTTCCAAACACCCCCGCAAACATGCTAAGCACGGGCAAAATGTAGAAGAAAGATATATAAAAAATAAAAAGAAAAAGAAAAGAAAGAAGAAAGTGTCTCAAATTGTAGGTGGAGTCCTTAATTTAGTAAGTTAGATTACTCATTGCTTTGAGTTTGTGAAATTGACATTGACAAAGGAGGCCCATGCTTAGAAATAAGGATATAAGCTTAGAATTTCAGTAAGATATAATTAGGAAGGAAATGAATTCAAAATAAACAAATATATTATTGATTGTATATATGTCATTGATGCATACAAAGACTTCATTAAAAAGGAAAAAAAAAAAATAGAAATCCAGAAGTATTAAGGGTTAAATGGGTCTTTAAGTTGGAGAAATGTAAAAAAAAAAAAAAAAAAAAAAAAAAAAAAAAGGTAAATTATGAATAGAAATTTCTATACTATGTTTTTCACTGAAATGTTTGAGACTTAAACTTTTGACATACTATGTGTGCTCATCTCTTGAAGGTATTTGTTCAATTCTATCTTATATGAATTTCAAATACAATATTTCAAATGTAGCCTGTTAATTTTAAGTTTATAAGAAGTTGTTTTTCCTTAAATCTTACAATTTTAGAAATGACTTATTTGTAAAAGAATAATTAATGATTCCCTAAAACATTCACACAAAAATAAATAAATAAATAAATAAATAAACAAAAAAATCCATTCACAGGAAGATATTGCACCAAATTGCATCTCTGCCAACCAACTGGGCTAATTAAGCCCTGAAATTATCTAGACGTAAAAACATATCTATCAAACTAATAACTGTTAACACCAAAAATGTCACTTTGCCTCTTCGTACACTCTTGACACCAAGAAGCTACATGAAGTCGCATTCTATCACAAACAGGCAATGCTGCTTCAAACATCAAATTTTGTCAGAATCAAATAAAAACTGTGAGATCCTTCAAAACAGCCATAGGAAGAGTACATGTGAAGTTTTGGGCCATTTCTAAATTATTCGGCTTAACTTCACTCTTCCAACGGCTGAACCGAAGCTCCCGATGGCGGTGAAGCTAGAGACCCTGACTTAGGAAACAAAGCACATAGTTAGCCTCAAAATGCCACTAGAAGGCTCTAGATCAAGTTTCAGGCCATTCCGATATCGTTTGCCCAAAAAGGAAACAGCCGTAGCAAAGTCAGCTCTTCCGGCAGCGACGGCACCAAAGACAATAGTTCTTCGATTAGAGCCTATGCATAATCTCAAATATATTTCCAAAAAGCTCTATGTCAAATTTTAGGTCGAACCGATAACGCTTGACGCCCCATCAACCGTCAAATAGCAAAATCAAGCCTCTCAGTGGCGAGAACCACAGAGGCCAGCACTCATCAAACAGAGTACATGGGTAGTTTCAAGATACTTCCAAAAAGGCTACTCGTCAAGCTTCAGGTCATTTCGACAACATTTGACCAGACTCTGACTCCCAGAAGCTAAATTAGGCCTCCCAGTGGCGGAGTTCCCTAGGATCATGATTTCCAAATCGGAGCTAATTGATGTCTTAAAATGACTCCAATAGGCTCCCTATCAAATTTCAGGTAAATCAGACATCGGTTAACCATACATCAAAACGTGACATCTTCTTCGCGACAAAATCAAGTCTACTGGTGACAGGACCCCACATGGCTTCAAATTTTAAACAAAAGCTTATGGCTGATCTTATTTACTAGTCAGGAGGTTTCACCTCAAATTTCAGGTCATTCCGACATCATTTGACCTAGTTCTGGCTTTTGATGGCAAATCGGCAACTCCACGCAACAAAGTCTTTGGCTTTCCCGGAAAATCTGAAACTTTGCGCTCCGATTTGCACGGCTTCTCGTCAAGTTTTCTTCAAGAAAATCAGGCCAATAGATGTGTAAAAATGTCAAGAACAATGCCGAAGAAAAAAAATCAGAAAAAACCGAGAAACGGCCGAAAACCGACGACCAAAAGGGCGAAAATACCCCATGGTCTCTAGATTTTTGCCAAAAAAAACCCATTTTTGGGTCCTTTTTCGCATTTAGAGATGTTTGGCCCTGTGGTTTTCCAAAAATATGATTTTCGGGGCGCGAGATCCGTCGATCTTCGTCAACATCACGGATCCGTCGCCGAAATCATTGGATCATTATCGGACGCTTCGAAATCGCCAACCAATCGACCAAGAAAGCACACTTTCTATCCGATCGATCGAGAAATTGACAGGATAGATGCTATCGACCCACTGATAGTAATTAATATCTAAAGTTACATGATCATCCAACATCGATTAGCATGAAGATCCATTGGCGATCATCGCAAGAAGAATTCCAAAAGACGCGGCGCGACCTGCGACTCTTCAAATGCCTCGGCAACCACAAACTGTAGTTAAATGATCCATTTTATGACAAGTTAATGCGATCATTTACTCATTATTTTGGACAGCCCAATCAGAAGCAAGGAAACGAGAGTTACAAGTCAACCATAATCATGGCATTAGACCATGTAACTCCTCCCATCATGGAACTTAAAGGCAATTAAAAGCCCTTAATTCTCCATCAACCAATCAAAAGCCAAGAAAAAGGAGTTACAAAATACAAAATTAAAAACTTGTATCTCCTCCCATCATAGAGCATTAATGCAACCAAGGCCCATAAACCCTCATAATGGCCACCAAAAGCCTATAAAAAGGGGGTCATTCCAAGCAAAAAACAACGGAAGAAAATCGGGAAAAATACACAGATAAGGAAAACTTTGCAAAAGTTGCCTCTCCTCCGTCGAAGAGATTTTGCAGCAACCACCACTACAAGGGGGGGCTCCCCCCCCCCCCCTTCCCCCACCCCAAGGCTCTCTCCTTCTGTCTACATGGCTTAGATGCGGCTTTCTAGTCCGGCTACTTAGCTTTTATTGGATATAGGACCTCCTCTTGGTCCTTATCCTCTAAAAATATGAGGTTCAAGCCAAGCCAGGCCAATCAAAAGCGTCCTCTGTTCTCATCTGAATGATGATGGCGAAGTCCACACATGACTTACGACTGTCAATCTGAATGAGTCCTCGCAATCTCCTGAGGAGTCAGATCTCATTTTCTTACTGTTCATTGTATCATCTATATTTTTCTAAGAGACAAAAAAAAAATCACAACTCTTGTCTTTCTTTTTTATAAGAATTGTAAATCGCCTTTTACGGCACAAAATCACATTTCACCGCAAAATCGCCTTCCATGGCAAAAAAATGAAAAGTCGCCTTTCACGGCAAACCATGTCTCTTTTCTTTAATATAGGTGCAATGAAGATTAGAAAAAAGTTGATTTCCTTTTCTACTTGTGAAGGTGGATCTACGGACCACCACTTCTCAATTCCAAGTAGAGTAGAAAATCTGGCATACCCGTATAGAAAATGTTAATACTCGCTTTGTCTTCCAGTCACGAAAGGGTTGGGCCATACGGACTCTCATGTCTTCCGACCTCGGTAGTTGTAGACACCAAAAATGTCACTTTGCCTCCTCAACATCAAAAGCTACATGGAGCCGCATCCTACTACAAACAGGCAAAGCTGCTTCAAGCATTAGATCTTGTCAAAATCAAACAAAAACTGCAAGATCCTTCAAAATAGCCAAAAGAAGGGAATACATGAAGTTTCGGGCCATTTCAACACCATTTGGTCTAACTTCAATCCTCCAGCGGCTGAGTAGGAGTTCCCGGCGGCGACAGTGTTGAAGACATCAAATCTTCGATCAGAGCCTATGGATGGTCTCAAAATAGCTCCAAAAGGCTACACGCCAAATTTCAAGTCAAACCGACACCATTTGACCCTCCATCAACCCTCGAAAGGCGAAATCAAGCCTTTCAGCGGCAAGAACCTCCGATGCCGCCACTCATCAAATGAAGCACATGAGTAACTTTGACATGCTTCCAAAGGGCTATACGTCAAATTTCAGGTCATTCCGACGACGTTTGACCCGGCTTTGACGCTCCAAAGCAAAATCAAGCCTACCGGCGGCGAAGCTCCTCGGGACCATGGCATCCAAATCGGAGCCAATGGATCATCTCAAAATGACTCCAATAGGCTCCCTGTCAAATTTCAGGTCAATCGGACATCGGATGACCACACATCAAAGCTCGACATCTTTCGCACGGTGAAATCATGTCTAGCACCGACGGGACCCCAAACGGCTTCAAAACTCAAATAAAAGCCCATGGTTGGTCCTATCTAATGCTCAGGAAGCTTCACCTCGAATTTAAGGCCATTCTGACATCGTTTGACCTAGTTTCAACTCTTGGCGAAAAATCGGCTACGGAGTCTTTGGCTTTTCCAAAAATAGGAAACTTTGTGCTCTGATTTGCACAGCCTTTCGATAGGTTTTCTTCAGAGGAATTAAGCCAATAAATGAGGAGAAATGTCAAGAAAAATACAGGAGAAAATAGAAGCGAAAAAGCCCGAGAAACGGCGACCGAAAGGCAACCGGAAAATGGACCAAAGTCCAAGGTTGCAGGCGACCATGGCCCAAGGTCGCCGGACCCATGGTTGCCGGCGACCCTGGAAGTCCGGGTCGCCGGATTTCTGCCGAAACATCTGTTTTTCCGATTCTTTTCGTGTTTCGCGATGTGTTTGGCCCCTGTGATTTTCTTAAAATCTGACTTTTGAGGCATGATATCCGTCGATCTTTGTCAACATCACGGATCCACCATCGAAATCATTTGATAATCATCGGACACTCCGAAACCGCCAACCGGCTGACCAAGAAAGTACACTTTCTGCCCGACCGATCGAGAAATCGACTGGACAGATGTTGCCGGCCCATTGGTGTCAACCAATGTCTGAATTTGCATCGTCATCCGACATCAAACAACGTGTGGATCCATTGATGATCATCGCAAGAAGAATTCCAAAAGACGCGGCGCGGTCCACGACTCTTCAAGCAACTCGGCGGCCAATTAATGAAGTTAAATGACCTTTTTATGACAACTTATTAGGGTCATTAACTCATTATTTTGGACGGCCCAATAAGAAGCAAGCAAATGGGAGTTACAAGTCCAATTAATGATGATAATTAACCATGTAACTCCTATCATTATGGAGATTAATCATGGTAATTAATCATGAAACTCCCATCATCATGGAGATTAAATGCCCATTATTCTCCATCGGCCAATCAAAATCCAAGAAAAAGGAGTTACAAAATTCTGAAATTAAATCTTGTTACTCCTCCCATCATGGAGCATTAATACCATTAATGCCCATAAAACCCTCCTAATGTCCACCAAAAGCCTATAAATAGGCGGTCATTCCAAAGGGAAGGGGTCCTGAAAAATTGTCTGAAAACTATCCTAAAGAATTCTCTGCAAAAAGAAGCTCTCTCACTCTAAAGAAACTCTGCTGCAAATTCTACAAGGTGATCGAAGTCCCTTGGGGGGGCCACCCCCCCAAGATCTCCCCTCTTCTTCTATCCAACATGGCCTAGATGAGGCTTTTCAGCCCGTCTACTTGGTTTTTTATTGGATATAGGACCTTCTCTTGGTCTTTATCTTCTAAAAATCCAGGGTCCAAGCCAAGTCAAGTGAACTAAAGCGTCAAGTGTTCTCATCTGAAGGATGATGGCAGAGTACATACATAACTCGCACCGTCGATCTGAACGAGTCCCCACAATCGCTTGAGAAGTCAGATCCCTCTTTCTTCCCTTTCTATTGTATTTTGTATTTTTAAAAGAGACAAAAATCACAATTCTTGTCTTTCATCATTGATAAGATTTGTAAATCGCCTTCCATGGCAAAATCGCCTTCTACGGCACAAAATCACCTTTCACGGCAAACTAAACAAAATTGCCTCTCACTGCATTTTAAAATCTTGTCTCTTTCTTAAAATATATGTGGAATGGAAAGTTAGAAAAAAAGTTTGACTTCCTTTCTACTTGTGAAGGTGAATATCCAGATCACCATTTCAAATTCCAAGTAGAACAGAAAATCTGGCATACCCGTACAAAATGTTGATGCTTGCTCTTTTTTTTCTCTTCGCCCCGCCGCACCCCTGCGGACCCGGGATGGAGGAAGGCAAGAAAGAAAAAGACGGGTCCATCAAGTTGGCATACCCGATGGGACTTGTTCATTTGAGAACACGATGCTTAGAATCCTTGGATCCTTTCTAGTTGGTGGCCTCTGTTGGATCTTGTATCTAAAAAAAAAACATGAGATGAGATTCTTTGGAAACTTCTTTCTTTGAACCTGTTTCCATTCTTTCTTTTCTCAAACAAAAAAAAAAAAAGTTTTCAAATTTCTTTCTTTTGGACTCAAATTGGAGAAAACTTTGGTTCTTTCCTTTTTGTACAATGGCTCGCAGAAATGTTTGAGCCAACGTTCGGATTAGGAGGGGCCATTTCCCTCTCTTTGATGGGTCCATTGGAGATCTTTCAAAAAAAAGTTTTTTTATAAAAAAAAAAACTTTTCAAATTCCTTTCTTTTGGATTCAAATTGGAGAAACTTTGGTTCTTTCCTTTTCATACAATGGCTTACAGAAATGTTTGAGCCAATGTTCGGATTGGGAGGGGCCATTTCCCTCTCTTTGATGGGTCCATTGGAGATCTTTAAAAAAAAAAGTATTTTATAAAAAAAAAAATTTTCAAATTCCTTTTTTTTGAATTCAAATTGGAGAAACTTTGGTTCTTTCCTTTTCGTATAATGGCTCGCAGAAATGTTTGAGCCAGTGTTCGGATTGGGAGGGGCCATTTCCCTCTCTTTGATGGGTCCATTGGAGATCTTTCAAAAAAAAAAAAAAGTTTTTTTATAAAAAAAAAATTTTCAAATTCCTTTCTTTTGGATTCAAATTGGAGAAACTTTGGTTCTTTCCTTTTCGTACAATGGCTCGCAGAAATGTTTGAGCCAACGTTCGGATTGGGAGGTGCCATTTTCCTCTCTTTGATAGGTCCATTGGAGATCTTAAAAAAAAAAAATACATTAAGGTTGCACCAATTGCTTTCTTTGACCAAAGTGGATCTAAGAAAAGCCTTGTCCAGAGTGTGGAGGCAGCTAGATTGTTCGAGGTAAGGGTCCTTCAAACGGGTTCATTAAGTAATCCTACCCTTACCTGGGCGCTAATCTATCCACTAAGGTTTCATAAGATCGAATTGGAAGACCTATGTGCAATCTTAAAAAAAAAAATCCTAAAAAAAAAAGGAATCTTAAAAAAAAAAAACCTTCCGTCATTATTGGATTCAAATCTGAGAAATCTTAGTTCCTTCCTTTTCGGACTTAGGGCTCGTAGAAATCGCTGAGCCTTTGTTTGGATTGGAATACCATTTGCTCTCTTTTGCGAATTCAATCTTGACCTTTCAAAAAAAAAAAATCCTATCTCGTGTCCTTTTCAAGGATGTGATTTATAACATTTGTGCCTAGCGGTGCTACTATGCCCTTTCGGGTCTACTGTATTCCCGACCGACACATTTGTATCTCCAACCTTATATCATTTTACCTCGAGTGAGCTTCGCTACTTGGTAACTTGAATTAAGGTTTACAATTGCTTCTAGCAGTCACTGGAACGCTCATTTCATGCTGACCATACTTGCTTTCAGAACAATTGTACCCTCTATGGCTTTTTGCCTTCTTCATTATGCTCAGAATAGGCCATGCCTGCTGAGCTATTTGAAAAGACAAAACCAGAGTATAGCCCATTTATGATCACCATATTCTTGTGATTACTAATGGATGTGGTCTTGCTTCAGAAAAGTTTTCCCAAAACTAACAATGGCAGCTTCGTTGATCATCACCTTCGATGAGAACAAGTACCAAGTCATGCTTCAAGAGAAGCAAAGTGAGCGCACTTTCAAGCGCCCCGCCAGCTGCCGAAGCATCACCTCCCTCGGCAACTCCCAAGACACCGGGTTGACCTCACTCCCCGGACCATCGTCTTCGGGTCACTGGGACCATTCCCACTACCCGTAGAAAAGACAATGCCTGCTAAGAAGCAGAGGACCGCCCCTGAACTTGTTGCTGCTCCGACACCAAAGGCGGTCACCAGGAAACCTGAGGCTCGTGGCAATCCCGCGAAGCCTCAACCTGCAAAAAACCAAGTTTGTCCCAAGACTTGGTCCGTGCGATCTTCACCAAAACAAAGAAGGTCCCGAACATCTGCAGAGCCAACATACCTGGCTCCTCTCAAGGAGAACCGGTTCTATCCTCTTGCTTACATCAAAGGAGAGAAACCTACCCTCCACCGAACTACAAAAACTACTAAGCATGAGCCGGCTTGCTCATACAAGCCCAAAATCAAGTCATGCATCACAAGGCCTCGACAAGAACCTGCCAGGGCCTACTCTCCTGCAACTCGACCCTTCATCTCAATAGGGGACGAGCTTGCAAAATTTAAAGCTTCGCTGCTGCAGGCTAAGGACCGCGTCCAAATCCTGTCCATGCCAGTCTTCAAGGAAGACAAGCTTGGTTGCTGCGCACGAGGGACCACGTCCTTCATTGCCAGAGCACAGCCCGAGCTAACCGAAGCTCAAATTGCTCGTTGCATATGTCGCCATGCGGCATATCGACAAAAGAGATTAGAGAAGCAAAGAACCCAGCATTCTGAGCTTCAAATCTCCTAAAAATGGGTCGAAAAAGAAAGACCCGACCAAGTTGCTGCTGTCCACATGGTTGGCAAAACCAAAAGACGCCAGAAGTCAGTGACGAAAATACATGTCAGACGGCCGGTGACTCACAGCGTCTCCCGGACGAGAAGACATCAGGAAGACTCTCCCACTCCTTCGAGCCAAGGACACCGGAGTGATCATTCCTCGGGCTCTTCATCTAGAAGAATGAGCTCCAGCTTAGTCACTAAGACAGTATCCTCTTTCGACTCATGAAGGATGAATGTCTTGGTCACAAACTTTGAGCAGCCTCCACCACATGACGACATGGCTCTACGCATTCAGCAGCTAGAGCAAGGACAACAGAGAATAGAGGTTCTGATGGAAAACCTCCTTCTCACTCTCCAGCGTCCACCAAACAATGAGGAAGTTCCTCCACAAGATGAGGCAAATTGTGGAGAAGATGAGTCACGTACCCTTACTAAAAAGGACGTTGACGATATCCTTGCCAAAGCAAAAGAAGAGGATACACTAAAGGAGCATGGGATCAAGCCACCATATCCCTTATGGATGGACTCGGTTCCTTTCCCTCAAAAGTTCAAACAACCTCTTCTCTAAACATATACGGGGAAAGGTTCAGCTAGACAGCACGTCATCTACTTCAAGATCCTGACAGGAACGATTGCGGATCAAGATGCTCTCAAGATCCGTCTCTTTGCAAGTACCCTAAAAGGTACGGCCTTTGATTGGTACTCCACTCTGCCAGAGGACTCCATTCAAAACTGGACCATGCTAGAGACACGTTTCCTAATCCACTTCAAAGGTGAGGATCATCCTGTTACTATGGCTCAGCTTTGCAGCCTTAAACAGGGAGAGAATGAGTCAACATAGGACTTCATTCACAAGTGGAAAGCAATGGCATACAAATGCTCAGATGTGCTGCCACAAGCTTCGCTAGTCGACATTTGCCGAAACAACATGAGAGCAAGGATCCGCTCCATGATCATCGGCAACAAATCAAAGAACTTGGGAGAACTCCTAGAAGCGTCTATGGAGGCTGAAACGGTGATCAAAGACCTCAACAGTCAGAAGTCATCAAAGAAGGAGCCTACCGCCATTCCGACCTCCAAGCCAAAGAAAAAGGAGGTTCTCGATGTGCAAACCAAGTCAGCCCCTCAGCCGCCAAAGAAAGCTGAAAACAAAGTTGTAGGTAAGAGACCTGAACTCTCTGATGCCTTCAAAGAACGAGTAGAGAAGAAATACCCGTTCGATGAAGATGCTGAAGAAATATTTGGGGCTCTCTTGGCAAATGGAAAACTCACTTTGCCTGACCCCAAAAGACCGGGAGATGTTGGTAAAACCAATGATCCCCGACATTGCCCATACCACCAAATGGTCTCGCATCCTCTCAACCAATGTTTCGTTGTGAGAGAGAAGATCAACGAGATGTGGAAAAACGGAGTCATTACCTTTGACAAAAACTACGGGTCTGCCTCCGTTAACATGGTGACATATGGACAAACATCCAAATCACCAAAGGAGAAGATCACAACTTCCTTCAAGGTGATAAAAATGACCCAAACGTCCCAAGAGATGGTGCCTTACCCAACACCAGAAGGACAGCCCATATGGGTGCATCCCGATCTCCTGGAAGATGAAAATTGGGAGACCATCAAAACAAAGCCGACCGCTCAACAGCGAAGGCAAGCCAAGAGACAACTCCGCAAGCTCAAACAGCAGGAGAAGGCTCAAACCAAGCAAGAGGTTCCTGAAAAGGCAGAAACCTCATCTACCGCTTCACAAGGGGCAACAGAGGAGTCTCTTCCCAAGGCCTCAAGAGTGGCAAGAAAATTCACCCTCGGTGATTTCATGCCACCACGCCTTAGAGATGAGACTACGCAGGGGGCATCATACTCTTGTAACTCGGTAGTTGAATTCTCCATGAATGGATACGAGTCCAGTGACATTGCCAGTGACACAGATGAATGGGAGGAATCCCTTGAAACTGGAGAATATCTCTCCGATGAAGAATGGATCCCGGAATCCCACCTTATGCCAGTAATCTGGTATAACTCCTTCCAGCCACAAGGATCCTGGTCTAATGATGATGAAGACCAAGAGGCTGCCCAAAATGCTGTTGACACAGCACAAACAAATGCTCTAATGGATCCCAACCAGGTTGAACCACAAGGAGCAGATGAAGAAGAAGATCTACTCGAAGAATATGCGAGGATCTTGCAGCGTCTCGCCATAGAGCAGGAACAGGATCACATCAACTAGCTTCATCAAAACCCAGAACCGGAAGTCCCAAAAAATCTACAAACATCTCCTCCAGTGACTCTGGAAAATGAAGAAAGGTGCTGGATTGATTATCCTCTTACATCGGATGATGAGTCTGATTCCTAATGGTCCATTATGGAGGCATCTTCTATCGAAGTTGCCTGTAATATGATAGTTCAGGATGATAGTGCCTCTGAAGCTCAATCGGTTGAGGCCACGGACTCTCAGAATGGATCCGGTAGCATATCTTCTGGAGCTACATATTCTCGGGTGACTTCCACTGAGATAGCATCTTCTCAGCCGTCGTCTCCTGAAACGGTGACGTCAGAATTCAAGCCTCTTCTGACTGATCACCATGAAGAAGCTCTGGCTGACGAAATCTTCAAAGAAAACCCTGTCAATTGGTCTCAGATACCCAACCTCATAGGAGATGTCTGGACCGATGAAATACTGGACAAAGAAGAAAAGTTGTTAGAAGCTGTTGAGGACTTGTTCTCGGAAAATGCTCCATGCAACGCAATAATTGAAGATGGCAATGCTACTGCAGAAGCGTTTTCAGCAAATGGGGAGGATCGGCCCCTTGAGCCAGAAGGGGGTCTTCCGAAAGAAGAACCACCTCTAGAAGCTTTTGAAGTTGGGAAAGGTACCCGCTCTGGCCGGGATTACCACAAAAACTATAACCAACCTTCTTCTTCTTATGTAAATCCTTCGGGAAAACAAGCTGTAAATGCCCCAAGCGGCAATGATAATGAAAATGAAGGCCCAAAGGAGGCTTTCAAGTATGACTTGATCGAGCACTTCAAACACATACCTGCACGACTGCACATCCTAGACTTATTACTAATGTCACCACAAACTCGTGATAGTCTCATTTCAGAACTGCAAAGGCTGAATCTGGATGTCGACAAACAGGCCCCACAAGTCCTACAAATTGAAATGGATTATAGGGTCAAAAAGTCAAAAACCTCCTCAAAGGGAGAAAAGAAAGAAGCTAGAGGACCTTGCACTGAATGGCTCTAGGTCCTAAAAGCCGCAAGTGCTACCATCGCCTTTAATAAGGAAGACCTCCTGCTAGGCTAGACGAAGCACAACCGACCCTTGTACTTCACGGGGTATATCAAAGAGATGCCGATACACAGAGTCCAGATCGACCCGGGTTCTGCACTCAACCTCATCTCTACTTCGGTACTCGAAAAGCTGGGTATCCCACCCAGCAAACTAAGCCATACATCTGTGTCCATCTTTGGATACAATGGGAGTGCTTAAAGGCCCATTGGCAAAATCAGGTTCAGATTGCAAATTGGCGATCTTATCTCTGAGGTCACAGTGTATGCAATAAAAACCCCTTCATGCTACAACATCCTTTTCGGACGCCCTTGGATACACGAGAACGGTGTTGTCCCTTCAACTTTACATCAGTGCATCAAGTTTGTTGGTGACGACGGCTTGATACATAGAGCGTTTGCAGACAAAAAGCCCTTCAAAGGCAAAGAAGTCCATTTTGCAGACTCTCAAATGTACAAGGATGAGAAAGAGAAGGAGGAGAAGAAATTAACATCCTTTGCCGGCAAACTCCAAAAAGACAAAGGCAAGGCTCATCAGCAATCATCGGAAGAAAACAAACCTTCCGGCAAATCCGGAGAGTGCAATCCGTCTCCCTTCATTGTCTCATTCAAATCTTCCAAACCCTTGGTAATCACTACTAAGGCAAAGAAGACAAAGCAAAAGATTGGGGGCAAGTTTGCTGTCTCCTTCGCGTCTATCATACAAGACACGGATTCGGATTCAGAGACTGAAGATGATACATCGTCAAGCCAAGTTGATACTCAGGAAGTTTAGCCTGCCCTCGTTCCATTGGAGACACCTGCTGATGTAGAAGATCCTACGTCCGCTACCTTCATCGCTCCGGCAACGACAAGAGAAAAGAAACCAATCTTCTTTCATAGATCAGACGCTTCTTCATCATATTCCTTGCTTGAACCTTTCCAAAATGAAGGTATGCCTCAACTATCCTTGTATAGTCCAATGGCACAAGCTATCATGAAGAAAATGGGCTATGACGCTCAAAATTCAATTGGTTTGGGAGGTGGCCGTGGTATTCTTATACCATTGGAACCCACCCTAACCAAAAGTCAGCTGGAAGATTGGAAACTCTATCGTCGCATAGACAAGTCTTCATACGGGTTGGGGCATGATCTTGACACTCTGATGAGATAGCTGACACAAAGGCTGCAAAGTTGTTTTGCCGACCAGGCCTCAACATCTCGTGTCGATGAAGACATCGATCTCCCTGGATATCTCTTTGAAGAGTTACCCGACAAAGACCCATGAAGCTCATCAAATTGGTACGATTTCTCTGATGATGAAGAGGAATTGTCCGATGATACAGACGCACGGTTCTCTAATTCAGAAGAACCATCGTCTCCAAAAGAAGTGTCTTACTTCGACCCAGTTTCAGTAGTTGATTGGGATCATCTCATAGCAAGTCTTGAGAAGAATACCGATCAAGAAGATTTATGGACAGAAGCGGAGCCATGGTCTGAAAATGCCCTTGGAAATCCAGAAGGCCTTGTTGAGTTGAGAGCCTCCGAGAATATTGTGGAGGAACCACCTTCAAACCTTCCAACAGAAGATTCTGTTCAAAAGATAGACTTGGGAACACCAGATAACCCACGTCCTGTATTCATAAGCAAGAATATAAAGTATGATGAGTTACCCAAGTATGTCTCTTTTCTTCGTGAGTTCATTGATTGTTTTGCATGGTCTTACACTGAAATACATGGCTTTGACCCAAAAATAGCAATTCACAAACTCAACTTGCAAGAAAATGTCAAGCCTGTCAAACAAGGCCAAAGAAGATTCCGCCTTGATGTGATGGACAAAATTGAACAAGAAGTTCAGAAACTCAAAAACGTTGGCTTCATCCGCGAGGAACAGCATCCCAAATGGTTGGCCAACATCGTCCCCGTGACAAAGAAAAATGGGCAAATCAGAGTCTATATTGACTATAGAGACCTGAATAATGCTTGCCCCAAAGATGTATTCCCGCTCCCCATACCGGAGCTAATGATTGACAACACCTGCGGGTTTGAGCAAATGACTTTCATGGATGGCTTCTCTGGCTATAACCAGATAAAGATGCATCCCGAAGATGAAAGGCATACATCATTTCGGACCCCATTTGGCGTGTATTGCTACACTGTCATGCCATTTGGTCTGAAAAATGCCGGTGCAACATATCAGAGGGCTATGATGAAGATATTCCAAGATATGCATCACAAGATGGTCGAATGTTATGTTGATGACCTTGCAATCAAAAGCAAAAGAAAAGAAGACCATCTCAAAGATCTTCGAGAAGTCTTCCTCCGGCTTTGCAAACACAAACTGCGAATGAATCCCCTCAAATGCTTATTCGGCGTCTCATCGGGTAAGTTCCTTGGATTCATAGTTCGGAAAGCAGGAATAGAGCTTGACCCAATCAAAGTCAAGTCTAGCCTAGAAATACCATCTCCAAGAACCCTGAGAGAACTGAAAGGGCTTCAAGGAAGGTTGGCGTACATCCGACGGTTCATTTCCAACCTATCAGGGAAGTGCCATCCATTTTCTCGCCTAATGAAAAATGGTGTAGACTTTGTCTGGGATGCAAAATGTGAAGCTGCATTTCAAGACATCAAATCAAACCTGACCAAACCTCCGGTGTTGGCTGCTCCCACAATCGGAAAACCATTCATCTTGTACACAAGATCTCTCGACCATTCTTTGGGCGCTCTACTTGCACAAGAAAATGATGGAGGAAAAGAAGCTGCTCTATACTACCTCAGTTGCATGTTGGAAGGTGCAGAGCATCGCTACTCTCCAGTCGAAAAAGAATGCCTGGCAATGATGTTCGCCGTACAAAAGCTACGTCACTATTTGTTGTCAAACACAGTATACCTGATTTCGAGGATCAATCTTTTAAAGGTCTTTGTCACAAAAGAAGGTTCTCTCAATGCTCGGCTGGCAAAATGGTCCATCCTTATGTCATAATTTGATATTAGGTATGTACCACAGAAAGCAATCAAAGGTCAAGCTCTGGCAGATTTTCTCGCTGAGCATCCACTGCCTAAGGATTCTCCACTCAGGGATGATCTCCCAGACGAACCTGTCTACAGCGTGGAGACTTCCTCACCAAATGTCTCCTGAAACATGTACTTCGATGGTGCAACCAGGACAAATGAAAAAGGAAAGCCGATATCAGGAATTGGCATTCTCTTTGTTAGCCCCGACAAATACATGATTCCTTACGCATTTTCGCTACTGGAACCATGTTCAAACAATGCAGCTGAGTACCAAGCCCTGATCTTAGGATTGGAATTGGCCCTCGAATCTGGCATTACCATGCTAGAAGCATTTGGGGAATCCCAACTGATTGTCAACCAGATGAATCAAAAATATGAAATCAGGAAGCCTGATTTGTTGCCTTACTACAACAAGGCGCAATCGCTTCGTCAAAAGTTTGACATCTGTCACATCACCCACATCCGCAAAGGTGAAAACATCCGTGCAGATGCCCTGGCTGGGCTTGCTGCATCCATGGCAATCCAAGAAGGGGAAAACATGCAAATTACAGTGTGTCAAAGAAGGATTCTTCCTCCTTTCAACACACACCAAGTAGCTGCTGAATGCCACCGAGTGGTCGGAAGTCGGATTTCCATCCTTAAACCTCCAATTGGCGACTGGAGGGATCCGTTCATTGATTATATTATGTTCGGAATCCTACCTGAAGATCCAAAAGAGCAGGTAAGTATCCAAAGACAAGCCCCAAACTTTCATTTGGATATTCCCTCCAAAATGCTTTACAGAGAATCCTTCAATGGAGTACTTCTACGCTGCTTGTCACAACAAGAGGCGGAAGAAACTCTAAAAGAAGTTCATGCTGGTCTTTGTGGAGCCCATCAGGCTGGTCCTAAGCTCTTCGATCAGATAAAAAGGTTAGGTTATTATTGGCCTACCATGGTGGCTGACGCAATGCAATTTGCTAAACGTTGCCAACAATGCCAAATTCATGGAGATTATGTACACATGCCTCCAGAATTGCTACATCCTACAACGATCTCATGGCCCTTTGAAGCCTGGGGTATGGACATCATAGGTCCTATCTCTCCCCTGTCAAGCAAAGGTCATCGCTTCATCTTCGCCGCTACGGATTATTTCTCCAACTGGTCAGAAGCATTTACGTTCAGTGAAATGAAGACCTCGTCAGTCCTTCAATTCTTACGAACCAATATCATTTGTCGCTTCGGCATACCTAAAAGATTCGTCCATGATAACGGACCACAATTCCGGGATCACAAATTCTACAAGGTCTGCGACAAATACAAAATCCAAAGTTGTCCTTCGACTCCGTATAACCCGGCAGCGAATGGACTAGCAGAAGCTTTCAACAAGACACTCTGCAAAATTCTCAAGAAAATTGTCTCTACTCATAAAAGAGACTGGAGCGACAAACTGCCTGAAGCTTTATGGGCCTACCGGACTACCGTTCGAGGACCAACCCATAGCACACCATTCTCCTTGGTCTATGGATGTGAAGCAGTTGTCCCTCTAGAGGTAAAAATTCCTTCCTTAAGGGTATCTCTACAAAATGAAATAACGTAAGAAAGCAACGTCAAATTGAGACTCCAAGAACTGGATAATCTCGATGAAAGACGGCTCGAAGCTCTACAAAGCACTGAGCTTTACCAAGCACGCATGGCAGGATCTTTCGATAAGAAGGTCAGGCAACGCGCCCACAAGAAGGGTGACTTGGTTCTTGCGGTGAAAAGGCCAATGGTTTTGGCCCAAAATCCAAAGGCAAATTCGAACCAAAATGGGAGGGACCCTTCGTCATGGACAAAGTCTTCTCCAAAGGCGCGTATGCTCTTCTGAACATGGAGGGTAATAGATGTCTGCTTCCCATCAATGGCAAGTTCTTGAAGCGGTACTACCCTTGAAGGCTTCCTACATCGGGTCAGAGCGATGCCTGCATGGCCAAAACCTATTCCTAGGTACTTACTCGTCAAACCCACCATTTTTTAGACTTTTCATCTCTATGTTGAAATTTCTAAAAGCCCAAAACAATCCTTACTTTCAATGTTTCATTGTTCAAAAAAAAAAAAAAAAAACAAAACCCAAAATCCAAGTTTAGGAGCCTCTTCCCTAACTTGACCAAAACTTTCGATCATTGAACCCAAAATTCATGGTTTGAAACAAAAATCAGGACTCAGGGATTTCCACCCTAGTCCACCTTGACTTTTACCGCCAAAATAGTTTTGAGTCAAATTTATGACCCTCATGTCTTTAAACAAAAAAATGGTTTTTCAAAAACCGTGGGGAAGCGACGTTTAGTCGATACTCACACAAAACCCAAAAATCGGAAGGATGCAAACCCCATTCGATACTTCCAAAACCTCAAATCGCAAGGAAGTGACACCTCGTCAATACTTGCAAGATTTCAAAAATCGTGGAGACACAACGTTTCAGTTGATATCCACAACCCAAATTTCAAAACAAAAACAAAGGTTCGAAAAAACCTCAAATTTCAAAAATTGTGGGGAGGCGACATTCCATCGATACCCACAAAACCAAATTTTTGAGAAAAAAGTAAGAAAGCGACATTCAGTCGATACTTGCACCCAAATCCGCGAGGAAGCGACATTCCATCGATACTCGCAACCGAATGAGCAAGGAAGCGACATTCCATCGATACTTGCAATACCATTCAGCAGGGAGGCGACTCTTAGTCGATACTTGCATTTTTTAAAACCAAAAACCCGGCTTTCACGCCAAAACCCGACTTTCATGCCAAAAACAAAAAAAAAGACAAAAACCTGGCTTTCATGCCAAAAACAAAAAATCTGGCTTCCACGCCAACAAAACAAAAACCTGGCCTTCATGCCAAAAATAAAAAATCTGGCTTCCATGCCAACAAAACAAAACTTGGTTTTAAAAAAACTCGGCTTTTATGCCACAATATCTGGCTTTCACGCCAAACAAACAAAAATCGGCTCCCATGCCACAAAATCTTTGGCTCTTATGCCACAAAACCAAAAATCGGCTCTTATGCCACAAACCGGCTTCCATGCCACAATCAAAATTCGGCTTTCACGCCAGCCAAAATTCGGTTTTCATGCCATCTCAAAAAACCAGGCTTTTCGCCATAAAATCTGGCTTTCATGCCCAAAACAACCCTTTGGCAAAAGATTTTCACAAAATGACAACCTTTTGATCAAATTTTCAAACAAACCATTCCCATTCAATTTTTGCTTATGTTTTCATCAAAAGTGAATTTAAGTGAAATAAAGGGATACAAAAAAAAAAAAAAAAAGGAGTGCCAAAAATGTTTATACATGGAGCTACCAAAAGAAAAGAAGAAAAAGTTTGTTACAAATCAGGAGGCTAGTCCGACATGGTCTTCAGCCAAAGGCTTAACTCCTCAAGCAAACTCTTGGCCTTAGCCTCCAAAGCTTCCAGGCCACGTTTCTTCAGAATTTTCCCATAAAAAGCAGTATGCCGTCGTAACCCATCTTCAGCACGAGGAAGCTCTTCCCAGAGAATCTGCCATTGTTCGTATTCTTGAGTCTTCCTCCGGAGATTGCTTTCGACCTCCTCAACTTGGCGAATGAGAGCCCTCTCTTTATCGCGAGCTTCCAAGGTGGCAGCCCACTTGGTAGCGGCCTGTTCTTCCAATAGCTCAAGGCGCTGTCTGGCTTTAGTGACCTCCTTGTCAAGACGGTGTTGGTCCTGTGTCAGCTCAATAATAGCCAACTCGGTGACGCCCTCTCCCGAACGAGCTGCTTCCGAGTCCGCGAGATCTCCTTCAGTTCAGATTTGACCTCGCTGGAAGGCTTCAAAAACATTTCGTTGAAGAAATCATCATTCGGGAAGCTCTTGGTCTTAGTCCACTTGTTGCCTAGAGTGATGACTTCATCAACAAAAGCCTTAGCATCTGTAATGTCTAGGCCGACTTCTTCGCTGTCGGCAAGAATGTCCTGCACATGCTTAACCATGCCGAAACCAGCCTCCAAATGGCCAGAAGAAAGAGTCTCGACCCATGACCTCAAGACTCTCTTCAACACCTTCCTCGCAAACTGACGGGATGGCTCAGATGAAGACTCGCCATGCTCCGTTGGTCGACTGCCCATGTCAGGCACCGTTGGAAGAGTAATCAAGAAGCTCTTTCCAACCGGAGCCGTTGAAGAAGGAATATCAGTAGGCGAACTCACCTCTGTCTCATCAAAACTGGTGGAAGAAGCCCCTACTCCTGGATCAGTCATAGGCACCCCCTGCTCTGATTTTGACAAAGATAGAGGAACTTCTTTTGTCACCTCACAACCTGCCATTGAAAGATGAAAAAGGTATGAATGTGATCTTGTCAAAAATCAAAATATCAAGATTATTGCTACAAAGTACCTTTTTCGACGACTGGCGGAATGCTTTCTGCCTCCATGAGCTCATCCGAAGCATCATCAAAAGTTGCATCCATGGATGGTTCAAAGTCGTCGAAATCTTCTGGCAAGTCAGCTGGCAAGAAACGAAAAATATATGTCAGCAAATGGCGGTAAAGAAAAAGAGAAGAGAAAAAAGAAGTCATACCAGGTGGAGATTCTGGATATACTTCAGAATCTTTGGGTTCTTCCTCAGATGCCACAATCGGATCCGTCACCGCCTCATCGGCCGGAACCTCAGGCATCATCAAACCATTATCTTCTGCCAAAAGAAAGAAAGTAGTAGATCAAAACAAAAGCTCTCATGAAAGAAAAGAAACGGAAAGAGAAAAAGGAAAAGCATACCATCATCAATGGTCTCTTCCCCTCGGCTTCTCTTCTCTGGAGTCTCATCATCATCCCCTGATGCCTCCTCAGCGATGGTGGAAGGAATTTCCAGATCAGGAGAATTTTTGTGCCGTCTCTGACTTCGGCGCAGTCCTCTTCTCCTCTTGCTCCTGCGGGACGACTTGCTGGAAATACCGTCCCCGCCATCGAAATCTGGCCTCTAGCCAAAGTCTTCACCGGATGGTCTGCTCTTGCCGGTAGACACCATGGAAGTCTTTGCTCATTCTGCTTGTATCCAAGCAGCGACCTCATCCTCCTCTTCGGCAAGCTGTTCCAAGACCTCACCAGGTATCTCTTGTGCAGCTCCCGATCTGATGACGTCCTGGTCCTCGAGAAAACCTGTTCTGTGCTTTTCTCCAAAAAGGAAAGCCAGAACTTCTTCTCGGCGGACGCCATCTGACTTCCCAAGGCCCTTCCCGGAAGATTGCTTTACATCAAGCTCCTTCTTGGAAAGCCCCCGGTATGCTGAAAAGCTCTCTACGAACCACTTCGTGAAGCCAGCAGTCTGGAGAGTGGGCAACTCAGGATAGGAAATCATGGCAGTAGTGTCTTCCTCGCTATAAAAGGCCCATGCATTTCTCCCGTCCTGCAGACCTCCAAAACGCTTCACCTTGCTCGAAGGTGCTCCAACAATGCCTTGAGAGAAGCCCAACTGCATGGCAAAACGCGAGGGAACATACGGCTGGATGTCGACAAAAAGATGTTTGCGGTACACCATCGTGCCAACACGTATGTTAAAAAGCCAACTCCTCTCTGCATTTGTCATAGAATAGTGTCTCCCAGACCCTGCCCTGGTCGAATCACAGGAGACACCAAAATCAAAAGCCTTCTTCTTCAAACCTGAAGAAAGCTTCACTGAAGACTGCCTCATCTCGATGTCCCAGAATCGTCGGATCCTCAAACGGGCAGATAAAAGAGATTCAGAAACAGGCTTCCCTCTAGCCAACTGAATCATAAACGGGTCATCGTCCTGAGCAGTACCCAATCGGTGGAAACTGGGACAGTGGTACACATACCACGAATAGAAAATGTGGGCAAAAAATACCCTATTCACGGGAAGCCTAAGCAGAACTAGAAAAGTAGCAGCCTGCAGTTCGATGCATAATTAGGAGTAAAGAGCAGGCACCAAAGCAAGCCGCTCTCCAAACGCCATCTGACAAGCCGGAAAAATACAGTGCGGCTTGATGTGCGTTCCATCTCCCCCAGCAAAAATTGCCTCAGCCAGCCAATAAGTGAGGTAAACAGCGAGATCTCTCCGCAGCGCAATGTCAGAATGAATGGTGTCTGTGCTTGCGAAGAGTTCCTTCAAATTCTCTCGCATGGCGAAGATCTTCTTCGAATCTGGGTTTTTAGCCTTGGCTTCCTGGGTCATACTCTCAGAAGACTCCCCGCTGTCAAAGAAGTTGGAAGACAAAAAGCTACCACTCCAACTGCTACACCGGACTTTCGAGCCCACCTTCTCCTTCAAAAAGTCATAGAAGGTGACGAGCTGAAAGTACAAAAGCCTGAACTCCTCAGAATGCTCCTCAAGGAAGATGTCGATAGGCATGAACTCCTCATAGAGATTACCGAGGATAGGCAGCCCAATGATGGCACTCAGTTCCTTTAAAGAAAAACCAATCTCACCGTTCGTGACAACGAAGGTGTTGGTTTGTGGAAGGAATGACTCCAGCATGGCCATGAAGGTCTCATCAGAAAAAAAAAAACCGTTTGCCGAAAAGCGCGAACCGTGTCAAAAATCTCGGCCTCCTTCAGAATGGCACCGCCAACCTGCAGGATGTGATTAGTCCACTACTCCCAGCTCGCGCTGAAACGGCCGCGAAGTCGAAAAGGCCTCACCCAATTGCTGCCATCACCCTTGAAAATGCCAAGGCCCACTGGTCTCAAATCGACCGAAGGATGGTCTGAACTTTGGTAGCCGCTGGCCGGCATCAAAATGTCCATATGGGCAGGCGACTTCTCTACAAAACTAGAAGGGCCGCCAAAAAAAAACCCCGGTCTTGATCACATTTGTCCTCTTCACCTAGCTTGGAGGATCTTCCCTCTTCGAGCATGTGGAAAAAAGGCTCATGATTGAGATAGTCCGATCGAAGGTCGACCGGGTAGAAATGGTTCTCTTCTCACCATCAACTGTGAAAGAGAACTGAAAACAACTCCTTTGGTATGTTGAATCGTCGGGGACGGCATCACCAAAGAAGAAGGTAGGCGTGGGCACAATGCTCTGATCGTCCGTGACCCAGGGACAGTTGCTTACCATAATCTTATAATACTCCTCATCCTTGAGGGCAACCAAACGTTGCCTCATCTCATCTCGGTTGAGCGAGTCACACTCTTCCAAGTTCCTTTCGACATACTGAACTTCTTCCCAGGCCTGCTGTACGACCACATTAGAGGATTTGATAGAACGGTAAGGTGCATTAGTGACAGGTTCCGTACCCTTGTTTGTTCTGGAGGAACTACCTGCAAAGGATAAAAAAAAAGATCAATCATCAAAATGACAGAATTTTGCTAAAAAATTCTAGCGAAATTTTGGCATGGTTCCGGGGCAATTCCGAAGAAAAGGAAAACACCCAGAAAGAAATAGGAGCTTGAAGATGAGCTCAACATCACTGGAAGCTCATAATCAATGGAAAATTCTCGAAGAAGGCTTGAACTCAAACATTGCTGCGAGCTCCATAATCCAAAACTTGCAAAGCTCCTCAAAAATCCCCGCAAGACCAAGAAAGGGCTCAACATTGTTGCGAGCTCCAAATCCCAAGACTTGCGAAAAGAGTTCCAGGTGTGCACAATCATCCTTCCAATTTCATAAAAAAAATGCATAGAAGGAAAGTTGTCATGCATGCATGTCTCGAAATTCGGGAAAGAAAGAAGGAAAAAGAGAGAATAAAATAATCTCTTTCAAAAAAAAATAAAAAAATAAAAAAAGAAATAAAACGAAAGGGAGACAGGCCACCTGGCCGTACGACCATGACCGTACGGTCTTGTCCGTACGGCCACACCAAAAAAGAAAGAAAAGAAAAAAAAAAAGAAAGAAAAAAAAAAAACAAAAAACACGGTAAAAAAAAAACAGAGAAAACCATGAAAGAAAAAGAAGAAAAAAAGAACAAGAAAAAAAAAAAACTTACTTGAAGCCATTGATGGAGAAGAAGAAGAAAAAGCTTGAAGATCCTTGAAGAAGAAGGAGAATTCTTGATCTTGGAGAACTCTTGAAGACTTTTCCAAAAAGAAGGCAATAAGAGCAAGAGATCCAACCTCCCCTTGCTTTTATAGAAGAGAGCAAACCAAAAGAGGAAAGAAGGAGAAAAGAAAGGAGGTAAGTGCTACAAATTAGCAAACTTCCTAAAAGAAAGGAATTATGGGATATTCTTTCCCAAAGAGAAGATCTCTTGAGAAATTCTCTCCAAAAAGAGAGGGATTATGAGAAACTTTCTCCCAAAGAAAGATATTTTGAGAAAATCTCTCCCAAAATCGAGGAAACTTAAGAGATTCTCTCCAAGTAAGAATATTTTTAGATATTCTCTACCCAAAAGAGATATTTTTAGATATTCTTTACAAAAATGACACCACATGAGATCTAAGCCATATTTAAAGCTTAAGGTCCCATGGGCTAGCCCACATGAGCCAGGTTTGACCACCTAGGCACTAAAAGTGGCTTTTAGTCAAAATTCCTTTTACCAAGAGCATACAAAAATGGTTCCATGCCTCCTTTGAGTTGATTGGACCATAAAAAAAAATAAAAAAATCCAAGCCTCATGAGTTTCCAAAAATCCAAACCATCCCACCTCATGAACCAAATTAAGCCAAAACCTTGAAATTGACATTCCATAAAAACCCAAACCACTGTAATGGACCCAAAATTGTCCCAAAGAGTGACCAAAATCCAAACCATGGTCCCCTAACTCGCCACATACAGCTTGTTGGGTCACAAGGCCAAAACCAAAAAACAAATCCCGGTCCCCTAACTTGCCACATACAGCTTGTTAGGTCACAAGACCAAAATCAAAATCCAAAATCTGACCCCCTAACCTGCCACATACAGCTTGTTAGGTCACAAGGTCAAAAACCAAAAAACCTTTCTTGACTGCCTGATGCGCCACACAAAGCCTATAGGTCCACAAGCTTAAAAAGGAAAATCCAAAACCCAAAAAACCCAATCCAAATGTCATTTTCAAAATTGTGCCTTGAGATGGTACGTGATCTCTCTCACTTCCATAAAATCCCCTTGGAAACTCAAAAGGCTATTCTATCAAAGAAAAATGCTCAGAGACTCTTGGTCAAGTCAGAAGTTCTCCTTCAAAAGTTTTCTTCATGGCACATCAACTGCAAAAGCTATGCAATTCGTCGCTGTACCTCGAGGGGGCATTTTTAGACACAAAAAATGTCACTTTGCCTCATCAACATCAAAAGCTACATGGAGCCGCATCCTACTACAAACAGGCAAAGCTGCTTCAAGCATTAGATCTTGTCAGAATCAAACAAAAACTGCAAGATCCTTCAAAATAGCCAAAAGAAGGGAATACATGAAGTTTCGGGCCATTTCGACACTATTTGGCCTAACTTCAATCCTCCAGCAGCTGAGTAGGAGCTCCCGGCGGCGACTGTAACACCCAGTACCTTAACCCCGTACTAATAATAATTAATTGCTTGGTTAGTTAGTAGGTTAGTTACCAGGTGTGTTTAGAGTCTTAGCGAGTCGGGTTTGGCGTGGGGATCGCGCGTGCGAAGTCTCGTGCGAGTCCGAGTGCCTTTGGATAGAGTAGGGGGCTGGTTTGCAATTTTGGGAAGTTTTCAAGGGTTTTTATGAGATTATGAGTTTTGTGAGTTTGGGTGTATCGAATAGGTCTCGTCATTTCATGAACTTTAGTCTTCTATCGCGTTGAAGAGGCCCAAATAATCACATTTAGCTAACCAGGGGCTTAACCCAAATTTCACCTAAAATATCCTCTAAATATCAAGCCTCAACGGATGACTCATTCCTTCATTCATCTTCATCTCTTCTTTCACTTCTCTGTGTCATCTCCAAGCTTCTTCTTCTTCTCACTGTTGCCTTGCCAATGACAACCACCAGAGGTCATCTTCGCTGGCCAATCCACCCATCTTCTTCCTCAACTCTCCAAGAACTCAACGATCCAATTTTCGAAGCTTTTCATCAACAAACCACTACAAGGTAGGCTCTCCAAGCTACTAGACCTAACTACTCTTCTTCCTTTTGATTAGAAATGGATTAGGGAGACTCATAGCAACCCTTTGCATTCATTTTTGTAGAGAGGTTTTGGTTTGGAAACCTTATTATTCTCCTTCGAGCTCTAGAGGAGTTTTCTTCAAATTTCTTCTTGAAATTCCTTAAGCTCTTCATCAAGGCAAGTTAATATACATGTTTATGATTTGATATGTTTTGTTTCCCCTTTGATTGATGATTGATGATGCTTAGATGACCTGTTGCTCATTTGATTCGTTTTAGATTGAAATCATGATAATTGAATGTAATTGCTTAATGAAATGGATTCGGATTTTAATGACTTGATTAGATGATAGGATTGGATTGTTATGGACTTGTTACATCTACATATGTGTGGGTTTATCAGGTTTAGGAAACAGGTGAAGGAAAGGTCCCAGGTTCACTTCAGTTACAGAACTTGTGTTCTGTAAGTGTAGTGTACCCGGTCGACCGGCAGCCCGGTCGACCGGCGACGCTGCGTCAGGTTTACTGGAGCCTGACGAGAACACTATTTCCCCTTTTTCACTTACAACTGCCGGTCGACCGGCACAGGGCTCGGTCGACCGGGCACACAGGAAGATGTCCACCTGCTTCCTGCTGGTTGACAGGATGGACATGTAGGCGGTCGACCGGCCCAGGGCCGGATCGACCGGGTCAACTTTGGAAACCCTGTTTTAGGGGTTCTTTTCCCTATGTTTTTGAGAACTTTATGTGGAACTTTGGCTACCCTTTTTAGGACTCATTTGACTATATGTGAGGACGTTTTGAGCTAACGTTCTTTATGTTATTCCGGTTGTATCGGGAATCAATTTCACTCAATCTTGAACGGTACGGGACAACGGGATACCTTTTCTATATCTATGCACGAAGATCATATATTCAGGTATCGCAAACCCTAAACCCTTTCGTTGACTGAGTAGGATTGTACGATGCTTCGGGTTTAACAATTGACTTAGGATTGGATTGTTTATTGCCTTGGATTCTGGATTGTATCGTCTGGTACTATTTACATAAAATGTTCATGTTCATTAGCTTTGTTTTGCTTTATTTTGGGATCACTTTTGAGAACTTAGATGATGGATTTAGGATCCCTTTTGATGTTTCGTTTGTTTTGGAGTTTGATGGAAGTGTTGAGGCTAGACGGCTTTGATTGTAAAGTTTGTTTGAGAACTACCGGTGTTGTTATTGTTTTGAAGAAGATTGATGGTTTTGACTTTGATTTGATGATGGAAAGGTAGTTTCTCTTTGATTAATGAATCTTGTTCACACAAGAAAGTCTAGCTCTTCACTATCGGTTGTTTAGGACTCTTTGTGTCAGGCACCACTCGACTGTTAACGCCCAACACAGATGGGGCACCATTCTGTGTAAGGACTTTGGATTGAACGTTTGCACAGTACGACTTTTTATATTTTGATGGATGTACACCATTGGATACATATTGAATGATTGACTTTGATGACGCATGGCCTTTTGGTACCCATTTTGATTGCTTGCTTGCCGGGGTTCCTCCCGTGCTACTCTACCACAGCTCAAATGTTGAGTCGGGAGGGTCATTTGAAACTATCCCGTGGTGTATTAGTTTATGTGGGTTGCCTATTTGTTAGATGTTTATGTTAGTTTGATTTTGATTCGAATGCTATGCACATCCTACCATTAGGATGCTATGCATTTCATATGATCTTGTTTATCGTTTACCCTGATTCGTTCTACATATCTGGATGATTTATATGTATATTGCTTGCCGACCTTCGTGTCTGATGATGCTACTCTTGTTGCATAGGTACCGAGCTCTACCTTACCGAGGAGGAGGCGATAGAAGAAGTTCAGGCGAATCTGCCTGATGATTTCCTAGAGTACAGTATGGACGGCATTGTATAGCCGTAATGACCCCATACATGAGCGCCTTCACGTTATTTTGTGTAGCTTCATCTTTTGGTTTCTTCATCTTTTGATTAGGCCCGAGTTTTGGACGTGGCCTATTATTGTAAATAATATTTTTGTTTAATTGTTTCAAACTTGAACTCTAGTTAATGATGGACCCGTCTTTTTCTTTCTTGCCTTCCTCCGTCCCAGGTCCGCCGAGGTGCGACGGGGCGAAGAGAAAAAAAAGAGCAAGCATCAACATTTTTTTTTGTACGGGTATGCCAGATTTTCTTTTCTACTTGGAATTTGAAATGGTGATCCGGAGATTCACCTTCACAAGTAGAAAAGGAAATCAACTTTTTTCTAACTTTCCATTGCACATATATTTTAAAGAAAGAGACAAAATTTTTTAATGCCGTGAAAGGCGATTTTCATTTGTTTGCCGTGAAAGGCGGTTTTGCCGTGAAAGGCGATTTTGTGCCGTAGAAGGCAGTTTACAAATCTCATCAAAATGTAAAGACAAGAAATGTGATTTTTATGTCTCTTTAAAAAAATACACAATAGAACAGAAAAGTAAGAAAAAGAATCTGACTTCTCAAGAGATTGTGGGGACTCGTTCAGATCGACGGTCCGAGTCATGTATGGGCTCCGCCATCGTCCTTCAGATGAGAACACTTGATGCTTTAGTTCACTTGGCTAGGCTTGGACCCCAGATTTTTAGAGGACAAAGACCAAGGGAATGTCCTATATCCAATAAAAAAAATGGGTAGACGGGCTGAAAAGCCGCATCTAAGCCATGTTGGATAGAAGAAGAGGGTGAAACCTTGGGGGGGTGGCCCCCCAAGGGACTTTGATCACCTTGTAGTTCTTGCAGCAGGGTTTCTTCAAGGTAGGAGAGCTTCTTCGTGCAGAGAATTCTTCAGGATAATTTTCAGACAATTTTTCAGGACCACTTCAGACAATTTTTCTGGACCCCTTTCCATTTGAAATGACCGCCTATTTATAGGCTTTTGGTGGCCATTAGGAGGGTTTTATGGGCATTAATGGTATCAATGCTCCATGATGGGAGGAGTTACAAGTATTAATTTCAGAATTTTGTAACTCCTTTTTCTTGGATTTTGATTGGCCGATGGAGAATAATGGGCATTTAATCTCCATGATGATAGGAGTTTCATGGTTAATTACCATGATTAATCTCCATAATGATAGGAGTTACATGGTCAATTGTCATGATTAATTGGACTTGTAACTCTCATTTGCTTGCTTCTGATTGGGCCGTCCAAAATAATGAGTTAA
The DNA here is from genome assembly GCA_029852735.1 of Persea americana. Lineage (NCBI taxonomy): Eukaryota > Viridiplantae > Streptophyta > Magnoliopsida > Laurales > Lauraceae > Persea > Persea americana. Next base: position 41,992,843 of record CM056815.1, read on the forward strand.
TAACCCTAATAAATTGTCATAAAAAGGTCAATTAATAGCATTAATTGGTCGTCGAGTCGCTTGAAGAGTCGCGGGCCGCGCCGCGTCTTTTGGAATTCTTCTTGCGATGATCATCGATGGATCCGCACGTTGTTTGATGTCGGATGACGATGCAAATTTAGACATTGGTTGACACCAATGGGCCAGCAACATCTGTCCAGTCGATTTCACAATCGGTCGGGCAGAAAGTGTACTTTCTGCGTCGGCCGGTTGGCGATTTTGGACTGTCCAATGATGATCGAATGATTTTGACGTCGGATCCGTGATGTTGAAGAAGATCGATGGATATCATGCCTAAAAAATCAGATTTTAAGAAAATCACAGGGGCCAAACTTCGTGAAACGCGAAAAGAATCAGAAAAACGGGTGTTTCGGCGAAAATCCGGCGACCTGGATTTCCAGGGTCGCCAGTGACCATGCACCCATGGTCGCCGGCGACCATGGGCCAAGGTCGCCGGCAACCTTGGACTTCAGTCCATTTTCCGATCGCCGTTTCTCGGGCTTTTTCGCTTCTATTTTCTCCTGTATTTTTCTTGACATTTCTTCTCATTTATTGGCTTGATTCCACTCAAGAAAACCCATTGAAAGGCTGTGCAAATCAGAGCACAAAGTTTCCTATTTTTAGAAAAGCCGAAGACTCCGTAGCCGATTTTCCGCCAAGAGTTGAAACTAGGTCAAACGATGTCGGAACGACCTAAAATCTGAGGTGAAGCTTCTTGAGCATTAGATAGGACCAACCATGGGCTTTTATTTGAGTTTTGAATCCGTTTGGGGTCCCGTCAATGCTTGACTTGATTTCACCGTGCGGAAGATGTCGAGCTTTGATGTACGGTCATCCGATGTCCGATTGACCTGAAATTTGACAGGGAGCCTATTGGAGTCATTTTGAGATGATCCATTAGCTCCGATTTGGGTGCTATGGTCTTGGGGAGCTTTGCCTCCGGTAGGCTTGATTTTGCTTCGGGGCGTTCAAACTGGGTCAAACGTTGTCGGAATGACCTGAAATTTGACGTGCAGCCTTTTGAAAGCATGTAGAAGCTAATCATGTGTTTTGTTTGATGAGTGGCGGCATCAGAGGTTCTTGCCGCCAGAGGCTTGATTTCGCCGTTCGAGAGTTGATGGAGGGTCAAACGGTGTCGATTTGACTTGAAATTCGACGTGGAACCTTTTGGAGGTATTTTGAGACCATTCATAGGCTCTAATCGAAGATTTGATGTATTTGACATTGTTGCCGCCGGGAGCTCCCGCTCAGCTGTTGGAGGATTGAAGTTAGGCCAAATGGTGTCGAAATGGCCCGAAACTTCATGTGTACCTCTCTTTTGGCTGTTTTGAAGGATCTTGCAGTTTTTGTTTGATTTTGACAAGATCTGATGCTTGAAGCAGCTTTGCCTGTTTGTAGTAGGATGCGGCTCCATGTAGCTTTTGATGTTGAGGAGGCAAAGTGACATTTTTGGTGTCAACAGTTAATATATCTGATCAGTCTTTGCTCTTAACTATATACTTCAAGATACCATTTGTACTATGAAGCTTCCACTATACGTTTTATGTATTTGAGGAAATGTTTATACCTCACAATGATCTTTGATCCATATTGGGACATGATTGGGGCCCAGTGTTGTTATTAACGTTGAAAAATTTTAATTGGCACTAATCTCACGCATAAACCCCGGCATAAACCCTGGTTTCACGATCGGGGGCGTGACAAGTTGGTATCAAAGCATGCTGGTTTCTTAGGTTAAAAATAAATAGAAACTTAAGACGTGTGAGAATTGGGTTCGTTTTTTTTTTGGGTATCTAGCTTTTGTAGAGTGTATAGTTTGTTTGTTAGATCGAGTCCCATAGGACTAACGTTTCTTATGTTTTAGGATGGCTGGTCGTAACAGGCCTGCTCACAGTGGTAACCCAGAGAGTAGTAATGCTAATGCCAATGCTTCGGATAGTGACTCCATAGAAGGCAGATTTAACCAGCTGATGCAAGCATTCGTGCACTCTCAAGAAGCACAGACCTAGAACCAGACTAAGCAACGGGAGGATCAAGCTGTGTTTCAGACTCAAATGATGGAAGTACTACAGAGACCAACCCAACCAGCACATGTGATTATGCCAGCGAAAGTGGTTGACCAGAATGATATGTTTGATAAATTTAAGAAAAGGGCACCACCAGAGTTTTATGGTAATGAGGACCCTCTCGATGCTGATGAATGGGTAGTTCAGATTGAGAAAATATTTGAGGTCTTCAAGTGCTCAGGCAAGGAACGGGTTCAATTGGCAGCTTATATGTTGAGGGGCACGGCTGAGATGTGGTGGAAATCAGTCAAGACACCGTACGAGACTATCGAGGATGACACGACATGGGATTCGTTTAGTAAGTTGTTCCGTACAAAGTTTATACCACCCCACATCACCGCCCTTAAGGTTGCTGAGTTTAAGCTACTTCAGCAGGGAGAGAACTCAGTTCAGGAGTTTGAGCAGCAGTTTACTAACTTGTCTCGGTTTGCACCATCTCTAGTGAAGATTGAAGCTAACAAGGTTATGAGGTTCATTCGGGGGCTGAATCCCCGTATCAAGGCAAAGGTGACCAGCATTACCTTGGATACTTTTGAGGAGAACCTCAGACGGGCTTATTGGGCTGAAGAGTCCATTAGAGAGAAGGCCCTCTACAAGCAGAAACTTCAACAGACTCAGACTCAGAATAAGAGTACAGGATCATACCAGCAGCAACAACAACGTTCATAGCAGCAACAATATCAGCAGCAGGCCAAGAAGCCTAGGACAGATCAGGGGCAGAGAGCTCATTGTCAGCATTGTCACAAAAACCACCCGACATCCGAGTGTCGGTGGAGGACAGGAGCATGTTTTGAGTGTGGTCTGCAGGGCCACCTGGTTAAAGATTGCCCTAAGAAGCAAGGGCAGGGTGTGAGAAACACAACCCCACGACCACCAGTGGCAGCGCAGCCTTTGAGGCAACAACAGCCTAATCAACAACAGCCTCGGGTACAGCAGCAGCAGCAGCCACTTCGACTTGCGGGACCGCAGTAGAACCGAGGACAACAGAGGCCTCAAGGGCAACAGTATCGACCACAGCAGAGACCCTAGCAGGAGGGCAGAGTGTATGCTTTGGATCATCAGGAGGCTAATGAAGCTGGAGGAGTCATGGAAGGTACACTCTCTATTTCAGATGTACCTGCTAGAGTCTTATTTGATTATGGTTCCACGCATTCTTTTATTTCCCCTATGTTTGCTGCATGCTTGGTGGGAGACGTAGCTCCATTGCATTGTATTTTGCTTGTTAGTACCCCGGTAGGGAAGATAGTGCAGTGTGAATCCTATTATCCCGATTGCAAAGTGCAGGTGGGGGAGTACATCTTAGTTGCTAACCTTATCGTTCTCGACATGAAAGACTTTGATGCTATTTTGGGGATGGACTGGTTATCCACTTATAGAGCTGTGATGGATTGCTTCAACAAGACCGTCCGATTGTACGTGTTAGACGCCAATGTTGAGATTGTTGGAGAGAGGAAGTGTATGACCACTAGTGTCATTTCCGTGTTGCGGGTAGCCAGGATGATCAAGAGTGGTTGTGTAGGTTATTTGGCATTTATCACGGAGGATAAATTGTCCAAAGCGGTGGAGGATATTCCAGTTGTATGTGAGTTCCCGGATGTCTTTCCGGAGGAGATACCTGGATTGCCACCAGTTCGAGAGATAGACTTTACGATTGAGCTTGTGCCAGGGACAGCACCAATATCGAGAACACCTTACCGCATGGCTCCAGTAGAGTTAAGGGAGTTGAAAGCTCAGCTAGAGGATCTCTTGGACAGAGGATTTGTGAGACCGAGTGTATCTCCATGGGGTGCACCAGTTTTGTTCGTGAAAAAGAAGGATGGCTCGATGCATATGTGTATAGATTATAGACAGCTGAATCAGGTTACAATCAAGAACAAGTATCCTTTACCCAGGATAGATGAGTTGTTCGATTAGCTGCAAGGAGCACAACATTTTTCAAAAATTGATTTGAGGTCAGGCTACCATCAGTTGCGAGTTAGAGACCAAGATGTTCAGAAGACAGCCTTCAGGACCAGATATGGCCATTATGAATTTCTGGTTATGCCATTTGGGCTGACCAATGCACCGAGTGTCTTCATGGCTTTGATGAATAAGATCTTTGCACCATGCTTAGATCAATTCACAGTAGTATTCATAGACGATGTTTTAGTCTATTCGAGGTCTAGAGATGATCATGCAGAGCATTTGAGGGCTTCATTGCAGATTTTGAGAGAAAATCAACTCTATGCCAAGCTTAGCAAGTGTGAGTTTTGGCTTGAACAGGTGTCTTTTCTTGGACACATCATCTCTAAGGAAGGTTTAGCAGTAGACCCAGCAAAGATTGATGCAATAACTAGTTGGGAACGTCAGAAGACAGTGGCATAGATCAAGAGTTTTCTGGGTTTAGCCGGGTATTAGGGAAGATTTGTGAATGGATTCTCCAGTATAGCAGCTCCATTGACCAAATTGACGAGGAAAGATGTTCCTTTTGTATGGACTGCGCAGTGTGAAGCAAATTTTGAAAGTTAAAGACCAGATTGATCACAACCCCTATCCTTAGCTTACCTTTGGGGACAGGAGGATTTGTGATTTTTACAGATGCTTGAGGAGTTGGTTTGGGATGCGTTCTCATGCAGGAGGGGAAAGTAGTGGCCTACGGGTCCAGACAGTTGAAAGAGCACGAAAAGAGATATGTTACCCATGATTTGGAGCTTGCAGCGGTAGTTATGGCGCTGAAGATGTGGAGACATTACCTGTATGGAGAGAAATTCGAAGTTCATTCAGATCACAGGAGTTTTCAGTACCTATTCAGACAGAAGGATTTGAACATGAGGCAAACCAGATGGATGGAATACATCAAATACTACAACTTTCAGATAAAGTATCATCCCGGGAAAGTGAATGTAGTAGCAGATGCACTGAGTAGAAAAACAGCGAATACCGGATGTTTACAGACAGAGTGGTCCTTGACGGAGATATTCATGGATCTAGCTATAGAGTTTCAGCCTCAGAGTGAAAGAATCATGATTGCAAACATGCATACGTGGGAACCTGAGATTTTGGGCATAATCAAGAGCAGTCAGAGAGAAGAACCAGAATTAATCAGGTTGATTGACAACATAGCAGACATACCAGAGTTCAGACTCATAGATGGAGTGTTGTATTGCCAGGACAGATTGTGTGTGCCGGATGTGCATGACTTAAAGAATGAGATTATGGTGGAAGCACACCACTCTCGTTATGCTATCCACCCAGGGAGCACCAAGATGTACCAGAACTTGAAAAGCTTTTATTGGTGGAGGAAGATGAAGAAGGATATTGCTGGTTTTGTTTCGAGATGTTTAGTGTGCCAACAAGTGAAGGTTGAACATTGGAAGCCTCAAGGGTTACTCCAACTTTTGAAAACACCGGAGTGGAAGTGGGAACACATCACCATGGACTTCATGGCAGGATTACCACCTACGAGGGACAATGACAGTATTTGGGTGATCGTGGACAGACTCACCAAGTCAGCACACTTCATTCCGATGAAGATGAGGGGTTCCATGGATATCTTGGCACACAAGTACATTGATAACATAGTCAAATTACATGGGATTCCAGACTCCATTGTTTCTAACAGAGATACGAGGTTTGTGGGCAGATTTTGGGTCAGTTTGCAAGCAGCTTTAGGGACTACATTGAACTTCAGTACTACGTATCACCCTCAGACCGATGGACAGACTGAGAGGACGAACCAGACTATGGAGGATATGTTGCGGGCATGTGTTTTAGACTTTGGGAAAGACTGGGAGAAGAGTCTTCCTTTATGCGAATTTGCCTACAACAACAGAATCCTCATTCGACTCTCGAAGGGTGAACGTTTTGGTTACAAACTCTGAGCAACCTTTGTTAGGGTTTTTATGTTTTGCAATTTGATGGATGCATTATCATTTTAGCATCATTCGAATTTTCACATGAGCATTGAATTTGAAACTTGAAATCTTAATTTTCACATGCATTGTTGTAAAGCTTTTTGAACTTATGTTACATGCATGTTTTGGATTTTAAACTTGGATGCATTAAGTTTTAGAAATAAGATTTTCGAATCATGCAAGCCTTTGGACCTAGAATTTTAAATCATCTTAGGCTTTGAAAGCTTCATGTTTTGGAAAACATTTTTAGATTGATTAAAACATGAGTCTAAGCATGATTTCCTTGGCCCAGAACTCCCTCTAGAAAATTACTTTGGAGTAGCTTTTTACTCAATCTTTTTAGAAGACAAAACTTTTTTGGTGCTACAGTGTTTTGCTATAATGATTTCGGTCAACCGAACTTAAGATGTCAGTTAACCAAACCCTGACTGAACCCACTTCGGTTCGCTTTTCAGAATGGTCAAAACTAGCCCTTTTTTTTACCATTGGGAGTTTGGTTAACCGAACCTAAATTCGATTAACCGACAAGCTAGCCATTGGACCATTTTTTCTATATAAACAACTCATTCCTAAGCCAAATCTGAGGAACCAAGAGGCCCTCCTTGAGGTGTTTTGAGGCCAAACAAAGGGGAATGAGCTAAGGAAGGCTAGAAGGTCATAAAGGGAAGCTAAAGCTTGGAATCTTGAGTAAATCATCTAAGTAAGCTTAGTTTTACTTATCATATGTTTTCATGCTTTGTTTAAATATTTGAAAAATCTATTTTAGCATGCTAACTATGATTTGATGAATCCATTACATGTATTTCACTTTGAATTGCTTTGTTATTTTGGATTCTTCATTTAGATTCAAACCAAGTTAGTTTTAACTTTAATATCATAATGGTTTCATGCTTTGTTAAAACTTTGATTTCTCTTATAGCATGAATCTTATACTTGGTTGAATCTCTAGATGGTTGTTTTCATTCCATGAACACATAGGAAACTAGTTTGTTTAGAAACAACTATGCTTTTGCATCACATGTTTTAGATTTGAAGTTTCAAAACAACTTGTGAGCAATTGATTGTCATATCATCAACAAGTTATTTTTATACATGTGATTAGCATTACCCTTCAATCAAAACATTTGTGATTTAAACTTTCAAAACTTTCATTGAGATATCATTTTTAAACTTGATTAAAGTTTTCACACAAACACATTGCACAATCATCTTTGCATTACATAGTGTGTTGTGTGAGTTCGATTTACACTTTAAAATCTACCTAATTAAGAGGCTTTGTAATTGAGCTTAAATTTGTATCTCTTCAAATGTTGTGTGGACACTTCTTTGAGACAACCAATCTTGTGTAAAGGTTATTGCTTAGCCTTAGAAAAGCACATGTGTTGAGGTTAGGGGTGAACCTTAAAACCCAAGAGGTTATTGCTTAGCTTTGGAAAGCATAGTGTAGAGGTTATTACTTAGCCTTAGGAAAGCATTTTGTAAAGGTTATTGCTTAGTCTATTAAAAAGCGAAGATAGTGGAAATCCGGTGGGGTGTAGGATCACAAGCCGGTAGTGGATGTAGGCATTGAGGCCGAACCACTATAAATCATTGTGTTATGGTGAATGCTTTGTGGTGATTGTTTTTTGTTAGCTTTTGCACTTTAGTTCTATATCATCACTTGTGACTAATTGATTTAAAGAACTTTAAAATTTGATATAATTGGTCACTAATTAGAAGCTCACCCTATTCACCACCTCTAGGGTTCGGATCCCAGACTTTTAATTGGTATCAGAGCCTACGTGCTCTATATTGGGATCAAGTACATTGAAAATCTTGATTAGGTGTAAAAACCTAAAGTTAGAACCCTAGTATTGAGATTTATTGAGAATAGTTAAAAATGGATTCCACTATAGTTGAAAATGGAGATTCCCCTCTATCTCACTCCTTCCCCTAAGAAACAATCTCGCCAAACTATACCTTCTCAAGTGAAATTTTTCAGAGATTGGTGGGATGACAAAGTAAACCCTCAAGGACAACCCTATCAAGACCTTAGGAGGATTCTCAAAGGTTGACAATTAGACAAACCTTAAGGCCATGAACCTCGTTGGACCAACCTAATTTTTTTTTTTCACATCATATTGTTGGTCATGATACATTTGTATTTTGTTCTTACATAGTTACATTTCTTAAAATGTAATGTTTTTCGTAATCGATTGATTTTGTTTTAAAAAACTACATGGTTATATCTCATGATTCTCAAAATCATTTGATTGCAATATCCTCATGATAGATTTGCATTTTGTTCACATATTGTTCTATCTCTTGTAATGCATGTCTTTTGATGATCAATTGATTGTGGTTTCAAAAGCTAGATTATTCATGATCAATTGATGTTGCGAGATCATTTGTTTGGATATCATAGATCTTTTTGGAAAAACAAATGATTTGAATTGATTTGAATTTTCCCTGGATTTCTAAGTTATACTTTCAAATGGAAAATTACTGCTTTTGTGAAATCAACTTGTATGTAGTTACATCTTTTGAAATGCAAGTTGAAAATTGTTTTGGGCTTAGTGCTATATCTTTTGATGGATATTGAGGGATTGAATTACGTAAAAATGATTTTCATCTTGTACTTGTTTAATTACATTTTCTTTAAATGAAAATCAACTTTATTGGGGAATTGTGCTAGATGACTACATGTTTGTGAGAACTCAATTAATTTGAGTAAGATCTTTGATTGTTGTTGTTCTCTAGTTTGCCCCCATGTTCCCCAATTCGTAATGCATTTTTCATGAACTCTCATGTTATATCTTTTGCTATGGAAAATAATGTGTTCAATTTGTATATGTGCCAATAGTCATTTTTTTAATACAAATTGAAATTTGATATGAGTTCACTTCATAGTTTTCAAAATCACTTGGTCATAATTTTATAAAAGACTCATTGTTGGATTTTGAATGTTGAAGTGATTTGAAGATTTGTTGGAAAATGTTCCAAGCTTCATGAGTTACCATTATAAAAACATTTTCCTTGAACATATTTCCTTGTGTTTGTTGTGGTTAAATCATCTTAGTTGGAAGTATATGTTGTTGCAAGCAATTTTCATTTTTGCTCATCAAAGATACATTGTTTCAAATGCAAATTTATTGTGATGTTGTGTCTTACATTGTTTGGATGGAAATGGTGTCATTGATTTGCATATTGTGCCTAACTTTGTATATCTTTTCATTAATGCAAATTGACGTTGTTTATGATCTTTATAGTAAAATCTTTTATTTCATGATCATTTGAGTTTCAAAAGTACATATGGGATTTTGTGTGCTACACTCATTTGATATGATCTTCATATCCATTTTCAATCGCATTGTAAGCTATGTACATTTGCAAGAGTGGAGATTTTGCGTGATAGATTGATTGATCATTTTAGATGAATTGGTGTTAAACTCTTGTTCTTCATAAATATACACAATTATGAGATCCATTTTTATCTATATGCGATCCATGATATCATTCTAACTTCATACCATCTTGTGCATACATGGTTATATTCTTTATTGATGATATGGTATGAGTTAGATCTTAAGTGTTGAATGACCCTCTCTATGCAAATGTCGAATTGTTCCATATATGGTTTTTGCTCATAATTACATCTTTAGAAACCATTTTGGAACCCAATCATCTCATGTGCGTAGTGTCATATGTGTTGAGATGAATGAGATTGCTTCTTAACTTATTCTAAAATTTTGAAATGCAATCTCACAAAGTCTATCACATGTTTTTAAAAGCAAAATGTGTTAATTTGATAGATGACTATGATGTTGATTAATGCATGTTCCCTTTAGTAATATCATTGCTGTACATTTTCAATGTCATAATTATGTTCATATGAAACTCATCAAAATCTATTCTTTGTGTCTTAGAGACATATCTATTGTTGATGGATGTCCATCATGTTGAGTTCATAAGATTTTACAAATTGCATGCTCTTCCAAGTCATTTATTTTCAAAATGCAATTTCTCATATTTATCACTATGCTCACTAGTTATTATATCATTAAAGTAATGAATGTGCCATTATTAATGCTTAGTGGAATTTTGTGTTTGTCACATCTGTGCTCTTAATCATGTTTTGATATTCAATTAGAATCAATTGGTTTCATGATCAATTGGTATCATATTCAAATGGTATATCTTGAAAATGTGATAGACCTTATGCACATTGGGTTGTACTTGATAGCAATATGTTTTTATTCCATGTCACATTCCATTAGCATCATAACATTCATGTTTGCCACCTCTCATGAACATATGGGTAAATCTCATAACCATCATTTTTATGTGATCATAATCTTGGTTGATTAATGGTTGAGGTTGGCTTCATGATTGAATTTCATTTCATTTTCATTGCACATTATTGTTATATTTAATGATGGATAAAATTATTTCAATACATAACATATGATTTTCATAGGTATATTAGTTGATGTTATGCTATGTAACCCCCATCACATCCCCTTGACATTGCTCTTAATTTTGATAATTTGATCATATAAAGCTTGACTAATCATGCCCTTGAAGTTTATCCTCAATTGTTAAAATCACCTTTTTGTACCCATCATTGTCAAAGTGTTGATAAAAGGAGAGAATGGATTGAGGGGGAGTATAAACATTTAAAGGCAGCATTAGATTCTGATTTGATTTGTTGGAAATAGGTGGGCTTCGTGGATAGGTTTACAAAACTTTTGACCCACTTAACACAGGGATCGAGTATCCATAAGGCTTCGAAAAACCCAATCCAGGATCCATGGCCTTTTTTTCCTTGTCATGTACAGTAGAAAACTCTATCTAGGAGATAGAAACAACAGCAAACAAGCAACCACGAAAAAAACAAGAAACAAGGAAGCAGATTATACCTTGGGAGCTCGGTTGTGTTCTAATGGATAAGTTGATCTCTTTCTTTGATGAACAACTCTTTCACAAATCAAATCAGAATCTCTAAGACCTCTTAGCCTTCCACGCTATGACCCGTCTCAGATCTCTTTCCTCAAGGAGATAGGTGGGATCTCCAAGAAGAAAAACCAACTAGAAACTCTACGGGAAACCGGAAGAGAAACTAGAAGAGAAAAGGAGAGAGAGAGAGAGAGAGAGAGAGAGAGAGAGATGTGCAACTCTTACACAAAGGGGGCTGGCGTGAATCCTAGGGTTTGGACATCCAGCCCTCTATCTCTCCTTTTATAGCTCTAAGCAACCTCCAATTACTAATTAAAATAGAAGTCTCACTTCCATAAACAATTAGCAACTTGTTATTACCACTATTAGAAGTCTCACTTCCAATAGAAATAGTAACTTTTTATTTCCTTTCGTTTTGAGTTCAAGTAGAATTAGTAATGATCTAATCTTGGGCTAGCGTGGGGACCACTAGGGATTCCATCGAAAGCTGGCTCCAACTAGGACACCGTGACCACACATCTCATGTGCAATTCAGGCCCACAGTTAATTGCAAATAACTCCGCTATATAAATGTAATTGAACTTCAATCTTACGAATAAATTACAAGAAGGCCCTAAACTTCCCTATCACCACAAGTAGGCCCCTCCATCTATATCCATGGATCAATTTGGACTAAATCTGTCCCACCAATTTAGATCCACATCTTATTATCCTTGAGGCCCAATTAATCACAGTGATCATCAGTACCATCCAATTAACTCTTAATTGAGATGAGTGCGCACTTACTAATGATAAATCCATTAATTGGCACAGGGGGATAATAAAGATAGATTCATTCTTGACCATTGAATGTTCCCACAGTCCTACTACCGCGTACCCAAGATACCGAGGTGTTGACCTACAGTTGGCCTCACTCATTGGTGACTCAAAGCGAATGAATAGATACCGAGGTGTTGACCTACAGTTGGCCTCACTCATTGGTGACTCAAAGCGAATGAATAGATAGAAACTTGAGTTCATTAATGTCTCAAGATTAAGAGCCTATTGCTAGAGAATTATGAGAGCAGACCTTAATGTAAAGACAGTGTATCATAAGATGCTTCTTATGGTCCTTCAATACATCTAATGTACAAGCACACTGATCTAGCGTCTTACATTCCGATGATCGAGACAGATCACACTATCTCATAGTGATCATAATGTTGCAGCCTTATCAAATGAGATGCCCAATCTCATCACTAGTTGTGAAGCTATTTAAGTATTAGATTTGTGACACATGTCTCCCGCATGTGGATCTCAGCCACACACATGTATTACATCTAATATACTTGTGGACTCTGGTGCATCTCATGAACCATCATGTCATTCTTATTGGTTATGCGCAACTAAGTGAATAAAACGCCACTCATCTCGTGAAAGGAAAGCATGATTATATTGAAATAAATCAATTTATTACATCATCCATTGGATTGAGACTATATAATCTAACAATTATTATATCTATGTGGGGGCAATCCCATAATACCGAGATTCAGCTAAGCCTCGATAATAGCACCAACTAGTTTGTCTTGGTCTCAGTTGTCCGCGTCTCGGCAGTTTGGCAACTCAGCAGCTTGGTAAAAGTGCCAGTTCGGTACCTTGGCAATGGTGTCGGATAACAAGACTACTCTCAGCACGGTAATAGTACGCTGCTCTCAGTTCGGCAGCAGTGCTAGCCTCGTGGGCACATCAGCAACGGTGCCAAGCGCATCCATCTCGTGACCATCTCTGATCTCAGTACGGGTATGGAGCGTCATTTAAACACAGCCATGCTCCTATGAAAAGTACGGACAAGTGCTGTCAGATAGGGTGGCGCGTGATAGGGATAAGGAGTTGACTCTATCAGGCGGTCACATCAGCAATCCTAGGGAGAATGGGGAGCCGTCCGATGGGACTTTTCCTTTTCACCTACCACTCGATGTCAGGGTAAGGTCAGATGGGACCTCACCCCCACCTACCTCCACTCACCAAGAAGCTTGATGGGACTTGCACCTATATATGCATGGGATCAGTCCCAGTGCGGTACGCATATACATAAGCATATATAGAGAATACAACACTTCCACCCTCTTCTTTCCTCCACTCTACCTTTGCTTAGTTGCAGAACTAACTTAGGCATCGGAGTGCCTTCGGCTGACAGCAGCCAGGGCCTCTGACCTTTGTTTGTCTCATTCCCTTTCAAGTCCCAGGCGTTCGGTCTCTCCCTGAAAGAGTTCTACTTTCTCCTAATTAAGTGGGTGTCATTTTTGGCACCTACAGTTTGGCGCCGTCTGTGGGAAAACGATCGAACGAAACTTTCAAACACCATGCCTCCAAAGACCAAAAACGGTGAAGGATCATCAAAGGGCTAGTTGCAACTAGTCTTGCTAAAGCAAAAGCAACATTTACCACCGATCCCTCGCCAGAGGAGATCTGGTGCAAGATCTAGTGCGACAAGCATGGAGGGACCCGTAACTCAGACGGGCTTATCTTCAAAGGAGGTGACAACACCTTCTCGCCAGAATGTCCATCCGTCGGAGCATTCCCAGCAAAGCGTTCCCTTACAGGAGCGCACCCGACTAGATGACACGCCAATGCTAACAAAGTCACAATCCCATCACCAGGCCGATACTGATGATGATGATGATGATCCACTCCTCGAGGTTATTAGGGCCCAGAACCTCGTTATCCAAGAGCAGAAAGAGTTGATTTGTCAACTCCAACAGCAGCTCTGGGAGAAGAACAAGGCTCCAGTTCGACCTCCCAGACGCAACAGAGCTCCTTCTGCTAAACAGGACTTGAGGCAAGTCCTGAATAATAAGAGGCATGATCGAGCTTATGACGAGGGCTCGAGCAACAACCATTTGAATGAAGATTCAAAGAAGTAGCGCCAAAGGCCAGAGGATAACGACGACCTGAGGGAATGGATTGACCGACAAGTCAAACAGATAGTCCGACAGAATATGGAAATTATCGGCTTTACCTGAGATCGGCTCAATGCCTATGACATGGAGGATCTCGGCGCATCCCCCTTCTCTCAAGAGATCAGGAGCTTCTCTCTTCTAGAGAAATTTAATGTCCCAAGGTTCGTCCTCTACAACGGGACCTCGGACCCGGCAGTGCACCTCCAACACTTCACATAGAGGATGTCGGTCTGGGGCGTCATCGGTCACCTAAACTGTCGAGTCTTCTCCTCCAGTTTGGGAGACCTCCCCCTACGATGGTTTTGCACACTTCTAGAAGGCTCAATTTCGAGCTGGCGGCAGCTCCAGAATTCCTTCCTAAAGAAATTCTAGGCCCAGAGGATCATTCCCAAGACAGATGGAGATCTTATGGCTATCAGAATGAGGCTGGCCGAGAACGTCACTCAGTCTGCCAAAAGATTCTGGACGATCTATAGCCAAATCGAAGATGCCTCTGATGAGTTGGCCATCAAGTCCTTCAAGCAGGCTCTTCTGCCAGGCATTGAGCTTCGCAAGGACTTGGTGCGGTTCCCCGTGGTCATAATGAAAGCATCGATGGCCTGGGTGAATCAGTTTATTGAACAAGAAGAAGATGAGGCCCGAGCTCGGGAAAGCTTTGGCCTCTGGCTAGAGGACAGCCCTTCCAAGAAAGACAAGAGATTCTCTTGGAGGGAGAAGGTGGACCGAAACAAGGCCTCGTCGAGCTCAGCAGTGGCCCCGGTTCCCACCTCGGAGGGCAGCAAGAAGTCTAAGCCAGTAGCTGCTCCTACAAGGCTGTGAACACCATATTCAGGGAGCCGATCTATAAGCTCCTTAGCAAGATCAACTCGCAGCCTTTCTTCAAATGGCTGCAGCCGATGAAGGGTAATCCCTCCACCCGAGATCAAAATAAGTTCTATGCCTACCATAAGCAGAACGGGCACAGAACCGAAGACTGCAAGGCCTTCAAAGCCCACCTCGAGAAGCTCGTCAAGGACGGGCAATTGAAAGACTACAGTCGAGCTCAGTGCCGAAACGATGATGATCAAGATAGTGATAAGCCAGAGGGCATTATCAACGTCATCCACCTCGCTCCTGTTCCAAAGGGGAAAAACCAAGCTCGTGCCGAAGCCAAGAGGGCCTCCCACCAGAAGCAGGTGATGACTATCGAGCTGGAGACTGCTTCCAAGAAAGCTCGGACAGAAAGGCCCAAGATCTGGTTCTTAGACAAGGACCTAGATGGAGTTCAGCTTCCCCACAACGATCCCCTGGTCCTGACCTTGAAGTTAAAGAACTTCTTGGTGCATAGAGTTCTTGTGGACCCTGGAAGTTCGTCGGAGATCCTCTACTACGACTACTTCAAGAAGATGGATCTCAAAGAGGAAGATCTCCAAGTATCACTAACCCCCTTGGTGGGTTTCAGCTCAAAACCCGTATACCCCAAGGGCAGAATCTCCCTGAAAGTCCAAGTCGAAGGCGTTGGCCGACTTCTTGGTGGTAGATGCACCGTCCCCCTACAACGCAATAATGGGGAGGACTTGGCTGCATAGTATGGAAGCGGTACCCTCCACTCATCACCAGAAACTCAAGTTCCCATTGGAGAACGAGAACGTCAGAGTAGAGGTGATTATGATCAGGGGCGACCAGCACATGGCCAAACAGTGCTTGATGGCCACTGTGCCTGGAGAAGTCTAGACAACGCAAGTCCACATGGCCGAGTTAGACAGGGAGGCCGAGCTGGAAGACGTCGGCCGAGCTCCAGAGCAAAAAAGCGTTGAGGATATGACCGAGGTCGGGATCGACCCCAACGATTCTTAGAGATACTTCCTGCTGGGGAGTCAGCTTCATGAGGATGAGAATACCGAGCTGCTGGACTTCTTGTTACAGAACAAGGAGGTCTTTGCATGGACTCCTTACAAGATGCCTGGCATCAGCCCCAAGGTCATGTGCCATAAACTAAATATAGACCCTAATCACAAGCCCGTAATCCAGAAAGCTCGCAGAACGAGGATCCCACATACTGAGGCCGTGATTGAGGAAGTCCAGAAACTAATAGAAGGCAAGGTGATCAGGGAGGTCCACTACCCAAAGTGGCTGGCCAACACCGTGGTGGTAAAAAAAAAAAACTGGGAAATGGAGGGTCTGCGTGGACTTCATTGACCTCAACAAGGCCTGTCCTAAGGATAGCTTCCCACTACCGAAGATTGACCAGATGATCGACGCCATTGCCGGGCACGACAGGATGAGTTTCCTCGATGCCTACCGAGGTTACCATCAAATTCCAATGTATGGACCTGATCAAGAGAAGACTGCATTCATAACACCCAGGGCATTTACTGTTACAAGGTCATGCCATTTGGGTTAAAAAATGTGGGAGCAACTTACCAGAGGCTAGTAACGAAAATGTTTCAGGCCCAGTTAGGCAAAACAATGGAAGTCTAGATTGACGACATGGTGGTCAAGTCTAAAAGGTCACAGGACCACTTGGCCAACCTGAGTCAGACGTTTGACATCCTCAAAAGATTCCAGTTAAGGCTGAATGCGTCCAAGTGTGCGTTCGGTGTCAGCTCCGGTAAATTCCTGGGAAGCTTGGTCACCAGAAGAGGGATCGAAGCAAATCCAGACCACATCTCAGCGATTCAAGAACTACAGAGTCCAACCACGGCGAAGCAAGTTCAGAGGCTCACTGGCATGGCTGCCGCACTCAATCTCGTCATCAGCCGAGCTTTTGACAAATGCCGACCTTTTTTTCAGCTCTTAAAGAAGAGTTCGAAGTTCCACTGGACTCCGGAGTGCGACCGAGCTCTACAGGAGCTTAAACACTACTCGTCTTCACCACCCCTGCTGTCAACACCGAAGCAGAGAGAAGTGGTGTACTTGTACCTGCGGTCTCGGATTACGCAGTGAGCTCGGTACTCGTCAGAGAAAAGAACAGGCAACAAAAGCCCATTTACTACACGGGCAAGATCCTCCTCGATGCAGAGACCATGTACTTGCAGCTAAAGAAACTTGGATTAGCGCTCGTCAGTGCTTCTCGCAAACTCACCCACTACTTCCAGACCTACACCATAGTGGTCGTTACAGAACATCCACTCAAGTTCCTTTTCAGAAAGACAGACTTCTCTGGAAGGATCTCAAAATGGGCTGTCGAGCTGGGGTAGTATGATATCAAGTATTAGCCCAAGACAACAATCAAAGCCTAAGTTTTGGCAAATTTTATCATGGAATTCATTTCTCCTAGTTCGGCACCAATGATGGACCCGACTCCGTCTCTCCCTCCGCCCCCGGGAGGGGGGGGGGGTGGGGGTGAGAAGAAAACGAAGGGAGCGAGCATTAACATTTTTTTTGTACGGGTATGCCAAATTTTCTCCTCTACTTGGAATTTGAAATGGTGACTCGGAGATTCACCTTCACAAGTAGAAAAGGAAATCAACTTTTTTTCCAACTTTCCATTGCACATATATTTTAAAGAAAGAGGCAAGATTTTTGAATGCTGTGAAAGGAGATTTTCATTTGTTTGTCGTGAAAGGCGGTTTTGTGCCTTAGAAGGCGATTTTGGCATAAAAGGGATTTACAAATCTCATCAATAATGAAAGACAAGAATTGTGATTTTTTTTGTCTCTTTAAAAAATACAAAATACAATAGAAAAGTAAGAAAAGGAATCTGACTTCTCAGGAAATTCTGGGAACTTGTTCAGATTGACGGTCGCAAGTCATGTATGGGCTCCGCCATCGTCCTTCAGATGAGAACACATGATGCTTTAATTCACTTGGCTTGGCTTGGACCTCAGATTTTTAGAGGATAAGGATGGAAAGGATGTCCTATATCCAATAAAAAGCCGAGTAGATGGGCCGAGGAGCCACATCTGGCCATGTTGAATAGTAGGAGAATGGAAAACCTTGGGGGGGGGGGGGGGTGGCCCCCCAAGGGACTTCAATCACCTTGTGTTCTCTCTTGCAGCAGAGTTTCTTCAAAGTAGGAGAGCTTCTTTGAGCAAGGATTTCTTTTGGAATCTTTCGGCTGGGGTTGCGGTAGTGTGTAGTGGTCCCTTCTTCTTAGAATGACCCCCTTTTTATAGGCTTTTGATAGCCATGGGTGGGTTTATGGGCATTGATGGCGTTGATGCTCCATGATTGGAGGAGTTACGAGATTAATTTCATAATTTTTGTGACTCCTTTTTGTTTGGATATGACTGGTTGATGGAGAATAATGGGCATTTAATCCTTTTAATCTCCATAATAATGGGAGTTTCATGATTAAATACTATGATTAAACTCCATAATGGTAGGAGTTACATGGTTAATTGTCATGATTACTTGGACTTCTAACTCCTTTTTCCTTGAATCTGATTAGGCCGTCCAAAATAATGAGTTAATGACCGCATTAACTTGCCATAAAAGGGTCATTTAACTTCATTAATTGGTTGCCAAGGCGCTTGAAGAGTCACGGGCCGCACATCACCTCTTGGAATTCTTCTTGCGATGATCGCCGATGGATCCACACGTTATTTGATGTTGGATGGCGATGAAACTTCAGATATTGGTTAGTATCAATGGGCCGGCAGCATCTGTTCAGTTGATTTTTCTATCGGTCAAGCAGAAAGTGTGCTTTCTTGGTGGGCCGGTTGGCGATTTTGAAGCGTGCGATGATGATCACATGCTCTTGGTGGTAGATCTGAAATGTTGGTGAAGATCAGTTGATTTTAGTCACCAAAAATCAGATTCTCAGAAAATCACAAGCACTGGAATCCTCAAAATGCGAAAAAGGGCGAAAAAGTGGCCCTTCCGGCACCGGCGACCATGCACCCATGGGGTTTTCTTCCCTTTCAGTCGCCGTTTCTCGGCCATTTTTCAGGCTTTTTTGCTTCTTTTTTCTCCTGTATTTCTCTTAAAATTTCTCCTCATTTATTGGGTTGATTCCTCTGAAGAAAACCTGATGAGAAGCCATGCAAATCAGAGAACAAAGTTTTCCCATTTTTGGAAAAGCCGAAGACTTTGGAGCCAATTTTCCGCCAAGAGTTGAAACTAGGTCAAACGATGTCGGAATGACCTGAAATTTGATGTGAAGCTTCCTGAGCAATAGATAGGACCAACAATGGGCTTTTGTTTGAGTTTTGAAGCCATTTGGGGTCCTCACGCTGCTAGACTTGATTTCGCCGTGATGAAAATGTCGAGCTTTGATGTATGGTCAACCGATGTCCGATTGTCCTGAAACTTGACAGGGAGCCTATTGGATTTATTTTGAGATGATCCATTAGCTCCAATTTGGATGCCATGGTCCCGGGGGGCTCCGCCGTCGGTAGGCTTGATTTTGTTTCCGAGAGTCAAAAATGGGTCAAACGTCAGCGGAATGACCTGAAATTTGACATGCAACCCTTTCGAAGCATGTAGAAGCTACCAATGTGCTTTATTTGATGAGTGGCGGCATCGGTGGTTCTTGCAGCCAAGAGGCTTGATTTTGCCGTTCGAGATTTGATGGAGGGTCAAACGGTGTCGGTTTGACTTGAAATTTGACGTGGAGCCTTTTGGAGGTATTTTGAGACCATCCATCGGCTCGGATCGAAATTTCGATGCCTTTGACACTGTCGCCACCGGGAGGGCTGACTCTGCTGCGGCTGTTTTCTTTTTGGGCCAAACGATGTTGGAATGGCCTGAAACTTGATGTAGAGTGAAACTTGATGTTGAGCCTCTTAGTGGCATTTTGAGGCCACGTGTGTGCTTTATTCTGTGTGTCAGGGTCTCTAGTTTCACTGCCACCAGGAGCTCCTGCTTAGCTATTGGAGGAGTGAAGTTAGGCCAAATGATGTTGAAATGGCCCGAAACTTCATGTGTACCTCTTTCTTGGCTGTTTTGAGGGATCTTGCAGTTTTCATTTGATTCTGACAAGATCTGATGCTTGAAGCGGCTTTTCCTTCTTGTAGTAGGATGTGGCTCCTATGTAGCTTTTGATGTTGAAGAGGCAAATTGAAATTTTTGGTGTCAACAAATGCCCCCTCGAGGTATAGCGATGGATTGCATAGCTTTTGCAGTCGATGTGCATCGAAGAAAACTTTGAAAGAGAGCTTCTGACTTTACCAAGAGTCTCTGGGCATTTTTCTTTTGATAGAGTAGCCTTTTGAGTTTCCAAGCGGAATTCATGGCAGTGAGAGAGATCACGTACCATTTCAAGGCAAAGATTTGAAAATGACATTTGGATTGGGTTTTTGGGTTTTAAATTTTTTCTTTTGACCTTATGAACCTAAAGGCTTTATGTGGCACATCAAGCGGTCAGGAAGGTTTTCGGTTTTTGACCTTGTGACCTAATAAGCTGTATGTGGCAAGTTAGGGGGTCGAGTTTTGGATTTTGATTTTGGTCTTGTGACCTAACAAGCTGTATGTGGCAAGTTAGGGGACCATGGTTTAATTTTTTATCACTCTTTGGGATATTTTTGGGTCCATTGGAGTGGTTTGGGATTTTTGTGGGATGTCAATTTCAAGGTTTTGGCTTAATTTGGTTCATGTGGTGGGATGGTTTGGATTTTTGGAAACTCATGAGGCTTGGATTTTTTTTGTATGGTCCAATCGACTTAAAAGAGGCATGGAACCATTTTTGTATGCTCTTGGTAAGAGGAATTTTTACTAAAAGCCATTTTTAGTGCCTAGGTGGTCAAACCTGGCTCATGTGGGCTAACCCATGGGACCTTAATATGGTTTAGATCTCATATGGTGTCATTTTTGTGAAGAATATCTAAAAATATCTCTTTTGGGTAGAGAATATCTAAAAATATTCTTACTTGGGGAGAATCTCTTAAGTTTCCTTGATTTTGGGAGAGATTTTCTCAAAGCATCTCTCTTTGGGAGAAAGTCTCTCACTTTCCCTTTCTTTTTGGAGAGAATTTCTCAAAGGATCTCTTCTTTAGGAGGGAATAACTCAAGATCCCTTTCTGTTAGGAATGTTGCTAATTTGTAGCACTTACCTTCTTACTTCTTTCCTTCTTTCCTCTTTTGGTTTGCTCTCTTCTATAAAAGCAAGGGGAGGTTGGATCTCTTGCTCCTATTGCCTTCTTTTTGTAAAAGTGTTCAAGGGTGCTCCAAGATCAAGAACCCTTATTCTTCAAGGATCTTCAAGTTCTTCTTCTTCCTCCATGGCTTCAAGTAAGTTTTCTTCTTCCTTGAGAAACTTCATGTAGAAATAGAAAAAAGTTTCTTTCTTTCCTTTTCTTTTCTTTTCCGTTTCTCTCTCTTTTTTTTCACGTGTTTTCTCTTCTCTTTTTTTTTTCACACGTTTTTTTTCCCTTTTTTTTTGTGCTTCTTTCTTTCTTTTTTTTCTTTCTTTTTTTTTCTTTCTCACGGTTTTTTTTTTTACTGTTTTTTCTTCTCTTTTCTTTTTTTTCCTTCTCTTTCTTTTTTTTTTCTCTTTTTTTTTTCCTTCTTTTTTTTTTCTTTCTTCTTTCTCTCTCTTTTTTTGTGTGCGTATGGACAGGACCATACGGTCATGGCCGTACGGCCACGTGGCCTATGGGCCAACCCAGATTTCTTTTTTTTTTTTTTTTTGAAAGAGGTCCTCTTCTCTCTCTTTTTTTTCTTTTTTTATGGATTTCAAGATGCTCATGCATGACAACTTTCCTTCGACACTTTTTTCTTTTTGAAATGGAATTGGAAGTATGATAATACACACCTGGAAATCTTTTGCAAGTCTTGGGATTTGGAGCTCGCAGCAATGTTGAGCCCTTTCTTAATCTTGCGGGGATTTTGAAGAGCTTTGCAAGTTTTGGAGTCTGGAGCTCGCAGCAATGTTGAGCCCTTTTCCAATTTTGCGGAGGTTTGAGAAGATTTGGCTTGATCTCGCAGCAATGTTTCAGTTCGAGCTTTCTTTGATAATTCTCCATTGATTATGAGCTCGCAGCGATGTTGAGTTCATCTTCAAGCTCTCTATTTCTTTTGGGGTGTTTCCGTTTTCTTCGGAATTGCCCCAGAACCATGCCAAAATTTCGCTATAATTTTTTTTAGCAAAATTCTGTCATTTTGATGATTGATTTTCTCTTTTCCATCCTTTGCAGGTAGTTCCTCCAGAACGAGTAAGGGTAAGGAGCCTAACATTGATGCACCTCGGTGTTCTACTAGGTCTTCTAATGTGGCCGTACAGCAGGCCTGGGAGAAGGTCCAGTATGTTGAGAATGAGTTGGAAGAGTGTGATTCTCTCAACCGAGACGAGGCGAGATAGCAGTTGATCGCTCTCAAGGATGAGGATTTTTACAATATTATGGTAAGCAATCGTCCTTGGGTCACGGACGATCAGAGCGTTGTGCCCAAGCCTACCTTCTTCCTTGGTGATGCAGTCCCTGACGATTCAACATACCAAAGGAGATATTTTCAGTTCTCTTATACAGCTGATGGTGAGGAAAGAACTGTTTCTACCCGGTCGACCTTCGATCGCACTATCTCGATCATGAGCCTTTCTCCCACATGCTCAAAGAGGGAAGATCCTCCAAGCTGGGTGAAGAGGACTAATGTGATCAAGACGGAGTTTTTGTTGGCGGCCTTTCTGGTTATGCAGAGAAGTCGCCTGCCCGTATGGACATTTTGATGCCGGCCAGTGGCTACCAAGGTTCAGATCATCCTTCGGTTGATTTGAGATGGTGGACCTTGGTATTTTCAAGGGCGATGGCAGCAATTGGGTGAAGCCTTTTCGACTTCGTAGCCATTTCAGCGTTGACTCGAACTGGGAGTCGTGACTGATCACATCCTGCAGGCTGGCGATGCCATTCCAAAGGAGGCCGAGATCTTTGATGCGGTTCGTGCTTTTCAGCAAACCGTAGTTTTCTCCGATGAAGCCTTCATGGCCATGCTGGAGTCGTTCCTTCCACAAACCAACACCTTCATTGTTACGAATGGTGAGATTGGTTTTTCTTTGAAGGAACTGAGTGTCATCACCGGACTGCCCATCCTCGGCAAACTCTATGAGAAGTTCATGCCTATTGACAGCGTCCTTGAGGTGTAGTTTGAGGAGTTCAAGCTTTTGTACTTTCAGCTTGTCGTCTTCTACGATTTCTTAAAGGAGAAGGAGGGCTTGAAAGTTCGGTGCAGCAGTTGGAAGAGTGGTAGCCTTTTGTCTTCCCACTTCTTTGACCACAGGAGTCTTCTGAAAGTATGACCCAGGAAGCCAGGGCTAAGAACCCGGGTTCGAAGAAGATCTCCGCCATTCGAGAAAATTGGAAGGAACTCTTCACAAACACAGACGCCATTTATCCTGACATTGCGTTGCGGAAAGATCTCACTGTTTACCTCACTTATTGGCTAGGTGAGGCTATTTTTACTAGAGGAGATGGAATGCACATCAGGCTGCACTGTATTTTTCCGGCTTGTCAGATGGCGTTTGGAGAGCGGCTAGCTTTGGTACCTGCTCTTTACTCCTATCTGTGTACCAAACTGCAGGCTGCTGCTTTTTTGGTTCGGCTTGGGCTCCCTATGACCAGGGTATTTTCAGCCCATATTTTCTATTCGTGGTATGTATACCACTGTCCTGGTTTCCACCGATTGGGTGCTGCACAGGATGATGACCCGTTTATGATTCGGTTGGCCAGAGGGAAGCTTGTTTCTGAATCTCTTTTATCCGCCTGTTTGAGGATCCGACGATTCAGGGACGTCGAGATGGGGCAATCTTCAGTGAAGCTTTCTTCAGGCTTGCGGAAGAAGGCTTTTGATTTTGGTGTCTCCCGAGATTCCACCAGGGCTGGGTCGGGGAGACACTATTCTTTGACCAACAAAGAGAAAGCTTGGCTTTTCAACATACATGTCGGTATGATGGTGTACTGTCGCGACCCCGAACCGGGGGCCCGGGACCACGACGGGGGTGGTGTGGATAACGAACCACCCCTTGTACTAATTGTACGTTACGTTAATTTCCCACAGGTTTCCGCGGTGAGGATTCCTCATACACCCATAGAACATTTACATTGGTGCGGAAGCGTGTAGCAAATCAAATTCTTATTCCAATCACATCAAATAAGACTGTTAATAAACAAGTATAGCATGATGTCAGAGTGAGCAATGATCTCATTAGCATTCCCAAAACATTAAGTTAAAGTTTAACAAAAGAACAAGTTAATTAACATTCCCCAAAAATAAAGGCCAACAAAGGCCAATACAACCTAAAAGTATAAAACAGTATCATTCTCAAAATTCCCAAAATGTTCGCAGTTCCGAGCTAAACCGAATGTCTACATGACATCGTCAGCTTGCCACTCCACTAGTCGTTGCGGTTCAACAACCGCCTCCTCTGACTCCTCCTCAAAGGCACTAACGGGAGCTGGACCTGAGTACCACAAAAATGGGGTCAGACACGACGGTCTGGCAGGTGGGTGAATAGATAAACCAAGAAAGAAATCAAAACATATCATAGTTATAACGAAAACTGTCATAAAACAGGATGCATAGTTCATTTAAAGTAAAGATGCAATACAAATCATGCGGGGTAATCAAGGTACAGGAACTGACTAGGTGGCGACCACACTAAAGCTAAATCCTCTCCATCACTAAGGTGATGAGAGCACATTGAGTGCATTGGGCTCAATCACACGAAGTGACGAGAACCAATATTATAAACATATACATATACATATACATATAGCTAGGCAAGACCACGGCCGCGGACCGGGTAACGGGACAGTACGGGATCCAAGTTGCAACTGGCGGGAGCACAGGGGGAGACCCAAGTCAGTTGATCAGACTGACAAGGATGTCCAAGCTTAGTGGTGCCGACTCTTAGGTTACATGATAAATCAAAACATATACAAAACTGTGTCAATATAAAACATACGGGCAGGCGGGACATGGTGCTCGAAGGCACACATTTCATATACTTTCCGTACATGCATAAACGGGGCTGGAGAAACATATCGGTGTATAAATCGGAATCTGAGGCAAAACCATTAAGATCGGGTAATTATATATATAATTTTGAGTAAAACAAGGCAATAATTTCTAATATCATTAGGGACTAAATATTGAGGCTCCCATATTCAAGCAACATGCATGAGGATCTTGTATGTCCATATTACCCTAAATATGGTACTCGAATGATAGAGGACATACTAAGTTCCCCTATGCGCGTTGATGAATCTAAAAGTCCCAATACCTTTTCCGAAATGGTGTTTCTATCCATGTCAATCTCCTTATGTCATCCCCTGGGTCTTTCCAAGGTGGTAGGGCATCAGAACAACCCATCCAAACCTTTAAATACCATATCTGAAACCAATGGAAAAGACTCAGGAATTCTGGGTTAAACTCGGTCACCTGTCGGTCAGATGGCGGTTAGCCGCCGAGGTGATCGGCGGTTAGCCGTTGGCTGACCGCGGAGCTGACCGCGACTCACCCTGCTAAAATGTAGCATTCTGTATTTCTAACCGCGCCTCTCGGCTACCTAGCGGTCACTGGGGTTTTTGGGGTGGCGGTTAGCCGCGAGCTGACCGCGGTTCGCCTGTCAAAATGCAGCATTCTGTGTTTCTAACCGCATCTGGGTCGGCTAGCCGCCGGTCACCTGTCGGCTAGCCGCCGAGGTGACCGCCCGCTGACCGCCCAGCTGCGGGAACTACACATCAGGTGCAGATTTCAGTCATTTCTCACCCAAACTATTTCACATCAACTCCAACCCTTTCTTAACATGAAATAGATCCATTCCCTACCATTTAACATTTACTTCTTCCCACCAACCACCATTCCACCAATGCATTAATTCACCTACCAATCCAAATCTCATTTAATGCAAGTACAATACCATTTAAGAAGCTTGTAATGACCCAAAATAAACTTTGATGAGGAATGCATTTATTATCATAAAACTAAGGATGAAACCATGTCAATAAATACATTTCTAAATCATTATGGAATCATGCGAAATCAAATGACATATGAATAGTAAAAATCCACATTTTTGACAAAGTAAGAACTTATCCAAATTGAATCTATTCATCCACTTGCCTTGGTCTCCAAGAATGCTAATCAAGCTCTAATCCACTATCAAGCTCAAAATCTACAATCTACACAAAATCCCCAAAAATACCTTCATTACAAGCCCTAAAATGTCAAAATCAAGAAATAGATGGAGATAACTTCCAATAATCAAGGTGAAGCACCTCCTAGGCTAGATGAACACACAATCAAGAGATGAGAAGAAGAACTTACATGAAGAGTCCTCTAATGGCAAGAGTTGGCTCAAGAGGTAGCTTGGAATGGGAGGTTCTCTCAAAAAAAGATATTAAGAGAAAGCTCTCATGGAGGGAAAGAAGACTACTACCTCCATTTTGCCTTTAGCAATAGCTTTGAGAGAGATTGAGAGATGGAGGAGCAAGGAGCAGGAAGAAGAGTCTAGGGCTGGGCTGGAATACCTTCTTTCTCAAGGAGTTGCAAGAAGAGGGAGAAGAAGAAGACTTCCCCTTATATAGCTAAGGCAATGGGTCCCACAACTTAAAGGTCCAAAATGGGCTAGAACATCATTCTACGGGCTTCGGACGGATTCGACGAAGAAGGAAGAATTGCTCGTCGAAATTTCTACTTTCCAAAAAGTATACATTTTACAAGTTTCGGAGACATCGAAAATGGTGTCCAGATTTTGTGTAAAAAGACTGTTTTACCCCTATCGATGGCAAAGTGGGGTTTAGAGGTCTCGAATGGGAACGGAGCAAATACGAAAGTTGTCGGGAATCATAAAATACATTCAACGGAGCAAATTACCGATTTCCAGAATTATCAAATAAATCCCAAAACTAATCAAGACACACTAAAAGGAACCCCCAAAGGGCCCCACTAGATCAAAAGAGTTCCCAAAATTATTCAAAGCTATAAAAAGCTATTCTAATCCAGATTTAACCCATTTCCTCTAATCTCACTTATAACTAAAACACGTCTTAATTAACACTAAGCGGAAACTCTCGGGGCGGGGTCTTACATCCTCCACCCCTTAGGGCATTTGGTCCACCAAATGAAATAAAATAACTAACCTCGGGTAGTAGATGCGGATACTTCTTCTGAACTTGATCCCGTAATTCCCACGTTGCCTCTTCAGGTCCGTGATTTTCCCAGAGCACTTTCACCCATTGTATAGTCCTTGTCCTCAGTTCTTGTTCCTTCGTATCGATGATCTGAATAGGCTTCTCGACATAGGTGGCATCTTCTCTGATCTCTAATGGTTCATGACGGAGTACATGCGACGGGTCGGGGACGTACTTTTTCAACATAGACACATGGAACACATTGTGTACGCCGGAAAGCTCGGGTGGTAAGGCTAATCTGTAAGCCACGTCACCAATCTTGCTCATGATATCGTAGGGTCCAATGTATCTCCGAGATAATTTGCCTTTCTGACCGAATCTCAGAGTTCCTCTAGTAGGTGACACCTTCAAGAAAACCTTATCTCCTTCCTTGAAATGTAAGTCCCTTCGATGAGAGTCTGCATAACTCTTCTGTCTACTCCGGGCTACCTTCAGACGTTCCTGGATCAACTTGACTTTGTCGCTGGTTTCACTCACCATAGTCGGTCCATGAAAACTACGAATACCTACTTCTTCCCAACAAACTGGAGTTCTACACCTCCTACCATACAATGCCTCAAAAGGCGCCATCCCGATGCTCGAATGATAACTGTTGTTGTAGGCGAATTCGCAAAGTGGCAGGGTCTCATCCCATTGAGTCTTGAAATCTAGCACACACGCTCGAAGCATATCTTCAAGGGTCTGAATTGTTCTTTCCGACTGACCATCTGTTTGTGGGTGATACGCTGTGCTGAACTGAAGCTTTGTCCCCATAGACTCATGCAAAGTCTTCCAGAATCTCGAGACGAATCTGCTATCTCTATCTGAAGTAATGGAGACTGGCTGCCCATGACGGCTGACAATCTCGTTGACAAACAACTCTGCGAGAGGTAACATATGCATCTTCTCTCCGGTCTTCATCGGAATAAAATGGGCTGATTTGGTGAGACGGTCCACAATGACCCATATGGAGTTGTTCCCTTTTCTGGTCCTTGGCAATCCCGAGATGAAATCCATGGTGATATGTTCCCACTTCCACTCTGGGATCTCTAATGGCTGTAATAACCCTGGAGGTCTCTGATGCTCTGCCTTCACCAACTGACACGTCAAACATCGAGAAACGAAAGCTGCTATTTCCCTCTTCATGTTGTTCCACCAAAATCTGCCTTTCAGGTTCTGATACATCTTCGTGCTACCCGGATGCATAGAGTACTTCGTACTGTGCGCCTCTGTCATAATGTCATTCTTCAAATCTTCAATATTGGGCACGCATAGACGATCACGATAGAATAAGACTCCATCCACAATACGGAAATCAGGACGTTCTGCTATATGCTCTGAAATCTTGGCCAACTCTGGATCTTGCAATTGGTCTTCCTTGATCTTCCGAATGAACGAGGGTTCAGACACAGACATGTTGGCTAGCATCACTCCCTCTCTTAGGGGCTGAAAATCTACCCCCAACTCTTCAAACTGCTGAAAGAAGCACGTAACTCTTAGGCTTGCCACACTAGCTGACTTCCTACTCAAGGCATCGGCTACTACATTTGCCTTTCCTGGGTGGTACTTGATCGGAAAATCGTAATCTTTGATATATTCCATCCATCTTCTTTGTCTCATATTCAATTCCTTCTGAGAGAACAAATACTGTAAGCTGCGGTGATCGGAGTGGACTTCGAATTTCTCTCCGTAGAGGTAATGTCTCCACATCTTTAGTGCAAAAACGACCGCTGCTAATTCCAGATCATGCGTCGCGTAGTTCTTCTCGTGGTCCTTCAACTGACGGGATCCATAAGCGACGACTTTTCTATCTTGCATCAGCACACAACCGAGTCCTATATTCGAAGCATCTGTAAAAATGGTGTAACCGCCGCTCCCGGATGGTAAAGTGAGGACGGGTGCCGAAGTTAATCTCTTTTTCAGCTCTTGGAAGCTGGCCTCACATTGGTCTGTCCACACATAAGGTGCATTCTTCTTGGTCAACTTTGTCAATGAAGCTGCAATCGACGAAAATCCTTGCACAAATCTTCGATAGTAACCCGCCAATCCAAGAAAACTCCTGATTTCTGACGCGTTCTTCGGTCTTTCCCACTTCACAACTGCATCTATCTTGGCTGGGTCCACTGATAATCCTTCTTTGGAAATGATATGACCTAAAAATGCGACCTCTTCAAGCCAAAAATCACACTTAGTGAGCTTCGCATACAATTGATTATCTCTTAGAAGTTGCAATGCTATCCTCAAATGCTCTTCATGCTCTTCTCTAGACTTAGAGTACACCAAAATGTCATCAATAAACACCACAGTGAATTGGTCTAAGTACTCAGCAAATATTTTGTTCATCAAAGCCATGAATACTGCTGGTGCATTCGTCAATCCAAATGGCATCACTAGAAACTCATAGTGTCCATATCTCGTCCGGAACGCCGTCTTTGATACATCTGAATCTCTAACTCTCAGCTGATGATAACCGGATCTTAGATCGATCTTCGAAAAGTAAGCAGCACCTTGCAATTGGTCAAACAATTCATCTATCCTTGGCAATGGATATTTGTTCTTGATGGTAGCTTGGTTCAATTTCCGGTAGTCAATGCACATTCTCATGGAACCGTCTTTCTTCTTGACGAATAAAACTGGAGCTCCCCAAGGTGAGACGCTCGGTCTAATAAAACCTTTGTCCAACAATTCTTGCAACTGAATCTTCAACTCTCCTAATTCAGCTGGAGCCATTCTGTATGGTGCGATAGATATTGGAGCGGTCCCTGATAACAATTCGATGGTGAAGTCAATCTCCCTAACAGGTGGTAAACCTGGGATTTCTTCTGGAAAGATGTCTGGGAATTCGCAAACAATTGGGATCTCCTCCACCCCTTGGGACCGTTTATCCTCCGTGATAAACGCTAAATAGCATTCACATCCACTTTTCACTAGTCTATCAGCCTTCAATGCTGAGACGAATCTTGGACAAGAATTCTTCTCTTCCCCATGGAACAAAATGCCTGCTGGGGTCTCCTCTAATTTGAACGTGAGGGTCTTATGGAAACAGTCCATCGTAGCATGGTACCCTGCCAACCAATCCATTCCTAAAATAACATCGAAATCAAACATCTCCAACAAAATGAGATTTGCCGGTAACACCACATCTCCTATCTTAATAGCACATCTAGGATAGTATTTCCTACACACAACTTGTTTGCCTACTGGAGTGGACACCGTCAAAACATACTCAAGTTCTCTAGCAGGCATATCAATCAACTTAGAAAATTTTGGAGACAAGAAGGAGTGCGTAGAGCCAGGGTCAAACAAAATCTTAGCTTCAAATCCACAAACTAGGAGTGTACCTTCCACCACGTTATCTGCTGCCTCTGCATCAGCTTGGTTAATTGCATACACTTGTCCTCGCTGTTGAGGCCTATTCTGAGCTTGTTGCTGCCTCCCTTGCTGTGCATTCCTATTCTGCTGAGGAGGACGCTGATTCTGATTCTGTCCTTGCTGACGAGCTGGATGCTGTTGTGGAGGTCTATATTGTTGTTGTGGAGCCTGCTGCTGGAGTGGCCTGGGCTGGTTCTGTACAGCTAATGCATTCTGAGGTGGTGCTTGGCGCTGAGTTCCTTGTTGTTGCTGGTTCTGTCTGTTGTTGCCTTGCCCAGCTTGCCTTGGGCAATCTTTAAGCTGGTGTGCCATGGATCCACATCTGAAACATGCTCCCGTAATCGTACGGCATTGAGCACTCTCGTGGTTCTTACCACAGTGAACGCAAACTAGAGCATTCTGCACGTTTTGTTCATGCCTCGGTCGCTTGTTCTGATGGTTCCTTGGTGGGTGACTCTGTTGGTGAGCTGGTGCCTTTCCTTGGATCTTGAGGATCTTGTTATTCAGGTTCTCGAATTTGTAGGCCCTTCTCACAGCCTCTTCAAAAGTGATAGGTGGTACAACACCCGTGGCATCCCTTTCAATGATCGGGTTGAGTCCTTCGAGGAACCGCGTTATCTTCTTCTCCACAGTGTCAATTAACTCGGGGGCATATCGAGACAACCTCTCAAACTTCGTGAGGTACTCTTGCACGGTTGTGTTACCTTGTACGAGCTGCTGGAATTCGATGGCCTTTTGCCTCTTCACATGCGTCGGTACATATTTGTCACTGAATTGTCTCTTGAAACTTGCCCAAGCCTCTGCGTCTGCTATGGTCCGATACTCAGCCTTGATTGTCTTCCACCATATGTCCGCTAGGCCGGTGAACATGGAAGCGGTGAGTTGCACTTGCTGTCTACCGGTACATCTAAATATCTCAAAGATGTTCTCTGTCTGCTCCAACCAGTCGTCTGCAGCGAGTGGGTCCTCATGCCCCGTGAACTCCTTGGGACCCCTCTTCCTAAACTTTTCGTACAGCGCATTGGGATCATGTTCCCTATTGTTGATGACAATCTGAGTGCCTGGAGGTTGCGCTGGTGCCGGTTCAGGTCTCCTTTCCAATACTTCTAACAATTGCCTTTGCATCATAGCCATCTCCCTAGCATGTTCTTCATCCTTCCTGGCCATTTGTTCTTGCAATCTTGCCTGATTTTCATTGGCTTGACGTTGCTGGTCAAGCATGGCTTGCATCATCTGTTGGAATTGATTCTGCATGTTTGGATCTGGAATACCGTTTCCTAGTGGCCCGGTGTGTTCACTATTGCTTGCGGTGGGATTGTCGGTTACGGGTCTTTTTCGAGGTGGCATATCACTGCAAAACAAATTATTAGCACAAAAGTCATATAAGGGTCACACATTGCTCACACGAGTCTAACGAACGAAAAGTCTAACAAGAAGTCTAACGGATCCTCGCCACGTCCTTAGGATTTCTAGTTTCTTTTAATTGCCTGAAACACGTCTCGCTCTGATACCAGCCTGTCGCGACCCCAAACCGGGGGCCCGGGACCGCGACGGGGGTGGTGTGGATAACGAACCACCCCTTGTACTAATTGTACGTTACGTTAATTTCCCACAGGTTTCCGCGGTGAGGATTCCTCATACACCCATAGAACATTTACATTGGTGCGGAAGCGTGTAGCAAATCAAATTCTTATTCCAATCACATCAAATAAGACTGTTAATAAACAAGTATAGCATGATGTCAGAGTGAGCAATGATCTCATTAGCATTCCCAAAACATTAAGTTAAAGTTTAACAAAAGAACAAGTTAATTAACATTCCCCAAAAATAAAGGCCAACAAAGGCCAATACAACCTAAAAGTATAAAACAGTATCATTCTCAAAATTCCCAAAATGTTCGCAGTTCCGAGCTAAACCGAATGTCTACATGACATCGTCAGCTTGCCACTCCACTAGTCGTTGCGGTTCAACAACCGCCTCCTCTGACTCCTCCTCAAAGGCACTAACGGGAGCTGGACCTGAGTACCACAAAAATGGGGTCAGACACGACGGTCTGGCAGGTGGGTGAATAGATAAACCAAGAAAGAAATCAAAACATATCATAGTTATAACGAAAACTGTCATAAAACAGGATGCATAGTTCATTTAAAGTAAAGATGCAATACAAATCATGCGGGGTAATCAAGGTACAGGAACTGACTAGGTGGCGACCACACTAAAGCTAAATCCTCTCCATCACTAAGGTGATGAGAGCACATTGAGTGCATTGGGCTCAATCACACGAAGTGACGAGAACCAATATTATAAACATATACATATACATATACATATAGCTAGGCAAGACCACGGCCGCGGACCGGGTAACGGGACAGTACGGGATCCAAGTTGCAACTGGCGGGAGCACAGGGGGAGACCCAAGTCAGTTGATCAGACTGACAAGGATGTCCAAGCTTAGTGGTGCCGACTCTTAGGTTACATGATAAATCAAAACATATACAAAACTGTGTCAATATAAAACATACGGGCAGGCGGGACATGGTGCTCGAAGGCACACATTTCATATACTTTCCGTACATGCATAAACGGGGCTGGAGAAACATATCGGTGTATAAATCGGAATCTGAGGCAAAACCATTAAGATCGGGTAATTATATATATAATTTTGAGTAAAACAAGGCAATAATTTCTAATATCATTAGGGACTAAATATTGAGGCTCCCATATTCAAGCAACATGCATGAGGATCTTGTATGTCCATATTACCCTAAATATGGTACTCGAATGATAGAGGACATACTAAGTTCCCCTATGCGCGTTGATGAATCTAAAAGTCCCAATACCTTTTCCGAAATGGTGTTTCTATCCATGTCAATCTCCTTATGTCATCCCCTGGGTCTTTCCAAGGTGGTAGGGCATCAGAACAACCCATCCAAACCTTTAAATACCATATCTGAAACCAATGGAAAAGACTCAGGAATTCTGGGTTAAACTCGGTCACCTGTCGGTCAGATGGCGGTTAGCCGCCGAGGTGATCGGCGGTTAGCCGCTGGCTGACCGCGGAGCTGACCGCGACTCACCCTGCTAAAATGTAGCATTCTGTATTTCTAACCGCGCCTCTCGGCTACCTAGCGGTCACTGGGGTTTTTGGGGTGGCGGTTAGCCGCGAGCTGACCGCGGTTCGCCTGTCAAAATGCAGCATTCTGTGTTTCTAACCGCATCTGGGTCGGCTAGCCGCCGGTCACCTGTCGGCTAGCCGCCGAGGTGACCGCCCGCTGACCGCCCAGCTGCGGGAACTACACATCAGGTGCAGATTTCAGTCATTTCTCACCCAAACTATTTCACATCAACTCCAACCCTTTCTTAACATGAAATAGATCCATTCCCTACCATTTAACATTTACTTCTTCCCACCAACCACCATTCCACCAATGCATTAATTCACCTACCAATCCAAATCTCATTTAATGCAAGTACAATACCATTTAAGAAGCTTGTAATGACCCAAAATAAACTTTGATGAGGAATGCATTTATTATCATAAAACTAAGGATGAAACCATGTCAATAAATACATTTCTAAATCATTATGGAATCATGCGAAATCAAATGACATATGAATAGTAAAAATCCACATTTTTGACAAAGTAAGAACTTATCCAAATTGAATCTATTCATCCACTTGCCTTGGTCTCCAAGAATGCTAATCAAGCTCTAATCCACTATCAAGCTCAAAATCTACAATCTACACAAAATCCCCAAAAATACCTTCATTACAAGCCCTAAAATGTCAAAATCAAGAAATAGATGGAGATAACTTCCAATAATCAAGGTGAAGCACCTCCTAGGCTAGATGAACACACAATCAAGAGATGAGAAGAAGAACTTACATGAAGAGTCCTCTAATGGCAAGAGTTGGCTCAAGAGGTAGCTTGGAATGGGAGGTTCTCTCAAAAAAAGATATTAAGAGAAAGCTCTCATGGAGGGAAAGAAGACTACTACCTCCATTTTGCCTTTAGCAATAGCTTTGAGAGAGATTGAGAGATGGAGGAGCAAGGAGCAGGAAGAAGAGTCTAGGGCTGGGCTGGAATACCTTCTTTCTCAAGGAGTTGCAAGAAGAGGGAGAAGAAGAAGACTTCCCCTTATATAGCTAAGGCAATGGGTCCCACAACTTAAAGGTCCAAAATGGGCTAGAACATCATTCTACGGGCTTCGGACGGATTCGACGAAGAAGGACGAATTGCTCGTCGAAATTTCTACTTTCCAAAAAGTATACATTTTACAAGTTTCGGAGACATCGAAAATGGTGTCCAGATTTTGTGTAAAAAGACTGTTTTACCCCTATCGATGGCAAAGTGGGGTTTAGAGGTCTCGAATGGGAACGGAGCAAATACGAAAGTTGTCGGGAATCATAAAATACATTCAACGGAGCAAATTACCGATTTCCAGAATTATCAAATAAATCCCAAAACTAATCAAGACACACTAAAAGGAACCCCCAAAGGGCCCCACTAGATCAAAAGAGTTCCCAAAATTATTCAAAGCTATAAAAAGCTA
This sequence comes from Persea americana, assembly GCA_029852735.1. Lineage (NCBI taxonomy): Eukaryota > Viridiplantae > Streptophyta > Magnoliopsida > Laurales > Lauraceae > Persea > Persea americana. Next base: position 42,027,668 of record CM056815.1, read on the forward strand.
TTCTAATCCAGATTTAACCCATTTCCTCTAATCTCACTTATAACTAAAACACGTCTTAATTAACACTAAGCGGAAACTCTCGGGGCGGGGTCTTACATGTACCGTAAACATCTTTTCGCCGACATCCAGCCGTATGTTCCTTCGTGTTTTGCCCGTCAGTTGGGCTTCTCTTAGGGCGTCGTTGGAGCACCTTCAAGTAAAGTGAAACTCTTTGGAGGTTTGCAGGATGGGAGGAATGCATGGGCCTTTTATAATGCGGAAGACACTACTGCCATGATTTCTTATCCTGAGTTACCCACTTTCCGGACTGCCGGCTTCACAAAATGGTTTGTGGAGAGCTTTTCAGTGCACCGGGGGCTTTCTAAGAAGGAGCTCGATGTAAAGCAGTCTTCTGGGAAGGGTCTTGGGAAATCAGATGGTGTCCGCCGAGAGGAAGTTCTGGCTTTCTTTTTTAGAGAAAAGCACAAAATAGACTTTCTCGATGATCGGGACGTCATCAGATCAGGAGCTGTACAAGAGATACCTGGTGAGGTCTTGGAACAGCTCGCAGATGAGGAGGCTGAGGTCTACGCTTGGATGCAAGCGGAACGAACGAAAGCTTCCATGGAATTTACTGGCAAGAGTAGATCATCCAGTGAGGAGTCAAGTGAGAGGCCTGGCTCTGAAGGCGGGGCGGGTTCTTCAGACAGACCGACCCATAGAAGCAAGAGGAGGAAAGGGCGGCATCGTAATAAGAGACGTCATGAAGACTCTCTTCATCTGGAAATCCCTCTCACCATTGCTGAGGAGGCATCAGGGGATGACGATGAGCCTCTGGAGAAGAGGAACCGAGAAAAAAAAATCAGTAGTGATGGTATGATCCGCCTTCTCTCTTTTTCCGCTTCTTTCTTTTTATAAAGTTTTTGTTTTGATCCGCTGCTTTCTTTCTTTTGGCAGAAGATGATGATTTGGTGATGCCTGAGGTTCCGATCAATGAGGCGGTGACGGATCCGGTTGTGGCATTTGAGGAAGAACCAAGGGACTCTGGAGTAGATCCAGTATCTTCACCTGGTATGATTTCTTTGCCTCTTTTTTTTTTTGTTTTTCTTTACTGCCACTCGCTGAAACATTTTTGGTTTCCTTGCCAGGTGACTTGCTACAAGATTCTGATAACTTTGAACCATCCATGGACGCGACTTTTGACGATGCTTCAGATGAGTTCATGGAAACAGAAAGCATTCCGTCGGTCCTCGAAGAAGGTATATAGTAATAGTCTTGATATTGATTTTTGACAAGATCATATTCATACCTTTTTCATCTTTCATTGGTAGGTTATGAAGCGACAGGAGAAGTTCTTTTATCCTTCTCAGGGCCAAAGCAGGGGGTGCCCGCTGTTGATCTTGGAGTAGGGGCTTCTTCCACCAGTTTTGATGAGGCAGAGGAGAGTCCGCATGCTGATATTCCTTCTCCCGCGGCTCCGATTGGAAAGAGCTTTTTGATTACTCTTTCGACGGTGCATGACGTGGGTAGTCGACCAACGAAGCATGGAGAATCTTCATCTAGGCCATCCCTTCAGTTTGCGAAGAAGGTGTTGAAGAGAGTCTTGAGCTCATGGGTTGAGACTCTCTCTTCTGGCCATTTGGAAGCTGGCTTCTGCATGATTAAGCATGTGCAGGACTTTCTTGCTGATAGCGAAGAGGTCGGTCTAGACATTACTGAAAGTCCGGGATCCGAACCCTAGAGGGGGGGTGAATAGGGTGAGCTTCAAATTAGTGACCAATTATGACCAATTTTAACTTCTTTAAATTAAACTAGCCACTAGTGATGATTATCAAACAAAATGCGGAATAAAAACAATCACCACAAAGCATACACCATCACACAATGATTTATAGTGGTTCGGCCTCAATGCCTACATCCACTACCGGCTTGTAATCCTACACCCCACCGGATTTCCACTATTTATGTTTTTTAATAGGCTAAGCAATAACCTTTACAATATGCTTTCCAAGGCTAAGCAATAACCTCTTGGGTTTTATGGTTCACCCCTAACCATACACTTATGCTTTTCTAAGGCTAAGCAATAACCTATGCAACCAAAAGGTTGGTTCTCTCTTTAAGTAGTGTCTAGAATACACTTGATGGAGATACAATTTTAGCTCAATTACAATGCCTCTAACATAGGCTGATATGAAAGTAAAAATCTAATTCACACGCACACACACACACACTATGAATGCAAAGATGAGTGCACAATGTGTATGTATGATGTCCTCAATCAATTTGAAAATAAAAGCTTATAAATGTATACCAAAGTCTTTTAAAATTTTTAGCTCATAAAAACATTTATGATTGAGGAAAAAATGCTAATCACATACTAAAAATAACTTGTAAAAGATATACCTATGTATTCCAAACAAGTTGTGAAATTCTAAGAACAAAACATGTGATGCATGAGGTCTTCAATCAAATTTAACAATGTAGCTCAATACATGTATGCTCAATGCATTTGAAAGTGTAAAACACTAAAATAGATTTGATTGAAATCAAGGGACAAATCACATATAATTAAAAATATAACTTGAAAATGATATACCTGTCAATGCTAAGCAAGTTGTGAAACTTTAAAACAAAAGTACATATGATTTGTGAAGTTGTTGAATCCAAAACATAAGATAGATTTGGAAGTGATTTTCTTATGATGAAAACAACAACCAAAGATTCAACCAAGTATATGAATCATGTTACATATGATTTCAAAGATGATTCCAAAACATGATTCACTTAGATATACCAATTTGAGTACTACTTGGTTTGAATCATGGTGATGCATCCAAAACAATAAATCAATTCAAAACATATGCATGTTAAGGACACAACAAGTCATAGTTTATCATGCTAGAAAAGATTTACCAATAATTAAAGCAAAACATGAAAACATATGATTAAGAAAAGAAAAGCTAACTTAGTGATTTAAACCTTGATTCCATGCTTTAGCTTTCCTTTTGGCCAACTAGCCTCCCTTAGCTCATTTCCCTTTGTTTGGCCTTAAAACACCTCAAGGAGGGCCTCTTGGTTCCTCAATTTTTTCAAAGGAATGAACTAGATTTTATACTCAAAAAATGAGTTCTGGCGTGTCCCCGATCGACCTGGTCCCTTTCCCGGTCGACTGGGTACTCAACGGTAAAAAATCTGACCGTTTGAAAAGAGCTCCAACGGCTCTTTCCCGATCGACCAACAATGTGCCCGGTCGACTGGGTCCATGGGCTCGGTCAACCGGGTACACTGCAGGTCGACCAGGGCCCGAGGACCAAATTCCCCAAAAATTACATATTAAAAGAGATTTCTTATGGGGACTTTTGGGCCATTAAATCAAGCTTGGAAACATGTTTTAAATCAAACTAAGAGATTTAAAAACATGAAACATAAAAAGCCTAAAATGATTTAAAAGATTTAAAACTCATAGGCTTGCTTGATTAATAAAACTTCTTTTCAAAGCTAATTGCATCCAAGTTTTAAAAAAAAGCATGCATGAATCAAGATTTCTACAAGTCCTAAAAACAATGCATGTGTAAATCCAAATTTCAAGATTTTCTAAATCAATGCATGTGTGAAAATTCGAACGATGCTAAAATGATAATGCATCCATCAAATTTCAATATACAAAATCCTTAACAATTACAAATGCCAAGGATTTTGTTGATAAAGTGATAGCTTTGGGCAACAAGTGGACTGAGACCAAGAGCTTCCCAAATGGTGACTTCTTTAATGAGATGTTTTGAAGCCTTCTAGCGAGGTCAAATCTGAACAGGATGAGATCTCGCGGACTCGAAAACTTTTCGTTCGGGAGAGGAACGTCACCGAGTTGGCTATCATCGAGCTAACATAAGACTTGCACCGTCTTGATAGGGAAGTCATTGAGGCCAGGCAGCGCCTTGAGCTTTTCGAAGAACAAGCAGCTGCCAAGTGGACTGCTATTTTGGAAGCTTAGGCTAGAGGGGGGACTCTCATTCGCCAAGTTGAGGAGGCTGAAAGCAATCTCCGAAGGAAGACTCAAGAATATGAACAATGGCAAATTCTCTGGGAAGAGCTTCCTCATGCTGAAGATGGATCGCAACAGCCTGTCGCATTTTATGGGAAAATTCTGAAGAAACGTGGCATGGAAGCTTTGGAGGCTAAGGCCAAGAGTCTGCTTAAGGAGTTAAGTCTTTGGCTAAAGACCATGTCGGATTAATCTCCTGATTTGTAACAAACTTTTTCTTCTTTTCTTTTGGCACCTCTATGTATAAACATTTTTGGTACTCTATATACATTTTACTTAAATTATTTTTTTTATGAAAATAAGCAAAAGTCGCATGAGAATGTTTGTTTGAGAATTTGATCAAAAGGTTGTCATTTTGCGAAAATCTTTTGTCAAAGGGTTGTTTTGAGCATAAAAGCCGGATTTTGTGGCAAAAAGCTTGGTTATTTGATGGCTTGAAAGCCGAATTTTGAATGCCATGAAAGCCGAATTTTGGTGGCATGGGAGCAAAAATTTTGTGGAATGGAAGCCGTTTTTGTTTGTGGCATGGGAGTCGAAATTTTGTTTGTGGCATGGAAGCCGGTTTTTGTTTGTGGCATGGGAGCCGAAATTTTGTTTGTGGCATGGAAGCCGGTTTTTGGCATAAAAGCCGGTTTTTGTGGCGTGAAAGCCAAGTTTTTGATTTTGTGGCATGAGAGCCAAAATTTTGTTTTTGGCATGAAAGCCGTATTTTGTGGCATGGAAGCCAAAAAAAATTTTGTTTGTTTGGCGTGAAAGCTAGATTTTATGGCATGAAAGCCGAGTTTTTTGAAAACCAAGTTTTGTTTTGTTGGCATGGAAGCTGGATCTTTTTTATTTTTTTTTTGGCGAGAAAGCCAAGTTTTTTTCATAAAAGCCATTTTTTTTTTTTTTGTTTTTTTGCCTTGAAAGCCGATATTTGGCATAAAAGCCGGGTTTTTGGTTTTCAAAAATGCAAGTCTTGACCAAAAGTCGCCTCCCTGCTGAATGGTATTACAAGTATCGATGGAATGTCGCCTCCTTGCTCATTCGGTTGCAAGTATCGATGAAATGTCGCCTCCTCGCGGATCTGGGTGCAAGTATCGACTAAGCATCGCCTCCCTACTTTTTCAAAAAAACTTTGTTTTGCGGGTATTGATGAAATGTCGCTTCCCCACAATTTTTGAGATTTTAGGTTTTTTCGAACCTTTGTTTTTGTTTTGAAATTTGAGTTGTGGATATCAACTGAAATGTTGTGTCTCCACTTTTTTTGAAAATTTGCAAGTATCGGCGTGGTGTCGCTTCCTTGCGATTTGAGGTTTTAGAAGTATCGACTGAACGTCGCTTCTCCACGGTTTTTTGAAAAACCATTTTGTTTAAAGACACGAGAGTCGTAAATTTTGACTCAAAACCATCTTTTGTGGTAAAAGTCAGGGTGAACTAGGGTGGAAATCCCTGGGTCCTAATTTTTGTTTCAAACCATGAATTTTTAGGTTCAAGGATCGAAAATTTTGGTCAAGTTGGGGAAGAGACTCCTAAACTTGGATTTTTAGGATTTGATTTTTTTGAACAATGAAACATTGAAAGTAAGCATTGTTTTGAGGTTTTCTTTTTTAGGAACTTTAACGTAAAGATGAAAATTCCAAAAGGAGTGGGTTTGACGAGCAAGTACCTAGTAGTAGGCTTTGGCCATGTAGGCATCGCTCTGACCCGATAGAAGAAGTCTTCAAGGGTAGTACCGCTTCAAGAACTTGCCGTTGATGGGCAGCATACATTTGTCGCCCTCCATATTTAGAAAAGCGTATGCGCCATTGGAGAAGACTTTGTCAATGACGAAGGGTCCCTCCCATTTTGGTTCAAATTTGCCTTTGGACTTGTGGGCAAAAACCATCGGACTTTTTACTGCAAGAACCAAGTCACCATTTTTGTGGGCGCGTTGCCCGACCTTCTTGTCGAAAGATCCTGCCATGCGTGCTTGGTAAAGCTCAACACTTTGTAGAGCTTCAAGCCGTCTTTTATCGAGATTATCCAGTTCTTGGAGTCTCAATTTGACATTGCTTTCTTGCGTCATGTCATTTTGTAGAGATACCCTCAAGGAAGGAATTTGTACCTCTAGAGGGACAACTGCTTCACATCCATAGACCAAGGAGAATGGTGTGCTATGGGTTGGTCCTCGAACGGTGGTTCGATAGGCCCATAAAGCCTCAAGCAGTTTGTCGCTCCAGTCTCTTTTGTGACTAGAGACCATTTTCTTGAGAATTTTGCAGAGTGTCTTGTTGAAGGCTTCTACTACTCCATTCGCTGCTGGATTATATGGAGTCGAAGGACAACTTTGGATTTTGTATTTGTCGCAAAACCTGTAGAATCTGTGATTCCGGAATTGTGGTCCGTTATCATGGACGAATCTTTTAGGTATGCCGAAGCGACAAATGATGTTGGTTTACAAGAATTGAAGGACTGATGAGGTCTTCATTTCGTTGAACGTAAATGCTTCTGACGACTTGGAGAAATAATTCGTAGTAGGAAGATGAAGCGATGACCTTTGCTTGATGGGGGAGAGATAGGACCTATGATGTCCATACCCCAGGCTTCGAAAGGCTATGAGATCGCTGTAGGATGTAGTCATTCTGGAGGCATGTGGACTAATCTCCATGAACTTGGCATTGTTGGCAACGTTTAGCAAATTGCATCGCTTCAGCTACCATGGTAAGCCAATGATAACCTAACCTTTTTATCTGATCGTAGAGCTTAGGACCAGCCAGATAGGCTCCACAAAGACCAACATGCACTTCTTTGAGTGTTTCTTCAGCCTCTTGTTGCGACAAGCAGCGTAGAAGTACTCCGTTGAAGGATTTTCTATAAAGCGTTTTGGAGGGAATATCCAAATGAAAGTTTGGGGCTCGTCTTTGAATGCTTACCCACTCTTTTGGATCTTCAAGTAGGATTCCGAACATAAAATAATCAATGAACGGATCCCTCCAGTCACCGATCAGAGGTTTAAGGATGGAAATTCCACTTCCAACCACTCGGTGGCATTCAGCAACTGCTTGGTGTGTATTGAGAAAAGGGAGAATCCTTCTTTGACACACTGTAATTTGTATGTTTTCCCGTTCTTGGATTGCCATAGATGCAGCAAGTCCAGTCAGGGCATCTGCACGAATGTTTTCACCTCTGCGGATGTGGGTGATGTGACAGATGTCAAACTTGTGACTAAGCGATTACGCCTTGTTGTAATAAGGCAACAGATCAGGCTTCCTGATTTCATATTTCTGATTCATCTGATTGATGATCAGTTGAGAATCCCCAAATGCTTCCAGCATGGTGATGCCAGATTCGAGGGCGAGTTCCAATCCTATGATCAGGGCTTGGTACTCAACTGCATTGTTTGAACATGGTTCCTATCGCGACCCCAGAAAGGAGGTCCGGGCCTGCAAGTGACTGGATGATGATTTAAACCACCTTAAACGACGTTCGTACATTTACTTAATTTCCCATAGGTTTCCGCGGTGAGGATTTCACACACACTCACAAAACATTTACATTGGTGCGGAAGCGTGTAGCAAATGAATTCCATAATTCATTCCATAATATAAGACTGATAAACAAATATAACCGAATTGATGTCAGAGTAAGCAATGATATCATTAGCATTCCTAGAATATAACATTTGAAGTTTAAACAAGATCATTTAAGTTAACATTTCCCAAAAAGATAATGGCCAACAAAGGCCAATACAACCCAAACGTATAAATCAAAACATTCTATAGATTTCCCCCAAAATGTTTCGCAACTCAAAGCTCAAACCAACGTCTACATGACATTGTCAGCTTGCCATTCCACTAATCGCTGCGGTTCACCGACCGCCTCCTCATGCTCCTCCTCATAGGCAATGACGGGGACTAGACCTGAGTACCACAAAAATGGGTCAGACACGACGGTCTGGCAGGTGGGTGAATAGATAATACAATAAGAGAAATCGAAAGATAAAATTTAAAAGACGTTGAAATCTATCCACACATGTGCTTTCATAAAATAAGATATATCATTTGTCACAATGTATATATGAAGTAAAACATGCAGGATATCGAGAACAGGGAACTAGCAAGATGGCAACCACACTAAAGCTAAATCCTCTCCATCACTAAAGTGATGAGAGCATATTCAGTGCATTGGGCTCGAACACGCGAAGTGGCGAGAACCAATAATATATACATATACATATAGCTAGACAAGACCACGGCCGCGGAACCGGGTAACGAGACAGGACAGGGTCCAAGTTGCAACTGGCAGGAGCACAAGGGGGAGGCCCAAGTCAGTTGATCAGACTGACAGGGACGTCCAAGCTTAGTGGTGTTGACTTATAGGTTACATGAGAAATCAAAACATTTACCAAAACAATGTTGGTATAAAACACTCAAGTAGGCGGGACATGTTGCTCATGGGCACACATTTCATATCATTATCTTTTCATGTATAAACAGGGCTAGCAGGACATGTCATGTGCATAAATCATAGTTTGAGATGAAACTAGTGATATCGGGAGAAATCGGGTTAAGACAAATATAATCCGAATAAAACAGTGCAATGAGTCCTTATACGAAATCGGGTTGAGAGAACCTGCTTTTGTGATAAGGATTTTTAAGAGACTGATCCTCGATATCAGGTATACTGTATCTTACAGAAAATAATGACGTAGCTTTTGTACGGCGAACATCACTGCTTGACATTCCTTTTCGACTGGAGAGTAGCGATACTCTGCACCTACCAACATGCGACTGAGGTAGTATAGAGCAGCTTCTTTTCCTCCGTCATTTTTTTGTGCAAGGAGAGCTGCCAAAGAATGGTCGAGGGCTCTTATGTACAAGATGAAGGGTTTTCCAGTCCTGGGACCAACCAACACTAGAGGTTTGGTCATGTATGACTTAATGTCTTGAAATGCAGCTTCACACTCAGCGTCCCAAACAAAGTCTACACTTTTCTTCACCAAGCGAGAAAAAGGACGGCATTTTCCTGATAGATTGGAAATGAACCGTCGGATATACGCCAACCTCCCTTGAAGCCCTTTGAGTTCTCTTAGGGTCCTTGGAGATGGCATTTCTAGGATAGCTTTGACTTTGGTGGGGTCAAGTTCTATTCTAGCTTTCCGAACTATGAATCCGAGGAACTTACCCAATGAAACACCGAATAAGCATTTGAGGGGATTCATCCGCAGTTTGTGTTTGCGAAGTCGGAGGAAGACTTCTCGAAGATCTTTGAGATGGTCTTCTTTTCTTTGGCTTTTGATGGCAAGGTCATCAACATGACATTCAACCGTCTTGTGTTGTATATCTTGGAATATCTTCATCATAGCCCTCTGATATGTTACACCAGCATTTTTCAGACCAAATGGCATGACAGTGTAGCAATACATGCCAAATGGAGTCCGAAATGATATATGTTTCTCATCTTCAGGATGCATCTTAATCTGATTGTAACCAGAGAAGCCATCCATGAATGTCATTCGCTCAAAACCGCAGGTGTTGTCAATCATTACATCCGGTATAGGGAACGGGAATTCATCTTTGGGGCATGCAGCGTTCAGGTCTCTGTGGTCAATACAGACCCTGATTTGCCCATTTTTCTTTGTCACAGGGACAATGTTGGCCAACCATTCAGGATGCTGTTCCTCGCGAATGAAGCCAACGCTTTTGAGTTTCTGAACTTCTTGTTCAATTTTATCCATCACGTCAGGACGAAATCTTCTTCGGTCTTATTTGACAGGCTTGATATCTTTTTGCAGATTGAGTTTGTGGACTGCTATTTTGGGGTCTAAACCAGGCATTTCAACGTAAGACCATGCAAAACAATCAACAAACTCATGAAGAAAAACGATACACTCGGGTAACTCATCATCCTTTATATTCTTACTTATGAATACAGGACGTGGGTTATCATGTGTTCCCAAGTCTATCTTTTGAACAGAATCTTCCGTTGGAAGGTTTAAGGGTTGTTCCTCCACAATATCTTTGAAGGCTTCCAAGCCAATAAGACCTTTTGTGTTTCCAAGGGCATTTTCAGACCAAGGTTCTGCTTCTGTCAATGAATCTTCTTGATCGGTACTCTTCTCAAGACTTGCTATGAGATGATCCCAATCACCTGCTAAAATTGGGTCGAAGTATGGCATTTCTTTTGGAGAGGATGGCTATTCTGAATCAGAGAACCGTGTATCTGTGTCATCGGACAATTCCTCTTTGTCATCAGAGAAGTCGTACCAATTGGATGAGCTTCCTGGATCCTCGACGGGTGATTCTTCAAAGAGATATCCAGGGAGCTCGATGTCTTCATGGATATGAGATGTTGAGGCTTAATCGGCAAAACAACTCTGCAACCTTTGTGTCAACTGTCTTAGGGGAGTGTCGGGATCATACCCCAACCCATGTGAAGACTTATATATCTGACAGTGGAGTCTCCAATCCTCCAGTTGGCTTTTTCTCAGGGTGGGTTCCAATGGTATGAGAATACCACGGCCACCTCCCAAATCAATTGGATTTTGAACGTCATAGCTCATTTTCTTCATGATAGCTTGTGCCATTGTACTATACAGGGATAGTTGAGGCATACCTTCATTTTGGAAAGGTTCAAGTGTGGAATTTGATGACGAAGCTTCCGATCTATGGAAGAAGATTGGTTTTTCTTCTGCCGAGGCTGCCGGAACAACGAAGAAAGCAGATATAGGATCTTCTATGCCAACAGGAGTCTCCAATGGAGTGAGGGCGGGCTGAACTTGTTGAGTATCAGCTTGGCTTGACGATGTGTCGTCTTCTGGCTCTGAATTTGTCTCAAAATCCGAATCCATGCCATGCATGATAGACACGAAGGAAACGACAAACTTGCCCCTAGGCTTTTGTTTTGTCTTCTTTGCTTTGGTGGTGATTACCAAAGGTTTGAAAGATTTGAAGGAGACAACGAAGGGAGATGAATTGCTCTCTTCGGATTTGCCGGAAAGTTTGTTTTCTTCTGGTGATTGCTGAGGAGCCTTGCCCTTATCTTTCTGGAGATCTTTGGCAAATGATGCTATTTCTTCCTCCTCTTGTTCTTCCTCATCCTTGTACTTCTGAGAGTCTGCAAAATGGACTTCTTTTCCTTTGAAGGGCTTTCTATCTGCAAACACTAGATGTATCAAGCCGTCGTCACTAACGAACTTGATGCATTGATGTAGAGTTGAAGGAAGGACACCATTCTCGTGTATCCAGGGGCGTCCTAGAAGGATGTTGTAGCATGAAGGGGTTTTTATTGCATACACGGTGACCTAAGAGATAAGATCACCGATTTGCAACCTGAACCTGGTTTTGCCAATAGGCCTTTGAGTGCTCCCATCGTATCCAAAAATGAACACGGGTGTGTGGCTCAGCTTACTAGGTGGGATACCTAGCTCTTCAAGTGCCGAAGTAGAGATAAGGTTAAATGCAGAACCTGGGTCGTTCTGGACTTTGTGTATCGGCATCTCTTTGATGTACCCTATAAAGTACAAGGGTCAGTTGTGCTTCGTCTCACCTAGCAAGAGGTCTTCCTTATCGAAGGTGATGGTAGCACTTGCTGCTTTTTGGACCGAGAAGCATTCAGTGCAAGATCCCTCAGTTTTCTTCTTTTCTCCCTTTGAGGAGGTTTTTGATTTTTTGACCCTATAGTCCATTTCAATTTGTAGGACTTGTGGGGCATGTTTGTCGACATCCGCATTTAGCCTTTGCAGTTCTGAAATAAGACTATCACGAGTTTGTGGGGACATTCGTAACAAGTCTAGGATGTGCAGTCGTGTAGGTGTGTGTTTGAAGTGCTCAATCAAGTCATACTTGAAAGCCTCCTTGGGGCCTACATTTTCATTATTATTGCCACTTGGGGCGTTTACAACTTGTTTTCCCGAAGGATTTACATAAGAAGAAGAAGATTGGTTGTAATTTTTGTGGTAATAGGCCAGAGCAGGTACCTCTACCAACTTCAAGAGCTTCTGGAGAAGGTTCTTCGTTTGGAAGATCACCCTCTAGATTAAGGGGTTGATCCTTCTCATTTGCAGAAAACGTTTCTGTAGCAGCGTTGCCGTCTTCAGTGATTGCATTGCATGGAGCATTTTTCGGGAACAAGTCCTGAATAGCATCCAGCAACTTTTCTTCTTTGTCAAGAATCTCATCAGTCTAGACATCTCCTATGAGGTTAGGTATTTGAGACCAATTGACCAGGTTTTCTTTGAAGACTTCATCGGCCAGAGCCTCTTCATGGTGATCAGTTGGAAGAGGTTTGAATTCCGATATCATGGTTTTAGGAGACGAAGGCTGAGAAGATGCTATCTCAGTGGAATTCACCCAAGAAGATGTAGCTCCAGAAGATATGCTATCAGACGTAGTCTGAGAGTTTGCAGTTTCGGCGGATGGAGCTTCAGAGGCACTATCATCCTGAGCTATCGCTTTGCAAGCAACTCTGATAGAAGATGCTTCTATAATGCACTGGTGGAATTCAGACTCATCTCCAGATGTGAGAGGATCATCGATCCAGCAACTTTCTTCATTTTCCGGGGTTACCGAGGGAGATTGTTGTAGGTTTTCCAGGACCTCCGGTTTTGGATTGTGATGAAGTTGATTAATGCGATCCTGCTCTTGCTCTATGGCCAGACGCTACAAGATCATTTCATATTCTTCGAGATCGGGCATAGGAGCCAAATCTTCTTCTTCATCTGCTCCTTGTGGTTCAATATCGTTGGGTTCCACTAGAGCATTTGCTTGCGCTGGGTTAACAACAATTTATTGAACAGCCTCTTGGTCTTCATCATCATCAGACCAGGATCCTTGTGGCTGCAAGGGGTTATACCAGATTACTGGCATAAGGTGAGGTTCTGGGATCCATTCTTCACCGGAGAGATATTCTCCGGTTTCAAGGGATTCCTCCCACTCGTTGATATCACTGGCAGTGTCACTAGACTCGTATCCATCCATGGAGAATCCAACTACCGAGTTGCAAGAGTATGATGCCCCTTGCGTAGTCTCATTTCTGAGCCATGGTGGCATGATATCACTGAGGGTGAATTTTCTCACCACTCTTGAAGTCTTGGGAAGGGACTCTTCTGTTGCCCCCAGTGAAGCAGTAGAGGAGGTTTCTGCCTTTTCAAGGACTTCTTTCATAGGTTGAGCCTTCTCCTGCTGTTTGAGCTTACGGAGTTGTTTCTTAGCTTTCCTTCGCTGTCGAGCAGTCGGCTTTAATTTTGACGATCTCCTAATTTTCATCTCCTAGGAGATCGGGATGCACCCATATGAGCTGTCCATATGGTATTGGGTAAGGCACCAGCTCTTGAGACATTTGAGTCATCTTTATCACCTTGAAGCAAGTAGTGATCTTCTCCTTTGGCGGCTTTGATGTTTATCCATATGACACCATGTTAACGGAGGCAGACCCGTAGTTTTTGTCAAAGGTGATGACTTCATTTTTCTACATCTCGTTGATCTTCTCTCTCACAACGAAGCATTGATTGAGAGGATGCAAGACCATTTGGTGGTATGGACAATATCGGGGATCGTTGGTTTTGCCAACATCTCCCGGTCTTTTGGGGTCTGGCAAAGTAAATTTGCCATTTGCTAAGAGAGCCCCAAAGATTTCTTCAACATCTTCATCGAACAGGTATTTCTTCTCTACTCATTCTTTGAAGGCATCAGAGAGTTCAGGCCTCTTACCTGCAGTTTTGTTTTCAGCTTTCTTTGGTGGCTGAGGAGCTAACTTGGTTTGCACATTGAGAACCTCATTTTTCTTTGGCTTGGAGGTTGGAATGGCGATCAGCTCTTTCTTTGATGATTTCTGACTGTTGAGTTCTTTGATAATCGTTTCAGCCTCCATAGATGCTTCTAGGAGTTCTCCCAGATTCTTTGATTTGTTGTCGATGATCATGGAGTGGATCCTTGCTCTCATGTTGTTATGGCAGATGTCAACCAGCGACGCTTGTGGCAGTACATCTGAGCATTTGTATGCCATCGCCTTCCACTTGTGAATGAAATCGTATGTTGACTCATTCTCTCCCTATTTTAGGCTGCAGAGCTGAGCCATAGTAACAGGATGATCCTCACCTTTGAAGTGGGTCAGGAAGCGTGTCTCTAGCATGGTCCAGTTTTGAATGGAATCCTCTAGCAGAGTGGAGTACCAATCAAAGGTTGTACCTTTCAGGATGCTTGCAAAGAGACAAATCTTGAGGGCATTTGATCCGCAATAGCTCCCGTCAGGATCTTGAAGTGGATGACATGCTGCCTAGCTTAACCTTTCCCCGTATATGTTTGGAGAGTAGGTTGTTTGACCTTTGCAGGGAACGGAACCGAGTCCATCCATAAGGGATATGGTGGCTTGATTCCATGGTCCTTCAGTGTATCATCTTCTTTTGCTTTAGCAAGGATATTGTCAACGTCCTTTTTAGTAAGGGCGCATGACTCATCTTCTCCACCATTCGCCTCATCATTTGGAGGGACTTCATTGTTTGGCAGACGTTAGAAAGTGAGAAGGAGGTTTTCCATCAGAACCTCTATTCTCTGTTGTCCATGCTCCAGCTGCTGGATGCGTAGAGCCATGTCATCATGCGACGGAGGTTGCTCAGAGTTTGTGACCAAGACATTCAGCCCTCGAGAATCAAATGAGGATACCGTATTAGTGACTGAGCTGGAGCTCATTCTTTTGGATGAGAGCGGACCCTACCATGGCCGCCCCTACCTTGGAATCCATGCCAAAGGAAGATGGGTCCATGGTGCATTTGATTCATCAATTCTCTTCCGTGGGCCCCGATTTCTGAAATTCTCTACAAAAATAAAAGCAAAGATTAAAGAATAATCTAATCATATAGGTAAGGAATTATGCAAGATGCGGTCCCAATTCACACCAAATAAATGCATAAAATGTCACAATTTTATCAAGTTTTCTTCAATTAATTTAAAGGTGCAAAGAAAATTCATCATTTCATGTGTGATTAAAAAGTTATGAGAAATTTTTGACTTTCAATGCCAAAAATAGAGAAATTCATGATTTTATGTGAAAATGCAATTTTTGGATGAATTTTGACTCAAATTCAGACTTTGATGCTCAAAACATAAATTCATAATTTTTTTTACTAAAATGGTCCATGATTTGATGATTAAGTCCTTAATTACTCTAAAATGATGAGGAAATTCTACATTTTTAAGGACTTATCACACCCCCCAACCAGCTTTTTGCTAGTCCCGAGCAAAATATGCAAACTATGGTAGGTCTTCTGGCCTAATCTAATCTAAACTAAATGCAAAGACAAAAAGAAAAACGCCACTTTCGCTGGCACTCTCGGCTGCACTTAGCGTATGCAGCAAGCCCTTAAACCCCTAGGTTACCCCCAGTGGACGAGTTGTGCCTCGTGAGGGTTTGCAGTGAATATGCCCACAAAATTCATTTACCTAAAAGTGAGAGAAATTCAATGGAAGGTTTTTCAAAAGATGATTGAGTCAAATCGGATGCCTCGAATCCTCGAATAATCAAGATTTCAGACTTTTCAAAATCCGGTTCACGTTTTTTTTTTTTTTTTTTTTTTTAAATTATACCAAAACTTTGAGTGCCTTGTGCAAATGTATACATCAAAACAAAAATTTTAAATGTTCTACGATAATGCCATGAAAACAGAATTCTCCTTCGGAATTTCCAACTTTCCTAGATTCGGCCAAAATACAAGTCTCCTCTCAAGGCTACTATGATGGCTTTCGCACTGCTGTTTTTTCAAAGGCCGCGAGATGCATCTTTTTTTTTTTTTTTTTGAAACGTACATGTGACTGTGCAATGCCTAGGTCCCTTAAGCTTTCTAATTAACCCATATAATGAGCATTAGGCCAATGACTCCCAAGATAGATGTCTTTAGGGCACTAGGTATATAAATACCCCTACGGGCTTACTGGCTTGGGTTAAAAAGGCTACGAACCCAAACTAGTCACATAACTTTTTATTCTTTTCAAGAGTTATAACTAAACTCTTTTTTTTTTTTTTAAACACTTATTTGTGCATCCCTTGGCAATTTTTTTCTTTTTAAACGGTCCCCAACAATAGGCAGCCCTTTTCAATTCACCCGAATTAATTCACTGGTTTTGGTTGGCCTAACCATGCCGATGAACCAGGAGAACTCATATGGCCAAATTTCAGAAAGTCGTCTCTTTTTCTCTCTTGAAAGAACTCTGAAAATGACACTTAAATCTTTTTGTCCAAAACTTTTGAAATGATGTACACGTGGTACTGTGAAAAACAAAGTTCGGTATTCTTTTTATTTTTTTAGAAAATAATGAACCTTCATTTTACTTCCTTCCAAAAAAATTCTGAAATTCCAGATCTCTAAGCATCTTCGAATCGTCAAGTTCTTTTGAAAACACTTTTTTTTTTTTTTTGAAACGGCTACTCAGAAACGAAAAAAAAATTTGTCTAAAATTGGACAAGTGTGCTTGTTCCCACCCCCCAACCTAAACTAGACAACGTCCTCTATGTCATACATGAAATGCGAAATGAAATGTAACATGAGGTGAAAATGTAAAAGGAGGAAAAAAGGGTAGAAAGCACCTGGAGTAATGAAGCTTTTGTGTAGAAACCTGTCCAATGTAAGACAAATAACACACAAAGAAAATAGAAAATATATGCATAATATACAAAGGTATGGGCCACTGTCAGATCCAGTGCCCGTCAATCCTAATAGTTAGGATCGATCAGAGGAATTACATTTTCCTCTGGAGGAATAGTCTCCAAGAATGGTTTTAAACGTTGTCCATTGACTTTAAAAGAGGTACCATTCGATGGATCAATGAGGGTCACTGCCCCATATGGAAATACTTCTTGAACAATGTAGGGGCCTGTCCAACGAGATCTTAACTTTCCAAGGAAAAGATGAAGTCGAGAATTGTACAAGAGGACTTTTTGAGACGGATGGAATGATTTTCTTAATATCCGTTTATCATGAAAGGCCTTAGTCCTGTCCTTGTAAATTCTTGAATTCATATAAGCCTCGTTTCTCAATTCTTCTAATTCATTTAGATCAAGGGCTCTTTTCTCCTCAGCCTTGTCTAAGTCAAAGTTCAGTTGTTTTATGGCCCAATAAGCTTTATGTTCCAGCTCCACCGGAAGGTGGCAAGCTTTCCCATATATAAGCCGGTATGGAGACATCCCAATTGGGGTCTTATACACAGTGCGATAGGCCCACAATGCATCATTTAAGCGCATGGACCAATCCTTACGATTCGGTTTTACCGTGGTCTCCAAAATTCTTTTAATTTCCCTATTTGAGACCTCTACCTGCCCACTTGTTTGAGGATGATAGGGGGTAGCCACTTTATGTGTAACACCGTAATTTTGAAACAAACTCTCAATAATGCGGTTACAAAAGTGAGTGCCCCCATCACTAATGATGGCACGCGGAGTTCCGAAACGGGAAAAGATATTGTCCAAGATAAACTTTTTTACCGTTTTAGCATCATTGTTCCTACATGGGATTGCTTCAATCCATTTGGAAACATAATCAACTGCAACAAGGATATAATGAAAACCAAAGCTCGGGGGAAATGGTCCCATAAAGTCTATACCCCATACATTGAATAACTCGACGACCAAAATTGGGTTTAAAGGCATCATGTTCCTTTTGGAAATTGAACCCAATTTTTGGCACCACTCACATACTTTACAGAAATCATATGCATCTTTAAATATAGTGGGCCAGTAAAAACCAGATTGCAAAACTTTGTGAGCAGTCTTTTTAGCAGAAAAATGGCCACCACAAGCTTGAGAATGGCAAAACGATATAACACTGTTCATTTCATGGTCTGGAATGCATCTCCTAATGATTTGGTCTGGGCAGTATTTGAAAAGGTATGGGTCATCCCAGAAAAACTGTTTCACCTCAGTGAAAAACTTGTTTTTATCTTGTTGGGTCCATTCTTTTGGAATTTCACCCGAAGCTAGATAATTAGCAATGTCAGCATACCATGGAGAATGGGAAAATGTGGCAAACAAGTGCTTATCAGGGAAAGTGTCCTGGATTGGCAAGGGTTCTAAAGCGTTGGAAAGGACAATCCTAGAAAGATGATCAGCCACCACATTTTCTACTCCTTTCTTATCCTTGATTTCGATATTGAACTCTTGGAGTAAAAGGATCCATCTGATCAGTTTGGGCTTGGCATCTTTCTTAGAAAGCAAGTACTTCAGCGCAGAATGGTCAGTAAAGATCACAATTTTGGATCCAATTAAGTAGGAACGGAATTTATCCAGTGCATAAACCACAGCCAATAGTTCTTTTTCTGTTGTAGAATAATTAATCTGTGCATTGTTTAAAGTCCTGCTAGCATAGTAAATTACATATGGCTTTTTGTCCCTACGTTGCCCAAGAACTGCCCCAACTGCAGAATCGCTAGCATCGCACATGATTTCAAAGGGTAGGCTCCAATCTGGAGGTTGCATAATTGGAGCAGTCGTCAACATGTCCTTAAGCTTGGTAAAAGCCACTTGACATGCCTCCGTCCACTCAAATTCTGCTTCCTTTAGCAGAAGGTTGCATAATGGTCTAGAAATGACACTAAAATCTTTTATGAACCTTCTGTAGAATCCAGCATGCCCTAAGAAAGATCTTACATCTCTTACGGCTTTTGGGGCGGGCAAATTGGAAATTAGATCTATTTTGGCTTTGTCCACTTCCAATCCTTTAGATGATACAATGTGGCCAAGGACAATCCCTTGTCGTACCATAAAATGACATTTTTCCCAATTCAGTACTAAGTTCTTTTCTTCACACCTAGAGAGGACCTTAGTTAAGTTGCTCAAACAATCTTGGAAAGAATCTCCAAAAACGGAGAAATCGTCCATGAAGACTTCGAGAAAACGTTCCACCATATCACTAAAAATACTTAGCATGCACCTTTGAAAGGTTGCAGGAGCATTACACAGCCTAAAGGGCATCCGTCGGTAAGCAAAGGTGCCAAAGGGGCATGTGAAAGTTGTTTTCTCTTGGTCTTCCGGGGTGATCTCTATTTGATTGTATCCAGAATATCCATCCAAGAAACAATAATACTCGTGGCCAGCTACCCGTTCTAAAATTTGGTCCAAGAAGGGTAGGGGGAAATGATCCTTTCGTGTGACTGCATTTAACTTTCTGTAGTCAATACAAACTCGCCAACCTGTGGGTACGCGGGTTGGGATGAGCTCATCATTAGCATTACGGACTACAGTTACACCGGCCTTTTTAGGTACAACTTGGGTAGGGCTGACCCATTGGCTATCCGAAATTGGATAAATGATACCCACATCTAGAAGTTTCAATACTTCCGCCCTAACCACTTCCTACATGGTGGGGTTTAACCGGTGTTGCATCTGACGGGAGGGTTTTGCATTCTCCTCCAAATAGATATGATGTGTACACACGAGGGGATTAATTCCCTTAATGTCAGCCACGGTCCAAGCAATTGCACCTTTGTGCAGTTTGAGCACTTCTAAGAGTTGGACTTCTTGGTCCTTGTCAAGGTGTGCAGAAATTACTACAGGGAATGTTTCATTTTCTCCAAGGTATGCATATTTCAGGTGAGAGGGCAAGGGTTTCAACTCAGGTTTGGGCGGCCTCACCTGAGATGGAAGAGACAGAGTACTAGTTGGTAATAGCTCTTCAAAAGAGGGTTTGCCTATAGTGTTGACCATTTCAACAGTGTTATCAAGTGTTTCTTCACAGAGGGTCAGGCCCTCAATTGACTCAATGGAATCAGAGATTGATTTTTTAAAAGTTTCTGCTGTAAGAACACTGATCAAATCTACTTCTTCAAGGTCAATGTTATCATCCCGTGGTTGTTTGCAAAGGTCAAAAACATTTAGCTCTAATGTCATGTTACCAAAAGATAGCGTCATTTTTCCATTCCGGCAATTGATCAATGCATTGGATGTGGCTAAGAATGGTCTCCCCAGAATTACTGGAATCTGAGCATGAGGATCTGCCACAGGATGAGTGTCTAGCACAATGAAGTTTACTGGAAAGTAGAACTTGTCAACTTGCACAAGCACATCCTCTACTATCCCTCTCGGTCTTTTGACTGATCGGTCTGCGAGCTGCAAAGTAATCTGGGTGGGTTTGAGTTCGCCTAACCCCAATTTTACATAGACCGAGTAGGGTAGTAAGTTGACACTTGCCCCAAGATCAAGCAGCGCTTGTTCAATTTGACAATTTCCAATAATGCACGAAATCGTGGGGCATCCTGGATCTTTGAATTTAGGGGGAGCGTCATGCTTTAAAATTGCACTAGCTTGCTCAGTGAGGAACGCTTTCTTTTGTACATGTATCTTATGCTTCAACGTTCACAAGTCCTTAAGAAACTTTGCGTAAGATGGGACTTGTTTGATTGCGTCTAACAACGGGATGTTAATTTTAACCTCTTTAAGTACATCAAAGATTTCCTGGTTCTGTATAGATGGCTTGGCAGGAGTTAATCGGTTGGGAAAAGGCGGTAAGGGCTTGAATCCTGGAGGAACTTGGCTTTTTTCCTTGATAGGAGGGACTTCATTTTCTTTTCCTTCTGGATCTGAGGATGCAGGTTGTTTATTTTTTTCTAGATCAGGCTTTGCAATCTCTTTACCACTACGTAGAGTAGTAACAGCTTGAACCTGCTCCTTTGAATTTGACGGACCACCTTGATGAACCTCAAGTTGCCCTTTTGGATTGGGCTGTGGTTGGGCGGGAAAAGCCCCCTTATTTTGTGATTCAATCAATTTGCAGAGGTTCTGCATGGTGTTCTGTAAATTCGCAAAGTTCTGATCATGTTTTTTTATTGATGGACTCTTGATTCACCATAAACTTAGCCACAAGTTCATCCCAATGTGTCGTTTGTGTTGTAGGGGGTACCATTTGCTATGTGTTTTGAGCATATGTACTAGGAGTACCCCCAAATTGATTTGACATTTGGTTGAAATTGGGCTGAGTAGCATTTGGGCCATTCCTCCAACTAAAGTTGGGGTGATTCCTCCAATTAGGGTTGTATGTGTTACCCAAAGAATTGTTAAACTGCCGGTTGTATGTGTTAGTGGCATTTGCTTGCTCGTGAAACGCTTCTTGAAAAGCAGGGAGTGTTGGGCACTCCGAAGAAATGTGTTTATCACTAGCGCAGATGCCACAAACTATAGCAGGTTCCTTATTCTTCACAAATTTCAAGGACTCAACTTCTCTTGTAAGATAGGCAATTTTTGCTTGAAGATCATCGCTTTCTTTTAATACATATAACCCCCCTCCTTTAGCCTGACTCGATTGCTTTACAGGGTCTATACCTTCAGATGTGTCCCAATTTTGTGCACTATCTGCCAAAAACTGAAGGTAGGTCCATGCTTGATTTGGGTTTTTCGCCATGAACTCCCCATTGCACATCATCTCCACGAATTGACGTGTTTCTGGACTAAGTCCATCATAAAAGTGACCAATTGTATTGTGCAATTCAAATCCGTGGTGGGGACATGCGAGGAGTAGTTCATTAAAGCGTTCCCAACACCTATAATAAGACTCCTTGTCTTTTTGTTTAAAATTCTTAATATTCCTCCGTAAGGTGTTGGTCTTATGTAATGGGAAAAATTTCTTTAAAAATTCCCGGACCATGTCGGACCATAGAGCAATCGAATTGGGTTGTAAGGAGTGAAGCCATGCCTTAGCCTTATCTTTGAGGGAAAATGGAAATAAACGAAATTTGATAAGGTCTTCCCTCACATTATTGAAGTGTAGTGTTGCACACACTTCTTCAAACTCTGTAATGTGTAAATATGCACTTTCTGATTCAAGTCCATGAAATTTGGGGAGAAGTTGGATTACTCCCGGTTTGATATCAAATTGACCCGCACCTGCGGGTATAACCATGCACGACGGTGTGGCTTGTCGTGTAGGGTGAAGGTAATCACGTAAACTCCTAAGAGGTTGATTCACCTCCCCATTATTATTGGGTCCATTCCCATTACCGTTCTCCTCGTTATCACTATGCTCATCAGCCATATTGGAAATCCTAAGAGAACCAGGAGATCTAGATTCGTAGAATTTAATCAAGCTCTTGACAGGTGATTCCTTCCTTACTAACCGATTTGAGGAGTCCCTCTGCCAAGAAGATGGGGGTCTTTCCTTTTTTTTTGGAATTTTGAAAAGTTTTTATTTATTTATTTATTTTTTATTTTTTTGTTTTTTATAAAGAAACCTAGAAAGAAAAACTACCTAAGGTCCGTTCTTAGATTTAAAAGAAGATTCTCAAATTCTTGCAAAGTCCTAATTTTAGAGAGTTTAATATCTCTAAGGAAAGTTCCCAAACTCAAATCTATGAAACTGGCCCGACCAGGTAAGTCTCCAGATCAGTGGTGGGGTCACGATGCGTTGCAAGGGTCCCGCTTAAAAACCACTTTCTAGAACAAGAGACTTGTCTCCCTTATCTATTGGTACAAGACTTGCCTAGACATCGAACCGATTAAGAAAGGCAGTTTGTTCGGCTTCCCAAAGAAATAACTAACCTTCTTAAAAAAAAATTTTCAGCAAGTTTTTAAGAGTCCTTTTAAATTTAAAAACAACTATAAAACTGAGTTTCCAATGAAAGTTCTGAAATTTTCAGATTTTTGCAAGTTTGGTGGCCAAAAAGCCGAATTTGTGCGATCTACGACTTGCCTTTGTGAGGGAAAGTTCCAGAATTTTTTTTGAAACTTTAAAAACCTAAAAATATGAAAAATAACTGAATTTAACAGACCCTAATTAATCCTAACCAGCAACAAAAAAAAAAAAAAGAAAAAAAAATGACCTAAACTAGTCCAAATTAGAACAAGTAAACTAGGCAATTTTTCAGAAATTGGATGTGATTTTTGTAAAATCAGAAAAAATAACTTTTTCAGATCTGAAATAGTTCCAATTTTATCAAAAATCAGAGATTAAAAATCCACTTTTTAATGCAATAGGGCTGGTCCAAACATTCCATGCTTGCTACCCTTAGATCTATAATGATTGCGGAATAGTAAAGGCACACCCATAAAGCAATTAAAAAGATAGGTTGGAAAAAATACCTTAAGCGAAGAAAAACTCCCCGGCAACGGCGCCAAAAACTTGATCGTAACCCCAAGTGCAAGGCCGCGATTGTAGTAATAACCGGTGAAACCGGATCGATCCACGGAGAGTTTATTTATCGCAAAACCTGTCCTAATTAAAAAAACTAGTTCTAGCCTAAAAAAAAACTATACAAATCAAATTTTCTAATTGAATTAAAAATTAATTACAAGTCTGAAATATTAATTACAACCAAAGAAAATTAAAATCCTAATCTAGAAACCTAATCTAACCACTGCATCACCATAAGATTTATTAGCCCAACCAATTGCAATAATTGTTAAGGTGCATAAAATAGAAAAATAAAATAAAATAAAATAAAATAAAATAAAATAAAATCAGAGAATAAAGAAATTAGATTTTAATTCTAAAACTTTGCAATAATTACTTTGCTTAATGCCATCAAGAAAAATCAAGACCACCGCACCAAGTGCGCACTGTCACTACGCACAAAAATTCAATGTTGACTCATTGGTGAAGACCAAGACCCCATAAACTTGATTTATTAATGAAAGACCCATTACAAGCAAATAACCATTACAAAATTCTTTTAATAAAAATAAAGTGCATCCAACCTTACCATAGACACAAGAAACACTAAACGGAGGAGAGGGACTCGCGGTCTTGAACGGCGATCCAACCGGCTCTTGTTTCGCGATCTGAAATCCAAGCAAGGGAAGATGATTTCAAGGATGATCCGATGGTGGAGTGACGATAGCAATGGCGGCGGCGCGGCGGCGTAGAAATCCAAGTGGTAGTGTGCCTTAGGGAAGGCCTTGGATGAAATATTGATGGAAGGAGGAGAGATGAAGAAAAATTAATGGAAAAGGGGAAATAAGAAGTTGCTGGTCGTCCAAGATAGATTGGAGAGATGCTACTCACGTCCAGCCCTCTTTTGGCTCTTTTTATATATTTTTGATAGCTTGGGTTGCAAGGTTTTGATTTGGGTAAGGATTAGTAGTGTAGGGTCCAAGTTGGATTAGGATTAGGAGGGTTTTTGAGAGATTTTCTAGGGGTTGGCTCACAATCCTAGTAAAAATAGGATTGTTCTTATCTCATGCAACTCCCTCTCTTGGGTCCCACTTTGGTTAAAAATCAATTCAAATATGAAATTTCAGATTTGAAACAAATTTTAAAACCATGTGGCCCCCCTCATGGACGTTTTTTTAATCTTCTTGGAGTGGTGTTGGACGTGCAACACTTGGTGGGGAGAATCCTTGGTTTGCAAACTTCAATCTTGAGGCCTATCTTTTAGGAGATAAATTTAGCTACAATCTTGCACTCTTTCAATTTTTTTCCAACTTGGATTGCTTAGCAAGATTTCCAATCTTTTGAACTCCTCATGGCTAGAAAAACCTCTTAGCATGGCCCACCTTAAACATCTCTTCAAATCTGAATTTAATTTCATCCCAAACATGACATAGGAGTGGGCCATACTTGGAAGAATGCAATCTTGAACTATCCCATGCTTGGACGTCCCTACCTTGGCTTGACTTTCTTTTGCAATTTTTTCTTCTTCTTTGTTTGGCTTGAATTGAATCTTAGCCATCCATCTTGACATGTAAGCAATATTTGTTGGAGAGTAGATATGACACCTCATCATCTCATGGCCCACAAATTTGGAACTTATCTTCAAAAGATTAAATCTGATTTTTTTTTCTTGCATATGAGAGCGGACCCTACCATGGCCGCCCCTACCTTGGAATCCATGCCAAAGGAAGATGGGTCCATGGTGCATTTGATTCATCAATTCTCTTCCGTGGGCCCCGATTTCTGAAATTCCCTACAAAAATAAAAGCAAAGATTAAAGAATAATCTAATCATATAGGTAAGGAATTATGCAAGATGCGGTCCCAATTCACACCAAATAAATGCATAAAATGTCACAATTTTATCAAGTTTTCTTCAATTAATTTAAAGGTGCAAAGAAAATTCATCATTTCATGTGTGATTAAAAAGTTATGAGAAATTTTTGACTTTCAATGCCAAAAATAGAGAAATTCATGATTTTATGTGAAAATGCAATTTTTGGATGAATTTTGACTCAAATTCAGACTTTGATGCTCAAAACATAAATTCATAATTTTTTTTACTAAAATGGTCCATGATTTGATGATTAAGTCCTTAATTACTCTAAAATGATGAGGAAATTCTACATTTTTAAGGACTTATCAGAGAGCCCAAAGAATGATCACTCCGGTGTCCTTGGCTTGAAGGAGTGGGAGAATCTTCCTGATGTCTTCGTGTCCGGGAGACGGTGCGAGTCACCGGCCGTCTAACATGTATTTTAGTTGCTGACTTCTGGCATCTTTTGGTTTTGCCAACCATATGGACAGCAGCAACTTGGTCGGGTCTTTCTTTCTTGACCCATCTTTTAGAGACTTAAAGCTCAGAATACTGGGTTCTTTGCTTCTCTAGTCCCTTTTGTTGATATGCCGCGCGGCGACGTGTACGACGAGCAATTTGAGATTCAGTTAGCTCGGGTTGTGCTTTGGCAATGAAGGATGTGGTCCCTTGTGCGCAGCGGCCGAGCTTATCTTCATTGAAGCTTGGCATGGATAAGATCTGGATGGGGTCCTTTGCCTGTCGCAGTGAGGCTTTAAATTTTGCAAGTTCGGCCCCTATTGAGATGAAGGGTCGAACTACAGAAGTGCAGGCCTTGGCAGGTTCTTGCAGAGGCCTTGTGATGCACGACTTGATTTTGGGCTTGTATGAGTAAGCCGACTCGTACTGAGTTACTTTTGTAGTTTGGTGGAGGGTAGGTTTCTCCTCTTTCATGTAAGCGAGCGGATATAACCGGTTCTCCTTGAGAGGGGCCAGGTACGATGGCTTTGTATGTGCTTGTGACCTTCTCTGTTTTGGTGAAGGTCTTGGGGACCAAGTCATGGGGAGGACCTGGTTTCTTGTAGGTTGAGGCTTCGCGGGATTGCCACGGGCCTCGGGTTTCTTGATGATCGCCTTTGGTGTTGTGGAATGACCGGTGGTTTTCTGCCTTTTGGCAGATGCAGATTCTCCTACGGGGAGTGGGAATGGTCCCAATGACCGGAAGATAATAGTCTGGGGAGTAGAGGTCGACCTAGTTTTTTGTGAGTTGCCAAGGGAGACGACTCTTTGGCAGCTGGCAGGGCGCTTGCAAGTGCGCTTGTTTTGCTTCTCTTGAAGCATAAGTTGGTACTTGTTCTCATCGAAGGTGATGGTTAATGAACCTGCCATTGTTAGTTCGAAAAAACTTCTGAAACAAGACCACATCCATTAGTAATCACAAGAATATAGTGATCATAAATGGAAAATACTATGGTTTTGTCGTTTCAAATCGCTTGAAGGGACATGGCTCAGCCTAAGCAAAATGAAGAAGGCAAAAAGCCATAGAGGGTACAATTGTTCTGAACGCAAATATGGTAGGCTCAGAATGAGTGTTCCAGTGACTGCTAGAAACAATTGTAAACCTTAATTCAAATTACCGAGAAGCGAGGCTCACTCAAGGTAAGATGATATAAGGTTAGAGATACAAATGTGTCGGTCGCGAATACAGTAGACCCGAAAATGCGTACTAGCACCGCTAGGCACAAATGTTGCAAATCGCATCCTTGGGAAGGACATGAGATGGGATTTTTTTGAAAGGCCAAGATCGAATTCACAAGAGAGAGCAAATGGTATTCCAATCTGAATACAGGCTCAAACATTTCTGCGAGCACTAAATCTGAGAGAGGAAGGAACCAGGATTTCTCATATTTGAATCCAATAATGACGAAAGTTTTTTTTTTTTTTTGAAAGGTCAAGATTGAATTCATAAAAGAGAGCAAATGGTATTCCAATCCGAATACAGGCTCAAACTTTTCTGCGAGCACTAAATCCGAAAAGGAAGGAACCGAAATTTCTCGAATCTGAACACAATAGTGACGGAAGTGTTTTTTTTTTTTTTTTTTTTGAAGAGATTTTTTTTTTGAAGAGTACACATAGGTCTTCCAATTCGGTCTTATGAAACCTTAGTAGATAGATCAGCCCCCAGGTAAAGGTAGGATTACTTAATGAACCGGTTTGAAGGACCCTTGCCTCGAACAGTCTAGTTACCTCCACACTCTGGACAAGGCTTTTCTGAGATTCACTTTCGTCAAAGAACGCAATTGGTGCAACCTTAATGTTTTTTTTTTTTTTTTTTTTTTTTTGAAAGATTACTGATGAACCCATCAAAGAGAGCAAATTGCCCCTCCAAATCCAAACATCGGCTCAGTGATTTCCGCAAGCCATTGTACGAAAAGGAAAGAACCAAAGTTTCTCTAATTTGAATCCCGAAAGTGAAAAATCCAGAAAAAAAAATTCTTTTTTTTGAAAGATCACTAATGGACCCATCAAAGAAAGGAAATGGCCCCTCCCAATCCGAACGTTGGCTCAGCGATTTCCGCGAGCCATTGTACGAAAAGGAAAGAACCAAAGTTTCTCCAATTTGAATCCAAAAGAGAGAAATCTGAAAAAAAAAATTAAAAATCAAGATTGGATTCACAAAAGAGAAAAAATGGTATTCCAATCCGATCAAAGGCTCAAACATTTCTGCGAGCACTAAATCCGAAAGGGAAGAAACCAGAATTTCTTAAATCTGAACCCAACGGTAAAAAAAAAGCTTTTTTTTTTTTTGGTTTGAGAAGAGAAAGAATGGAAATAAACTCAAAGAAATAAATTTCCAAAGAATCCCATCTCATGTTTTTTTTTAAGATGCAAGATCTAACATAGGCCACCAACTAGAAAAGAGCAAAGGAGTCTAAGCCTCGTGTTCTCAAATGAACGTGTCCCATAGGGTATGCCAACTTGATGGACCCGGCTTCGTCTCTCCCTCTGCCCCCCGGGGGGGGGGGGGGGGGGTGGTGGTGAGAAGAAAAGGAAGGGAGCAAGCATCAACATTTTTTTTTGTACGAGTATGCTAGATTTTCTCCTCTACTTGGAATTTGAAATGGTGATCCGGAAATTCACCTTCACAAGTAGAAAAGGAAATCAACTTTTTTTCTAACTTTCCATTGCACATATATTTTAAAGAAAGAGAAAAGATTTTTGAATGCCATGAAAGGCGATTTTCATTCGTTTGTCGTGAAAGGCGGTTTTGTGCCGTAAAAGGCGATTTTGCCATGAAAGGCTATTTTTGCCATGAAAAGCGATTTACAAATCTCATCAATAATGAGAGACAAGAATTGTGATTTTTTTTCTCTTTAAAACATACAAAATACAATAGAAAAGTAAGAAGAGGAATTTGACTTCTCAGGAAATTGTGGGGACTCGTTCAGATCGACGGTCGCGAGTCATGTATGGGCTTTGCCATTGTCCTTCAAATAAGAACACATGATGCTTTAATTCACTTAGCTTGGCTTGAACCTCAGATTTTTAGAGGATAAGGACCGAGAGGATGTCCTATATCCAATAAAAGGCCAAATAGACAGGCTGAAGAGCCGCATCTAGCCGTGTTGAATAGTAGGAGAATGGAAAACCTTGGGGGGGTGGCCCCCCCAAGGGACTTCAATCACCTTGTGTTGTCTCTTGCAGCAGAGTTTCTTCAAAGTAGAAAAGCTTCTTTGAGCAAGGATTTCTTCTGGAATCTTTCAGCTGGGGTTGCGGTAGCGTGTAGTGGTCCCTTCTTCTTGGAATGACCCCCTTTTTATAGGCTTTTGATAGCCATGGGTGCGTTTATGGGCATTGATGGCATTGATGCTCCATGATTGGAGGAGTTACAAGATTAACTTCATAATTTTTGTAACTCCTTTTTTCTTTGGAAATGATTGGCCGATGGAGAATAATGGGCATTTAATCTCTTTTAATCTCCATGATGATGGGAGTTTCATGATTAATTACCATAATTAAACTCCATAATGATAGGAGTTACATGGTTAATTGTCATGATTACTTGGACTTGTAACTCCTTTTTCCTTGAATCTGATTGGGCCGTCCAAAATAATGAGTTAATGACCGCATTAACTTGCCATAAAAGGGTCATTTAACTTCATTAATTGGTTGCCAAGGCGCTTGAAGAGTCACGGGCCACACATCGCCTCCTGGAATTCTTCTTACGATGATTGCCGATGGATCCACACGTTATTTGATGTTGGATGGCGATAAAACTTCAGATATTGATTAATATCAATGGGCCAGCGACATCTGTCCGGTCGATTTTTCGATCGGTCGGGCAGAAAGTGTGCTTTCTTAGTGGGTCGGTTGGCGATTTTAAAGAGTGTGATGATGATCACATGCTCTTGATGGTAGATCTAAAATGTCGGTGAAGATTAGTTGATTTTAGTCACCAAAAATCAGAGTCTCAAAAAATCACATGCACCGGAATCCTCGAAACGCGAAAAAGGGCGAAAAAATGGCCCTTCTGGAGGAAATCCGACAACCCAGGTTTCCAGGGTCGCCGGAGACCATGCACCCATGGTCATCAGTGACCATGGGCCAGGGTCGCTGCCGTCGACCATGGGCCAGGGTCGCTGCCGGCAACCCTAGGCCATGGTCACCGCTGGCGACCATGGGGTTTTCTCCCCTTTCGGTCGCCATTTCTAGGCCGTTTTTCGGGCTTTTTTGCTTATTTTTCTCCTGTATTTTTCTTGACATTTCTCCTCATTTATTGGCTTGATTCCCCTAAAGAAAACCTGACTAGAAGCTGTGCAAAACGGAGCACAAAGCTTTCCCATTTTTGGAAAAGCTAAAGACTTTGTAGTCGATTTTCCGCCAAGAGTTGAAACTAGGTCAAACAATGTCAGAATAACCTGAAATTTGACATGAAGCTTCCTGAGCAATAGATAGGACCAACCATGGGCTTTTGTTTGAGTTTTGAAGCCATTTGGGGTCCCGTCGCTGCTAGACCTGATTTCGCCGCGAGGAAAATGTCGAGCTTTGATGTACGATTAACCAATGTCCGATTGTCCTGAAACTTGACAGGGAGCCTATTGGAGTCATTTTGAGACGATCCATTAGCTCCGATTTGGATGCCATGGTCCCGGGGGGCTCCGCCGCCGGTACGCTTGATTTTGTTTCCAAGCATCAAAGCCGGGTCAAACGTCGTCGGAATGACCTGAAATTTGACGTGCAGCCCTTTGGAAGCATGTAGAAGCTACCCATGTGCTTTATTTGATGAGTCGCGGCATCAGTGGTTCTTGCCGCCAAGAGGCTTGATTTCGCTGTTCGAGAGTTGATTTCGCTGTTCAAACGATGTCGGCTTAACTTAAAATTTGACGTGGAGCCTTTTGGAGGTATTTTGAGACCATCCATCATCTCTAATCGAAGTTTTGATGCCTTCGACACTGTCGCCGCCGGGAGGGCTGATTTTGCTGCGGCTGTTTCCTTTTTGGCCAAACGATGTTGGAATGGCCTGAAACTTGATGTAGAGCCTCTTAGTGGCATTTTGAGGCCACGTGTGTGCTTTGTTTTGTGTGTCAGGGTCTCTGGCTTCACTGCCGTCGGGAGCTCCTGCTTAGCTGTTGGAGGATTGAAGTTAGGCCAAATGGTGTTGAAATGCCCTGAAACTTCATGTGTACCTCTTTGTTGATTGTTTTAAGGGATCTTGCAGTTTTCATTTGATTCTGACAAGATCTAATGCTTGAAACGACTTTGCCTTTTTGTAGTAGGATGCTGCTCCTATGTAGCGTTTTATGTTGAAGAGGCAAAGTGACATTTTTAGTGTCAACAACCGAGATAGCTTGATACCAAACTGGGGGGCAATAAGGATGAGGAAGAAGTCACCGAGACAGAGCATGAACAATCCTAGAAGCAGTTCCTTGATTCAGCTTGGAAGGTCTTCGTCGACGGATCCTCAACATCCAAAAGGGCCGGCGCTGGCATAGTCCTCCAGTCTCCGAAGGGCCTTGTCATCGAACAAACCTTAACGCTTGGCTTTGAGGCATCCAATAATGAAGCGGAGTATGAAGCACTCATCGTAAGGCTGAACAGTGCCAAAATCCTAGAAGCTCGACAACTGGTGGTCTTCAGTGACTCCCAACTGGTGACGAGCTAGCTTAACGGAGACTACTAGGTTCGCGACGAAAGGATGGAGGCCTACCTGGCCCATGCGAAGCAGCTCCTCTCTCAGTTTGAAAGAGTTAAAGTCAAACAGATCGGTAGAGAGTCCAATTCTCATGCCAATGCTCTGCCAATTTGGCCTCTGCTATCGAGGCCGGAAATAAGAGAACTGTCGAGGTAGAGATGCTGGAAAAGCCGAGTATAGAGCTCCAGCCACCTTAGCAGGTTATGTGTGTTGATCTCGGTCCAAGTTGGATGGACCCAATCATCGCCTACCTAAAGGACGACCAACTTCCTGAAGACAAGAACGAGGCTCACAAGATCAGGCTGAAAGTAGCTCGGTTTTGGTTGTCTCCTGATGGCAACCTTTACAGAAAGTCCTACACCGGCCCCTACCTCCAGTGCGTCCACCCAAGCAAAGTCGAAGACTTCCTTTATGAAATTCATGACGGAATCTATGGAAGCCACATTAGAGGTCAGTCACTGGAGTACCGAGCTATCAACCAAGGCTACTGGTTGCCCTACATGCAAAAGGACCCCCAACTGTACACCAAAAAATGCAAAAAAGTGCCAGAACTTTTCACACTCCCTTCACCAGCCAACACAGGATTTGAGCCGACTCTCCAGTCCGTGGCCCTTCGCTCAATGGGACTTGGACATTGTGGGACCACTCGACCGAACTCTAGGGAATAAGAGATGGCTAATAGTAGCCACCGATTATTTCACCAAGTGGATCGAGGCCGAGTTGTTGTCCTCCATCACCGAGCAGGACACGAAGAACTTTGTGTGGAAGAACATCATTACAAGATTTGGGATCCCACGAACTTTGGTCTCGGACAATAGGACTCAGTTCGATTCCAACTTTTTCAAAAGCTTCTGCCAGGAGCTCGGCATCAGGAATGTCTACTCCACCCGGCATACCCACAAAGCAACGGCTAGGCAGAAATCTTGAACAAGGTGGTGCTCGACGGACTCAAGAAGAGGCTCGACCGAGCTAAAGGAAGATGGGCGGAAGAACTCCCGAGTGTACTATGGGCATACAGGACCACTCCGAGATGCTCCACTTTCGGCCACACCTTTCTCTTTGGCCTACGAAATGAAAGTCGTGATCCCACTTGAGGTCGATCTCCCGACCTTAAGGTCCGAGCTTTACGACCAAAGCCGAAAAGATGTGAACCTAGCTCGAGAGCTAGACCTAGCCGAGGAACGAAGAGAGGCAACGGCTATTCGCCTAGCTGCCTATCAACAACGCTTGGCTAGGGACTATAATCAAAAGGTCAAAGTAAGAAGATTCTCGGTTGGAGATCTGGTCATGAGGAAAACACTCCCTGGGGACAAGAACCCGAATGAAGGCAAGCTGGCACCGAACTGGCACGAACCATTCAAGGTGATCTCCGCTGCAGGGAGATCCGCATACAAACTTGAGGACATGGAGGGTAAAGAGTTACCACGGCCGTGGAATGCGATGCACCTAAAAAAAATACTATTTCTGAATTGTATTCAATTTTGGAAATCAATGAAAATCATTCTTCTTAAGGGAGCTCTCTCTTATTCGCAATTTACACCAAGTTATCTGGCTCAGTAATGTACCAGCCATATTCAGCTCGGTGATGGCACCAGCCTCAGCTCGGTAAGAGTGCCGGCTATATCCGGCTCGGTAATGGTACCGGCCATATTCAGCTCGATGATGGCACTAGCCTCAGCTCGGTAAGCGTGCCAGCTATATCTGGCTCGGTAATGGTACTGGCCATATTTAGCTCGGTGATGGCACCAGCTACAGCTTGGCAAGCGTGCCAGCTATATCCGGTTCAGTAATAGTACCAACCAAATTCAGCTCGGTGATGGCACCAGCCACAGCTCGGCAGCAATGCCAGCTAAAATCGGCTCGGTAAGAGTACCGGCCACATTCAGCTCAGTAATAGCACAAAACTATATGCAAGGCAAGGGCACCAGCCATATGCATGGTGGCAGCATTGGCTATGCGCAACTCGGAAGCAGTGCCAACATTCGGAAGTATGTTCAGTTGCGGAACCAAGTACACTACCATAAAAAAGAAAGTTTACCCAACTATTATGGGGCATTGGGGAAACGAGGAGACGGTCATGGCATAGAGCTAGGTATCGACCTCAACAACACCTTAGGTTACAGAATCGAGGACTCTGGGGTTCCGGTTACTGAACCGACCTTCATTACTTAAGCAAAAATTAATATCTTGAGTATGTTGGGAGCTCGGTTAGAGAACCGAAATCAACTGCTTAAGAAAAAAAAGAATACTATTTGAGG
Organism: Persea americana; assembly: GCA_029852735.1. Taxonomy (NCBI): domain Eukaryota; kingdom Viridiplantae; phylum Streptophyta; class Magnoliopsida; order Laurales; family Lauraceae; genus Persea; species Persea americana. Next base: position 42,061,018 of record CM056815.1, read on the forward strand.
CAAGCATGGAAAGAAATGCCATTTCATTAAAAATGAAAAATTCATTACATCACTACATAAAAAGGAAAAGATTCAAAAAGCAGCGGCTTCGGTATTATAGTCGATCTCAGTCTGCGCAACATCTGCTCCCGGGCGAGATTTAGGGTCGACCTGTAAGGTGTTGGCTTCAGTAGCAGCGTCGGCTCCTGGAGGAACTTCAAAGGACGGACCGAGGGCAGAGGACGGGGTAGGGTCCGAGATTCGAAACATCGGTGGATACCTGAAGTCAGGATCATCCTCGGAGACTCCTGCCTTCTTCAGGCAACCCTCCACCCGAGCTCCCAGGCTCTCTAGTGAATTTTGTGGACCGGCGCCTTGTATTCCGCAGTCACCTCTTGCACCCCTTCATTGTAGGCAGTGCCGAATTCGGCCTGGAATTTTTTCCTTAAGCAAGCTCTACCTTCTGCCTCCCCAGAGCAGATTCGAACTTAGCCTTCTGCTCCTCCAAGGCAGACTCATACTCAGCCTTCTGGTGATTCATAGTGGCGACAAGGTCGACTACTAACCTTGCTTGTTTATCTACCTCGTCGTTCAGCTTGTCGAGCTCAGCCGTCGCCTCTTCAAGGTCGGTGACGAGGTCGGCCTTCTTGCGCACCTCTTCCTTCAGCTGCTCGTCCTTGGCGTCCAAAGCTGCCTGAAGCCCCTTTTTCTCAGCCTCCAATTCGGCAACCTTGGAGTTGGCATCTCTCAGCCTCTCAAAGCCAACTTGACATTTTTGCGCCTCCTGCGGAGGAAACGAGCGTCAAAAGACAAACCGAAATCAAACACTTTTTGTAAAAATTGTCGGAGACTTACCGTGATGGCCAACCGCATCGTTAAGAGCACCAAGGTCACGTCATCCAACATCCTCCACTTCTCCATATCCCGGGGCAAGGCACATGCTCGGCCCAGGGTGGCGACCACATAGGGACTGCTGGCCACCTGGTCTTCCATATTCAGAGGCCTCCCAACATCAGTTTCCAAGTTCGGCCTCCAAAGAGCTGGCCAGGGAGACTGGGGTTCTACCATGCTGGATGACGGCATGCCGGTGAGCTGGGCGACACCTTGATCCTGGGCCTTTTCTCTGGTCAACCCTCCTCCCCCGGGATATCGGCAGAGCGCTCCCGATCTCCCGCACTTGGAGAAATCACGGGGGCCAAAGTGCTGACAATGACAGCGCCCGGAGAAGTAGGAGCAGAAACTGGGGCAGCAGAACCTGGGGGTGAGGAAGGAGCATCGCTAACAGGCTCGGGGGTATCCGGAGCCTGGTCCCCAAAACCCAAGGCCTCCGGATCCTCAATAACCGCACGAGGACGATGCCTATACAACATTTCTTCTTATTCTTCCTCTTCTGAGCTAAAAGACTCGACAGCTCGTCTCCTCAATCACGAAGAAGTTTCGGCAACAGCTGCGTTGGTTTCGACAGGCTCCAATTCCGAGTAGGACGGAGAAGCCCTGTCACCCAACTTAGTACGCCGCTCGGCGGCGATTGTGAGCATCACCTTCTCCCCCCTTTCTTCTTCTTCGGAGACTTAGGACTCTCTCCGAGTTTCCCTCCTCTTAATGAAGAAACAGTACTTCGGTTTATACCCCAGAAGCGACCATGCAGCTCGGCCGTTGTGTCCTTGGTAGTTCTTCACTAACTGGAGCCAGGCGTCGTTTCTTACCCAACCAACTTGCTTGGCCACCTGCCTTCTCTAACTAGCGCCTGCACAACAAACAAAGATCGTCAACTCGGTGGAAATAAAAGGAGGAGATAAAAGAAAGCCGAAAGATTTCGGTCTTTACTTGGAGGGGTCTCGAAACCTCGAGGGATTCTAGCTACTCTTGACCCCAAGGGCTCGAACTCGCCGAACTCCCAGTCACCCGAGACGAACAGGCGATCGTCCCCTACATATCTGTTGGAGCCCTCCAAGGCGGTGATAAAGCAAGATCGTTTCGCCCTCACCCGAAGGTAGTAGACATCGTCGCCCCCTCCGGATTTGCAGAGGTCGTATACGTCCTCGATGTCATGGACACCGAGGTTGATGCTAGGATCTTATTAAGCTCGGCTACGCCCATTATTATTTTTGAAGCCGTTCAGCATCAGCTGACAGGGACAGAGGTGTCATTCTCTCAGACACGACTTTAGAAGAGGATGAAGGGGGAATCGAACCCCGCCTTCGATCACGGTCACTAATGGAAACGACATCCAGTCGTTACGGAAAGTACTACCATCAAAGGGGTCCTTGGGGTCATTTAATCTAATCAGGACATCGTCCGAGATCTTCTATCTGGCCCTAAATTCAGCTATGGCCCGAGGGGTTTCTAACCAATGCCTATAAATCCCCATTCCTAAACTTGGAGAAGACTGAGGAAAGGAAAAGGAAAAGAAGAAGAAACCCTAAATGCAGAAAGCAAAAACCGTAGAAGAGGAACAGAAGCGAAAAGGATGTGCAGAGAAGGATGACTTACGGACAAAACGAGTTCGGATTCACAGAAGAATTGGTCTCAGGTAGGATTTCTTCTGTCAAACCCCAACCCAGGATTAGCGCGATTAGTACCTATTAAGTGCGTGCTTAGTTATAATGTGAGTTTAGTGTTCGTGGTTTAGAAATTGGTTCGATTTAGTCCAGAATTAGCTTTGGGGATTTTGAGAGCATTTTATGCTATTTAGTCACACTCAGGGGTTTCTTGAGTGTACGTGTAAGCTTGGGAGGAAATTCTAGTTTTCTGATTTTAATCGTGATTTCAACCTCGTTTGAATGGTTTTATTTTATTGTTCAACTTTTGTGTTCAGTCGGCTTTTGTTTGAGGCCCAGAAACCCAAGTTTTGGCCCAAAAGGGGTAAATCAGTCATTTCACACCAAATATGGACCCAAATTTTGAAATCCCAGAGCTATGCCAAATTTGTACTTTTTGGAAACTAGATTTTTCGGTGATCGATTTTGTCTTCTTCGTCAATTTCATCCGGGGCCCATAAGTCAGTGCTTTATTCATCGCAAAATTTGAAGTCAATGGGACCCACAACCCATTTGACTTAAGTGGGTTGTCTTCCTCCCTTTCACTCACTCACGTTCAGAACATCTTTCCCTGCAACTTCTTCTCTTGAGCTGGCTGAGAGAACCTACTTCCTTCTCCACTTTCCCTCTTTGCATGTCAAGGCTAGGAGCCCCCAAATTAAAATCTGATCATACCTTCTTCTTCCTCTCAACCTAAGCTATCCATTGCTACTGTTTTTGTGGTTATCCCAGCTATGTTTGCACTCCATTTTCTTCTCTTCTCCTCGTTTAGCAAGTTTCAAGTAAGGGATCTTCTTCTCCTTTTCAATGTATTCTTTTAAGCTCATTAGGAACTCATTTCCCTAACATGCAAACCCATTTTTAAAATGGGGATTTTGGCTGGCCAAAATGGTGATTTTTGGAATGTTTTCTTGGGGCTTTTGTGTGTAGATTTCGTGGCTCTCTTTTGGGTAGTAGTTTGAGAGATCTTTGGATAGCATATTGGTGAAGGCAAGTGATCAACTTAGCTTTTCTTGATGCATGCAGTGTTTGAATGATTTAATTTCAATGGTTTGATACTTTCTCCATTTTAGTTTAGCAATGTATTCATTCAAATATATGTTGTGGTTAGAAATTTTGTTTAGTTTGAAATGCATATGCTAGTGGTTTTATCTTAATGGTTTTCATTCAATTCAAGTGATTTTTATCTTGTTTAAATGTTTTACAAATGGATGAAAGAATGGTGGAATGTGTTGTGAAATGACTGGATGTATTGGTTGTTGAATTTGAATGGAAATGGCCCCTAGGAGAGCATGGAGGCTCAGGGGATGTGCAGGGATTTGGCCAAGAAGGAAAGGAAGTGAAATGGGAGGAAATTTGAAGAAAGAAAAACTGGAACTCTAACTTGAACTGGGCTGTCGTGCACAGTCGGTCAGCTAGCGGCTAGCCAACATGTCCACTTCAATCGACTGACAGCCAACCGAGTTCAATTTGGTTCACTTCCAGAAGTGTGTTTGTGACAGGGAATCATCGGTCAGCTGTCAGCCAACCGACATGCACAACCTCGGTCGACCGACAGCCAACTGAGCGAAGTTCGGTTCAATTTCTAGAATGGTGATTTTTCTGTCAGGAGACCTGACAGTCAACTGGCGGCTAACAGACAGCCACCTACTCGGCTAGCCGACAGGTAACCGAGAGCTGACCGAGTTTTTCAAAATTGATTCGTCTTATGGGAGTTTTCTTGGGATTGAAAACCTGAATATGATTAGGAGCTTTCAAACTTGAGTTTGTGTGCTTAAGGCCTCAAATGTCCTTCTACCTTCCGAAACACCAATCTCTTTTTCATTAAGACATTTGGGTCCCAACCACATGAAGATAAATGAAAGGTCTTAACGTATGCTTGGCAACTTCACTTTGTGATCATGATTTGATACGATGATTATTGTTTAGTACTTGCTTCGTTTTACAAGTTTAAGCTTTGTTTTGAATTGTTCAAGAACTTTGTTAGGGAACACTTTTCAGTCTTATTTCGCTATGGCTTATGTCACTCTTGTTAGTTTCGCTTTGCATTGTTTTGATAAGTGTTTTCCCCCATTTTCGATAAGTTTTGTACAAGTATCGACATTTTTTGTGCATACATGAATATCATTGAATACCATTGAGCTTGGACTGCCCTCTCAGTCTAATCCACTAGTTAGGGGTCCTTAAACATAAGGACAATCTGCAGATTAGTCGTGTAATTGTACACATTCTTGTTTTGTCCGGTTCCGCGGCCGGTTTTTCCAAGCCCACCTTGTGTGGCTCGGGCTTTCGTTTCGTTTTGTTTCATTTTGCTTGCTCTTGTCATCACGTATGACAAAGAAAGGATGAGCTCAAATGTGGACTCATGAATCATGATGTTTTCTTGAAATCATGCTAGTTTTGCTTTGTACACAATACATGTTTTGTTTAGAACTCATGTCATGTTTTAAGCATTGATTATTTCAGATTTCAACTGATTTATATTATGTCTAAATTGATCACCTACCAGACCGTCGTGTCTAAGCCGTTTGCTTTGGTGTTTAGAAGCAGTTGCCGTTGAGGAGGAGCGCCCAGAGGAGGCTTTTGAGCCACCCCCAGCCCGAGAGTGGCAAACCGACGACGTCCTTTAGATGTCGAGTGGGGTCTTAAGTATGACACATGTGGATGGGATTGTTTTTGTTGTTTTGGGGATGTATGGCCTTTGTTGGCCCTTTTTCATACTTTGGGTTATGTAAACATAATTCTAACTTACTTTTGCTATTCGAAACTTGAACTAATCTTGGGAATGCCATGCTTATGTTTCCTCCTCTGATTATTGTCTTGATGATGATTTAACTTATGCATTTTGGAATTGTAACATCTATGTTTTTAAGTTGTGATTGAGATTACTTGCACGCTTCAGCAAAACCATCATTCGTGTGAGATTGTTCCATGTTTGTTTTGGGAATCCTCACCGCGGAAACCTATGGGTTAATCACAGATAGTTGGTTGGATGCACCTCTAGTCGCGGGCCCGGGCCGAGGTCCCTGGTCCAGGGTCGCGACATCTTCAGCAGAGTCTCTCCTCTCTAATGGACACGAAAGTGGAAATCAGGGAGGCAGTGCCCTAATTTATAATGGAAGTGGGCGCCGTTTCGATTTTCAAAGACAATCATACAAGGCGCCACCTCGGGCACTCCGCACGTCTCCCTGAAAGCGATTGAACAGCCGGCCAAATGATGACACGTGGCGCCAACGTTACATCTTCTGCAGTGATTTAGGCAGGCTATTAATTCCCTCGGGCAGATGAAACAACGTCTTGATAAGGATTAGACGTCAGCGACCGACACTGAGGTAAGAAAGAACACTTACTCCGAACTCATTAGTCAGAAGGCCCCACCATCATGGTGCTTAGCTTCCATGCTTCGGTAACGGTACCAACACGACAGCTACATCCATCTCGGTAACAGTACTTAGCTTTCGACCTCCAAGAGTTGGAGAACTCTAAAAGGTCAAAAGCTAGGGGGTAATTGTGTGGGGGCAATCCCATAATACCGAGATTAAGCTAAGCCTCAGTAATAGTACCAGCTAGTTTGTCTTGGTCTAGGTCGTCCGCGTCTCGGCAGTTTGGCAACTCAACAGCTCGGTAAAAGTGCCAGTTCGGTACTTCGGCAATGGTGTCGGATAGCAAGACTACTCTCAGCATGGTAATAGTACCGCTGCTCTCAATTCGGCAGCAGTGCCAGTTGTGTGGGCACATCGGCAACGATGCCAAGACGCATCCATCTCGTGACCATCTCTGATCTCGGTATGGGTACGGAGCATCATTTAAATACAGCCATGCTCCTATGAAAAGTACGGACAAGTGCTGTCAGATAGGGTGGCCCGTGATAGGGATAAGGATTGACTCTATCAAGCGGTCACATCAGCAATCCTAGGGAGAATAGGGAGCCGTCCGATGGGACCTTCCCTTTTCACCTACCACTCGATGTCAGGGTAAGGTCTGATGGGACCTTACCCCGACCTACCTCCACTCACCAAGAAGCTTGATGAGACTTGCACCTATATATGCATGGGATCAGTCCCAGTGAGGTACGCATATACATACGCATATATAGAGAATACAACACTTCCACCCTCTTCTCTTCTCCACTCTACCTTTGCTTAGTTGCAGAACTAAATTAGGCATTGGAGTGCCTTCGGCTGACAGCTGCCAGTGCCTCTGACCTTTGTTTCTCTCCTTCCCTTTCAGGTCCCAGGCGTTCGGTCTCTCTCTGAAAGAGTTCTACTTTCTCCTAATTAAGTGGGTGTCATTTTTGGCACCTACAATATCATTAAAGTGATGAATGTGCCATTATTGATGCTTAGTGGAATTTTGTGTTTGTCACATCCGCGCTCTTAATCATGTTTTGATATTCAATTAGAATCAATTGGTTTCATGATCAATTGGTATCATATTCAATTGGTATATCTTGAGAATGTGATAGATCTTGTGCACATTGGGTTGTACTTCATAGCAATATGTTTTTATTCCATGTCACATTTCATTAGCATCATAACATTCTTGTTTGCCAACTCTCATGAACATATGGGTAAATCTCATAACCACCATTTTTATGTGATCATAATCTTGGTTGATTAATGGTTGAGGTTGGCTTCATGATTGAATTTCATTTCATTCTCATTGCACATAATTGTTATATTTAATGATGAATGAAATTATTTCAGTACATAACATATGATTTTCATAGGTATATTAGTTGATGTTATGCTATGTAACCCCCATCACATCCCCTTGACCTTGTTCTCAATTTTGATAATTTGATCATATAAATCTTGACTAATCATTCCCTTGAAGTTTATCCTCAATTGGTAAAATCACCTTCTCTTTGTACCCATCATTGTCAAAGTGTTGATAAAAGAAGAGAATGGATTGAGGGGGAGTATAAACATTTAAAGGCAGCATTAGAATTGATCAAATTTACCCTCAGTTGGCTTTGACTGCTCAGAGATGATATTAATCATACATGATGGCCTGTTATGAGTTTCATTTTCGATTTCTTTTATTAACAGGTGCTACTCAAAGGTATTTTCTTTGTTTCATGTGTGTAGGATCCTTTGCAATTCGATGGCAAAGGGGGAGAGAATGGACATTTTGTCTAAGGAGGAGAGAATACATAACTTCCCACTGGGGGAGAGTATAGCTTGCCAAAGGGGGAGAGGTTGCATGGTCAAAGGGGGAGAGATGAAAGAAGATAAAAAGCTTGGGATATCAAGAAGATGCTTGGCCATAGAGAGAAAGCTGAATAGGAAGATTGAAGAATGATCAAGCTTCAACCATCAAGAGGAACGAAGGAAGAGTCAAAGAGCCCAAGCCAAGTTAAAGAAGCATCCAAGAGAGATTTCAAGACTTGTCCAGTTTAGGGGGAGCTTAAGACTTAGAGTGCAAAATTCAGTGAGTGTGTGTGTTACCATAAAATTGTAAAGGGGAAGATTGGTAGGTTTTTTGTGTTTTACAATTTGATGGATGCATTATCATTTTAGCATCATTCGAATTTTCACATGAGCATTGAATTTTAAACTTGAAATCTTGATTTTCACATGCATTGTTTTAAAGCTTTTTGAACTTATGTTATATGCATGTTTTGGATTTTAAACTTGGATGCATGAAGTTTTAGAAAGAAGATTTTTGAATCATGCAAGCCTTTGGACCTAGAGTTTTAAATCATCTTAGGCTTTGATAGGTTCATGTTTTGGAAAACACTTTTAGATTGATTAAAACATGAGTCTAAGCATGATTTCCTTCGGCCAGAACTCCCTATAGCAAATTACATTGGAGTAGCATTTTACTTAATCCTTTTAGAAGGTAAAACTTTTTTGGTGCTAGAGTGTTTTTGCTGCAGTGATTTTGCTACAGTGATTTCGGTCAACCGAACTTAAGATGTCGGTCAACCGAACCCTGACCGAACCCACTTCGGTTCGCTTTCCAGAATGGTCAAAACTAACTATTTTTTTACCTTTGGGAGTTTGGTTAAATGAAACTCAAGTTGGTTAACTGACAAGCTAGCCGTTGGACCATTTTTTCTATATAAACAACTCAATCCAAGGCCAAATTTGAGGAACCAAGAGACCCTCCTTGAGGTGTTTTGAGGCCAAACAAAGGGGAATGAGCTAAGGAAGGCTAGAGGGTCATAAAGGGAAGCTAAAGCTTGAAATCTTGAGTAAATCATCTAAGTAAGCTTAGTTTTCCTTATCATATGTTTTCATGCTTTGTTTAAATATTTGAAAAAACAATTTTAGTATGCTAACTACGATTTGATGAATCCATTATGGTTATTTTACTTTGAATTGCTTTATTGTTTTGGATTCTTCATTTAGATTCAAACCAAGTTAGTTTTAACTTTCATATCATATTGGTTTTATGCTTTGTTAAAACTTTGATTTCTCTCATAGCATGAATCTTATATTTGGTTGAATCTCTAGATAGTTGTTTTCATTCCATGAACACATAGGAAACTAATTTGTTTTGAAAACAACTATGCTCTTGCATCACATGTTTTAGATTTGGAATTTCAAAACAAGTTGCGAGCCATTAATTGTCATATCATCAACAAGTTATTTTTACACATGTGATTAGCATTACCCTTCAATCAAAACATTTGTGATTTAAACTTTCAAAACTTTCTTTGAGCTATCATTTATAAACTTGATTGAAGTTTTCACACAATCACATTGCGCAATCATCTTTGCATTACATAGTGTGTTGTGTGAGTTAGATTTACACGTTCATATCCACCTAATTAAGAGGCTTTGTAATTGAGCTTAAATTTGTATCTCTTCAAGTGTTGTGTGGACACTTCTTTGAGACAACCAATCTTTTGTAAATGTTATTGCTTAGCCTTAGAAAAGCACAAGTGTTGAGGTTAGGGGTGAACCTTAAAACCCAAGAGGTTATTGCTTAGCCTTGGAAAGCATAGTGTAGAGGTTATTGCTTAACCTATTGAAAAGCATTTTGTAAAGGTTATTGCTTAGCCTATTGAAAAGCATAGATAGTGGAAATCCAATGGGGTGTAGGATCACAAGCCAGTAGTGGATTGATGGACCCGTCTTTTTCTTTCTCGCCTTCCTCTGTCCCGGGTCCGCCGGGGTGCGGCGGGGCGAAGAGAAAAAAAAGAGCAAGCATCAACATTTTTTTGTACGGGTATGCCAGATTTTCTATTCTACTTGGAATTTGAAGTGGTGATCCGGAGATTCACCTTCACAAGTAGAAAAGGAAATCAATTTTTTTCTAACTTTCCATTGCACATATATTTTAAAGAAAGAGACAAGGTTTTAAAATGCCGTGAGAGGCGATTTTGTTTAATTTGCCGTGAAAGGCAGTTTTGTGCCGTAGAAGGCGATTTTGTGCCGTAAAAGGCAGTTTACAAATCTTATCAAAATTTAAAGACAAGAAATGTGATTTTTATGTCTCTTTTAAAAAATACAATACAATAGAAAAGTAAGAAAAGGAATCTGACTTCTCAAGTGATTATGGGGAAAGGAATCTGACTTCTCAAGTGATTATGGGGACTCGTTCAGATCGACGGTCGTGAGTCATGTATGGGCTCCGCCATCGTCCTTCGGATGAGAACACTTGATGCTTTGATTCACTTGGCTTGGCTTGGACCTCAGATTTTTAGAGGATAAAGACCAAGAGAATGTCTTATATCCAATAAAAAACCAAGTAGATGGGCTGAAAAGCCGCATCTAGGCCATGTTGGATAGAAGAAGAGAGGAGATCTTGGGGGGGGGGGGGTGGCCCCCAAAGGGACTTCGATCACCTTGTAGTGCTTGCAGTAGAGTTTCTTCAAGATAAGAGAGCTTCTTTTTGTGTAGAGAATTCTTCAGATGATTTTCAGACAATTCTTCTGGACCTGATTTTCCAAGACCCCTTCCCTTTGGAATGACCGCCTATTTATAGGCTTTTGGTGGCCATTAGGAAGGTCTTATGGGCATTAATGATATTAATGCTCTATGATGGGAGGAGTTAGAAGATTTAATTTCATAATTTTGTAACTCCTTTTTCTTGGATTTTGATTGGCCGATGGAGAGTAATGGGCATTTAATCTCCATGATGATGGGAGTTTCATGATTAATTACCATGATTAATCTCCATAATGATAGGAGTTACATGGTTAATTGTCATGATTAATTGGACTTGTAACTCCCATTTCTTGGCCTCTGATTGGGCCGTTCAAAATAATGAGTTAATGACCCTAACAAATTGCCATAAAAGGGTCATTTAACTTCATTAATTGGCTGCCGAGTCGCTTGAAGAGTCGTGGGCCGCACCGCGTCTTTTGGAATTCTTCTTGCGATGATCATCGATGGATCCGTGCGCTGCTTGATGTCGGATGACGATGAAAATTCAGACATTGGTTGCCACTAATGGTCTGGCAACATCTGTCCAGTCGATTTCTTGATCGGTTGGGCAGAAAGTGTGCTTTCTTGGTCTGCCGGTTGGCGATTTCGGAGTGTCCGATGATGATCAAATGATTTTGATGGCGGATCCGTGATGTTGACGAAGATCGACAGATATCATGCCTCGAAAATCAGATTTTAAGAAAATCACAGGGGCCAATCATTGCGAAACGCGAAAACAATCGGACAAACGGACGTTTCGAAGGAAATCCGGCAACCGGGATTTCCAGGGTCGCCGGCGACCATGGGCCAAGGTCGCCGGCGACCTTGGACTTTGGTCCATTTTTCGGCCGTCTTCCGGTCGCCGTTTCTTGGTCGTTTCTCTGGCTTTTTCGCTTCTGTTTTCTCCTGTATTTTTCTTTGACATTTCTCCTCATTTATTGGCTTGATTCCTCTGAAGAAAACCCGTCGAAAGGCTGTGCAAATCAGAGCACAAAGTTTCCTATTTTTTGGAAAAGCCGAAGACGCTGTAGCCGATTTTCCGCCAAGAGTTGAAACTGGGTCAAACGATGTCGGAATGACCTGAGATTTGAGGTGAAGCTTCTTGGGCATTAGATAGGATCAACCATGGGCTTTTATTTGAGTTTTGAAGTCGTTTGGGGTCCCGTCGATGCTTGACTTGATTTCACTGTGCGGAAGATGTCGAGCTTTGATGTACGGTCATCCGATGTCCGATTGACCTGAAATTTGACGGGGAGCCTATTGGGGTCATTTTGAGATGATCCATTAGCTCCAATTTGGGTGCCATGGTCCCGGGGAGCTTCGCCGCCGGTAGGCTTGATTTTGCTTCGGAGCATCAAAACCTGGTCAAACGTTGTCGGAATGACCTGAAATTTGACGTGTAGCCCTTTGGAAGCATGCAGAAGCTACTCATGTGTTTTGTTTGATGAGTGGCGGCATCAGAGGTTCTCGCCGCCGGGAGGCTTGATTTTGCCGTTCGAGAGTTGATGGAGGGTCAAACGGTGTCGGTTTGACTTGAAATTCGACATGGAGCCTTTTGGAGGTATTTTGAGACCATCCATAGACTCTGATCGAAGATTTGATGTATTTGACATTGTCGCCGTAGGGAGCTCCCGCTCAACTGTTGGAGGATTGAAGTTAGGCCAAATGGTGTCGAAATGGCCCGAGACTTCATGTGTACCCTTCTTTTGGCTACTTTGAAAGATCTTGTAGTTTTTGTCTGGTTCTGTCAAGATCTGATGCTTGAAGCAGCTTTGCCTGTTTGTAGTAGGATGCGGCTCCATATAGCTTTTGATGTTGATGAGGCAAAGTGACATTTTTGGAGTCAACATGGATGTAGGAATTGAGGCCGAACCACTATAAATCATAGTGTTATGATGAATGCTTTGTGATGATTGTTTTTTGTTAGCTTCCGCACTTTAGTTCTATATCATCACTTGTGACTAATTGATTTAAAGAACTTTAAAATTTGGCATAATTGGTGCCTAATTAGAAGCTCACCCTATTCACCCCCTAGGGTTCGGATCCCGGACTTTCAACCTCCACCTCATGATGACGTGACTGCATGTATCCAACAGTTGGAGCAAGGTTAGAGGAGAATAGAGACCCTAATGGAAAACCTCCTTCTCACTTTCCAGCGTCAAGTAAATGATGAAGTCCCTCCGAACCATAAAAAAAATGAGGTAAACAGAGGACATGATGAGTCATGCGCCCTTATCAAAAAGGACGTTGACGATATCCTCGCCGAAACAAAAGAAGAGGATACATTAAAAGAGCATGGAATTAAGCCACCATATCCCTTATGGATGGACTCAGTTACGTTCCCTGTAAAGTTCAAACAACCTACTCTCCAAACATATAGGGGAAAAGGTTCAGCCAAACAACATGTCATCCACTTTAAGATCCTGATGGGATCTATCGCGGATCAAGATGCCCTCAAGATCCGACTCTTTGTAAGTACCCTAAAACGTACGCCCTTTAATTGGTACTCTATTCAAAATTGGACCGTGCTAGAGACATTGCTTCCTGACCCACTTCAAAGGTGAGGATCATCCTATTACTATGGCTCAGCTCTGCAGCCTAAAAAAAGAGGAGAATGAGTCAACATATGACTTCATTCATAAGTGGAAGGCGTTGGCATACAAATGCTCAAACGTACTCCCACAATCATCGTTGGTCGACATCTGCTGTAACAACATGAGAGTAAGGATCCGCTCCATGATCATCGGCAACAAATCAAAGAACCTAGGAGAACTCCTAAAAGCATCCATAGAGGCTGAAACAGTGATCAAAGACCTCAACAGTCAGAAATCATCAAAGAAAGAGTCGACGGCCATTACAACCTCAAAGCCAAAGAAAAATGAGGTTCTCAATGTGCAAACCAAGTCATCTCCTCAGCCGCCAAAGAAAGCTGAAAACAAAGCTGCAAGTAAGAAACCTGAACTCTTTGATGCCTTCAAAGAGCGAGTAGAGAAGAAATACCCGTTTGATGAAAATATTGAAGAAATTTTCGGGGCTCTTTTAGTAAACGACAAACTCACCTTGCATGACCCCAAAAGACCGGGAAATGTTGATAAAACCAACGATCCTCGGTACTGTCCATTCTACCAAATGATCTCGTATCCTCTCAATCAATGCTTCGTTGTGAGAGAGAAGAACAACGAGATGTGGAAAAATGGAGTCATTACCTTCGACCAAAACTACAGGTCTACCTCTGTCAACATGGTGTCATGCGGACAAACATCAAAGTCACCAACGAAGATCACTACTTCCTTCAAGGTGATAAAAAGAATTCAAGCGTCCCAAGAGCTAGTCCCTTACCCAACACCAGACGGACAAGCCATATGGGTGCATCCCGATCTCTTTGAAGATGAAAGCTGGGAGGTTGTCAAAACAAAGCCGACCGCTCAACAGCGAAGGCAAGTTAGGAGACATCTCCACAAACTCAAACTATAGGAGAAGGCTCAGCTAAAACAAGTCCATTAAAAGGCAGAGACCTCTTCTACCGCTTCACTCGGGGCAACATAAAAGTTCCTTCCCAAGACTTCAAAGGTAGTAAGAAGAATCACCCTCAGTGATTTCATGCCGCCACAACTCAGAAATGAAACTACACAGGGGACATTGTACTCTTGCAATTTAGTGGTCGGATTCTCCATAAATGGATACGAGTCCAGTGACACTGGTGAGTGGGAAGAGTTCCTCGAAATAAGAGAGTACCTCTCCGATGAAGAATGGGTATGGGGGACGTCCAACCTTAGCTCCTCATATATATATATATATATATATAGCTTAAAAGCAACCTCCTCTTTGTTATCTAATTGAAATAGAAGTCTTATGTCTCTAACAATTAGTGACTCTCTTCTTTCTAATTTAAATAAAAGTCTCACTTCCATTATAATTAGTAACTTACTATTACCACTATTAGAAGTCTCACTTCAAATAGAAATAGTAACTTTCTATTTCCTTTTAGAGTTCTACTATAATTAGTATCTTTCCAATAACTTGGGCTAGCGTGGATACCACTAGGGATTCTTTAGAAAGCTGGCTCCAACTGGGACTCGTGACCCCACATCTCATGTGCAATCCGGGCCCATAGTTAATTGCAAATAACTTCACTATATAAATGCAATTGAACTCCAGTCTTAGGAATAAATTACATAGAAGACCCTAAACTTCCCTATCACCACAAGTAGGCCCCTCCATCAATATCCATGCATCAATTTGACCTATCTTCAAAACTAGATCCATATCTTGTTATCCTTGAGCCGCAATTAATAATAATGATCAAAGGTACCTTTCCAATTAACTCTTAATCGGAATGGGTGCGCACTTACCAATGATAAATCCATTAATTGGCACAAGGGGATATTAAAGATAGATTCCATCTTGACCATCGAATGTTCCCACAGCTCTACTACCACGTACCCAAATCACCGAGGTGTTGACCTACAATTGGCCTCACTCATTGGTGACTCAAAGCAAATGAATAGATAGAAACTTGAGTTCATTAATGTCTCAGGATTGAGAGCCTATTGCTAGGGGATTATGAGAGCAGGCCTTAAAGTAAAGATAGTGTTCATAAGGTGCTTCTCATGATCCTTCAATACATCCAATGTACCGATATTGTGATCCAGAATCTTACATTCTGATGATCGAGACAAATCATACTATCTCATATAATCAAAGTACTGCAACCTTGTCAGATGAGATGTCCAGTCATCATCACTGGTTGTGAAGATATTCAAGTATAAGATTTGCTATACATGTCCCTCATATGTGGATCTCATCCATACACATGTATTGCATCTTGTATACTAATGGACTCTGGTTCATCTCATGAACCATAATGTCATTCGTATTAGTTATGTGCAAACAAGTAATAAAATACCATTCATCTCATGAAAGGAAAGCATGAATATATTGATAAATAAAGATATTAATCAATTTATTTCATCAATCTTAATGGATTGAGACCATAAAACTAACAATCTCAAACTTGGGCTCAATGCCATTCAGGGTTGCATCTCATGCCCATCCCATTGCTTACTACTCAAAGACTTTGGTAGTCAAAGGTTTAGTAAAGGGATCTCCCAGATTGTCTGTAGAGTTTATCTTGGTGATTGCAGTATCACCTCTCTGCACAATCTCTCTGACCGTGTGTTATTCCCTCTTTATATGTTTTTGGCTTTTGAGTTCCTTGGACTTAATGACTGCCCTATTATTATCACAGTAAACTGTGACCGACTGTCCTGCCAAAAGTACCACTCCAAGTTCCATAAGGAATATTTTTTGTCAAACTGCTTTCTTAACTACTTCTCAAGCGGTTATAGCATAAACACACACCCATTAGTTGATTTCTTAGAATCCTTATCTGACATGAGGTCAGTATTTGTGTAACCGACTGGAATCAACTCATTTCTGCCGTAAATCAACATGTGATCTCTAGTCCTTCTCAAGTATTAGAGAACACATCTTACAGCAGTCCAATGGTCAGGACTTGTGTTGACTAATATCTGGTCTAGTATAAAGCACAGCTAACCGTAACAGCACCTTATCTATATACGCCTCATGGGATAAGCCTATCATCCTATTTTTCCGGTCTCAATGGAGCTTGATCCCTAGGATGTAACTTGCTTCTCCCAAGTCCTTTATATCAAAAACTCTTAGCCAGCCAATCGTTTTACTGTTGACAACATCCCTATATCACTCTCTAGGAGAAAGATGTCGTTGACTAAGAATATTACCCTGCCTCCTTCACTTTTCATGTACACTCATGACTCGTCTGAGTTTTGACAAAAACCAAATAACTTGATTGCCTAGTCAAAACGGATGTTCGAGGTTCGGGATGCCTGCTTCAATCCATAAATGAACTTCTGCAACTTACAAACTCTTTACTCTTGGTTGTTAGCCATAAAACCGTCTGGTTGCATCATATAGAAGTCTTCCTCAAGATGGCCATTGAGAAAACGCCGTCTTGACATCCAATTGCCAAATCTCATAATCGAGATGAGCCGCAATGGATAAGAGTGTCCGGATAGACTTGATCATGGCTACTAGCGAGAAGGTTTTCTTATAATCAATACCTTCTTTCTGAGTATATCCTTTCGCAATAAGTCTAACCTTAAAAGGTCTCAACTCTCCCATCCGGTCCTCTCTTTCTCTCGTAGACTCACTTGCACCCAATAAGTTTAATATTAGCAGGCAAGTCCACAAGTGTCCAGACTTGATTAGAGTACATCAACTCCATCAGCTTTCACCACATCTAACCAACGTCCCGAAACTATGTCATTGATTGCTTCATCATAGTTACAGAGATTTTGTTCCAGTTCTTCAGGGATTACCTTGTAAGACTGTCCCAAAAAACCGAGAACCTGTCAGGGGTCTTGACAATCTTCCCACTATGACGAGGCACCGGTGTAATTACTGGGTCAAGTATGGGTGGATTCTCCTCAAGTTCGGTCATATTTGGATTTGGAATTGATCTCTCTTTGAATTTCTTCCAAGATAACTTTTTCTAAAGATTTTCGATCAATCACATGATCTTCCTCCAGAAAAACCGCATTGGTGTTGATAAGCACTTTCTGCTCTCTCTGGGATTATAGAATAACCAACCTTTAGTTCCTACGGGATATTCTATAAAAGTGTATACTTCCGATTTCAATTCCAATTTATCCATCTTAACCTTCAGCATGAGTGCCGGACAACCCTTATGTTGTAGACTAGGCTTTCATTTGGACCACAACTCCCGAGGAGTCTTAGGTACAAACTTAAATGGAACGATGTTTAGTATATACTTTGTAGTTTCCAAAACATATCCCTATAGGTAACCCTAAGAAACTCAACATAGACCTGATCATATCTAAAAGAGTCTGGTTCCTTCTATTGCTACTCCGTCCTGTTGAGGCAAACCAGGAGTAGACAACTGGGATAAAATCCCATTTTCTGATAAGTATCCCATAAAATCAGCGGAGAGATATTCTCCTCCTCGATCTCATCGAAGAGTATTGATACTTTTACCTAATTGTTTTTCCGTTTCTGCTCGAAACTCTTTGAACTTTTCAAAAGTCTTTGACTTGCGGTGCATAAGGTATATGTAATAATATCTTGAGCAATCATTGGTGAAAGCGATGAAATACTCGTATCCTTCTCTCGCTTTAAATTTATGGGTCCATACATATCAGTGTACGCTAACTACAATAAATCTTTGGCCCTACTGTCCTTAGATGAAAATGATCTTTTGGTCATTATGCCTTCCAGACAGGATTCACAGACAGGCATTGGTTCTACCACCAATGAAGGCAAGATACCATCTTTCACTAGCCTGTCAATCCTGTTTAGGTTATAGGACCTAGCCTCTAGTGCCAAAGTTTTGTTGGATTAGATGAAGGTGACTACCTCTTTAAAGATAGTTTATTATTAATTTCAGTGTCATGTATCTCATACATTGTGGGAGTTAACAAATAAAAGCCATTGATTACCTTGTCAGAATATATAAAAGTATCGTATCTTTTTAAGACAATTTCAGTACCAAAAGTAATAGAATAACTCTTATTCACCATAGTAGAAACTGAAATTCAAATTCCGTCTTAAAACGGTACATATAATGTATCTGACGAAATCAACTTAATATCTGAAAATAACAAAGTTATTACTCCCACTATCACTGCATCTGCCTTGGCTTTCAATCCCATGTTAGTAATGATTTCTCCGCCACTAATTCTTCTAGTTACCTGTAACTCCTGCAACGTATTACATATGTGATTAGTTGCACCGGAGTCTACACACCAGGATTCTGAAGTACCGTTGCAAAACTTACTTCAGAAACAAGTGACTCAATCATACCTGAGGTCTTTTCCTTAGACAAAAGATCTGGACAATTCCTTTTCCAATGTCCTGTCATACCACAGTGGAAACACGTTCCCTTCACTCTCGACCCTTAGCCTTGGCCATACCACAAGTAGAACCATTCTCCACCTTAGGACCCTTGATGACTGATTTCTTCCTGCTATCTCGGTCTTTACCTTTCGGTTTGGTCCTAGCAAATGACTTTTCTGTCATGAAGGGATTTTTCTATTTCTGCATGATTTCCTCAGTCACTACCAGCTGGCGAGACAACTCAACTATATTCATTTCCAATTTATTATAATTGATCTCGAAATGATTGAAAGAATATGGTAGTGACTAAAGGATCACGTCGATTTGCGATTTTGTATCAATCGTAACACCCAGTACATCTAACTCATTCAGTGAGTCCATCATCTTTAGCATGTGGTCTTGTACTGGTGTACCCTCAGCCATTTTGGTGCTAATGAGCACCCTCATAGCAGCCTGTCTAGCAGGCCTGCCCTGGTTCGCAAACATCTCCTTCAAGTTCGATATAATATCGTATGCAGTCTCTTATAGGATTGATGTTGGTGTTGTAAAACACTAGACATGGATGCCTGTATATAACATTTGGCCATCTCATCGTCTTTGGTCCATTTGGCATAATGGTCTTTCTCGTCCTGTGGTGCATCTGGCCTAGGCTCATCAAGGGGGGGTATGGTAAGGACATACTTATATCCTGATGCAGTCAGGACAATATCCAGGTTCCGTTTCCAATCTACGTAGTTGGATCCTACCAACTTATTCTGGTTGAGAATGATTGCAAGTATATTGAAAGTATTCGAATTCATGTTAAATGAACTGTAGCGCATAACCATACATTCAATTAAAGAATATTATGTTAGTCTTATTGTCACGTCCCCCAAAATAAGAATTAGGGATAAACGTGAAAAATAAATCAAATTCAAATTCCTATGTTTAATACAACACAAGCTTCCAAAAGTGGACCCACAAAAAATTTCAATATGTGGTGAGTCAAAATAAATTTCATTAAATGCAACGGAAGCTTTATTCAATTGATAATCAATGTTTATAATGAAACCCAACACAAAAATCAAATAAACTTGCATAATTATAAAATTTCTAAAAGAGGTCTCAACACTAAAAGAAAGTTCATTAATATAATTCTAAGATGACGTTCTCTCTTGTGCTGGTTCAGAGGGCTCCAAAGCCATCTACGGCATCCCACTCAGGTTCATCAGTTGGGTCAAATGTTTGAAATGCTTGATCCTCCTCCGTCTCCTGGGTAAAGTAGGGCTCGGTACCTATGCACCAAATATTACAAAGTAAATAGCAAGAACATAATCATAATCCGAAATTTAATACGAGAACGAGAAGAATATAGACAAGTGTGATCATAATGAAACAATGACAGAGATAATAATGAGAAGGAACGTAAAACAAAAAGTCTAACGATACAAAGGAAGCAATATAGAATCACACGGTGACAAGTGTCGCCGTTGTGGGTGGTCAGCCCTAAATAAATAGGGAAAGCCCGTCCATAATGTCGGTGGTCATAAACCGATCAAAATAAAATCAGGATAACCTGTGCATAAACAAAGCGGATTATAAGTGATTCGGTCACATCGGTGATCAACCGTCCATATATCGATCTACAGTCGTCCATACATGACCCACATAAACACATACACATATATTCATAATAGACCTGATTAATAATGCTCCGAAACAAGGATCCTAAGTTATATTCAAATAACCACTCATGTATGCAAATCCGAAGGTCAAAGAATAACCACAAACAAATCCTAAGGTCAAACATAAGGTCTCGTACCCAATAACCACAGGAATCTCTAATGGATAAAAGATCAACGCATCCCTTTTCCATTAATGGTGCATAGACCCAATTAAGGGTTTTCCAATAGGGATGGGTTGAGTTCGAATCCATTAGGATTTCCCCGAGGTCATACCAGGCACTAAACCCCACGTTGGTAAGATACCGCGTGCCAAGTCGGTATTTACTCGGTCCATAATTCAATTAATAAAATATAGTTCTAACACATCAAAAAAATAGTCAAAGGTTGTAATTTAGGTTTATAAAACAATTAGGCCCTTATTCCTAATTTCCATAAACAAAAGGGGCAATGTCAATTATTTCACCATACTAAAAGTCACATGGGATTACATCATCCCATGTCATCACCATGTCATCACCACACTTTATTCCCATCTTTATCATGTAACCAAGCCATCCCATTCCTTTTTTTTTTTATAATACATGACAGGTCCAACAAGTCATCAGGTCACCCTTTTATCTTCTTCCTTTACCAGCAAGTCAAAGCCACAACAGAACCCATTACAGAACAATTGTTGCACGCCTATGACAACAGGAAGCATAGAATAATGGCCCAATAGGTTACAACCCCAGATCACCCACACAACCAACGTCGCCCAGTTATGTAAGGACGGATGCCCGGACTGGATTTGTGATCAAATCACCCCGTGGACCCCACAACCAGATCAAGCAAAAGAAAACACCTCCATATGAGTCACGCCTCTGATTCCTAAACCATTAGATGGGGGGTCGGACGGGACCCACTTCTCACGGGTCCAACACCTCTAAGGTCGCTCGTGGGTAATCATCCGGATCCACGGATTAGATTGGTCATCGGGTGGCCCACCTGGGTTCCATGGCAGAAAAATATGGACAGTGCCAAACCGTGTAAACCCATCACAGATTCACTGTCTTCAACATATGATTCCGCCTGATATCACGGCCACTTGAAATTGTGGTCTCACGGTCTACAGAAGATGAAAATGGGGTTTCTAGCATCTAAACAGGGATCGGTCATGGCAAAGAGGTTTGAAACACGATCTCATTACTAAAACAATTAACATCATAAAAAGAAGGCATTAAAGGTTTCTACATGCAGTGACATGCCAATCAAAGAGAAACAAATATTAAATTTATAAACCATGATCAGGTACTTGCCTTTTACCGGGGTTGAAGAAAAAATACACAGATCCTAACCAATACCCAAACCGCGATTCCCACAGCGCTTGAGAATAATCCTACCACCGATCTAACAAAGAATATGGGAAAGGAATGCTCAGATGAACAGATCTATGGTATTCCTACCCAAAACCTAACATTGGAAAGAATAGGAAGATAACCTAAAAATATAGATCTACTCCTAATGATTTGAGGAGAGGGTTACCTGAGATAAGAAGATTGAACGAAGAATGCCGGTATCCTCTGATCTTGATTCTGATGGCTGGATCCTAAAGCTGGTATGGCTTGGGAAGTTGAAAGAGGAAGAAGATGAAGATAACCGGGAGGAGTTGCAGAGATTAGTGGGGAGAGATAAGAAGGGTTTCGTTAAAAAAAGGGATTAGGTTAAAAAGAATACTACTGGGCTTAAGTCATTGGGTCAAACTACGGGTCAGGCCATCTACCCATTAACCCAACTCATCAATCTATGCATCTAATCTAACGTGTGCCCCACTTAATCCTACCCACTTAAATAACTAAAATACATTCAATTAAAATAATAATATCTAATTAAAATATAATAAAATAATAAATATGTGGGACCGGGATCTTACACTTATGGTCTCAATCCATTAAGATTGATGAAATAAATTGATTAATTTCTTTATTTATAAATATATTCATGCTTTCCTTTCATGAGATGAATGGTGTTTTATTATTTGTTTGCACATAACTAATACGAATGACATGATGGTTCATGAGATGAACCGGAGTCCATAAGTATACTAGATGCAATACATGTGTATGGATGAGATCCACATACGGGAGACATGTCTAGCAAATCTTATACTTGAATATCTTTACAACCAGTGATGAGACTGGACATCTCATCTGACAAGGTTGCAGTACTTTGATTACTATGAGATATTGTGATTTGTCTCGATCATCAGAATGTAAGATTCTAGATCATAGTGCCGGTACATTGGATGTATTGAAGGACCATGAGAAACACCTTATGAACACTGTCTTTACTTTAAGGTCTGCTCTCATAATTCCTTAGCAATAAGCTCTCAATTCTGAGACATTAATGAACTCAAGTTTCTATCTATTCATTTGCTTTGAGTCACCAATAAGTGAGGCCAATT
This sequence comes from Persea americana, assembly GCA_029852735.1. Taxonomy (NCBI): domain Eukaryota; kingdom Viridiplantae; phylum Streptophyta; class Magnoliopsida; order Laurales; family Lauraceae; genus Persea; species Persea americana. The sequence goes on from CM056815.1 coordinate 42,083,414, forward strand.
GTAGGTCAACACCTCGGTGATTTGGGTACGTAGTAGTAGAGCTGCGGGAACATTCGATGGTCAAGATGGAATCTATCTTTAATATCCCCTTGTGCCAATTAATGGATTTGTCATTGGTAAGTGCGCACCCATTCCGATTAAGAGTTAATTGGATCAGTACCAAATGATCATTATAATTAATTGGGGCTCAAGGATAATAAGATATGGATCTAATTTGGAAGACAGGTCAAATTGATGCATGGATATTGATGGAGGGGCCTACTTGTGGTGATAGGGAAGTTTAGGGTCTTCATATAATTTATTCCTAAGACTGGAGTTCAATTGCATTTATATAGTGGAGTTATTTGCAATTAACTGTGGGCCCGGATTGCACATGAGATGTGGGGTCGCGAGTCTCAGTTGGAGCCAGCTTTTTAAGGAGTCCCTAGTGGTCCCCACGCTAGCCCAAGTTATTGGAAAGATACTAATTCTAGTAGAACTCTAAAAGGGAATAGAAAGTTACTATTTTTATTTGAAGCGAGACTTCTAATAGTGGTAATAGTAAATTACTAATTATAATGGAAGTGAGACTTCTATTTAAATTAGTAAAGAGAGAAGGTTGCTAATTATTATGGAAGTAGGACTTCTAATAATAAACCAAGAGGAGGTGGCTTTAAGCTATAAATAGAGACGTCTATATGCATATCCCACCTAGGGATTCACGCCCAAGCCTTATCTTGTGCAAGAGCTGCACATGCTCCTCCCCTCTTCCCTCTTCTAGTTTCTCTTCTAGTTTCCTTAAGAGCTTTCTCTTGGAGATCCCACCCATCTTCTTGAGAAAAGAGAATCTGATACGGGTCATAGCGTGGAAGATCAAAAGGTTTTGGAGATTCCTATTTGATATGTGAAAGACGTTCATCATCAAAGAAAGGAACGACTCCTCCATTAGAGCACAACCGAGCTCCATAGGTATGATCTACTTCCTTGTATGTTGTGGATTTCGTAGTTGCTTGTATGCTGCTATTTCTATCTTCTAGATAGAGTTTTCTACTGTACATGATCATGAGAAGGAGGACATGGATCCTGGATTGGGTTTTGTAGCCTTCTGGATAGTTGATCCCTGAGTCAAGTGGGTCAAAAGTTTTGAAAACTTATCCTAAAGGCCCACCTATTTCCAACATATTAATGACATTAGGGTTTAGTATTCTACCAAATTTATGTGGGAATCCTAATAACCACTAAAATTTAGAATACATCGGAATTCCAATCCCTGGAGTATGCCTCCGTGGGGAGTGCGAATACCACCTAGATTGGTGCGGATCAAAGTAGGTCAAAATATGGATTAAGACTAACTTTATGATCCCCTATCATTCAATATTATCTAGGTATCTCATACCCAATAATGTATGACTCCCGATTAACTTTGGTTTCTAAAATACATGAGGCAAATCCTTAGGGATACTACATCACTATTTTAGTTAAGTGTAACCCACCAATTAACATTGCATGACAACCGTTGTGGGCAGCTCCTCCTTGGGGAGTGGGCCCCCACCCCGTCTCACCCATACTATCTTTTTGGGAGATCCATATCTAGTAACCTGACAAATAAAAGCCCTCCGTGGGGAACGACCATTCTCTAGATGGCGCGAGGCTAATACTTTCCTTACAATGGACCTATGGTGGAAAACTATGGGGATTTCTCAATTTAAATGCCCTGCTCCCACTTAATATTTTAGAATTGAGGATTTTCCTTTTGAGGTATTAGGGGCCACTAGAACATCAAATCATCTTATGATATGATCAAAGATTGGTTCCAATTCAAGTTATTTTAAGGAAAGTCTAGTTTCTTAAATTAGTGTTACCAATGTGTCCATCTCATGCGTCATCAACACTAATTAGAACTCTTTCCAAAAATTAATTTCATTTGACCAATATTAGTAACTTGCTATGTTTGGATTAGATTTGGAAATATTCTAAATCAAGCATTCATCCATAAATAGAAAATGCTAAAAATAGTAACTAGTCCTCTCCTCCACATGGCCCAAGCGGAATAGACTTCTTGGACTTCTAGATTTTCCAAAATTTTGGAAATTCTCAAACTCTTTGGGGAACTCCAAAACACTTTTGGTAATCCTCAAACTCTTTGATTATGAGTCCAACTTCACTTTCCTTCTTTGTCTCGGACATCGCTAGAATTTACAAATTTCATAAAATTACAGAAATTCCTATGTCTCTATAATGAGACTTACATCGTAATCTAAACATGGAAATAAAAGGGCAATTAGAAAACCATCATGCCTTGCCCTTTCTTGGGAAACCAAGGAAACCATGATGCCCTTTACACTTAGCCTCAAATAAACCAACAACCACATAAAGAAAGTAAAAGGACTTGTGGGCCATATGGAGTGGACAAGATAATCTGCATGTCAGAATCTCATACAACCACACAAAAAACACAAAAGGCTGCCAAATAATGTTGGAAAAATAGGACTCAAAAGAAGACCCGAAACTGAAAAATCCTAAAATATGCATCTGCTATCACAATGTCCCCGGTCGACTGGCCAGAGAGCCCAGTCGACCGACCTGCAAGTACCTGGCCGACCGGACACGGGTCTCGGTTGACCGGATAGACGAACATCAAATTTTTGGGTTTTTCTATTTCATGTCTATTCAACTCCAAAACTCTTCTGAAGTGTTCCAATGGCTTCCTATCATCCTTCCATCATTATTAAACCCTTTTGTGACTATCCAATCATGGATTCACTTTTAAACAAAACAAATCCATAAAAATCGATCCATACATAGCCTTTCCTCTATCTTCTTCGCATCTCATGCAAAGAATAGAGCAAGCTTGCTGCTGTAATATGATTAGAGATTAGGTATGGCTCTGATACAAATTGTTGGAAATGGGTGGGCCTCTAGGATAGGTTTCAAAAACTTTTGACCAACTAGAAGTAGTGATCATCTATCCAAAAGGCAACAAGACCCAATCCAGGATCCATGGCCTCTTTCTCATCACCATGTACAGTAATAAACTCTATCTAAAAGATAGAAATAGCAGCAAATAAGCAACCACAAAATCCACAACATACAAGGAAGTAGATTATACCTTTGGAGCTTGGTTATGCTCTAATGGAGAAGTTGTTACTTTCTTTGATGATGAAACTTTTTCACGTATTAAATAGGAATCTCCAAGACCCAATCGTCTTCCATGTTATGACCCGTATCAGATTCTCTTTTCTCAAGAAGATGGGTGAGATCTCCAAGAGAAAGCTCTTAAGGAAACTAGAAGAGAACTAGAAAATGGAAGAAGAGAGATGTGTATGTGCAACTCTTGCACAAAAAGTAGTGAACGTCCAACACTTGGACTTGGCAACTCCTTGGGCGTGAAACCCAAGGATTGTGATAGCATGGGGGACGTCCAGCTTTAGCACCTCAAATATAGATATAGCTTAAAAGCAACCTCCTCTTTGTTATCTAATTGAAATAGAAGTCTTACGTCTCTAACAATTAGTAACTCCCTTCTTTCTAATTTAAATAGAAGTCTCACTTCCATTGTAATTAGTAACTTACTATTACCACTATTAGAAGTCTCACTTTGAATAGAAATAGTAACTTTCTATTTCCTTTTAGAGTTCTACTATAATTAGTATCTTTCCAATAACTTAGGCTAGCGTGAGGACAACTAGGGATTCCTTAAAAAGATGGCTCCAACTGAGACTCGCGACCCCACATCTCATGTGCAATCCGGGCCCATAGTTAATTGCAAATAACTCCACTATATAAATGCAATTGAACTCCAGTCTTAGGAATAAATTACATTGAAGTTCCTAAACTTCCCTATCACCACAAGTAAGCCCCTCCATCAATATCCATGGATCAATTGGACGTGTCTTCCAAACTAGATCCATATCTTATTATCCTTGAGCCCCAATTAATAATAATGATCATAGGTACCTTTCCAATTAACTCTTAATCGGAATGGGTGCGCACTTACCAATGATAAATCCATTAATTGGCACAAGAGGATATTAAAGATAGATTCCATCTTAACCATCGAATGTTCTCACAGCTCTACTACCACGTACCCAAATCACCGAGGTGTTGATCTACAATTGGCCTCACTCATTGGTGACTCAAAGCAAATGAATAGATAGAAACTTGAGTTCATTAATCTCTCAGGATTGAGAGCCCATTGCTAGGGGATTATGAGAGCAGACCTTAAAGTAAAGACAGTGTTCATAAGGTGCTTCTCATGGTCCTTCAATACATCCAATGTACCAGTATTGTGATTCAGAATCTTCCATTCTGATGGTTAAGACAAATCATACTATCTCATAGTAATCAAAGTATTGCAACCTCGTCAGATGAGATGTCCAGTCATCATCACTGGTTGTGAAGATATTCAAGTATATGATTTGCTATACATTTCTCCCATATGTGGATCTCATCCATACACATGTATTGCATCTAGTATACTTATGGACTCCGGTTCATCTCATGAACCATCATGTTATTCGTGTTAGTTATGTGCAAACAAGTAATAAAACACCATTCATCTCATGAAAGGAAAGCATGAATGTATTGATAAATAAAGATATTAATCAATTTATTTCATCAATCTTAATGGATTGAGACCATAAAACTAACAGATAAACCTTTATCTCAAGCCTTTTGGATTTCCATTTCCCTTTAGCCTCTTCAGTTCATTCCCCTTTCTTAGGCTTCAAAACAGCTCCAAAGATTCAACCAAAAAGCATCCTTGAAGTGAGGAATGAGTTGGAGTTAAATACAAAAAGTCTGTCCAAAAGCTAGTTCACTCGGTCGACATCCCTAAGCATCCAGTCGACCGGGTCCAACAGCTATATTTGCCAACGGCTAGTTTACCCGGTCGACATCCTGAGGGATCCGGTTGACCGGGTACACTAGCCTGTCTGAAGTTCCACTTATATTTTGAAAATCCTGAAACATAAAACTAGGAACTCAGGGCCAATGTGATTCATGCATAACTTAGGATTCTAAAAATGAAATTTGTATGCAAATCATGAACCACGATGCCTCACTTGATTTTACAAAAACTTGCATGAAGAACTAATCTTTTGAAAATGCATTTTAAGATCTACAACATGCAGGATGAAGTCTTTGAAAATCAAATGCAAATGCAAGTCTAGGCTCCAGATTTCAAGGTCCTAACTACAATGCATGAGTGTGTGATCAGTTGTCGGTGAAAGTGGTAGTACATCCATCAAATTAGCAACAAACAAAATCCCTAACATACGGGTCTGCCTCCGTCAACATGGTGTCATGCGGACAAACATCAAAAATCACCAAATGAGAAGATCACTACTTCCTTCAAGGTGATAAAAATGACTCAAACGTCCCAAGAGTTGGTTCCTTACCTAACACCAAACAGACAACCCATATGGGTACATCCCGATCTCTTAGAAGATGAAAATTGGGAGATCTTCAAAACAAAGCCGACCGCTCAACAGCGAAGGCAAGCCAGGAGACAACTCCATAAGCTTAAACCGCAGGAAAAAGCTCATAAAAAATAAGAAGTCCCCGAAAAGGCAGAGACCTCCTCTACTGCCTCACAGGGGGAAACAAAAGAGTCCCTTCCCAAGACTTCAAGGGCAGCAAGAAAATTCACCCTTGGTGATTTCATGCCACCACAACTCAGAAATGAAACTACGCAAAGGGCATCATACTCTTGCAACTCGGTAGTTGGATTCTCCATGGATGGACATAAGTCCAGTGACACCAACGAGTGAGAGGAATCCATTGAAACAGGAGAATACTTCTCCGACGAAGAATGGATTCCTGAATCTCACCTTATATCAGTAACCTAGTATAACCCCTTACAGCCACAAGGATCCTAGTCTGATGATGAAGAAGACCAAGAGGCTATTCAAGAAAATGTAGTTGATCCAGCTCCCGCCAATGCTCTAGTGGAACCCAACCATGTTGAACCACAAGGGGCAGACGAAGAAGAAGATTTCGCTCCTATGATTGATCTCGAAGAATATGCGAGGATCTTGCAGCATCTTTCCATAAAATAAGAACAGGATTGCATCAATCAGCTCGTCGCAATCCAGAACCAGAAGACCTGGAAAATTTATAGGCATCTCCTCCAGTAACTCCGGAAAACAAAAAAAAACTGTTGGATGGATGATCCTCTTACATCTGAGGATGAGTCTGATTTCCAACAGTCCATTCAGGGAATAACTCCTATCGGAGCAACCTGCATTGTGATAGTTCGAGATGACAGTTCCTCTGATGCCTCATCTACTGAAGCTACATACTCTCAGACCACATCTGGTAGTATATCTTTCGAAGCTACATCTTCTCATGTGACTTCCACTGAGATATCACCTTCTCAGGCTTCGTCTCCTGAAACTGTGACATTGGAACTCAAGCCTCTTCCGACTGATCACCATGAAGAAGCTGCGAGGGATGAAGTCTTCTTCAATGAAAACCCGGTCAATTGGTCCCAGATGCCCGACCTTATAGGTAATGCCTGGACTGATAAGATGTTTGACAAAAAAGAAAAGTTGCTGGATGTTGTTCAGGACTTGTTCCCAGAAAATGCTCCGTGCAACGCAATCATGGAAGATGGAAATGCTAACGCAGAAACGTCTTCAACAAATGAAAAGGATCAACCCCTTGATCCCGAGGGCAATCTTCCAAATGAAGAACCTTCTCCAGAAGCTCTTGAAGTTCGTAGAGGTACCCGCTCTGGTTGGGATTACCACAAAAACTACAACCAACCTTCTTCTTCTTATGTAAATCCTTCGAGAAAGCAAGTTGTAAAAGCCCCAAGTGGCAACAATAATGAAAATGCAGGCCCCAAGGAGGCTTTCAAGTATGACTTGATTGAGCACTTCAAACACATACCTGCACGACTGCACATCCTTGATTTATTACGAATGTCTCCACACACTGGTGATAACCTCATTTCGGGACTACAAATGCTGAATGTGGATGTCGACAAACATGCCCCACAAGTCCTACAAATTGAAATGGACTACAGGGTCAAAAAATCAAATACTTCCTCAAAGGGAGAAAGAAGAAAACATAGGGATCTTGCATTGAATGCCTCTTAGTTCAAAAAGTAGCAAGTGCAACCATCGCCTTCAATAAAGAAGACCTCATGCTAGGCGAGACAAAGCACAACCGACCCCTGTACTTCACAGGGTATGATGGACCCGTCTTTTTCTTTCTCGCCTTCCTCCGTTCCAGGTCCGCCGGGGTGCAGCGGGGCTAAGAGAAAAAAAAAGAGCAAGCATCAACATTTTTTTTCTTTTTGTACGGGTATGCCATATTTTCTATTCTACTTGGAATCTGAAGTGGTGATCCGGAGATTCACCTTCACAAGTAGGAAAGGAAATCAACTTTTTTCTAACTTTCCATTGCACATATATTTTAAAGAAAAAGACAAAAATTTTTAATGCCGTGAAAGGCGATTTTCATTTGTTTGCCGTGAAAAGCGGTTTTACCGTGATAGGCGATTTTGTGACGTAGAATGCAGTTTACAAATCTCATTAAAATGTAAAGACAAGAAATGTGATTTTTATGTCTCTTTAAAAAATACACAATACAACAGAAAAGTAAGAAAAGGAATCTGACTTCTCAAGAGATCGTGGGGACTCGTTCAGATTGACGGTCGCGAGTCATGTATGGACTCCGCCATCGTCCTTCGGATGAGAACACTTGATGCTTTGATTCACTTGGCTTGGCTTAGACCTCAGATTTTTAGAGGATAAAGACCAAGAGAAGGTCTTATATCCAATAAAAAACCAAGTAGACGGGCTGAAAAGCCGCATCTAGGCCATGTTGGATAGAAGAAGAGAGGAGATCTTGGAGGGGGGGGGTGGCCCCCCAAGGGATTTCGATCACCTTGTAGAATTTGCAGCAGAGTTTCTTCGAGACAAGAGAGCTTCTTTGTGCAGAGAATTCTTCGGGATAATTTTCAAGACGATTTTTCAGGATCCTTTCTCCTTGGAATGACCGCCTATTTATAGGCTTTTGGTGGCCATTAGGAGGGTTTTATGGGCATTAATGGTATTAATGCTCCATGATGGGAGGAGTTACAAGATTTAATTCTTTATATTGTAACTCCTTTTTCTTGGATTTTGATTGGCCAATGGAGAATAATGGGCATTTAATCTCCATGATGATGGGAGTTTCATGATTAATTACCATGATTAATCTCCATAATGATAGGAGTTACATGGTTAATTGTCATGATTAATTGGACTTGTAACTCTCATTTCTTGGCTTCTGATTGGGCCGTTCAAAATAATGAGTTAATGACCCTAATAAATTGCCATAAAAGGGTCATTTAACTTCATTAATTGGCTGCCGAGTCGCTTGAAGAGTCGCGGGCCGCGCCGCGTCTTTTGGAATTCTTCTTACGATGATCATCGATGGATCCGTACGTTGCTTGATATCGGATGACGATGAAAATTCAGACATTGGTTGACACTAATGGGCCGGCGACATCTGTCCAATCAATTTCTTGATCGGTCGGGCAGAAAGTGTGCTTTCGGTTGGCGGTTTCAGAGTGTCCGATGATAATCAAATGATTTCGATGGCGGATCCATGATGTCGACGAAGATCGACGGATATCATGCCTCAAAAATCAGATTTTCAGAAAATCACAGGGGCAAAACATTGCGAAACGCGAAAAAGAACGGAAAAACGGCGCTTTTGGCGGAAATCCGGCGACCCGGATTTCCAGGGTTGCCGGCGACCATGCACCCATGGTCGCCGGCAACCATGGGGCTGGCGACCTTGGACTTTGGTCCATTTTTCGGTCGCCTTCCGGTCGCCGTTTCTTAGTCTTTTCTCGGGCTTTTTCGCTTCTATTTTCTCCTATATTTTTCTTTGACATTTCTCCTCATTTATTGGCTTGATTCCTCTGAAGAAAACCCTTCGAAAGGCTATGCAAATCAGAGCACAAAGTTTCCTATTTTTTGGAAAAACCGAAGACTCTGTAGCCGATTTTCCGCCAAGAGTTAAAACTGGGTCAAACGATGTCGGAATGACCTGAACTTTGAGGTGAAGCTTCTTGGGCATTAGATAGGACCAACCATGGGCTTTTATTTGAGTTTTGAAGCCGTTTGGGGTCCCGTCGATGCTTGACTTGATTTCACCGTGCGGAAGATGTCGAGCTTTGATGTATGGTCATCCGATGTCTGATTGACCTGAAATTTGACGGGGAGCCTATTGGAGTTATTTTGAGATGATCCATTAGCTCCGATTTGGGTGCCATGGTCCCGGGGACCTTCGCCGCCAGTAGGCTTGATTTTGCTTCGGAGCATCAAAACCTGGTCAAACGTTGTTGGAATGACCTGAAATTTGACATGCAGCCCTTTGAAAGCATGCAGAAGCTACTCATGTGTTTTGTTTGATGAGCGGCGGCATCAGAGGTTCTCGCCGCCGGGAGGCTTGATTTCGCCGTTTGAGAGCTGATTGAGGGTCAAACGGTGTCTGTTTGACTTGAAATTCGACATGGAGCCTTTTGGAGGTATTTTGAGACCATCCATAGGCTCTGATCGAAGATTTGATTTTTTGACACTGTCGTCGTCGGGAGCTCCGGCTCAGCTGTTGGAGGATTGAAGTTAGGCCAAATAGTGTCGAAATGGCCCGAAACTTCATGTGTACCCTTCTTTTGGCTACTTTGAAAGATCTTGTAGGTTTTGTTTGGTTCTGTCAAGATCTGATGCTTGAAGCAGCTTTGCCTGTTTGTAGTAGGATACGGCTCCATATAGCTTTTGATGTTGATGAGGCAGAGTGACATTTTTGGTGTCAACAAATGCCCCATCGAGGTACAGCGACGAATTGGATAGCCTTTGCAGTCGATGTGCCTCTAAGAAAACTTTGAAGGAGAACTTTTGACTTGACCAAGAGTCTCTGAGCATTTTTCTTGATAGTGTAGCCTTTTGAGTTTCCAAGGGAATTTTATGGCAGTGAGAGACATCACGTACCATCTCAAGGCAAAATTTTGAAAATGACATTTGGGTTGGGTTTTTGGGTTTTGGATTTTCTTTTTGACCTTGTGAACCTAAAGGCTTTGTGTTGCGCATCAGGCGGTCAAGAAGGTTTTTGGTTTTTGAACTTGTGACCTAACAAGCTGTATGTGGCAGGTTAGGGGGTCGGGTTTTGAATTTTGATTTTGGTCTTGTGACCTAACAAGCTGTATGTGGCAAGTTAGGGGACCGGGATTTGGTTTTGGTTTTGGCCTTGCGACCCAACAAGCTGTATGTGGCGAGTTAGGAGACCATGGTTTGGATTTTGGTCACTCTTTGGGACAATTTTGGATCCATTGGAGTGGTTTGGGTTTTTGTGGAATGTCAATTTCAAGGTTTTGGCTTAATTTGCTTCATGAGGTGGGATGGTTTGGATTTTTGGAAACTCATGAGGCTTGGATTTTTTGTATGGTCCAATCAACTCAAAGGAGGCATGGAACCATTTTTGTATGCTCTTGGTAAGAGGAATTTTGACTAAAAGCCACTTTTAGTGCCTAGGTGGTCAAACCTAGCTCATGTGGGCTAACCCATGGGACCTTACGCTTTAAAGATGGCTTAGATCTCATGTGGTGTCATTTTTGTTAAGAATATCTAAAAATATCTCTTTTTGGTAGAGAATATCTAAAAATATTCTTACTTGGAGAGAATCTCTCAAGTTTCTTTGATTTTGGGAGAGATTTTCTCAAAGTATCTTTCTTTAGGAGAAAGTTTCTCATAATCCCTCTCTTTTTGGAGAGAATTTCTCAAAAGATCTCCTCCTTGGGAAAGAATATCCCATAATTCCTTTCTTTTAGGAAGTTTGCTAATTTGTAGCACTTACCTCCTTTCTTTTCTCCTCCTTTCCTCTTTTGGTTTGCTCTCTTCTATAAAAGCAAGGGGATTGGATCTCTTGTTGCTAGTGCTCTCTTTTTGCAAGAACCTTCAAGAGTGCTCCAAGATCAAGAATTCTTTTTCTTCAAGGATCTTCAAGCTTTTTCTTCTTCTTCTCCATCAATGGCTTCAAGTAAGTTTCTTCTTTTTCCTTAAGAAACCCCATGTAAGAATAGAAAAAGGTTTTCTTTCTTTTCTTTTCTTTTCTTTTTCTTTCTTTTCTTTTTTATTTTTCACATGTTTTCTTTTTTTTTTTACACGTTTTTCTTCTTTTTCCCTTTTTTTTTTGCACGGTTTTCTCTCTCTTTTTTTTTTTTTTTACCGTGGCTCTTCTTTCTTTTTTTTTTATTTTTCTCACGGTTTCTTTCTTTTTTTTACCGTGTGTTTTTTTGTTTTTTGTTTTATTTCTTTTTTTTTTTGTGGCCGTACGGACAAGACCGTACGGTTATGGCCGTACGGCCACATGGCATGTGGGCAATTTTTTTTTTTCTTTCTCTTTTTTTTTTTGAAAAGAGATTTTCTCTTTTTTTTTTTTTTTTGATTCTGAGATGCGCATGCATGACAACTTTCCTTCTATGCTTTTTTTTTTTTTTTAGAAAATGGAATTTGGAAGTATGATAGTGCACACCTGGAAATCTTTTCGCAAGTCTTGGGATTTGGAGCTCGCAGCAATGTTGAACCCTTTCTTGGTCTTGCGGGGATTTTCTGAAGAGCTTTGCAAGTTTTGGATTCTGGAGCTCGCAGCAATGTTGAGCCCTTTTCTGATCTTGCGGATATTTGAGAAGCTTTGGCTTGATCTCTCAACAATGTTTGAGTTCGAGCCTTCTTCGAGAATTTTCCATGATTATGGGCTTGCAGCGATGTTTCTTATTTCTTTCGGGGTGTTTCCCTTTTCTTCGGAAATCCCCCGGAATCATGCCAAAATTTCGCTAGATTTTTTAGCAAAATTATGTCATTTTGATGATTGATTTTCTTTTTCTTTCCATCCTTTGCAGGTAGTTCCTCCAGAACGAACAAGGGTAAGGAGCCGGTCACTGATGCGCCTCGCCGTTCTACCAGATCCTCTAATGCGGCCGTACAGCAGGCCTGGGAGGAGGTTCAGTATGTTGAAAGGAACTTGGAAGAGTGTGACTCGCTCAACCGAGATGAGATGAGGCAACGTTTGATTGCCCTCAAGGATGAGGAGTATTATAAAATTATGGTAAGCAACCGTCCCTGGGTCACGGACGATCAAAGCATTGTGCCCAAGCCTACATTCTTCTTTGGTGATGCCGTCCCCGACGATTCAACATACCAAAGGAGATGTTTTCAGTTCTCTTTTACAGTCGATGGTGAGAAGAGAACTGTTTCTACCCGGTCGTCCTTCGATCGGACAATCTCGATCATGAGCCTTTCCTCCATATGCTCGAAGAGGGAAGATCTTCCAAGCTGGGTGAAGAGGACAAATGTGATCAAGACCGGGGTTTTTGTTGGCGGCCCTTCTGGTTTTGCAGAGAAGTCGCCTGCCCGTATGGACATTTTGATGCCGGCCAGCGGCTACCAAGGTTCAAACCATTCTTCGGTCGATTTGAGACCGGTGGGCCTTGGCATTGTTAAGGGCGATGGCAGCAATTGGGTGAAGCCTTTTCGACTTCGTGGCCGTTTCAGTGCTGACTCGAGCTGGGAGTCATGGACTGATCACATCCTGCAGGTTGGCGGTGCCATTCTGAAGGAGGCCGAGATTTTTGATGCGGTTCGCGCTTTTCGGCAAACCGTGGTTTTCTCCGATGAGGCTTTTATGGCCATGCTGGAGTGGTTCCTTCCACAAACCAACACCTTCGTTGTCACGAATGGTGAGATTGGTTTTTCTTTAAAGGAACTAAGTGCCATCACTGGGCTGCCTATCCTCGGCAATCTCTATGAGGAGTTTATGCCTATCGACAGCGTCCTTGAGGAGCAATCTGAGGAGTTCAGGCTTTTGTACTTTTAGCTCATCGCCTTCTATGATTTTGTTAAGGAGAAGGAGGGCTCGAAAGTCCGGTGTAGCAGTTGGAGGAGTGGTAGCTTTTTGTCTTCCAACTTCTTTGACAGCGGGGAGTCTTCTGAGAGTACGACCCAGGAAGCCAGGGCTAAGAACCCAGATTCGAAAAAGATCTCCGTCATGCGAGAGAATTTGAGGGTATTCTTTTCAAGCACAGACGCCATTCATTCAGACATTGTGCTGCGGAGAGATCTCGCTGTCTACCTCACTTATTGGCTGGGTGAGGCTGTTTTTGCTGGAGGAGATGGAACGCACATCAGGCCGCATTGCATTTTTTCGGCTTGTCAGATGGCTTTTGGAGAGTGGCTTGCTTTGGTGCCTGCTCTTTACTCCTATTTGTGTACCGAACTGCAGGCTGCTGCTTTCCTGGTTCGGCTTGGGCTTCCCATGAACAGGGTATTTTCTGCCCACATTTTCTATTCGTGGTATGTATACCACTGTCCCAGTTTCCACCAATTGGGCGCTGCTCAGGACGATGACCCGTTTATGATTCGGTTGGCTAGAGGGAAGCCTGTTTCTGAATCTCTTTTATTCGCCCGCTTGAGGATCCGAAGATTCTGGGACGTCGAGATGGGGCAGTCTTCAGTGAAGCTTTCTCCGGGTTTGAGGAAGAAGGTTTTTGATTTTGGTGTCTCCCGTGATTCGACCAAGGCAGGGTCTGAGAGACACTATTCTTTGACAAATGCAGAGAGGAATTGGTTTTTTAACATACGTGTCAGCACGATGGTGTACCGCAGACATCTTTTCGTCAACATCCAGCCGTATGTTCCCTCGCGTTTTGCCATGCAGTTGGGCTTCTCTCAAGGCGTTGTTGGAGCGCCTTCAAGCAAGGTGAAGCGTTTTGGAGGTCTGCAGGACGGGAGAAATGCATGGGGCTTTTATAGCGCGGAAGACACTACTGCCCTGATTTCTTATCCTGAGTTACCTACTTTCCGGACGGCTGGCTTCATAAAATGGTTTGTGGAGAGCTTTTCAGTATACCGGGGGCTTTCCAAGAAAGAGCTTGATGTAAAGCAGTCTTCCGGGAAGGGCCTTGGGAAGTCAGACGGCGTCCGCCGAGAAGAAGTTCTGGCTTTCCTTTCTGGAGAAAGGCACAGAACAGCTTTTCTCGAGGAACAGGACGTCATCAGACTAGGAGCTGCAGAAGAGATACCCGGTGAGGTCTTGGAACAGCTTGCTGAGGAGGAGGCTGAGGTTGCTGCTTGGATACAAGCCGAGAGAGCAAAGGCTTCCATGGAATCTACTGGCAAGAGCAGACTGTCCAGTGAGGACTCTGGCGAGAGGCCTGATTTTGATGGTGGGGACGGTGCTTCCAGCAGTTCGTCCCGTAGGGGCAAGAGGAGAAGGGGACACCGCCGACGTCAGAGGCGGCACAAAAGTTCTCCTGATCTGGAAATTCCTTCCACCATTGTTGAGGAGGCATCAGGGAATGATGACGAGCCTCCAGAGAAGAGAAGCCGAGGGGAAGAGACCATTGATGATGGTATATCTTTCCCTTTTCTCTTTTCGTTTCTTTTCTTTCATGAGAGTTTTTGTTTTGATCTACTGCTTTCTTTCTTTTGGCAGAAGATGATGGTTTGATGATGGCAGAGGTTCCGACCGATGAGGCGGTGACGGATCCTATCGTGGCATCTGAGGAAGAACCCAGAGATTCTGAAGTAGATCCAGAATCTCCTCCTGGTATGACTTTTTTTTTTTTTTTTACCGCCACTTGCTGACATATATATATATATTTTGCCAGCTGACTTGCCAGAGGATTCCAACAACTTTGAGCCATCCATGGACACAACTTTTGATGATGTTTCGGATGAGCTCATGGAGGCAGAAAGCAGTCCACCAGTCATCGAAGAAGGTACTTTGTAATGATAATCTTGATATTTTGATTTTTGACAAGATCATATTCACACCTTTTTCATTTTTCATTGGCAGGTTGTGAGGTGACAGAAGAAGTTCCTCTATCTTTTTCAAAACCAGAGCAGGGGGTACTTGTGACCGATCCAGGAGTTGGGGCTTCTTCCACCAATTTTGATGAGGCAGAGGTGAGTCCGCCTACTGATATTCCTTCCCCAGCGGACCCGGTTGGAAAGAGCTTCTTGATTACTCTTCCAACGGTGCCTGACATGGGTAGTCGACCAATGGAGCATGGCGAGTCTTCATCTGAGCCATCCCGTCAGTTTGCGAGGAAGGTGTTGAAGAGAGTCTTAAGCTCATGGGTCAAGACTCTTTCTTCTGGCCATTTGGAGGCTGGTTTTGGCTTGGTGAAGCATGTGCAGGACATTCTTGCCGATAGCGAAGAAGTCGGTCTGGACATTACAGATGCCAAGGCTTTTGTTGATGAAGTCATCGCTCTAGGCAACAAGTGGACTGAGACCAAGAGCTTTCCGAATGATGATTTCTTCAACGAGATGTTTTTGAAGCCTTTTAGCGAGGTCAAATCTGATTTGAATGAGATCTCGCGGACTCGGAAGCAGCTTGTTCAGGAGAGGAATGTCACCGAGTTGGCTATTATTGAGCTGACACAGGACCAGCACCGCCTTGATAGGGAGGTCACCGAAGCCAGACAGCGCCTTGAGCTATTGGAAGAACAAGCCGCTGCCAAGTGGACTGCCACTTTAAAAGCTCGCGATAGAGAAAGGGCTGTCATTTGCCAAGTTGAGGAGGTCGAAAGCAATCTCCAGAGGAAGACTCAAGAATATGAACAACGGGCAGATTCTCTGGGAAGAGCTTCCTCGTGCTGAGGATGGATCGCGACGGCCTACTACTTTTTATGGGAAGATTCTGAAGAAACGTGGCCTGGAAGCTTTGGAGGCTAAGGCCAAGTGTTTGCTTGAGGAGTTAAGCCTATGGTTGAAGACCATGTCAGACTAGCCTCCTGATTTGTAACAAACTTTTTCTTCTTTTCTTTTGGTACCTCCATGTATAAACATTTTTGGCACTTCTTTTTTTTGTATCCCCTTAGTTCACTTAAATTCACTTTTGATGAAAACGTAAGCAAAAATTGAATGGGAATGGTTTGTTTGAAAATTTGATCAAAAGGTTGTCATTTTGTGAAAATCTTTTGTCAAATGGTTGTTTTTAGGCATGAAAGCCAGATTTTGTGGCAAAAAGCCTGATTTTTGAGATGGCTTGAAGGCCGAATTTTGGATGGCGTGAAAGCCAAAATTTTGTTTGGCATGAAAGCCGGTTTTTGGCATGAAAGCCGATTTTTGTGGCGTGAAAGCCAAGTTTTGGTTTTGTGGCATGGAAGCCGGTTTTTGGCATGAGAGCCGATTTTTGTGGTGTGAAACCCAAGTTTTTGTTTTGTGGCATGGAAGCCGGTTTTTGGCATGAGAGCCGATTTTTGTGGCGTGAAAGCTAAGTTTTGGTTTTGTGGCATGGAAGCCAAAGATTTTGTGGCATGGGAGCCAAATTTTGTTTTGTGGCATGGAAGCCGATTTTTGTTTGTTTGGCGTGAAAGCCAGATTTTGTGGCATAGAAGCCAAGTCTTTTAAAACCAAGTTTTGTTTTGTTGGCATGGAAGCCAGATTTTTTTGATTTTTGGCATGAAAGCTAGGTTTTTGTTTTGTTGGCATGGAAGCCAGATTTTGGTTTTTGGCATGAAAGCCAGGTTTTTGGCATAAAAGCCGGGTTTTGGCGTGAAAGCCGGGTTTTGGTGTGAAAGCCGGGTTTTGGCGTGAAAGCCAGGTTTTTGGTTTTCAAAAATGCAAGTATCGACTAAGAGTCGCCTCCCTGCTGAATGGTATTGCAAGTATCGATGGAATGTCGATACTTGTTGTGACAAGCAGCACAAAGACCAGCATGAACTTCTTTTAGAGTTTCTTCCGCCTCTTGTTGTGACAAGCAGTGTAGAAGTACTCCATTGAAGGATTTTCTGTAAAGCATTTTGGAGGGAATATCCAAATGAAAGTTTGGGGCTCGTCTTTGGATACTTACCCGCTCTTTTGGATCTTCAGGTAGGATTCCGAACATAATATAATCAATGAACGGATCCCTCCAGTCGCCTATCGGAGGTTTAAGGATGGAAATCCGACCTCCGACCACTCGGTGGCATTCAGCAACTGCTTGGTGTGTGTTGAGAGGAGGGAGAATCTTTCTTTGACACACTGTAATTTGCATGTTTTCCCCTTCTTAGGTTGCCATGAATGCAGCAAGTCCAGCCAGGGCATCTACACGGATGTTTTCACCTCTGCGGATGTGGGTGATGTGACAGATGTCAAAGTTTTGACGAAGCGATTGCGCCTTGTTGCAGTAAAGCAACAGATCAGGCTTCCTGATTTCATATTCCTGATTCATCTGGTTGACGATCAATTGAGAATCCCCAAATGCTTCCAGCATGATGATGCCAGATTTGAGGGCTAGTTCCAATCCTATAATCAAAGCTTGGTACTCAGCTGCATTATTTGAACATGGTTCCAGTAGCGAAAATGCGTGTGGAATCATGTATTTGTCGGGGCTAACAAAGAGAATGCCAATTCCCGATATCGGCTTTCCTTTTTCATTTGTCCTGGTTGCACCATCGAAGTACATGTTCCAGGAGGCATTTGTTGGGGAAGTCTCCACGCTGTAGACAGGTTCGTCTGAGAGATCATCCCTGAGCGGAGAATCCTTAGGCAGTGGATGCTCTGTTAGAAAGTCTGCCAGAGCTTGACCTTTGATTGCTTTCTATGGTACATACCTAATATCAAATTGTGACAGAAGGATGGACCATTTTGCCAGCCGGGCATTAAGAGAACCTGCTTTTGTGACAAGGACCTTTAAGAGATTGATCCTCGATATCAGGTATATTGTGTTTGACAGCAAATAATGACGCAGCTTTTGTACGGCGAACATCACTGCCAAGCATTCTTTTTCGACTGGAGAGTAGCGATGCTCTGCACCTACCAACATGCGACTGAGGTAGTATAGAGCAGCTTCTTTTCCTCCATCATTTTCTTGTGCGAGTAGAGCGCCCAAAGAATAGTCGAGAGCTCTTGTGTACAAGATGAATGGTTTTCCGGTTGTGGGAACAGCCAACACCGGAGGCTTGGTCAGGTATGACTTGATGTCTTGAAATGCAGCTTCACATTCAGCATCCCAAACAAAGTCTACACCTTTCTTCATCAGGCGAGAAAATGGACGGCATTTTCCTGATAGATTGGAAATGAACCGTCAGATATATGCCAATCTTCCTTGAAGCCCTTTTAGTTCTCTTAGGGTCCTTGGAGATGGCATTTCTAGAATTAACTGGACTTTGATGGGGTCAAGTTCTATTCCAGCTTTCCGAACTATGAATCCGAGGAACTTACCCGATGAGACACCGAAGAAGCATTTGAGGGGATTCATTCGCAGTTTGTGTTTGCGAAGCCGGAGGAAGACTTCTCGAAGATCTTGGAGATGGTCTTCTTTCCTTTTGCTTTTGACGGCGAGGTCATCAACATAGCATTCGACCGTCTTGTGCTGCATATCTTGGAATATCTTCATCATAGCCCTTTGATATGTTGCACCAGCATTTTTCAGACCAAATGGCATGACAGTGTAGCAATACACGCCAAATGGGGTCCGAAAGGATGTATGCCTTTCATCTTCGGGATGCATCTTTATCTGGTTGTAGCCAGAGAACCCGCAGGTGTTGTCAATCATTACCTCCGGTATGGGGAGCGGGAATTCATCTTTGGGGCATGTATTATTCAGGTCTCTATAGTCAATACAGACTCTGATTTGCCCATTTTTCTTTGTCATAGGGACGATGTTGGCCAACCATTCAGGATGTTGTTCCTCGCGGATGAAGCCAACGTTTTTGAGTTTCTGAACTTCTTGCTCAATTTTGTCCATCACATCAGGACGGAATCTTCTTTGGCCTTATTTGACAGGCTTGACATTTTCTTGCAGGTTGAGTTTGTGGACTGCTATTTTGGGATCTAAGCCAGGCATTTCAGCGTAAGACCATGCAAAACAATCAACAAACTCACGAAGAAAAGAGACATACTCGGGTAACTCCTCATCCTTTATATTCTTGCTTAGGAATACAGGACGTGGGTTATCTGGTGTTCCCAAGTCTATCTTTTGAACAAAATCTTCTGTCGGAAGGTTTGAAGGTGGTTCCTCCACAACATTTTCGGAGGTTTCCAGCTCAACAAGACCTTCTGGATTTCCAAGGGCATTTTCAGACCATGGCTCCGCTTTTGTCCATAAATCTTCTTGATCGGTATTCTTCTCAAGACTTGCTATGAGATGATCCCAATCACCAGCTGAAACTGGGTCGAAGTAAGGCACTTCTTTTGGAGACGATGGCTCTTCTGAATCAGGGAACCGTGCGTCTGTGTCATCGGACAATTCCTCTTCATCATCAGAGAAATCATACCAATTTGATGAGCTTCCTGGGTCCTTGTCAGGTAACTCTTCAAAGAGGTATCCAGGGAGATCGATGTTTTCATCGACATGAGACGTTGAGGCTTGGTCGGCAAAACGACTCTGCAGCCTTTCTGTCAGCTGTCTCATCGGAGTGTCAGGATCATACCCCAATCCGTATGAAGACTTGTCTATACGACGGTGGAGTTTCCAATCTTCCAGCTGACTTTTGGTCAGGGTGGGTTCCAATGGTGTGAGAATACCACGGCCACCTCCCAAACCAATTGAATTTTGAGCATCATAGCCCATTTTCTTCATGATAGCTTGTGCCATTGGACTATACATGGATAGTTGAGGCATACCTTCATTTTGGAAAGGCTCAAGCGGGCAGTTTGATGAAGAAGCTTTCGATCTATGGAAGAAGATTGGTTTCTCTTCTGCCGACGTTTCCGGAATGACGAAGGTAGCAGACGCAGGATCTTCTACGTCAGCAGGGGTCTCCAATGGAGTGAGAGCAGGCCGAACTTGCTGAGTATCAGCTTGGCTTGACGATGTATCGTCTTCAGTCTCTGAATCCGAATCCGTGTCTTGTATGATAGACACGAAGGAGACAGCAAACTTGCCCCCTGTCTTTTGCTCTGTCTTCTTTGCTTTGGTAGTGATTACCAAAGGTTTGGAAGCTTTGAAGGAGATGACGAAGGGAGACTGATTGCTCACTTTGAGTTTGCCGGAAGGTTTGTTTTCTTCCAATGATCGCTGAGGAGCCTTGCCTTTATCTTTTTGGAGATTGCCGGCAAAGGATGTTGTTTTCTCCTCCTTTCCTTCTTTTTCATCCTCGTACATCTGAGAGTCTGCAAAATGGACTTCCTTGCCTTTGAAGGGCTTTTTGTCTGCAAACACTCGATGTATCAAGCCGTCGTTGCCAACAAACTTGATGCACTGATGTAGAGTCGAAGGAACGACACCGTTCTCGTGTATCCAAGGGCGTCTAAGAAGGATGTTGTAGCATGAAGGGGTTTTTATTGCATATACGGTGACCTCAGAGATAAGATCGCCGATTTGCAACCTGAACCGGATTTTGCCAATGGGCCTTTGAGCACTCCCATCGTATCCAAAGATGGACACAGATGTGTGGCTTAGTTTACTAGGTGGGATACCCAGTTCTTCGAGTGCCGAAGTAGAGATGAGGTTGAGTGCAGAACCCGGGTCGATCTGGACTCTGTGTATCGGCATCTCTTTGATGTACCCTGTGAAGTACAAGGATCGATTGTGCTTCGTCTCGCCTAGCAGGAGGTCTTCCTTATTGAAGGCGATGGTAGCACTTGCGGCTTTTTGGACCGAGAGGCATTCAGTGCAAGGTCCTCCAGCTTCTTTCTTTTCTCCCTTTGAGGAGGTTTTTGATTTTGTGACCCTATAGTCCATTTCAATTTGCAGGACTTGCGGGGCATGTTTGTCGACATCCAGATTCAGCCTTTGCAGTTCTGAAATGAGACTATCACGAGTTTGTGGTGACATTCGTAATAAGTCTAGGATGTGCAGTCGTGCAGGTATGTGTTTGAAGTACCTGGGACCAATTGACTGGGTTTTCTTTGAAGACTTCATCAGTCAGAGCTTCTTCATGGTGATCAGTCGGAAGAGGCTTGAATTCTGATATCACCGTTTCAGGAGACGATGGCTGAGAAGGTGTTATCTCAATGGAAGTCACCCGAGAATATGTAGCTCCAGAAGATATGCTACTGGATACATTTTGAGAGTCCGTGGCCTCAGCAGATGGAGCTTCAGAGGCACTATCATCCTGAACTATCACATTACAGGCAACTTCGATAGAAGATGCCTCCATAATGGACCGTTGGGATTCAGACTCATCCTCCGATGTAAGCGGATCATCAATCCAACAACTTTCTTCATTTTCCGGAGTCACTGGAAAAGATGCTTGTGGATTTTCCGGGACTTCCGGTTCTGGATTTTGATGAAGTTGGTTGATGCGATCCTGCTCCTGCTCTATGGCTAGATGCTGCAAGATCTTCGCATATTCTTCAAGATCGAGCATAGGAGCCAAATCTTTTTCGCCATCTGCCCCTTGTGGTTCGACCTGGTTGGGATCCACTAGAGCATTTATTTGTGCTGTGTTAACAGCAATTTGGGCAGCCTCTTGGTCTTCATCATCGTCAGACCAAGATCCTTGTGGCTGGAAGGGGTTATACCAGATTACTGGCATAAGGTGGGATTCCGGGATCCATTCTTCGTCGGAGAGATATTCTCCTGTTTCAAGGGATTCCTCCCACTCATCGGTGTCACTGGCAGTGTCACTGGACTCGTATCCATTCATGGAGAATCCAACTACCGAGTTACAAGAGTATGATGCCTCCTGCGTAGTCTCGTCTCTGAGCCGTGGTGGCATGAAATCACTGAGAGTGAATTTTCTTATCACTCTTGGAACTTTAGGGAGAGACCCCTCTGTTACCCCCAGTGAAGCGGTAGAGGAGGTTTCTGCTTTTTTAGGAACCTCTTGTTTGGTTTGAGCCTTCTCCTGCTGTTTGAGCTTGCGGAGTTGTCTCTTGGCTTGCGTTCGCTGTTGAGCGGTCGACTTTGTTTTGACGATCTCCCAATTTTCATCTTCTAGGAGATCGGGATGTACCCATATGGGTTGTCCTTCTGGTGTTGGGTAAGGCACCAGCTCTTGGGACGTTTGGGTCATTTTTATCACCTTGAAGGAAGTAGTGACTTTTTCCTTTGATGATTTGGATGTTTGTCCATATGACACCATGTTAACGGAGGCAGACCCATAGTTTTTGTCAAAGGTGATGACTCCGTTTTTCCACATCTCGTTGATCTTCTCTCTCACAACGAAACATTGGTTGAGAGGATACGAGACCATTTGGTGGTATGGACAATATCGGGGATCGTTGGTTTTGCCAACATCTCCCGGTCTTTTGGGGTCAGGCAGGGTGAGTTTGCCATTTGCCAAGAGAGCCCCAAATATTTCTTCAACATCTTCATCGAACGGGTATTTCGTTTCTACTCGTTCTTTGAAGGCATCAGAGAGTTCAGGTCTCTTACCTGCAACTTTATTTTCAGCTTTCTTTGGTGGCTGAGGAGCTGACTTGGTTTGCACATTGAGAACCTCCTTTTTCTTTGGCTTGGAGGTTGGAATGGCGGTCTGCTCCTTCTTTGATGACTTCTGACTGTTGAGGTCTTTGATCACCGTTTCAGCCTCCATAGACGCTTCTAGGAGTTCTCCCAAGTTTTTTGATTTGTTGCCGATGATCATGGCGCGAATCCTTGCTCTCATGTTGTTTCGGCAAATGTCGACTAGCGACGCTTGTGGCAACACATCTGAACATTTGTATGCCATTGCTTTCCACTTGTGAATGAAGTCGTATGTCGACTCATTCTCTCCCTGTTTAAGGCTACAGAGCTGAGCCATAGTAACAGGATGATCCTCACCTTTGAAGTGGGTCAGGAAACGTGTCTCTAGCATGGTCCAATTTTGAATGGAGTCCTCTGGCAGAGTGGAATACCAATCAAAGGCCGTACCTTTTAGGGTACTTGCAAAGAGCCGGATCTTGAGTGCATCTTGATCCGCAATCGTTCCTGTCAGGATTTTGAAGTGGATGACATGCTGTCTGGCTGAACCTTTCCCCGTATATGTTTGGAGAAGAGGTTGTTTGAACTTTTGGGGAAACGGAACTGAGTCCATCCATAAAGGATATGGTGGCTTGATCCCATGCTCCTTCAGTGTATCATCTTCTTTTGCTTTGGCGAGGATATTGTCCATGTCCTTTTTAGTAAGGGCACGTGACTCATCTTCTCCACCATTTGCCTCATCTTGTGGAGGAACTTCCTCATTGTTTGGTGGACGCTAGAGAGTGAGAAGGAGGTTTTCCATCAGAACCTCTATTCTCTGTTGTCCTTGCTCTAGCTGCTGAATGTGTAGAGCCATGTCGTCATGTGGTGGAGGTTGCTCAGAGTTTGTGACCAAGACATTCATCCTTCGTGAGTCGAAAGAGGATACTGTCTTAGTGACTGAGCTGGAGCTCATTCTTTTAGATGAAGAGCCCGAGGAATGATCACTCCGATGTCCCTGGCTTGAAGGAGTGGGAGAGTCTTCCTGATGTCTTCTCGTCCGGGAGACGCTGCGAGTCACCGGTCGTCTGACATGTATTTTTGTCGCTGGCTTTTGGCGTCTTTTGGTTTTGCCAACCATGTGGACAGCATCAACTTGGTCGGGTCTTTCTTTTTCGACCCATTTTTGGGAGATTTGAAGCTCAGAATGCTGGGTTCTTTGCTTCTCTAATCTCTTTTGTCGATATGCCGCGTGGCGACGTATGCGACGAGCAATTTGAGCTTCGGTTAGCTCGGGCTATGCTCTGGCAATGAAGGATGTGGTCCCTTGTGCTCAGCAACCGAACTTGTCTTCCTTGAAGACTGGCATGGACAGGATTTGGACGCGGTCCTTAGCCTGTCGCAGTGAAGCTTTAAATTTTGCAAGCTCGTCCCCTGTTGAGATGAAAGGTCGAGTTGCAGGAGAGTAGGCCCTAGCAAGTTCTTGTCGAGGCCTTGTGATGCACGATCTGATTTTGGGCTTGTCTGAGCAAGCCGGCTCGTGCTAAGTAGTTTTTGTTGTTCGGTGGAGGGTAGGTTTCTCTCCTTTGATGTAATCAAGAGGATAAAACCTATTCTCCTTGAGAGGAGCCAGGTATTCTGGCTTTGCAGATGTCCGGGACCTTCTTTGTTTTGGTGAAGATCGCGGGGACCAAGTCTTGGGATAGCCTTGGTTTTTTGTAGGTTGAGGTCTCATGGGATTGCCACGAGCCTCAGGTTTCTTGGTGACCGCCTTTGGTGTCGGGGTAGCGACACATTGGGGGGCGGTCTTCTGCTTCTTAGCAGGCACCGTCTCTTCTGCAGGTAGTGGAATGGTCCCAGTGACCCGAAGACGATGGTCCGGGGAGTGGAGGTCGACCCGGTGTTTTGGCAGTTGCCGAGGGAGGTGATGCTTCGGCAGCTGACGGGGCGCTTGAAAGTGCCCTTGCTTTGCTTCTCTTGAAGCATGACTTGGTACTTGTTCTCATCAAAGGTGATGGTCAACGAAGCTGCCATTGTTAGTTTTGAAAAAACTTTTCTGAAACAAGACCACATCCATTAGTAATCACAAGAATATGGTGATCATAAATGGGCTATACTATGGTTTTGTCTTTTCAAATCGCTCAGGGGCATGGCCCGTTCTGAGCGTAATGAAGAAGGCCAAAAAGCCATAGATGGTATAATTGTTCTAAACGCAAGTATGGTCGTCTCGAAATGAGCGTTCCAGGGACTGCTAGAAGCAATTGTAAACCTTAATTCAAATTACCGAGAAGCGAAGCTCACTCGAGGTAAAATGATATAAGGTTAGAGATACAAATGTGTCGGTCGCGAATACAGTAGACCCGAAAGGGCGTACTAGCACCGCTAGGCACAAATGTTGTAAATCGCATCCTTGAAGGACATGAGATGGGATTTTTTGAAATGTCAAGATTGGATTCGCAAAAGAGAGCAAATGGTATTCCAATCCGAATACAGGTTCAAACATTTCTGCGAGCCTATATCCGAAAAGGAAAGAACCAGGATTTCTCAGATTTGAATCCAATAGTGACGAGAGTTTTTTTTTTTTTTTTTTTTTTGAAAAGTCAAGATTGAATTCATAAAAGAGGGCAAATGGTATTCCAATCCGAATACAGGTTCAAACATTTCTGGGAGCCTAAATCCGAAAAGGAAAGAACCAAATTTCCTCCAATTTGAACACAATAGTGATAGAAGTTTTTTTTTTTTTTTGTTTTTTTTTTTTTTTTTTTTGAAGAGTGCACATAGGTCTTCCAATTCGGTCTTATGAAACCTTAGTGGATAGATTAGTCCCCAGGTAAGGGTAGGATTACTTAATGAACCCGTTTGAAGGACCCTTACCTCGAATAGTCTAGCTGCCTCCACACTTTGGACAAGGCTTTTCTTAAATCCACTTTGGTCAAAGAACGCAATTGGTGCAACCTTAATGCTCTCTTTTTTTTTTAAAGACCTCCAATGGACTCATCAAAGAGAGGAAAATGGCCCCTCCCAATCCGAACGTTGGCTCAAACATTTCTGCGAGCCATTGTACGAAAAGGAAAAGGCAAAAGTTTCTCTAATTTGAATCCAAAAGAGAGAAATTTGAAAAGTTTTTTTTTTGAACTTTTCTCTTTTTTTTTTGGAAGATCTCCGATGGATCCGTCAAAGAGAGGGAAATGGTCCTTTCCAATCCGAACGTTGGCTCAAACATTTCTGCGAGCGCAAACAAACGAAAAGGAAAGAACCAAAGTTTCTCTAATTTGAATCCAAAAGAGAGAAATTTGAAAACTTTTTTTTTTTTTTAGCTTTTTTTTTTTTTAAAGATCTCCGATGGATCCGTCAAAGAGAGGGAAATGGCCTCTCCCAATCCGAACGTTGGCTCAAACAATTCTGCGAGCGCAAACAAACGAAAAGGAAAGAACCAAAGTTTTATCCAATTTGAATCCAAAAGAGAGAAAACCCCTTTTTTTTTGTTGATAAAAGAAAGAATGGAAACAAGTTCAAAGAAAGAAGTTTCCAAAGAATCCCATCTCATGTTTTTTTTTAGATACAAGATCCAACATAGGCCACCAACTAGAAGGGAGCCAAGGATTCTAAGCATCGTGTTCTCAATCGAACAAGTCCCACCGGGTGTGCCAACTTGATGGACCCGTCTTTTTCTTTCTCGCCTTCCTCCGTCCCGGGTCCGCCGGGGTGCGGCGAGGTGAAGAGAAAAAAGAGCAAGCATCAACATTTTTTTTTTGTACGAGTATGCCAGATTTTCTATTCTACTTGGAATTTGAAATGGTGATCCGGAGATTCACCTTCACAAGTAGAAAAGGAAATCAACTTTTTTCTAACTTTCCATTGCACATATATTTTAAAGAAAGAGACAAGGTTTTAAAATGCCGTGAGAGGCGATTTTGTTTAATTTGCCGTGAAAGGCAGTTTTGTGCCGTAGAAGGCGATTTTGTGCCGTAAAAGGCAGTTTACAAATCTCATCAAAATGTAAAGACAAGAAATGTGATTTTTATGTCTCTTTTAAAAAAATACAATACAATAGAAAAGTAAGAAAAGGAATCTAACTTCTTAAGCAGTTGTGGGGACTCGTTCAGATCGACGGTCGCGAGTCATGTATGGGCTCCGCCATCGTTCTTCAGATGAGAACACTTGATGCTTTGATTCACTTGGCTTGGCTTGGACCTCAGATTTTTAGAGGATAAAGACCAAAAGAAGGTCTTATATCCAATAAAAAACCAAGTAGACAGGCTGAAAAGCCGCATCTAGGCCATGTTGGATAGAAGAAGAGAGGAGATCTTAGGGGGGGGGTGGCCCCCCAAGGGACTTCGATCACCTTGTAGTATTTGCAGTAGAGTTTCTTCAAAGTGAGAGAGCTTCTTTTTTGCAAAGAATTCTTCAGGATAGTTTTCAGACAATTTTTCTGGACCCAATTTTCAAGACCCCTTCCCTTTGGAAGGACCGCCAATTTATAGGCTTTTGGTGGCCATTAGGAAGGTCTTATGGGCATTAGTGATATTAATGCTCCATGATGGGAGGAGTTACAAGATTTAATTTCATAATTTTTTAACTCCATTTTCTTGGATTTTGATTGGCCGATGGAGAGTAATGGGCATTTAATCTCCATGATGATGGGAGTTTCATGATTAATTACCATGATTAATCTCCATAATGATAGGAGTTACATGGTTAATTGTCATGATTAATTGGACTTGTAACTCCCATTTCTTGGCTTCTGATTGGGCCGTTCAAAATAATGAATTAATGACCCTAATAAATTGCCATAAAAGGGTCATTTAACTTCATTAATTGGATGCCGAGTCGCTTGAAGAGTCGCGGGCCGCGCCGCGTCTTTTGGAATTCTTCTTACGATGATCATCGATGGATCCGTACGTTGCTTGATATCGGATGACGATGAAAATTCAGACATTGGTTGACACTAATGGGCCGGCGACATCTGTCCAATCAATTTCTTGATCGGTCGGGCAGAAAGTGTGCTTTCTTGGTCGACCGGTTGGCGGTTTCGGAGTGTCTGATGATGATCAAATGATTTCGATGGCGGATCAGTGATGTCGACGAAGATCGACGGATATCATGCCTCAAAAATCAGATTTTAAGAAAATCACAGGGGCGAAACATCGCGAAACGCGAAAAAGAACGGAAAAACGGCGCTTTTGGTGGAAATCCGGCGACCCGGATTTCTAGGGTCGCCGGCGACCTTGGACTTTGGTCCATTTTTCGGCCGCCTTCCGGTCGCCGTTTCTTGGTCGTTTCTCGGGCTTTTTCGCTTCTGTTTTCTCCTATATTTTTCTTTGACATTTCTTTTCATTTATTGGCCTGATTCCTCTGAAGAAAACCCGTCGAAAGGCTGTGCAAATCAAAGCACAAAGTTTCCTATTTTTTGGAAAAACCGAAGACTCTGTAGCCGATTTTCCGCCAAGAGTTGAAACTGGGTCAAACGATGTCGGAATGACTTGAAATTTGAGGTGAAACTTCTTGGGCATTAGATAGGACCAACCATGGGCTTTTATTTGAGTTTTGAAGCCGTTTGGGGTCCCGTCGATGCTTGACTTGATTTCACCGTGCGGAAGATGTCAAGCTTTGATGTACGGTCATCCTCCGATTGACCTGAAATTTGACGGGGAGCCTATTGGGGTCATTTTGAGATGATCCATTAGCTCCGATTTGGGTGCCATGGTCCCGGGGACCTTCGCCGCCGGTAAGATTGATTTTGCTTCGGAGCATCAAAACCTGGTCAAACGTTGTCGGAATGACCTAAAATTTGACATGCAGCCCTTTGGAAGCATGCAGAAGCTACTCATGTGTTTTGTTTGATGAGTGGCGGCATCAGAGGTTCTCGCCGCCGGGAGGCTTGATTTCGCCGTTTGAGAGCTGATGGAGGGTCAAACGGTGTCGGTTTGACTTGAAATTTGACATGGAGCCTTTTGGAGGTATTTTGAGACCATCCATAGGCTCTGATCGAAGATTTGATGTTTTTGACACTGTTGCCGTCGGGAGCTCCGGCTCTGCTGTTGGAGGATTGAAGTTAGGCCAAATAGTGTCGAAATGGCCCGAAACTTCATGTGTACCCTTCTTTTGGCTACTTTGAAAGATCTTGTAGTTTTTGTCTGGTTCTGTCAAGATCTGATGCTTGAAGGAGCTTTGCCTGTTTGTAGTAGGATACGGCTCCATATAGCTTTTGATGTTGATGAGGCAAAGTGACATTTTTGGTGTCAACAATAGGAGTTACATGGTTAATTGTCATGATTAATTGGACTTGTAACTCCCATTTCTTGGCTTCTGATTGGGCCGTTCAAAATAATGAGTTATTGACCCTAATAAATTGCCATAAAAGGTCATTTAACTTCATTAATTGGCTGCCGAGTCGCTTGAAGAGTCGCGGGCCGCACCGCGTCTTTTGGAATTCTTCTTGCGATGATTATCGATGGATCCGTGCGTTGTTTGATGTCGGATGACGATGAAAATTCAGACATTGGTTGCCACTAATGGTCCGGCAACATCTGTCCAGTCGATTTCTTGATCGGTCGGGCAGAAAGTGTGCTTTCTTGGTCGGCCGGTTGGTGGTTTCGGAGTGTCCAATGATGATCAAATGATTTCG
Organism: Persea americana; assembly: GCA_029852735.1. NCBI lineage: Eukaryota > Viridiplantae > Streptophyta > Magnoliopsida > Laurales > Lauraceae > Persea > Persea americana. The sequence continues at coordinate 42,112,335 of CM056815.1, forward strand.
ATGGCGGATCCGTGATGTCGACCAAGATCGACGGATATCATGCCTCAAAAATCAGATTTTAAGAAAATCACAGGGGCGAAACATCGCGAAAAAGAACAGAAAAATGGCGCTTTTGGCGGAAATCCGGAGACCCGGATTTCCAGGGTCGCCGGCGACCATGGGGCCGGCGACCTTGGACTTTGGTCCATTTTTCGGTCGCCTTCCAGTCGCCGTTTCTTGGTCGTTTCTCGGGCTTTTTTGCTTCTGTTTTCTCCTGTATTTTTCTTTGACATTTCTCCTCATTTATTGGCTTGATTCCTCTGAAGAAAACCAGTCAAAAGGCTGTGCAAATCAGAGCACAAAGTTTCCTATTTTTTGGAAAAGCCGAAGACTCTGTAGCCGATTTTCCGCCAAGAGTTGAAACTGGAAACGATGTCAGAATGACCTGAAATTTGAGGTGAAGCTTCTTGGGAATTAGATAGGACCAACCATGGGCTTTTATTTGAGTTCTGAAGTCGTTTGGGGTCCCGTTGATGCTTGACTTGATTTCACTGTGCGGAAGATGTCAAGCTTTGATGTACGGTCATCCGATGTCTGATTGACCTGAAATTTGACGGGGAGCCTATTGGAGTCATTTTGAGATGATCCATTAGCTCCGATTTGGGTGCCATGGTCCCGGGGACCTTCGCCGCCGATAAGATTGATTTTGCTTCGGAGCATCAAAACCTGGTCAAACGTTGTCGGAATGACCTAAAATTTGACATGCAGCCCTTTGGAAGCATGCAGAAGCTACTCATGTGTTTTGTTTGATGAGTGGCGGCATCAGAGGTTCTCGCCGCCGGGAGGCTTGATTTCGCCGTTTGAGAGCTGATGGAGGGTCAAACGGTGTCGGTTTGACTTGAAATTCGACATGGAGCCTTTTGGAGGTATTTTGAGACCATCCATAGGCTCTGATCGAAGATTTGATGTTTTTGACACTGTTGCCGTCGGGAGCTCCGGCTCTGCTGTTGGAGGATTGAAGTTAGGCCAAATAGTGTCGAAATGGCCCGAAACTTCATGTGTACCCTTCTTTTGGCTACTTTGAAAGATCTTGTAGTTTTTGTCTGGTTCTGTCAAGATCTGATGCTTGAAGGAGCTTTGCCTGTTTGTAGTAGGATACGGCTCCATATAGCTTTTGATGTTGATGAGGCAAAGTGACATTTTTGGTGTCAACAGGGTACATCAAAGAAATACTAATACACAAAGTCCAGATCGACCCAGGTTTTGCACTCAACCTCATCTCTACTTCGGTGTAAGACCCCGCCCTGAGAGTTTCCGATTAGCGTTAATTAAGACATGCTTTGGTTATAAGTGAGATTAGTGAGTTTTGGTTAATATTGGATTAGAATAGCTTTTGCATAGCTTTGGATCATTTTTAGAACCTTTTGATTTAGTGGGGCCATTTGGGGGTTCCTTTATTGTGTTTTGAGTGACTTTGGAGTTTATTTAATAATTCTGAAAATCTGTATTTTTGTTTCGTTTGATTTATTTTATTATTCCCTATAACTTTTGTGTTTGCCCCGTTTCCGTTCGAGACCTATAGACCCTACTTTGCTAATAATAGGGGTAAAACAGTCTTTTGCACAAAAATCTGGACACTATTTTCAGTATCTCCGAAACCTGTGAAATATATACTTTTTGGAAACTAGAAATTTCGACGAACAATTCTTCCTTCTTCGTTGATTCATCTGAAGCTCGGAAATCAATGTTTTAAGCCCCACTAATCTCTTAAGTTGTGGGACCCATCTTCAATCTCTATATAAGAAAGGTCTTCTTCTCTTATTCCTTTTTCTTGCAACATTTCATTTGAGGGAAGAAAGTTCCAGCCCTAGGGTTTCCTCGCCCTTTTCCTTGCTTCTTCATCTCTAAGTTCTCATCGAGCCATTGCTAAAGGAAAAATGGAGGTTGCCATCTTCTTACTCTCCATGAAGGCTCTCCATTGATGCCATTTTTTATAGAAACCACCCACTCCAAAGCCCTTGTTGAGCAAGCTTGGTGTATTTGAGGACCTTCATGTAAGCTCTTCCTCTCATCTCTTAGATCTGTGTCCTCTCATCTCTTAGATCTGTGTTCTTCTAGTCATGGAGATGCTTCACCTTTATTATTGAAAGTTATCTCTTTCTATTGCTTGGTTTTGACATGTTAGGGTTTGTATTGATTAGTATTTTGGGGGTTTTTTGTGTAGGTTGTGGATTTTGAGCTTAGAGAGTGTGCTTAGAGCTTGATTAACTTATTTGGAACCAAGGCAAGTGGATGAATGGATTTTCTTTGAATGATTTCAATTTTTAATGGGATTGTGGATTTTTCACTATTCATCTTGCATGTGTTCTATAACCTAAATTGATTACTGGAAATGTACATAATTATGAGCTTCTTTCTCTTTTAAATGTTCTCTTAAATTTTGTACATTAAAGTTGTATTTTGATATATATATATATATATATATGGACTTTCATCATTGGTGGTTGTGCATTGAATGAGATTGGAAGGAAGAATTGATGTGATTTTGGTTTTAAATGGATGGTTGTTGGGGGACTTGAATGTGGTTGAATGTCAAACCCCAACCCAAGATTAGCGTGATTAGTGTTAATTAAGTGCACGTTTAGTTATTATGTGGGTTTAATGCTCGTGGGATTAGAAATTGGTTTGATTTAATCTAGAATTACCTTTGGGGAATTTTGAGAGCGTTTTATGCTATTTAGTCACACTCAGGGGTGCCCTAGTGTACGTGTAACCTTGGGAGGAAATTCTAAAATTCTCGATTTTATTGTGATTTTGATCGATTTTGAATGGTTTTATTTTATTGTTTAGCTTTTGTTTTCAGCCTAGCTGTGTTTGAGGCCCAAAACCCAAATTTTTGGCCCAAAAGGGTGAATCAGTCATTTCACACCAAATCTGGACCCAAATTTCGAAATCCCAAAACTATGCCAAATTTATACTTTTTGGAAACTAGATTTTTCGACGATCATTGTTGTCTTCTTCGTCGGTTCCGTCCAGGGCCTGTAAAGTGATGTTTTAATCGTCGCAAGTTTTGATCCTTGTGGGGCCCACTAGGACTCATTGACTTATGTCCCTCTTTCTCCCTCACTTACCTCACGTTCAGAAACCATTTCCTGCAACTACTCTCTCCAAGCCAGCTGTGGAGACTTCTTTTGCGTCCCACTCTTTTCCTTTGCATGTCAAGGCTAGGAGTTTCCAAATCAAAATCTAAGGCCATCTCCTTCTTCCTCTCAACCTAAGCTCCCTTTTGGTGCAATCTTCTTAGAACTTCTAGTTGGAAGAGATCTCCATTTTCTCCTCTCCTTCTTGTTTGGTTAGCTCCAGGTAATGGGATCTTCTTCTTCCTTTCATTTTGATCTTTTAAGCTCCTTGGGATGCTAATTTTCATTCATGCAAACCCATTTTCGAAATGGGGGTTTTGGTTGGCCAAAATGGTGATTTATAGAATGGTTTTCTTAGGGCTTTTGTGTAGAATTCGTGGCTCAGCTGTGGGATAGGATTGTGAGAAGTTTTTGGCTTACCATTGCCAAGGCAAGTGATCCTTTTAGACTCTCTTAATGCATGTTGTATTTAGGCATTATATTTGATTTTTAATGGTTGATTCACCATGCTTAATCTACTCATCTGCTACATTTAAATGCATAGGATTATTTGAAATGTCTCCTACGTCCTTTTTGTCTAAGTTTTAGCATGATTCTTGATTTATGTATTAGTCAAATTGGATTTCTGTTTTGAGTGTAAGTTAATGGTTTTGAATGAGAAAATGGTGATTTATGTAGCTTGGAGAACGGATGAGTTGGGGAAAGTGTATGGTGGTTGTTGTAGAGATTGGAGGTGTGAATTTTTACAGGTTCCATAAGATGGAGAAGTGAAAGAAAGAGAATGACAGAAATTTGCTAAAGGAATGCAGTTTTCTGCATTGCACGGTTTCAGACAAAAACCTGTTCGCTCGAGCGAAACTCTGGGTCGCTCAAGCAAGTAAGCTGTTTGGGAAGAGCGCTTCCAGAAACCGTCCGCTCGAGCGAACATTGGATGAGCTCGAGCAAACAAGTCTCTGGTTGCGTCTGCTCAAGCGAACCTAGAGGAGGCTCGAGCAAACCAGGTTCTGGATGGGTCCGCTCGAGCGAACTTCTCACCGCTCGAGCGAACCTGATGCTACCTGAAAATTTTGAATGTGAAAGAGAAAGAGGAGTTTTGGGGGAATTTCTAGAAGAATGGAAAAAACCTGATCATGTCAAGTGTCTTTTACTTAATATTGTGCCTTTGAGACTTAAAATATCCTACAACTTACGAATACCAAAGCATTTTTCCTAAACCGGATATTTGGGTTTCTCAAATACACAACGATCAACAAAGGTACTTAACATGGGCTTGATTTAAATGTGTGAAGGTCATGATTTTGACACCAAAGGTAGTATTTTGAATTTTGTCTGTTTTTGCAAGTCTAGTTTTATTTCGAATTACTTCAAGAGTGTGAAATAGGAATCATTCTTTCTGTTAAGAAGAACATAGCACATGTTTTCCTACAAATCTCACCCCGTGTTGTTTTGACAAGTGTTTTTCCCTAATCATGACGAGTTTCGTACAAGTATCAATATGTTTTCGTGAATTCATGGTTTTCGTTTAATACCACTGAGCCTGGACTGCCCTTTCAATCGGATCCACTGTCTGGAGGTCCTTAAACATGTGGGCTATCTACAGATTAGTCGTGTATTATATTATACATCGTGCGTGTTCCGGTTCCGCGGCCGGCCTCTCCATCTATCTTGCGTGACGTGGGATCGTGTTTTGCATGCCGTGCTTGCTCTTGTCGCCACGTGTGATTGAGAAAGGATGGGCTCAATGTGGATTTATAAATCATGATGTATTTCTTGAAATCGTGTTAGTTTTTCTTTGCTTCTTATTAAACTTTGTTTTGCATATTGATTAGGTTTGCTTTGAATTTGTTAAAGTGTTTTGAGCTTTGTTTATTTCAAATTGCACATCAAATTTATACATATATGCGTCTAAATTGGTCACCTGCCAGACCGTCGTGTCTGACTCTTTTGCTTTGGTGTTTAGATGCAGGAGCCGTTGCGCCTGAGGAGGAGCGCCCGGAGGAGGCTTTCGAGCCCCCCCAGCCCGTGAGTGGCAACCCGATGACGTCCTCTAGACGTCGGGTGGGGTCTTGAGCACGATACATGATAGGGATGGTTGTTATTTTGTTTTGGAATGTACGGCCTTTGTTGGCCTTTTGTTAATTTGGGGATGTATAAAACTTAACTTATCTTTGTTCTTTTGAAACTTGAAAGTTAACTTGTGTAATGCCATGCTATGTTTCCTCCTCTGAATATTTGTTTTGTTGATGATTTGATTTATGTAAGTGGATGATATATCACTTGTAAAGCATAGATAAGATTACTTGCACGCTTCCGTAAATCATAGTTGTGTGAGATGAATTCTAAGTGTGTTTTGGGAATCCTCACTGCGGAAACCTATGGGTTAATTATAATTGGTTGGACAGCACAATTTTCTCTCATCGCGGGCCCGGGCTTGGTCCGGGGTCGCGACAGGACTAGTATCAGAGCGGGACATGTTTCAGGCATTTAAAAGAAACTAAAAACTCTTAGGGACGTGGCGAGGATCCGTGAGTACGTTAGATCGTTAGTATGGACCTAGAAAGCATGCCCAAACTTGTTATTATGTACTAACAAATTGTTTTACAGCATCATGCCTCCAAGAAAAGCTCCGAACCAAAATGCTTCCTGAAGCAATACCAATAACAATAACAGTGAGACAGACCATGAGCAGCCACCCACAGTGACACAATTTCAGGCACTTATGCAAGCAATGTTGGAACAACAAAGGTAAGCTAATGAGAGTCAGACCAGACTACAGAGGGAGGCAAACGAAGTCCAAGCTAGATTGCAAAGAGAGGCCAATGAGAACCAAGTACGGTTCCAAGAACAACTAGCTAAGAAGGATGAAGAAATGGCACAAGTTCAAAGACAGTTGTTAAAAGTTTTGCAGAACAGGCCCCAACCCCCGCCTAGGCAACCAGGAGGCCCTAATATAATCGTCAACAACAGAGATCAAGATCCTAACATTCTGTTTGAGAGGTTCAGAAAAAGGGGACCCAAGGAATTCTTGGGTCAAGAGGACGCTTTAGCTGCTGATGATTGGTTAGTCAACACGGAGAAGAGAACCCTCCTTCTTCGCTCGAGCCCTCCTAACTTGAACCAGTCCGCTCAAGCAAACTCCCAGTCAGCTCGAGCGAACTGTACAGAATTCCTGGGCCTTCCCTATAGTTCTCAGATATGGTATTTTAAGGTTTAGATGGGTTGTTTTGATGCCCTACCACCTTGGAAAGACCTAAGGGATGACATAAGGAGATTAACTTAGAAAGAAACGTCATTCCTGAAATGTATTGGGGATTTTGGATTTATCAATTTGTATAAGGAAACTTGGAATGTCTTCTATCATTCGAGTACCATGCCAAGAGCAATAATAGACATACAAGACCTTTATACGTATTGTTTGAATGCGGAAGCCCCAATATATAGTCCGTAATTGTATAAGGGTTCATCATACTATTTTATTCGGATTACACTTGTCCTAACCTGATTTCACTCGATATCACCAGTTTTGTCTCAAACTACAGATTTATGCATCTGACATGTTCTGCCAGCCCCGTACATGCATGAAAAGATAATGATGTGAAATGTGTGCCTATGTGCACTATGTCCCGCATGCCTGAGTGTTTTACACCGATATAGTTATGTATATGTTTTTATTTCTCATGTGACCTATGAGTCGGCACCACTAAGCTTGGACGTCCTTGTCAGTCTGATCAACTGACTTGGGCCTCCCCCTTGTGCTCCCGCCAGTTGCAACTTGGATCATGTCCTGCCCCGTTACCCGGTTCTGCTGCCGTGGTCTTGCCTAGCTATATGTATATGTATATATTGTTGGTTCTCATCACTTCGCGTGCTCGAGCCCAACGCACTGAATGTTCTCTCATCACATTAGTGATAGAGGGTTTAGCTCTAGTGTGGTTGCCATTTTGCTAGTTCCCCGTTCATTGATATCCTGCATGTTTTATCTTACATATGTATTTTAGATAAATGATATATCTTGTTTTATGGAAATAAATGTTTGGACAGATTTTAATGTCTTTTCAATTTATCTTTTGATTTATCTTATTGCGATATCTATTCACCCACCTGTCAGACCGTCGTGTCCGACCCATTTTTGTGGTACTCAAGTCCAACCCCCGTTATTGCCTTTGAGGATGAGCCAAAGGAGGCGGTCGGTGAACCGCAGCGCTTAGTAGAATGGCAAGCCGACAATGTCATTTAGACATCGGGTCGAGCTAGGAGTTGCGTAACATTTTGGGAGTTTATAGTGTTAATTTTATGGTCTCAATCCATTAAGATTGATGAAATAAATTGATTAATTTCTTTATTTATCAATATATTCATGCTTTTCTTTCATGAGATGAATGGTGTTTTATTACTTATTTGCACATAACTAATACGAATGACATGATGGTTCATGAAATGAACCGGAGTCCATAAGTATACTAGATGCAATACATGTGTATGGATGAGATCCACATACGGGAGACATGTATAGCAAATCTTATACTTAAATATCTTCACAACCAGTGATGAAGCTGGACATCTCATCTGACAAGGTTGCAGTACTTTGATTACTATGAGATAGTGTGATTTGTCTCGATCATCGGAATGTAAGATTCTGGATCATAGTGCTAGTACATTGGATGTATTGAAGGACCATGAGAAGCACCTTGTGAACATTGTCTTTACTTTAAGGTCTGCTCTCATAATTCCCTAGCAATAGACTCTCAATCCTGAGACATTGATGAACTCAAGTTTCTATCTATTCATTTGCTTTAAGTCACCAATGAGTGAGGCCAACTGTAGGTCAACACCTCAGTGTCTTGGGTTCGTGATAGTGGGATTGTGAGAACATTTAATGGTCAAGATGGAATCTATCTTTGTTATTCCCTTGTGCCAATTAATGGATTTATCATTGGTAAGTGTACACCCATCTCAATTAAGAGTTAATTGGATGGTACTAATGATCACTATGATTAATTGGGTCTCAAGGATAATAAGATATGGATCTAAATTGGTAGGACAGTTTATCCAATTGATCCATTGACATTGATGGGGGGGCCTACTTATGGTGATCGGGAAGTTTAGGGTCTTCTATGTAATTTATCCCTAAGACTGGAGTTCAATTGCATTTATATAGTGGAATTATTTGCAATTAACTGTTGGCCAGGATTGCACATGAGATGTGGGGTCGTGGTATCCCAGTTAGAGCCTGCTTTCTAAGGTATCCCTAGTGGTCCCCAAGCTAGCCCTAGTTATTGGAAAGGTACTAATTATAGTAGAACTCTAAAAGGAAATAGAAAGTTACTATTTCTATTTGAAGTAAGACTTCTAATAGTGGTAATAGTAAGTTACTAATTATAATGGAAGTGAGACTTCTATTTCAACTAGAAAGAGAAAGTGACTTGAAAGCTATATATATGAGGAACAAGTGTGTTGGACGCCCCCCATGCTCAATCCCACCTAGGGATTCACGCCCAAGGCCTCCTAGTGCAAGAGTTGCACATGCCTCTTCTCCTCTTCCTCTTCTAGTTTCTCTTCTAGTTTCCTTAAGAGCTTTCTCTTAGAGATCCCATCCATCTTCTTGAGAAAAGAGAATCCGATACGGGTCATAGTGTGGAAGACGATTGGGTCTTGGAGATTCCTATTTGATATGTGAAAGAGTTTCATCATCAACGAAAGTAACAACTTCTCCATTAGAGCACAACCGAGCTCCAAAGGTATAATCTACTTCCTTGTATGTTGTGGATTTTGTGGTTGCTTATTTGCTGCTATTTCTATCTTCTAGATAGAGTTTATTACTGTACATAGTGATGAGAAAGACGCCATGGATCCTGGATTGGGTTTTGTAGCCTTCTAAATAGTTGATCCCTGAGTCAAGTGGGTCAAAAGTTTTGAAAACCTATCCTAGAGGCCAACCCACTTCCAACGTATAGAATGATATTTGATTTACTCTTTTTGTTGTACTGGCCTTTATTGGCCATTATTTTTGGGGAATGTTAATTCAACTAATCATTTTGTATAAATATTTAACTTGATATTTTGGGAATGCTAATATGAACATTGCTCACTCTGACGTCATGTTATTTGTACATATGTTTCACCAATTTAGAATGTGGAATGGATTATGAATTTGGTTTGCTACACGCTTCCACATCAATGTAAATGTTTTGTGAGTGTGTGTGATACGGAAACCTGTGGGAAATTAAATGAGTATATTCATATGTTTATTGTTGTAACCACACATCAACACCATCGCGAGCCCGGGTCTCGGTCCAAGGTCATGACATTCGGCACTCGAAGAGCTGGGAATCCAGCCTAGCAAGTTAAGTCAAACATCTGTATTTATCTTTGGATACAATGGGAGCACTCAAAGGCCTATCGGCAAAATCAGGTTCAAATTGCAAATCGGTGATCTTATCTCTGAAGTCACCGTGTATGCAATAAGGACCCCTTCATGTTACAACATCTTTCTCGGACGCCCTTAGATACACGAGAATGGTGTCGTCCCTTCAACTCTACTTTAGTGTGTCAAACCCCAACCCAGGTTTAGTATTTTTAATTATTATTTTAGTTGTGTTTAGTTAGTAAGTGGGGTTAAAGGACGATTAGCTTGGATTTCTAGCTAGATTAGCATTTTGAATAGCTTTGGGGAATTTTGAGGGTGTTGAGTTAGGTTTGACTGGGCCCAGGGTGGCCCGTGCATCGCGTGCTCATGTGGGAATCCGAATTTTTGATTTTTTAAAAATATCGATTTTGATCTCTTAGATTTGTATTTTGATTTCAACAACCTTGAAAAATTGCTCCATGTGTATTTGAACCCCGAAACCATGTTTTTCAACAAAAAGGGCAAAACGGTCTTTTCACCTCAAAATCTGTGCATGAATTTCGAAATCCCAAAAATGTGCCAAAATTATACCTTTTAGAAACTAGACATTTCGACGATCATTTCGTTCTTTTTCGTCGATCTCATCCGGGACCCACAAGAGGGAGTTTTAAGCTCTCAAAGTATGAGGGGCTGTGGGACCCACAAGCCACTTGAGTTAAACTCAAGACCACGTGTGTTGTTCTCTTCCTTCTCCTTCTTCACTCTTTCAATCCCTACTGAGAGACTTGAGAGAACCAACTCTTCTTCTCCTCTCTTCCAGCCACTCTCTCTCTTCTTGCATGTCCCTTTTCTTGGTGGAAAGTGGAGCTTTGATCACACAAATCTAGTCCCCTTCCTCTTGGCTACCTTTTGATACCCTTTTTAAAGAATTCCAGCTAAGTTCATCTTCTCCTTGAGGGTGTTCTTCATTGTTAGAGCTTCAAAAGGTAAGCAATGGCTTCCTTCTTTCAACCATGGTTTTATTGAACCCTTAGGAAGCTTTCTTTCATGCATGCAAGGGTTTTCTTTGATGACTCATTTGATTTCGAATTTTGTGGAGTTCTGAGTGGTTTATTTTGGGCTTCTTGTAGATTGGAGTTCAGCTATAGAGAGAGAGGCGTGTGGGAGACTTTCTTGAGTGCATTTCTACCCAAGGCAAGTAATTGAATGAAATGTGGTTGTGCATGCTATGTTTTATGGAGTATGAGCTTGATTTCTTACTTTTAAATTTCCATTGGTTTAATCTTGCTTTGTTTTAATGTTAGTTTACTAAACACATGTCTCAATGCTCATGTGCTGTGAATTATTTCATTGAATTTCTGATCTTGGAATTGTTTCTCTCAAATGGAGATTTCTACACTACAATTGTTAGGAATTGTGAGGTGGATTTATGGATTTTGAAGTGGTTGAAATGAATGGTTGTTTGATGAAAGGGAAGGAGCATGTAGGCTCATTTTCGTGCAGGAAAGAAGGGGTGATAAGAAGATGTGATGGAGGAAGGAAGGGACTGAAACCAGCTTCAGAAATACATTCCTGCAACTGGTCGGTCAACTGTCGGTCAGTGGTCGGCTAGCCGACAGGCCAACTGACAGGTGACCGAGCCATCTCGGTTCCATTTCCAGAATTCTGCATTTTCCAGAACTTGGGATCTCGGTCAACCAACAGGTGACCGAACATCCTCGGTTCCAATTCCAGAATGTTGTTTTCCTGTCCTGATGGGACGGTTAGCCCTCGGTCAGCACTCGGCTAACCGACCTGCTCAGGGTTGGCTAGCCGACGGCCAACCAACAGGTGACCGACTTTACCCAGAATTCTGAAATGAAGAGGACAGTGGGGTTTTCAATTCCAATTCCTTTTGGACCCTTTCTAGTTGTTACATACATATTGATATCTTAAATATCGTTAAAATTTGGGCACCATCTAAACGAATGAACGACATGGGACCTCAAAGTGTATACCAACTCAACGGTTATGGTCCCAAGGAATTGATGGGGTGTCGTGAAATGAACTTGTGATTTCTAAAACCTCGTTTTGTGATTCACTTTGTGAACCGTGTTTTATACACATCGTGTCAGGACTACTATTTCGCGAATTCGTGTGAATCAGCGTGTGTTCTTGAAATAGTGTGAGTAGTTCTCGAATTTAAACATAGCAAGCATGATTTCGAAAATTAGTGTGTATTTGTTTTCTCGTCGGCACCACCCAACTTGGACGACCTTGTCAGTTTGATCAACCGCCTTGGGTCCTTAAATATTTCGTGCCAACTGCAGTTTGGATTATCGTGCGTGTTATTTAGCCCGTTCCATGGCGGGACTTGTCGCGACCCCGGACCGAGGTTCCCCCAGGTCCGGGCCCCGCGACGGTTATGTCCATCCAACTATGATTAACCCACAGGTTTCCGCGGTGAGGATTCCCAAAAACGAACATGTACAAATCTCACACGAGTAATGATTTGCGGAAACGTGCAAGTAATCTCATCACAATTTAATGACATAAACCTATTGATTCTGAATTGCATAAGTTAAGTCATCATTAAGACAGTAATCAGAGTAGAAACTGTAAGCGTAGCATTACCAAATTCAGTTCAAGTTTCAAGATAACAAAAGTGTTAAGTTACATAACCCCAAAAGTGTGAAAGGGCCAACAAAGGCCATACATTCCCAAAATAGCAAAATAATCCCATCTATGTGTATCGTGCTCAAGACCCCGCCCAACGTCTAGAGGACGTCGTCGGGTTGCCACTCACGGGCTGGGGGTGGCTCAAAAGCCTCCTCCGGGCGCTCCTCCGCAAAAGCAACGGCGCCTGCATCTAAACACCAAAACAAAAGGGTCAGACACGACGGTCTGGCAGGTGAACAGCTGAGACATAATACAAGTCAGTTAATGTGAAAGTAATCAGCACTTAAAACATGGCATGAGTTCTAAACAAAACATGTTTAAGGTGTAATTAAATACTAATATGCTTTTCAATAAAATAACATGATTCACGGATCCACATTGAGCTCATCCTTTCTCCGTCACATACAATGACAAGAGCAAGCGAAACAAAACAAAACGAGACGAAACGAAACAAAAGTCCGAGCCACACAAGGTGGGCGGAAAACCGGCCGCAGAACCGGACAGAACAAAGATGTGTATAAATACACGGCTAATCTGCAGATTGCCCTTATGTTTAAGGACCCCCTAACTAGTGGATCAGACTGAGAGGGCAGTCCAAACTCAGCGGTATTCTATGATATCCATGTATGCATAAAACATATCAATGCTTGTACAAAACTTAGCGAAAAATGGGTAAAAACACTTATCAAAACAATACAAGACGAGACGAAACAAGAATAGCATAAGCTATAACAAGCAAGGCTGGAAAAGTATCCCCATTATAGTTCTTGAAACAATTCAAAAGTTAAACACATGCTTGTAAATCAAAACAGGTACAAAACGGTATTCTTCGTGTCAAAATTCAAGGTTTCGAAACAATTATGTCAAGTATATGCTAAGACTCTTTATTTGATTCTTGTGAAGTTGAAGCCCAAATGTTGGAGTTTAAAATGAATTGGTGTCCCCGAAGCTAAACAACATTTCATGTTTCAACTGCACAGCATCAAACTATGGACCCCTTAACATATTCTAGTTTTTCTCTCCCATCGAAGCCCCTTCAAAGTTCTCCTTCTGTTCACTCGGTCACCACGCGGCTACCTGGCGGCTGGCCGCCGGTTGCTGGTCGGCTGACCGACCAACTAACCGACCGCTGACCGACTGATCAGGAGAAATACTACTTTGCAGATTTCTTGCGCAGGTCAGCTAGCCGCCTACTGACCGCCTGCGGGCCGACCACGCCCTGTGCAGAAACTGAGTACTGTTATTCTGACCGACACAGGGGCGGTTAGCCGTGGGTCAAGAGTCGGCTGGCCGACTGCTGACCGCCAATCAGCGGCAGCTTCAGTTTGATTCAGATTTCACACCTCTTTTCACCATTTCATTCCTTTGTCAAATCCCTGCATATCCCCTGAGCCTCCATGCTCTCCAAGGGGCAATTTCCATTCAAATTCTAACAATCTACACTTCCAATCACCTCACAACATTTCCTCCATTCTTGCATCCATTTATAACACATTTTGGCAAGATAAAAACAACTATAAATGAATGAAAACCATTATTACAAACCATTAGCATATGCATTTCAATTAAAACAAGATTTCAGACTATAACCCATCCTTGAAACCATACATTGCCCAAATTAGTATGGAAAAGAAATCAAACCATGAAAGCTAAAATAATCAAATATTGCATGCATTATGAATCTAAGTTGATCACTTGCCTTTACAGAAATTCAAGCCCAACAAACTCAGAAAATCCTACCAATTGTACTCCACGAAATCTACAAGAAAATCCATGAAAAGAACTTCAAAAATCCACCAAAAGAGAAGACAATGACCCATTTCGAAATGGGTGTTGCATGCTTGAAAAATGGGCTCCTAAGGAACTCAAAAGACTACATTGAAGAGGAGAAAGAGATCCATTACCTGAAGCTTGCTAAACAAGAAGAGGAGAAGCAAATGGAGTGGAAACACAGCTGGGATCTCTAAGAAAATGGTAGCAATGGATTCCTTAAGTTGAGAGGAAGAAGAAGATATGATCAGTTTTTGACTTGAGGCTTTCTAACTTAGGCATGCAAGGAGAAGAAGGAAGGGGAAGAAGAAGAAATCTCAGCTGAGTTGAAGAGAGTTGCAGGGAAAGAGTTTATAATCGTGAGTGAAAAATGAGGGAGAAGAAGACTTAATTCAAATGGGTTCTTGTGGGCCCCATTGCTCAAGGCTTGCAATGGTTAAAACACTGATTTGTGGGCCCCGGATGAAAACGACGAAGAAGACTAAAATGATCGCCGAAAAATCTAGTTTCCAAAAAGTATAAATTTGGCATAGTTTTGAGATTTCGAAATTTGAGTCCAGATTTCGTGTGAAAAGACTGATTTACCCCTTTGGGCCAAAACTTGGGTTTCTGGGCCTAAAACGCAGACAAACTGAACACAAAAGTTTATTAATAACATAAAACCATTCAAAAGAGATCGAAATCACGATTAAAATCAGAAAACTGGAATTTCCTCCCAAGCTTACACGTTCACTCAAGGCACCCTTAAGTGTGACCAAATAGCACAAAACGCTCTCAAAATTCCCCAAAGCTAATTCTAGACTAAATTAGACCAATTTCTAATCCCACGTACACTAAACTCACATTACAACTAAACACGCACTTGGTTAACACTAATCGCGCTAATCCTGGGTCGGGGTTTGACATCCTCCACCCCTTAGGTTATTTGGTCCTCCAAATAAAAATAAGTATACCTCTGGTAATAGTTCAGGATACTTTCTCTGGACTTGCTCTCGTAATTCCCATGTCGCTTCTTCTGGCTCATGATTTTTCCACTGTACTTTGACCCATTGAATCGTCCGATTTCTTAATTCTTGTTCTTTGGTGTCCACGATTCTAACCGGCTTCTCCACATATGACGCATCTTCTCGAATTTCCAATGGTTCATGCTGCAAAACATGTGAAGGATTTGGGACGTATTTCTTCAACATAGAAACGTGAAAAACATTGTGTACCCCAGAGAGTTCCGGCGGTAACGCAATTCTATAGGCAACATCTCCTATCTTGCTCAAAATCTCATACGGCCCAATGTACCTTCTCGCTAGCTTGCCTTTCTGTCCAAATCTCAGGGTTCCTCGAGTCGGAGATACTTTCAGAAATACCTTGTCACCTTCTTTAAACTGCAAATCTCTTCGACGTGTATCAGCATAACTCTTTTGTCTACTTCGAGCAACCTTTAACCGTTCTTGAATCAACTTGATCTTATCACTTGTTTCTCCAACTATTGTCGGTCCGTGAAAGCTACGAACACCGACTTCTTCCCAGCAAACAGGAGTTCTGCATCTCCTACCATAGAGTGCTTCGAAAGGTGCCATCCCGATACTGGAATGGTAGCTGTTGTTGTATGCAAACTCACACAGTGGTAAGTACTCATCCCATTGAACCTTGAAATCTAGCACACAAGCCCGTAGCATGTCCTCTAAAGTCTGTATAGTTCGCTCTGACTGGCCATCAGTCTGAGGATGGTATGCAGTGCTGAATTGCAACTTAGTGCCCATAGATTCGAATAGGGTCTTCCAAAACCTCGAAACAAATCTGCTATCTCTGTCAGAAGTGATGGGGACGGGCTGTCCATGTCTGCTGACTATCTCAGTCACAAACAAATCTGCAAGTGGTGCCATATGCATCTTACTCCCTGTCTTCATAGGAATGAAGTGAGCAGACTTCGTAAGGCGATCTATTATAGCCCAGATAGCATTGTTCCCTTTCTTGGTAGTAGGCAAACCGGAGACGAAATCCATAGTGATGTGTTCCCATTTCCACTCCGGAATGTCCAATGGTTGCAACAACCCTGGAGGTTTCTGGTGTTCTGCCTTAATCTGCTGACACGTGAGGCACCGAGATACAAAAGCTGCAATCTCTCGCTTCATGTTATTCCACGAGAATCGGTTCTTCAAATTTTGGTACATTTTTGTACTACCAGGATGTATGGAGTATCTCGTGTTGTGAGCTTCAGTCATAATTTCATTCTTCAAGTCCTCGAGGTTAGGCACACACAAACGGTCACGGAAGTACAACACTCCATCTACAACCCTGAAGTCTGGACGTTCGGAAATGTGTTCCACAATCTTGGCCAAGTCCGGGTCTTGCAATTGACTGTCTTTGATTTTCTGGATGAAAGTAGGTTCAGACGCTATCATACTTGCCAACATCACGCCCTGCCTTAACGGATGCACTTCTACTCCCATTTCTTCAAATTGATACAAGACACTGACTCCTCTCAAGCTAGCCATAACCACTGATTTTCTGCTCAATGCATCAGCTACTACATTCACCTTGCCCGGATGATATTTGATTGGGAAGTCATAGTCTTTGATGTACTTCATCCATCGTCTCTGCCTCATGTTCAACTCTTTCTGCGAAAATAGATACTGTAGACTCCGGTGATCTGAATGTACTTCAAATTTCTCTCCATATAGGTAATGTCTCCACATTTTCAAAGCAAATACAACCGCTGCTAATTCCAAATCATGAGTTGCATAATTCTTTTCATGCTCTTTCAACTGCCTTGAACCATAAGCAATTACTTTGTCATTCTGCATCAACACACAACCCAATCCTACATTTGAAGCATCTGTATAGATAACAAATCCTCCACTTCCCGACGGTAAGGTGAGTATTGGAGCTGTAGTCAATCTTTTCTTCAGCTCTTGAAAACTTTCTTCACAATGGTCTATCCATATAAAAGGCACATTTTTCCTAGTTAACTTTGTCAATGGTGCTGCAATAGAAGAAAATCCCTGGACAAACCTCCTGTAATAACCTGCTAGTCCCAAAAAGCTTCTGATTTCCGTCACACTGCTTGGCCTTTTCCAACTGACAACTACTTCGACTTTGGACTGGTCCACTGCTAAGCCTTTTCTTGAAATAACGTGGCCTAGAAAAGTCACTTGCTCTAACCAAAATTCACATTTACTTAGCTTTGCATAGAGCTGGTTGTCCTTCAAAAGCTGTAATGATGTCCTCAAGTGCTCTTCATGCTCTTCCCTACTCTTAGAATACACGAGAACGTCATCAATAAATACCACTGTAAAGTGATCAAAGTACTCCGCAAAGACTTTGTTCATGAGAGCCATAAATACCGCGGGTGCATTAGTCAACCCAAATGGCATCACCAGAAACTCATAGTGCCCGTATCTAGTTCGAAAGGCTGTTTTAGGCACGTCTGACTCTCTAACTCGCAGCTGATAATATCCAGACCTCAAATCTATCTTGGAAAAATACGCTGCCCCTTGCAATTGATCAAACAATTCATCTATTCTCGGCAACGGGTACTTGTTCTTGACAGTCATGTGGTTCAGTCTTCTATAGTCTATGCACATTCTCCAGCTTCCATCCTTCTTTTTCACAAACAACACTGGTGCTCCCCAAGGTGAGACGCTTGGTCTAATGAAACCTTTACTCAATAGTTCTTGCAATTGGAGTTTTAGTTCACCTAATTCTGCTGGAGCCATCCTGTAAGGTGCAATAGAAATTGGAGTTGTCCCTGGAAGGAGCTCAATCGTGAACTCAACCTCCCGAATTGGTGGTAATCCCGGGATTTCTTCCGGAAAAACATCTGGAAACTCACATACAACGGGGATTTCCTCCACCCCTTGGGACCGTTTATCCTCCGCGATAAACGCTATAAAAGCTTCACAACCACTAGATACCATTCTGCTTGCCTTTAGTGCTGAAATAATCCCCACTTGGCCTTTCTTCCTGTTTCCCTGGACAATCAAATCTGCCTGTTCTCCTTTCAACTTAAAAGTAATAGTTTTACTAAAGCAATCCATGGTTGCATGATACTTCTCTAACCAATCCATGCCTAAGATGACATCAAAATCGTGCATGTCTAAAATAATAAGATCTGCTGGAAGGTTGACTTCTCCTAATAGAACTGAACAATTTGGGTAATAGATTCTACAAACGGCCTGCTTACCTACTGGTGTAGTGACCGTCAAGATATAATCAAGAATTCTAAATGGCATAGCTATCAACTTCGCAAACACAGGAGATAAAAATGAATGGGTGCTTCCAGGATCAAATAAAATTTGAGCTTCTACTCCACAAATGAAAAGTTTACCTTCCACTACATCGCCCGCAGCATCGGCATCGACACGATTAAGATTGTATGCCCGCCCTTGCTGCTGTTGTCTATTCTGCCTTCCTTGTGCATTTCTGTTCTGCTGCTGCTGCTGAGGAGGACGAGCATTCTGATTTTGAACTTGTTGCCTGCCTTGCTGCTGCTGAGGTGGTCTTGCTTGGTTCTGGGCTGGAGCCTGTGGTGCTGCTTGCCTTTGTGGCTGGTTCCTGTTGGCCTGATTTTGCACTTGTGGGCAATCTCGAATGGCATGGTCCATAGCCCCACATCTAAAACAAGCTCCCGTGGCTTTACGACATTGTGCAGTCTCATGATTTTTGCCACAATGTGCACACGCACCTTGCCTTGGAGGGTTTTGTTCTTGTCTTGGCTTCTTGTTCTGTGACCTTTGGTTCTGTTGGTGGTACTGTTGCTTTCTATCCCTGATGATCTGATTGTTAATGTCCTCGAACTTGTATGCTCTTTTGACTGCTTCATCGAAGGTGGCTGGTGGAACTACTCCTGTGGCATCCCTCATGATGATGGGGTTCAGCCCTTCTAAGAATTTAGTGATCTTCTTCTGCTCGGTGTCTATCAACTCTCGGGCATATCTGGCAAGCCTTTCAAACTTTGTCACATATTCTAAAATTGTCGTGTTACCCTGCTTGAGCTGCTGAAACTCTATAGCTTTCTGCCTCTTGACATGAGAAGGGACATACTTATCAGTGAATTGAGTCTTAAAAGTCTCCCATGTAGCCCCATCTGGCATAGTCTGATACGGTTTTTTAACCGTTTGCCACCAAGTGTCTGCTAATCCAAAAAATAGAGAAGCTGTGAGGTTGACCTTCTGTATGCCTGTACAAGTGAATACATCAAAGATCTTCTCTACATTAACTAGCCAGTCATCTGCAGCCAACGGGTCTTCTTGACCTGAGAACTCCTTGGGTCCTCTCTTCCTGAACCTCTCGAACAAAATGTTAGGGTCTTGTTCTCGATTGTTGATGATGATATTCGGTCCCCCAGGTTGCCTAAGCGGGGGTTGAGGCCTAGTTTGTAAAACTTCCTAAAGCTGTCTTTGAACTTGTGCCATTTCCTCATCCTTCTTAGCTAGCTGTTCTTGGAACCTAGCTTGGTTCTCATTGGCCTCTCTTTGTAGCCTAGCTTGGACTTCATTAGCTTCCCTCTGCATTCTTGTCTGACTTTCATTGGCTTGCCTCTGTTGTTCTAACATAGCTTGCATGAGTGCCTGAAACTGAGTCATTGTAGGTGGCTGTTCATGAAGTGTCTCACTGTCATCATTGTTGGTATTGCTCCCTGAAGCATTCTGATTCGGAGTTCTTTTTGGAGGCATGATGCTGTAAAACAAATTGTCAGTACATATTAACAAATTGGGGTTTGGTTTCTAAGTCCACACTACTGATCTAACGTGTTCACGGTTCCTCGCCACGTCCCTAAGAGTTTCTAGTTTCTTTTAATTGCCTGAAACATGTCCCGCTCTGATACCAGAACTGTCGCGACCCCGGACCGAGGTTCCCCCAGGTCCGGGCCCCGCGACGGTTATGTCCATCCAACTATGATTAACCCACAGGTTTCCGCGGTGAGGATTCCCAAAAACGAACATGTACAAATCTCACACGAGTAATGATTTGCGGAAACGTGCAAGTAATCTCATCACAATTTAATGACATAAACCTATTGATTCTGAATTGCATAAGTTAAGTCATCATTAAGACAGTAATCAGAGTAGAAAATGTAAGCGTAGCATTACCAAATTCAGTTCAAGTTTCAAGATAACAAAAGTGTTAAGTTACATAACCCCAAAAGTGTGAAAGGGCCAACAAAGGCCATACATTCCCAAAATAGCAAAATAATCCCATCTATGTGTATCGTACTCAAGACCCCGCCCAACGTCTAGAGGACGTCGTCGGGTTGCCACTCACGGGCTGGGGGTGGCTCAAAAGCCTCCTCCGGGCGCTCCTCCGCAAAAGCAACGGCGCCTGCATCTAAACACCAAAACAAAAGGGTCAGACACGACGGTCTGGCAGGTGAACAGCTGAGACATAATACAAGTCAGTTAATGTGAAAGTAATCAGCACTTAAAACATGGCATGAGTTCTAAACAAAACATGTTTAAGGTGTAATTAAATACTAATATGCTTTTCAATAAAATAACATGATTCACGGATCCACATTGAGCTCATCCTTTCTCCGTCACATACAATGACAAGAGCAAGCGAAACAAAACAAAACGAGACGAAACGAAACAAAAGTCCGAGCCACACAAGGTGGGCGGAAAACCGGCCGCAGAACCGGACAGAACAAAGATGTGTATAAATACACGGCTAATCTGCAGATTGCCCTTATGTTTAAGGACCCCCTAACTAGTGGATTAGACTGAGAGGGCAGTCCAAGCTCAGCGGTATTCTATGATATCCATGTATGCATAAAACATATCAATGCTTGTACAAAACTTAGCGAAAAATTGGTAAAAACACTTATCAAAACAATGCAAGACGAGACGAAACAAGAATAGCATAAGCTATAACAAGCAAGGCTGGAAAAGTATCCCCATTATAGTTCTTGAAACAATTCAAAAGTTAAACACATGCTTGTAAATCAAAACAGGTACAAAACAGTATTCTTCGTGTCAAAATTCAAGGTTTCGAAACAATTATGTCAAGTATATGCTAAGACTCTTTATTTGATTCTTGTGAAGTTGAAGCCCAAATGTTGGAGTTTAAAATGAATTGGTGTCCCCGAAGCTAAACAACATTTCATGTTTCAACTGCACAGCATCAAACTATGGACCCCTTAACATATTCTAGTTTTTCTCTCCCATCGAAGCCCCTTCAAAGTTCTCCTTCTGTTCACTCGGTCACCACGCGGCTACCTGGCAGCTGGCCGCCGGTTGCTGGTCGGCTGACCGACCAACTAACCGACCGCTGACCGACTGATCAGGAGAAATACTACTTTGCAGATTTCTTGCGCAGGTCGGCTAGCCGCCTACTGACCGCCTGCGGGCCGACCACGCCCTGTGCAGAAACTGAGTACTGTTATTCTGACCGACACAGGGGCGGTTAGCCGTGGGTCAAGAGTCAGCTGGCCGACTGCTGACCGCCGATCAGCGGCAGCTTCAGTTTGATTCAGATTTCACACCTCTTTTCACCATTTCATTCCTTTGTCAAATCCCTGCATATCCCCTGAGCCTCCATGCTCTCCAAGGGGCAATTTCCATTCAAATTCTAACAATCTACACTTCCAATCACCTCACAACATTTCCTCCATTCTTGCATCCATTTATAACACATTTTGGCAAGATAAAAACAACTATAAATGAATGAAAACCATTATTACAAACCATTAGCATATGCATTTCAATTAAAACAAGATTTCAGACTATAACCCATCCTTGAAACCATACATTGCCCAAATTAGTATGGAAAAGAAATCAAACCATGAAAGCTAAAATAATCAAATATTGCATGCATTATGAATCTAAGTTGATCACTTGCCTTTACAGAAATTCAAGCCCAACAAACTCAGAAAATCCTACCAATTGTACTCCACGAAATCTACAAGAAAGTCCATGAAAAGAACTTCAAAAATCCACCAAAAGAGAAGACAATGACCCATTTCGAAATGGGTGTTGCATGCTTGAAAAATGGGCTCCTAAGGAACTCAAAAGACTACATTGAAGAGGAGAAAGAGATCCATTACCTGAAGCTTGCTAAACAAGAAGAGGAGAAGCAAATGGAGTGGAAACACAGCTGGGATCTCTAAGAAAATGGTAGCAATGGATTCCTTAAGTTGAGAGGAAGAAGAAGATATGATCAGTTTTTGACTTGAGGCTTTCTAACTTAGGCATGCAAGGAGAAGAAGGAAGGGGAAGAAGAAGAAATCTCAGCTGAGTTGAAGAGAGTTGCAGGGAAAGAGTTTATAATCGTGAGTGAAAAATGAGGGAGAAGAAGACTTAATTCAAATGGGTTCTTGTGGGCCCCATTGCTCAAGGCTTGCAATGGTTAAAACACTGATTTGTGGGCCCCGGATGAAAACGACGAAGAAGACTAAAATGATCGCCGAAAAATCTAGTTTCCAAAAAGTATAAATTTGGCATAGTTTTGAGATTTCGAAATTTGAGTCCAGATTTCGTGTGAAAAGACTGATTTACCCCTTTGGGCCAAAACTTGGGTTTCTGGGCCTAAAACGCAGACAAACTGAACACAAAAGTTTATTAATAACATAAAACCATTCAAAAGAGATCGAAATCACGATTAAAATCAGAAAACTGAAATTTCCTCCCAAGCTTACACGTTCACTCAAGGCACCCTTAAGTGTGACCAAATAGCACAAAACGCTCTCAAAATTCCCTGCCAGACCGTCGTGTCTGACCCTTTGTTTTTGGTGCTCGGATCCAGTTAACGTTGCCACCGAGGAGGCATGTGAGGAGTTGATAGGCGAGCAGCCCGTTGGGCAAGAGTGGCAGCCTAACGATGTCATGTAGGCATTGTGTTGGGGCAAGAGGCGTAACATTTTGGGGAATTAGACAACTCTTATTTTGGGGTTTTGTAATTAGCCAATGTTGGCTTATTTCTTTTTGGGAAACTTGTAAAACTTAACCTTGCTTTTAGATGTGATGTAAACTTTAATCTAACTATGGGTATGCTAGTAAGTTCTCTCTCTCTGACATGAGTCTATGAATGTACTTATACTTTCTCTTTCTTGAAAGTGATTTGATTTGAGTGTTTGCTACACGCTTCCTCAAATGTATTGGACATGTGTGATTCGTGTGGAATCCTCACCATAGAAACCTATGGGAAACTAATTAGCGTGTGCTGGGTGGAATTTTCTGGCCCGCCGCGCCGCGACGCCGGATTAGGAAGGGGTCTCGGTCTGGGGTCGTGACACAGTGCATCAAGTTCATTAGTGACGACGGCTTGATACATCGAGTGTTTGCAGATAGAAAGACCTTCAATGGCAAAGAAGTTTATTTTGTAGACTCTTAGATGTACAAGAACGAAAAAGAGGAGGAGGAAGAAATAGCATCCTTTGCCTAAAATCTCTAGAAAGATAAAGGAAAGGCTCCTCAGCAATCACCGGAAGAAAACAAACCCTCCGGCAAATCTGAAAAGAGCAATCCATCTCCCTTCATCGTCTCCCTCAAATTTTCAAAGCCTTTGGTAATTACCACCAAAGTAAAGAAGACAAAACAAAAGGCTGGGGGCAAGTTTGCCGTCTCCTTCGTGTCTATCATGCAAAACACGGATTCGGACTCTGAGCCAGAAGACGACACACCGTCAAGCCAAGCTGATACTCAGCAAGTTCAACCCGCTCTCACTCCATTCGAGACACCCGCTGATGTAGAAGATCTTGCATCTGCTTCCTTTGTCGTTCCGGCAGCCTCGGCAGAAGAAAAGCCAATCTTCTTCCACAGATCGGAAACTTCTTCATCAAATTATTTGCTTAAACCTTTCCAAAATGAAGGTATGCCTCAACTATCCCTGTATAGTCCGATGGCACAATCTATCATGAAGAGAATGTGCTATGATGCTCAGAATCCAATCGGTTTGGGAGGTGTCGTGGCATTCTCACGCCGTTAGAAACCCCCCCTCCCCTGACCAAAAGCCAACTAGAGGATTGCAAACTCCACCATCATATGGACAAGTCTTCACGTGGGTTGGGTATGATCCTGACATTCCCCCGAGACAGTTGACACAAAGGCTGCAAAGTCGTTTTGCCAACCAAGCCTCAACATCTCGGATTGATGAAGACATCGATCTCCCTGGATGTCTTTTTGAAGAGTCATCCGTCAATGATCCAGGAAGCTCGTCCAATTGGTACAATTTCTCTAATGATGAAGAGGAATTGTCCGATGATACAGACACACGGTCTTCTGATCCAAAAGAACCATCGTCTCCAAAAGAAGTGCCTTACTTTGACCCAGTTTCAGTAGATGATTGGGATAATCTCATAGCAAGTTTTAAGAAGATCACCGATCAAGAAGATTCACTGACAGAAGTAGAGCCTTGGTCTAAAAAACCCCTTGAAACATCGGAAGGTCTTGTTGAGTTGGAAGCCTCGAAAATATTGTGGAGGAACCACCTTCAAATCTTCCAACAGAAGATTCGGTTCAAAAGATAGACTTGGGAACACCAGATAACCCACGTCTTGTATTCATAAGTAAGAATATAAAGGATGATGAGTTACCAGAGTATATCACTTTTCTTTAAGAATTCGTAGATTGTTTTACATGGTCTTACGTTGAAATGCCTGGCTTAGACCCCAAAATAGCAGTCCACAAACTCAATCTGCGGAAAGATATCAAGCTTATCAAACAAGGCCAAAGAAGATTTCATCCTGACGTGATGGACAAAATTGAACAAGAAGTTCAGAAACTCAAAAGCGTTGGCTTCATCCACGATGAACGGCATTCTGAATGGTTTGCCAATATCGTCCCCGTGACAAAGAAAAATGGGCAAATCAGAGTCTGTATTGACTATAGAGAACTGAATGGTGTGTGCCCCAAAGATGAATTATGTTCCCCATATCGAAGGTGATGATTGACAACACCTGCGGATTCGAGCAAATGACATTCATGGATGGCTTCTCTGGCTACAATCAGATAAAGACGCATCCTAAAGATGAAAAACACACATCATTTCGAGGCCCATTTGGCGTGTATTGCTACACTGTCATGCCATTCTATCTGAAAAATCCTGTTGCAACATATGCCAAGATATGCAGTACAAGACGGTCGAATGTTACGTTGATGACCTTGCCATCAAAAGCAAAAGAAAAGAAGATCGTCTCAGAGATCTTCGAGAAGTCTTCCTCCGACTTCACAAATACAAACTGCAAATGAATCCCCTCAAATGCTTCTTCGATGTTTCATAGGGTAAGTTCCTCAGATTTATAGTTCGGAAAGCTGGAATAGAGCTTGACCCTATCAAAGTCAAGGCTATCCTAGAAATGTCATCTCCAAGAACCTTAAGAGAACTAAAAGGGCTTCAAGGAAGATTGGCATACATCCGACAGTTCATCTCCAACCTGTCAGGGGAAATGTCGTCCATTCTCTCGGTTGATGAAGAAAGGTGTGGACTTTATTTGGGATACTGAATGTGAAGCTGCATTTCAAGACATCAAGTCGTACCTGACCAAACCTCTAGTATTGGCTGCCCCCACAACTGGAAAACCATTCATCTTGTACACAAAAGCCCCCGACCATTCTTTGAGGACTCTACTTGCACAAGAAAATCACAAGGGAAAAGAAGCTGCTCTATATTACCTCAGCCGCATGTTGGTGGGCATAGAGCATCGCTACTCTCCAATCGAAAAAGAATGCTTTGCAGTGATGTTTGCCGTACAAAAGCTACATCACTATCTACTGTCCAACACAGTCTACCTGATCTCGAGGATCAACCTTTTAAAGGTCCTTGTCACAAAAGTAGGTTCCCTCAACACCCGACTGGTAAAATGGTCCATCCTTCTATCATAATTTGATATTAGGTATGTACCACAAAAAGCAATCAAAGGCCAAGCTCTAACAGACTTTCTCGCAGAGCACCAATTGCCTAAGGATTCTCCACTCAGGGATGATCTCCCAAACGAACTTGTCTACAACGTAGAGACTTCCTCATCAAATGCCTCCTGGGACATGTACTTTGATAATGCAACCAGGACAAATGAAAAAGAAAAGTTAATATCAGGAATTGGCATCCTTTTTATTAGCCCTGACAAATACATGATTCCACACGCATTCTCGCTACTAGAACCATGTTCAAACAATGCAGCCGAATACCAAGTTCTGATTGTAGGATTGGAACTCGCCCTCGAATCCGGCATCACCATTCTGGAAGCCCTTGGGGACTCTCAACTGATCGTCAACCAGATGAATCATAAATTTAAAATCAGGAAGCCTGATCTGTTGCCTTACTACAACAAGGCACAATCGCTTCGGCAAAAATTTGACATCCGTCACATCACCCACATCCGCAGAGGTAAAAACATCCATACGAATGCCCTGGCTGGACTTGCAGCGTTTATGGTAATCCAAGAAAGGGACAACATGCAAATTACAGCGTGTGAAAGAAGGATTCTCCTTCCTCTCAACACACACCAAGAAGTTGTTGAATGCCACCGAGTGGTTGGAAGTCGGATCTCCATCCTTAGACCCCCGATCGGCGACTGGAGGGATCCGTTCATTGATTACATTATGTTCGGAATCCTACCTGAAGATCCAAAAGAGCGGGTAAGCATCCAAAAACGAGCCCCAAAATTTCATTTGGATGTCCTTTAAAAAATGCTTTACAGAAAATCCTCCAACAGAGTACTTCTACGCTACTTGTCACAACAAGAGGCTGAAGAAACACTCAAAGAAGTTCATGCTGGTCTTTGTGGAGCCCATCAGGTTGGCCCTAAGCTCTATAATCAGATAAAAAGGTTAGGTTATTACTGGCCTACCATGGTAGCTGAAGCGATGCAATTTGCTAAGCGCTACCAACAATGTCAAGTTCTTGGAGATTATGTCCACATGCCTTCAGAATGGTTGCATCCCACAGCAATCTCATAGCCTTTCGAAGCCTGGGGTATGGACATCATAGGTCCTATCTCTCCCCCATCAAGCAAAGGTCGTTGCTTTATCTTCGCCGCTACGGATTATTTCTCCAAGTGGTCAAAAGCATTTGTGCTCGGTGAAATGAAGACCTCATCAGTCCTACAATTCTTGCGCACCAACATCATTTGTCGCTTCGGCATACCTAAAAGATTCGTCCATGATAACGGACCACAATTCCGATATCACAGATTCTACAAGTTCTGCAACAAATACAAAATCCAAAGTTGTCCTTCGACTCCATATAATCCGGCAGCGAATGGACTAGCAGAAGCCTTCAACAAGACACTCTGCAAAAT
The DNA here is from genome assembly GCA_029852735.1 of Persea americana. Classification (NCBI taxonomy): domain Eukaryota; kingdom Viridiplantae; phylum Streptophyta; class Magnoliopsida; order Laurales; family Lauraceae; genus Persea; species Persea americana. The sequence goes on from CM056815.1 coordinate 42,139,456, forward strand.
CCTCAAGAAAATGGTCTCTAGTCACAAAAAAGACTGGGGTGACAAACTCCCTGAAGCGTTGTAGGCCTATTGAACCATTGTTCGAATACCAACCCATAGTACACCATTCTCCTTCGTCTATGGATGCGAAGCTGTTGTCCCTTTGGAAGTACAAATTCATTCCTTAAGGGTATCTATGCAAAATGACATGACTCAAGAAAGCAATGTCAAATTGAGACTCCAAGAACTAGATAATCTCGATGAAAGACGACTCGAAGCCCTACAAAGCATTGAGCTTTACTAAGCACGCATGGCAGGATCTTTCGACAAGAATGTTAGGCAACGCACCCACAAAAAGGGTGACTTGGTTCTTGCAGGGTTTTTACCCACAAATCCAAAGGCAAGTTCGAACCAAAATGGGAGAGACCATTCGTCATCGATAAAGTCTTCTCCAACGGCGCATACGCTCTTCTAAACATGGAAGGTGACAAATGTATGTTACCCATCAACGGCAGGTTCTTGAAGCGGTACTACCCTTGAAGACTTCCTCCACTGGGTCAGAGCAATGCCTGTATAGCCAAAAGCCTATTCCTAGATACTTGCTTGTCAAGCCCACCCCTTTTGGAATTTTCAATCCTCATGTTGAAATTTCTAAAAAAACCCAAAACAATGTTTACTTTCATCGTTTCATTGTTAAAAAAAAAATCCAAGTTTAGGAACCTCTTCCCCAACTTGACCAAAATTTTCGATCCTTGAACCCAAAATTCATGGTTTTGAAACAAAAATCAGGACTTAGGGATTTCCTCCCTGGTCCACCCTAACTTTTACCACCAAAAAATGGTTTTGAGTCAAAATTTAGGACCATCATGTCTTTAGACAAAAAAAATGGTTTTTTGAAAAACTGTAGGGAAGCGACACTCAGTCGATACTCACCAAACCCAGAAATCGGAAGGATGCGAACCCCATTCGATACTTCCAAAATTTCAAAACCACAAGGAAGCGGCTCCTCGTCGATATTTGCAAAATTTCAAAAATCGTGGAGACACAACATTCCAATTGATATCCACAATCCAAATTTCAAAAAATCATGGGGAAGCGACATTCCGTCGATACCCGCAAAAGAAAGTTTTTGAAAAAGCAAGGAAGCGATACTCAGTCGATACTTGCACCTAAAACCGCGATAAGGTGAAATTCCATCGATACTTGCAATACCAATCAGCAGGGAGGCGACACCTAGTCAATACTTGCATTTTTTAAAATCAAAAAATTCGGCATTCATGACAAAAATAAAAAATCCAGCTTTCACGCCAACAAACCAGAATATCGGCTTTTATGCCAAAAATTTGGCTTTCATGCCCAAAAAAACCCAGCTTTCATGCCAAAAATCAAAATCTGGCTTTCACGCCAACAAAACAAAACTTGGTTTTCAAAAAAAAAATCTGGCTTTCATGCCAAAAACTTGGCTTTCATGCCAAAAATCTGACTTTCACGTAAACAAAAAAAAATCTTGCTTTCATGCCAAAAACAAAATCTGGCTTTCATGCCAAAAACAAAATTTTGGCTTTCATGACACAAACTTTTTGGCTTCCACGCCATCTCAAAATTTCGGCTTCCATGCCACAAAAATCGGCTCTAATGCCATAAAATCTTGGCTCCCATGCCACAAAATCTTGGCTCCCATGCCACAAAACCTGGCTTTCATGCCAAAAATAAAAAAGTTTGGCTCTCATGCCATAAAGCCAAAATTGGCTTTCATGCCATAAAATTCGGCTTTCACGCCACAAAATTCGGCTTTCATGCCATCTCAAAATTCGGCTTTCAGGCCATAAAAAAAAAACCAGACTTTTCACCACGAAATATGGCTTTCATGCCCAAAAACAACCCTTTGACAAAAGATTTTTCACAAAATGACAAACTTTTGATCAAATTTTCAAACAAACATTCCCATTCAACTTTTGCTTATTTTCATCAAAAAGAATTTAAGTGAAACGAGGGAATACAAAAAAGAGAGGTACAAAAAATGTTTATACATTGAGGTACCAAAGAAAAGAAGAAAAGAGTTTGTTACAAATCAGGAGCTCAGTCTGACATGGTCTTCAACCAAAGATGCAACTCCTCAAGCAGACTCTTGGCCTTAGCCTCCAAAGCTTCCAAGCCACGCTTCTTCAAAAGCTTACCATAAATGTGGCAGAATGCCGCGACCCATCTTCAGCACGAGGAAGCTTTTCCCAGAGAATTTGCCATTGTTCATATTCCTGAGTCTTCCTCCGGAGATTGTTGTCGACCTCTTCTACCTGGGGAATCAGAGTTCCCTCTCTAGCGTGAACTTCCACAATGGCTGTCCACTTCGTAGCAGCTTGTTCTTCCAATAGCTCAAGGCGCTGCCTGGCCTCGATTACCTCCCTGTCAAGACCGTGCAAGTCTTGTGTTAGCTCAATGATAGCCAACTTTCCTCTCCCCCGAACGTACTGCTTCCAAGTCCGCGAGATCTCATCCAATTCAGATTTGACTTCGCTAGAAGGCTTCAAAAACATCTCACTAAAGAAGTCATCATTTAGAAAGCACTTGGTTTCAGTCCATTTGTTGCCTAGTGCGATGACTTCATCAACAAATGCCTTGGCACCTGCAATCTCCAGGCCGACTTCTTCGCTATCAGTAAAAATGTCCTGCACATGCTTGATCATGCCGAAGCCGGCATCCAAGTGGCTAGAAGAAAGAGTCTCAATCCATGAACTCAAAACACTCTTCAGCACCTTCTTCACAAACTGACGGGATGGCCCAGATGAAAATTCACCACACTTCGTTGGTCGACTGCCCATGTCAGGCCGAGGTGGAAGAGAAATCAAAAGGCTCTTTCCAATCGGAGTCGTTGGAAAGGGAATGTCACCACGAGGTCTCACCTCTGCCCTGTCAAAACTAGTAGAAGAAGCCCCAACTTCTGGAGCAACTCTGGTACCCCTTGCTCTGGTTCTGAAGAAAACGATGGGATCTCTCCTGTCACCTCACAACTTGCCAGCAAAGCACAAAAATGTATGAATATGATCCTGTTGAAAAGTCATTATCATTAGGATTATTACTACAAAGCACCTTCTTCAACGACTGACGGAATACTCTCTGCCTCCATGAGCTCATCCAAAACATCGTCAAAAGTTGCATCCATGGATGGTTCAAAGTCGTCTGAATCTTGTGGCAAGTCAGCTGGCAAGAAAACAAAAAATATGTCAGCAAATGGCGGCAAAGAAAAACAAAAAGGTGAAAAAGCAAAAGAAATCATACCAAGTGAAGGCTCTGAAACCACTTCAGAGTCCCTTGGTTCTTCAAATGTCGCGATCGGATCCATCACCGCCTCATCGGTCGGAACCTCGACCATCACCAAGCCATCACCTCCTGCTGCCATCATTAAAATGGAAACCAGCACAGTTTCAACAGTAGAAGGTGACTCGTGTCATCTCCTGATGTGAGTTTCAAACTTCAAAGGTTGCAACCTTACAGGTATGTCATTCCATACCGTCCAATTCATTTCCATCAAAAACTCATGCATTTACATAAATCTTCATGCATTAGGAATTAGGAAGCCTTTTCCAAAATATGACCAATTCCAACCCAAATTTGGTCAAAATCAAATTTTGTTCAAATCAAAACCCATGTTGATTGAACATCGAGCCTTAGCCTCTTTTTCTTGATATCATTTACTCAAAAAATGCACGTGCATATTGTCTTGCATAAAAACATCATTTGCATTGGGAGGAAAAGAAATGCCAAAAAAAAGAAAAAAAAGAAAAAAAGGAAAGGCAGAAAAATGGTCAAGTGGCCACAAAAAAATCAAGAAAAAAAAAAGGCAAAAAAAAAAAGACGAAAGGAAAGAAATTTTTTCCTACTTCTACATGGGATTTCTTGTTTAGGAAGAAAACTTACTTGAAGCCATGGATGGAGAAGAAGGAGAACTTGAAGATCCTTAAAGAAGGAAAACTCTTGGAGCACTCTTGAAGACTTTTGCAAAAAGAAAACAATAACAGTAAGAGATCCAATCTCCCTTTGCTTTTATAGAAGAGACCAAGCCAAAGAGGAAACAAGGAGAAAAACAAGGAGGTAAGTGCTACAAATTAGCAACCTTCCCAAAAGAAAGATTCTTTGAGAGACTCTCTCCCAAAGAAAGATGCTTTGAGATATTCTCTTAAAAAAAAAAAAGGAAACTTGAGAGATTCTCTCCATGTAAGGATATTTTTAGATATTCTCTACCCAAAGGAGATATTTTTAGATATTCTTTACAAAATGACACCACATGAGATCTAAGTCATCTTTAAAAGCTTAAGGTCCCATGGGTTAGCCCACATCAGCCAGATTTGACCACCTAGGCACTAAAAGTGGCTTTTAGTGAAAAATTCCTCTTACCAAAAGCGTACAAAAATGGTTCCATTCCTCTTTTGAGTTGATTGGGCCATACAAAAAAAAAATCCAACCCCCATGAGTTTCCAAAAATCCAAACCATCCAACCTCATGAACCAAATTAAGCTAAAACCTTGAAATTGACGTTCCACAAAAAACCAAACCACTCCAATGGACCCAAAATTGTCCCAAAGAGTGACCAAAAACCAAACCATGGTCCCCTAACTCACCACATGCAGCTTGTTAGGTCACAAGGCCAAAACTAAAAACCAAATCTCGACCCCCAAACTTGCCACATACAACTTGTTAGATTACAAGGTCAAAATCAAAATTCAAAACCTGACCCCCTAACCTGCCACATACAGCTTATTAGGTCACAAGGTAAAAAAACCTTCTTGATCGCTTAATGCGCCACATAAAGCCCTTAGGTTCACAAGGTCAAAAGGAAAATCCAAAAATAAAAAAACCAAATCCCTCATGTCATTTTCAAAACCTTGCCTTTAGATGGTACGTGATCTCTCTCACTGCCATAAAATCCCCTTGGAAACTCAAAAGGGTTACTTTATCAAAATTTCTACTCAAAGACTCTTGGTCAAGTCAGAAGCTCTCCTTCAAAATTCTCTTCAAGGCACATCGACTACAAAAGCTATGCAAGTTGTCGCTGTACCTCGAGGGGGCATTTGTTGACACCAAAAATGTCACTTTGCCTCTTCAACACCAAAAAGCTATATGGAGCCGCATCCTACCACAAATAGGCAAATGCCACTTTAAGCATCAAATCTTGTCAGAAGTAAACAAAAACAGCAAGATCATTCAAAACAACCAAAAGAAGGGTAAACATGAAGTTTCGGGTCATTTCAACATCATTTGGCCTAACTCCGCCCTTCCAGCAGCTAAGTAGGAGCTCTCGGCGACAGTGAAGCCAGAGACCCTGACACACAGAACAAATCACACAGCTGGCCTCAAAATGCCACTAGGAGGCTCTACATCAAATTCCGGGTCATTCCGACATGGTTTGGCCCAAAAAGGAAACAGCCACAACAAAGACAGCTCTCCTGACGACAACACTATCGAAGACATCAAATCTTCAATCAGAGCTTATGGATGGTCTCAGAATACCTCCAAAAGGCTCCATGTCAAGTTTCAAGTCAAACCGACAACGTTTGACCCTCCATCAACCATCAAGCAACAAAATCAAGTCTCTCGGGGGCGAGAACCACCAAGGCCATCACTCATCAAACAAAGCACATGGGTGACTTCAACATGCTTCCAAAGGGCCACACGTCAAATTTTAGGTCATTCCGACGATGTTTGACCAGACTTTGATGCTCGGAAACCAAATCAAGCCTGCCAGCGGCGAAGCTCCCCGGGACCATAACTTCCAAATCAGAGCTAATTGATCGTCTTAAAATGACTCCAATAGGCTCCCTGTTAATTTTTAGGTCAATCGAACATTGATTGACCATACATCAAAGTGCGGCATCTTCCTCGCCGCAAAATCAAGTCTACTGGTGACGAGACCCCAAACGGCTTCAAAACTCAAAAAAAAAAAAAGCCCATGGTTGGTCCTATCTACTACTCAGGAAGCTTCACCTCAAATTTTAGGTCATTTCGACATCGTTTGACCTAGTTTTGGCTTCTAACGGAAAATCGGCAACTCTGCACGACAAAGTCTTTGGCTTTTTCCAGAAAATTAGAAACTTTGCGCTTTGATACGGAAGGATTTTCTCCAAGTTTTCTTTAGGGAAATCAATCTAATACATGAGGGAAAATGTCAAGAAAAATACAGGAGAAAAAAGAACTGGAAAAGACTGAGAAACGACCGAAAACCGGCGACCAAAAAGGGTAAAAACCACCATGGTCGCCGGTGGCAACCTTGGCCCATGGTCACTGGCGACCATGGAGATTTGGCTCGCCGGATTTCACCCAAAAGCCTTTTTTTTCAGGTATTTTTTGCGTCTCGAGTTGTTTGGCCCCTGTGATTTTTCCAAAATCTAATTTTTGGAGCTCAAAATCTGTTGATCTTTGTCAACATCACGGATCCGCTGCCAAGATCATTGGATCATCATTGGACGCTTCAAAATCGCCAACTTGCCAACCAAGAAAGCACACTTTCTGCCTGACCGAATAAGAAATCGATTGGACAGATGTTGCCGGCTCATTGGTATCAATCAATGTCTAAAGTTGCATGGCCATCTGACATCAAACAATATGTGGATCCATCAACGATCATCGCAAAAGGAATTCCAAAAGACGCGACGTGGCCCGCGACTCTTTGAACGCCCTGTTGACCACTTAATGCAGTTAATTGACTCGTTTATAACAAGTTAATGCGGTCATTAACTCATTATATTGGACGGCCCAATCAAAAGTAAAGAAAAAGGAGTTACAAGTCCAAGCAATCATGGCATTAAACCATGTGACTCCCCTCATCATAGAGATTAAAGGCGATTAAATGCCTATCATTCTTCATCGGCCAATCAAAAGCCAAGAAAAAGGAGTTATAAAATCATGAATTAAAAACTTGTAACTCCTCCCATCATGGAGCATTAATGCAATCAATGCTCATAAAACCCACCTAATGGCTACCAAAAGCCTATAAAAGGAGGGTCGTTCCAAGGAGAAAGGGTCCGAAAATCAAGCGATCAAGATCCCAAAATTTCCCGGAAAAACCTTCAAAATCCCAGACACTACGCAAAGAAGCTTTGCTACCTTGAAGAAATTCTACAGCAACCTCCACCACAAGGTGATTGAAGTCCCTTGGGGGGCCACCCGCCCCAAGGTTCCTTCTCATTCTATCCAATATGGCTACTCATTTACTCGTTTTTTTATTGGATATAGGACCTCCCCTTGGTCTTTATCCTCTAAAAATCCGAGGTCCAAGCCTACCCAAGCAAATCAAAGTATCATATGTTCTCATCCGAAGGACGATGGCGGAGTCCATACGTAACTCGCGACTGTCGATCTGAACGAGTCCCCATAATCTCCTGAGAAGTTAGAATTCATTTTCTTACTTTTCTATTGTATTTTGTATTTTTCTAAAGAGACAAAAAATCAAAATTCTTGTCTTTCATTATTGAAGAGATTTGTAAATCGCCTTTCACGGCAAAATCGCCTTCTCCAGACCACCACTTATAAATTTCAAGTAGAATAGAAAATCCGGTATACCCGTACAAAAATGTTGATGCTCGCTTTTCATCCGCCGGACCCTGGCAGCCCCGGGGCGAAGGAAGGAAAAAGCCGGGTCCATCATATATTTCAGACCCCTCACATGTGCTAAGACATGAACCATTGGAGATTCGGGAGGATGCCAATTATGTTGAGAAACCAGTCAGAATCATTGACACAAAAGAGCAAGAATTGAGAAACCAGACAATCCAATGGGTGAAAGTTCTTTGGGAGAACCACGAACCGGAAGAAGCTACTTGGGAATTGCGCGATTAGGTTCAGAAGAAGTACCCGTACTTGCTACCAGAGGTTAGTGTTCATTTGGAGGACCAAATTCCTTAAAGGGTGGAGGATGTCAGACCCTGATTCAGGTTTAGCATTTTTAATTAATATTTTAAACGTGATTAGTTTCTAAGCCGGATTAGAAGACGATTAGCTTGGGTTTTTAGTTAGATTAGAATTTTGAATAGCTTTAGAAAATTTTGAGAGCATTGAGTCAGGTTTTACCGGGCCCGGGGTAGCCCGTGTGTCACGTGTCAGAGTGGGAAATTTATTTGTTAATTTTGAAAAATATTTATTTTGACCTTTTTGGATTTCTTATTTTGATCCCAACAGCTTACATGTTTGTTTCGTTTGAATCCGAATCTCAGAAATTGCATTTTTTCGAGAAAAAGGGGCAAAATTGTCTTTTCATACCCAATTTGTGTATAAATTTTGAAATTTGAAAATTATGAGGAAAATATACTTTTTGAAAACTAGATTTTTTTTATGATCATTTTTCTCTTCTTCGTCGACTTTATCCGGGACCCACAAATAGGAGTTTAAACCTTTGAAAATCTTAGGGCTGATGGGGCCCACAACTCACCCATTTACAAAACCCAAACCCACGTTGAGTTCCCTCTCCTTCTTCCTCATTTTTCTTGCAACTCAACCCAAGAGAACTTTTCTCTTCTTCTTACCTTCTCTCCTTTGCATGTCATAGCAAACTAACCCAAAGTGAAAAACAAATCACACCATCATCTTCCCAATCTCCAAGCTTGCTATTGATATCATTTTCAAAGGATTTCAGCTGGGTTCATCCTCTTCTCCGAGCTTCTCTTCTTGTTTGAACCACCTAGAGGTAAGCCATTGCTACCCTCTTGTAACTATGGGTTCTTTTGACTCTTAGGAATCTTCCAATCATACATGCAAAGAGTCTCTTGGAGAGCTCCTTTGTTTTCCAAATTTTTGTGGATTTTGAGTAGCATTTTCATGGGGCTTTTGGTGTAGGTTGGAGTTTGGATTTGTAGAGGAGTATTTGGAGAGTGTTTGGCACCCATTTCAATTAAGGCAAGTGAATAAATTAGATTGGGATGGATGCAAATAAAATGGGTCTTTTTCTCAAAGTTTGGTCAAATTATTTTCCTAGATCTGGAAGGATTATTTTCTCAATGATTATAGACTAGATTATATGTGATTTTCGTGCAGGAAATGGTGACTATTATAGTACAGGAAGTCATGATTTTTCATTGTTTTACAATGCTGAAAAATGGGTCCTCCAAGTTCTATATTTATATCATGTTTCAGTTTTAAATTCTGGCTTTGTGATGGTTATTGGAATGAAATTAAATGGTGGTTGAATGGAGTTGGCTGGATGTTAGTAGGAGTATAGAATATTGTAGCTGGGATAGTGAAAATGTAAAAGAAAGGAGGAAGAAAGCAGGAACTTCTACACTGAACAGATAATGCCATTAGGCTGTCCGCTCGAGCGAACATGGCCACTGGCTGGCGAAATAGGAGACATAACCTAGCTTGCTCGATCGAACTCGTGGTTCGCTCGAGCAAGCCAACTTCTGGGAGGCCCCGCTCGAACATATCTAACTGCGTTTGAGCGAACAGAGCTATTGGTTGACTAAGGGCGAGACAGAATGCTCGTCCGCTCGAGCGAGCATCTTCCCTACTCGAGTGAAGGAGCTTCTGGGAAGCTCTGCTTGAGCGGACCTTCATCCGCTCGAGCGGACCAGGGCTTTGACTTGGGGCTCTTTCTTGTACATTGTTCTAATGTTTCTAAGTGTAGACCTTCCCCTCTAAGAACTTATTGGTGGGGATTGATGGAAATTTAAATTTCAGACACTTGTATTATGGAAATTTTGGGGATTAGGAAATTTATTCGATATTTAAAATTTACCGGGGAACTATCCAAGCCTTGATATACACTGTGTCTCAAACGTTAGAGATTTTCAATGACATCAAACTCTTTATTCCAGAAATCGATGTGGGGACACTAAGTGTATAATGAGAAAACCCTAAGTAAGCTAGTCAACCACATATCACACCATTCTGAATTAGCAGATTTATACAATTGCTTATAAATCGTTTTGAAATGAATTTGAGTGGTTCGCCACATTCAAAATAATCGATAGACTACTCATTTGATCTATTTGTATGGTTCGTTTGTTCTTTGCCAAGAGTAGTTCTTTTATCGATTGAAATTAACTTTTGATAGTTTGATTGTATCGTTTTGGATTTGAATCGGCACCACTAAGCTTGGGTCACTTTGTCGGATTGATCACCCGGCTTAGGATCTTCAAATATTTTGCCAACTGCAGTTTGGACCCTCTGTTTGTTTGCTCCAGCTATGGCAACAGTTTCTGTCTGTTCTGACCATCTCGTATGGCAACGGTTTTGCTCCGGCCATTTTGCATGGCAACGGTTCTGTTCCGGCCATTTTGTATGACAACGGTTTCTGTTTGTATGCTCTTGTTACTTCGATAATAGGAGAATATAGCTAAATGTGGGTTGCCAATGTTTTGATTATTTATCAGTCAGTTTGAAATGTTTTAAATGCGACTTCCATTTATGTACAAAAATTGTTATTTTAACTCATTTTTATTTATGCTTTGTTTTAAATGCACTTTATGATCTTAAATGTGATATTGATAAAACTTGTATATCTTATCTGTTTTATTCACCTGTCAGACCGTCGTGTTTGATACTCTTTTATTTGGTGTTAGATGTCGGACCCGCAGATGTTGAGGCGGAGCGCGGGGTTGAGGTGGTAGAGCTGCCAGTGGAGCGCGAGTGGCAGTCCAACGATGTCATGTAGACGTCGTGTTGGGAATTTGAACTGGGATAACATTTTCGGAAATGATGTTTATTTTGGGAACTTTGTTTAAGCCTTTGTTGGATTTTTTTTGTTGGGATGTATAAACTTAACACACTTTTCTTGATCCTCACAACTTAAACTAACCTTGGTTTATGCTTTTGTATATATTTCTCTTTGATACAAAGCTTGTGCAGCTATCTTATGTTTTGTTTGATTCTAGTTTTGTTTCATGCTTCCGCACGTCATTATTCGTGTGAAAATTGATTGATAGGTTGTGATGGATCGTCTGGGATCCTCACCGCGGAATCCTGTAAGAAAATAATTAACGCGTGCGGGGGGAATTTTTTGGCTCACCGTGTCGCGGCCCCAGATTTAGGACTTGATTATCAGGACCCCGGTCAGGGGGCGTGACAGGAAGGGAAAAGCTCCAACAGCTCTAACATGAAAATGAAGTACATAGAAGGAAAAAAAAAACGCAAGGGTCGATGGCTGATATAAGGGGTATTTTTTGAAAACTCGCATTTAAATCCAAATTGGATGAATTTGGAGAAACAACGATAATTCACAGACTTGGAGACATTGGATTGGGACACTCCAAGAACAGAAATCAATGAGGACAATGAGAGCTTTCCAACGAATCCAAAATCGGCGAAAATTGAATTTTTGAAAAAATTTCCTCAATTTTCCCTAAATTGCAAACGACCCTTTGTTATACTCAAATGCGCTCGGAATCGCACAAAACTTCGTTGACAACTTTCTAATGATAAAACCAACTCACTCATGCACTAAACCTACTTAATTAACTATTATGAAAATTAATTAAAGTAAACACATTATTAAGGTCCGAGACCTTACAACCAGGTTAGAAGATGCATAAGCCAAAAGGTCTTCAACAATGGACACAAAGTCCTGAAACCAAAACAACTCTATAATGCCGCATGCAAGACTCTATAAAATGAACTCAAAACATCAAGATAAAAATGGAAGAATATCACATTCTTGAGAGATTTGTTTACACAGTAGTTGGCAAAGCAATTGTTTGATGATGCTGCTAGATATTATGCCCTAAAAGTGTTAGTTTTATGGTCTCAATCCATTAAGATTGATGTAATAAATTGATTAATTTCTTTATTTATCAATATATTCATGCTTTCCTTTCATGAGATGAATGGTGTTTTATTAGTGGTTCTTGAGATGAACCGGGAGTCCATGAGTATACTAGATGCAATACATGTGTATGGATGAGATCCACATAGGGAGACATGTATAGCAAATCTTATACTTAAATGTCTTTACAACCAGTGATGAGGCTGGACATCTCATATGACAAGGTTGCGGTACTTTGATTACTATGAGATAGTGTGATTTGTCTCGATCATCAGAATGTAAGATTTTGGAGTATAGTGCTGGTACATTGGATGTATTGAAGGACTATGAAAAGCACCTTGTGAACATTGTCTTTACTTTAAGGTTTGCTCTCATAATTCCCTAGCAATAGGCTCTCAATCCTGAGACATTGATGAACTCAAGTTTCTATCTATTCATTTGCTTTAAATCACCAATGAGTGAGGCCAACTGTAAGTCAACACCTCAGTGTCTTAGGTATGTGATAGTGGAACTGTGAGAACATTTAATGGTCAATATGGAATCTATCTTTGTTATTCCCTTGTGCCAATTAATGGATTTATCATTGGTAAGTGTACAAACATCTCAATTAAGAGTTAATTGGATGGTACTAATGATCACCGTGATTAATTGTGTCTTAAGGATAATAAGATATGGATCTAAATTTTCGCGACCCCGGACCGAGATCCGGGCCCGCGAGTGAGTGGATGATGATTTAAACCACCTTTAACAATGATCGTACATTTACTTGATTTCCCATAGGTTTCCGCGGTGAGGATTTCACACACTCACAAAACATTTACATTGATGTGGAAGCTTGTAGCAAATCAATTTCATAATCCATTCCATAATATAAGACTGATAAATACAGATAAATGACATGATGTCAAAGTGAGCAGTGATCTCATTGGCATTCCCAAAATATGAAGTTATAAGTTTAAACAAAAGATTAGTTAATTAACATTCTTCAAAAATAATGGCCAACCAAGGCCAGTACAACCTAAAAGTGTAAATCAAAACATTCTATAAATTCCCCCAAAATGTTGCGCAACTCATAGCTCAAACCAATGTCTACATGACATTGTTAGCTTGCCATTCGACTAGGCGCTGCAGTTCACCGACCACCTCCTCCTGCTCCTCCTCAAAGGCAATAATGGGGACTGGACCTGAGTATCACAAAAATGGGTCAGACACGATGGTCTGGCAGGTGGGTGAATAGATAATACAATTTAAGAAAACGAATATAACTTAAAACATAATGAAACAATGATTGTCATAAACCTAATGCAATGTTTGAAATAAAGTACAAATGCAGAATAAATCATGAAGGTAACCAAAGGAAAGGAACTGATAAAATGGCAACCACACTTAAGCTAAATCCTCCATCACTAATGTGATGAGAGCACACTAAAGGCGTTGATCTCGGAGCACACGAGGTGACGAGAAACAACTATACATACATAATATATTGAGCAAAACCACGGCCGCGGAACCGGGTGACAAGACAGAACATAATTCAGACTGCAGCTGATAGAAGCTAAAGGGGGACCCCAAGTCGGTGGATCAAACCGACAAGGTCGTCCAAGCTTAGTGGTGCCGACTCAGGTTAAAACACATTCAAAACATATACATATCTAAAAGAGTGTATAACACTCAAAACAAACTGAACTAAGGCTCGTAAGCGCACTTAAGACCATCATATCTTATCAAAATGCATAAGGCTGATCAATTACTCAAATTACAGATTTCAGTGGTTTTGAAATACCACTTGTACTATTATGCGAAAACTGACGAAAACGTATAAGGTTTGATAAAAGCAAACACTATGAACACCCACATATTTCCGGACCATACATTGAGGGTTCAGAATTTAAACAATAGGCATAAGGGTCCCGTATGTCGATTAGAGTTTATAGCATGGTACTCCAGAAGGTTGGAGACATCCCGAATCCCTTATACAAATTGGTAAGTCCATTATCCACAGTAAATCTCCGGAATTGGGGTTCTTTTCTAAATCAATCTCCATAAAACACTTCTTATTCCTTCACATCATAATAGGGCTCCAAACCAACCTCACTGGACCTTAAAACAACCTTTCAATCATGTTTGGAAATAGCCTAGTAATTCTGTACAGTTCGCTTGAGCGAACTGAAAGGTTCGTTCAAGCGAACAGCATTCTGGGAGGGGTTCGCTCGAGCGAGTACAAGTTCGCTCGAGCGAACTGGTCCGAGTCAGGAAGGGTCGAGCGAACAGCTAGAGTGGCTCAAGCGAACAACTCTCTGGAAGGGGTTCGCTCGAGTGGATATGAGTTCGCTTGAGCGAACTACTTCGAATCAGGAAAGGTCAAGCGAAGAAAGGTGGAGGCTCGAGCGACCAAGGTTCTGGGAGGGGTTCGCTCGAGCGATGAAGTGGTTGCTCGAGCGAACTGCTCCGGAACAGGAAGGCTCGAGCGAAGTATGTGGTTGGCTCAAGCGACAGGAGTTCTGTGAAGAGTTCGCTCGAGCGAACCGGAGTTCTGTGAAGAGTTCGCTCGAGCGAATGGAGGTTCGCTCGAGCGAACTGCTTCAGAAACACTCCATTTCAGCAGTCCGAACCTCAACTTCTCTTCAACTCAAAACTCCATTTAAGCCATCCCCTTGGCAACACATTTGTGGCCTTTTTATCTATTCAATTCCCCATTTACTTCTCCAACAACCATCCATTTAAAACCATCAAAATCATAAAGATTTCCAACCTCATTCAATGCTAAAAATAGCCATCATAAGTGAGAATGTAAAGTTTGACAAAATACCAACTCAATGTACAAAAGCTCAAGAGAGTAGTTAAGAGAAAAGAAAGCTCATTAACATGCATGCTTCCAAAAATCAATGAAAGACATAAACATAGGAAAGAGCCATCACTATCAAAATCCATATTTCTCTACAAAATAACAACTCATAAAACAAACCCATTCATCCACTTGCCTTGGTCTCCAATTAAGCTAATAAGCTCCGAATCACCCTTTCTCAAGCCAAAATCAAGATCTACACAAAAAAAAAATCCCAAAATACATTCATTTCAAGCCCTAAAAATGGCAAAACACCGAATAGGAAGAGAGAGCTTCCAATAATTGAGATGAAGACTCTCTAAGGCTAGTAGAAGCATAATCTAGAAGATGGGGAGGATTACTTACTTGGAAGGTCCTCAAATAGCAAGAGTTTGATCAAAGAATAGCTTGGAATGGAGGTCTTCTTCTAAAAATGATGCCAAAAGAGACCCTAGAAGGATAGGAGGAAGATTGGAGCATCCATGTCTCCTTCAACACTAGTTTGAGAGTGATTGAGAGATGGATAAGCAAGAAAAGGGCAAGAAGAAACCCTAGGCTGGACTCACTTCTCTTCTAATGGAAATTGCAAGAAGATGAAGAAGAAAGGGAACTCCTCCTTATATAGGAAATGAAGGTGGGTCCCACAACTTATCTAACTACTTGGTCTTAAAACCTCAATTTCGGGCTTCGGATGGATTCGACGAAGAAGGAAGAGTTGTTCAGAAATTTATAGTTTCCAAAAAGTATATTTTTCACAAATTTCGGAGACATCAAAAGTAGTGTCCAGATTTCATGCAGAAAGACTGATTTACCCCTATAACTAGCAAAGTAGGGTCTAGAGGTCTCGAATGGGCATGGGGCAATACGAAAGTTGTCGGGAATCATAAAATACATTAAACGGGGCAAACTATAGATTTCCAGACTTATTAAATAAATCCCAAAGCTAATCAAAACACGATTAAGGGAACCCCCAAAGGGCCCCACTAATAAAAAGAGTTCCCAAATTAAGTCAAAGCTATAAAAAGCTATTCTAATCCAAATATAACCAAATTCCATTAATCTCAATTATAGCTAAAGCACGTCTTAATTAACACTAATCGGAAACTCTCGGGGCGGGGTCTTACACTTCTTCTAAGTCCTTTATATCAAAAATCATAGCAAACTAAACTTTTCATTGTTGACAACATCCTTATAGCACTCCCTAGGAGAAGGATGTCGTCGACAGAAAAACTACCCTGCCTCCTACTGTTTTCATGTACACTCATGACTCATCCAGATTTTGACAAAAATCAAATGACTTGATTGCCTAGTCAAAACAGATGTTATAAGTTCGGGATGCCTGCTTCAGTCCATAAATGGACTTCTGCGAGTTGCAAACTCTTTGCTCTTGGTTGTTAGCTATAAAACCGTCTGGCTGCATCATATAGATGTCTTCCTCAAGATGGCCGTTGAGAAAACGCCTTCTTGACATCCATTTGCTAAATCTCGCAAACGAGATGAACCGCAATGCATGAGAGTATCTGGATGGACTTGAGCATGGCTACCAGCGAGAAGGTTTCCTCATAATCGATATCTTCTTTCTGAGTATATCCTTCCGCAACAAGCCTGACCTTAAAGGTTTCAACTCTTCCATCTAGTCATCTCTTTCTCTTGTAGACTCACTTGCACCCAATAGATCTAATATTGGCAGGCAAGTCCATAAGTGTCCAGACCTGATTGGAGTACATAGACTCCATCTCAGCTTTCATAGCATCTTGCCAACTTCCCGAATCTATGTCATTGATTGTTTCATCATAGTTACAGGGATCTTGCTCCAGTTTTTCCGAGATTGCCTAGTAAGACTCTCCCAAAAAACAAGAACACATTAGGGGTCTTGACAATGCTCCCACTACGACAAGGCACTGATGTAATTACCGGGTTAGGTATGGGTGAATTTTCTTCAAGTTCGGTCATATTTGGATTTGGAATTGATCTCTCTTTGAATTTCTTCCAAGATAACCTTTTTTAAAGATTTCCAGTCAATCATATAATCTTCCTCCAGAAAAACCGCATTGGTGTCGATAAACACTTTCTACTCTCTCTGAGATTATAAAATAACCAACCTTTAGTTCCTTTGGGATATTCTATAAAAGTGTTTACTTTCGACTTCAATTTCAAATTATCCGTCTTAACCTTCAGCACGAGTGCCGGACAAACTGATGTTGTAGACTAGGCTTTCGCCCGGACCACAACTCTCGAGGAGTCTTAAGTTCAGACTTAAATAGAACGAGGTTTAGTATATACTTTGCAGTTTCCAAAACATATCCCTATAGGTCACCCTGAGAAAATCGACATAGACATGATCATATCTAAAAGAGTCCGGTTCCTTCTTTTTGCTACTCCATTCTGTTGAGGCTTATCAGGAGCAGGCAACTGGGATAGAATCCCTTTTTCTAATAAGTATCCCATAAAATTAGCGGAGAGATATTCTCCTCCTCGATCTCATTGAAGAGTATTGATACTTTTACCTAAATGCTTTTCTGCTTCCGCTCGAAACTCTTTGAACTTTTCATAAGTCTCAGACTTGCGGTGCATAAGGTATATGTATTCATGTCTTGAGTCATCATCGGTGAAAGTGATGAAATACTCGTATCCTTCTCTCACTCTAAATTTATGGGTCCATACATATCAGTGTACACTAATTCCAATAAATCTTTAGCCCTACTGACCTTAGATGAAAAGGGTCTTTTGGTCATTTTACCTTCTAGACAGGACTTGCAGACAGACATTGGTTCTACCACCAATGAAGGTAAGATACCATCTTTCACTAGCATGTCTATCCTGTTTAGGTTTATATGACCCAGCCTCAGGTGCCAAAGTTTCGTTGGATTAGACGAAGGTGACTTTCTCTTTAATGATAGTCTATTATTAATTTCAGTGTCATGTATCTCATATATTGTGGGAGTTAACAAATAAAAGCCATTGATTACCTTGTCAGAATATATAAAAGTATCGTATCTCTTTAAGACAGTTTCAGTACAAAAAGTAATAGAATAACTCTTATTCATCATACTAGAAACTAAAATTCAAATTTCGTCTTAAAACGGTACATATAATGTATCTGACAAAATCAACTTAATATCTGAAAATAACAAAGTTACTACTCCCACTGTTACTGCATCTGCCTTGGCTTCCAATCCCAGGTTAGCAATAATTTCTCCGCCACTAATCCTTCTGGTTACTTGTAACTCCTACAACGTACTACATATGTGATTAGTTGCACCGGAGTCTACACACCAGGATTCTGAAGTACCAGTTGCAAAACTAACTTCAGAAACAAGTGACTCAATCATACCTGAGGTCCTTTTCTTAGACAGAAGATCTGGACAATTCCTTTTCCAATGTCCTGTCATACTACAGTGAAAACACTTTCCCTTTACTCTCATACCTTTAGCCTTGGCCATACCATAATTAGAACCGTTCTCCACCTTAGGACCCTTGATAACTGATTTTTTTTTGCTATCTCGGTCTTTGCCTTTCGGCTTGGTCCTAGCAAATGACTTTTCTGTCATGAGGGGATTTTGCTCTTTCTTCATGATTTCCTCAGTCACTATCAGCTGGCGAGACAACTCAGCTATAGTCATTTCCAATTTATTATAATTGATCTCGAAATGATTGAAAGAATCCGGTAGTGACTGAAGGATCATGTCGATCTGCGATTCTGTATCAATCTTAGCACCCAGTACATCTAACTCATTCAGTGCAAACATCATTTTCAACAAATGTTTTTGTACTGGGGTTCCCTCAACCATCTTTCTGTTTATCAGCACCTTCATAACAGCTTGCCTAGCAGGTCTGACCTGGTCCGCAAACATCTCCTTTAAGTTCGATATAATATCGTATGCTGACTTATAGGATCGATGTTGGTGTTGTAAATCACTGGACATGGATGCCTGTATAAAACATCTGGCCATCACATTGTCTTTGGTCCACTTGGTGTAAAGGTCCTTCTCAAACTGTGGTGCATCAAGCTCAGCTCAGGAAGGGAGGGTATGGTAAGGACATATCTGCATCCTGAAGCTGTCAGGACAATGTCCAGGGTCCTTTTCCAATCTATAAAGTTGGATTCCATCAACTTATTCCGGTTGAGGATGGTCACAAGTGGATTGAAAGTATTTGAATTCATGTTGAATTAACTGTAGCACATAACCATACATTCAATTAAAGAATATTAATGACATTAGGGTTTAGTATTCTACCAAATTTATGTGGGAATCCTCATAACCACTAAATTTAGAATACATCAGAATTCAAATCCCTGGGATATGCCTCCTTGGGGAGTGCG
The DNA here is from genome assembly GCA_029852735.1 of Persea americana. Lineage (NCBI taxonomy): Eukaryota > Viridiplantae > Streptophyta > Magnoliopsida > Laurales > Lauraceae > Persea > Persea americana. Next base: position 42,158,329 of record CM056815.1, read on the forward strand.
AATACCACCTAGATTGGTGCGGATCAAAGTAAGTCAAAATTAGGTTTAAGACTAACTATCCATGATCCCCTATCATTCATTATTATCTAGGTATCTCATACCAAATAATGTATGACTCCCGATTAGCTTTGGTTTCTAAAATACATGAGGCAAATCCTTGGGGATACTACATCACTATTTTAGTTAAGTGTGACCCACCAACTAGCATTGCATGACAACCGTTGTGGGCAGCTCCTCCTTGGGGAGTGAACCCCCACCCCGTCTCACCAATACTATCCTTTTGGGAGATCCATATCTAGTAACCAGACAAATAAAAGCCCTCCGTGGGGAACGACCATTCTCAAGATGGCGCGAGGCTAATACTTTCCTTACAATGGACTTATGGTGGAAAACCATGGGGATATAAGATTTAAATGCCCCGCTCCCACTTAATATTTTAGATTTGAGGATTTTCCTTTTAAGGTATTAGAGCCCACATATATATATATATATATATATGAACATCAAATCATCTCATGATATGATCAAAGATTGGTTCCAAGTCAAGTTATTTTAAGGAAAGTCCAGTTTCTTAAATTAGTGTTACCAATGAGTCCATCTCATGAGTCATCAATACTAATTAGAACTCTTTCCAAAAATTAATTTGATTTGACCAATTTTAGTAACTTGCTACGTTTGGATCAGATTTGGAAACATTATAAATCAAGCATTCATCCACAAATAGAAAATGCTAAAATAGTAATTAGTCATCTCATCCACATGGCCTAAGCGGAATAGACTTCTTGGACTTCTAGACTTTCCAACACTTTGGGTTTCCACAAACTCTTTGGGCATCTCCAAAACACCTTTTGGTAATCTTCAAACTCTCTGATTAGGAGTCCAACTTTACTTTCCATCTTCGTCTCGGACATCGCCAGAATTTACAAATTTAGAAAATTACATAAATTCCTTTGTCTCTACAATGAGACTTACATGGTAAACTAAACATAGAAATAAAAGGGCTATAGGGAAACCACCATGCCTTGCCCTTTTATGGGAAACCAAGGAAACCATGATGCCCTTTACACTTAGCCTCAAATAAACCAACAACCATATAAAGAAAGTAAAAGACTTGTGGGCCATATGGAGAGGACATGATCACCTGCAAGTTAGTATCTCATACAACCAAGCAACTCACAAAACCGGGTTACCAAACAGCAATGAAAAAACAAGATGCCAAAAATCGCCACCTTTGTAAACCATGCACTTCGCAAAGGGGGTCCGGGGGTATCCCTCGGCGGGAAAAAAGAAAAGAAAAACAGAACAGACTCGAAACAGAACAGTTCTGTGTCAGTATACCCGGTCGACTGGGCAGGGGCTCGTTCGACCGCACTTACAGTATGCATTCAGCCGATACAGTGTCCCTAGTCGACCGTCCAGAAGGCCCGGTCGACCGGCCTGCAAGTACCCAAACGACTCTAAAACTCTTCTAAAGTCTCCCAATGGCTTCCTACCATCCTTCCATTATTGTTAAACCCTTTTGTGACTATCCAAACATGAATCTACTAATAACCAAGCAAATTCATAAAAAATTGATCCAAACACAACCCTTGCTCTATCTTCTTCGCATCTCACGCAAAGATCAGAACAAGATTACTGATCTAACATGATTAGAGATGAGGTATGGCTCTGATACCAATTGTTGGAAAAATGTGGGCCTCTAGGATAGGTTTTCAAAACTTTTAACCAACTTGATGCAGTGATCATCTATCCGGAAGGCAACAAAACCCAATCCAGGATCCATGTCCTCTTTCTCATGATCATGTACAATAGAAAACTCTATCTAGAAGATAGAAATAGCAGTATACAATCAACCATGAAATTCTCAACATACAATGAAGTAGATCATACCTATGGAGCTCGGTTGTGCTCTAATGGAGGAGTTGATTTCTTTCTTTGATGATGAAACACTTTCACAAACCAAATCAGAATCTCCAAGACCCAATCGTCTTCCATGCTATGACCCGTATCAGATTCTCTTTTCTCAAGAAGATGGGTGGGATCTCCAAGAGAAAGCTCTTAAGGAAACTAGAAAAGAACTAAAAGAGGAAGAGGAGAAGATGCATGTGCAACTCTTGCACAATAAGGGCCTTGGGCGTGAATCCCTAGGTGGGATATTAGTGTGGACATCCAAAGCCTTTTCCTTCTCTATTTATAGCTTTTAGCCACCTCCTCTTGGTTTATTATTAGAAGTCCTACTTCCATAATAATTAGCAACCTTCTCTCTTTATTAATTTAAATAGAAGTCTCACTTCCATTATAATTAGTAACTTACTATTACCACTATTAGAAGTCTCACTTCAAATAGAAATAGTACATTCTATTTCCTTTTATAGTTCTACTAGAATTAGTATCTTTCCAATAACTTGGGCTAGCGTGGGGACCACTAGGGATTCCTTAGAAAGTTGACTCCAACTGGGACACCGCGACCCTACATCTCATGTGCAATCCGGGCCCGCAGTTAATTGCAAATAACTCCACTATATAAATGCAATTGTACTCCAGTCTTAGGAATAAATTACACGAAGACCCTAAACTTCCCTATCACCACAAGTAGGCTCCTCCATCAATATCCATGTATCAATTGGACCTGTCTTCCAAACTTAGATCCATATCTTATTATCCTTGAACTCCAATTAATTATAATGATCATTTGGTACCGATCCGATTAACTCTTAATTGGAATGGGTGCACACTTATCAATGATAAATCCATTAATTGGCACAAGGGGATATTAAAGATAGATTCCATTTTGACCATCGAATGTTCCCACAACTCTACTACCACGTACCCAAATCACAGAGGTGTTGACCTACAATTGGCCTCACTCATTGGTGACTCAAAGCAAATGAATAGATAGAAACTTGAGTTCATTAATGTCTCAGGATTGAGAGCCTATTGTTAGGGAATTATGAGAGCAGACATTTAAAGTAAAGACAGTGTTCATAGGGTGCTTCTCATGGTCCTTCAATACATCCAATGTACCAGCACTATGTGTCACACCCCCGATCGTGAAACCAGGGTTTATGCGTGAGATTAGGGCCAATTAAAATTTGTCAACATTAATAACAACACTTGGCCCCAATCATGTCCCAATATGGATCGAAGATCGCTGTGAGGTATAAACATTTCCTCAAATACATAAAACGTATAGCGGAACCTTCATAGTACATGTCACGCCCCCGATCGTGAAACCGGGGTTTATGCGTGAGATTAGGGCCAATTAAAAATTTTCAGCATTAATAATAACACTGGGCCCTAATCATGTCCCAATATGGATCGAAGATCGCTGTGAGGTATAAACATTTCCTCGAATACATAAAACGTATAGCGGAAGCTTCATTGTACAAATGATATCTTGAAGTATATAGTTAAGAGCAAAGACTGATCACATGTAATAACTAGAGTTCAAGTTTGAAACCATTAAACAAAAGTATTATTTACAACAATAGGCCACGTCCAAAACTTGGGCCTACTCAAAAGATGAAGAAACAAAAGATGAAACTACACAAAATATGATGAAGGCACTCATGTACGGGGTCATTACGGCTATACAATGTCGTCCGTACTGTACTCCAAGAAGTCATCAGGCTAATCCGCCTGAACTTCTTCCGTCAGCTCCTCCTCAGCTAGGTAGAGCTCGGTACCTATGCAATAAGAGCAGCATCATCAGACACGAAGGTCGGCAAGCAATATATATATTAATCATTCAGATATGTAGAATGAATAAGAGTGAACGATAAACAAAATCATATGAAATGTATAGCATCCTGATCATAGAAAGTGCATAGCATTTGAATCAAAATCACCTAACAAAGAGGCAACCCACATAAACTAATACACCACGGGATAGTTTCACATGACCCTCCCAACTCAACATTTGAGTTGTGGTAGAGTGGCACGGGATGAACCCCGGCAAGCAAGCAATCAAAATGGATACCAAAAGGCCTGAGAAATCAAAGTCAATCAATATGTATCCGATGGTGTACAGCCATCAAAATATAAAAAGTCGTACTGCGCAGACGTTCAATCCAAAGTCCTCACACATAATGGTGCCCCATCTGTGTTGGGCATTAACAGTCGAGTGGTGCCTGACACAATGAGTCCTAAACAACCCCCCCCCCCCCCCCCCCCACAGTGACGAGCTAGACTTTCTTGTGTGAACAAGATTCATTGAGCAAAGAGAACTACCTTGCCATCATCAAATCAAAGTCAAAACCATCAATACAGTAGTTCTCAAACACGCTTTCCAATTAAAGCCGTCTAGCCTCAACACTCCCATCAAACTTCGAAATAACGAAACATCAAAGGGGATCCTAAATCCATCAATCTAAGTTCTCAAACATGATCCCAAAACAAAATAAATAAACGAAGCTAATGAACATGAACGTCTCATGTAAACAGTACCAGACGGTACAATCCGGAATTCAAGGCAATATACAATCCAATCCTAGGTCAATTGTTAAACCGGAAGCATCGTACAATCCTACTCAGTCAACGAAAGGGTTAGGGTTCGCGATACCTGAATATATGATCTTCGTGCATAGATATAGAAAAGGTATCCCGTTGTCCCGTACCGTTCAAGATTGAGTGAAATTGATTCCCGATACAACCGGAGTAACGTGAAGAACGTGGGCTCAAAACGTCCTCACATTTAGTCAAATGACTCTTACAAAGGTTAGCCAAGGTTTCCCCTAAGGTCCTCCAAGCATAGGTAAGCATAGGGAAAAAAACCCAAAAAAATTCCATTCCTGCAGTTGACCCGGTCGACCGGGTCCCTACCCGGTCGACCGCGTCCCTACCCGATCGATCGCTTGCACAGGGTACCCGGTCGACCGCGGGCGCAGTGTACCCGGTCGACCGCGTGCCCAGCCGGTCGACCGGGTACACTGCGGTTACAGAACACAGTTCTGTAACAGCAGTGCACCTGGGTCCTTCCTTCCACTTGGGTTTGGGACTTTTCCTTGACCTGCTCTTGGCCAATAAAACCCACATATATCCACATATAGGTAGATGCAATAAGTCCATAAAAACCCACTCCTATCATCTAATCAAGCCATTAAAATCCTAATCCATTTCATTAGCAATTTCAATCCATTATCATGTTTTCAATCTAAAAACAATTATAAGGAACAAATGGTCATCTAAACCTCATCAATCATCAATCAAAGGAAAGACAAAACATATCAAATCATAAACATATATATAACTTGCCTTGATGAAGAGCTTAGGGAAAATTTCAAGAAGAAATTGAAGAAAACTCCACCAAAGCTCAAAAGGGAAGAAGAAGATTTCCAAACCAAAACCTCACTACAAAAATGAATGCAAAGGGTTGCTATGAGTCTCCCTAATCCATTTCTAATCCAAAGGAAGAAGATTAGCTAAGTCTAGTAGCTTGGAGAGCTTACCTTGGAGTGATTTGTTGATGAAAATCTTAGAAAATTAGATGGTTGAGTTCTTGGAGAGTTGATGAAGAAGATGGGTGGATTGGCTAGTGAAGATGGACTCCCATGGTTTTCTTTGGCAAGGCCACAGTGAAGAGAAGGAGGAGTTTGGAGATGACAAGAGAAATGAAAGAAGAGATGAAGATGAAGGAAGATAAGAAGGAGGAATGAGTCATCCGGTTGATGACTTAATATAAGGGATAATTTTGGTAAATTTTGGGTTAAGTCCTTGGTTAGCTAAAAGTGATTATTTGGGCCTCTTCAGCACGTCGAATCGAAACGAAACAGAAGACTAAAGTTCATGAAATGACGAGACCTATCCAATGCACCCAAACTCACAAAACTCATAATCTCATAAAACCCCCTGAAAACTTCCCAAAATCGCAAACCAGCCCCCTACTCTATCCAAACGCACTCGGACTCGCACGAGACTTCGCACGCGCGATCCCTACGCCAAACACGACTCGCTAAGACTCTAACACACCTACTAACTAAACTATTAACTAACCAAGCAATTAATTAATATTAATACGGGATTAAGGTACGGGGTGTTACAGTACAAATGGTATCTTGAAGTATATAGTTAAGAGCAAAGACTAATCATATATATTAACTAGAGTTCAAGTTTAAAATAATTAAACAAAAGTATTATTTACAACAATAGGCCACATCCAAAACTCGGGCCTAATCAAAAGATAAAGAAACCAAAAGATGAAGCTACACAAAATAACGTGAAGGCGCTCATGTACGGGGTCATTACGGCTATACAATGCCGTCCGTACTGTATTCTAGGAAGTCATCAGGCTGATCCGCCTGAACTTCTTCCGTCACCTCCTCCTCGGTAAGGTAGAGCTCGGTACCTATGCACCAAAGTAGCATCATCAGACACGAAGGTCAGCAAGCAAGATATATATAAATCATCCAGATATGTAGAACGAATCAGAATAAGCGATAAACAAAATCATATGAAATGCATAGCATCCTGATCGTAGAAAGTGCATAGCATTCGAATCAAAATCAACTAACATAAACATCTAACAAAGAGGCAACCCACATAAACTAATACACCACGGGATAGTTTCACATGACCCTCCCGACTCAACATTTGAGCTGTGGTAGAGTGGCACGGGATGAACCCCGGCAAGCAAGCAATCAAAATGGATACCAAAAGGCCATGCGTCATCAAAGTCATTCGTTCAATATGTATCCGATGGTGTACAACCATTAAAATATAAAAAGTCGTACTGCGCAGACGTTCAATCTAAAGTCCTCACACAGAATGGTGCCCCATCTGTGTTGGGCGTTAACAGTCGAGTGGTGCCTGACACAAAGAGTCCTAAACAACCGATAGTGAAGAGCTAGACTTTCTTGTGTGAACAAGATTCATTAATCAAAGAGAAACTACCTTTCCATCATCAAATCAAAGTCAAAACCATCAATCTTCTTCAAAACAATAACAACACTGGTAGTTCTCAAACAAGCTTTACAATCAAAGCCGTCTAGCCTCAACACTCCCATCAAACTTCAAAACAAACGAAACATCAAAGGAGATCCTAAATCCATCAATCTAAGTTCTCAAAAGTGATCCCAAAACAAAGCAAATAAACGAAGCTAATGAACATGAACGTTTCATGTAAACAGTACCAGACGGTACAATCCAGAATCCAAGGCAATAAGCAATCCGATCCTCAGTCAATTGTTAAACCCGAAGCATCGTATAATCCTACTTAGTCAACGAAAGGGTTTAGGGTTCGCGATACCTGAATATATGATCTTCGTGCATAGATATAGAAAAGGTATCCCGTTGTCCCGTACCGTTCAAGATTGAGTGAAATTGATTCCCGATACAACCGGAATAACGTGAAGAACGTTAGCTCAAAACGTCATCACATATAGTCAAATGAGTCCTAAAATGAGTAACCAAAGTTCCACATAAAGTTCTCCAAACATAGGGAAAAGAACCCCTGAAACAGGGTTTCTACAGTTGACCCGGTCGACCCGGTCCTGGGCCGGTCGACCGCATACACAGTCTACCCGGTCGACCGCGCCCCTGGCCGGTCGACCGCCTATATAGTGCTCCTGTAACCTGCAAGAAGCAGGTCGACCTCCTCCTGTGTGCCCGGTCGAACGAGCCATGGGCTGGTCGACCGGCAGTTGTAAGTGAAAAAGGGGAATAGTGTTCTCGTCAGGTTCCAGAGAACCTGGCTTAGTGTCTCCGGTCGACCGGGCCCGGGTACACTCTGCAGTGCACTGGGTCTAAAATCCTTCCCTGATTCCCTGAACCTGAGAAGTATCTATAACAAATATGAAAACATGTCCAATACCATTCCATAATCAAGTCAATCTACCTATCTAAATCAAAATCCAATCCAATGTACAATTAGGCCTAATTATCATGTTTTCATCCAAAACAATTCAAATGAGCAATTGGTCATCTAAACATCATCAATCATCAATCCAAGGAAGAACAAAACATATCAAATCATAAACATATATATGAACTTGCCTTGATGAAGAGCTTAAGGAATCACAAGAAGAAATTTGAAGAAAACTCCTCTAGAGCTCAAAGGGGAAGAAGAAGGTTTCCAAACCAAAACCTCTCTACAAAAATGAATGCAAATGGTTGCTATGAGTCTCCCTAATCCATTTCTAATCCAAAGGAAGAAGATTAACTAAGCCTAGTAGCTTGGAGAGCCTACCTTGTAGTGGTTTGTTGATGAAAAGCTTGGAAAATTAGATGGTTGCGTTATTGGAGTCTTGAGGAAGAAGATGGGTGGATTGGCCGTCAAAGATGAGCTCCGGCGGTTGTCGTTGGCAAGGCAGCAGTGAGAAGAAGAAGAAGCTTGGAGATAGCACAGAGAAGTGAAAGAAGAGATGAAGATAATAGGAGAATGAGTCTTCGTTGGAGGCTTGATATTTAAGAGAGAAATTAAGTGCAAATTTGGGTTAAGTCCTTGGTTTGATAAATGTGATTATTTGGGCATCTTCAACGCGTCGAATCGAAACGCGACAGAAGGCTAAAGTTTATGAAATGACGAGACCTATCCGATGGACCCAAACTCACAAAACTCATAATCTCATAAAAACCCCTGAAACTTCCCAAAATTGCAAACGGGCTCCCTACTCTATCCAAACGCACTCGTACTCGCATGAGACTTCGCACGTGCGATCCCCACGCCAAACCCGACTCGCTAAGACTCTAAACACACCTACTAACTAACCTACTAACTAACCAAGCAATTAATTATTATTAATACGGGGTTAAGGTACGGGGTGTTACACTATGATCCAGAATCTTACATTCTGATGATCTAGACAAATCATACTATCGCATAGTAATCAAAGCACTACAACCTTGTCAGATGAAATGTCCAGTCTCATCACTGGTTGTGAAGATATTCAAGTATAAGATTTGCTATACATATCTCTCGTATATGAATCTCATCCATACACATGTATTGCATCTAGTATACTTATGGATTCCAGCTCATCTTATGAATCATCATGTCATTCGTATTAGTTACGTGCAAACAAATAATAAAACACCATTCATCTTATGAAAGGAAAGCATGAATATTTTGATAAATAAAGAAATTAATCAATTTATTACATCAATCTTAATGGATTGAGACCATAAAACTAACAACTGGCATGTTCTAAAAAATAATAAATAGTCAATTCTCAGGCTGATGTAACAGAGACTACACATCAGTACTTGGATGCTTGATTGTACACTGACCGATTGCATGCTATAGACTTCCAGCTGAAATTTAATAGTCAAAAGCGAATGTCTTTCCCATACAGACATTGTTTAGTTTATCGTCTTACTTGAGGAGGTCAGCTATTGCTAAGTAGTATCCAGTTGTTTTATTTACATTTTCATGACTTTCAAAATTAAGAGGACCATGAAATGGTGATAGTTGGATGGTCGGTGATCTACTTGAGTAATGATAAGTATCCAATAGGGAATCCATGCGTATGTAAATATAAGAATATACAAGATTGGGATAAGAACAGTCTATTGCTCGAAGCAAAGCTCGTGGGTTGTTTAATCAAATATTTTCTTGATAAATTATTTTTGATATACAAATTTATAATAACTATGTATTAAGTTATTTTTTATTTGATTGAATGATTTATGGGAAAGAGTTTCTCAAAAAACAATGATTGATTATTTCTAGAGATCCCAATGACATTTTACATGGTTATAGGTTAGATAGTAACTTAGTTCCCAAAGGCCCATAAGGAATATTATAGTTGGAATGATGAGACTAATTTAATTGAAATGATCAATGGAAGAGACCCAGAAGTGGCAAGTATAAATATTTGGAAGTTCAGTTGTAACATGGATAGCTCATGTCACCTATAACTTGGTCGCCCATTTAGTTTGGGTTAACATCATACACTTCGGGTAGGCCCAGAATGGAACATCCATAGGTAATCTTAGAATGAATTTCTAATTTAGGAATGCCAGATGGTTATTCTTTTCATATCAAGCATAAGATGTTTTGATCATTGGTTGCATGAATTGCACCATGTATATTAGTAAAATAAAGTGAATCCACAGTAGAACCCAGTTTTATATGCGGCATGAGATCTTACCTGAAAAATAAGTATTTCTTTATCCCCATGGACCCCACATCATTGGGATTAATTCCAAAGGCAATATTGTCCTATTATATGGGAGTCCTTACCCATTATCTTGTTTATGAAAATTGTTGTGTTTTTCTAGCAACAATATCTAAGATTTTAGTCTAGGTTTCTAATTGCTGATTACTTAATAACCAAACTTTTTTATTATAATTATCTTCTCATTGGAGCAACTAAAGAAGGCTAATAAATAAGAAAAGAAATGAGTATTGACGTCCTATCCTAATAGGATTGCACCTCCAAACCCTTGAGGCCCACTCTTCTTCTTTTCTGTATAAGTCTCTCATAAGGTAAGAGGTACACAAAGATATTAAAAGGGAAAAGCATTCTCAAAGAGCCTATGGAGAATTCTATGGAACTAGCAATCAAGGAGAGGGATTGATCTACGACAATGCCAGATTTATTTATTATTCTTCTTTTTAAGATTGTTTATATCAATGTGCTAGATCCAGGGGGTGATTTTCAGATTTTCTACGTTTTTTCAAAGTTTTAAGACTTTTATTCCGCATCTTTTCTGAAAATCGATTTTCAAACGCCTGTATGTGTATATTTAGTCTTATGGGTATGAATAAATGAAATTTAAATCTATAGATTTAGATTTTAAGGAATCCACATATTTTAAGCAACACAATGAAAGCAATCATTTTGGTCCTATAATACTATTTATGTGAAGTCCAACCCTACTAAGAATGGGTTGGGACGAGTTTCCATTTAAGTTGGACCTGCTGGGATCCTAAATTTAGGCTTTCAAATTATTGTCTATAATTTTTTCCCCTAAATGAATAATCTGGAGATTGAGAGAGCATTTGTGCGTGGAGAAGAATCCATGATTGTGACTTGAGAGGAACATTGTTATGATTTTCTCTGCGTGCCACATTCAAATGCGAACACATTTTCTTGGGGTTAAAAGAAAATAATAGAAAATAAAATGTGTTATTTGAGAATACTAAGAAAGAAAGTACCGGATGCCATAGGTAAAAACCTTAAAATCGAAAACCCCCGTATGCCCTTGGCAAAGCTTTCAAAGCTCTCTTCTTCCCACATCTGTCACTCTCGGTCGACCAATCGGTCGAGGGGTAGGCATAGTGCGCACCCATCGGTCGGTAGGTCGGTCTTCTTTCCATTCCAAACGCCATGGCAGACCTTGATATTTCGGGCGTAGCTCTCCCGTCCGGCCCAGACGGTAAAAAGCGGCGGGTGTGCTACTTCTACGAGCCGACAATCGGCGATTACTACTACGGGCAGGGCCACCCCATGAAGCCCCACCGCATCCGTATGGCCCACAACCTCATCGTCCACTACTCCCTCCACCGCCTCATGGAGATCCACCGCCCCTTCCCCGCTTCCCCCGACGACATCAGCCGCTTCCACTCCTCTGACTACGTCGAATTCCTCGCCTCCGTCACGCCCCAGATGCAGACCGACGCTGCCACCCACGGTCGCCATCTCAAGCGCTTCAACGTCGGCGAGGACTGCCCTGTCTTCGACGGTCTCTTCAATTTCTGCCAGGCATCCGCCGGCGGTTCCATCGGTGCCGCCGTCAAGATCAACCGTGGTGACGCGGACATTGCCGTCAACTGGGCTGGGGGCCTGCATCATGCCAAGAAGTGCGAGGCGTCAGGCTTCTGTTATGTCAATGATATTGTGCTTGGGATTCTTGAGCTGCTAAAGGTCCATAGGGTATGTATAATGTATGTATGTATGGATGCCTGCATATCTTATTCTTCTTTCTCATCATTCATTTCTAAAACTACTCCTAATTAATTACTTTTGGTGTTTAAGATGTTGGGTTTCATGTGAATTATCATCATCTTGGTTTTTTTTTTTTTGCTTTTTCTTTTTTTCTAATAGGTGTTTTTTCTATTATGGGTTTCTTCTAGGTGTTCATTTATGTTATTTTTAGATGGGACTGTAGGGAATTTGGGTTATATTTTTTCTGTTTCGACCTACCATTTTTTATCTTGGAGCATTTTCTATGCAAGTTGATGGCCATCAAGGAAAAGGGACATGCCGAAGACGACATGGATGGAATTAGTAAGGTTAGATACGAAGAAGTGTAACCTATTGGAGGAATTGACCATAGATAGACTAGAATGGAGACGTGGAATTTATGTAGCTGACCCAATACAGTTGGGACAAGACTAAGATGACGATGATGATGAGCATTTTCTTGTAGATCATTGTCAACATTGAAGTTTTACTCCATCTATATCTTGGGTTGGCTTTCTAATATCTATTTTTCCCCTTTACCCTTTTAGGGCTATATTATGTCACTTGACAACCTCACATGTTATCTTGCTTTCGTTTTGAACTACTTGATTCCAATTCCTTATGACTTTCCCTTATCCTAGTTTCTTGGATTGTTAACACTTCACTACTTCATTTCTTAATGCATAGGCTCTTTCTAGTCTTCTAAGCGTTGAACTGAATGCTACTTGATATTTTGTTTCCATGCCTTGATCGTGTAAACAGTGTGAATGGCATAACCTGTGGGACTATCATGCTAAGATTTATAATCAAGAACATGCTACACACCGATGCAATTGGAACTTCACATGTCCAAATAAAGTCAAGGAATAATAAGTCTATTCAAGAATACCACTCTGGCTTTGTTAATCTTTCTGCTGAATGTATAGAGTTAGTATATAATAACATGAAGGAGGTGGAAATCCCTACATTGCAGAAGTTTCATAAGGAAAGCCAGAGCGATCAATTTTTCTTGAAACTTTGCAAGGAATTTGAACATGGTAGGTCCAATTTGATGAAAAGGATTCCTACCCCATCTTTGAATGAATCGTGTGGGGAATACTCAAGGAATGCCTTCTTGCTTGATCTCAAGGAAGATGTACATATGCATCTTCAATTAGGACTGCCTTCCTTTTTGTGGAATATGGTATGCAAACTTCAGTGATCTCTCTATGGATTAGAACAAGCCCCGAGAGCATGGTTTGACAAATTTTGAAGGACACTACCGTTGGCTGGTTTCCTAGAAAGTCAATATGACCCATCACTTTTTCTTTGCAAAACCTCTCATGGAATTTCTATCTTGCTCATTTATGTTGATGGCGTTATTATCTCAGAAATGATCCAGATAGCATTTTACAATTGCAGAAGTCTCTCCATGCATCATTTCACATGAAAGACTTGGAAGTTGGGTCCATTGTTCAAAACGTAGCAACTGCATTATTGGCTGTAGCGGTTGAGGCTGCTACACTATTTTGAAAATAGCGGCGCCACGGTCTAAAACCTAGTAGAGTTGAGCAACTTTAATTTAAAACATTGTTTTTCGTATTTCATACCTCAATAGCTTTTTCTAAAGTTGTCTTTACCCTTATATGGTTCCAAATTACTAAAAAAACACAAGAATAACCGCTACACGAGATTTGCATTCTTTTGACCACTTAAAAATTCACATTGCTATCTCGCTATGTATTAAAGCAACCGCTACGTACCACCTTACCACAAACACTATTTTGATCCTTGGCCTCACATACTTCCTTGGCCTAGAAATTCTGATGCATATCAGACTTAGTCACCTGACTGCATGGGCCTGGGCCATTGTTGGCTCTATTTTTTCATCTTTTGTAGCCCATTTGTTGAGGGCATTTTAGACTTTTTATGTATTTTTAGGGTTCGGGCTTTTCGTGGGAGCTATATGATATAGTGAGATCCAAGACTAGGACCCGCACGCCCTTATGGACCCGCTTGATGGGGTCCACACTACCTCTAATTTTGGGATCCCTATCATTAGTTTAGATAGTCCATAAATTAGTAGAGTTGCTTAGTATATTTGCTTCCTAAATTATATGTTGATTAAGATTAGGTAGTTTCTTATTTTAGAATTTCTTGGTTATTAAGAAACAGTATTACTCTATATATAGAGGAGTCCCCTATTGTAATGCTTATGCTATATTTTTAATAAGATTTGAGAATTGTTCTTGTGAGTTCTTTTGGAGTTCCCATCTAATTGGCCTTAGGGCTTGAGTCTTAGGGCTCGATCTCACTGTCAGAGGTGTAGATCTTCATCGTGGCCACCCGGCTGGGCCTTCACTATATAAGAAGTGAAAAGGGGATGAAGATAGATCTTTTGGATATTTGAAGAAGAAAATAGACTCCATACCTTGAGAGGATGGATTTTTGTTGCACCAATTTGCATCAGTTGGTATTAGTATCAGGGCATCCGGTTCGGATTGCTGAGGCTCCATTTCGATCGACTGGTTGAATCTCAAAGGTCGAGATTGATCTTCGTTTCAAGAAGGAAATGGAGGAAGTTGATTGCAGTTTATCTTAGTTAAGGTTGAACATGGTTCGGCTAAGATCTAAGGTGGGCAGTGCTTGTTTCTGGGTTGCGGAAAGGAGAAGGAGACTCGTTCTCTGTTCTTCCATATTGGATTTGGAATCAAGAGGTGGGCGGCACTGATTGGGAGAGGACTTGATTACATTGTGTTCTGCGTTGAAACTTGCAGATGATTTGGTCCATCGTTTCTGGAGAAAATGAAAAAGACTGGAAACAAGAGAGAGATGATCTCTCGTTGTCGATCGACGAGGAAGAAGATCTATGGACTGCTCAGATCCTTCTTCCAAAGCATAGATTGAAGAACAGGAGAAGGCCCGAATCCTTCCGATTGCAGCAGTGCAGAGGGTCTGGGACCCTACAAAAGGCTGATCATAGAGAGTTGCAGAGGGGTTCCGCTCACCAGAATCTGGCCTGTTGTTTACTGACACACGGACAGAGGATTGCAGCTTGTTTCTTGGTTGTATAGTGCAGTCGCAGCAAGAAGAAAAAGGACCCAGGCTCTGTTTTTGAATTGCTGTAGAGCAGATCTCGCCGAGCCACATCTCGGTTCTGAATCACAGAAGCGGCTATCTGATCTCGGTGATCAAAGGTGGGCCATCATAGAGTCTCAAAGAAGTCAAAAGACTGCGGATCGGGGTTCTGTCATTGCCACACTCTGTCGGAAAAGATAGGGACATGGAGTCGTATTTGGTTCTGCGATCGGGTTCTTTTATCTGGATCGAGGTGGATCACGATTTGTAATTGAAGCGAAATTAGAAGGGTCACAAGACATGGATTGCAGATCTCTAGTGGGCCACGTGTGGTTGGCCTAGCATAGATATCTGGCTCTTCCTTCGATCGGCAAGTCCCAGAGGTTGGCCGGAGTACTTGCGGCACTGTACAGAGAGAGTGGGTCTCTTCCCTCCTGTTATCGACAACAGGAAGAAGAGGGCTCCTGTTTCTAAAGAATAGGAGAAGATGGATTCCATTCCTCTCGGTCGCCGACGCTGGAAAAGAGGCTCGAGGCTGGTCGGAGACGAAGGGAACTAGGATCTGGCCTCACTGATTGTTGAGGAAGGAGATTCCAGATTTGTGTTGCAGAAAGTAGGATGGTTGGGCTGGTTGCAAACAGGAAGTTGGCCCAATAAAAAAAGAAGAAGAAGCGGTGGGCCTATTTGTTGGAAGTGGGTGGGCCTCTAGGATAGGTTTCAAAATTTTTTGACCAACTTGAAGTAGTGGTCATCTATCCAAAAGGCAACAAGACCCAATCCGGGATCCATGTCCTCAGTCTCAGCCATTATGATCAGCAAATAAACCTATTAAGAAGATAGAAACAGCACCTAACAAACAACCACGAAATTCTACAACATTCAAGGAGTAGATTATACCTATGGAGCTCGGTTGTGCTCTAATGGAGAATTTGATTAAACCCTTTGATGAAGAGCTCTTTCACAAAGCAAATAAGAGTCTCCAATGCCCAATTGTCTTCCATGTTATGACCCGCTTCAGATCTCTTCTCTCAAGGAAGATGGTGGAATCTCCATGGGAAAATCTAACTAGAAATTCTAAGGAACTAGAAGGGAACTAGAAGAGAGAGAGGAGAGAAGTGCAACTCTTGCACTCAAAAGGGAGGTTGGGCGTGAATCCCTAGGGTATTCAAGCATAGGACGTCCAAGCCTCTTTCCTCTCTTATTTATAGCTTAGGGCATCTCCTCTTTGTTTATCATTAGAAGTCCAACTTCCATAATAACTAGTAACTCACTATTCCCACTATTACCACTATTAGAAGTCTCACTTCAAATAGAAATAGTAACTTTCCTTTTGAGTTCAAATAGAATTAGTAAAGATCCAATCTTGGGCTAGCGTGGGGACCACTAGGGAGTCCATAGAAAGCTGACTCTAACTGGGACATCGCGACCCCACATCTCATGTGCAATCCAGGCCCACAGTTAATTGCAAATAACTCCACTATATAAATGCAAATGAACTCCTGTCTTAGGAATAAATTACATAGAAGACCCTAAACTTCCCTATTACCGCAATTAGGCTCTTCCATCAATATTCATGGATCAATTGGACCTGTCTTCCAAACTAGATCCATATCTTATTATCCTTGAGCCCCAATTAATTATAATGATCATATGTACCTTTCCAATTAACTCTTAATCAGAATAGGTGCGCACTTACCAATGATAAATCCATTAATGGGCACAAGGGGATATTAAAGATAGATTCCATCTTGACCATCGAATGTTCCCACAGCTCTACTACCACGTACCCAAATCACTGAAATGTTGACCTACAATTGGCCTCACTCATTGGTGACTCAAAGCAAATGAATAGATAAAAACTTGAGTTCATTAATGTCTCAGGATTTAGAGCCTATTGCCAGGGAATTATGAGAACAGACCTTAAAGTAAAGACAGTGTTCATATGGTGCTTCTCATGGTCCTTCAATACATCCAATGTACCAGTACTATGATCCAGAATCTTATATTTTGATGATCGAGACAAATCATACTATCTCATAGTAATCAAAGTACTGCAACCTTGTCAGATGAGATGTCCAGTCATCATCACTGGTTGTGAAGATATTCGAGTATAATATTTGCTATACATGTCTTCCGTATGTGGATCTCATCTATATACATGTATTGCATCTAGTATACTTATGGACTCCGGTTCATCTCATGAACCATCATGTCATTTGTATTAGTTATGTGCAAACAAGTAATAAAACACCATTCATTTCATGAAAGGAAAGCATGAATATATTGATAAATAAAGAAATTAATCAATTTATTTCATCAATCTTAATGGATTGAGACCATAAAACTAACACTATCTTTTGTTGCTTTCGGTGGAGTGAAAGAGAGGGTGTTTGTCTTTTCTGACTTTGTGGAGAGAGAGAGAGAGAGAGAGAGAGAGAGAGAGAGAATAATAAAAAAAATTGGGCTGTTTGGTGGGGAGACAAACAAAGGGTATATGGTGGTGTGAAGCACCATATATTTTTGTGGTCTCTGATCATCGGAGAGGTGCAGGTCCGGGTCAAGCAAGAGCCCACTAATAGAAGCCCATCTAGAAGGTGAGCCCATTCGAAACGAAGCCCAGTACATTCAAGCAGCCAATTGCAGGCCTCACGTCAAAAGTGGGTCTGGTCAATAGTTGGTTTGACTGGATTGAAGGCCAGAAACTGATTTCTCTTATTGTGGAGCCATCGGGACTCATATATCAGATCAACTTTTGACTATGCACTTCTTGTGATAAGATCTACATAGCAAGTATGAGGAAGATCTACACCTCCAACGGTGAAATCGAGTCTTCCGACTCAAGCCCTAAGATCACTTAGGAGAAATAAGCAAAGATAACTCAACGAGACTTCTAAAATTTATTAAGAATATAGCATATCTTACAATCAAGCATCCCTTTCTATTTATAATAGAGGAATGGTCTAAATAAAGAAACTACAATTATTCGTTGATTCCTAAAATCACTCCCTAAAATCTCTTAAGTAAACCAAATCATTAAAATCTCTCTAATTAAGTCAAATTAGAGATTACATCAGATTACTAAACTATTTAAAGAAGTAAATCATCCTTGGTGGGGTCCACTAGGGGGCCCTCTTCTTCTTGGATCTCACTGCATCAAAGTAAGTCCTATATTTCGAAGAACCAGTTTTTTATGCCCTCTCATCTAAGTCAAAACGAGACACGTGGAATTTGGCATAAATCCATTCAATTATGGGGGTCAATATTATGGACAACAGTTCTATCTTGAGCAGTTCATTGGTTTAAAGCAACAAAAATTAACTGTTGATGAATACATGGATCCATTCCAAGAATTGCATATCTTATGTGGACTAGATGAAAACTCAACAGTGATTTACCTCGTTATATCAGGGGTTTGAGGGCAAACATTAGAAATCCTACCTAGCCATTCATGAAGCATACCAATATGCTATATGTGTTGAGCACGTACTTAAACAGTCTTACACGAGAACTTAAGTCTCAAGGTGGAAAATGTCAACCAAAGGAGTCAAAAGAAGAACTTATAAAAGCCATTGATGGTGAGAATGTCGAAGATGATCTTCTAGATTCACCTCCTATATTTGATGGCTAAATGGAAGATGATTGTCAAGAAATAAAAGATTTAGTAGTAGAGTTGGATCAAATAACATGTGAAGAAATTTATCAAATGTTGAAAGAGGCGAATGAAAGACAAGTGGAAATTGAAGATTTTGATTTGGTTAGTGATGAGATGGACCACTCAACGGATGTTGTCACAATTGCAATTCTAGAACCGCACATTTGTTCATCAGAAAACAAATCAACTGATCTTATGCTTTCACATGAAGATCTGCCCGTGGAAGTCCCTTACATTGACTTCATCATTGGGGATGAACTACGGATGGTCAAAGTTTGTGGGCCAAAAATGCGAGTACTGCAGTTGAAGCATCTATTGGTTCGATTGATCAGCCAATCAGAATCAAGTCATAAAGAAAAACAAGGCCTGAAGTTTACTTGGAGCAAAAGTTCACTTGAAGTTTTCAAGACATGTAAAGACTATGAAGATCAACAAGAGCATTGGAAATTAGTACGCTGGGTTTTTGACAGAGGAAGATACTTATAGAACTCGAGGTCGAGTTCTTCCTAGGAAGGGGAGACTGATGTAGATCAGACTTAGTCACCTGACTGCATGGGCCTGGGCCATTGTTGGCTCTATTTTATTTTCATCTTTTGTAGCCCATTTGTTGAGGGCATTTTAGACTTTTATGTATTTTTAGGGTTAGGGCTTTTCATGGGAGCTATATAAGAAATGAGAAGGGGATGAAGAGAGAGCTTTTAGATATTTGAAGAAGAAAATAGACTCCATACCTTGGGAGGTTGGATTTTTGTTGCACCAATCTGCCTTGGGCAATCTGGAGTGCATCAAGCTTATAGAATCCAAGGTTGCAGTGGATCTTGTTGTGCATCAGTTGCCATTCTTTAATCAACATAGGTATGTTGTGGATCTTGTGGCTCAATCTCGCCTGCAAAACACAACACTCATAGATACACCATTAGAGCTCAGTGTTAAATACAAGAAAGACGATGCCAGTCCTTTTTCCAATCCTATTTACAGAAAACTTCTTGGAAGCCATGTATACTTGACTATGACTAGACCCGATATTTCCCATGCGGTCAATCTTTTCAGTTAGTACAGGTCTCATCCTACACAACTTCATTTATTTGTTGTTAAGAGGATAGTTCAATATCTTTTCCGTACACCAGCACATGGCATTCTTTTCCCTGGTACTTCCAATTTACCTTTGGGCTTACTACGATGCTGACTGGGCAGGGTGTCAAGTCTCAAGATACTCAAAGGTGAAGTACGGGATGGCGTGTTCATATGAGAAATGCATAATCTCTCGGAGATGTAAGAAACGGAATTGTGTTTCCAAATCTTCCATAGAGGCTGAATATTGATCAGTGTTGTCTTCCTATTCCGGGCTTGTTTGGTTATGACAATTACTTACTGAGCTTGGTTTTCCTCAAAGAACCGCCACCCCTCTTCATGCCGACAACATCAGTGCTATACAAATTGTTGCACTATATTTGAGAAGCATATGTTGACAGGATCATTGCTCTTCCTCGTGTCAGTACCCATCTTCAAGTTGTAAACATCTTCACAAAGGGGGGGGGGGGGGTGTGTTGTCTGGTTTAGAATGGCTTATGTGAATGGCATGTGTGAAACCTACAATCGACTTTGGCATACTCAGCATATTTATATTAGGGATTGTTTCTTTACTAGAATTCCAAGAATTCATGTGAAGAGAATTTAAAACTCTCCAAAAGCTATGAGGTGGAATTCCAAAATCCTCCTCTTGCCTGGAGCGTTTGAAATTTCAGCAAAATGCAGAAGACTGGAATTTCAAGAATTCCAAAAGGTCATTTGAGATTTTTTAGCTGGCTGGAATTTGAAATTTTGGTAAAAGAAACATGGCATTTCCAATGCCAGGGGACAAGCCATCACATCATGTCCAAAACCCCAACATCTCAAATTCTAGTTAGAAGTTCTGCTAAAGAAACATGCCCTAGATGATAGCTGACACTAAACCCCAAATCAGGGAATATAATTATAATTACTAGCAATCACCCAATTAAGGGGATTGGATCCTTCACTTGCTGTAACAAGATAAAATGAATGCCATAAAGCTGGTAGCCAAGGATTATAAAATCGACCGCTCAGTCTCTATGGTGACTCGGACCCAACACGGCTAGTGAATGATCACCTTCTTTGCAGTTTTGCAGTGCCTTTTTGGGTTCTGATGGATAGCCTTTATTGGCCTTTTCTTTGCTTTTGTAAAGGGGCCACTTATGAATTATGATACATCAGTTCTCTTCACCAACACTTGCCTATACTTAGCTATGCTGTTCTGGTCACTCTTAATTTTATCACAATGAATGTGTAACATATAGGATCTAAAATTAAACATTTCGATAATTTGATAAGGCCAACATCCCAGCCCCTCAAATCTGTGCTCAAATTAAAAATTTCTGAGCCCTAAATTGGCACTCAACCCGACTCGTCCGAGTCTGGCCACTGACTTGGACTCAACCCTTACCGAGTTGGATCCTAAGTCCTCTTTTTAATCCTTGAGGGTAGCCCTGTTGTAAAAAGGGCACAATACATCAATTCTTATCTTCCTTCTTATGTTAATAATAATAAAAAAAACACTATTGAATCTTGATGGACTTTCTAGATACCAATGAAACACAAAAGACTACAGCAAATTTTCAACAAAGCCAGCTTTTAATTTTCCATAGAGATGTAGATCTGAGCCACATTTCAGATTACTGCTCTCATAAATATACTGCACAGATCACTTTTAGATTGCTGTTTGGGTCCTGGCATCAACTATAGGGATTCAGCAGCCAGCCCCTAAATCAATTAACTGTAATCTTCAAGAATTGTGTCTTGCTGTTAATCAACTGTTCTTTGATTAGTTCGGCTCTAACATTAAGTTGGAACCTTTAATGAGACCATTGAAATCTATGTCTAACAAGTATGAGCAAAAAAAAAAAAAAAGAAAAGAAAAAGAAAAAAAACTGGAGAAGAAGAGTGTTGATGAAGAAAGAAGAATAATTAGAAAAAGGGGATTGGTCGTCCCAGATAGGGTTAGATGACCAGTCGAATATATGTTTGTACTAATTTAATTAAGATATTTAATGGAAGACCTATCTTATTTTATATAATTACAAACCAGTCCCTTTTTCTCTGAAATTACAAATAAAACCCTGATTAGTTCTCAATGCTTGCAATACTGCTCATGCTAGACTTAGAAAGTTAGAAGTGAGAGTGCGGTGCTGAATAGGGATGAGTGGAGAAGTAGAACTCACTATGCTAACACTAAATGAATGTTAAAATGTTTTAATGAAGATGATTAGTATACATTGAACTCATAACTTGTGTTATAAGATGATATAATGTACTTGGGAATGACTTTTATCTAATTCAATTGATACCATTGTGCAGCGTGTACTATATGTTGATATTGACATTCACCATGGAGATGGTGTTGAGGAGGCATTTTTCACGACGGACAGAGTCATGACAGTATCTTTTCATAAATTTGGGGACTTCTTTCCTGGAACAGGGCATTTTACGGACATTGGAGAGGACCAGGGAAAGTACTATGCTTTGAATGTTCCTCTAAATGATGGTATGGATGATGAGAGCTTTAGGGGCTTGTTTCGTCCCATCATTCAAAAAGTCATGGAGCTTTATCAGCCAGATGCAGTTGTTCTCCAGTGTGGGGCAGATTCTTTATCTGGAGATAGATTAGGGGCCTTCAACTTGTCAGTGAGGGGGCATGCGGATTGTCTTCGTTTCCTTAGGTCTTTCAATGTCCCTCTGATGGTTTTGGGCGGTGGAGGCTACACCATCCGTAATGTTGCACGATGCTGGTGCTATGAGGTATTTTGTATTGCTCATGATGTCTTGTATAATTATTTGGTTACAATCACTATGTTATTCATGTAAGTTAGCTGTAAGTGTTGGACACTGATATGGTGCTTGCATTGGAAATTTATGAGCCCTAGTGCTGTAATGTCTGTGAGTTTTTATAATGATATTTGTATCTGTATTATAATATACAAGATATTTGAAAATTTTATATTAACAGTAATAATAGAAATATCTTACATATAAATGGCCGTGATATTCATAAGAATTATAAATAAAATGAATTAAGTTTCCTAATAGAAATGTTAATAGTTGTCTCACTGTGCCATTTTTTAAGGATGGCTCTGGTGTTTTTGCATAAGGTAAGAGTGAATTGATGTTTTTGTTAATGTTGTTACCTTGGGCAGACCGCAGTTGCAGTTGGAGTGGAACCAGAAAATAAACTGCCTTACAATGAATATTACGAGTACTTTGGCCCTGATTATACTCTTCATATTGAACCGAGCAACATGGAGAATCAGAACTCTCCGAAAGATTTGGAGAAAATGAGGTATCAGTGGTCTTTACTACATCTTAGTCTCTTCGATTACGTTGTGCGCTATTCATATTGGCTATGGTTGAATAATTTCTGCATATTGAATTGTATTTGTAACAGCATTAATGCACTGGGCTTATCTGAGCTCACACTGAGATTTCCACTGTAACATCCTTTGGAACGTCTGTAAACATATATCAACATAGATAAATGGATACACCAAACATAGAATTTATTAAAATATAGCAAAATAAGATGCAGTGGAACAATGATAATGTGGGGAACAGGAATTTGATCTCACTTTTCCCTGGGATCGTTTAGGGGTTCCCTGTTTTACGGTCCACTCGGATGGATCTAGGTCTTTTGACATGCGGTGCTCACTTTATCATGAGCACTGGTGCTCGGCGGAGGGAATTCCTTTTTATATATAATTGATGATATGGGGATTCATTTTGTCCTTTCCTACAATGAAAAAATAGCGTATATTTGGAAAAAAAAGATTACCCAATACAATAGGGTAGGTTTTGATTTTATTTGGTTTCAATTTAAATTGTAAACAAGAGATGATTCTGGCCTCTATGCACTGACAAGTATCAGGCAGTACTATATTTGTTTAGACAGTCATGTCATTAAATGCTTGTCATTTGATAATATTCTATGGCGCATTTTCTGTGATTATGAACTACAAAATTATCTACATAGGAATTTACTCAATTTTGAATGCTTCATGTTGCTTTTCATATTCCACTTCCTAATATGTTATTACAAGTTTACAACTCTGCCCACATCAATTCCTTAGTGTGCCATCCTCGTTTTCTTCTGGGAAGTGTGGTTTATAAAAAAGAAACAAACAGGAAGGTGTATTGTTTAACATTTTCCATGTGATCAGAATAAGACTGTAGGATTTGTAAAATGATAGAAGAAAACATTTTAGGATACTAAGGGCTAGTTTGGCATCGTGCCAATGGGATGTTTCTGTGTTTCCATAGGATAAGATCGTCGAAAGAGTGTTTGGTAAGTATAATTAGCGTTTCAAAGTTTGTTTTGGGTGGAAGGATCCCTAAAAAGGAGTCCTTTGGGCATAGGAGATGAAAAACGATTTAACTTCGTATTTTTTATGGAAACAACTCGTTGGCACGCCCCTCTTTCCCCGCGGTTTAAAAAACCTGATAAAGAGGATTCTCCACTCCTGCAATTTCCAAAAGGTCCGTCTCAACTCTCAATGCCCTCTTTTTCTCTCCTCTCCCCCTACCACTCTCTATTTCTCTCCTCTTTCTTCTGTCTCTCCCTACCACTTTCTCTGTATCTCTCTTCTCTCTATCCTCACCCTTCTCCCTCTATTCTCCGAAAAAGTCCACATGCCCAAACCCATTCTACACAAACACCTTACACACTCTCTGCACAGACCCATCTCTCTCTCTCTCTCTCTCTCTCTCTCTCTCTCTCTCACACGCGCGTGCGCATGCAACAGACAATGTTCAATTCACATATGGACTTTGGTGCACCGGAAAGTGCCTTATTTTATTTCATCAAGTACAGTGTTCTGTTCACTTATGGACTTTGGTGGTTTTAGTTACTTGCAGAATAATCACTTATCTCAAGCATGGCCTCGAGGACTTCTTGAAAACAATCTAATCTCAAAGTGGGTAATGATGCATCAACACCAATATGTCATTGGAGATGGACTGGTGGGCCACATGTGGGACCCAAGGGAATCTAGAGATTTTGTTAGTTTCTAATTTTAATGGATGAGTTATAATTTGGAAGGCTTTCTAATTTTTGTAGGATTCCTATCTGGTTTCCTAGTTTGATTAGGAGTAAGAGTCTTAGTCTCTAAGCTTCTTTTACTATTTATATGGCATTGTAGAGATCATAATCTCAGAGTTTGAGTTAATAGAAATTTCCCCTTGTGGGATTTATCGTTGGAGAGTGTTCTTCATCGTGATATTGTTTTCTATGCAAACCCATCATTGTGTTGCGGAACCTATGATCCAAATCCTAACCCTAGGATTTGCATTAATTGGTATTAGAACAAAGACCCACATCGCTCCGATCGATTTCCAATCTCTAATTGGAGCCTATATCTGTCCATCCACAAACCCTTCCATGGTCTCTTTCCCATAACCCATGTTGATCCATAACCCACCCTCTGTCCAGAACAGAGGGGAGTCTTCCTGTCGATTCCAACTCTTGAGAACTGACGTGAATTAAATCAATCCAATAAAATGACTGCAATTGCACAATTGTCTACATGAGACTATGGCAAATACAAGTCGATCCGACAAGGACACCACTAAGTTAAAAATAAAAACCTGAACCTTTTTTAAATAAAGATTAATAAAAAATAATTGAGATCCAAGAAAAACTAGAAAAAGTCAAAAAACACAAACTAATCGAAAGTACAAAAAATCCAATATATAAAATAGATTAGAGCATCCATAATCCACTAAGAAAGATAATTAACCCATTCATGCGATTATTCTACTCTGTCTCAAAATAACTCAGATCGGTAACAAATCAATGTTTCTGATCTGGAGGATTTGTCTTTCGCAAAAACCAATTTTTAATAAAAAAGAATAAGATCACCACCCAAGACCTCCTTCACCTCATAAAAGAATGAAAGATCATAAGCATGACTCATCAAATTAAGCATAAACTATCAAAGGATCTCAGCCCTAATCATAATCTATCAAAATAAGCATAAATCATCAAACTATTTCCAGTAGAAATCAAAACAGAAGCTGCCTAAGGCATGAAGACAGATCTATTATTCTAGAGCAAGGCTCTCCTAAGCTCAAGCGTAGGATAAAATTTTGTAAGCTCCATGCTTGTGGGGCCCATCTTTGGTCCATCCAAACGGACCAAACACATGACTCCCCTAAATTGCAGATGTCTGCCAACTTTCGGTTAGATCCGAATTATCTGAACCGTTGGATCGACTATGTATTGATTCAAATGGACCGTTGACCATTAAACTTTTGGGCCCATATGGAGATGATAGAAATCACGGTTGGGGCTGATTTTTTGTAGAGAAAATGATCCCTCAGAATCCTTAAAATCTTCCCCATCCCCATGTGGGTACCCAGGTGGGCCCCACCACATACTTGAGCTTACCTTATCCTAAGCTTGAGCTTAGGAGAGCTAGCCATAATAGAGCATTTATTTCAAGAGACAAGAAAGAAATAGAAAAATCACATAGATTAAATCAAAGATCTACGTAGCTTTATCTGTGTGCTCCAATCCAAAAATCTAGCCATCCATTGAAAAGAACTTCAGAAATAATTTCATTGATAGCATCTCCTTTTACAATGGTCTCTCATAAATCTATCTTCTAAAATTCCTAGTTTCTAGAACAAGGGTCTAGAATACCTTTTAGAAAAACAAAATCAGAAAATAATGGAGGGAAGAGAGGTAGAGAAGAGAGGAGAGAGGGGAGGCTTGGTTGTCCAAGGGATGGTGGAAAAAGAATGTCCTTAAGCCTCCCATGGTGGCCTCCTTTTATAGCTTCTGGCTCCACCTAGTTCATTGTATCTAGACACCTTTTGCACCTAGGGATTAGAGTTATCTCTAGAGATGAGAGGAAGATCTTATCCTTCTAAGCTTGAATGGAGATGAGGTGAGGTGGCAACTTAGCTAATCTTCAGATGGGGTCCCACTGATGGATGTGCAGCAGTTATACTTCAATGTTGAAGATTTTATTTGCAATCTCGCCTAAAAATGTACTCGCAACTTTTCGGCCTCTTAACTTTGTCAATTTAGCTCTGATTTGCATAATCTTGGGCTCCTCGAACATCTACTTTGAAAGAGCTTTCCAACGGTAGGTCGATTGTGCCGATTCGACGCTAAGATTTAAAGTTTTGACCGTTTTAAGATATGTTGATTTTAGAAGAAAGGGGATTGACTTTCAAATCTTGATTTGAAAATGACTTCCCATTTGCACACATTTTGAATTTGAATCCAAGGAGTGGGGATCTAGCTGTGGCTCATTCAAAACTCCTTAGCTTTTATCTCCCACCAGAATTATCTTCTTTGAATTATGTAAGAGATAATTCAAACTACTTCAAATATGCAGCTAATGTGGACCCTGCCATGTTGGACATCTCTTCTGCTTGAATGGCAGACCCCACAAGAGGTCTTTCACTTCAACTAGGACTTGGACTTTTGCAAGATGAGTGGACCCACCCCCTCTAGTCGACCTTCACATGTGTGTATGTGTGGGGTCCACTTGGTGAATTCTTTAATTTACTTCTTTCTTAGCTTCAATTCAGTAATGTGGGGCCTAGGGTGACCGTGTGCTTTAAAGTGGGTCCTGTAACATAGTTCTGATGAAAGTAGGGCTCTTCAAAATCCTCCATGGGGTTCTGCGGGTCCTACAATTCTCATTTCCTGTGCAAAAAAGCTCAATTAGTGAAGTATTGAAGAGTCCTGATCGAACTGGGACTCCTCCATGAAGAGTCCTAATCCAACTAGGATTCTTCGAAAGATTGGGAATATGTATGAAAAGTTGAAATAATGCTAGAAATGTGTTTGAAATGCCTGAATTCTCAATTTTGAGGTGAAAATGCATAAAAGGATGAATTTATGTAAAAAATGGTGCATTTATCCTAATTAAGTCCATAATTCTACTTGAAATGATGCATTATTGGTGCAATTCCATGGACTTAATAAGAACCCAACCACCTCCTTGCATCCAATAGAACCCTAATCAATCCAAACCTTGCGCCCAACAATCCCCAGCATTAAACACACCAAATCCAGAAACCATCCACCCCTTCTGTTTTAACCCCACCTTGTAATGTTCCCCACACAAAACCAGCAATCCTTAGCCCTATTCAAATCCCAACCCTCATCACCACCCTATTACCAATAGAGTAGCCAAATCCACTTTCCACTTTGTCCCAACCTATCCCACCACACGCACCTTTGTCCAAGTTGCTTCTAGAACCCATCCATCCTAGTCACCAAAACCCCCTAAATCCGAAACCCAAACTCTCCCGCTGCGCTCCATAAGACTACATTCCATCTTAACTGAACCCAGACTCTGCCCATACCCTATACCCAAGCGAAAAACAGAGAGAAAAGAAAGCAAAGAATTAGAGGAGAGTAGAGGGAGTAGGTCCCGTGGAGGGTCTTGAATCTCTAATGGTCCTCAAAGAGACTACATTAACTATTGAGAAGAAATGGTTGCGAAATAATATTTTTTTGCTCAAAAGGTACTATAAATATCAATGGACAAGCATGTACAATAGTGATTGACGGAGGCGGTTATTAAAACATCAAATCTCAAGCTCATGTGGATTGTTTGAAGCTGAAGGTTCGAAAGCATTATCGTCCCTATTTTGCTAGATGGCTAATGACGGGTGATGAAGTGCAATTGTGATATGCGTGTCGAGTTATTTTTGCCATTGGTGAGGACTACAAAGATACAGTTTGGTGTGATGCGCTACCAATGGACAGTGGCGATATATTATTGGGATGCCCATGGATATATGACAAGAATGAAACTCATGGCATGCAAATAGGAAGAAAGAAGACTTTGGTGAAGCGATGGAGCGTCTCAAAGAGCGGAACTTTGATCACGCCTAGAGAAGACGACCACCCACCTCTTCCTTCTCCCTCTTTGTTTCCAATCTTCCTCCAGCCATTTCCAAAGCTGAGCTAGAGGCGATGTTCGTCAGGGCAGGCAAAGTCATAGACTCCTTCATCCCTACAGATAGATCTTCCGCAAAGCAAAGGGGCTTTGGCTTTGTTAGATTCAAATCAGAAAGGGAAGCTCTCCTAGGGCTAAAGCTAGCCAACAGCAGGTCTTGGGGAGGCAAGAGAATCCTCGTCGACCTGGCTCGACCGCGCTTAGAAAGCCCCATTGCATCTGCCCAAAACCCTCCTTTTTTGCGCAGGGATTCTGGGCCGACCTTCAGGCAGCTTTCAGCCAGCCACTAATGCCTGGAGCCTCCCCCTGGGCCGACTGCCTCCCTCCTTCTCAGGGACTCAGGCACCTTCAGGCAACCTTCAACCAGCCAGCAACACCTGTAGCCTCTCCTCCAGGCCTTTCCAGCTCAGCTGCAGGCTGGATCGTTAGAGATCGTTAGAGACGGTAGCACCAACTTCATATGAGTGGCTCCTTGGGTTGTCGAAACAGAGAAGAAGTTCCTATGTCATAGCTTGATTGGCTTCCTCAAACAAAACCAAGGCTTACCAGAAGCAGCTCTGTGGATTCAATCCATCTGGGGCAGATCGGTAGCCAGACTTAAACAGCTTGAGGGTAATGCCGTCCACATTCAACTCCTCTTGGAGGAGGAAGTGAAGCATTTTCTGTATAGCATCGAAGTGTCTCCCTCTTCATCTTCCCCTTTTCTAGCCCTAGACAGATGGATGGAAGTTATTGGCTCCCCTCCAATCTCAAAATGGATTCGCCTCCACGGAGTGCCGCTCCAAGCCTGGAACGAAGGCGTCTATCGCCTTCTAGGGGACTTTTTGGGCAACACCCTAGTAGTCGATTGCCGCACCTCAGAGAAGGACGTCCTTGCCTTTGGCCGTGTGAAGATTCCCTGTAAGTTTCCGATTGAGATCCCCCTTTGTTGAAGACCTGCTAATTTCTGTGAAGGTAGAAGAAGAGGAAGACCCTCTTGCTCCTTCTTCCAAGGATTTCTCATATGCATCCTCTGTTGAAGGTGACAACGACCTAGAGATTGCTGGAGAAGGCGTCGATTTGGAGAAAGCTGGAGAAGACCCCTCTTTCGAGATTGGAGAAGACGCCTCTTTCATTGCCATCGGAAGCTCCCATAAATGGGCTAGGGCTCACAGACGGACCAGGTCCCACAGCCGAGCTAGGTTTCGTAGGTCTAAATTTGCCTCGACCTGGCCCTTTGATGATGGGTCGAGCCAAAATTTTTCACTTATATACGAAAACTCTCCAGCGACCTGGCCCACAGTTAACGGGCAAAGTCAAGGCGATTCTTCTAAACACTTCTCTGGGTCGTTGTCTCCAGCCCTAGTCTTCCCCCATCCAAACCTCAACTCCAACTTTAACTCTCAAGTCTCACCAAGCTTTGGGCAACTCTGCTACTACTACATCGGCTTCCCTATCCGACTCGACAACCTCGTCAACGGACTCCGCTGGTGTCTCTTCCAGGATAGCCTCGACCTATCCTCGGTGCAACGAACGAGCAAAGTCGGGTTCCCTCTGGGTCCTCGCAAGCTACTGCTACTCAGACATCGACTCCTTTCCCTCAAGGGGGACTTGCAACCCGCATCTCCCTATCTCCTCTCTAAGGGATTCCTCTCCTTTACCTGCCGAACATCTGTCTCGACGGACCCCTTCTGTTGACGGGAGCTTCATCTCAAAGAAGCCCAGTGTAAGGAAGGCAAACAACTATCTGAGTCGCTCTTGCAACCCGCACCTCCCTATCTCCTCTCTCAGGCAAACAACTCTCTGAGCCACTCTAGACAATCTGACTCAGCAGTTAGAGTCTCCTTGCTAGCCCTTGCTGAAGGACTTTCCTCCTCCAACTCTTGGCTGCCTAAAAAAATGAGAATATGTGGAGAAGCAATAGGAGTCTCAGTAGAAAACAATAAAGGAGGTTGGGACCAGCCTAATTGCCTTCGCCAACAAGAGTGATAACCTCGGCAAATCTGGCTCCCTAAAAAAGAGCATCAAATGGAAGGGCAGTAGAGAACTACACAACCTGTCGTGCTCCATCAATTATGACAAGCGGCACCAGGACAGCTCCCCGTCTTTCCAGCTGATTTCTAGAGTCAAAGACACCCAAAACTGTTATAAATGAGAGTTGTCTCTTGGAATGTTCGTGGTTTAGGGAGTTCAGTGAAGAGGGCAACCAAGGACATTATTTACTCTTTCAGAATAGATATTCTGCTCCTCCAGGAAACAAAGCTTCGGTCTTTGTCTCTCCCTCTTGTCAGAGAAATTTTGGGTAACCACCACTGGAACTGGATCTCTCTAGATGCTGATGGAACTTCTGGAGGCATCCTTCTGAGTTGGAACAACAGGCTCTTCTCCATTAAAGACAAATTCATCGGTGCCTTCACCGTATCAGTAGTGATGGAAGATAGGATGAATGGTTCTTCCTGGATCATTTCCTCTGTCTATGGTCTGACGGATCGTGGCCTCTGAAACAGCTTCTGGAGTGAGCTAGACTTCATTCGTAGCAAGTGGGAAGGCCCGTGGTGCATTGGAGGTGATTGGAACTGTTGGAAGTGGGAGGGCCTTGTGGATAGGTTTTCAGAACTTTTGACCCACTTGACTCAGGGATCAAGTATCCATAAGGCCATGAAACCAAATCCAGGATCCAAAACTCAATCTCATCAACCATGATCAGCAATGACCTCTATCTAGAAGATAGAAACAGCAGCAAACAAGCAACCACGAAATCCACAACAAACAAGGAAGTAGATTATACATTCGGAGCTCGGTTGTGCTCTAATGGAGAATTTGATTTCTTTCTCAAAGTGAATCAGGATCTCCAAGACCTCTTAGCCTTCCACACTATGACCCGAATCAGATCTCTTTCCTTAAGGAAGATGGTGGGATCTCAAGAGAAAACCAACTAGAACTTCTAGGGAAAAACCCGGAGGACGAACTAGAAGAGAGAAGAGAGGAAAGAAGTGCAACACTTGCACACAAGAGAGCTGGGCGTGAACTCCAAGGGGATGGACGTCCAATCCCTATTCTCCTCTTATTTATAGCCTTTTGAAACTCCTCTTACTAATTAGAAATAGAATTCCAACTTCCATAACAATTAGTAACTCTGTTTTACTGCTATTACCACTATTAGAAGTCTTACTTCAAATAGAAATAGTAACTTTCTAATTCCTTTCCTTTTTAGTTCAAGTAGAATTAGTAATGATCCAATCTTGGGCTAGCGTGGGGACCACTAGGGATTCCATGGAAAGCTGACTCCAACTGGACACCGCGACCCCACATCTCATGTGCAATTCGGGCACACAGTTAATTGCAAATAACTCCACTATATAAATGCAATTGAACTCCAGTTTTAGGAATAAATTACATGAAGACCCTAAACTTCCCTATCACCACGAGTAGGCCCCTCCATCAATATCCATGGATCAATTGGATAAACTATCCCACCAATTTAGATCCATATCTTATTATCCTTGAGACCCAATTAATCACAATGATCATCAGTACCATCCAATTAACTCTTAATTGAGATGGGTGTACACTTACCGATGATAAATCCATTAATTGGCACAAGGGGATAATTAGGATCAATTCCATCTTGATTAGGATCGATTCCATCTTGACAATTAAATGTTCCCACAGTCTTACTACCATGTACCCAAGACACCGAGGTGTTGACCTAAGTTGGCCTCACTCATTGGTGACTCAAAGCAAATGAATAGATAGAAACTTGAGTTCATTAACGTCTCAGAATTAAGAGCCTATTGCTAGGGAATTATGGGAGCAAACCTTAAAGTAAAGACATTGTTTCATAAGGTGCTTCTCATGGTCCTTCAATACATCCAATGTACCAGTATGATGATCCAGAGTCTTATACTCCAATGATTGAGAAAGATCACACTATCTCATAGCGATCATAATACTGCAACCTTATCAGATGAGATGCCCAATCTCATCACCGGTTGTGAATCAATTTAAGTATAAGATTTGTGACAAATGTCTCCTGTATGTGGATCTCATCCACACACATGTATTACATCTAATATACTTGTGGACTCAGTTCATCTCATGAACCATCATG
Organism: Persea americana; assembly: GCA_029852735.1. Taxonomy (NCBI): domain Eukaryota; kingdom Viridiplantae; phylum Streptophyta; class Magnoliopsida; order Laurales; family Lauraceae; genus Persea; species Persea americana. Next base: position 42,190,957 of record CM056815.1, read on the forward strand.
TCATTCGTATTGGTTATGTGCAACTATCTAAATAAAACACCATTCATCTCATGAAAGGAAAGCAAGATTATTTTGAAATAAATTAATTTATTACATCATCCATTGGATTGAGACCATATAATCTAACAGGAACATCACTAGATTCCTCTAAGAAAAGTTTGGAGGTGGGAATATTACAGCAGATATGCTTTCCTTTTCAGATTGGATCAATTCCCAATACCTAATAGACCTACATCTAGGGGGTGCTAATTTCACATGGTCCAACCATAAGAGTCCTCCGACTATGCCGCGTCTGGATAGATTCCTGGTCACTGGTGATTGGATAGATTTATACCCTGAAGTTTGCCAAATTGCTCTCCCCAAGCCCACCTCTGATCACTGTCCCATCCTTCTTGACTCCAAAAGCTTAAAATGGGGTCCATCTCCCTAACGTTTTGAGCCTTTGTGGCTGGAGGATAAGCGTTTCAGAGACTCAATTAAGGAATGGTGGAACAGCTTTGATGTAAATGGGTGGGCGGGATTCCGATTCTCCTCCAAGTTGAAGATGCTGAAAAGCAAGATTAAAGATTGGACCAAGAGCAATTTGGAGCCTGTTGGACCTCTCAAAGGCAAAAACTCTAGAAGAATTGCAGGCTTTTGACAGAAAGGAAGAATCTCAAAGGTTTTTATTCGAAGAGGATTTCGCAAAGAGACTTGATCTAAAAGACCTCTTTGAACGAAAAGTTAGGGAAGAGGAAATCAAATGGAAATAGAGATCGAGGTGTCGGTGGCTTAAAGAAGGGGACAAGAACACCAAATTTTTCCACAGTTTGGTTTTAGAATGAGGGGCAACAGGATCGATCACTTGATGGTCAATGGGATTAGAGTTGAGGATAGAGATGTGATAATAAATCACATAATCTGCTTCTTTAAAAATTTATTTAGCAAGGATGGAAGAAATAGACCTTCTTTAAACAATCTCAAGTTCCCCATCATTAGCGAGGAAAATGCAAATCGGTTGGAAGAAGCGTTCCAAGAGGAAGAAGTAAAAGTTGCCATTTTTAACCTAGCAAGCGATAAAGCTCCAGGCCCAGATGGCTTCCCAATCTCTTTCTACCAAAAACACTGGGACCTCCTAAGAACAGACTTTACGGCCTTCATGAAGGAATTTCACTCCAGAGGCAGACTCTCCAAAACCATTGGTGCATCTTTCATTGCTCTTGTTCCTAAGAAGTCTGAGGCTGACTGTATAAATGACTTCAGACCCATCAGCCTAAGAGGCAGCACTTACAAAATCTTGGCTAAAGTGCTTGCAACCAGACTGCAAAAGATCCTCCCTTCCATCATCTCTCCCTCTCAAAGTGCCTTGTCAAAGGTAGACAGATTTTAGACGGGGTTCTCGTCGCGAACGAATGCATTCATTCTAGACACAAAGACAAGTCTCCCGGTCTAATCTGCAAACTAGACATGGAAAAAGCCTTTGACATGGTGGACTGGGACTGACTTCTTTATTTGCTGCGCAGGATGGGATTCAGAGATAAATGGAGGGATTGGATCCGAGAATGCATCTCTTCTGCTGTCTACTCTATCCTCGTAAATGGCTCCCCGAAAGGTTTCTTCCCAGTGGAGAGGGGTCTACGTCAGGGAGACCCATTATCCCTGTTCCTTTTTGTTATCATTGGCGAGGCTCTCAGTAGGATGCTTTCAAAAGCAAAAGATTGTAATTTGATTTGCGGTTTCAAGCCTTCTCATACTGCTCCATTTGTCTCCCGCCTCTTTTATGCAGATGACACTCTCCTATTTTGCGATGCCAAAGAAGATCAAATACAAAACTTGGTTGCCATTCTCAAATGCTTCGAAGCTGTTTCAGGCCTCAAGATAAACTTCTCCAAGAGTGCCATCCTAGGGATCTCCATTGAAGAAGACTCTCTTCGCCACTTTGCAACTATCCTGGGATGCAGAATCTACTCTTTCCCATCCACCTACCTAGGGCTTCCTTTATGTCTAGGTAGGGTACCAAAATCCATCTGGAACCCAGTCCTTGAGAGAATTGAGAAAAAATTGTCTTCTTGGAAAGCAAGATACTTATCCCTAGGAGGCAGAATCACGTTAATCCAATCTGCTCTTGCCAACCTTCCAATTTACCACTGTTGTAAAAGGCGCGCCTAGGCGCCAGGTGCAGTGAGTTGCAATTGTTACGCCTCAGCTATGGCAAGTCGACGCGACATGAAACAGGCGATGTATAAGCCCTTCAGGCACGCGCCTCATGTCCAGGCCCAAGTTGTGCCTGACTGTTTTCGTCAGGCTTTAAATTAAAAAAGAAAGAACTGGAAGGGGCTAAATGAAAATTTTCTAACATAAATAAAAGAGGGCAGAAGCCCTAGCTTCTTCTAACATCGTCCGACGAAAAAGAAGGGGGAAAAGGAGAAAGGAGAAAGGAAGAAGAAGAAGCCACGTCCGACGTCTGCTGCCTCTCACTTCCGCTGAGCTGCAACTTCCTCTGCGCTGACGTCTGACGTCATGTCTGCAGCCTCTCATGTCCGCTGAGCTGCGACGTCTGGAAGAAGAAGAGCTGTGACGTCCGGAAGAAGAAGAGCTGCAACGTCTGCAGCCTCTCACGTCCGGTACTGTTTTTTTCTTCTGCAGCTGGTTTTTTTTTTCTTCTTTTTTTTTTTTTTTCTGCTGCTGTTTTTTTTTTTTATTTTTTTTTGTTTTGTTTGCTCTGCTGTTTTTTTTTTTTTTTTTGCTCTTCTGCTTTTTTTTTTTCAGCTGCTGCGTTTGTTACAGCATGTTGTTTTGCTGCTAGTCTTGACTCTTGATAGTGTTCTTCTGCTGCTAGTCTTGATGTTTTACTGCATCCTCTAACGTCCCAGCCTCTGCTGCTATTTTTTTTTTTCTGCAGCTGGTTTTTTTTTTTCCTGCTGCTGTTTTTTGTTTGCTCTGCTGTTATTATTATTATTATTTTTGCTCTTCTGCTTTTTTTTTTTTTTCAGCTGCTGCTTTTGTTACAGCATGTTGTTTTGCTGCTATTTTTTTTTCAGTGTTCTTGCTGCTGCTGCTAATTTTTTTAATTTCTGTTGCTATTTTTTTTTATTCTGCAGCTGGTCTTTTTTTTTTTTTTTTTTTTTTCTGCTCTTCTGTAATTCTGCTTGTTCTTTTTGTTTTTTTGCTCAACTGCTTTTTTTTTTTCTGCAGCTGTTTCTTTTTGTTTCTTTTTTTTGTTCTGCTGCTGCATTCTAGTTTTTTTGTTTTGGTGATGTTTGCTGCTGCTACTGCTTGTTTCTGCAGCTGTTTATAGATGTCAACGCCAACGGAAGGTAGTAATAGAAAGGACCCAGCATGGCAGTATGCCCATTTGGAAAATCCACAAAATAATAATAGGTTCAAATGTAATTTTTGTGGAAAAATATAAAATGGAGGCGTTTTTCGGGTCAAGCAACATCTTGCTGGGGGTTTCAGGAATATTACTGCTTGTCCAAAATGTCCAGCTGAAGTTAGAGAAGAGATTAGAGAGTACATGACAAAGAAAACGACAAAAAAAGAAGAAATGAATATGTTGCCTCATTTTGATGAATTGGCTAATGCGTTTGAATAGGATGAAGATGATGATGTAGAGGTCATTGAACGTGGTAAAAGACCCTTGGCTCATCATAGTCAAGTTTCTAGTGCTCGTGGAAGTACTACTATCTCCATTGTGTCCAAACCTAAACGGCCAAAGCAAAAAGGGCCTATTGATGTATTCTTCACCCCCAATCTGGATGTTGTTGTGCAAAATCGAAAAGCCCAAGGAAAACAAACAAGAATTGATGAGAATGATCCATATAGAAAAGAATTAAGACAACGGGCTTGTTTAAGATTTGCAAGGTGGATGTATGATGTTGGAATTCCTTTTAATGCAGTTAATTATGACAGTTTCGGACCAATGATTGAAGCTATTGGGCAATATGGTCCTGGTATGAAACCACCAAGTTACCATGAGGTGCGAGTTCCTCTTCTCAAAAAAGAGATAGAGCATACTAATAATTTGGTGAAGGGTCACCAGGAGGATTGGATAAAGTATGGATGTTCTATAATGGTGGATGGGTGGACTGATAAGAAAGGGAGGACATTACTTAATTTTTTAGTGAATTGTCCCAAAGGAACCATGTTTGTGGAGTCAATTGACGCTTCTAGCTACTCAAAGGATGCAGAAAAAATGTTTCAACTAATTGACAAGTTTGTGGAGCGTATTGGAGAAGCTAATGTGGTCCAGATTGTCACAGACAGTGCTGCAGCTAATGTGTTGGCGGGTAAGAATTAGTGGTTATTGGAAAAAAGTTTTTTTATTCAGAAGTATTAAAAGAATCAGTTATCTAAAACACTTTTTTTTATCTCTTTCTTTGTTTTAGTTCTAACAGGAAAGTTTTTGGAGGCAAAGTTTGCACACTTGTATTGGACACCATGTGCTGCCCACTGTTTGGACTTGATGTTGGAAGACATTTTTAAGATACCAAGTCTCAAGAGAACATTTGAAAGGGGTATTGCGGTACATGGGTTCATTTATAACCGCCCAACTTTGCTAAATATGATGAGGCGGTTTACACAAATGAAAGATTTGATCAAGCCTGCAAAAACCCGATTTGCAACTGCCTTTCTCACTTTAGCAAGGATTCATCAACAAAAAAACAACTTGAGGAAGATGTTCACTTCAGAGGAATGGACAACAAGCAAATGGGCAAAGGAGCAACATGGTAAAAGGGTTGCACAAATTATGTTAATGCCTTCATTTTGGAACACTGTCGTCTATGCCCTGAAGGTCTCGGGTCCTCTTCTTTGTATACTTAGATTGGTTGATGGTGAGAAAAATTATACTTAGATTGGTTGATGGTGAGAAAAAGCCGCCCATGGGATACATTTATGAAGCTATGGATTGGGCTAAAGAAGCCATTTCAAATGCTTTTGGTGGAAAAGAAGAAAGATATAATAATATCTTTGAAATCATTGACAGAAGGTGGGATGTTCAATTGCATCGTCCTTTGCATGCAGCTGGATATTTTTTAATCCAGCGTTCTTTTATTCGAATCCCAATATTGAGCACGATAATGAAGTGATGACAGGGTTGTATAATTGCATATCAAAGCTGGTCCCAAATATTGATGTACAAGATAAGATCAGTCAAGAGTTATCTATTTATAAACAAGCTGAAAATTTATTTGGGTTGCCTATGGCGATTAGGCAAAGGGCGACAACGTCACCGGGTAAATTATTTTATCCCATAAGTTTATTCCTTTATATTATAAAATTAATTTTTTACATTTATCCCATAACTTTATGCTAATTACCTATAATTAGCAGCTGAATGGTGGGCTGCATATGGTTCCAAGACCCTAAATTTGCAAAAATTTTCGATAAAAGTTCTTAGCTTGACGTGTAGTTCTTTTGGTTGTGAGCGGAATTGGAGTGTATTTGAGCATGTGAGTATTTTTCTAAAGTCTAATGAATTTAAAATATTTTTCTTCTTTGCATATAAATTTTAATGTCTTTTTTAATTGTTGCAGATTCATAGCAATAAAGAAATAGGTTGGATAAAAAACGTCTCAATGATCTAGTATTTGTTAAGTACAATAGAGCACTGAAACGTCGATATGATATGCGTGACATACTTGATCCCATTTCTTTGAAGAATATTGATGAAAGCAATGAGTGGTTGCGTGGGAGGATAGATAGAGAATTGGATGAAGATGATGAGCTTGTGTTTGATGATGATATTTTGACATGGGCTGATGTTGCTACAACTTCTGGAGTTGGAGAAAGTAGTCAAAGAACTAGAGCAACATCAACTTCAAGGACAAGAGCAACACCAGTAGTGACTAGATCATCAAATGTTCTTCAATTGGTAGATGAGGAAGAGGAGACGGATGAGGAAGACGTGGATGGATATAAATCCAATGATGAAGGGCAAGATTATGACTTACTTGGTGTAGATGTTGAGGATGATTGTTAGGTCCTCCTTAGGAGTATCTATGTTGTTGCTTTGACTTTGAAGTATTTTTGTGTGGGGTTTTGTGTGGTGTCACACTTTTGTACTTTTGTTGGTACTTTTGTTGAATGTTTAGCATTTATAGTGATGGATGCTTTATGACTTTTAGAATTCTTCTAATATTCCTTGCCTTTTTGTTCTAATTTGTGAATTATCTGTCTATACCAAAATATATATTTTTTATCTACAATGTGCGCCTCGCTTCAATGAAGCCCGCGCCTTAGCGCCTAGGCCCTAGGAGACCTAAGTGCCTTGATGCGCCTCTTGCTTTTCAAAACACTGCAATTTACTACATGTCTATTCTCAAATGCCCTATTGCAATCATCAATCGCATTGAGAAGCTTCAACTTGACTTCCTATGGCGGGGCTGCAAGGAGTCTAATAAGATCCACTTGGTGAATTGGAAATTAGTATGTTGCCCAAAAAAGTCAGGTGATCTAGGCATAAGACCTTTAAAGAGCTTGAATCAAGCTTTACTTGGCAAATGGCTTTGGAGGCCGGGGGATGAATCTGAAGGTCTGTGGAGAGATATTCTTTTAGCTAAATACAAAGTAAGGAGAAACGGTTGGGACACCTCTCCTCCATGCCAAAGGTGCTCAAATTTTTGGAAAAGGATTTGCTCTACCAAAGACTCTTTTGCTCAATCCATTCGTTACCAAGTTGGCAATGGAGAGAACATATCCTTTTGGCATGACATCTAGGTAGGCAATAACCCCTTAGCGATTCAATTCCCTGACTTACACAGATTTGCCAGAAACTGCAAAGCTAAGGTGACAGATTACCTTATCATGAATGGTAGCCAACATCTATGGGGCCCCATCTTCAGAAGGAATCTTTCCGAGGCAGAGAAAGCAAACCTCTTCAGTCTTCTTAAGGTCCTTAGCGGGGTGGTCACCAATGGCGAAGTGCAAGACATCAGAGTTTGGGCTCCTTCCAGCAGCGGCTCTTTCTCTGTTTCCTCCTTCTGTCCTTCATGCAGGGCCCCCGACTACTCATCGAGGTTGGCCCTCCCTCTGGAAAATGAAGGCCCCTCCCAGAGTCCTTGCTTTCCTCTGGCTTGCTCTCCAGAATACAATTATGTCAATGGATTATCTCCGCCGCTGGAAAATTCTTATTGTCAATGCTTGCCCCCTTTGTTTAGCTGATGAGGAATCCGTCGACCACTTATTCCTTCATTCATGCAGTCTAAAGCCATTTGGTTAGCAATCCTCAGGGAGTTTAATTGCAGTTGGGTTATTCCTCAATCCTTCCTCGAGATGTTCCATCAGTGGGCTAGTCCGATTTATACCACCAAAGGGAAGATCATGTGGCGCTTGTCCTTTCTGGCCTACATCTGGACAACTTGGAAAGAGAGAAACAAAAGATGTTTTAAAGGAACTTCCTCCTAAGAAGGCCTCATTTTCAAAATGAAATTCACTGTAGCCTCTTGGGTCTCTATTCTCCCAAACTTTCGGGACTTATCCCTTGAAAACTGGAGGGAAGTCATATCATTTTGATCTAATTCTTTTTTCTTTTTCTGAGGCCTTTCTGCCTCTTTTGTATAGCTTCTCTTTTTTTGGGCAGTGGCTGTATTTTTGGGGTCCTCCTCTTGCCGCTTTCTCAGTATAACCCTTTTATACTGTAAAGCTTTTGATTAATACAAGTTACCATTAAAAAAAAAAAAAAAACCCTGATGGCATACACGACAATACATACATATTTGTTCATAATGGAAAAACCAGTCACACTCCATCGTATGAAGCCGGCACTACCAAGGAAAGAGTCAAGATCTTGCATCACTAAGAAAGCACTTCAGGTACACGATGTTCACAGAAGCAATGCCAAGAATTACCGAGTTCAAGGTTGAACTCTTTTCCAACCTGGGGGGAATAATGCAACAACACCAATATGTCAATGGAGATAGACTCGTGGGCCGTATGTGGGCCCCAAGGGAATCTAGAGATTTTCTTATTTTATTAGTTTTTAATTTTAATTGAAGAGTTGTAATTAGGAAAGCTTTCTAATTTCTGTAAGATTCCTATCTAGTTTCCTAGTTTGATTAGGAGTAGGAGTCTTAGTCCCTAAGGTTTTTCGTTTTGATAATGGAGGGTGTCCCAACCCTTTGGGCCAGACTAATCCCTACGGGCCTAGGAGGAGCCGGATAAATCCCCTATGGCCCCAGTGTGGTAGTGCAGCTTCGAACCCTTAACCTCCGGGAGAAAACCATGTCCTAGGCCAACTGAGCTACCTCTCCGGGTTTAGTCCCTAACCTTCTTTTACTATTTATATGGCATTGTAGAGACCATAATCTCAGAGTTTTTGGGATTTATCGTTGGAGAGTGTTCTTCATCGCGATAATGTTTTTTGCATAAACCGATCATTGTGTTGCAACACCTATGATCCAAATCCTAACCCTAGGATTTGCATCAGGTAATTTTAAAAAGGTGGGCCCTAATTACCACAATACCTAAAGGCAGGTCCCATATACACAAGCACAAAAAGGTGGCCCCATTTTGTAATCCCTAAAAGGTGGGTCACATGTTCACAGTCACATAACATGGACCCACGTTCTAAATCCTATGAAGGTGGGCCCCATGTTTAAATTTCTAAAGGTGGATGCATATTGTATTTTTTAAAGTTTGGTCTCATCTACGATAATAATGGATTTAAGTTCAATAAAACAAAATTGTTAAGATGTTACCAAACAAGTTCCGTGTAGCATATTTTCAGAGGAACATTTTAAAATAATATTGCCAAACAAGTTCTACATAGCACAATCTCAATACAACTTGATCTCAGCACAACCCGGACTCAGCAGAGAGTTGGGAACAACATAGGAACAATGCCAAACACGCCAAGAGGCATCATTGTCTTGGTAGTGTTGGTTATTTCTCCTAGAGTGGAAATGTTCGACTTGTTTGTTGAAAAATAAACTTTGTTTAATGCTGATAGCACCTTGTCTTTAGTTTAGTATATTGCAACAGGTTTGTACAGATTTAATACTGAGAAATGTGTTATTTTGTAGATTTTTAGTAAAATATGTGGAAAAAAGGAATAATATGTTTAAATAAAATTGAAACACATGAATATTGCCTGACATCAGATTGATGGGATAAGGCTTTGATAATGGTGATGATTAAATACTTGAACATAGCATGTATTACAAATTCTGCTAAAACACTATCAAAAGATGCTTTTTTCTAATAGAAATGTCGTGATCCAAGTGAAGGGAAAATTCCCCAAACTTGATTTTTGAATCATCCATGCATAAAAACCCTAGTTTTTCATGCTAATCAACAGCCCTTGCATGTTGAACCCTCCAAAACCACTATCAAGAAGGAAAAAAAAAATATTAAAGTCTATCCCTAGATTAGTCTAGAATGTCAGGTTTTTTCTTTTTTCTTTTTTTTTGGCTTTTAATTGTCAACAATACTGTCTACTTCTAAGATTAAGAAACCTTAACACCTGTTGCATCCATGGGTAGACCCAAGTGCATGCTTTTGGGGGTGGTTGCCCCGGTCAAACTGGGGTCCGCTTCCAGAACCCACATAAAAATTTTGGGTCCCCCCCCCCCCCCCCCCCCCAACCAAAGGCGACATAAAAATTCCAAGATTGCCTCCAAAGTCCGACTATCTGTTTGGATCTGCCCCTTGCTGATAAAAATCTTGGGTCCGCCACTGGTTGCATCCATGCCTGAACTCACAATGTGTAAGACGGGATTTTATTGTCTCTATTCATAAAATACACAACTAACCCCTATATTAAAAGGATAAATATGAAAAGGGCAGATGTATAAATAGGAAATAAATGTAAATACAACTATATCATCCAAACATTCTTTCACGGTGGTGCATAAATTTTGTCATGCCCAATTTGCTGATAAGTTCACGTTTGTGATCATGGAAGATCTTCAAGAAGAGATCTGCCTCGTATATGTAACATGTCTACCATTGTGAGTGTACTGGGATTCTTTTCCCTAATTAAATGGCTATCCACCTCAATGTGCGCCATACGCTAACGAGAAACTGGAATAGATGCTATCTGGATTGCCTCTTTGTCACAACCGCGGACCGGGACCCTGTCCTAATTCGGCGTCGTAGAGCGGTGGGCCAGAAAATTCCGCCCCGCACGCGCTGATTAGTTTCCCACAGGTTTCCGCGGTGAGGATTCCACACGAATCACACATGTTCGGTACATTTGCGGAAGCGTGTAGCAAACACTCAATCAAATCACTTTCAAGAAAGAGAAAATATAATAGATTCATAAACTCATGTCAGAGGGAGAAACATCACTAGCATACCCATAGTTAGATTAATGTTTCCATCACATCCAAATGCAAGGTTCCCAAAAGAAATAAGCCAACATTGGCTAATTACAAAATCCCAAAATAAGAGTTGCTGAATTCCAAAAATGTTTTGCCTCTTGCCCCAACGCGATGCCTACATGACATTGTTAGGCTGCCACTCTTGCCCCACGGCCTGTACACCTAACGTCTCCTCATTTGCCTCCTTGGTGGCAACGTTACTTGGATCTGAGCACCAAAAACGAAGGTCAGACACGACGGTCTGGCAGGTAATTGAATCAAGTATCATCATGCTATAAATCATTAATTTACAATTTATAAAACAAGTACAGTAAAAAGAACCAAATACAATAAATAGTTCAAATCAACATCCCTTATAAAAACACCTGATAAATCACAATGTACATTTGAAACAAACCTTGGGAACCACACAAAGCTATATTCTCTGTCAGACGAGGTAACAAGAGCACTCACGATATAAATTCTCCGTCACACAAGGTGAAAGGGAGCACGAAAACATGACCCAATATAACTGGGCATCACTCACGAGTCCCGTCGCGGAATGGGCTAAATAACACGCACGATAATCCAAACTGCAGTTGGCACGAAATATTTAAGGACCCAAGGCGGTTGATCAAACCGACAAGGTCGTCCAAGCTGAGTGGTGCCGACAAGAAAACAAAGACACTAATTTTCGAAATCATGCTTGCTATGTTTAAATTCAGGAACTACTCACACTATTTCAAGAACACATGCTGTTTCACACGAATTCACGAATAATAGTCCCGACACGATGTGTATAAAACACGGTTCACGCACTAAATCATAAAACGAGATTTTAGAAATCGCACGTTCATGTCACAACACTCAATCAATTCCTTGGAACCATAACCGTTGAGTTAGTATACACTTTGAGGTCCTATGTCGTTCATTTGTTTAGATGGTGCCCAATTTTTAACGACATTCCAGATATCAATGTGTATGCATCAACTAGGAAGGGTCCAAAAGAAATTGGAATTGAAAACCTCACTGTTCTCTTCATTTCAGGATTCTGGGTACAGTCGGTCACCTGTCGGTTGGCCATCGGCTAGCCGACCCTGAACAGGTCGGTTAGTTGAGTGCTGACCGAGAGCTAACCGTCCCATCAGAACAAGAAAACAGCATTCTGGAATTGGAACTGAGGATGTTCGGGCACCTGTTGGTCGACCGATAACCCCAAGTTCTGGAAATTGCAGCATTCTGGAAATGGAACCGGATGGCTCGGTCACCTGTCGATTGGCCTGTCGGCTAGCTGACCACTGACCGACAGCTGACCGACCAGCTGCGGGACTGCATTTCTGAAGTTGTTTTCAGTCATTTCTTCCTTCCATCACTTCTACCTATCACCCCTCATTTCTTGCACGAAAATGAGCCTTCATGCTCTTCCCATTTCATCAAACAACCAATCATTTCAAAATCCATGAATCAACCTCACAATTCCTAGCAAATGTAGTGTAGAAATCCCAATTTCAATGAAACAATTCTAAAACAGAATTCCATGTAATAATTCTCAGCATATGAACAATAAAAACATGTGTTTGTGAACTTAAACATTGAAATAAAATGGGATTAAACCAATGGACATTTAAAGTAAGAAATCATGCTCATAAACCATAAAACATGACATGCACATTCACATTTCATTCAATTACTTGCATTGGGTAGAAAAGCACTCAAGAAAAGATCTCCTAACACAACCCTCTCAGCTGAACTCCAATCTATAAGAAAAACCCCAAGAAAACCACTCAAAACTCCACAAAATTCGAAATCAAAGGAGTCCTCAAAGAAAACCCTTGCATGCATGAAGATTGAGCTCTAATGGGTTCAATAAAACCATGGTTGAAAGAGGGAAGCCATTGCATACCTCTAGAAGCTCTAACAATGGAGAACAACCTCAAGGAGAAGATGAACTCAGCTGAAATTCTTTGAAAAGAGTATCAAAAGAAAGCTTGAGAGGTGGGAAAGGGTTTGATGCACTCAAAACTCCAATTAGATCAAAGAAGGTCCAACATGCAATAGGGAAAAAGTAGTGAAGATGGGCTGGTTTTCACAAGCTCTCAGCTGGCATGAAACGGATTGAAGAAGAAGAAGAAGGAGGAAGTACACGTGGGTTTGAGTTTTAACTCAAGTGGGTTGTGGGTCCCACAGCCCCTAATACTTTGAGAGCTTAAAACTCCCTCTTGTGGGTCCCGGATGAGATCGAAAAAGAAGAATGAAATGATCGTCGAAATGTCTAGCTTCCAAAAAGTATAATTTTTGCACATTTTTGGGATTTCGAAATTCATGCACAGATTTTGAGGTGAAAAGACCGTTTTGCCCTTTTTTGCTAAAAAACATGGTTTCGGGGTTTAACTACACGGGTGATTTCCAAGGTGGTTGAAATAAAAATACGAATCCAAAAGATCAAAATTGATATTTTTCAAAAATAAAAAATTTGGATTCCCACACGAGCATGCGATGCACGGGCCACCCCGGGCCCGGCCAAACCTAACTCAACGCCCTCGAAATTCCCCAAAGCTATTCAAAATGCTAATCTACCCCCACTTACTAACTAAGCACGGCTAAAATAATCATTAAAATATTAAACTTGAGTCGGGGTCTGAGACTCTTGATTGTCCCAATTCACAATGCATTGACATAGGAACTTGAACTGTCTACCCTATCTACTACATAAACTTTTGTAGCCACAATAACTCATACTAGCATTCTAACCTATGTTCAACACAGATATGGCCAACATTGCAATTTAAATATTCATGCATTAAAAAGAATCATAGTTTTTAAGAAGAAAGCAAAAGAAGGAAAACAAAAAGGTTATGAGTACCTATTTATGTAATCCAAGAGCTAGTGGCGTAGAAAGGAAATAGGAGGATTGGAGTGGCAAGGGTACGAGAATTGGAGTAGAAAGGGAATGGTAGAATTTGGATGAGAACACTGTCTTTACAAAACAAAACAAAAAAAAAAAAAAAAACAGAAGAAGAATAAAAGCGGAGACTAGATAAGTCGTTTTGATAAAGAAATAAAGTAGGTAGTTATATGAGATAGGAGTGGGGAGAGAGCATGCAAGATTTTGAAAAAAAACAAAGTAACTTCCAGTCAAAATTGTAACCGGCAATCAAAATTGAATCCAAAACCCTCCTCTTTGATATAGTATAGTGTAATATCAGCTACGGACCCACGTGTTCGCTAGTGGGTGCACCCACCCCACCCATATCCAGAAAAAGCCTATAGGGGCCTATAAGCCGTTTGGCCCATCCACCCATCGCTCAAAACACTTCGCCCCACCTCCCCAACCCCAAAATCGGAACCTTTCTTCTCTCGCTCTCAGAAATTACACTCTCAGAAATACCTCTTCTCATCTCTCTGGCTCTGGCATCTCTGCATCCCTTGCCATCACTTCCTCTCTCTTTGATAGCACCCACAGGTATTCCTTTGATCCTCTCTCTCTCTCTCACACACACAGTCGTCCCTTTCCCTAAATCCGAAATTCCCAATCCCTTTTCTAATTCTTAATACCTAACTGTTACTCCTATCCTTTTTCCTTAAATCCCTAAATCCCAATTGTAATCCCTAAATACCTATATCCCAATCTCTCTTTGTAGAAGTTTTTATTATTTTTATAAATCTAAATTGATACTCAAAACAAGAACCAAGTTAAAAATCTGAACTCCCTAATCAAAATAATTAAAAATGGATTTTTTTCCTTTTTGTTACAAATTCCCACATCACTTTATTGTTACATATTTTCTTTTTCAAGTTTTTTCTCACTGAATTATGTATTTAAAAATGATGGTAAGATTATATTTGCTGTGGATGTGAACATGATTTCATGTTGGCATGCATTTCTTTTAAACTCTATTGCATCATTTTTTTTATTTTTTTTTTGTGACCTTGCCATTTTTCAATTTATGTCGAATTAAATTGCTTTATCTTTGTCCTGATGAAAGATTCCTTGTTGGGTTTTTTTGGGTGCTGCTCCTTGGTATGTTGGTGCTTTTATTGTACTATTTATTAGAGTCGACTACATAGAAAAGGTTATTGTTGTTACTGTTATTATTGTGTATTATTGTAGATTTAGAATTAGGGAAATTCAAGACATTTTCAATTGACCATCATCTGCCCCACTCGAATGAAAATCCTAAGTCCGCCACTGTCAGCTAGAGTTCAATGTGTACTAGAACGAACCACCATTGGCTGTTGCTTTATCTTTCAAGTTACAAAATGTCTACCAACAAAGGAACATGATCCTCAAGTGGACTGATGATCTTCGAACCACCCAACTCAATCAGCGTTAGGATATCAGCTATAGCTCAATACTTGCTAGAACAAACCACCATTGGCTGATGCTTATCTTTCAAGTTATAAAATGTCACCAACAAAGGAACATGATCCTCAAGTGGACTGATGGCCATCAAAGAACCCAATTCAAATAGTGTTAGGATATCTGTTATGGATAATGATGAGGGCCGGAATTGTCCAGAATCCAGATCCAACCCGATTGACTTCAATCCACGACCCATGCCCAACCATGTGAAGCCCAGTTCCAAGTAATGACAGGCCCATCCCAGATCTAGGCCCAAACCCAATTGGATCAGGCCATCTGAAGCTCCTGGTTTAGGTCCAACTCTCAAGCTCCTGGCCCACACTAAGGGCCCAAAAGATGGTCTGCACAGATGAATTTATTCTGCCTAAATGGATTCCGATGAGTCCAGAATATTGCACATAACAAGTAGTGGATGGATTTTTCTTTATTATATGATGGCAGTAGGACTCCTTTGTTTTGTTAGTTTGTTAAAGTATTAGGATTAGTTTCCTTGTGATAGCCAACAGTCTGGATCTATTGGTGTTTTTTGGCCCATCTACTTAAAGAGATCTATTAGTGATGGTAATCATCAAATGAAAAAAAGGAATAGTTTCTATTTTTCTTTATTGAGAAGCCCTCTTCAGTTCGTTTGGAAAAATATTACAGTGCTGAGGAATTTTGCCGACTCCACCTTTCTTCTTGTGTGTACTAGCTTCCTAAGGAACTGGCCTTGGGCTTATTTATTTTCCGCTTTCTCACACTTCTCAAACAGTAGGCTGATTTGACAGATATATTCATCAAAATGAGAAGTGTATGTGGACTTGAGTTGCAGAGTTCCAACGTGGAAACATAGACTAGGCAGTTGCTCGTGTGGACCCCTTGATTGTGTCATTTACCTGACATGACCAGGTTAGTGCTAGACTTTCATTGTTGTTGTGGACAGATATTTCATGCCGTTGGGCTGCCTGCTGGTTATTGTTCATTTGAGTGTGTTTGGTTGATCAATCTCAGCCTATATTGAGTCAACCTAGATTAATCTAGTCAATCTCAGATAACCTGATTGATCAACTCCGTATGCAGTATTTGGCTTAATCCATGTTTATCTACATTAAATTTTTCATAGAGGAAGTTTGACACCCTTAAATTGATTTTGAATATTGATAAAAAATGAAAAGAAAAAAGGAGATGACTGAAGAAACAACATGCATAATCATCACCCCCTTCTCAGCTGTTATCTACGTGGAAGAATTCTTAGTCCAAGCAAGGTGTGACTTGGAGAGACAGAATATGCAACATTGCCAGGGTATCACGATGGATTTAGGTTGGAAGTTTGAAGAATTAATGACAAATCTATGATCACAGAACTTGAAAGTTAGATAATACTCTTGAGTGTATTATTCCTTGTGTCTCCTTTGAAGATCGTATCACAATATATAGGTATTACATGCCTTAGTCAAGGCTCTAAGTTAAGAAACTAACTAATTACATCAATTACAATTTCTAAGTTATGGAAGTAATGACTAAAATAGAATATACACAACTATGTACAACTGTATCATTGACCCAAGAAGCCACGTGATATATTATGAGCTGGGCTGGATCCCTTCATGGTCATGGGCCTGTTTAACACCCCCCCTCAAATTGATGCAGGGGAATCAACTAGCATCAATTTGCCAGCCAAGAATTGATAGCGTGGTTGTGGAAGACCTTTAGTAAGAATATCAGCAAGTTGAAGTTCAGTGGAGACATGTGGAAGACTGATGACATCACGTTTAAACTCATCACGTATGAAGTGACAATCAACCTCAATGTGTTTAGTGCGTTCATGAAAAATCGGATTTTCAGTAATCCGAATTGCACTTGTATTATCCGCATAGAGGGGGGTAGCTCCTTCTGCTGGAAAACCAATGTCAGAAAGCAAACCACGGAGCCAAAGAATTTCGGAGCAAGCAGCAGACATGGCCCGATACTCGGCCTCGGTAGAGGATTTTGAAACTTTTTCATGTCTCTTGCATTTCCAAGAAATGAGACTAGCACCCAAAAACATGCACCAACCTGATCTGCGAGTATTCGGACAACCAGCCCAATCAACATCTGAATAAGCTTTGAGAGATAGAGGATTGTTGGCTGGAAAAACAACCCACGAGTCGGTGTGCGAATAAGGTACCGAATGATGCGGCGAACAGCAGCTAGATGAAGGTGACGAGGAGCAGTCATGAACTGACTCATCAGGTTCACCGCATAAGAGATATCAGGACGAGTGATCGTGAGGTAGATTAAGCTGCCAACTAACTAGCGATAGGCAATAGGATCGGAGAGAAGATCACCCTCCTCGCGACTAAGTTTGACATTTAGTTCAACCGGCGTATCTACAGGAGCTGAAGCAGTAAGGCCAACCAAGGCAATGAGATCAATAGTGTATTTGTGCTGATTGAGAACTATGCCTTGAGGCGATTGATGAACTTCAAGACCAAGGAAATAGTGTAGGGGGCCGAGATCCTTCATGTGAAATGTTTTACGAAGAGACGCTTGGAGCTTCTGAATCATTGTGGCATTAGGACCAGTAATGACTATGTCATCAACATAGACAAGGAGTACAGTGATCTCGGATGAAGTACGATGTAAAAACATAGAAGGATCATACGGGCTTGGATGAAAATCCAAGCGGAGAAGAGCAACTTGAAATTTCTCAAACCATGCGTGAGGAGCTTGTTTCAGACCATAGAGGGAGTGACGAAGTTTGGCAACCATACCGGTCCCGGAGGAGCAGCCCTGAGGCAGTCGCATATAAACATCTTCTTTGAGATCACCATGGAGAAAAGCATTTTTGACATCCATTTGATATAGAGGCCAAGACTGAGATGCAGCAATAGCAAGAATAGTGCGGACGGTGGTAATCTTGGCAACCGGAGCAAAAGTCTCATCATAATCAATGCCATATTCCTGCCAATTTCCAAGAGCGACAAGACGCGCCTTATATCGATCTAAAGAGCCATAAGATTTTAACTTGAGAGAAAAAACCCACTTACAGCCAATAGGTTTGACACCCACATGAGATGGTACAATATCCCACGTATGATTTTGCGCTAACGCATCCAATTCCTCTTGCATAGCCTTGTTCCAACATGGTCTTGCACAGCTTGAGAATAGGATTGGGGAATGGAAGAGGAAGACGAAGTGGCCATTAAGGAAGTATGAGAGAACCCATAACAGGCTGGCGGTACCGAAATCCGAGTGGAGCGACGCAGTGAAGGATGTCCAGATGGATCAACTGCCGGTGTTGGACCGGATGCCGGAGGAAGATCAGGATGGGGATCCCTGGTAGGCGCTGTGCTGTTCTGTCTGCGATACACAAATTTAGGATTAAAACGAACAACTGACGGGTCGTCAGAAAAACCAGGTAAGGACACAAAAGAGGAGTCAGGAGGATCAATGTGGTTTTGAAAAAAATACTGATGTTCAAAGAAAACGACATTCCGAGAGGTACGTAAACGACGAATGTGAGGATCATAACAAATGAACCCTTTCTGGAAGGGTTAAAAACACACACTGAGCGGATTGTGCCGTGAGTTTTGTCCTCTCAGAAGGAGGCAAGTGCACAAAACAAATGGAGCCAAAAACATGAAGATCACTATAGGATGGAGAGGTCTTGTACAAACGGTAATATGGGCTTTGATTCTCAATGGAGGTTGATGGCATATGATTGATAAGATGAGCTGCTGTAGCCAGTGTCTCAACCCAAAAACGAGTAGGAACTGAGGATTCCAGAAGAAGGGAACGAGTGACATCAAGGAGATGTCTATTTTTTTCTTTCAGCGATTCCATTCTGCTGGGGAGTATAAGGACAAGTTTTTTGAGAAATAATACTTTTGTTTTGCAAGAACCGTTGAAAATCAGAGGACACGTATTCCCCGCCTGAATCAAATCGCAAGATTTTAATGCAGGTGAAAATTGATTTTCAACATAAGCCAAAAAGATTTTAAAAACATTAAAAACATCAGATTTTGAGTGCAAAAAGTAGACCCATGTGAACCGACTGAAATCATCAATAAAGGTCACAAAATATTTATAGTGAGCGTGGGAAAGAGCTGGAGCAATTCCCCATACATCACTATGAACTAAATCAAAACACCGAGAGGTGTATGAAGTGGAATGAGGAAACGGAAGAGTTTTGCTCTTTCCCATTTTACAAGTAGCACAATCAAAGGGCACACAAGAAGATAAACCAAGAGATTTATTTAATAAACCTGAATTTAACATGAGGGGCAAAGCCTTGGAATTAGGATGTCCGAGTTGATTATGCCACAACCGGCAATTATCTCTAAGAGAAAAAAAAAAAAAAAAAAAAAACACATTATTGTCAAATGGATTCCTAGAAATTTTAGAAAAATCCAGCGGAAACAAGCGTCCACACTTAGGCCCCCTCGCGATCTCCTTCCCGGACATCTAGTCCTGCACAACACAACCAGAAGAAGAAAAAGAGATGTTACAATTATTTTCAACAAGTTGTCCTACTGACAATAGGTTGGAAGTTAAATTAGGATAGAGGTAAACATTTTTCAATAGGAGGGGACTAGGGATATCTCCAACTGCGGTAACGGGAACATGTCCGCCGTCAGCAGTTTGTATTTGAAGATGGCCATTGTAACTTGTCATATTGGAGAAAGGGGTGTGGGAATACGTCATATGATTAGACGCCCCAGAATCAAGGAACCAAGTAGAAGATGAAGGTGACTTACCTGAGAGACCAAAGGCAAACAGGGCATTGATAATCATTTGTTGAACCAATTCAGGAGTGAGAGATGATGAGGGCCCAGGCTGTGGGGGTGCAGATGTAGGAACAGGCATAACCGAAGAAGCCACATATGCGTGTGGAGTCTGAGACAGTGGATTTTGATACTGCTGAGCTAGATATTGTGGAGTCTGATTCTGTGTTGACGGACGTGGTGGACGGCGGCAACATTCAGAGATGATATGTCCCGACTTTTTACAGTAACTGCAGACTTCCTGTTTGCATTGAGATGCAAGATGCCCAAATTTCTGACAATTGTAGCATTGGGTTTTGCTCAAGTCTCGAGGCGGAGGGTGAGAAGTTTTGTTGGCCGAGAACGCGACTGAATATGTTTTAGTCTTCTGTTGAGCAATATGAGCCGAGGTTGTAAGGCGCTGTTCTTCGCGTAAGAGTTCATTCAAGCAGACATCCAATGAAGGTAAAAGCATCCGATTCATCAGGGCAGATCGGACATTTCCATATTCACTTCGTAGCTTCATCAAAAACCGATCTCTTTGACTAGAGGCCTGAAGATCTTGGATCACTGTCAAAACATTGTCAGCCACATCCGCATACTTAATACTATCGTATTCCGACCACAGTGTACGGAATCCTGAATAGTAGTCTTGTACCAACAAAGTCCCTTGTGCATATTCAGCAATCGCACATTCAAGATGAAATTGACGCGCAGAGTTATCTTGATGATATACTTTTTTCAAATACCCCCACATGGCTTTAGAGGTTAGGTATGGCTTGAGATTCATTATTAGATGTGGCTCGACAGATTCCAGAATCCATGATTTGATTTTGGCACCGTTAGTATGCCATGAGGATATCTTCTTTTCATTCTCAGTGGGTTTAGGGTCAGCACCAGAAACAAAACCCCACAATTCCTTAGCTTCTAGGTAGATTTGGAATTGGAAAGACCAGGCAGGGTAATTTTGTCCAGTGAATTTGATCAAAGTAACCTCAGATTTGTCCATCTCAAAGTTAGATTGGAAAGAAATTGGATTGAATAAGTAACAAACAGTAATCAAAACAAGCAATAGTTGTAAGAAAAACTGTTTGGGTGTGCAGATGGCAGGATCCAACCAAGCAGAGAAGAAAAATCCACGTCAGACCAATAATAGTGATAAAAAAAGGCCACTAACGACCCAGACTGAAGCTTCAGATCCTCTACGTGGTCCCCACAGATGGATCTGAACACTGATCAGATGTTTGATCCAAGAAAGCACTGTATTTTCGCACCTACTGGAGCAGGTTTGAACCTATTCCGCCGAATATCCAAGATTCTGGACGGTTGTGATTGAAACTAGTGGAATTTTTTGAAAGAACACGAGAATGATCAGAGAGACTACCTGAAGGTGCTGAAAAATCCTGAAAAAATCGCTAATAATTCTAGAAATATCAAGCGACCATATCTGTGTAGGTTTTAGAGATTGATCTGATGATCCGGCGTGGGCCACTGAGATGATGGAACTGTCGCCAATGGTGGATGTCGCTGGAATTCCTTGAACAGATGCCTGGATACGAGCGAGAGATTTATTCCTCTCTATACCTTGATTGCTTTGGAAGAAAAGAAACTAGATGTTTATGAGCCTTGCTCTGATACCATGACAAATCTATGATCACAGAACTTGAAAGTTAGATAATACTCTTGAGTGTATTATTCCTTGTGTCTCTTTTGAAGATCGTATAACAATATATAGGTATTACATGCCTTAATCAAGGCTCTAAGTTAAGAAACTAACTAATTACATCAATTACAATTTCTAAGTTATGGAAGTAATGACTAAAATAGAATATACACAACTATGTACAACTGTATCATTGACCCAAGAAGCCACCTGATATATTATGAGCTGGGCTGGATCCCTTCATGATAATGGGCCTGTTTAACAATTAAGTCCATATTTATGGATTTAGGTTGGAAGTATGAAGAATGAGCTCCATATTTATAGATTTGTTGATTAGCAATCTGCTCTTGCTTGAGCGCTGGTTTAATATTCATAGATTTGTTGATTAGCAATCTGCTCTTGCTTGAGCACTGGTTAAATTTTTTTTTATTTTATTGAAAAGATATCTAGGTGTGTATGTGTTGCTTTTACTTGCATACATTCACCGTCTTATTTCTATATTGACAGTTCAAACATCCACATGAAGCGTTAGAGCTAGATGCTTTTGGCAAATGGCATGGAACTCAGCACAACTGTTGGTTGTGTTTTCTTGATGTCACTGAGTTGCATTAATAAAACATTGTACTTTGGATGCTCACTTGATGTCACTGAGTTGCATTAAAACTTAGAACCTTGGAATGTTACCTTGTTAGTTAATTATGCAGCTTACTATAGGATATGAATATTGAGTTGAGCTGACAGTATCAAAATTTGAATGTTTTAACAAATTTTCACTCATGCAATTTCTGTATGTTTGTTTCTTTTGTTTACTTTATTATATATAGGACTATGTTGAGTTAAAATCCAAAATTTCTTTTGTTGCATTTGGGTGTCTGTATGACTATGAGGAGGTACGATGATGTCTTGTCCAGAGCGAGTGTACACTTTACTGTAAGTCTGCATCTTCCAGTACGTTAATAGTGGAACCAATGATGCAGTGGTCTGGATCAGTGATGTGGGTCCAAATGAGTGGAAAAATGATGTGGATAATTTCTCAAAATCTACTTGATTCCAAGATCATAGCTCTTTAGTTGGTGGCCTATGAACACTTTCTTTTAATTAGAATACACCAGTGATCCGGAAATAGAAAAGGCAAAGAATGAACAATATGGTAATCTGACATGGGACAGTTTTTTGGCATTGTCCATCAACCCTCAAGGTCACTGACCATGATATCTGCATTCATCAAATTTGGATTCACAACAAACTAACACTTGTGAAGGACTGTAGGGCCTTGTAAATCTTACCGAAATATAATTATTTCAAGTAATGTTATATATTGTAACTTTTTTGGTTTTGAACTAAGAATTCCCTTTTTCCTATAAGCATCAGCCTTTTGTCTGCCATTTTAACATTATAAGTTCTACCATTTATAACAGGAACGTGTTGTTAGAGCAACTTTCAAGAATACAGCATGCTCCCAGTGTACAGTTTCAAACCAGACCCCCTGATACAGAACCTCCAGAGGAGGTTGGCCACCATGCAAGCAAATTTATCAAAAATTCTTTTCAGGGTATGCATCTTTTTGCCTTTATGGATTGCATCTATTCATGTCAGACATACTGTTTTGGATACAGGAAGAGGCAGATATGGATCAAAGGCCAAACTGTCGTATATGGGATGGTGGATATGATGGATCAGAATCGGGGGATGATTTGAAGCCTCAAGATTGTGATTCAAATGTCGATGATCATTCCATGGTGGATTCAACACATGGTATTGCTTCTTTCTTGTCTTTAGCCCAGTGGCTTTGTAAATGTAGAAAAACTAATAGAAAAAAGAGAGTAAAACAAGCTGCTGAAAATGGAGAAAATAAAATTTTTTTTAGTAACTCCTTGTTTCAATTCTTTACATTCACTAAGATAGATACGATGATAATCAATTAAATGCAGGTGCTTGTTTGGTTTGTTGGATGCAAGCAAGGTTTAAAAAACCTGACTCGGGACCCGACTCGTTCAGGGCCGAGTCCGAGTTGACTCGCCGAGTCGCATGGGACTCGGCCGAGTCGGGCCGAGTCCTAAAATCAGAGGACTCGGCCGAGTCACAATGCGACTCGGCCGAGTCCCTTGTGACTCGGCGGAGTCGCACGATTTGAGTCCGAGTCGCATGCGACTCGGCTCGGTATGTGCCGAGTCCGAGTCGACTCGGCCGAGTCGACTCGGACTCGGCCGATTTTTTAAACCATGGATGCAAGTCTTAAAATCTTCAATGCTTCTAGGTCCATCCAATTGTTCCTTCCGTGGGGAGTAAAAAATCTGACAGCGTAACTTTTGTCATGATTGGAAAATTCGGATGGGTTCCTATCAACCACACCGAATTGCCCGAAGGATCAAATCTCCTTGAAAGCAACCGTCAAGGGTCTTCAAAATGTACCTTGAAAATACAAGGGTACGAGTGGGGTTTGTGTGATAATATTTTCCCATAGGTTCCGCGAGTGTGAGGTTATGTCAAATTCCATCACTTCACCAGACTTTTGGCGGAAGCTTACATGATGTCATGACCTAGAGTCTGGAGCGCTCGAATTCTGCATCACGACCATGTAATAACTTTTCAAATTAATATATCAACATAATTTGGCCATTAAAATCCCAAGGATGAGTCAAAGCATAATCCAAGTTATATATATATATATATATATGATTTTGGGGGGGTAGGGGGCACTCCAAAGCTGCAGCTTTTGTTATTCTAAGCTGAAATCGTCAGCAAAATCATCTCCATCGTAAACTGCCTCAAATCATCATCTCCAAAATCTTGGATTTTTCAGTTCCATCATGCCAAAAACAGAGACAGTCGATTTTGATTTGTGGGACCAGCACTGTTTTAGCTTAGGATAAAATAAGCTGCAGCTTAGGATAAAATAAGCTGCAGCTTAGGAGAGGCCTGCTCATATATATGGGCCCTCCTCTCCTTAGCTCATGCATGTGGTATTATGCTTGTGCTCAAACACATGCGGGCTAAAAAGAGCTCCCTCATGACGAAAATAAATCCCACCCAATGCCAAAAGAGTATCCCTCCCAAGTCCTTTGGTGTAGAAAACAGAGAAGAAGAGGGTTTTCACGAGTTAAAAAAAAAAACCAAAAGCGGGAGAAGAAAAATGATCTCTCTTTGTAGGTCAAGGAAAGAAGAAAAATGAAAACGAGAGAAGAAAGGAGGGGAATAGAAAGGGAAAGAAGAAGAGGAAGAAGACCGTCTGCAATTACTCACGAGGTAGCCTCCTCTCTGTCTCTCTTCTGAAACCCATGATCTCTCTCTCCTTCTCTTTCCACCCTACAACATACCATCACCGGCCCCCTCTTTCTTGCACTGCAGCTGCTCAAACCAATTTCCCTAAAACGCCATTTAAATATCCACTCCGACATGGATCCCCAGCATGTTCGAAATCATGGGGAAGGTATTTCAAGGTGGTTCAGCGTATATAATTTTTCATAAAATTTTGTCCACATTTAGGAAGGTGCCCATGTCTAGAACAGTATTTCAATGGAAGTACCTGTGAATCCATTTCTTCACTTACACAACTTTCATTATTCCAAAGAGGCCCCTTTGAATATCACAAACTGATCAGCTAAAAAATTCATTAAAATTTTTGCTCAACTTGGTACTTTAGTCTCTTCTCATTTTCAACGTCCAAAGTTAGTTCTGGATTCAGGGATTGTAATCTCTTGGGTCAGTGGCAAGTTGGACGGGCCTTAGAGGTTCTGCATCCACATTGAGATAAAATGTCTATTGATGCCATTAATCTAATGGATAGGTTCACCTTTAGTGCAGCTTGAGGCCTGAGATGGACAATCTAGAATCTTAACTGGGCCTTGAAAATCTGTCCAACCATTCCATATTTTAACATTCAAACAAATGGCTAGGATTGTTCAATCGAAGTGAATCATGTAAGACTTGAGAACTCCAAGCTAAGTGGATGTTATGGATTGATAATTAGACCTCTTCTATTAATAAACGGCAGATTCATTCACCGAAACCCACCCACCAGTATTACCTCTTGTAAGAGTGCATTGTAGATATTTGAGTTAGTTACTTCCATTAATTTCTTACATTAACAGGTCTACATCTTTTAAGATTACATTGTAGATATTTGAGTTACTTCCATTAATTTCTTACAGGTCTTCAGTCTGAGCAGAGTTATCTATCAGGCCAACCAACACAGTGAAGGATCGAAGGCCATCTATTAGGCCAACCAACTCAGATTTGGGCCTCTTCAATGCTCCATTTTAGGAAAGGAAATGGAGGGTCCTTGGCAAGACCAATGAAAACTAAATCTATAATTTTGAGTAAAAGGAATTTGAACAAGGGGTAGATGGTTGATTATTTATATGTAGATAGTTTCAGGTCAACCAAAATTTGGTGAATATGGATTGTGAAACAGTTGTATTTAATGTAGCTCATTAACCTGTACTCATTGAATTGTTAACAACATTATTTCTCTACTCATTTGTTTTCATCTGACTTGTTTCCAGAGCCGGTGGTTTTGGTCATACTCTTTCTTTTGTTTTGGGGGATAGGTGGTTTAAGTTGGGGATGGCAAACTGCCATAACCTGCATTCATTTGCATAGCAATTTAATAAAATTGGATAATTTCAGCCATTTATATAGTTTTAGAAAAATTGGTGATTGAAATTATATAATTGGATTACATGGAACACATTTAGCCATTTTTACAGGAGTTTCAAAATTTTGAATGACATGGAACCCATTCTGCCACTAGCATGTCCTCAAACATCTAAAAAGCCCCAAGTATCATCATTTAATAATGTCATTACATCAACCTGTATCATCAACACTATGAAATGTATCTTCCAACACCAAGCTTGTAATGTTTGCACTTGTAGCTTGTCAAAATGAAAAAAAAAAAAAAAAAAAGGATGCACCTTCAAAACTCATGCTTCTTCCAAAGTCATTACATCAACCTGCAACTTGTAGAACAGTCACATCCATTTTTATCAAGGAAATTCCACGCCGCCAAAAAGTAGGAAGTGCATTTGAGGAAAATATCTTTCAACATGAAGCAAGTATTGATCTTGAGTTGTGATCGTTCCATTATACTCCTGATGAAGTTGATGGACTAGCAGCTTATAAATTTCTACTTGGGTACATTATGTCTGTACTGGGCTACTTTTTACAAGTCCTGATCGCCACACCCCTCTCCCCTCTGTTCGGAACATAAATGTCATCAACATTCAAGACAAACGCAAATTACATCAGCATTCGAGGCATCACAAATAAACATGTATTCAAATACAAAACATTGTTTTATGCTGGACATACAAAATAATATATCCATGAATGTTACAATCCAAATGTGAGAGACAAAATTTAGCAATCATCCTCGTAGCAAAACACAATAGTTCCCTATGAAGAATGAGAAAATTCAGTGTGCCGGATTCTCCCGGCCAAGTAGTGGCAACACAACCCGATCATACAAACCGTGATAAGTTAGACTTGGCCACATGGAAAGGGCACCTATTCCTGTGAGCGGCGCCTCAATAGCATATGCAATGCCTATTTCAACACACACCCATTCAACTCCCATTCTCATTCAACTAAAATTGACATTCAGCATTGGACATCAATGATCCTGCAGACAACATTCAAAATTCAACATCAATGTCCTTTTAACGACAGTAAACATAAAATGACATTCACAATCAAAATCAACGAGCTTGTATCAACATCAAAATAATATAAACTACACTTATAGACCATTCAACTACATTAATTGAAAGTTGAAATACAAAAGACATATCCAAGCTAGTAATTAGAAGCTAAACTACAACTGTATCAGTTGCCCCATAGTACTATACCATTCACATTCAGTTCGGAATTGACCAAAGCAAAGTTAGCTATGACAACCCATGTATTTAGCTGCCGCAAATCTCCGGGAATTAAATTGTTTAGGGGTATCTGAATTTCCTAAAAAAAATGTCTCTCAAGTAGGATAGACAAAAATTGATTGCATTTGAATATTTTGAAAGCAAGATATTTAAGAGTCTGGAGAATTTGTACAGAAAAAATTCTCTTGAATGTCTGAAATGTATGCAAAGAAACAAAAAAATTGAAAATTTAAGAGTTCAGCGACTGGCATGCATCTTTCAAATTTTGAAAATCAAAATAGAAAATCAAACACAAAATTAAAAGAACCATCTGCTTTTTTTGCATCTGTAAATAATCTCACTTATGCTTCCTCTTCCTAACTCAGTCAAGGGACTATATACAACCAAATCAACAATCCATAATTCTTAATACTCACACTTAAAAATTGAGGGCCACCTATCAAACCCACAAAACAGAGGAAGCATGAAAAAAGAAATTCTAACTGAATCAAACACTACATTTGACCTACTGACTATCTCAGAGACCTAACCAACATCAGGCGCACCCGCTGCAATGAACACTGCATTCATCTCCACCATTTCCACCTCATATCATCCCCAGACGAGAGGTCAGGTTGAAATCTCCAACAGGGAGATTAAGACCATCCTTGAGAAGACAGTCAATCCAACTAGAAAGGACTGGTCATTGCACTTGAGTGATGCTCTGTGGGCATTTAGGACTGCATATAGGACTCCAATCGGAATGTCCCCTTACAGATTTGTCTTTGGGAAGGCTTGTCACTTCCCTGTCGAGTTGGAACATGAGGCATATTGGGCGATCAAACGCCTCAACTTTGCTCTCAATAAGGCATGAGAGACTAGGAAACTTTAGCTTGATGAGATGGAGGAGCTCCGAAATGATGCCTATGATTGTGCCAAAAAGTACAAGGATCGAATGAAAGCCATGCATGATAGGCATATTCTCAGGAAAGAATTTCACCCTGGCCAGAAATTCCTATTGTACAATTCTAGGTTGCACTTATTCCCTGGAAAGTTGAAGTCTCGTTGGACTAGACCTTACATTGTTTATATTGTTCATCCCCATGGTGCGGTTGAGGTCCAAAGTCCCAAGGATGGTAATATTTTCAAAGTCAATGGTTAAAGGTTGAAACCATTCTTAGAAACTGTTGTTTCGGAGCTTGAATCTGCACCTCTGGAAGATCTTGCCTACCAAGATTGATTGAGCACTGGATCTGACAGTGTATTTTCTATGTATATTATGTACAATGGTTACCTGCTTTTGTTGTTATTTTTATTTTGTCTAACTTTGGCATGATGTTGCAATTCCAAGTTTTATAATTCTCAGGTGCCCTCCTATACTTTTATCCCCCATGTTTCATTGATCATTGCATTTCATTTATTTAAACATCGAGGACGATGTTCATGCTAGGTTGGGGGGGGGGGGGGGTGGGGGGGGAGAACAATGGTTTACTGTTTTGTTTAAGGAAAAGATTTTTGGAAAAGTGCTTAATCTTGATCCTTCACTTTTACACAGGTGGTATACATTTTCAAGGTTTTGAATGTGAAGCTATGATTTCAGATTTTATTTGACGATTGGATTGAAAATATGATGAAAAACCGACCTTTAGTATACAACTTCCTCGTTCAACTGGTGAATTAATGAGGGCACATGGAAATGGCTGCCTATTGTTGGGGACTGCAAAAAAAAAAAAAAAAAAAAAAAAAAAAAAAAAAAAAAAAAGAAAGTGTTTAGTTAGAAGTATTGAAAAGAATAAAAAGTTTTGTGACTAGTTTGGGTTCGTAGCCTTTTTAACCCAAGCTAGTAAGCCCTTAGGGGTATTTACATACCCAGTGCCCTAAAGACATCTGGTTTGGGAGTCATTGGCCTAATGCTCGTTACATGGGTTAATTAGAAAGCTTAACAGACCTAGGCATTGCACAGCCACATGCGTGTGTTTATAAAAAATAAAAATTACGGCATTTGAGAAAACAATAGTGCGAAAGTCGTCATGGTCGCCTTGAGAGGAAACTGTTTTTCTTTGCTGAAGTTAGGTTGCCCAAAGTTTTAAATTGAAAATCATTTCCACGGAAATTTCTAGCTAATCATTTGAGACTTATGTCTTTTTACGCTTACACACTTTTCACCATTCATGATCAACTTAGCATGATTTTGAGAATTTCTTGACCAAACGATAGGATTTGTGAACCGAATTCCAGACTTAATTTTGAAAATTTTGAGAATCGAGAATATCGGGTATTTATAAATCTTCTTTTGGAAAAGTTTCCTTTGGTTTTTACTCTGATTGATTAAAAAAAAAAAAAAAAAAAGAATTTGTGGGTAAATTCACTTCAAACCCTTACGAGACAACACTCGCCCACTAGAGGTAATCTAGTGGTTTAACGGCTTATTGCATTTGCTAAATGCAACCGCGATTCCTGCGAAAGTGAGTTAGGATTCCTATTTTCAACATTTAATTTTACTTTGTTTTGCTCAAGGACTATCAAACTTTAGGTTTAGGGGTATTTGATATGCATGGCATAATATAAATAACTACCCTTTTATTTGAATTTGTTAGTTGTTTATTTTGTCTTAAATGTTCTACTTATAGCCTTTTTCTTATTATCTTATTGCATGAATTGGAAGGAGCTGAGCACATTTGAGCTTAATTCAGAGAGGTTTAAAGCTAAAACCCCATTTGAGAAAAGTTATACACAAAGAGCATTTAGGCTTGTTGGAGGAGAGCTGGAATTTCAAGTTAGAGGTCATGAGTTTAAGACTTGTCACAAATAGTTTTTTTTTTTTTAAGACCGAATTTGGTGGCCCCCACCATATCTAATGCTTAATAATGGTTGCTAAAACTTAGCAATCAACTTTGCAAGAAAGGAAAGGAATCTCATGGACATCAATAAGAATGTTATTATTTAGCAAGTGATCAAATTATGAAGGAAAGAAAATTTTCGGAACTGTAGCCATCCTGCGCAAGCTTTACTATTTTGATCATAACTTGTGACTCAAGACTCCAATTAAAGCGAAGTCAAATGTGTTGGAAAGAGGACTCAAATGAGAGGAATATCATGTCTCACAAGGATCTCCCAATTCTGACGTTTTGGGGGTCAAAACAGGCTGTCAAGTGGAAGGATATGAGGGATGACGAGTTTGAGTGATTTCTCTTTCTTTTTCTTCTTGTATTTTTTTTTCTTTTTAAGGGGAGGCTCTCTTTTGCTCTAGGAGTTAATTTTATTTTTCGTCAATCTTTGTTAGAAAGTGAAGGTGGAGATTGAGTGGTGTAATAGACAACTTTGAAGGCTTTCAATAATGACGATTTGCTTCATTATTATTGTTTGCTCTATAATGCTTGGCTAATATGTGGATTAGAATGGAGGAGGAAACCAAAACCGGTGAGATCGTTCCTTATTATTTTCTATGTCTTTCCCTCGTTATGCTTAATGATTTAATAAGTTCTCCTTCATGAATGTTATTCAACTTCTGGTTTTGTAAAAGTTATTTGGAATGTCTTTTACTTTTTTTGCTTGATCTTGACATGATATCATGTTTAGCTTAAATCCCTTTAATGGTTTGTGCTTGATCATGATAAATAGTGATTAGAATTTCAACATATTGAAGTGAAGGGAGTCTTAGGTACTATTTAGAGAATTAGATTTTTAAGAAAAAGGGTTTTCAAAGCTAAATCTTCTGATCCAAGGCAATTGCTTGCACATTGGATTGAGTTGTATTGGGATAAGACTATAAAGTAATTTTCGAATGATTAGATCTATTTTGGTGAAATCCGATACCCTTATCTCTCTTTCTCTGATCAAGTTTGTGTTTAGATTTCTTTTGATATCAGTTTAGTTATTATTTTCTTGACTAATTGTGGTTTTAAAATCTCTAGTGTGAAAACTGATTGAGGATTTTTGGATCATGTTTCTACAAATCTCTGTGGATTGATTCGTATTTGCCATTATCTACTTAATAGAAATTTGTGCAATTGCGGTTAACTAATTTGAGCACATCAACCTCTAATCTACAAGAATCCCCATGAACAACATCTCAAAAACCCAAAATTTTGAAAAGAGAAGGAGCTCTCAAAGAGCCTCCTTGCATGCATGCAGGAAAACTTCCCAAGGGTCTAGAGAACCCATAAATAGAAGGAGAGATCAAGAC
This sequence comes from Persea americana, assembly GCA_029852735.1. Classification (NCBI taxonomy): domain Eukaryota; kingdom Viridiplantae; phylum Streptophyta; class Magnoliopsida; order Laurales; family Lauraceae; genus Persea; species Persea americana. The sequence continues at coordinate 42,222,031 of CM056815.1, forward strand.
CTTACCTGCAAGTGCAAGAACCAGCAAGCAAAGCCGAAGGAGAAATTGGTCGTAGCTGAAAACTTTTAAAAACAGGGTCCTTTGAAAGCTAAAGGGATGAGGAAGAGAATGATAAAATCAGATCTTTATTTAGTACCCAAGAAGAAGGACATGCCATGAGGGAAAGTGGCTGAGAGGAGAAGAAGAAGAGAAGCTCTTTCTTGAGTTTTGAAACTGAAACAAGAAGAGTACAGGAAGAGAACCCAATGTGGGTTTTGAAGGAGTTGAGTGGATTGTGGGCCCCAATGGCCTTAAGACTTCAAGTGGCTAAAACACCAACTTGCGGGTCTTAGACGATATTGACGAAGAAGAGTAAATCAATTGTCGAAAAATCTAGTTTCCAAAAATTATATTTTCCTCATGATTTGCAAATATCGAAATAAATGTATAGATTGGGTGTGAAAAGTTAGTTTTGCCATTTTTTTTCAAAAAACGTGATTTCTAGGGTTCGGATTCAGATGGAGCAAACATGAAAGTTGTAGGGTTGGATACAACAAATTAAAACAAGTCGAAATTAGAATTTTTCGAAATAACTGATGAATTCCCATACGAATACGCATCACACGGGCCACCCCTGGCCCGGTCAAACCAGACTCAACGGCTCTCAAAATTCTCCAAAACTATTCAAAATTCTAATCTAGCTAAAATCCAAGGTAATCATCCTCGAATCCCACTTAGAGCTAATCATCGGCTAAAACCATGAAAATCATACTAAACCTAAGTCGAGGTCTGACACACCCGGCATGCATTTTCATCGAAATATACGCTATTGATTGCACCAAATACGGTTTGCGGTTAGAAAACGCTTAGAATCGCATGAGATTACATCTTAAGCACTAATTTCCGTGAAACTCATTTTAAAGGAAAACGATATCCCGAAATTTTTTAAAGCCCATCTTTAAACCGCGAATTGCGTCAAACGAAGTTTCGAGTCAACATTTTCCTAGAGTCGCATAGAACGCCATTTCATATTAAAATAGCCGTCGAACTGCCCGAAACACACGTTTCGGACTTAAACAACCCTAGATCCTTCGTAAAGCGTTCGTAACCCTAGACTCGCTTGAAACCTATTTTAAAGAGAAAAGTTTTTTTGAATATACCAAAATCTGTATTTCAGTTAGAAATGAATTAGAATTGCGTGAAATGCTATTTAGAGCCAATATTTTCCCAGAACTGTCTAGAATTCTCTTTTATTGACCCGAAGCATGGGTACCAGTCTTAAACAACACTTAATCCCATGTAATGCGTTCCTAACCATAGCATCACCTGTGAAACCCATTTTAAATAGAAAAGTATCTCATAATATCTTAAAATGCATATTTCAGTATAGAGTCGCAGGAATGCATTTCAATGCAAAAGACTAGTCCAAAATATCCAAAAATGCCCCAGAATCATTCAGTACCCGTTTTATTGAAATACAGGCTATTGATTGCACAAAATACGTTGTTTGTCAGCCAGAAATAGCCTTGAATACTATTAGATTGGTTCTTATGCCCTAATTTGCTTGAAATCCGTTTTAAAGTAAAACGATAACAAATTTTCTAGACCACTTCTTTCAATCGTGAGCTGCGTGAAATGTTGTTTACACCTAACATCTTCTTAGACCCGCCTAGAATCTCCTCCGAATTGCTCGGAGCACGACTTTCTGTCTCATACAACCCTTAATCCCCTACGATGCGTTCCTAACCCTAGCATCGCATGAAATGCATTTTAAAGCATACTTATCTCTGGGTATTGTAAAACTTTCATTTCAGCCCATAATCATATGAAACACATTTTAGAGTAAAATTTTAGACCATTAAACCCTTAAATGCACTAGAAATCATCTAGCACGCCTTTTCATCCAAATATTGGTTGTTGATCGCACGAAATCCGATTTTCACTCAGAATTGGCTCGAACCCCATGAGATTAGTTATTAAGCCCCATATTTTCATTAATAACATTTTAAAGTAAAAACATATTCAAGAATTTTCTCGGGCGTGTCTTTGAACTCAGAATCCCACGAGATTACTTCTTAAGCCCAATTTTGCTTGAAACTCATTTTAAAGGAAAAAAGATATCACGAAATTTTGTAGTCTTTCAATCGTAAATAGCTTGAAATGCGGTTTTGAGTTAACATTTTCTTAGAGCCGCATTGAACGCGATTTCATATTAAAATAGCCCTCGAATTGCCCGAAGCACGCGTTTCGAACTTAAACAACCCTAAATCCCATGTAAAGCGTTTCTAACCCTAGACTCGCTTGAAACCCACTTTAAAGAGAAAAGTATCTCTGAATATAGCAAAATCTGTATTTCAGTTAAAAACGGATCAGAATTGCATGAAATGCGATTTAGAGCCAACATTTTCCTAAAGCTGTCTAGAATACCCATCCCCTTTTACCAGACTGAAGCACGGGTTTCAATCTTAAACAACACTTAATCCCATGTAATGCGTTCCTAGCCCTAGCATCGCCTGTGAAACCAATATATCTTAAAATGCGTATTTCAGCATAGAATTGCACGAATGCATTTCAAAGCAAAAAAATAGTCTAGAATATCATAAAAGGCACTAGAATTATTCAGTATGCATTTTTATCGAAATACAGGCTATTGATTGCACAAAATGCATTGCTTGTTAACCAGAGACGGCCTTGAATACCATTAGATTAGTTCATAGGCCATAATTTAAATGAAATCCGTTTTAAAGTAAAAAGATAACGAATTTTTTAGAGCGCGTCTTTCAACCATGAACTGCGTGAAACGCTGTTTACACCCAACATTTTCCCAGACCTGCCTAGGATCCCCTACGAACTATCCGAAGCACGACTTTCAGTCTTATACAACCCTTAATCCCCTACATTGCGTTCCTAACCCTAGCATCGCGTGAAACACATTTTAAAGCAAAAGGTATCTCAGGGTATCGTAAAACTCGCATTTCAGCCCATAAATGTATGAAGCACATTTTTGAGTAAACTTTTAGACCATTAAACCCTTAAGTGCCCTAGAATCATCTAGCATGCTTTTTCATCCAAATATTGTCTATTGATTGAATGAAATACGATTTTCACTCAGAAATGGCTCAGAACCCCACGAGATTAGTTATTAAGGCCCGGATTTGCATGAAAAACATTTTAAAGGAAAAACATATTCAAGAATTTTCTAGAGCGCGCATCTTTCAACTTAGAATCCCACAAGATTACTTCTTGAGCCCTAATTTGCGTGAAACTCATTTTGAAAGGAAAAGGATATCACATAATTTTGTAGAGAGCATCTTTCAACTGTGAAATGCCTGAAACACAGTTTCGAATTAACATTTTCCTAGAGCCATATAGAATGCGATTTCATATTAAATAGCCCTCGAACTGCTCGAAGCAAGCATTTTGAACTTAAACAACCCTAAATCCCATGTAAAGCGTTCCTAATCCTAGACTCGCTTGAAACCCACTTTAAAGAGAAATGTATCTCTGAATATACCAAAATCTGTATTTTAGTTAGAAACGGATCAAAATTGCATGAAATGCTATTTAGAGCCAACATTTTCCCAGAGCTGTCTAGAATCCCTTTCTACCGGACCAAAGCACGTGTTTCAGTCTTAAAAAACACTTAATCCCATGCAATGCGTTCCTAACCCTGGCATCGCGTGTGAAACCAATTTTAAATAGGAAAGTACCTCATGGTGGGATGGGTGGTTTTGGTAAACAACATTGGATATTTGAAGGTGCTATAGGTGTGAATTCTGAAGTTTGGTGGTTGTACTTTGAAAATTGAATGAAACAGCTTCATAAATCACCCATTTTTATACTTGCGGTCACCTCGCAGCTAACCGCCAACCCAGAACAGAATTTGGCTAGCTTCTGTCTTTCTCATTGTAACTTCACAGTCACCTCATGGTTAACTGCCTGATGAATTCTATTTTGAGTAGTGTTACTGCTACTCGCGGCGACTTTATGGCGGCCTCACGGTTAACTGTGGACCTTCTTCGCGGCTAGCGGCAGATGCCTAGTTCCTCTTTTGAAGGGGAACTTCTACCTTGGGTTTTGACCTTATATGTGGGGCCCCTTGACACTGCCCTTGCATGACCAACTTAGGGAAATGAAAACGGAGTACGATTGGCATGGTGTGCTTCGTCAGTTTTCCAGGCTTCTGTGTATGGTTGTATCTTTGCCGAATGTGTACGGAATTAGGGTTTGACAACACCTAGAGTGTATCCTTAGGTACCTTGTCACCTTGTACTTGATGGACATGTGTGGATAGACTTGTTAAGAGGACGACTCCTGGAATTTGGAGACTTGACTTGTATCTTGGCTTGACTTGGAGTAGCCCTCAACTCATCGCTTTGTGCTTAAAATCTATCCATGTGTACTTGTTTTGGATCTTGTGTTACTCGCTAAATCATCACCATCACCATCATCATTATCATTATCATCTTGTATACATGACTAGTTGAAGTATGATGGTTCTTGAGTGGGCCGGTTACTCGGACACGAGGGTGGACAGTCGACTAGGACGACGTCCATTGCGCAGGATAATGGTAGTCGGCTAGGACCACGTTGTTATCCCTAGTAGGTAGCTTAGGATACCACTAGATCCAGACTTTAGGGTATTGGTAGTAGTCTTGGACGACATTTGTAGCCCCAAGAGATGGTTAGGGCATCATCGGAGTCTCCTATTGCTTGTACATTGCATATCATGGACGGTTGTTCTTGTTATAACTTGCGAGGAATTATATTGTTACTTCAGTCGTATAATCACTCTTGCTTATATGCTTAGCTTCTTGTCTTGATATCTTACAATTATGCACTTGTCTTTATTCTCTTTGGAACTTGTTATGAATAATGTATATTGCTTATCTTCTTGCTAACATATTGTTGATCCTTTATTCCTTAGTGTATAGAAAACACCACCTATTACGTTGACCCGGACTTTGAGGCAATCCAAGAGGATCCTCAGCAGGGGGAGGAGGACAAGCTACGTTAGTGGAGTGCCGATGACGTAGCTTAACGCCATCACTCCCAGCACTTGTGCTTGGAACGTTAGGGACAACTGGCGTTGTGCCACCTAGATCCCATATTTTGATCTTTGGATCTTTTAGACTTTTTTATTCATATTTTGTATATCTTTTGTTACAGGACCTTAGTTTTTGGGATGGTCCTAATGTGTATATAAACCTTATATGTCTTTATCTTTTAAAATGTAAATATATAATGGGACGAAATGCATACTTGCTTTGATATTTGTATATGTTCAATTAATGTGTTTATTGGATAAGTCTCGCAGGTATTTGGTTAATGAGGCTCAAACACACAATCCTCATTGCGGATTTCGATCTTCGGGCAATAAAAGGAATTTTTTTAATTAGCCCTACATTTCACACCCCGGATCCGGTTTATTCACTAATTGGGTTTGGGGTCGTGACATATATCACCCACATGATAATTATAATTTTCATGTAAATAATGGTCATTATGTTGACTCTTTACATAAATATAATAAGGGATAACCATCAAGCCCAAACCTTACTGTGCCCAAAGCTAGCCTGAGAAATATGATTGGTGGGGACTCCGGTATTTTTTTGATCTGTAGAGGCTCCAAAACTGCTTCTACAGTCAGAGGAATTAGAAGGCTTTGTAGAGTTTATAATCCTAAATTTTTCTTCTTTTCTGAAACTCAGGCCAATGAATCAGCTATCAAATTCCTAGTTAGGAAAATTAAATTATGCAAATTTGCTTTGAAGGTGGCAGATGGTAATGTTGGTAGGCTAGCTATTTTTGGAATGAGGATTTTTATTTAAATATTATTGAAATTGATGAAGGGAGCTTCTATTGGCACAAGGGATTTTACTCTCTCCATTGCACTGGAAGACAAAAGATATTCCCTAAACTACCCCTCCCCCCTCCTCCCTCTCCCTCTCCCTCTTCCTCTCTCCCTCCCTCCCCACCCCTCACCCTCCTAGTCGCTGATGGGAGGGATAATGGCCAGCAGCCCCAACCGACTAGTCCAAAGCATTACCAAATGGATAACAGTGGGCCCCACACGGCTTTACCAGTGAGATGACCAGCTCACCCACAGTTACTGGGTTTTATCACATGTTGTGTAGCTCTAAACCTTGTTGTAGATTTTTACTGTTGTAATTGATTGATTGTAATTGCAAACTAATTTAGGCGACAAGATCAATATATTAAGGGGGTTGATCCTCAAAGACGATGTGTGACCCATTCCACAAATCTGTCTTCTCTAACATGGTATCAAAGACCATGGTGTTGATCTCTGCGACATCTCTTCATTTGTGTGGGATTCTAGCATCTCCAACGCAGCTTTGATCTTCATAGGTCTCCAACATATTATCCAGAGGCCTATTTGTTCCTATCTGAGACTCTAATAAGAGTCCTCTTTCATTCAAACCTGCTACAAACAGATTCGACACCACCAGCTGCACCCAGATCTTTCATTCTCGTCACTTTGCAAGTCTCGGCCAATCTGTGGATCCCACATAAGTTACTTGACAACACCAGCTAACTATACATTCAGGTGGCCTGGTATTATTGAAGTTTATGAGCATTTTTTCACAGATTAAATGTTAGTTTCTACCCACTTTTCTGATTTCGATAGTCTACATAAGTTTTCATCTCAACCGTCAATCATCATGATCGATGGTCAAATTTAGCTCATATTTTGAGGCAGACTGCTTTGCTTTGTGGGTGACATTTGTTATGGATTTTGTGTCTTGCAATTTGATGGATGCATTATCATTTTAGCATCATTCGGATTTTCACACATGCATTGATTTTGAAAAGCTTGAAAATTTGATTTTCATATGCATTGTTTTTAAGACTTTTAAAAATCATGTTACATGCATGTTTTGGATTTTAAAATTGGATGCATTAAGTTTGACAATAAGATTTTTGAATCATGCAAGCCAATGGCTTTAAAAGTTTCAAATCATCTTAGGCATTTTAGGTTCTTGTTTTTAAAACTCCTTTAGATTGATTTAAAACATGAATTCAGGCATGATTCCATGGCCCAAAGTCCCACAAGAAAAATACTTTGAAAAACACAATTTTGGAAAAGAGGACTTATACCGGTGGCTAATATATACTTTTACCAGCGGTCTACGGCCCTCGCTCAAAGTAGTTTTTTTTTTTTAAAAAATGCCCGCTGAACTAGCTGTTGGAGCCTTCTTTTTTCTATAAAATGAGCTCTTTCTTGGGCTATTGAGAAACTTTTGAGGCACTCTTTGAGGGAAAGAAGTCCAAGCAAAAGGAAATGAGCTAAGGAAGACTATGGGGTCATTTGGAAAGCTAAAGCTTAGTTCCATTGAGTTAAATAACTAAGTAAGCTTTAGTTTTCCTATCGCGACCTTGGACCGAGGTCCCCAATCCGGGCCCGCGACTAGTGTGTCCAACTATGATTATCCCATAGGTTTCCACGGTGAGAATTCCCAAAACAAACATGGAATTATCTCACATGAACAATGATTTGCAGAAGCGTGCAAGTAATCTCAATTACAACTTATCAATACAAATCAAAGGATTCCAAGTTGCATAAGTTAAATAGTTCAAGGGACATAACATTCGGAGGGAGAAATTATAACATAGCATAACCATAATTTAAATTCCAAGTTTCAATGACCAAAAGTAAGTTAAATTCAAGTTTACATTCCCCAATATAAGACAAAGGGCCAACAAATGCCATACATCCCAAAATAATAAAAATCATTCCCATCCAAGTGTGTCGTACTCAAGACCCCACCCGACGTCTAGAGGACGTCGTTGGGTTGCCACTTACGGGCTAGGGGTGTCTCAAAAGCCTCCTCCGGGCGCTCCTCCTCAATGGCAACGACGCTTGCATCTGAACATCAAAGCAAAAGGATCAGACACGACGGTCTGGCAGGTGATCAATTTAGACATTATATAAATCAATTAAAAATCTGAAATAACTAATACTTAAAACATGACATGAATTGTGAACAAAGCATATATAGTGTATAAGGCAAAATTGGCATGATTTCGAGAAAACGTCATGATTTATGAATCCACAGAGAGCTCATCCTTTCTCCGTCATACGTGATGACAAGAGCAAGCAAAGACAAAACAAAATGAAACGAAACGAAACGAAACAAAAGCCCGAGCCACATAAGGTGGGCGGGAAAACCGGCCGCGGAACCGGAAAAAACAAAGATGTGTATAAATACACGACTAATCTGCAGATTGTCCTTATGATTAAGGACCCCCTAACTAGTGGATAAGACTGAGAGGGCAGTCTAAGTTCAGCAGTATTCAATGATATTCATGTATGCACAAAACATAGCGATACTTGAACCAAACTCATCGGAAATAGGGGGGATACACTTATCAAGACAAAGCAAAGCGAAACTAAACAAGAGGGGCATAAGCTGTAACAAAATGAGGCTGAAAGGTGTTCCCCAATATAGTTCTTGAACAATTCAAGCGAAACTTATACTTGTAAAACAAAACAAGTGCTAAAACGATATTCGGCGCAAATCACAATCCAAAGCGAAATTTGTCAAGCATACATTAGGACCTTTCATTTGATCTTCATGTGGTTGAGACCCAAATGTCTCAATGAAAAAGGGATTGGTGTTCCGGAAGTTAAACAGACATTTTAAGGCCTCAAGCGCACAATCTCAAGCTAAAAGTTCCTAATCATATTCAAGTTTTCATCCCCCAAAAAATCTGACAAAACAGGTCTAGTTTGAAAACTCGGTCAGCTCTCGGTCACCTGTCGGTTAGCCGAGTAGTGACTGTTGGCTAGCCGCCAGCTGAACGACGGCTGACCGCCTAGTCTTGTGTCAGGAAAAACACCATTCTGGAAATGAAACCGAACTGAACTCGGTTGGCTATCGGCTAACCGAAGTGAGGTAGGTCGGCTAGCCACTAGCTGACCGAAAATCTCCTGTTGTAAAACAAGCTACTAGAAATGGAACTAAACTGGTTCGGCTGGCTGTCGGCTAGCCGAAGTGGTGCAGGTCGGCTAGCCGCCAGCTTACCGACTGTGCGCGGCAGCCTAGTTCAAGTCAGATTTTTATGTCTTTCTTCCTCCATTCTTCTCCCATTCCACAAAGCATTTGAACAAGGTAAAAATCACTTAAATTAAGTGGAAAACCATCAAAATAAAACCATTAACATATACATTTCAACTAAGACAAAATTTCAAACCATATCACATATTTGGAATAACCCATTGCTCAAACTAAAATGAGAGAAGAACCAAACCATTGAAGCTAAAATGTTCAAATATTGCATGCATCAAGAAGAGCTAAAATGATCACTTGCCTTGACAAAAGCTAAGCCAAAATCTCTCAAGGTCCTACCCAAGAGTGAGCCACAAAATTTACACAAGAAGCCCCAAGAAATCCATTCAAAATCACGATTTTTGGTCAACAAAACTCCACTACAACAAAATACAGTTTTGCCAATGCAATCGCCGCGTCTGGAAAGGTAGGTTTTGCATTAGGAAAGGATTTCCCAATGCATTTCAGTGCGCCGGCCATGCGTCGGCAACTATGTGTAGCCAAATCCATAGCCAACGTTATTTTAACTGCGTCGGCAGATCCCTATACAATTACCAACGCCCTATAGCGTCAGCCAATGCATCGGCAAAGAGATGTGCGTCGGCAAAAGTCCAATATTCTTGATTCGAAAGCCATATTTGCCAACGTAGTACCAGCGTCAACAAAATATACGCCGACGTTGGTAGTGTGTTGGGAGTTCCTAGTATTGGTCGACATTGGCAGTGCGTTGGGAATTCACGGTAATGGCCAACGGTTGCAGTGCGTCGGGAATTTATGGTAATGGCCAACGCCGGCAGTGCATTAGAAATTCATGATAATGGCTGATGCGCGCGACGATGATGAAGCGTTGGGAAATCATGAAATAGCCGACGCTACCAATGCATTGGGAATGCATGAAATAGACGACGCTACAAATGCATTGGGAATTCATGAAATAGCCGACACTACTAATGTGTTGGAAATCCACTATATCTTTGGGCTAACGTATTGGGAAATGCAACTTCGCCGACGCACAAATCACATTGGTAAATGTTGTAATACCTTTTCGTTTTTACAACGGATGCTGGTGCGTCGGGAAAGCTTATTATTATTGTTTTTAAATTAGATTTTTATTTCTCCCTGTATACCACAAATAAAAATCTGAATAATTTTCAAACCAACAAACTTGATGCACAACCCAATTTAAAATAGGTTCATCAATAAATAAAAAATAACATCCACAATCAAATATCCCATATCCATAAACCAAAATAAACCCACAAATCTCTAAAATACACAAATATTACTACTTTATCATTTCCAAAAATCTCTAACATCCACAAATGTCTGTAATCAAAATAAAAAAGGTAATCCCTAAGAGCCTGCAACTAGCACAATAAAATTCAAAACCAATCCGCAAAACAAAAACAGAACACCATCAGAATACAAGTAGCAATAAATTCTTGCAAGGCAAAGCATTCACTACAAAAAAAAAGATCTTGGGATAATGAGACAATATTAAATTAGCATAATAATTTTATTTATTCACTTTCCAATACCCATATGACAATAACAAAAACTCACCTGGAAAGTATCCTATCCAAAAGCTCCCCACCTTCACATAACCTGAACATGTGATAATGAGACATCAAGTTCTAAATCATTAAGCATGTGTTTACCGAATAGTAATAGTAAATGAAAATGAGAAAGGAGAGAAACATTGATATCAGTGCACTTAAGGAAAAAAATTCCAAGGTTCTAAAAAATAATTTGGTTCCAAAGTGGATGTTAAAAAACATCAATATGCAGGCAGCAATATCCTCCCGCACTTCATGGACATATTTGCTTTATATGTTGGGACTGAATTTACTGAATTTCCTCAAGCTTAAATTGAAATTTTGGTTGTCTGGTTTAAACTGGTTTATTGGATGAATGTGATATAAGCCAAAGGTCTCTGTGAAGGAATAATGCTCCAGTAAATGCAACCTCCTATGACTCTTGACAAATGATTTGGAAGTTATTTGTCATACAAATGTGAACGGGAAGTTCCTGTCCAGTATATTCTGGTGTTGGTTTCTAATATGTATTTGAACTATGTTTTAGACAAAACTAACATATATTCACCAAGAAAAAGAGGAAGTCTTACCTGTTGTAGACTCTTTGTTCAGATTGCTGTAAAGGAAGGCACATTCCTTCCCTCTCTATTCATGAGACTGGCAAGGTAGGAAGCCAATCTGTGCTGTTGGGGGAGAGTCTTCCACCATTTGACAAAGGTGGTGGACTCTAAAAACACATCCCTACCTAATTCCCCACCAGCAACCCACTTCAGTACTTCATTTTCCAGCAACCAAAAACCTTAAGAGTCATGATCATTCAAAGAAACCTGTAGTAGGTTGGCAACCCTTTTTCATTGCCATCTTTCATGACTTTTGGTTCAATAGATGATCCAGCCCAACCTTATCAATAAATTCCTCTCAAAAATCACCTCCAAATGTTTTCCAAACACAGGTGAAGTTTGTGGGGTTCAATAGTCTTTACATAATTCAAGGGGCTCCGAGATTTTGTTAAGTCGATAGGAACCTGATAGAACTCTTCTTTCTAATAGGAGTTTTAAGGCCCAACAAAGCCGTGATATGTCTAAATCTTAAAGATACATCCATTCATTTATAACAGCTTGGTCACGTAATCAATATGGAGAAATGAGACAAAGCAGGGGATGAAGAATGTGGAGTGGTCACAATCACATGCAGCAAGAGGTGGGTCATACAGTTGTGTACTTCAGTTAGGTATCTTATTGCTCATGTTTTAATCAGCAAGCACAAAAGCAATGGGCCACTTAATTCATTATAGGAAAACTACTAGAGATGGAAATGAGATGTTCTTTGACAATGGTGCTCCATTTTTTATGGTGGAAAATGATTACTCTCACTCAATCAAAGTGACTGCTCAGGTATATGAATAAAAGCAATGGGCAGACATTATGTTATTTAGTTTCTAAAAATGTAACTTGACTTAGCAGTCAATCAATTCATTTGTACTAGCGAGTATCAGCATCACAGAATTAAGGATCTTATTATTTATTATATTTGATTGGTAACTATTATGGACAAAAAAAACAATGATTGAGACACAAGAAACTATGAAGAAATGTTACTCCAGATTTTCTGAATTCTGTGTCTAATGGAGAGAATCCGGGAGACACCAAAATTTGCTACAATAAAGTGTCTCAAATAGCCTTTGAAATTCTCCCAATTACGAAATTTAAGATGCCTTTTTTTTTATATTAGTATTTGAGGAATTCCATTGAGACAGGAAATTGAAGTTATCTGAAACCCCCTCCAAACATGAACTCAAAATTCTTTCCATCAGAAAGACCCCAAGTGTCTGTTATGGCTCCTGTGACCCAGTCTAGTAAGAAATAAGGGCCTCTTCTTCTGGCCACATTCATTTGAGGGAAACTAGCTGAATCTTAGCGATTTTCATCAATTAATTGAGCTGTTTGGCAACTCAAACTTAAAATGTCAAAAGACAGCTTACTTCTTGCTGCGGTTAAGCCAAATTCTCAGGGATGAAATCATTTTCTCAAGATTCAGCTGACGTTGCTCAACAATCAGCCACCAAAGAGGTCATAATTCCTGTCCACATGAGCACCTTAACGAGAAAGGCCTGACGGAAATCATCATTTTCATAGCCCCATTCTATCAATCAATTAGCCAACAGAGCCAGACAGAAATGCCAGTCCAGAATTAAACACCCACATTCTAATAAAAAATGACACAAGTCAAGTCAATTATCCAGAATTAAACACCCACATTCTAATAAAAAATGACACAAGTCAAGCCAATTATGCAGGGCTTTGTGAGTTCATTCCACTCCATATCCCTTCGGAAGAATAGAAACTTTTCTTTTGATTTTGATAGTCATACCAGAAGAAAAAAATGTAAAAAACCAATTTTTCCACTCCACAGAGTAAACCAACCAAGCATAACTACATCCACCCCAAGGAAATTAGGGCAGAGAATTGCAAGGTAGAAGATACCCACTAATTTCAAAAATTCAAAACCCCCCCAATTCCCACGAGGATTCTCTAAAAACCATGGAAACAAAGAGCACTTACGAAGAAAACGAGGACCTCTATCACTGCAACCACAGTACAACTTTGAAGACTAAGATTTCCATATATCGATTTTCTCCTGACCACTGCCCTGAGTGCTGTGATGGATGTGTCATGCCCAGCCTGTTGATTGAGAGAGAGAGGAAGAGACGGCGTTGATCTCCGCTACCATACCGGTCGATTAGAAGAGAGAGAGGAAGAGAGACGATGTCAATATCTGCTGCCAGGCTTGTCAATTGAGGGAAAAGTGAAAAAGAAGAGAGACAGAGGGGAGAGATGGCTAAAAGTCGATTAGGGTTGGAGTGAGGGAAAGAAATGCTGGGCGGGTTTTTCATTTTTTTTTAATTTTTTTTCATTTCAAGTTTCCGATGGTTTTGGGCCGTCGGTACTCTTATTGATCCGTTGAAAAATAAATGACAATCCAGTCCATCGGTAAACCGAGCCCTTAGGTGTCGGGCTTTGGTGTTCTTGACGTAGTAAGTGATTGGAACTTGGATAAGGATATCCATGCACAATAACTGAAATAGAAAAGAGGGATTTTAGCCATCTTCAGAATGAGCATTACATACATCTATAAGGTATCGTCAAATCTCATTTTGAATGGAGGTTATCTCACCGTACGATTGAACACACAAAAGAAAAAGTTAATAAAACAATATTTTTTAGCCATGTTTTTTTATTTGGTCAATCTGACGGCGGGACCAACTCAATTCTAAACAAAAAAAATTGGGATACCCCATTAATAAGTAAGTTAATCATTTTGAATGACTCTGATTATGCATATATGGGCACGAGTGGGACCCATCCAAAAAAGTTCCTAGCCTACTCCGCTAGAAGCCATTATAGTTGCCCCAGAATTTATAAAAATAAAAATAAAAAAAATAAAAATAAAAAAACATGAAAGAGGCAGAGAGATGGGAATAAATCAAAGCGATTAAAACGGTGTGCTCATATTATTTTGGAAAAAAAGAATTTTACTAAATGGGGCTTTGCGGACGCATACTTGTGCGTCGCCAGTAGGCAAAATAATTGTCAACGCATTATTGCATTGCCATTAGGAAACACATGCGTTAGCAAAACTTTCACACTCTTTTGGGGGAAATCTTTGTTGGACTCAATATGTTTTCCACAACTTTTGCCAACGCAGTATTACTTGTGTCGGTAAAAATAGCAATTCTCTGTGACTTTTGCCAACGCAATCCAAATATGCATCGGAAATAAGACTTTTACCAATGCCAATATTCACTGCGTCGACAAATAGTGTCAAGAAAAGTTTTCCACGGCTTTTGCCAACGCAGTCTTACTTGCTGTCGCGACCCCGGACCGGGGGCCCCGGGACCGCGACGGGGGTGGTGTGGTGAAAGAACCACCCCTTGATAATAATTATACGTTTAATTAATTTCCCACAGGTTTCCGCGGTGAGGATTCCACATTCACTCATAGAACATTTATATTGGTGCGGAAGCGTGTAGCAAATCAAACTCTTAATCCAATCACATCAAATAAGACTGTTAATACACAGGTATAGCATGATGTCAGAGTGAGCAATGATCTCATTAGCATTCCCAAAGTATTAAGTTAAAGTTTAACAAAAGAACAAGTTAATTAAGATTCCCCAAAAATAATGGCCAACAAAGGCCAGTACAACCAAAGTACAAAACAGTATCATTCTACAATCTCCCAAAATGTTCGCAGCTCGAAGCTAAACCCAATGTCTACATGACATCGTCAGCTTGCCACTCTACTAATCGTTGCGGTTCACCGACCGCCTCCTCTGGCTCCTCCTCAAGGGCAAAGACGGGAGCTGGACCTGAGTACCACAAAAATGGGCCAGACAGGACGGTCTGGCAGGTGGGTGAATAGATATACCAAGAAAGAAATCAAAACACTTTCTAAACATGATGAAATCTTGTTAAAACAATGACTGTCTTAAAACAGGGTATATAGTTCATTTAAAGTACAGATGCAATATAAATCATGCGAGGTAATCAAGGTACAGGAACTGACTAGATGGCAACCACACTAGAGCTAAATCCTCTCCATCACTAAGGTGATGAGAGCACATTCAGTGCATTGGGCTCGAACACACGAAGTGACGAGAACCAACATTATAAACATATATATATACATATAGCTAGGCAAGACCACGGCCGCGGAACCGGGTAACGGGACAGAACGGGATCCAAGTTGCAACTGGCGGGAGCACAGGGGGAGACCCAAGTCAGTTGATCAGACTGACAAGGATGTCCAAGCTTAGTGGTGCCGACTCATAGGTTACATGATAAATCAAAACATATACAAAACTATATCAATATAAAACATACGGGCAGGCGGGGCATGGTGCTCGTAGGCACACATTTCATATCATTAACAGTTCAAGTATACAAGGGCTGGCAGGACATATCGGGTGTACAAATCGGAATTTGAGAGAAAACCAGTAGAATCGGGTAATGATACATATAAACTAAATAAAACAATGCAATGAATCCTTATGTCATTAGGGACTATGTATTGGGGCGTCCATATTCAAAAGACATGTATAAGGATCTTGTATGTCTAAATTACCCTTAGTATGGTACTCGAATGATAGAGGACATACTAAGTTTCCTTATGCACGTTGATGAATATAAAAGTCTCAATACCTTCTCCGAAATGATGTTTCTTTCTATGTCAACCTCCTTATGTCATCCCCTGGGTCTTTCCAAGGTGGTAGGGCATCAGAACGACCCATCCAAACCTTTAAATACCATAACTGAAACCAATAGAAAAGACTCAGGAATTCTGGGTTAAACTCGGTCACCTGTCGGTCAGGTGGCGGTTAGCCGCTGATGTGATCGGCGGTTAGCCGCTTGCTGACCGCGGGGCTGACCGCGGTTCACCCTGCTAAAAAGTAGCATTCTGTGTTTCTAACCGCGCATCTCGGCTACCTGGCGGTCACTGGGTTTGGGATTGGCGGTTAGCCGCGAGCTGACCGCGCGGCTGACCGCGGTTCGCCTGTCAAAATGCAGCATTCTGTGTTTCTAACCGCATCTGGGTCGGCTAGCCGCCGGTCACATGTCGGCTAGCCGCCGAGGTGACCGCCCGCTGACCGCCCAGCTGCGGGAATTACACATCAGGTGCAGATTTCAGTCAATTCTTTCCCAAACCATTTCACCTCCATTCCAACCATTTTCTGATGTGGAATGGGTCTATTCCCTTCCATCTAACATTTAATCCTTTCCACCAACTACCATTCCACCAATGCATTTAATTCTTCTACCAATACACTTCTCATTCAATGCATGTACCATAACATTTAAGAAGCTTATAATAACCAAAATACACTTTGATGATGAATGCATGCATTCACATAAAACTAACTAAGAGATAAACCATGCAATAAATACATTTCCAAAAGCCTTATGCAACATCATGAACCAAGTAAAATAGGAATAGTAAAAATTCACATTTTCAACAAAGTAAGAACTAAATCAATCGAATCCATTCATCCACTTGCCTTGGTCTCCAAAGTATGCTAATCAAGCTCTAATCCACTATCAAGCTCAAAATCTACAATCTACACAAAAATCCCCAAAATACAACATTACAACCCTAGAATGTCAAAATCAAGAAATAGATGGAGATAACTTTCAATAATCAAGGTGAAGCACCTCCTAGGCTAGATGAACACACAATCAAGAGATGAGAAGAAGAACTTACATGGAAAGTCCTCTAATGGCAAGAGCTTGCTCAAAGGATAGCTTGGAATGGGACTCTCTCTCAAAAAAGGATATCAAGAGAAAGCTCTCATGGAGGGGAAGAAGATCACCACCTCCATTAAACACTTAGCAATGGATTTGAGAGAGGTTGAGAGATGGGGAAGCAAGGAGCAAGAAGGCTTGAAGAAAACCCTAGGCTGGGCTGGAATTTCTTGTTCTCAAGAAGTTGCAAGAAGAGGAAGAGAGGGAAAAGACTCCTCCTTATATAGAAAAAGGCTATGGGTCCCACAACTTAAAAGTCCAATCGAGCTAAAACATCGTTCTACGGGCTTCGGACGGATTCGACGAAGAAGGAAGAATTGATCGTCGAAATTTCTACTTTCCAAAAAGTATATATTTTACAAATTTCGGAGATATTGAAAATAGTGTCCAGATTTTGGTGTAAAAAGACTGTTTTACCCCTATCAATGGCAAAGTAGGGTTTAGAGGTCTCGAATGGAAACGGAGCAAATACGAAAGTTGTAGGGAATCATAAAATACATTAGACGGAGTAATTTACAGATTTCCAGAATTATAACTAAATCCCAAAACTAACCAAGACACAATAAAAAAGGAACCCCCAAAGGGCCCACTAGATCAAAAGAGTCCCCAAAATTATTCAAAGCTATAAAAAGCTATTCTAATCCAGATTTAACCCATTTCCACTAATCACACTTATAGCTAAAACACGTCTTAATTAACACTAATCGGAAACTCTCGGGGCGGGGTCTTACACTTGCGTTGGTAAAAATAGCAATTGTTTGTGACTTTTGCCAACGCAAATCTTCATTGCGTTGGAAAATAGTGTCGGGAAAAGCAAGTTTTTCATAGATGGGGCTTTGCGGACGCAACTAATACGTTGGCAATGGTGTGAATAAAAACTCAGAGCTTTCCCAATGCACACCTATGCGTCGCCAGTAGGCAAGATAATTGCCAACGCATTATTGCGTCGCCATTAAAAAGACACGCGTTGGCAAAACTTTCCCTCTCTTTTGGAGGGATTTTTTGTTGGCGCTAATGTGGTTTCCACAGCTTTTGCCAACGCGGTCTTACTTGCGTCCGTAAAACTAGCAATTTTTGTTATTTTTGCCAACGCAGTCCAAATATGCGTTGGAAATAGGACTTTTACCAATGCAAATTTTCACTGCTTCAGCAAATAGCGTCGGGAAATGTGCAGTTTGTTGTAGTGCTCCCATTTCGAAAGTGGGTTTGCATGTTAGTAGAAAGGCTTCCTAAGGAGCTCAAAAGACTCCATTAAAGAGGGGAAAAAGAGTTCTTACCTAAAGCTAACTAAACCAAGAGAAACAAAGAAGAAGAAGAAGTTGTTCAGCAAGAAATTCCAAGAGAATGAGATCAAAAGAAAGCTTGAGATGAGGGGAATAAGGTGATGTGATCAGATCTTGGATTGAGGTCCTCTAACCAGGGCATGGAAGGGAAGAAATGAAGAAGAAGGTGAGTTCTCTCAGCTGGGCTCTTGAAGAAGAAGTTGCAAGTTGAATAGTTTCTGACATGTTGGGGGGGGGGGGGGGGGGCGGTGGTGGGGAGAGG
This sequence comes from Persea americana, assembly GCA_029852735.1. Taxonomy (NCBI): domain Eukaryota; kingdom Viridiplantae; phylum Streptophyta; class Magnoliopsida; order Laurales; family Lauraceae; genus Persea; species Persea americana. The sequence continues at coordinate 42,240,459 of CM056815.1, forward strand.
AAAGAAGGAGATCCAAAACTTAAGTCAAATGGGTTTGTGGGCCCCATTGACTTCAAAACTTGTAACGATTAAAACATCGATTTGTGGGTCCTGGATGAAAAAGACGAAGAAGACTAAAATGATCACCGAAAAATCTAGTTTCCAGAAAGTACAAATTTGGCATAGTTTTGAGATTTTGAAATTTGGGTCCAGATTTGGTGCGAAAAGATTGTTTTACCCCTTTGGGCCAAAACTTGGGTTTCTGTGCCTCAAACATAGACGGGCAGAAAATGAAAGTTGAAAAATAAAATAAAACTATTTAAAAGAGATCAAAATCACGATTAAAATCCGAAAACTAGAATTTTCCTCCCAAGCTTACACGTACACTCAGGGCACCCCTGAGCGTGTCTGAATAACACAGAGCGCTCTCAAAGTCTCTCAAAGCTAATTCCAAGACTAAATTGAACCAAATTATAACCCAACGAACTCTAAACCCACATTATAACTAAACATGCACTTAATTGGTACTAATTGTGCTTATCCTAGGTCGGGGTTTGACATCCTCCACCCCTTACGTTATTTGGTCCTCCAAATAAAATGGTTATACCTTTGGTAGTAGATCAGGATACTCCTATGGTAGTTGATTAGGATACTTTCTCTGGACTTGATCTCTTAGTTCCCATGTAGCTTCTTCTGGCTTATGATTTTCCCACTGTACTTTGACCCAGTGAATTGTCTGATTTCTTAGTTCTTGCTCTTTGGTGTCAACAATTCCGACCGGCTTTTCTACATATGAGGCATCCTCTCGAATCTCTAGTGGTTCATACTGCAATACATGTAAAGGAATCGGGACGTGTTTCTTCAACATAGAGACGTGAAAAACATTGTGTACCTCGGAGAGTTCCGGTGGTAACGCAAGTCTATAGGCAACGTCTTCAACCTTGCTCAAAATCTCATACGGACCGATGTACTTTCTCGCTAGCTTGCCTTTTTGTCTAAATCTTAGGGTCCCTCTGACCGGAGATACCTTCAAAAATACCTTGTCACCCTCTTTAAACTGCAAATCTCTTCTACGAGTATCAGCATAGCTTTTTTGTCTGCTTCGGGCGACCTTTAACCGTTCCTTGATTTTATCACTTGTTTCTCCAACTATTGTCGGTCCATGGAAGCTATGAACACCGACTTCTTCCCAGCAAATGGGGTTCTGCATCTTCTACCATAAAGTGCTTCGAAAGGAGCCATACCGATGCTGGAATGATAGTTGTTGTTGTATGCAAACTCGTAGAGCGGCAAGTACTCATCCCATTGGACCTTGAAATCTAGCACATAAACATGGAGCATGTCTTCCAAAGTCTGTATAGTTCGCTCTGACTGGCCATTAGTCTGAGGATGGTATGCAGGGCTGAATTACAACTTGGTGCCCATAGATTCGAATAGGGTCTTCCAAAACCTTGAAACAAATATGCTATCTCTGTCTGAAGTAATGGAGATCGTGATGGACCCGGCTTTTCTTGCCTTCATCCGTCCCGGATCTGCCGGGGTATGGCGGGGCGAAGAAAAAGGCAAGCATCAACATTTTGTACGGGTATGCCAGATTTTCTATTCTACTTGGAATTTGAAATGGTGATTCAGAGATTCACCTTCACAAGTAGAAAGGAAATGAAACTTTTTTTCTAACTTTCCATTGCACATACATTTTAAAGAACGAGACAGATTTAGAATGCCGTGAAAGACGATTTTGTTTAGTTTGCCGTGAAAGGCAGTTTTGTGCCGTAGAAGGCAATTTTGCCTTGGAAGGTGATTTACAAATCTTATCAATCGTGAAAGACAAGAGTTGTGATTTTTTGTCTCTTTAAAAAATATAAAATACAATAGAAAAGAAAGAAAGAGGGATCTGACTTCTCAGGAGATTGTGGGGACTGGTTCAGATCGACGGTCGCGAGTTATGTATGGACTCCGCCATCGTCCTTCAGATGAGAACACTCGATGCTTTAGTTCACTTGGCTTGGCTTGGACCTCAGATTTTTAGAGGACAAAGACGTAGGGAAGGTCCTATATCCAATAAAAATCTGGGTAGACGGGCTGAAAAGCCACATCTAGGCCGCGTTGGATACAAGAAGAGGGGAAACCTTGGGGGGGGGGGCGCCCCAGGGACTTCAATCACCTTGAACTGTAATTTCTGCAGAGTTTCTTCTGGTCCTCGAGAAAGCCTGTTCTGTGCTTTTCTCCAGAAAGGAAAGCCAGAACTTTTTCTCCGCGGACACCATCTGACTTCCCAAGACCCTTCCCGGAAGACTGCTTTACATCGAGCTCTTTCTTGGAAAGTCCCCGGTACACTAAAAAGCTCTCCACGAACCATTTCGTGAAGCCAGCAGTCCGGAAAGTGGGTAACTCAGGACAAGAAATCATGGCGGTAGTGTCTTCTGCACTGTAGAAGGCCCATGCATTCCTCCAGTCCTGCAGACCTCCAAAACGCTTCACCTTGCTCGAAGGCGCTCCAACAACGCCTTGAGAGAAGCCCAACTGCATGGCAAAATGTGAGGGAACATACAGCTGGATGTCGACGAAAAGATGTCTGCGGTACACCATCGTGCCGACACGTATGTTAAAACGTCAACACCTCTCTGCATTTGTCAAAGAATAGTGCTCCCCGACCTTGCCCTGGTGGAATCTTGGGAGACACCAAAATCAAAAGCCTTCTTCCGTAAGCCCTGAGAAAGCTTCACTGAAGATTGCCCCATCTCGACGTCCCAGAATCGTCGGATCCTCAAACGGGTAGATAAGAGAGATTCGGAAATAGGATTCCCTGTAGCCAACCGAATCATAAAAGGATCATCATCCTGTGCAGCGCCCAATCAGTGGAAACTGGGACAGTGGTATACATACCATGAATAGAAAATATGGGTTGAAAATACCCTATTCATAGGGAGCCCAAGCCGAACCAGGAAAGCAGCAGCCTACAGTTTGGTACACAAATAGGAGTAAAGAGCAGGCACCAAAGCAAGCCGCTCTCCAAACGCCATCTGACAAGCTGGAAAAATGCAATGCGGCCTGATGTGCGTACCATCTCCTCCAGTAAAAATAGCCTCACCCAGCCAATAAGTGAGGTAAGCAACGAGATCTCTCCGTAGCGCAATGTCAGAATGAATGGCGTTTGTGCTTGCAAAGAGCTCCTTCAAGTTTTCTCCTCAAGGACGCTGTCGATAGGCATGAACTCCTCATAGAGATTGCCGAGGATAGGCAGCCTAGTGATGGCACTCAGTTCCTTTAAAGAAAAACCAATCTCACCATTCGTGACAACGAAGGTGTTGGTTTATGGAAGGAACGACTCCAGCATGGCCATGAAGGCCTCATTGGAGAAAACCACGGTTCGCCAAAAAGCGCGAACCGCATCAAAGATCAAGGCCTCCTTCAAAATGGCACCACCAACCTACAGGATGTGATCAGTCCATGACTCCTAGCTTGAGTTAGCACTGAAACGGTCATGAAGTCGAAAAGGGTTCACCCAATTGCTGCCAACGCCCTTGAAAATGCCAAGGCCCACCGGTCTCAAATCGACCGAAGGATGGTCTCAACCTTGGTAGCCGCTGGCCAGCATCAAAATGTCCATATGGGTAGGCGACTTCTCTGCATAACCAAGAGGGCCGCCAACGAAAACCCCGGTCTTGATCACACTAGTCCTCTTCACCCAGCTTGGAGGATCTTCCCTCTTTGAGCACGTGGAGGAAAGGCTCATGATCGAGATAGTCCGATCGAAGGTCGATTGGGTAGAAACAGTTCTCTTCTCACCATCAACTGTGTAAGATAACTGAAAACATCTCCTTTGGTATGTTGAATCATCAGGGATTGCATCAACAAAGAAAAAGGTAGGCTTGGAAACAATGCTCTGATCGTCCGTGACCCAGGGACGGTTGCTTACCATAATTTTATAAAACTCCTCATCCTTGTGGGCGATCAAACGTTGCCTCATCTCATCTCGGTTGAGCGAGTCACACTCTTCCAAGTTCTTTTCAACATACTGGACCTCCTCCCAGGCCTGCTGTACGGCCACGTTAGAAGATCTGGTAGAACGACGAGGCACATCAATGACAGGCTCCTTACCCTTGTTTGTTCTAGAGGAACTACCTGCAAAGGATGGAAAAAGAAAAAATCAATCATCAAAATGACAGAGTTTTGCTAAAAAATTCTAGCGAAATTTTGGCATGGTTCCAGGGCAATTCCGAAGCAAAGGGAAACACCCCGAAAGAAATAGGAAGCTTGAAGATGGGCTCAACATCGCTGCAAGCTCATAATCAATGGAAAATTCTTGAAGAAGGCTTGAACTCAAACATTGTTGCGAGATCAAACCAAAACTTCTCAAATATCCACAAGATTGGAAAAGGGCTCAACATTGCTGTGAGCTCCAGAATCCAAAACTTGCAAAGCTCCTCAAAAATCCCCGCAAGACCAAGAAAGGGCTCAACATTGTTGCGAGCTCCAAATCCCAAGACTTTCAAAAGATTTCCAGGTGTGCACTATCATACTTCCAATTCCATTTTCTAAAAAAAAATGCATAGAAGGAAAGTTGTCATGCATGTGCGTCTCGAAATCCAGGAAAGAAATATGGAAAAAGAAAAAAAAGAGAATCTCTTTTCAAAAAAAAAAAAAAAATAGAAAATTTTTTTGCCCACAGGTCTTGTCTGTACAGCCACACAAAAAAAAAAAAGGAGAGAAGAAAAAAAAACACGGTAAGAAAAAAAAGAAGAAGAGAAACCGTGAAAGAAAAAGAAAAAGAGAAAGAGAAGAAAAAAAAGAGAAAGAAAGAGAAAGGAAAGAAAAAAAAAAGAAAGAAAAAAAACGTGTGAAAAAAAAAGAAAAAGAATGCACATGAAGAGAAAAAAAAAAACAGAGAAAGAAAAGGAAAAGAAAACCTTTGTCTACTTCTACATGGAGTTTCTTAAGGAAAAAGAAAACTCATTTGAAGCCATGGAGAAAGAGGAAAAACTAGAAGATCCTTGAAGAAGAAGAAGAATTCTTGATCTTGGAGCACTCTTGAAGATTTTTGCAAAAAGAGAGCAATAGCAACAAGAGATCCAAGCTCCTTGCTTTTATAAGAAAGAGCAAACCAAAAGAGGAAAGGAGGAGAAAAGAAAGAAGGTAAGTGCTACAAATTAGCAAACTTCCTAAAAGAAAGGGATCATGGGATATTCTTTCCCAAGGAGGAGATCTTTTGAGAAATCTCTCCAAAAAGAAAGGGATTACGAGAAACTTTCTCCCAAAGAAAGATACTTTAAGAAAATCTCTCCCAAAATCAAGGAAACTTGAGAGATTCTCTCCAAGTAAGAATATTTTTAGATATTCTCTACCAAAAAGAGATATTTTTAGATATTCTTCACAAAAATGACACCACATGAGATCTAAGCCATCTTTAAAGTTTAAGGTCCCATGGGCTAGCCCACATGAGCTAGGTTTCACCACCTAGGCACTAAAAGTGGCTTTTAGTCAAAATACCTCTTACCAAGAGCATACAAAAATGGTTCCATGCCTCCTTTGAGTTGATTGGACCATTCAAAAAAAAATAAAATCCAAGCCTCATTAGTTTCCAAAGTCCAAACCATCCCACCTCATGAACCAAATTAAGCCAAAACCTTGAAATTGACATTCCACAAAAACCCAAGCCACTTCAATGGACCCAAAATTGTCCCAAAAGTGACAAAAAAACCAAACCATGGTCCCCTAACTTACCACATACAGCTTGTTGGGTCACAAGGCCAGAACCAAAAAGCAAATCCCGGTCCCCTAACTTGCCACAAACATCTTGTTAGGTCACAAGACCAAAATTAAAATCCAAAACCCGACCCCCTAACCTACCACATACAGCTTGTTAGGTCACAAGGTCAAAAACCAAAAACCTTCATGACCACCTGATGCGCCACACAAAGCCTTTAGGATCACAAGGTCAAAAAGAAAAATCCAAAACCCAAAAACCCAATCCAAATGTCATTTTCAAAATTTTGCCTTGAGATGGTACGTGATCTCTCTCACTGCCATAAAATTCCCTTGGAAACTCAAAAGGCTACTCTATCAAAAAATGCTCAACGACTCTTGGTCAATTAAAAAACTCTCCTTCCAGGTTTTCTTCGAGGCACATCGACTACAAAAGCTACGTGATTCGTCGTTGTACCTCGAGGGGCATTTGTTGACACCAAAAATGTCACTTAGCCTTCTCAACATCAAAAGCTACATGGAGCCGCATCCTATTGGAAACTGGCAAAGCTGCTTCAAGTTTTAGATCTTGTCAGAATCAAACAAAAACTGCAAGATCCTTCAAAATAGCCAAAAGAACGGTACACATAAAGTTTCGGGCCATTTCGACACCATTTGGCCTAACTTCAATCCTCTAACGGCTGAATAAAAGCTCCAGGCGGCGACAGTCTCGAAGACAACAAATTTTCGATCAGACCCTATGGATGGTCTCAAAATACCTTCAAAAGGCTCCAAGCCAAATTTCAAGTCAAACCGACACCGTTTGACCTTCCATCAACTCTCGAACGGCGAAATCAAGCCTCTCGGTGGCAAGAACCTCCGATGCCTCCACTCATCAAACAAAGCACATAGATAGCTTTTACATGCTTCCAAAGGGCTGCACGTCAAATTTCGGGTAATTCCGACGACGTTTGACCCGGCTTTGACGCTCTGAAGCAAAATCAAGCCTACCGGCGGCGGAGCTCCCCGGCACCATGGCATCCAAATCGGAGCTAATGGATCGTCTCAAAATAACTCCAATAGGCTCCCTATCAAATTTCAGGTCAACCGGACATCGGTTGACCGCACATGAAAGCTCGACATCTTCCGCACGGTGAAATCAAGTCTAGCATCAACGGGACCCCAAACGGACTCAAAACTCAAATAAAAGCCCATGGTTGGTCCTATCTAATGCTCAGGAAGCTTCACCTCAAATTTCAGGTCATTCCGACATCGTTTGACCTAGTTTCAACTCTTTGAGGAAAATCGGCTACAAAGTCTTCGGCTTTTTCAAAAATAGGAAACTTTGTGATCGGATTTGCTTGGCTCCTCAATAGGTTATCTTCAGTGGAATCAAGCCAATAAATGAGGAGAAATGTCAAGAAAAATACAGGAAAAAAAAAGAAGCAAAAAAGCCCGAAAAACAGCCGAGAAACGACGACCGAACGGCGATGGCAAATGGGAAAAAATCCCATGGTCGCCGGCGACCTTAGCCCATGGTCGTCGGCGAGCATGGGGATCCGGGCCGCTAAATTTTGCCCAGAAACCCACTTTTTCGCGTATTTTTCTCGTTTCGCGATGTTTGGCCCCTGTGATTTTCTCAAATTCTGATTTTTGAGGCATGATATCCGTCGATCTTCGTCAACATCACGGATCCGCCATCGAAATCATTTGATTATCATCGGACACTCCAAAATCGCCAACCAGCAAACCAGGAAAGCACGCTTTCTGCCCGACCGATCGTGAAATCAACTGGACAAATGTTGCTGTCCCATTGGTACCAATCAATGTCTGAAATTGCATCATCATCTGACATCAAATAACATGCGGATCCATCGATGATCATCGCAAGAAGAATTCCAAAAGACGCGACGCGACCCGCGACTCTTCAAGCGACTTGGCGACCAATTAGTGCTGTTAATTGACCCGTTTATGATAAATTAATACAGTCATTAACTCATTATTTTGGACGGTCCAATCAGAAGCAAGCAAATGGGAGTTACAAGTCCAATTAATCATGGCAATTAATCATGGCAATTAATCATGAAACTCCCATCATCATGGAGATTAAATGCCCATTATTCTCCATTGGCCAATCAGAATCCAAGAAAAAGGAGTTACAAAATTATGAAATTAATACTTGTAACTCCTCCCATCATGGAGCATTAATGCAATCAATGCTCATAAACCCTCCTAAATGGCCACCAAAAGCCTATAAATAGGCGGTCATTCCAAAGGGAAAGGGCCCGAAAAAATTATCTGAAGTGGTCTTGAAAAATTATCCTGAAAAGTCTCTGCATAAAGAAGCTCTCTCACTCTGAATAAACTCTACTGCAAACACTACAAGGTGATTGAAGTCCCTTGGGGGGCCACCACCCCAAGGTTCCACTCTCTTTCTATTCAACGTGGCCTAGACGCGGCTTATCAGCCCGTCTACCTAGATTTTTATTGGACAAAATCGCCTTTTACAGCATTAAAAAATCTTGTCTCTTTCTTTAAAATATATATGCAATGGAAAGTTAGAAAAAAGTTTGATTTCCTTTCTACTTGTGAAGGTGAATCTCCGGATCACCATTTCAAATTTCAAGTAGAATAGAAAATCTGGCATACCCGTACAAAATGTTGATACTCACTTTTTTTCACGCCACCGCACCCCGGCGGACCCAGGCCGGAGGAAGGCAAGAAAAACCTGGGACCATCAGGCGTTCAATGCAAGATCCCTCAGTTTTCTTCTTTTCTCCCTTTGAGGAGGTATTTGATTTTTTGACCTTATAGTCCATTTCAATTTGTAGGACTTGTGGGGCGTGTTTGTCGACATCCGCATTCAGCCTTTGTAGTTCTGAAATGAGACATCACGAGTTTGTGGTGACATTCGTAACGAGTCTAGAATGTGCAGTCGTGCAGGTATGTGTTTAAAGTTCTCAATCAAGTCATACTTGAAAGCCTCCTTGGGGCCTGCATTTTCATTATTGTTGCCACTTGGGGCGTTTACAGCTTATTTTCCCAAAGGATTTACATAAAAAGAAGAAGATTGGTTGTAATTTTTGTGGTAATCCCTGCCAGAGTAGGTACCTCTACCAACTTCAAGAGCTTCTGGAGAAGGTTATTCATTTGGAAGATCACCCTCTGGATCAAGGGGTTGATCCTTCTCATTTGCTGAAAACGTTTCTACAGCAGCATTGCCATCTTCAATGATTGCATTGCATGGAGCATTTTCCGGGAACAAGTCCTAAACAACATCCAGCAACTTTTCTTCTTTGTTGAGTATTTCATCGGTCCAGACATCTCCTATGAGGTTGGGTATCTGAGACCAATTGACTGAGTTTTCATTGAAGAACTCAAGGGCCAGAGCTTCTTCATGGTGACCAGTCGGAAGAGGCTTGAATTCCGATGCCACAGTTTCAGGAGACGAAGGCTGAGAAGATGATATCTCAGTGGAAGTCACCCGAGAAGATGTAGCTTCAGAAGATATGCTACCAGACGTAGTCTGAGAGTTTACAGCTTCAGCTGATGGAGCTTCAGAGGCACTATCATCCTGAGCTATCGCATTGCAAGCAACTCGGATAGAAGATGCCTCTTGAATGCACTGCTGGGATTTAGACTCGTCCTCAGATGTAAGAGGATCATCGATCCAACTTTCTTCATTTTTCGGAGTTACCGGAGGAGATTCTTGTAGGTTTTCCGGGACCTCCAGTTCTGGATTGTGACGAAGTTGATTGATGCTATCCTGCTCTTGCTCTATGGTCAGACGCTGCAAGATCATTGCATATTCTTCGAGATAGGGCATAGGAGCCATATCTTCTTCTTCGTCTGCCCCTCGTCGTTCAACATTATTGGGTTCCACTGGGGCATTGGCGAGTGCTGGATTGACAGCATTTTCTTGAATAGCCTCTTGGTCTTCTTCATCATCAGACCAGGATTCTTATGGCTGTAAGGGATTAAACCAGATTACTGGCATAAGGTAAGATTCGGGAATCCATTCTTCATCGGAGAGGTACTCTCCTATTTCAAGGGATTTCTCCCACTCATCGGTGTCATTGGCGGTGTCACTGGACTCGTATCCATTCATGGAGAATCCAATTACCGAGTTGCATGAGTATGATGCCCCCTGCATAGTCTCATTTCTAAGCTGTGGCGGCATGAAATCACTGAGGGTGAATTTTCTTACCACTTTTGAAGTCTTGGGAACGGACTCTTCTGTTGCCCCTAGTGAGGCGGTAAAGAAAGTCTCTGCCTTTTCAATGACTTCTTGTTTTGGTTGAGCTTTCTCCTGCTGTTTGAGCTTTCAGAGTTGTCTCCTGGCTTGCCTTCGCTGTTGAGCATTCGGCTTTGTTTTGACAACCTCCCAATTTTCATCTTCAAGGAGATCGGGATGCACCCATATGGACTGTCCATCCGGTGTTGGGTAAGGAACCAACTCTTGGGATGTTTGGGTCATTTTTATCACCTTAAAGGAAGTAGTGTTCTTCTTCTTTGATGATTTGGGTGTTTTTCCATACGACACCATGTTGACAGAGGCAGGCCCATAATTTTTGTCAAAGGTGATGACTCTGTTTTTCCACATCTCATTAATATTCTCTCTCACAACGAAGCATTGATTGAGAGGATGTGAGACCATCTGGTGGTATGGGCAATACCAATGATCGTTGGTTTTGCCAACATCTCCCGGTCTTTTTGGGTCAGGCAAGGTGAGTTTCCCATTTGCCAAGAGAGCCCCAAATATTTCTTTAACATCTTCATCGAATGGGTATTTCTTCTCTACTCGTTCTTTAAAGGCATCAGAGAGTTCAGGTCTTTTACCTGCAGCTTTGTTTGAGCTTTCTTTGGCGGCTAAGGAGCTGACTTGGTTTGCACATTGAGAATCTCCTTTTTCTTTGGCTTTGAGGTTGCAATGGCCGTCGGCTCTTTCTTTGATGATTTCTGACTGTTGAGGTCTTTGATCACCGTTTCAGCCTCCATGGATGCTTCTAGGAGTTCTCCTAGGTTCTTTGATTTGTTGCCGATGATCATGGAGCTGATCCTTGCTCTCATGTTGTTTCGGCATATGTCGACCAACAACACTTGTGGCAGCACATCTGAGCATCTGTACGCCGTTGCCTTCTACTTGTGAATGAAGTCGTACGTTGACTCATTCTCTCCCTGTTTTAGGCTGCAGAGCTGAGCCATAGTAACAGGATGATCCTCACCTTTGAAGTGGGTCAAGAAGTGTGTCTCTAGCATGATCCAGTTTTGAATGGAATCTTTCGGCAGAGTGGAGTACCAATCAAAGGATGTACCTTTTAGGGTACTTGCAAAGAGACGGATCTTGAGAGCATCTTGATCCGCAATAGCTCCCGTCAGGATTTTGAAGTAGATGACATGCTGTCTAGCTGAACCTTTCCCCGTATATGTTTGGAGAGTAGGTTGCTTGAATTTTGCAGGGAACGGAACCGAGTCCATCCATAAGGGATATGGTGGCTTGATTTCATGCTCCTTCAGTGTATCCTCTTCTTTTGTTTTAGCGAGGATATCGTCCACGTCCTTTTTGGTAAGGGCGTGTGACTCGTCTTCTCCACCATTTGCCTCATCATTTGGAGGAGTTTCATTGTTTGGGGGACGTTAGAAAGTGTTGCGACCCCGGACAAAGTCCCCCGGCCCGGGCCTACGACTAAAGGTGGGGTGCATCCAATCAACTATGTGTGATTAACCCACAGGTTTCCGCAGTGAGGATTCCCAAGACAACATGGAACAATCTCACACGAACAATGATTTGCGGAAGCGTGCAAGTAATCTTAACTGTACAATACATTTGATGCAACATCAACTTACATAAGTTAATTCATCATCAAGACAATTAATCAAAGGAGGAAACAGAAGCATGGCATTCCCAGAATTAGTTCTAGTTACGAAATAACAAAAGTAAGTTAGAATTATGTTTACACAACCCAAAGTATGAAAAAGGGCCAACAAAAGCCATACATCCCCAAAACAATAAAAACAATCCCATCCACACGTGTCATACTCAAGACCCCACCCGAAGTCTAGAGGACGTCGTCGGGTTGCCACTCTCAGGCTGGGGGTGGCTCAAATGCCTCCTCCGGGCGCTCCTCCTCAGTGGCAACAGCGCCTGCATCTAAACACCAAGGTAAAAGGGTCAGACACGTCGGTATGGCAGGTGATCAATTTAGACATAAAATAAATCAATTGGAATATGAGATAATCAATGCTTAAAACATGACATGAGTTCTAAATAAAACATATTTAAAGTACAAAGAAAAACTAGCATGATTTCAAGAAAACATCATGATACAAGAACCCACATTGAGCTCATCCTTTCTCCGTCATGCGTGATGATAAGAGCAAGCAAAATGAAACAAAACGAAATGAAACGAAACGAAAGCCCGAGCCACACAAGGTGGGCGGGAAAAACCGGCCGCGGAACCGGACAAAACAAGAATGTGTACAATTACATGACTAATCTATAGATTCTCCTTCTGTTTAAGGACCCCCTAACTAGTGGATCAGACTGAGAGGGCAGTCCAAGCTCAGCGGTATTCGATGATATTCATGTATGCAAAAACACATCGATACTTGTACAAAACTTATCGAAAATGGGAAAAACACTTATCAAAACAATGCAAAGTGGAGCTAAACAAGAGTGACATAAGCCATAGCGAAATAAGACTGTAAAGTGTTCCCCCAACAAAGTCCTTGAACAATTCAAAACAAAGCTTATACTTGTAAAACAAAGCAAGTACTAAACGACATTCATCGTGTCAAATCACGATCCCAAAGCGAAATTGCCAAGCATACATTAAGACCTTTCCCTTGATCTTCATGTGGTTGGGACCCAAATGTCTTAATGAAAAAGAGATTGGTGTTTCGGAAGGTAATGGGACATTTTGAGGTCTCAAGCACACAAACTCAAGTTTGAAAGTTCCTAATCATATTCAGGTTTTCAATCCCAAGAAACTCCCACGAAACAAATCAATTTTGAAAACTCGTTCAGCTCTCGGTCAATTGTCGGCTAGCAGAATAGGTGGCTGTCGGTTAGCTGCCAGCTGACCGACGGCTGACTGCCAGGTCTCCTGACAGAAAAATCACCATTCTTGAAATGGAACAGAACTTCACTCGGTTGGCTGTCGATCGACCAAGGTTGTGCCTGTCGGTTGGCCGATAACTGACCGACGATTCCCTGTCACAAAACACGCCTCTGGAAGTGGAACTGAACTGAACTCGGTAGGCTGTCGATCAACCGAAGTGGACATGTCGGCTAGCCGACAATTGACCGCCAGCTGACCGACTGTGCACGACAGCCCAGTTCAAGTCAGAATTATAGTTCTTCTTTCTTCACATTTCTTCCCATTCCATTTCCTTTCCTTCTTGGTCCAATCCCTGCACATCCCCTGAGCCTCCATTCTCTCCTAGAGCCATTTCCATTCAAATTTAACAACCAACACATCTATTTAGAAAACATTTATACATAATGAAAACCAGTTAAAATTGAGTATAAACCTTTAAAAAAAAATAAAACCACTAACACATGCACTCCAAACTAAATAAGAATTCCAATCCATAACACATATTTGAAAAACACAATGCTCAACTAGTCATGAGAAAAGAAGCAAACCATTGAAGCTAAATCATTCAAAAATTGCATGCATACAAAAAGGAACTAAAATGATCACTTGCCTTCACCAATGTGCTATCCAAAGATCTCTCAAACTCCAACCCAAAAGAGAGCCACGAAATCTACACCAAAAGCCCCAAGAAACATTCCAAAAATCACCATTTTGGTCAACCAAAACCCCCATTTTGAAAATGGGTTTGCATGTTAGAGAAATGGGTTCCTAATGAGCCCCACAGAACACATTGAATGGGAGAAGAAGATCCCTTGCCTGAAGCTTGTCAAACAAGGAGAAGAGAAGAAAATGGAGTGCAAACACAGCTGGGGTAATCACAAAAAAAGTAGCAATGGAGAGCTTAGGTTGAGAGGAAGAAGATGGTGGTCTCAGATTTTCATTTAAAAGTCTCTAACTATTGCATGCAAGGAGAACAAGGGAGAGGAAGAAAAGCTTTTTCTCAGTTGGTTCTTGAGAAAGAGAGTTGCAGGAACGATTTTTGAGACGTGGGACAAGTGAGGGAGAGGGAGGGACTTAGGTCAAGTGGGTTCTTATGGGGCCCATGTGCTCAAAACTTGTGATGGGTAAAACACTGATTTGTGGGCCCCGGATAAAATCGACGAAGAAGACAAAATCGATCACCGAGAAATCTAGTTTTCGAAAAGTACAAATTTGGCATAGTTTTGAGATTTCGAACTTTGGGTCCAGATTTGGTGTGAAATGACTGTTTTACCCCTTTTGGGCCAAAACTTGGGTTTTTGGGCCTCAACAAAGACAGGCTGAACACAAAAGTTGAAAGGTAAAATAAAACCATTCAAAGAGATCAAAATCACGATAAAAATCGAGAAAACTAGAATTTTCCTCCCAGGCTTACACATGCACTCAAGGCACCCCTAGCGTGTCTGAATAACACAATGCGCTCTCAAAATTCTCCAAAGCTAATTCCAGACTAAATCGAACCAATTTCTAACCCAACAAACACTAAACCCACATTACCACTAAATACGCACTTAATTAGTACTAATCGCGCTAATCCTGGGTCGGGGTTTGACATCCTCCACCCCTTAGGTTATTTCGTCCTCCAAATAAAATAGTTATACCTGAGGCAATAGATCAGGATACTTTCTCTGCACTTGTTCTCTTAGTTCCCATGTCGCTTCTTCTGGCTCATGATTTTCCTACTGTACTTTGATCCAGTGAATTGTCTGGTTTCTCAATTCTTGCTCTTTGGTGTCCATAGTTATAACCGGCTTTTCCACATACGAAGGATCTTCTCAAAATTCCAGTGGTTCATGCTGCAATGTGTGAAGGATTTGGAACGTACTTCTTTAACATAGAGACATGAAAAATATTGTGTTCCCCGGAGAATTCCGGCGGTAGCGCAAGTCTATAGGCAACGTCTCCAATCTTGCTCAAAATCTCATATGACCTGATATACCTTCTCGCAAGCTTGCCCTTCTGTCCAAATCTTAAAGTTCCTTTGACCGGAGATTATTGGTTTTATGGTCTCAATCCATTAAGATTGATGTAATAAATTGATTAATTTCTTTATTTATCAATATATTCATGCTTTCCTTTCATAAGATGAATGGTGTTTTATTATTTGTTTGCACATAACTAATATGAATGACATGATGGTTCATGAGATGAACCGGAGTCTATAAGTATACTAGATGCAATACATGTGTATGGATAAGATCCACATACGGGAGACATGTATAGCAAGTCTTATACTTGAATATCTTCACAACCAGTGATGAGACTGGACATCTCATCTGATTAGGTTGCAATACTTTGATTACTATGAGATAGTACGATTTGTCTCGATCATCAGAATGTAAGAATCTGGATCATAGTGCTGGTACATTGGATGTATTGAAGGACCATGAGAAGCAACTTATGAACATTGTCTTTCCTTTAAAGGTCTGCTCTTATAATTCCCTAGCAATAGGCTCTCAATCCCGAGACATTAATAAACTCAAGTTTCTATCTATTCATTTGCTTTGAGTCACCAATGAGTGAGGCCAATTGTACGTCAACACCTCGGGTGATTTGGGTACGTGGTAGTAGAGCTGTGGGAACATTCGATGGTCAGGATGGAATCTATCTTTAATATCCCCTTATGCCAATTAATGGATTTATCATTTGTAAGTGCGCACCCATTCCAATTAAGAGTTATTTGGGTCGGTACCAAATGATCATTATAATTAGGGCACAAGGATAATAAGATATGGATCTAAGATTGGAAGACAGGTCCAATTGATCCATGAATATTGATGGAGGGGCCTACTTGTGGACATTGGGAAGTTTAGGGTCTTCAAGTAATTTATTCCTAAGACTAGAGTTCAATTGCATTTATTTAATGGAGTTATTTGCAATTAACTGCGGGCCCGGATTGCACAAGAGATGTGGGGTCGCGGTGTCCTAGTTGGAGCCAACTTTCTATAGAATCCCTAGTGGTCCCCATGCTAGCCCAAAATTGGATCATTACTAATTCTATTTGAACTCAAAAGGAAACTTACTATTTCTATTTGAAGTGAGACTTCTAATATTGGTAATAGTAGGAATGAGAGTTACTAATTATTATGGAAGTTGGACTTCTATTAATAAACAAAGAGGAGGTTGCTTAGGCTATAAATAAGAGAGGAAACAAGGGTTGGACGTCCATGCACATTCCCACATAAGGATTCACGCCAAAACCTTTTTGTCCAAGAGTTGCACATGTTCCTCCTTTCTTCCCTCTTCTAGTTTCTCTTCTAGTTTCCCTTAGAGATTCTAGTTAGTCTCTCTTGGAGACTCCTCCATCTCTCTTGAGGAAAGAGATCTGAAGCGGGTCATAGCGTGGAAGACGATTGGGTATTGGAGATTCTGATTTTGGAAGAGCTCTTCATCAAAGAGTTGAATCAAGTTCTCCATTAGAGCACAACCGAGCTCCATAGGTATTTTCTACTCCTTATATGTTGTGGAATTTCGTGGTTGCTTGTTAGGTGTTGTTTCTATCTTCTTGATAGGTTTATTTACTGTACATGATCATGAGAAAGAGGACATGGATCCTGGATTGGGTTTTCTAGCCTTCTATAGATAGTTGATCCCTGAGTCAAGTGGGTCAAAAGTTTTTAAGGTAGGTTCAGACGCTATCATACTTGCCAACATCACACCCTTCCTTAACGGTTGCACCTCTACTCCAAGTTTTTCAAACTGATGTAAAACACCGACTCCTCTCAAGCTGGCCATGACCACTGATTTTCTGCTCAAAGCATCAGCTACTACATTCACTTTGCCTGGATGATACTTGACTGGGAAGTCATAGTCCTTAATGTACTCCATCCACCGTCTCTGCCTCATGTTCATTTCTTTCTGTGAAAACAAATATTGTAGACTCCGTGGTCTGGATGGACTTCAAATTTCTCTCCATATAGGTAATGTCTCTACATCTTCAAAGCAAATACAACCACTGCTAACTCCAAATCATGAGTGGCATAATTCTTTTCATGATCCTTCAATTGTCTCGAGTCATAAGCAATAACCTTGTCATTCTGCATCAGTACACAACCCAATCCTACATTCGAAGCATCTGTATAGACAACGAATCCTCCACTTCCTGAAGGTAAAGTGAGAACTAGAGTTGTAGTCAATCTCTTTTTCAGCTCTTTGAAACTTTCTTAGCACTGATCTGTCCATACAAAAGGCACACTCTTCCTAGTTAACTTTGTCAATGGTGTTGCAATGGATAAAAATCCTTGGACAAACCTCCTGTAATATCTTGCTAGTCCCAAAAAGCTTCTGATCTCTATCACACTGCTTGGCCTTTTCCAACTAACAACTGCTTCCACTTTGGACGGATCCACTGCCAAGCCTTCTCTTGATATAACATGGCCTAGAAAAGCCACTTGCTCTAGCCAAAATTCACATTTACTTAGCTTTGCATAGAGCCGGTTGTCCCTCAAAAGCTGTAATGATGTCCTCAAGTCCTCTTCATGCTCCTTCTTACTCTTAGAATACATGAGAACATCATCGATAAACACCAGAGTAAAGTGATCCAAGTATTCTGCAAAGACCTGTTCATAAGAGCCATGAATACCGCGGGTGCGTTAGTCAATCCAAACGGCATCACCAAAAACTCATAGTGTCCATATCTGGTTCGGAAAGCTGTTTTAGGAGCATCTGACTCTCTAACCCGCAGCTGATAGTACCCAGACCTCAAATCTATCTTGGAAAAATACGCTGCTCCTTGCAATTGATCGAACAATTCGTCTATTCTCGGTAACGGATACTTGTTCTTGATGGTCATATGTGATGGTCCCGGCTTTTCTCTCTTGCCTTCCTCCGTCCCGGGTCCGCCGGGGTGCGGCGGGGCGAAGAAGAAAGCGAGCATCAACATTTTGTACGGGTATGCCAGATTTTCTATTCTACTTGGAATTTGAAATGGTGATCCGAAGATTCACCTTCACAAGTAAAAAGGAAATCGAACTTTTTCTCTAACTTTCCATTGCACATATATTTTAAAGAAAGAGACAAGATTTTTAATGCCGTGAAAGGCGATTTTGTTTAGTTCGCCGTGAAAGACAGTTTTTTGCCGTAGAAGGCAACTTTGCCATGGAAGGCAATTTACAAATCTTATCAATAGTGAAAGACAAGAGTTGTGATTTTTTTTTTCTCTTTA
Organism: Persea americana; assembly: GCA_029852735.1. Lineage (NCBI taxonomy): Eukaryota > Viridiplantae > Streptophyta > Magnoliopsida > Laurales > Lauraceae > Persea > Persea americana. The sequence goes on from CM056815.1 coordinate 42,258,426, forward strand.
AAAAAATACAAAATACAATAGAAGAGGAAGAAAGAGGGATCTGACTTCTCAGGAGATTGTGGGGACTCGTTCAGATCGACGGTCGCGAGTCATGTATGGACTCCGCCATCGTCGTTCAGATGAGAAAACTTTGATGCTTTTGATTCACTCGGCTTGGCTTAGACCTCAGATTTTTAGAGGACAAAGACCAAGGGAAGGTCCTATATCCAATAAAAAAACCAAGTAGACGGGTTGAGAAGCCGCATCTAGGCCATGTTGGATGGAAGAAAAGGAGAAACCTTGGGGGGGTGGGCCCCCAAGGGACTTCAATCACCTTATAGTGCTTGCAGCAGAGTTTCTTCAGGGCATGAGAGCTTCTTTGTGCAGAGAAGTCTTCAAGTTAATTTTTTAGGACCCTTTCCCTATGGAATGACCGCATATTTATAGGCTTTTGGTAGCCATTAGGAGGGTTTATGGGCATTGATTGTATTAATGCTCCATGATGGGAGGAGTTACAAGATTTAATTTCATAATTTTGTAACTCCTTTTTCCTTGAATCTGATTGGTCGATGGAGAATAATGGGCATTTAATCTCCATGATGATGGGGGTTTCATGATTAATTACCATGATTAAACTCCATAATGATAGGAGTTACATGGTTAATTGCCATGATTAATTAGACTTGTAACTCCCATTTGCTTGCTTCTGATTGGGCCGTCCAAAATAATGAGTTAATGACCCTAATAAGTTGTCATAAAAAGGTCATTTAACTTCATTAATTGGCCACCGAATCGCGTGAAGAGTCGCGGGCCGCCCCGCATCTTTTGGAATACTTCTTGCGATGATCATTGATGGATCCGCATGTTGTTTGATGTTGGATGACGATGCAAATTCAGACATTGGTTGGTACCAATGGGCCAGCAACATCTGTCCAGTCGATTTCAAGATCGGTCGGGTAGAAAGTTTGCTTTCTTGGTCGGCCGGTTGGAGATTTTGGAGTGTCCAATGATGATTGAATGATTTCGATGTTGACGGAGATCGACGGATATCATGCCTCTAAAATCAAAATTTGAGAAAATCACAGGGGCCAAACATTGCAAAACGCAAAAAGGAACGGAAAATCAGTTGTTCCGGCGGAAATCCGGTGACCCGGACTTTCAGGGTCGCCGGCGACCATGCACCCATGGTCGCCGGTTTTTCCCCCTTTTTTGGTCGCCCTTCGGTCGCCGTTTTTTCTCCGTTTTTTGGGATTTTTTGCTTCTTTTTTCTCCTGTATTTTTCTTGAAATTTCTCCTCATTTATTGGCTTGATTTCTCTTATGAAAACCTGTCGAGAAGCCATGCAAATCAGAGCACAAAGTTTCCTATTTTTGGAAAAGCCGAAGACTTCGTAGCCGATTTTCCTCTAAGAGTTGAAACTAGGTCAAACGATGTCAGAATGACCTGAAATTTGAGGTGAAGCTTCTTGAGCATTAGATAGGACCAACCATAGGCTTTTATTTGAGTTTTGAAGCCGTTTGGGGTCCCGTCGATGCTAGATTTGATTTCACCACGTGGAAGATGTCGAGCTTTGATGTGCGGTCATCCAATGTCTGATTGACCTGAAATTTGACTGGGAGTCTATTGGAGTCATTTTGAGATGATCCATTAGCTCCGATTTGGGTGCCATGGTCCCGGGGAGCTCCGCCGCCGATAGGCTTGATTTTACTTCGGAGCGTCAAAGCCGGGTCAAACGTCGTCGGAATGACCTGAAATTTGACGTGTAGCCTTTTGGAAGCATATGGAAGCTACTCATGTACTTTGTTTGATGAGTGGCAGCATCGGAGGTCCTCGCCACCGAGAGGCTTGATTTCGCCGTTCGAGAGTTGATGGAGGGTCAAACGGTGTCGGTTTGACTTGAAATTTTGTGTGGAGCCTTTTGGAGGTATTTTGAGAACATCCATAGAGTCTGATTAAAGATTTGATGTCTTCGACATTGCAGCCGCCGGGAGTTCCTGCTCAGTGTTGGAGGATTGAAGTTAGGCCAGATGGTATCGAAATGACCTGAAACTTCATGTGTACCCTTCTTTTGGCTATTTTGAAGGATCTTGCAGTTTTTGTTTGATTCTGACAAGATTTAATACTTGAAGCAGCTTTGCCTATTTGTAGTAGGATTCCTCTCCATGTAGCTTTTGATGTTGAGGAGGCGAAGTGACATTTTTGGTGTCAACAAATGCCCCCTTGAGGGACAGCGACGAATCGCATAGCCTTTTGCAGTCGATGTGCCTCAAAGAAAACTTTGAAGAAGAGTTTCTGACTTAACCAAGAGTCTTCGAGCATTTTTTTTCTTTTGACAGAGTAGCCTTTTGAGTTTCCAAGGGAATTTTACGGCAGTGAAAAAGATCATGTACCATCTCAAGGCAAAACTTTGAAAATGACATTTGGATTGGGTTTTTGGGTTTTGGATTTTTCTTTTTGACCTTGTGAACCTAAAGGCTTTGTGTGGCGCATCAAGCGGCCAAGAAGGTTTATGGTTTTTGACCTTGCGACCTAACAAGCTGTATGTGGCAAGTTAGGGGGTCGTGTTTTGAATTTTGATTTTGGTCTTGTAACTTAACAAGCTGCATGTGGCAAGTTAGGGGACCGGGATTTGCTTTTTTAGTTCTAGCTTTGTGACCCAACAAGTTGTATGTGGCAAGTTAAGGGACCATGGTTTGGTTTTTTGGTCACTCTTTGGGACAATTTTGGGTCCATTGGAGTGGTTTGGGTTTTTTCTGGAATGTCAATTTCAAGGTTTTGGCTTAATTTGGTTCATGAGGTGGGATGGTTTGGATTTTTGTGGAACTCATGAGGCTTGGATTTTTTTTTGTATGGTCAAATCAACTCAAAGGAGGCATGGAACCATTTTTGTATGCTCTTGGTAAGAAGGATTTTGACTAAAAGCCACTTTTAGTGCCTAGGTGGTCAAACTTGGCTCATGTGGGCTAGCCCATGGGACCCTAAGCTTTAAAAATGGCTTAGATCTCATGTGGTGTCATTTTTGTAAAGAATTTCTAAAAATATCTCTTTTTGGTAGAGAATATCTAAAAATATTCTTACTTGGAGAGAATCTCTCAAGTTTCCTTGATTTTGGGAGAGATTTTCTCAAAGTATCTTTCTTTGGGAGAAAGTTTCTCATAATCCCTCTCTTTTTGGAGAGAATTTCTCAAAAGATCTCCTCATTGGGAAAGAATATCCCATGATCCATTTCTTTTAGGAAGTTTGCTAATTTGTAGCACTTACCTCCTTTCTTTTCTCCTTCTTTCCGCTTTTGGTTTACTTTCTTCTATAAAAGCAAGGAGGTTAGATCTCTTGTTGCTATTGCTCTCTTTTTGCAAAAATCATCAAGAGTGCTCCAAGGTCAAGGATTCTTCTTCTTCTTCAAGGATCCTCTAGTTCTTCCTCTTTCTCCATGGCTTCAAGTAAGTTTTTTCTTTTTCCTTAAGAAACCCCATGTAGAAAGAAAAAAAAGGTTTTCATTCTTTCCTTTTCCTTTCTTTTTCTTTCTCTCTTTCTTTTTTTCTTTTTCATGTGCATTCTTTTTCTTCTTTTTTTTTCTCTTTTTTTCCTTTTTCTTTCTTTCTTTTTTTTCTTCTCTTTCTCTCTTTCTTTTTTTTCTTTTTTTCTTTCAAGGTTTTTCTTTGTTCTTTTTTTAACCGTGTTTTTTTTTTCTTTCTTTTCTCTTTCTTTCTCTTTCTTTTTTTCTTTCTCTTTTCCTTTTTCTTTCACGGTTTTCTCTCTCTGTTTTTTTTTTTACTGTGGTTGTTTTTTTTTTCTTTTAGTTTTTTTTCTTTCTTTTTTTTTCTTTTTTTGTGTGGCCATACGGACAAGACCGTACGGTCATGGCCTGTGGGTAAAATTTTTCTTCTTCTTTTTTTTTTTTGAAAAGAGATTATCATTTTTTCCCTTTTTCCTTCTTTCTTTCCCGGATTTCGAGACGCGCATGCATAACAACTTTCCTTCTATGCATTTTTTTTTTTTAGAAAATGGAATTGGAAGTATGATAGTGCACACCTGGAAATCTTTTGCAAGTCTTGGGATTTGGAGCTCGCAGCAATGTTGAGCCCTTTCTTGGTCTTGCGGGGATTTTTGAGGAGCTTTGTAAGTTTTGGATTCTTGAGCTCACAGCAATGTTGAGCCCATCTTTAAGCTCCCTATTTCTTTCGGGGTGTTTCCCTTTTCTTCGGAATTTCCCCAGAACCATGCCAAAATTTAGCTAGAATTTTTTTTAGCAAAATTCTATCATTTTGATGATTGATTTTTCTCACTTTCCGTCTTTTGCAGGTAGTTCCTCCAGAACAAACAAGGATAAGGAGCCTATCACTGATGCGCCTCGCCGTTCTACCAGATCTTCTAACATGGCCGTATAGCAGGCCTGGGAAGAGGTCCGGTATGTTGAAAGGAACTTGGAAGAGTGTGACTCGCTCAACTGAGATGAGATGAGGCAACGTTTGATCGCCCTCAAGGATGAGGAGTTTTATAAAATTATGGTAAGCAACCGTCCCTGGGTCACGGACGATCAAAGCATTGTGCCCAAGCCTACCTTCTTTTTTGGTGATGCAGTCCCAGATGATTCGACATACCAAAGGGGATGTTTTCAGTTCTCTTACACAGTTGATGGTGAGAAGAGAACTGTTTCTACCCTGTCGACCTTCGATCGAACTATCTCGATCATGAGCCTTTCCTCCACATGCTCGAAGAAGGAAGATCCTCCAAGCTGGGTGAAGAGGACAAATGTGATCAAGACCAGGGTTTTTGTTGGCGGCTCTTCTAGTTTTGTAGAGAAATCGCTTGCTCGCATAGACATTTTGATGCCGGCCAGTGGCTACCAAGGTTCAGACCATCCTTCGGTCGATTTGAGAGCAGTGGGCCTTGGCAGTTTCAAGGGCGATGGCGGCAATTGGGTGAAGCCTTTTCGACTTCGTGGCCATTTCAGTGCTAACTCGAGCTAGGAGTCATGGACTGATCACATCCTGCAGGTCGGCGGTGCCATTCTGAAGGAGGCCGAGATTTTTGACGCAGTTTGCGCTTTTCGGCAAACCGTGGTTTTCTCCGATGAGGCCTTCATGGCCATGATGGAGTCGTTTCTTCCACAAACCAACACCTTCATTGTCACGAACGGTGAGATTGGTTTCTCTTTAAAGGAACTGAGCGCCATCACCGGGCTGCCTATCTTCGGCAATCTCTATGAAGAGTGCATGCCTATTGACAGCGTCCTTGAGGAGCGGTCTAAGGAGTTCAGGCTTTTGTACTTTCAGCTCGTCGCCTTCTACGACTTGTTTGAAGGAGAAGGAGGGCTCGAAAGTCCGGTGTAGCAGTTAGAGGAGTGGTAGCGTTTTGTCTTTCAACTTCTTTGACAGTGGGGAGTCTTCTGAGAGTACGACCCAGGAAGCCAAGGCTAAGAACCCGGATTCGAAGAAGATCTCCGCCATGCAAGAAAATTTGAAGGAACTCTTCGTAAGCACAGACGCCATTCATTCTAACATTGTGTTGTGGAGAGATCTCGCTATTTACCTCACTTATTGGCTAGGTGAGGCTGTTTTTGTTGGAGGAGATGGTACGCACATCAGGCCGCATTGCATTTTTTCGGCTTCTCAGATGGCGTTTGGAGAGCGGCTTGCTTTTGTGCCTGCTCTTTACTCCTATTTATGCACCGAACTGCAAGCTGCTGCTTTCCTGGTTCGGCTTGGGCTTCCCATGAATAGGGTATTTTCTGCCTACATTTTCTATTCATGGTATGTATACCACTGTCCCAGTTTCCACAGATTGGGTGCTGCTTAGGATGATGATCCTTTTATGATTCGGTTGGCTAGGGGGAAGCTTGTTTTCGAATCTCTCTTACCTGCCCGTTTAAGGATCCGACGATTCTGGGAAGTCGAGATGGGGTAGTCTTCAGTGAAGCTTTCTCCAGGCTTATGGAAGAAGGCTTTTGATTTTGGTGTCTCCCGTGATTCGACCAGGGCAGGGTCGGGGAGACATTATTCTTTGACAAATGCTGAGAGGAGTTGGCTTTTTAACATACGTGTCGGTATGATGGTGTACCGCAGACATCTTTTTGTCGACATCCAACTGTATGTCCCCTCGCATTTTGCCATGCAATTGGGCTTCTCCCAAGGCGTTGTTGGAGCGCCTTCGAGCAAGGTGAAGCGTTTTGGAGGTCTACATGATGGGAGGAATGCATGGGCCTTTTATAGTGCGGAAGACACTACTACCATGATTTCCTATCTTGAGTTGCCCACTTTCCAGACTATTGGCTTCACAAAATGGTTTATGGGGAGCTTTTCAACATACCAGGGGCTTTCCAAGAAAGAGCTTGATGTAAAGCAGTCTTCTGGGAAGGCCCTTGGGAAATTAGATGGCATCCGCCGAGAGGAAGTTCTGGCTTTCCTTTCTGGAGAAAAGCACATAATAGGCTTTCTCGAGGACCAGGATGTCATTAGATCAGGAGCTGTACAAGAGATACCTGGTGAGGTCTTAGAACAGCTCGTAGAGGAGGAGGCTGAGGTTGCTGCTTGGATACAAGCCAAGCGAGCAAGGGCTTCCATGGAGTCCACCGGCAAGAGCAGACCATCTGCTGAGGACTCTATCGAGAGGCCAGATTTTGAGGCGGGGCGGGTACTTCAAGCAATTCGTCCCGTAGGAGCAAGAGGAGGAGAGGACAGCGCCGAAGTCAGAGACGGCACGAAAACTCTCCTAATCTGGAAATTCCTTCCACCATTGTTGAGGAGGCATCAAGGGATGATGATGAGCCTCCGGAAAAGAGGAGCCAAGAGGAAGAGACCATTGATGATGGTATGCTTTTCCTTTTTCTCTTTCTGTTTCTTTTCTTTCATGAGAGCATTTTTTTCGATCTACTGCTTTCTTTCTTTTGGCAGAAGATAGTGGTTTGACGACTCTTGAGGTTCCGGCCGATGAGGTGGTGACGGATCCGATCGTGGCATCTGAGGAAGAACCCAGAGATTCTGAAGTAGACCCAGAATCTCCACCTGGTATGATTTCTTTTTTTTTTTTTTTTTGTTTTTCTTTACCGCCATTTGCTGACATATTTTTTGTTTCTAGCCAGCTGACTTTCCAGAAGATTCCGACAACTTTGAACCATCCATGAATGCAACTTTTGACGATGCTTTCGAAGAGCTCATGGAGGCAGAAAGCATTACGCCGGTCGTCGAAGAAGGTATATAGTAATAGTCTTGATATTAATTTTGGACAATACCTTTTTCATTTTTCATTGGCAGGTTGTGAGGTGACAGAAGAAGCTCCTCTATCTTTCTCAGAGCCAGAGCAGGGGGTGCCTGCGGCGATCCAGGAGTAGGGACTTCTTCTACCAGTTTTGATGAGGCAGAGGCGAGTCGGCATGTTGATATTCCTTCCCCAGTGGCTCCGATTGGAAAGAGCTTCTTGATTACTCTTCCAACAGTGCCTGACATGGGTAGTTGACCAACGGAGCATAGCGAGTCTTCATTTGAGCCATCCCGTCAGTTTGCGAAGAAGGTGTTGAAGAGAGTCTTGAGCTCATGGGTCGAGACTCTTTTTGCTGGTCATTTGGAGGCTGGTTTCGGCATGGTAAAGCATGTGCAGGATATTCTTGCCGATAGCGAAGAAGTCGGTCTGGACATTATAGTTGCCAAGGCTTTTGTTGATGAAGTCATCACTCTAGGCAACAAGTGGAATGAGACCAAGAGCTTTCTAAATGATGACTTCTTCAACGAGATGTTTTTTAAGCCTTCCAGCGAGGTCAAATATAAACTGAATGAGATCTCGCGGACTTGAAAGCAGCTCGTTCAAGAAAGGAACGTCACCGAGTTGGCTATTATTGAGCTAACACGGGACTAGCACCGTCTCGATAGGGAGGTCATTGAGGCCAGACAACGCCTTGAGCTATTGGAAGAACAGGCTGCTGCCAAGTGGGCTGCTACTTTGAAAGCTTGCGATAGAGAGAGGACTCTCATTCACGAAGTTGAGGAGGTTGAAAGCAATCTCCGGAGGAAGATTCAGGAATATGAACAATGGCAGATTCTCTGGGAAAAGCTTCCTCGTGCTGAAGATGGGTCGTGATGGCATACTACATTTTATGGGAAAATCCTGAAGAAACTTGGCCTGGAAGCTTTGGAGGCTAAGGCCAAGAGTTTGCTTGAGGAGTTTAGCCTTTGGCTGAAGACCAAGTCGGACTGGTCTCCTGACTTTGTAGCAAACCTTTCCCCTTTTGTTCTGGCACTTCCATGTATAAACACTTTTCGGCACCTTTTTTTTATCCCCTTATTTCACTTAAATTCACTTTTCATGAAAACATAAGCGAAAATTGAATGGGAATGTTTGTTTGAAAATTTGATCAAAAGGTTGTCATTTTTTGAAAATCTTTTGTCAAATGGTTGTTTTGGGCATGAAAGCCAGATTTTGTGGCAAAAAGCCAGGTTATTTGATGGCTTAAAAGCCGGATTTTGAATGGCATGAAAGCCGAATTTTGGTGGCCTAGGAGCCAAAATTTTGTTTGTGGCATAGAAGCTGGTTTTTGGCATAAAAGCCTATTTTTGTGGCGTGAAAGCTAAGTTTTGGTTTTGTGGCATGAGAGCAAAAAATTTTGTGGCATGGGAGCCAGATTTTGTGGCATGGAAGCCGATTTTTGTTTGTTTGGCATGAAAGCCAAATTTTGTGGCATAGAAGCCGATTTTTGGAAACCAAGTTTTGTTTTGTTGGCATGGAAGCCAAATTTTTGATTTTTTTGCATGAAAGCCAGGTCTTGTTTTGTTGGCGTGGAAGCCAGATTTTTGGGTTTTGGCATGAAAGCCGGGTTTTTGGCATAAAAGCCAGGTTTTTTGGTTTTCAAAGTGCAAGTATCGACAAAAAGTCGCCTCCCTGCTGAATGGTATTGCAAGTATCGATGGAATGTCGCTTCCTTGCTCATTCGGTTGCGAATATCGATGGAATGTTGCCTCCTCGCGGATTTTGGTGCAAGTATCGACTGAATGTCGCTTCCTTGCCTTTCTTTCAAAAATTTTGTTTTGTGGGTATCGATGGAATGTCGCCTCCCCACAATTTTTGAAATTTGAGGTTTTTTCGAACCTTTATTTTTGTTTTGAAATTTGGGTTGTGGATATCAACTGAAACGTTGTGTCTCCATGATCTTTGAAATCTTGCAAGTATTGACGAGGTGTCACTTCCTTGCGATTTGAGGTTTTGGAAGTATCGAATGGGTTCGCATCCTTCCGATTTTTGGGTTTCGTGTGAGTATCTACTAAACGTCGCTTCCCTATGGTTTTTCGAAAAACCATTTTTGTTTAAAGACACGAGGGTCGTAAAATTTGACTCAAAACCATTTTTTATGGCAAAAGTCGGGGTGGACTAGGGTGGAAATTCCTGAGTCCTGATTTTTGTTTCAAACCATGAATTTTGGGTTCAAGGATCGAAAGTTTTGGTCAAGTTAGGGAAGAGGCTCCTAAACTTGGATTTCGGTTTTTTTTTTTTTTGCCGATGAAACATTGAAAGTAAACATTGTTTTGGTTTTTTTTATTTATAGAAATTTCAACATAGAGATGAAAATTCTAAAAGGGGTGGGTTCGATGAGCAAGTACCTAGGAATAGGCTTTGGTCATGAAAGCAAATCTCCGACCCCGTGTAGGAAGTCTTCAAGGGTAGTACCGCTTCAAGAACTTGCCATTGATGGGCAGCATACATCTATCACCCTCCATGTTTAGAAAAGCATATGCGCCGTTGGAGAAGACTTTGTCGATGTCGTGACCCCGGACCGGGATCCGGGCCCTCGACGAGGTGGATGAACGATTATATGAATATACACATTTAATCTCCCACAGGTTTCCGCGGTGAGGATTTCACACACACTCATAGAACATTTACATCGGTGCGGAAGCATGTAACAAATCAAATTCTTGATCCATCATCATCATATAAGACTGATAATACTTAAGTATGACATGATGTCAGAGTGAGCAATGATCTCATTAGCTTTCCCAAAATATGAAGTTAGAGTTTAAATAAAAGATGAGTTAAATTAACATTCCCCAAAAATAATGGCCAACAAAGGCCAGTACAACCAAAAGTGCAAATCAAGTATCATCCTATAATCTCTCCAAAATGTTACGTAGCTCAAAGCTAAACCAAATGTCTATATGACATTGTCAGCTTGCCACTCCACTAATCGTCGTGGTTCGCCGACCGCCTCCTCTGGCTCCTCCTCGAAGGCAATAACGGGGGCTGGACCTGAGTACCACAAAAATAGGTCAGATACGACGGTCTGGCAGGTGAATGAATAGATAATACCAAGAAAGAAATCAAAGCACATTTGAAACATAACGAAATCTTATTAAATCAATAACTGTCTTAAAACAGGATGCATGGTTCATTTAAAGTACAGATGCAATGTAAATCATGTAGGATATTCAAGGTACAGGAACTGACTAGATGGCAACCACACTAAAGCTAAATCCTCTCTATCACTAACGTGATAAGAGCACATTCAGTATGTTGGGCTCGAGCACACGAAGTGACGAGAACGAACATTATATACATATACATATAGCTAGGTAAGACCACGGCCGCGGAACCGGGTAACGGGACAGGACAGGATCCAAGTTGCAATTGGCGGGAGCACAAAGGGGAGGCCCAAGTTAGTTGATCAGACTGACAAGGACGTCCAAGCTTAGTGGTGCCGACTCATAGGTTACATGAGAAATCAAAACATGTATATAACTATATCAGTATAAAACACTCGGGTAGGCGGGGCATGTTGCTCGTAGGCACACATTTCATATCATTATCTTTTCATGCATAAACGGGGCTAGCAGGGCATGTCGGGTGCATAAATCAGAGTTAAAACAATGAAATGAATCCTTATACAGTTACGAACTGTATATTGTGGCTTCCGTATTCGAACAGCATGTATAAAGATGTTGTATGTCTATTATTGCCCTTAGTATGGTACTCGAATGATAGAGGACATATCACGTTTCCTTATACAAATTGATGAATCCAAAATTCCCAATACATTTCCGAAATGGAGTTTCTTTTTAAGTTGATCTCCTTATGTCATCCCTTGGGTCTTTCCAAGCTGGTAGCACATCAAAACAACCTATCCAAACCTTTAAATACCATATCTGAAAATAATAGAAAAGACTCAGGAATTTTGGGTGAAATTCGGTCACCTGTCGGTTAGCCGTCGAGGTGATCGGCGGTTAGCCGCCGGCTGACCGTGGTTCACCCCGCTAAAATATACCATTCTGTGTTTCTGACCACGCATTTCGGCTACCTGGCGGTCACAGGGCTTTTGGGTAGCGATTAGTGTAAGACCCCGCCCCGAGAGTTTCCGATTAGTGTTAATTAAGACGCGTTTTAGCTATAAGTGTGATGAGTGGAAATTGAGTAAATCTGGATTAGAATAGTTTTTTATAGCTTTGAATAATTTTGGGAACTCTTTTGATCTAGTGGGGCCCTTTGGGGGTTCCTTTTTATTGAGTCTCGATTAGTTTTGGGATTTAGTTATAATTCTGGAAATCTGTAAATTACTCCGTTTTATGTATTTTATGATTCCCGACCACTTTTGTATTTGCTCCGTTTCCATTCGAGACCTCTAAACCCTACTTTGCCATTGATAGGGGTAAAACAGTCTTTTTACACAAAATCTGGACACTATTTTCAATGTCTCCAAAACTCGTAAAATGTATACTTTTTGGAAAGTAGGAATTTCGACGATCAATTCTTCCTTCTTCGTCGAATCCGTCCAAAGCCCGTAGAACGATGTTTTAGCTCGATTGGATTTTTAAGTTGTGGGACCCATAGCCATTGTCTATATAAGGAGGAGTTCTTTTCCCTCCTCCTCTTCTTGCAATTTCTTGAGAACAAGGTATCCCAGCCCAGCCTAGGGTTTTCTTCAACTTCTTTGCTCCTTGCTCCTCCATCTCTCAACCTCTCTCAAATCTATTGCTAAAGGCAAAATGGAGGCATTGATCTTCTTCCCCTCCATGAGAGCTTCCTCTTGATATCTTTTTTTGAGAGAACCTTCCATTCCAAGCTACCTTTTGAGCAAACTCTTGCCATTAGAGGACTCTTCATGTAAGTTCTTCTTCTCATCTCTTGATTGTGTGTTCATCTAGCCTAGGAGGTGCTTCACCTTGATTATTGGAAGCTATCTCCATCTATTTCTTGGTTTTGACATTCTAGGGTTGTAATGATTGTATTTGGGGATTTTTGTGTGGATTGTAGATTTAGAGCTTGATAGAAGGATTAGAGCTTGACTAGCATATTTGGAGACCAAGGCAAGTGGATGAATGGATTCGATTTGAATAAGTTTTTATTTTGGTTGAAAATGTGGATTTTTACTATTCCTATTTCATTTGATTCATTATGTTTATAATGCTTTTGGAAATGTATTTATTGTCATGGTTTTCTCTTAGTTAGTTCTATGAGAATATATGCATGCATTCATGAAAGTTTATTTTGGGTTAGTATGACTTCTTAAATGAGATTTGTATTTGCATTGAATGAGATTTGCATTGGTAGAAGAAATAAATGCATTGATGAAAGGGTGGTTGGTGGAAAGAATTAAATGTTGAATGGAAGGGAATGGATCTATTTCATGTTAGGAAAGGGTTGGAGTTGAGGTGAAATAGTTTGGGAAAGAAAGTACTGAAATCTGCACCTAATGTGTAGTTCCCGCAGCTGGGCGGTCAGCGGGCGGTCACCTCGGCGGCTAGCCGACAGGTGATCGGCGGCTAGCCGACCCAGATGCGGTTAGAAACACAGAATGCTGTATTTTGACAGGCGAACCGCGGTCAGCCGCGCGGTCAGCTCGCGGCTAACCGCCAATCCAAAAACCCTGTGACCGCTAGGTAGTCGAGATGCGCGGTTAGAAACACAGAATGCTACATTTTAGCAGGGTGAACCGCGGTCAGCCCCGCGGTCAGTCAGCGGCTAACCGCCGATCACATCGGCAGCTAACCGCCACCTGACCGACAGGTGACCGAGTTTTACCCAGAATTCCTGAGTCTTTTCTATTGGTTTCAGATATGGTATTTAAAGGTTTGGATGGGTTGTTCTGATGCCCTACCACCTTGGAAGGACCCAGGGGATGACATAGAAAGAAAAACCATTTCGGAAAAGGTATTGGGACCTTTAGATTCATCAACGTGCATAAGGAAACTTAGTATGTCCTCTATCATTTGAGTACCATACTAAGGGTAATTTAGACATACAAGATCCTTATACAGGTCGTTTGAATATAGATGCCCCAATACATAGTCCCTAATGGCATAAGGACTCATTGCATTGTTTTATTCAGTTATTTGTATAATAACCCGAATCTACTGGTTTTCTCTCAAATCCCGATTTGTACACCCGATATGTCCTGCCAGCCCGTGTATACATGAACCGAAAATAATATGAAATGTGTGCCTTCGAGCACCATGCCCCGCCTGCCCGTATGTTTTATATTGATATAGTTTTGTATATGTTTTGATTTATCATGTAACCTAAGAGTCGGCACCACTAAGCTTGGACATCCTTGTCAGTCTTATCAACTGACTTGGGTCTCCCCCTGTGCTCCCGCCAGTTGCAACTTGGATCCTGTTCTGTCCCGTTACCCGGTTCCGCGGCCGTGGTCTTGCCTAGCTATATGTATATGTATATGTTTATAATGTTGGTTCTCGTCACTTCGTGTGTTCGAGCCCAACGCACTGAATGTGCTCTCATCACCTTAGTGATGGAGAGGATTTAGCTCTAGTGTGGTTGCCATCTAGTCAATTCCTGTACCTTGAATACCCCGAATGATTTATATTGCATCTGCACTTTAAATGAACTATATACCCTGTTTTAAGACAATTATTGTTTTAACAAGATTTCATCATGTTTAGAAAGTGTTTTGATTTCTTTCTTGGTATATCTATTCACCCACGTGCCAGACCGTCGTGTCTGACCCATTTTTGTGGTACTCAGGTCCAGCTCCCGTCTTTACCTTTGAGGAGGAGCCAGAGGAGGCGGTCGGTGAACCGCAACGTCTAGTGGAGTGGCAAGCTGACAATGTCATGTAGACATTGGGTTTAGCTTTGAGCTGCGAACATTTTGGGATGTTATTGATTTATACTTTGGTTGTACTGGCCTTTGTTGGCCATTATTTTTGGGGAATGTTAATTAACTTGTTCTTTTGTCTAAACTTTAACTTAATATTTTGGGAATGCTAATGAGATCATTGCTCACTCTGACATCATGCTATACTTGTTTATTAACAGTCTTATTTGATGTGATTGGATTAAGAGTTTGATTTGCTACACGCTTCCGCACCTATATAAATGTTCTATGAGTGTATGTGGAATCCTCACCGCGGAAACCTGTGGGAAATTAAAGAAATGTATAATAATAATTATCAAGGGGTGGTTCATTATCCACACCACCCCGTCGCGATCCCGGGGCCCCCGGTTCGGGGTCGCGACAATTAGCCGCGAGCTGACCGCGGGGCTGACTGCGGTTCACCTGTTAAAACACAGCATTCTGTGTTTTTAACCGAATCTGGGTCCGCCAGCCGCCGGTCACCTGTCGGCCAGCCCGCTGACCGCCCAGCTGCGGGAACTACACATCAGGTGTAGATTTCAGCTCCTTCTTTCCCAAACCCTTTCACCTCAACTTCAACCATTTCCTAACATGAAATGGGTCTATTCCCTTCCATTCAACATCAATCCTATCCTCCAACCATCCTTCCATCAAGGCATTAATTCTCCTTCCAACACAAACCCCATTCAATGCAAGTACAAATTTCATTTACAAAATCCATAATGGCAAAACAAGCTTTAGTAAAAGAATGCATACATTCTCATAAAATTAATTGAAAGAAAATCTTATCAATAATTACATTTCCAAAGGCATTATGAAACATAGGAAACTAGAGGAAGATGAGTAGTAAAATCCACATTTTTAATAAAACAAGAACTCATTCAAATCCAATCCATTCATTCACTTGCCTTGGTATCCACTTAAGCTAATGAGCTCTAATCACACTTTCTAGCTCAAAATCCACAATCTACACAAAAATCCCCAAAATACATTCATTATAAGCCCTAAAATGGCAAAACTATGAAATAGAAAGGGATAACTTCCAATAACCAAGATGGAGCATCTCAAGGACTAGAAGAACACACAACCAAGAGATGAGAAGAAGAGCTTACATGGAAAGTCCTCTAATGGCAAGAGCTTGATCAAAGTGTAGCTTGGAATGGAAGGCTCTCTCTAAAACTGGTATCAAGATGAAGCTCTCATGGAGGGGAAGAAGATTACCACCTCCATTTTACCTTTAGCAATAGATTTGAGAGAGATTGAGAGATGGAGAAGCAAGAAGCAAGGTAGAAAAACCCTAGGGTTGGAACCTCTCTTTCTTCAATGAAAGTTACAAGAAAAGGGGAGAAGAGAAGAAGACTCTTCTTTATATAGACAATGGCAATCGGTCCCACAACTTAAAAGTCCAAATTGGGCTAAAACATCGCTTTACGGGCTTCGGACGGATTCGACGAAGAAGGAAGAATCGATCGTCGAAATTTCTACTTTTCAAAAAGTATATATTTTATGAGTTTCGGAGATATTGAAAATAGTGTCCAGATTTTGTGTAAAAAGACTGTTTTACCCCTATCATTAGCAAAGTAGGGTTTAGAGGTCTCGAACGATAACGGAGTAAATACAAGAGTTGTCGGGAATAATAAAATGCATTAAACGAAGCAAATTATAGATTTCCAGAATTATTAAATAAATTCCAAAACTGATCAAGACACAATAAAGGAACCCCCAAAGGGCCCCACTAAATCAAAAGAGTTCCCAAAATAATTCAAAGCTATAACAAGCTATTCTAACTCCAGATTTAACCCATTTCCACTAATCTCACTTATAGCTAAAGCACGTCTTAATTAACACTAAAAGGAAACTCTCGGGGCAGGGTCTTACAGTCGATGACGAAGGGTCCCTCCCATTTTGGTTCAAATTTTCCTTTGGATTTGTGGGCAAAAACCATTGGCCTTTTCACCGCAAGAACCAAGTCACCCTTTTTGTGGGCGCGTTGCCTGACCTTCTTGTCGAAAGATCCTGCCATACGTGTTGACACAAAAAATGTCACTTAGTCTCCTCAGCAACAAAAGCTACATGGAGCTGCACCCTACTACAAACAGGCAAAGCTGCGTCAAGCATCAGATCTTGTCAAAATCAAACAAAAACTGTAAGATCTTTCAAAATAGCCAAAAAAGAGGTACACATGAACTTTCGGGCCATTTCGGCACCATTTGGCCTAACTTCAATCCTCCAACAGCTAAGCGGGAGCTTCCGGCGGAGACAGTGTCAAAAACATCAAATCTTCGATCAGAGCCTATGGATGGTCTCAAAATACCTTCAAAAGGTTCCACGTCGAATTTCAAGTCAAACCGACACCGTTTGACCCTCCATCAACTCTCGAACGGCGAAATCAAGCCTCCCGGCGGCGAGAACCTCCGATGCCGCCACTCATCAAACAAAGCACATGAGTAGCTTCTGCATGCTTCCAAAGGGTTGCACGTCAAATTTCAAGTCATTCCGACAACGTTTGACTCGGTTTCGACGCTCCGAAGCAAAATCAAGCCGACCGGGGGCAAAGCTCCCCGGGACCATGGCATCCAAATTAGAGCTAATGGATCATCTCAAAATGACTCCAATAGGCTCCGTGTCAAATTTCAGGTCAATCGGACTTCGGATGACTGTACATCAAAGCTTGACATCTTCCGTACGGTGAAATCAAGTCTAGCATCGACGGGACCACAAATGGCTTCAAAACTCAAGTAAAAGCCCATGTTTGGTCCTATCTAATGCTCAAGAAGCTTCACGTCAAATTTCAGGTCATTCCGACATCGTTTGACTTAGTTTCAACTCTTGGCGGAAAATCGGCTATGGAGTTTTCGGCTTTTCCAAAAATAAGAAACTTTGTGCTCAGATTTGCATGACTTCTCGATGGGGTTTCTTCAGTGGAATCAAGCCAATAAATGAGGAGAAATTTCAAAGAGAAATAGCGGAGAAACCAGTAGCAAAAAAGCCCGAAAAAAGGCGAAGAAACGGCGACCAGACGGCGATCGAAAAAGGGGCCAAAGCCCCATGGTCGTCGGCGACCATGGCCCAGGGTCGCCGGCACCATGGTCGCCGGCAGCCATGAGTGCATGGTCGCCGGCAACCCTGGAAATCCGGGTTGCCAGATTTCCGCCAAAAGTGTCGTTTTTCCGTTCTTTTTCGCGTTTCGCGATGTTTGGCCCCTGTGATTTTCTTAAAATCTGATTTTTTTGACATGATATCCATAGATCTTCGTTGACATCACGGATCCGCCATCGAAATCATTTGATCATCATCGGACACTCCGAAACCGCCAACCGGCCGACCAAGAAAGTACACTTTTTGCCCGACCGATAGTGAAATGACTGGACAGATGTTGCCGGCCCATTGGTGTCGACCAATGTCTAAATTTGCATCGTCATCCGACATCAAACAATGTGTGGATCCATCGATGATCATCCCAAGAAGAATTCCAAAAGACGCGGCGCGGCCCGCGATTCTTCAAGCGACTCGGTGACCAATTAATGAAGTTAAATGACCTTTTTATGACAACTTATTAGGGTCATTAACTCATTATTTCGGACGGCCCAATTAGAAGCAAGCAAATGGGAGTTACAAGTCCAATTAATCATGGCAATTAACCATGTAACTCTTATCATTATGGAGATTAATCATGGTAATCAATCATGAAACTCCCATCATCATGGAGATTAAATGCCCATTATTCTCCATCGGCCAATCAAAATCCAAGGAAAAGGAGTTACAAAATTATGAAATTAATACTTGTAACTCCTCCCATCATAGAGCATTAATACCATTAATGCCTATAAAACCCTCCTAATGGCCACCAAAAGCCTATAAATAGGCGGTCATTTTAAAGGGAAAGGGTCCAAAAAAATCATCTGAAGGGTCCTGAAAAATCGCCTGAAAATTGTCCTGAAGAATTCTCTGCACAAAGAAGCTCTCCTGCCTTGAAGAAACCCTGCTGCAAGAACTACAAGGTGATAAAAGTCCCTTGGGGAGCCACCCCCAAGGTTTTCCCCTCTTCTTCTATCTAACATGGCCTAAATGCAGCTTTTCAGCCCGTCTACTCGGTTTTTTTATTGGATATAGGACCTTCCCTTGGTCTTTGTCCTCTAAAAATCTGGGGTCCGAGCCAAGCCAAGTGAACTAAAGCATCAAGTGTTCTCATCTGAAGGACGATGGCGGAGTCCATACATGACTCGTGACCGTCGATCTGAACGAGCCCTCACAATCACTTGAGAAGTCAAATTCCAAGTATAATAGAAAATCTGGCATACCCGTACAAGAATGTTGATGCTTGCTCTTTTTTCTCTCTTCGCCCCGTCGCACCCCGGTGGACCCGGGACGGAGGAAGGCAAGAAAGAAAAAGACAGGTCCATCAAGTTGGCACACCCGGTGGGACTCGTTCATTTGAGAACACGATGCTTAGAATCCTTGGCTCCTTCCTAGTTGGTGGCCTATGTTGGATCTTGTATCTGAAAAATAACATGAGATGGGATTCTTTGGAAACTTTTTTCTTTTAACTTGTTTCCATTCTTTCTTTTCTCAACAAAAAAAAAGTTTTTTTTTCTCTTTTGGATTCAAATTGGAGAAACTTTTGTTCTTTCCTTTTCATACAATGGCTCGCAGAAATGTTTGAGCCAACATTCGGATTGGGAGGGGCCATTTTCCTCTCTTTGATTGGTCCATTGGAGAGCTTTAAAAAAAAAAGTTAAATTTTTGTTTTTTTCAAATTCCTCTCTTTTGGATTCAAATTGGAGAAACTTTGGTTCTTTCCTTTCATACAATGGCTCGCAGAAATGTTTGAGCCAACGTTCGGATTGGGAGGGGTCATTTTCCTCTCTTTGATGGGTCCATTGGAGATCTTTCAAAAAAAAAAGTTAAAATTTTTTTTTTTCAAATTTCTCTCTTTTGGATTCAAATTGGAGAAACTTTGGTTCTTTCCTTTCATACAATGGCTCGCAGAAATGTTTGAGCCAACGTTCGGATTGGGAGGGGTCATTTTCCTCTCTTTGATGGGTCCATTGGAGATCTTTCAAAAAAAAAAGTTAAAAAAAAAACTTTTCAAATTTCTCTCTTTTGGATTCAAATTGGAGAAACTTTGGTTCTTTCCTTTTCGTACAATGGCTCGCAGAAATGTTTGAGCCACCGTTCAGATTAGGAGGGGCCATTTCCCTCTCTTTGATGGGTCCATTGGAGATCTTTCAAAAAAAAAAAAGTTAAAAAAAAGATCTTTTCAAATTCCTGTCTTTTGGATTCAAATTGGAGAAACTTTGGTTCTTTCCTTTTCGTACAATGGCTCGCAGAAATGTTTGAGCCAACGTTCGGATTGGGAGGGGCCATTTTCCTCTCTTTGATGGGTCCATTGGAGATTTTTCAAAAACAAAAAATGCATTAAGGTTGCACCAATTGTGTTCTTTGACCAAAGTGGATCTAAGAAAAGCCTTGTCCAGAGTGTGGAGGCAGCTAGACTGTTCGAGGTAAGGGTCCTTCAAACAGGTTCATTAAGTAATCATACCCTTACCTGGGGGCTAATCTATCCACTAAGGTTTCATAAGACCGAATTGGAAGACCTATGTGCACTCTTAAAAAAAAAAAAAATGAAAAATCTTAAAAAAAAAAAAAAACTTCTGTCACTATTGTATTCAAATTGGAGGAATTTTGGTTCTTTCCTTTTTCGGATTTAGGCTCGCATAAATGTTTGAGCCCGTATTCGGATTGGATTACCATTTGCTCTCTTTTATGAATTCAATCTTGACTTTTCAAAAAAAAAAAAAACTCCCGTCATTATTGGATTCAAATATGAGAAATCCTGGTTCTTTCCTTTTTCGGATTTAGGCTCGCAGAAATGTTTGAGCCTGTATTCATATTGGAATACCATTTACTCTCTTTTGTGAACCCAATCTTGACATTTCAAAAAAAAAAAATAAAAAAAAATAAAAAATCCTATCTCGTGTCCTTTTTCAAGGATGCGATTTACAACATTTGGGCCTAGGGGTGCTAGTACACCCTTTCGGGTCTACTGTATTCGCGACCGACACATTTGTATCTCTAACCTTATATCATTTTACCTTGATTGAGCTTCGCTTCTTGGTAACTTGAATTAAGGTTTACAATTGCTGTTAGCAGTCACTGGAACGCTCATTTCGAGCCGACCATACTTGCGTTCAGAGCAATTGTACCATCTATGGCTTTTTGCCATCTTCATTATGCTCAGAACAGGCCATGCCCCTGAGCGATTTGAAAAGACAAAACCATAGTATAGTTCATTTATGATCACCATATTATTGTGATTGTTAATGGATGTGGTCTTCTTTCAGAAAAGTTTTCCAAAACTAACAATGGCAGCTTCATTGACCATCACCTTCGATGAGAACAAGTACCAAGTCATGCTTCAAGAGAAGCAAAGCAAGCGCACTTTCAAGTGCCCCGCCAGCTGCCAAAGCATCACCTCCCTCGGCAACTCCCAAAACACCGGGTCGACCTCCACTCCCCGGCCATCGTCTTCGGGTCACTGGGACCATTCCCACTACCCGCAGAAGAGACGGTGCCTGCTAAGAAGCAGAAGACCGCCCTTCAACCTGTTTTCTCTGCCTCAACACCAAAGGCGGTCGCCAAGAAACATGAGGCTCATGGCAATCCCATGAGGCCTCAGCCTACAAAAAGCCAAGTCTACCTCAAGACTTGGTTCCCGCGATCTTCACCAAAACAAAGAAGATCCCGGACATCTGCAAAGCCAGCATACCTGGCTCCTCTCATGGAGAACCGGTTCTATCCTCTTGCTTACATCAAAGGAGAGAAACCTACGCTCCACCGAACAACCAAAACAACTCAGCACGAGCCAACTTGTTCATACAAGCCCAAAATCAAGTCATGCATCACAAGGCCTCGACAAGAACCTACCAGGGCCTGCTCTCCTGTAACTCGACCCTTCATCTCAATAGGGGACGAGCTTGCAAAATTTAAAGCTTCGCTGCGACAGGCTAAGGACAGCGTCCAAATCCTGTCCATGCCAATCTTCAAGGAAGACAAGCTCGGTTGCTGCGCAAGAGGGACCACGTCCTTCATTGCCAGAGCACAGCCCGAGCTAACCGAAGCTCAAATTGCTCGTCGTATATGTCGTCGCACGGCATATCAACAAAAGAGATTAGAGAAGCAAAGAACCCAGCATTCTGAGCTTCAAATCTCCCAAAAATGGGTCGAAAAAGAAAGACCCGACCAAGTTGCTACTGTCCACATGGTTGTTAAAACCAAAAGACGGCATAAATCAGCAACAAAAATACATGTCAGACGACCGGTGACTCGCAGCGTCTCCCGGACGAGAAGGCATCAGGAAAACTCTCCCACTCCTTCAAGCCAGGGACATCGTAGTGATCATTCCTCGGGCTCTTCATCTAGAAGAGTGAGCTCCAGCTCAGTCACTAAGATTGTATCCTCTTTCGACTCACGAAGAGTGAATGTCCTAGTCACAAACTCTGAGCAACCTCCACCGGACAATAACATGGCTCTACGCATACAGCAGCTAGAGCAAGGACAACAGAGAATAGATGTCTTGATGGAAAACCTCCTTCTCACTCTCCAGGTCCACCAAACAATGTTGAGGTTCCTCCACAAGATGAGGCAAACGGTGGAGAAGATGAGTCACGCGCCTTTGCTAAAAAGGACATTGACAATGTCCTCGCCAAAGCAAAAGAAGAGGATACACTGAAGAAGCATAGGATCAAGCCACCATATCCCTTATGGATGGACTCGGTTCCGTTCCCTCCAAAGTTTAAACAACCTCTTCTCTAAACATATACAGGGAAAGGTTCAGCTAGACAACACGTCATCCACTTCCAGATCCTGATAGGAACGATTGCGGATCAAGATGTTCTCAAGATTCGTCTCTTTGCAAGTACCCTAGATGGTACGGCCTTTGATTGGTACTCCACTCTGCCAAAGGACTCCATTCAAAACTGGACCATGCTAGAGACACGTTTCCTGACCCACTTCAAAGGTGAGGATCATCCTGTTACTATGGCTCAGCTCTGCAGCCTTAAAAAGGGAGAGAATGAGTCGACATATGACTTCATTCACAAGTGGAAAGCAATGGCATACAAATGCTTAGATGTGCTACCACAAGCGTCGCTAGTCGACATGTGCCGAAACAACATGAGAGCAAGGATCCGCTCCATGATCATTGGCAACAAATCAAAGAACTTGGGAGAACTCCTAGAAGCGTCTATGGGGGCTGAAACGATGATCAAAGACCTCAACAGTCAGAAGTCCTCAAAGAAGGAGCTGACCGCCATTCCGACCTCCAAGCCAAAGAAAAATGAGGTTCTCAATGTGCAAACCAAGTCAGCCCCTCAGCAGCCAAAGAAAGCTGAAAACAAAGCTGCATGTAAGAGACCTGAACTCTCTGATGCCTTCAAAGAACGAGTAGAGAAGAAATACCCGTTCGATGACGATGTTGAAGAAATATTTGGGGCTCTCTTGGCAAATGGCAAACTCACCTTGCCTGACCCCAAAAGACCAGGAGATGTTTGCAAAACCAATGATCCCCGATATTGTCCATACCACCAAATGGTCTCGCATCTTCTCAACCAATGTTTCGTTGTGAGAGAGAAGATCAACGAGATGTGGAAAAACGGAGTAATTACCTTTGATAAAAACTATGGGTTTGCCTCCGTTAACATGGTGTCATATGGACAAACATCCAAATCACCAAAGGAAAAAATCACTACTTCCTTCAAGGCGATAAAAATGACCCAGACGTCCCAAGAGCCGGTGCCTTATCCAACACCAGATGGACAGCCCATATGGGTGCATCTCGATCTCCTGGAAGATGAAAATTGGGAGATCGTCAAAACAAAGCCGACCGCTCAACAGCGAAGGCAAGCCAAGAGACAACTCCGCAATCTCAAACAGCAGGAGAAGGCTCAAACTAAGCAAGAGGTCCCTAAAAAGGCAGAAACCTCCTCCGCCGCTTCACAAGGGACAACAGAGGAGTCTCTTCCCAAGGCATCAAATGTGGCAAGAAAATTCACCCTCGGTGATTTCATGCCACCACGCCTCAGAGATGAGACTACGCAGGGGGCATCATACTCTTATAACTCGGTAGTTGGATTCTCCATGAATGGATACGAGTCCAGTGACACTGCCGGTGACACAGATGAATGGGAGGAATCCCTTGAAACCGGAGAATATCTCTTCGACGAAGAATGGATCCCGGAATCCCACCTTATGCCAGTAATCTAGTATAACCCCTTCCAGCCACAAGGATCCTGGTCTGATGATGATGAAGACCAAGAGGCTGCCCAAAATATTGTTGACACAGCACAAACAAATGCTTTAGTGGATCCCAACCAGGTTGAACCACAAGGAGCAGATGAAGAAGATCTAGCTCCTATGCCAGATCTTGAAGAATATGCGAGGATCTTGCAGCATCTCACCATAGAGCAAAAGCAGGATCGCATCAATCAGCTTCATCAAAATCCAGAACCGGAAGTCCTGGAGAATCTACAAACATCTCCTCCAGTGACTCCGGAAAATGAAGAAACTTACTGGATTGATGATCCTCTTACATCGGAGGATGAGTCTGATTCCCAACAGTCCATTATGGAGGCTTCTATCAGAGTTACCTGTAATGTGATAGTTCAGGATGACAGTGCCTCTAAAGCTCCATCTGCTGAGGCCACGGATTCTCAAAATGCATCCAGTAGCATATCTTCTGGAGCAACATATTCTCGGGTGACTTCCACTGAGATAGCACCTTCTCAGCCGTCGTCTCATGAAACAGTAACATCAGAATTCAAGCCTCTTCCGACTGATCACCAGGAAGAAGCTTTGTCTGATGAAGTCTTCAAAGAAAACCCAGTCAATTGGTCCCAAGTACCCAACCTCATAGGAGATGTCTGGACCGATGAAATACTAGACAAAGAAGAAAAGTTGTTGGAAGTTGTTCAGGACTTGTTCCCAGAAAATGCTCCATGCAACACAATAACTGAAGACGGCAATGCTGTTGCAGAAGCATTTTCAGCAAATGGGGAGGATCCGCCCCTTGAGCCCGAAGGGGGTCTTCCACAAGAAGAGCCACCTCTAGAAGCTTTTGAAGTTGGGAAAGGCACCCGCTCTGGCCGGGATTACCACAAAAACTACAACCAACCTTCTTCTTCTTCTTATGTAAATCCTTCGGGAAAACAAGTTGTTCGCCCCAAGCGACGATGATAATGAAAATGCAGGCCCAAAGGAGGCTTTCAAGTATGACTTGATCGAGCACTTTAAACACATACCTGCACGACTGCACATCCTAGACTTATTACGAATGTCACCACAAACTCGTGATAGTCTCATTTTAGAACTGCAAAGGCTGAATATGGATGTCGACAAACATGCCCCACAAGTCCTACAAATTGAAATGGACTATAGGGTCAAAAAGTCAAAAACCTCCTCAAAGGTAGAAAAGAAAGAAGCTGGAGGACCTTGCACTGAATGCCTCTCGGTCTAAAACGCCGCAAGTGCTACCATCGCCTTTAATAAGGAAGACCTCCTGCTAGGCGAGACGAAGCACAACCGACCCTTGTACTTCACAAGGTACATCAAAGAGATATCGATACACAGAGTCCAGATCGACCCGGGTTCTGCACTCAACCTCATTTCTACTTCGGCACTCGAAGAGCTGGGTATCCCACCTAGCAAACTAAGCCACACATCCGTGTCCATCTTTGGATACGATGGGAGTGCTCAAAGGCCCATTGGCAAAATCAGGTTCATGTTGCGAATCGGTGATCTTATCTCTGAGGTCACCATGTATGCAATAAAAACCCCTTCGTGCTACAACATCCTTCTCGGACGCCCTTGGATACACAAGAACGGTATCGTTCCTTCAACTCCACATCAGTGCATCAAGTTTGTTGGTGACGACGGCTTGATACATTGAGTGTTTGCAAACAAAAAGCCCTTTAAAGGGGAAGAAGTTCATTTCGCAGACTCTCAGATGTACAAGAACGATAAAGAAGAAAAGGAGGAGAAAATTACATCCTTCGCCGGCAATTTCCAAAAAGATAAAGGCAAGGCTCCTTAGCAATCATCGGAAGAAAATAAACCTTCCGGCAAACCCGAAAACAGTAATCAATCTCCGTTCGTTATCTCCTTCAAATCTTCCAAACCTTTGGTAATCACTACTAAAGCAAAGAAGACAAAGCAAAAGACAAGGGGCAAGTTTGATGTCTCCTTCGTGTCTATCATACAAGACACGGATTCGGATTCAGAGACAGAAGACGATGCATCGTCAAGCCAGGCTGATGCTCAAGAAGTTTGGCCTGCTCTCACTCCATTGGAGACACCTGCTAACGTAGAAGATCCTACGTCCGCTACCTTAATCGTTCCGGCAACGATGGCATAAGAGAAACCAATCTTCTTCCATAGATCGGACGCTTCTTCATGAAATGCCTCAACTATCCTTGTATAGTCCAATGGCACAAGCTATCATGAAGAAAATGGCTATGACAATCAAAATCCAATTGGTTTGGGAGGTGGTTGTGGTATCCTTATACCATTGGAACCCACCCTGACCAAAAGTCAGCTGGAAGATTGGAAACTCCACTGTCGCATAGACAAGTCTTCATACGGATTGGGTATGATCCTGAGACTCCGATGAGACAGTTGACATAGATGCTGCAAAGTAGTTTTGCCGACCAGGCCTCAACATCTCATGTCGATGAAGACATCGATCTCCCTAGATATCTCTTTAAAGAGTTACCCGACAAAGACCCAGGAAGCTCATCAAATTGGTACGATTTCTCTGATGATGAAGAGGAATTGTCCGATGACACAGACACATGGTTCTCTGATTCAGAAGAGCCATCGTCTCAAAAAAAAGTGCCTTACTTCGACCCAGTTTCGGCAGGTGATTGGGACCATCTCATAGCAAGTCTTGAGAAAAGTACCGATCAAGAAGATTTATGGACAGAAGTGGAGCCATGGTCTGAAAATGCCTTTGGAAATCCAGAAGGCCTTGTTGAGTTGGAAGTCTCTGAAAATATTGTGGAGGAACCACCTTCAAACCTTCCAACAGAAGATTCTATTCAAAAGATAGACTTGGGAACACCAGATAACCCACGTCTTGTATTCATAAGCAAGAATATAAAGGATGATGAGTTACCCAAGTATATCTCTTTTCTTAGTGAGTTTGTTGATTGTTTTGCATGGTCTTACGCTGAAATGCCTGGCTTAGATCCCAAAATAGCAGTTTACAAACTCAACTTGCAAGAAAACATCAAGCCTGTCAAACAAGGACAAAGAAGATTCCGTCCCGATGTGATGGACAAAATTGAACAAGAAGTTCAGAAACTCAAAAACGTTGGCTTCATCCGCGAGGAACAGCATCCTGAATGGTTGGCCAACATCGTCCCCGTGACAAAGAAAAATGGTCAAATCAGAGTCTGTATTGACTATAGAGACCTGAATAATGCTTGCCCCAAAGATGAATTCCCGCTCCCCATACCGGAGCTAATGATTGACAACACCTGCTGGTTTGAGCGAATGACTTTCATGGATGGCTTCTCTGGCTATAACCAGATAAAGATGCATCCCGAAGATGAAAGGCATACATCATTTCGGACCCCATTTGGCGTGTATTGCTACACTGTCATGCCATTTGGTCTGAAAAATGCCGGTGCAACATATCAGAGGGCTATGATGAAGATATTCCAAGATATGCAGCACAAGATGGTCGAATGTTATGTTGATGACCTTGCCATCAAAAGCAAAAGAAAAGAAGACCATCTCAAAGATCTTCGAGAAGTCTTCCTCCGGCTTTGCAAACACAAACTGCGAATGAATCCCCTCAAATGCTTATTCGGCGTCTCATCGGGTAAGTTCCTGGGATTCATAGTCCGGAAAGCAGGAATAGAGCTTGACCCAATCAAAGTCAAGGCAATTCTAGAAATGCCATCTCCAATAACACTAAGAGAACTAAAAGGGCTTCAAGGAAGATTGGCATACATCAGACGGTTCATTTCCAATCTATCAGGAAAATGCCGTCCATTTTCTCGCCTGATGAAGAAAGGTGTAGACTTTGTTTGGGATGCTGAATGTGAAGCTGCATTTCAAGACATCAAGTCATACCTGACCAAACCTCCGGTGTTGGCTGCTCCCACAACCGGAAAACCATTCATCTTGTACACAAGAGCTCTCGACTATTCTTTGGGCGCTTTACTTGCACAAGAAAATGATGGAGGAAAAGAAGTTGCTCTATACTACCTCAGTCGCATGTTGGTAGGTGCAGAGCATCGCTACTCTCCAGTCGAAAAAGAATGCCTGGCAGTGATGTTCGCTGTACAAAAGCTGCGTCGCTATTTGCTGTCAAACACAGTATATCTGATATCGAGGATCAATCTCTTAAAGGTCCTTGTCACAAAAGCAGGTTCTCTCAATGCCTGGCTGGCAAAATGGTCCATCCTTCTGTCACAATTTGATATTAGGTATGTACCATAAAAAGCAATCAAAGGCCAAGCTCTGGCAGACTTTCTTGCAGAGCATCCATTGCCTAAAGATTTTCCACTCAGGGATGACCTCCCAGACGAGCCTGTCTACAGCGTGGAGATTTCCTCCTTATCAAATGCCTCCTAGAACGTGTACTTCGATGGTGCAACCAGGACAAATGAAAAAGGAAAGCCGATATCGGGAATTGGCATTCTCTTTGTTAATCCTGAAAAATACATTAATCCACACGCATTCTCGCTACTGGAACCATATTCAAACAATGCAGCTGAGTACTAAGCTCTGATCATAGGATTGGAACTCGTCCTCGAATCTAGCATCACCATGCTGGAAGCATTTGGGGATTCTCAACCGATCATCAACCAGATGAATCAAAAATATGAAATCAGGAAGCCTGATCTGTTGCCTTACTACAACAAGGCACAATCGTTTCGTCAAAAGTTTGACATTTATCACATCACCCACATCCGCAAAGGTGAAAACATCCGTACAGATGCCCTGGCTCGATTTGCTGCATCTATGGCAATCCAAGAAGGGGAAAACATGCAAATTACAGTGTGTCAAAGAAGGATTCTCCCTCCTCTCAACACACACCAAGCAGTTGCTGACTGCCACCGAGTGGTCCGAAGTCGAATTTCCATCCTCAAACCTCCGATTGGCGACTGGAGGGATCCGTTCATTGATTATATTATGTTCGGAATCCTACCTGAATATCCAAAAGAACGGGTAAGTATTCAAAGACGAGCTCCAAATTTTCATTTGGATATTCCCTCCAAAATGCTTTACAGAAAATCTTTCAATGGAGTACTTCTACGCTGCTTATCACAACAAGAGGTGGAAGAAACTATAAAAGAAGTTCATACTGGTCTTTGTGGAGCCCATCAGGCCGGTCCTAAGCTCTACGATTAGATAAAAAGGTTAGGTTATTATTGACCTACCATGGTGGCTGAAGCAATACAATTTGCTAAACGTTGCTAACAATGCCAACGTTTAGGTATACATGCCTCCAGAATGGCTACATCCTACAGCGATCTCATGGCCCTTCGAAGCTTGGGGTATGGACATAATAGGTCCTATCTCTCCCCCATCAAGCAAAGGTCATCGCTTCATCTTCGCCGCTATGGATTATTTCTCCAAGTGCTTAGAAGCATTTGTATTCAGTGAAATGAAGACCTCGTCAGTCCTTCAATTCTTACGAACCAACATCATTTGTCGCTTTGGCATACCTTAAAGATTCGTCCATGATAATGGACCACAATTTCGGGATCACAGATTCTATAGGTTTTGCACAAATACAAAATTCAAAGTGTCCTTCAACTCCGTATAACCCAGCAGTGAATGGACTAGCAGAAGTTTTCAACAAGACACTTTGCAAAATTCTCAAGAAAATGGTCTCTAGTCACAAAAGAGACTGGAACGACAAACTACCTGAAGCTTTATAGGCCTACCGAACTACCGTTCGAGGACCAACCCATAGCATACCATTCTCCTTGGTCTATGGATGTGAAGTAGTTGTCCCCCTAGAGGTACAAATTCCTTTTTTAAGGGTATCTTTACAAAATGAAATGACACAAGAAAGCAACGTCAAATTGAGACTCCAAGAACGGGATAATCTCAATGAAAGACGACTCAAAGCTCTACAAAGCGTTGAGCTTTACCAAGCACGCATTGTAGGATCTTTTGACAAAAGGGTCAGGCAACGCCCCCACAAAAAGGGTGACTTGGTTCTTGCGGTGAAAAGACCAATGGTTTTTGCCCACAAATCCAAAGGCAAATTCAAACGAAAATGGGAGGGACCCTTCGTCATCGACAAAGTCTTCTCCAATGGTGCATATGCTCTTTTAAACATGGAGGGTGACAGATGTATGCTGTCCATCAATGGCAAGTTCTTGAAACGGTACTACCCTTGAAGACTTCCTACATCGGGTCAGAGCGATGCCTGTATGGACAAAGCCTATTCCTAGGTACTTGCTCATCAAACCCACCCCTTTTAGAGTTTTCATCCCTATGTTGAAATTTCTAAAAACCCAAAACAATGTTTACTTTCAATGTTTCATTGTTCAAAAAAAAAAAAAACAAAAAAAAAACCGAAAATCCAAGTTTAGGAGCCTCTTCCCTAACTTGACCAAAACTTTCGATCCTTGAACCCAAAATTCATGGTTTGAAACAAAAATGAGGACTCGGGAATTTCCACCCTAGTCCACCCTGACTTTTACCACCAAAAATGGCTTTGAGTCAAAATTTATGACCCTCGTGTCTTTAAACAAAAAAAAAAAGGTTTTTCAAAAAACCGTGGGGAAGCGACGTTTAGTCGATACTCACACAAAACCCAAAAATCGGAAGGATGCGAACCCCATTCGATACTTTCAAAACCTCAAAATCGCACGGAAACGACACCTCATCGATACTTGCAAAATTTTTAAAAAAATTGTGGAGACACAACGTTTCAGTTGATTTCCACAATCCAAATTTCAAAACAAAAACAAAGGTTCAAAAAAACCTCAAATTTCAAAAATCGTGGGGAGGCGACAATCCATCGATACCCACAAAACCAAAATTTTTGAGAAAAAAGTAAGGAAACGACAATTAGTTGATACTTACACCCAAATCCACGAGGAAGCGACATTCCATCGATACTCGCAACCGAATGAGATAGGAAGCAACATTCCATCGATACTTGCAGTACCATTCAGCAGGGAGGCGACTCTTAGTCGATACTTGCATTTTGAAAACCAAAAAACCCGGCTTTCATGCCAAAACCCGGCTTTCATGCCAAACAAACAAAATTTGGCTCTCATGCCACAAACAAAATTTGGCTCTCATGCCACAAAACAAAAATCCGACTTTCATGCCAAAAACCTGGCTTTCATGCCAAGAAATCAAAAATCCGGCTTCCATGCCGACAAAACAAAACTTGGTTTTCAAAAAAAAAAAAAAAAACTTGGCTTCCATGCCACAAAATCTGGCTTTCACGCCAAACAAACAAATTTTGGCTCTCATGCCACAAAACAAAAACTTGGCTTTCACGCCACAAAAATGGGCTCTCATGCCAAAAACCGGCTTCCATGCCACAATAAAAAACCGGCTTCCATGCCACATCCAAAATTCGGCTTTCATGCCATCTCAAAAATCAGGCTTTCAGGGCACAAAAATCGGCTCTCATGCCAAAAACCTGCTTTCATGCCACAAACAAAATTTCGGCTTCCAACCCATCGAAAAACCAGGCTTTTTGCCACAAAATCTGGCTTTCATGCCCAAAAACAACCATTTGACAAAAGATTTTCACAAAATGACAACCTTTTGATTAAATTTTCAAATAAACCATTCCCATTCAATTTTTGCTTATGTTTTCATCAAAAGTGAATTTAAGTGATACAGAAAAAAAAAGAGTGCAAAAAAATGTTTATACATGGAGGTACCAAAAGAAAAGAAGAAAAAGTTTGTTACAAATCAGGAGGCTAGTCCGACATGGTCTTCAACCAAAGGCTTAACTCCTCAAGCAAACTCTTGGCCTTAGCCTCCAAAGCTTCCAGGCCGCGTTTCTTTAGTATCTTCCCATAAAAAGCAGTAGGCTGTCGCAATCCATCCTCAGCACGAGGAAGCTCTTCCCAGAGAGTCTGCCATTGTTCATATTCTTGAGCCTTCCTCCGGAGATTGCTTTCGACCTCCTCAACTTGGTGAATAAGAGTCCTCTCTCTATCGCGAGCTTTCAAAATGGCAGCCCACCTGGCAGCGGCCTGTTCTTCCAATAGCTCAAGGCGCTGTCTGGCTTTAGTGACCTCCCTATCAAGACGGTGCTGGTCCTGTGTCAGCTCAATAATAGCCAACTCGGTGACGTTCCTATCCTAAACGAGCTGCTTCCGAGTCCGCGAGATCTCATTCAGTTCATATTTGACCTCGCTGGAAGGCTTTTAAAAACATCTCATTGAAGAAGTCATCATTTGGAAAGCTCTTGGTCTAATTCCACTTGTTG
Source organism: Persea americana (assembly GCA_029852735.1). NCBI lineage: Eukaryota > Viridiplantae > Streptophyta > Magnoliopsida > Laurales > Lauraceae > Persea > Persea americana. Next base: position 42,289,957 of record CM056815.1, read on the forward strand.
CCTAGAGTGATGACTTCATCAACATAAGCCTTGGCATATGTAATGTCTAGACCGACTTCTTCGCTATCGGCAAGAATGTCCTGCACTTGCTTAACCATGCCGAAACCAGCCTCCAAATGGCCAGAAGAAAGAGTCTTGACCCATGAGCTCCAGACTCTCTTCAACACCTTCCTCGCAAACTGACGGGATGGCTCAGATGAAGACTCGCCATGCTCCGTTGGTCGACTGCCCATGTCAGGCACCGTTGGAAGAGTAATCAAGAAGCCCTTTCCAACTGGAGCCGCTGGGGAAGGAATATCAGTAGGCGGACTCGCCTCTGCCTCATCAAAACTGGTGGAAGAAGCCCCTACCCCTGGATCGGTCACAGGTACCCCCTGCTCTGGTTTTGAAAAAGATAGAGGAACTTTTTCTGTCACCTCACAACCTGCCAGTGAAAGATGAAAAAGGTATGAATATGATCTTGTCAAAAATTAAAATATCAAGATTATCACTACAAAGTACCTTCTTCGACGACTGGTGGAATGCTTTCTGCTTCCATGAGCTCATCCGAAGCATCATCAAAAGTTGCATCCATGGATGGCTCAAAGTCGTCGGAATCCTCTGGCAAGTCAGCTGGAAAAAAAATATGTCAGCAAGTGGCGGTAAAGAAAAACAAAGAGAAAAAAAAAGAAAAGAAAAAAAGTCATATCAGGAGGAGATTCTGGATCTACTTCAGAATCCCTGGGTTCTTCCTCAGATGTCACGATAAGATCCGTCATCGCCTCATCAGCCGGAACCTCAAGCATCATCAAACCATCATCTTCTGCCAAAAGAAAGAAAGCAGTAGATCAAAACAAAAGCTTTCATGAAAGAAAAGAAAAGGAAAGAGAAAAGGGAAAAGCATACCATTATCAATGGTCTTTTCCCCTTGGCTTCTCTTCTCTGGAGGCTCACTATCATCCACTGATGCCTCCTCAACCATGGTGGAAGGAATTTCCAGATCGGGAGAGCTTTCGTGCCACCTCTGACTTCGGCGCTGTCCTCTTCTCCGCTTGCTCCTACAGGACGAACTGCTGGAAGTACCCTCCCCACTATCGAAATTGGGCCTCTCGCCAGAGTCCTCACTGGATGGTCTGCTTTTGCCAGTAGACTCCATGGAAGCCTTTGCTCGCTTTGCTTGTATCCAAGCAACGACCTCAGCCTCCTCTTCAGCAAGCTGTTTCAAGACCTCATCAGGAATCTCTTGTGCAGCTCCCGATCTGATGACGTCCTGTTCCTCGAGAACACCTGTTCTGTGCTTTTCTCCAGGAAGGAAAGCCAGAACTTCTTCTCGGCGGATGCCATCTGACTTCCCAAGGCCCTTCTCGAAAGACTGCTTTACGTCAAGCTCCTTCTTGGAAAGCACCCGGTATGCTGAAAAGCTCTCTATGAACCACTTAGTGAAGCCAGCAGTCCAGAGAGTGGGCAACTCAGGATAGGAAATCATGGTAGTAGTATCTTCCGCGCTATAAAAAGGCCATGCATTTCTCCCATCCTGCAGACCTCCAAAATGCTTTACCTTGCTCGAAGGCACTGCAACAACGCCTTGAGAGAAGCCCAATTGCACGGCAAAATGCGAGGGAACATACGGCTAGATGTCGAAGAAAAGATGTCTACGGTACACCATCGTGCCGACAAATATGTTAAAAAGCCAACTCCTCTCTGCGTTTATCAAAGAATAGTGTCTCCCCGACCCTGCCCTGGTCGAATCACGGGAGACACCAAGATCAAAAGCCTTCTTCCTCAAACCCGAAGAAAGCTTCACTGAAGACTGCCCCATCTTGACGTCCCAGAATCTTCAGATCCTCAAGCGGGTAGATAAAAGAGATTCGGAAATAGGCTTCCCTCTAGCCAACCGAATCATGAAAGGGTCATCGTCCTGAGCAGCACCCAATCAGGGGAAACTGGGACAGTGGTTTACATACCACGAATAGAAAATGTGGGCAGAAAATACCCTGTTCATGGGAAGCCCAAGCCGAACCAGAAAAGCAGCAGCCTGCAGCTCGGTGCACAAATAGGAGTAAAGAGCAGGTACTAAAGCAAGCCGCTCTCCAAACACCATCTGACAAGCCAGAAAAATGCAATACGGCCTGATGTGCATACCATCTCCTCCAGCAAAAACAGCCTCACCCAACCAATAAGTAAGGAAGACAGCGAGATCTCTCCGCAGCGCAATGTCAGAATGAAGGCCATCTGTGCTTGCGAGGAATACCTTCAAATTTTCTCGCATGGCGGAGATCTTCTTCGAATCCAGGTTCTTAGCCCTGGCTTCCTGGGTCGTACTCTTAGAAGACTCACCGCTGTCAAAGAAGTTGGAAGATAAAACACTACCACTCCTCCAATTGCTACACCGGACTTTCAAGCCCTCCTTCTCTTTCAAAAAATCATAGAAGGCGACGACCTGAAAGTACAAAAGCCTGAACTCCTCAGACTGCTCTTCAAGGACGCTGTCGATAGGCATGAACTCCTCATAGAGATTGCTGAGGATAGGCAGCCCGGTGATGGCGCTCAGTTCCTTGAAAGAGAAACCAATCTCACCGTTCATGACAATGAAGGTGTTGGTTTGTGGAATGAACGACTTCAGCATGGCCATGAAGGCCTCATTGGAGAAAACCACGGTTTGCTGAAAAGCGCGAACCGCGTAAAAAATCTTGGCCTTCTTCAGAATGGCACCGCCAACCTGCAGGATATGATCAGTCCACGACTCCTAGCTCGAGTCAGCACTGAAACTGCCACGAAGTCGAAAGGGCTTCACCTAATTGCTGCCCGCGCCCTTGAAAATGCCAAGGCCCACCGGTCTCAAATCGACCGAAGGATGGTCTGAACCTTGGTAGCCGATGGGCGGCATCAAAATGTCAATACGGGCAGGCGACTTCTCTGCAAAACCAGAAGGGCCGCCAACAAAAACCCCGATATTGATCACATTTGTCCTCTTCACCCAGCTAGGAGGATATTCCCTCTTCAAGCATGTGGAGGAAAGGCTCATGATCGAGATAGTCCGATCGAAGGTCGACCGTGTAGAAACAGTTCTCTTCTCACCATCAACTATGAAAAAGAACTGAAAACATCTCCTTTGGAATGTTGAATCGTCGGGGACGACATCACCAAAGAAAAAGGTAGGCTTGGGCACAATGCTCTGATCGTCCGTGACCCAGGGACGGTTGCTTACCATGATTTTAAAATACTCCTCATCCTTGAGGGCAATCAAACGTTGCCTTATCTCATCTCGGTTGAGTGAGTCACATTCTTCCAAGTTCCCTTCAACATACTGGACCTCCTCCTGGACCTCCTCCCAGGCCTGCTGTACGGCCACATTAAAGGATCTGGTAGAACGGCGAGGTGCATCAGTGACAGGCTCCTTACCCTTGTTCGTACTAGAGGAACTACCTGTAAAGGATGGAAAAAAAGAAAATCAATAATCAAAATAACAGAGTTTTGCTATAAAAAAAATTCTAGCAAAATTTTAGCATGGTTCCGGGGCAATTCCGAAGAAAAGGAAAAACACCCCGAAAGAAATAGGAGCTTGAAGATGGGCTCAACATCGTTGCAAGCTCATAATCAATGGAAAATTTTCCAAGAAGGCTTGAACTCAAACATTGCTGCGAGATCAAACCAAATCTTCTCAAATATCTGCAAGACTGGAAAAGGGCTCAACATTGCTGCGAGCTCCAGAATCCAAAACTTGCAAAGCTCCTCAGAAAATCCCCGCAAGACCAAGAAAGGGCTCAACATTGCTGCGAGCTCCAAATCCCAAGGCTTGCAAAAAGATTTCCAGGTGTGCACTATCATACTTCCAATTCTATTTTCTAAAAAGAAAAAATGCATAGATGGAAAGTTGTCATGCATGTGCGTCTCGAAAAAAAAAAAAAAGGAAAGAAAAGAGGAAGAAAGTTTCTTTTTCCAAAAAAAAAAAAAGAAAAAAGAAGAAGAAGAAAAAAAAACACACGGTAAAAAAAACAAAGAGAAACCGTGAGAAAAAAAAAGAGAAAAAAAAAGGAAAAAAAGCCAAGGTAAAAAAAAAAAAAAAAGAGAAACCGTGAAAGAAAAGAAAAAAAAATAAAGAAAAAAAAAGAAAGAAAAACAAAAAAGAAAAAGAAAGTAAGAAAAACAAAAAATAAAAAAAAAAGTGTGAAAAAAAAGAAAAAAGAATACACGTGAAAAAGGAAAAAAAAAACAGGAGAAAGAAAAAGAAAAGAAAAGGAAAGAATGAAAACTCTTTTCTATTTTCTACATGGGGTTTCTTAAGAAGAGAAAAAAAAAAAAACCTTACTGGAAGCCATTGATGGAGAAGAAGAAAAAAGAGCTTGAAGATCCTTGAAGAAAAAGGAGAATTCTTGATCTTGGAGCACTCTTGAAGACTTTTGCAAAAAGAAGGCAATAGGAGCAAGAGATCCAACCACCCCTTGCTTTTATAGAAGATAACAAACCAAAAGAGGAAAGGAGGAGAAAAGAAAGGAGGTAAGTGCTACAAATTAGCATACTTCCTAAAAGAAAAGAATCATGGGATATTCTTTCCCAATGGGAGATCTTTTGAGAAATTCTCTCCAAAAAGAGAGGGATTATGAGAAACTTTCTCCCAAAGAAAGATATTTTGAGAAAATATCTTCCAAAATCAAGGAAAATTGAGAGATTCTCTCCAAGTAAGAATATTTTTAGATATTCTCTACCAAAAAGAGATATTTTTAGATATTCTTTACAAAAATGACACCACAAGAGATCTAAGCCATCTTTAAAGCTTAAGGTCCCATGGGTTAGCCCACATGAGCCAGGTTTGACCACTTAGGCACTAAAAGTGGCTTTTAGTCAAAATCCCTCTCACCAAGAGCATACAAAAATGGTTCCATGCCTCCTTTGAGTTGATTGGACCATACAAAAAAATAAAAATAAAAATCCAAGCCACATGAGTCTCCAAAAATCGAAACCATCCCCCTCATGAACCAAATTAAGCCAAAAATCTTGAAATTGACTTTCCACAAAAACAAAAACCAAACCATGGTCCCCTAACTTGCCACATACAACTTGTTGCGTCACAATGCCAAAAGCAAAAAACAAATCCTGGTCCCCTAACTTGCCACATACAGCTTGTTAGGTCACAAGACCAAAACCAAAATCCAAAATCCAAAATCCGACCCCCTAACCTGCCACATACAGCTTGTTAGGTCACAAGGTCAACAACCAAAAACCTTCTTGACCGCCTGATGCGCCACAGAAAGCCTTTAGGTTCACAAGGTCAAAAAGAAAATCCAAAACCAAAAAACCCAATCCAAATGTCATTTTCAAAATTTTGCCTTAATATGGTATGTGATGTCTCTCACTGCCATAAAATCCCCTTGGAAACTCAAAAGGCTACTCTATCAAGAAAAATGCTCAGAGACTCTTGGTCAAGTTAGAAGTTCTCCCTCAAAGTTTTCTTCGAGGCACATCGACTGCAAAAGCTATCCAATTCGTCGCTGTACCTCGAAGGGGCATTTGTTGACACAAAAAATGTCACTTAGCCTCCTCAACATCAAGAGCTACATGGAGCCGCATCCTACTACAAACAAGCAAAGCTGCTTCAAGCATCAGATCTCGTCAAAATCAAACAAAAACTGCAAGATCTTTCAAAATAGCCAAAAAAGAGGTACACATGAAGTTTCGGGCCATTTCGACACCATTTGGCCTAACTTCAATCCTCCAACAACTAAGCGGGAGTTCCCGGCGGTGACAGTGTCAAAAACATCAAAGCTTCGATCAGAGCCTATGGATGGTCTCAAAATACCTCCAAAAGGTTCTACGTTTAATTTCAAGTCAAATCGACACCGTTTGACCCTCCATCAACTCTCGAACAACGAAATCAAGCCTCCCGGTGGTGAAAACCTCTGATGCCGCCACTCATCAAACAAGGCACATGAGTAGCTTCTGCATGCTTCCAAAGGACTGCACATCAAATTTTAGGTCATTCCAACAACGTTTGACCCGGTTTTGACGCTCCGAAGAAAAATCAAGCCTACCGGCGGCGAAGCTCCCTGGGACCATGGCATCCAAATCAGAGCTAAATCGGACTTTGGATGACCGTAAATCAAAGCTTGACATCTTCCGCACGTTGAAATCAAGTCTAGCATTGATGGGACCCCAAACGACTTCAAACCTGAAGTACAAGCCCATGGTTGGTCCTATCTAATGCTCAAGAAAATTCACCTCAAATTTTAGATCATTCCGACATCGTTTGACCAAGTTTCAACTCTTGGCGGAAAATTGGCTACTGAATCTTCGACTTTTCCAAAAATAGGAAACTTTGTGCTCTGATTTGCATGACTTCTCGATGGGTTTTCTTCAGTGGAATCAAGCCACTAAATGAGGAGAAATGTCAAAGAAAAATCAGGAGAAAACAGAAGCAAAAAAACCCGAAAAACGACAAAGAAACTGCGACCGGACGGCGACCGAAAAAGGGGCCAAAGCCCCATGGTCACCGGCGACCCTAGAAATCCGGGTCGCTGGATTTCTGCCAAAAGTGTCATTTTTCCATTCTTTTTCGCGTTTCTCGATGTTTGGCCCCTGTGATTTTCTTAAAATCTTATATTTGAGGCATGATATCCGTCGATCTTTGTCAACATCACGGATCCGCCATCGAAATCATTTGATCATCATCGGACACTCCGAAACCGCCAACCGGCCGACCAAGAAAGTACGCTTTCTGCCCGACCGATCGTGAAATCGACTTGATAGATGTTGCCGGCCCATTGGTGTCAACCAATGTTTGAATTTGCATCGTCATCCAACATCAAATAACGTGCGGATCCATCAATGATCATCGCAAGAAGAATTCCAAAAGATGCAGCGCGGCCCGTGACTCTTCAAGCGACTCGGCGACCAATTAATGAAGTTAAATGATCTTTTTATGACAACTTATTAGGGTCATTAACTCATTATTTCGGACGGCCCAATCAGAAGCAAGCAAATGGGAGTTACAAGTCCAATTAATCATAGTAATTAACCATGTAACTCCTATCATTATGGAGATTAATTATGGTAATTAATCATGAAACTCCCATCATCATGGAAATTAAGTGCCCATTATTCTCCATCGGCCGATCAAAATCCAAGGAAAAGGAGTTACAAAATTATGAAATTAATACTTGTAACTCCTCCCATCATGGAGCATTAATACCATTAATGCCCATAAAACCCTCCTAATGGCCATCAAAAGCCTATAAATAGGCGGTCATTCCAAAGGGAAAGGGTCCGAAAAAATCATCCGAAGTATCCTGAAAAATCACCTGAAAATTGCCCTGAAGAATTCTTTGCACAAAGAACCTCTCCTGCCTTGAAGAAACCCTGCTGCAAGAACTACAAGGTGATAAAAGTCCCTTGGAGGGGCACCCCCCCAAGGTTTTCCCCTCTTCTTCTATCCAACATGGCCTAGATGCGGCTTTTCAGCCCGTCTACTCGGTTTTTTTATTGGATATAGGACCTTCCCTTGGTCTTTGTCCTCTAAAATTCTGGGGTCCGAGCCAAGCCAAGTGAACTAAAGCATCAAGTGTTCTCATCTGAAGGACAATGGCGGAGTCCATACATGACTCGCGACCGTCGATCTGAACGAGTCCCCACAATCGCTTAAGAAGTCAGATCCCTCTTTCTTCCCTTTCTATTGTATTTTGTATTTTTAAAAGAGACAAAAATCACAATTCTTGTCCTTCATCATTGATAAGATTTGTAAATCACCTTCCACGGAAAAATCGCCTTCTACGGCACAAAACCGACTTTCATGGTAAACTAAACAAAATCGCCTCTCACGGCATTTTTAAATCTATCTCTTTCTTTAAATATATGTGCAATGGAAAGTTAGAAAAAAAGTTTGATTTCCTTTCTACTTGTGAAGGTGAATCTCCGGATCACCATTTCAAATTCCAAGTAGAATAGAAAATCTGGCATACCTGTACAAAAATGTTGATGCGTGCTCTTTTTTTTCTCTTCGCCCCATCGCACCCCGGCGGACCTGGGACGGAGGAAGGTAAGAAAGAAAACAACGGGTCCATCAATGCTTGCTTGGTAAAGCTCAACGCTTTGCAGGGCTTTAAGCCGTCTTTCATCGAGATTATCCAGTTCTTGGAGTTTCAATTTGACGTTGCTTTCTTGCGTCATTTCATTTTGTAGAGATACCCTTAAGGAAGGAATTTGTACCTCTAGAGGAACAACTGCTTTACATCCATAGACCAAGGAGAATGGCGTGCTATGAGTTGGTCCTCGAATAATAGTCCGATAGGCCCATAAAGCTTCATGCAGTTTGTCACTCCAGTCTCTTTTGTGACTAGAGACCATTTTCTTGAGAATTTTGCAGAGTGTCTTGTTGAAGGCTTCTGCTAGTCCATTCGCTGCCGGGTTATACTGAGTCAAAGGACAATTTGGACTTTGTATTTGTCGCAGAACCTGTAGAATCTGTGATCCCGGAATTGTAGTCCGTTATCTTGGACGAATCTTTTAGGTATGCCGAAGCGACAAATGATATTGGTTCGCAAGAATTGAAGGACTAATGAGGTCTTCATTTCACTGAACGCAAATGCTTCTGGCCACTTGGAGAAATAATCCGTAGTGGCGAAGATGAAGCGATGACCTTTGCTTGATGGGGAAGAGATAGGACCTATGATGTCCATACCCCAGGCTTCGAAGGGCTATGAGATCACTGTAGGATGTAGCCATTCTAGAGGCAGGTGGACATAATCTCCATGAACTTGGCATTGTTGGCAACGTTTAGCAAATTGCATTGCATCAGCTACCATGGTAGGCCAATAGTAACCTTTTTATCTGATCATAGAGCTTAGGACCAGCCTGATGGGCTCCACAAAGACCAGCATGAACTTCTTTTAGAGTTTCTTCCGCCTCTTGTTGTGACAAGCAGCATAGAAGTACTCCATTGAAGGATTTTCTGTAAAGCATTTTGGAGGGAATATCCAAATGAAAGTTTGGGGCTCGTCTTTGAATGCTTACCCGCTCTTTTGGATCTTCGGGTAGAATTCCGAACATGATATAATCAATGAACGGATCCCTCCAGTCGCCGATCGGAGGTTTAAGGATGGAGATCCGACTTCCGACTACTTGGTGGCATTCAGCAACTGCTTGGTGTGTGTTGAGAGGAGGAAAAATCCTTCTTTAACACACTGTAATTTGCATGTTTTCCCCTTCTTGGATTGCCATAGATGCAGCAAGTCCAGCCAGGGCATATGCACGAATGTTTTCACCTCTACGGATGTGGGAGATGTGACAGATGTCAAACTTTTGTTGAAGTGATTGTGCCTTATTGTAGTAAGGCAACAGATTAGGCTTCCTGATTTCATATTTCTGATCCATCTGATTGACGATCAGTTAAGAGTCCCCAAATGCTTCAGCATGGTGATGCCGGATTCGAGGGCGAGTTCCAATCCTATGATCAGAGCTTGGTACTCAGTTGCATTGTTTGAACATGGTTCCAGTAGCGAGAATGTGTGTGGAATCATGTATTTGTCGGGGCTAACAAAGAGAATGCTGATTCCTGATATCGGCTTTCCTTTTTCATTTGTCCTGGTTGTACCATCGAAGTACATGTTCCAGGATGCATTTGGTGAGGAAGTCTCCACATTGTAGACAGGTTCGTCTAGGAGATCATCCCTTAGTGGAGAATCTTTAGGCAGTGGAAGCTCTGCAAGAAAATCCGCCAGAGGTTGGCGTTTGATTGCTTTCTGTGGTACATACCTAATATCAAATTGTGACAGAAGGATGGACCATTTTGCCAGCCGGGCATTGAGAGAACCTGCTTTTGTGACAAGGACCTTCAAGAGATTGATCATCGATATCAGGTATACTGTGTTTGACAACAAATAGTGACGTAGCTTTTGTACGGCTAACATCACTGCCAAGAATTCTTTCTCGACTAGAGAATAGCGATGCTCTGCACCTACCAACATGCGACTGAGGTAGTATAGAGAAAATTCTTTTCCTCCATCATTTTCTTGTGCAAGTAGAGTGCCCAAAGAATAGTCGAGAGCTCTTATGTACAAGACGAATGGTTTTCCGGTTGTGGGAGCAGCCAACACTGGAGGTTTGGTCGGGTATGACTTGATGTCTTGAAATGCAGCTTCACATTCAGCATCCCAAACAAAGTCCACACCTTTCTTCATTAGGCGGGAAAATGGACGGCACTTCCCTGATAGGTTGGAAATGAACCGTCGGATGTACGCCAACCTCCTTTTGAAGCCCTTTCAGTTCTCTCAGGGTTCTTGGAGATGGCATTTCTAAAGTTGCCTTGGCTTTGATAGGGTCAAATTCTATTCCAGCTTTTCGAACTATGAATCTGAGGAACTTACCCATTGAGACACCGAAGAAGCATTTGAGGGGATTCATTCGCAGTTTGTGTTTGCGAAGCCGGAGGAAGACTTCTCGAAGATCCTTGAGATGGTCTTCTTTTCTTTTGCTTTTGACGGCGAGGTCATCAACATAACATTCAACCGTCTTGTGCTGCATATCTTGGAATATCTTCATCATAGCCCTCTGATATGTTGCACCGGCATTTTGCAAACCAAATGGCATGACAGTGCAGCAATACACGCCAAATGGGGTCCAAAATGATGTATGCCTTTCATCTTCGGGATGCATCTTTATCTGGTTGTAGCCAGAGAAGCCGTCCATGAAAGTCATTCGCTCAAACCCGCAGGTGTTGTCAATCATTACCTCCGGTATGGGGAGCGGGAATTCATCTTTGGAGCATGCATTATTCAGGTCTCTATAGTCAATATAGACTCTGATTTGCCCATTTTTCTTTGTCACGAGTACAATGTCTGCCAACTGTCACGCCCCCGATCGTGAAACCGGGGTTTATGCGTGAGATTAGGGCCAATTAAAAATTTTCAGCATTAATAATAACACTGGCCCTAATCATGTCCCAATATGGATCGAAGAACGCTGTGAGGTATAAACATTTCCTCAAATACATAAAACGTATAGCGGAAGCTTCAAAGTACAAATGGTATCTTGAAGTATATAGTTAAGAGCAAAAACTGATCACACGTAGTAACTAGAGTTCAAGTTTGAAACAATTAAACAAAAGTATTATTTACAACAATAGGCCACATCCAAAACTCGGGCCTAATCAAAAGATGAAGAAACAAAAGATGAAACTACACAAAATATGATGAAGGCACTCATGTACGGGGTCATTACGGCTATACAATGTCGTCCGTACTGTACTCCAAGAAGTCATCAGGCTGATCCGCCTGAACTTCTTCCGTCACCTCCTCCTCAGCTAGGTAGAGCTCGGTACCTATGCACCAAGAGTAGCATCATCAGACACGAAGGTCGGCAAGCAATATAGATATGAATCATTCAGATATGTAGAACAAATAAGAGTAAACGAGAAACAAAATCATATGAAATGCATAGCATCCTGCTCGTAGAAAGTGCCTAGCATTTGAATCAAAATCAAATAACATAACCATCTAGCAAAGAGGCAACCCACATAAACTAATACACCACGGGATAGTTCCACATGACCCTCCCGACTCAACATTTGAGCTGTGGTAGAGTGGCACGGGATGAACCCCAGCAAGCAAGCAATCAAAATGGATACCAAAAGGCCTGAGTAATCAAAGTCAATCAATATGTATCCGATGGTGTACAGCCATCAAAATATAAAAAGTCGTACTGCGCAGACGTTCAATCCAAAGTCCTCACACAGAATGGTGTCCCATCTGTGTTGGGCGTTAACAGTCGAGTGGTGCCTGACACAAAGAGTCCTAAACAACCCATCGTGAAGAGCTAGACTTTCTTGTGTGAACAAGATTTATTGATCAAAGAGAACTACCTTGCCATCATCAAATCAAAGTCAAAACCATCAATACCGGTAGTTCTCAAACAAGCTTTCCAATTAAAGTCGTCTAGCCTCAACACTCCCATCAAACTTCGAAATAACGAAACATAAAAAGGGGATCCTAAATCCATCAATCTAAGTTCTCAAACGTGATCCCAAAACAAAACAAATAAACAAAGCTAATGAACATGAACGTCTCATGTAAACAGTACCAGACGGTACAATCCGGAATTCAAGGCAATAAACAATCCAATCCTAGGTCAATTGTTAAACCGGAAGCATCGTACAATCCTACTTAGTCAACGAAACGGTTAGGGTTCGCGATACCTAAATATATGATCTTCGCGCATAGATATAGAAAAGGTATCCCGTTGTCCCGTACCGTTCAAGATTGAGTGAAATTGATTCCCGATACAACCGGAGTAACGTGAAGAACGTGGGCTCAAAACGTCCTCACATATAGTCAAATGAGTCTTACAAAGGTTAGCCAAGGTTTCCCCTAAGGTCCTCCAAGCATAGGTAAGCATAGGGAAAAAAACCCAAAAATTTCCATTCCTGCAGTTGACCCGGTCGACTGGGTCCCTACCCGGTTGACCGCGTACACAGGGTACCCGGTCGACCGCAGGTGCAGTGTACCCGGTCGACCGCGTGCCCAGCCGGTCGACCGGGTACACTGCTGTTACAGAACATCAGTTCTGTAACTGGCAGTGCACCTGGGCTGTTTCATGCACTTGTTCTGGGACTTTTTCCTTCATCTGTTCTTGAGCATTAAAATCCACATATGACCACATATATGTAGATGCAAACAATTCTTAAAAACCCAATCCTATCATCTAATCAAGTCATTAATGTCCTAATCCATTTCATTAGCAATTTCAATCCATTATCATGTTTTCAATCTAAAACAAATCTAAAGAGCAAATGGTCATCTAAACATCATCAATCATCAATCAAAGGAAAGACAAAACATATCAAATCATAAACATATATATTAACTTGCCTTGATGAAGAGCTTAGGGAAATTTCAAGAAGAAATTGAAGAAAACTCCACCAAAAGCTCAAAGGGGAAGAAGAAGATTTCCAAACCAAAACCTCACTACAAAAATGAATGCAAAGGGTTGCTATGAGTCTCCCTAATCCATTTCTAATCCAAAGGAAAAAGATTAGCTAAGTCTAGTAGCTTGGAGAGCTTACCTTGGAGTGATTTGTTGATGAAAAGTTTAGAAAATTGGATGGTTGAGTTCTTGGAGAGTTGATGAAGAAGATGGGTGGCTTGGCTAGTGAAGATGGACTCCCATGGTTCTCTTTGGCAAGGCTACAGTGAAGAGAAGAAGAAGCTTGAAGATAACTTAGAGAAATGAGAGAAGGGATGAAGATGAATGAAGATAAGAAGATGGAAATGAGTCATCCGGCTGTGGTTTAATATAAGAGGGTATTTTTGGCAAAATTTGGGTTCAGTCCTTGGTGAGCTAAAAGTGATTATTTGGGCCTCTTCAGCGCGTCGAATCGAAACGCGACAGAAGACTAAAGTTCATGAAATGACGAGACCTATCCAATGCACCCAAACTCATAAAACTCATAATCTCATAAAAACCCCTGAAAACTTCCCAAAATTGCAAACCAGCCCCCTACTCTATCCAAACGCACTCGGACTCGCACGAAACTTCGTACGCGCGATCCTTACGCCAAACCGACTCGCTAAGACTCTAACACACCTACTAACTAACTACTAACTAACCAAGCAATTAATTAGGATTAAGACAGGATTAAGTTACGAGGTGTTACACCAACCATTCAGGGTGCTATTCCTCGCGGATGAAGCCAACGTTTTTGAGTTTCTGAACTTCTTGTTCAATTTTGTCCATCACATCAGGACAGAATCTTTTTTGGCCTTGTTTGACAGGCTTGATATTTTCTTGCAAGTTGAGTTTGTGAACTGCTATTTTGGGATCTAAACCTGGCATTTCAGCGTAAGACCATGCAAAACAATCAACAAACTCACGAAAAAAAGAGACATACTCGGGTAACTCATCATCCTTTATATTCTTACTTATGAATACAGGACGTGGGTTATCAGGTGTTCCCAAGTCTATCTTTTGAACAGAATCTTCTGTTGGAACGTTTGAAGGTGGTTCCTCCACAATATTTTCGGAGGCTTCCAACTCAACAAGACCTTTTGGATTTCCAAGGGCATTTTCAGACCATGGCTCTGCTTCTATCCATAAATCTTCTTGATCGGTACTCTTCTCAAGACTTGCTATGAGATGATCCCAATCACCTGCTGAAACTGGGTCGAAGTAAGGCACTTCTTTTGGAGATGATAGCTCCTCTGAATCAGAGAGCCGTGCGTCTGTATCATCGGACAATTCATCTTCATCATCAGAGAAATCGTACCAATTTGATGAGCTTCCCGGGGTCCTTGTCGGGTAACTCTTCAAAGAGATATCCGGGGAGATCGATGTCCTCATTGACACGAGAGGTTAAGGCCTGGTCGGCAAAACGACTTTGCAGCCTTTGTGCCAATTGTCTCATCAAAGTATCAGGATCATACCCCAATCCGTATGAAGACTTGTCTATGCGACGGTGGAGTTTCCAATCTTCCAGCTGACTTTTGGTCAGGGTGGGTTCCAATGGTAAAAGGATACCGCGGACACCTCCCAAACCAATTGGATTTTGAGCGTCATAGCCCATTTTCTTCATGATAGCCATTGGACTATACAAGGATAGTTGAGGCATACCTTCATTTTGGAAAGGCTCAAGCAAGGAATTTGATGAAGAGGCGTCCGATCTATGGAAGAAGATTGGTTTCTCTTCTGCCATGGTTGCCGGAACGATGAAGGTAGCAGACGCAGGATTTTCTATATCAGCAAGAATCTCCAATGGAGTGAGGGCAGGCTGAACTCAAATTCGTGTCTTGTATGATAGACACGAAGGAAACAGTGAACTTGCCCCCAGTCTTTTGCTTTGTCTTCTTTGCTTTAGTAGTGATTACCAAAGGTTTGGAAGATTTGAAGGAGATAACGAAGGGAGACTGATTGCTCTTTTCGGGTTTGCCGGAAGGTTTATTTTCTTCCGATGATTGCTGAGGAGCCTTGCCTTTATCCTTTTGGAAATTGCCGGTGAAGGATGTTATTTTCTCCTCCTTTTCTTCTTTTTCGTTCCTGTACATCTGAGAGTCTGCGAAATGAACTTCTTTCCCTTTAAAGGGATTTTTGTCTGTAAACACTCGATGTATCAAGCCGTTGTCACCAACAAACTTGATGCACTGATGTGGAGTTGAAGGAACGATACCATTCTCGTGTATCCAAGGGCGTCCGAGAAGGATGTTGTAGCACGAAGGGGTTTTTATTGCATACACTGTGACCTCAGAGATAAGATCACCGATTCACAACCTGAACCTGATTTTGCCAATGGGCCTTTGAGCAATCCCATCGTATCCAAAGATGGACACGGATGTGTGGCTTAGTTTGCTAGGTGGGATACCCAGCTCTTCGAATGCCGAAGTAGAGATGAGGTTGAGTGCAGAACCCGAGTCGATTTGGACTCTATGTATCGGTATCTCTTTGATGTACCTTGTGAAGTACAAGGGTCGGTTGTGCTTTGTCTCGCCTAGCAGGAGGTCTTCCTTATTAAATGCGATGGTAGCACTTGCGGCATTTTAGACCGAGAGGCATTCAGTGCAAGGTCCTCCAACTTCTTTCTTTTCTCCCTTTGAGGAGGTTTTTGACTTTTTGACCCTATAGTCCATTTTAATTTGTAGGACTTGTGGGGTATGTTTGTCGACATCCATATTCAGCCTTTGCAGTTCTAAAATGAGACTATCACGAGTTTGTGGTGACATTCGTAATAAGTTTAGGATGTGCAGTCATGCAGGTATGTGTTTGAAGTGCTCGATCAAGTCATACTTGAAAGCGTCCTTTGGGCCTGCATTTTCATTATCACCGCCGCTTGGGGCATACAACTTGTTTTCCTGAAGGATTTACATAAGAAGAAGAAGAAGGTTGGTTGTAGTTTTTGTGGTAATCCCGGCCAGAGCGGGTGCCTTTCCCAACTTCAAAAGCTTCTAGAGGTGGCTCTTCTTTTGGAAGACCCCCTTCGGGCTCAAGGGGCGGATCCTCCCCATTTACTGAAAATGCTTCTACAGCAGCATTGCCGTCTTCAGTTGTTGCGTTGCATGGAGCATTTTCCGGAAACAAGTCCTGAACAACTTCCAACAACATTTCATCTATCCAGACATCTCCTATGAGGTTGGGTATCTGAGACCAATTGACTGGATTTTCTTTAAAGACTTCATCAGCCAGAGCTTCTTCATGGTGATCAGTCGGACGAGGCTTGAATTCTGACGTCATCGTTTCAGGAGACGAAGGCTGAGAGGATGCTATCTCAGTGGAAGTCACCCGAGAAGATGTGGCTCCAGAAGATATGCTCCCAAATGCATTTTGAGAGTCTACGGCCTCAACAGATGAAGCTTCAGGGGCACTATCATCATGAACTATCACATTGCTGGCAACTTTGATAGAAGATGCCTCCACAATGGACTGTTGGGAATTAGACTCATCTTCTTATGTAAGAGGATCATCAATCCAACAACTTTCTTCATTTTCCGGAGTCACTGGAGGAGATGTTTATAGATTCTCCAGGATTTCCGGTTCTGGATTTTGATAAAGCTGATTGATGCGGTCCTGCTCTTGTTCTATGGCAAGACGCTGCAAGATCCTTGCATATTCTTCTAGATCTGGCATAGGAGCCAAATCTTCTTCTTAATCTGCTCTTTGTGGTTCAACCTCGTTGGGATCCACTAGAGCATTGGCAAGTGCTGGATTGACAGCATTTTCTTGAACAGCTTCTTGGTCTTCATCATCATCAGACCAAGATCCTTGTGGCTGGAAGGGGTTATACTAGATTACTGGCATAAGGTGGGATTCCGGGATCCATTCTTCAACAGTCCATTGTAGTCTCATTCATCTGTGTCATTGGCAGTGTCACTAGACTCGTATCCATTCATGGAGAATCCAACTACCGAGTTACAAGAGTATGATGCCCCCTGTGTAGTCTCATTTCTGAGTTGCAGTGGCATGAAATCACCAAGGGTGAATTTTCTTGCCACTCTTGAAGCCTTGGGAAGAGACTCCTCTGTTGCCTCCAGTGAAGCGGTAAAGGAGGTTTCTTCCTTTTCAGGGACCTCCTGCTTGGTTTAAGCCTTCTCCTGCTGTTTGAGCTTACGGAGTTGTCTCTTGGCTTGCCTTCGCTGTTGAGTGGTCGGCTTTGTTTTGACGATCTCCCAATTTTCATCTTCTAGGAGATCGGGATGCACCCATATGGGCTGTTCTTCTGGTATTGGGTAAGGCACCAGCTCTTGAGACGTCTGAGCCATTTTTATCACCTCGAAGTAAGTAGTGATCTTTTCCTTGGGTGATTTGGATGTTTGTCCATATGACACCATGTTAACGGAGGCAGACCCATAGTTTTTGTCAAAGGTAATGACTCCGTTTTTCCACATCTCGTTGATCTTCTCTCTCACAATGTAACATCGGCTGAGAGGATGCGAGACCATTTGGTGGTACGGACAATATCGGGGATCATTGGTTTTGCCAACATCTCTCGGTCTTTTGGGGTCAGGCAAGGTCAGTTTGCCATTTGCTAAGAGGGCCCCAAATATTTTTTCAACATCTTCATCGAACGGGTATTTTTTTTCTGCTCGTTCTTTGAAGGCATCAGAGAGTTCAGGTCTCTTACCTAGAGCTTTGTTTTCAGCATTCTTTGGCGGCTGAGGAGCTGACTTGGTTTGCACATTGAGAACCTCCTTTTTCTTTGGCTTGGAGGTCGGAATGGCGGTCGGCTCTTTCTTTGATGACTTCTGACTATTGAGGTCTTTGATCACCGTTTCAGCCTCCATAGACGCTTCCAGGAGTTCTCCCAGATTCTTCGATTTGTTGCTGATGATCATGGAGCGGATCCTTGCTCTCATGTTGTTTTAGCAAATGTCGACTAGCGATGCTTGTGACAACACATTTGAGCATTTGTACGCCATTGCTTTCCACTTGTGAATGAAGTCGTATGTCGACTCATTCTCTCCATGTTTAAAGCTACAGAGTTGAGCCATAGTGACAGGATGATCCTCACCTTTGAAGTGGGTCAAGAAGCTTGTCTCTAGCATGGTCCAGTTTTGAATGGAGTCCTCTGGCAGAGTGGAATACCAATCAAAGGCGGTACCTTTTAGGGTACTTGCAAAGAGACGGATCTTGAGGGCATCTTGATCCGCAATAGTTCCTGTTAGGATCTTGAAGTGGATGACATGCTGTCTAGCTGAACCTTTTCCCGTATGTGTTTGGAGAAGAGGTTGTTTGAACTTTGGAGGGAACGGAACCGAGTCCATCCATAAGGGATATGGTGGCTGATTCCATGCTCCTTTAGTGTATCCTCTTCTTTTGCTTTGGTGAGGATATCGTCAACGTCCTTTTTAGTACGGCGCGTGACTCATCTTCTCCACCGTTTGCCTCATCTTGTGGAGGAACTTCATCGTTGTTTGGTGGACGTTGGAGAGTGATAAAGAGGTTTTCTGTCAGAACCTCTATTCTCTGTTGTCCTTGCTCTAGCTGTTGAATGCGTAGAGCCATGTTATTGTCTGGCGGAGGTTGCTCAGAGTTTGTGACTAGGACATTCACTCTTCGTGAGTCAAAAGAGGATATTGTCTTAGTGACTAAGCTGGAGCTCATTCTTCTAGATGAAGAGCCCGAGGAATGATCACTCCGGTGTCCTTGGCTTGAAGGAGTGGGAGAGTCTTCCTGATGTCTTCTTGTCTGGGAGACGCTGCGAGTCACCGGCCGTCTGACATGTATTTTTGTTGTTGATTTTTGGCGTCTTTTGGTTTTGCCAACCATGTGGACAGCGGTAACTTGGTCTAGTCTTTCTTTTTCGACCCATTTTTGGGAGATTTGAAGCTCAGAATGGTGGGTTCTTTGCTTCTCTAAGCTCTTTTGTTGATATGCCGCTCGGCGACATATACTACAAGCTATTTGAGCTTCAGTTAGCTCAGGCTGTGCTCTGGCAATGAAGGATGTGGTCCCTCGTGCGCAGCAACCGAGCTTGTCTTCCTTGAAGACTGGCATGGATAGGATCTGGACGCGGTCCTTAGCCTGTCACAGCGAAGCTTTAAATTTCGCAAGCTCTGCCCCTGTTGAGATGAAGGGTCTAGTTGCAGGAGAGCAGGCCCTGGAAGATTCTTGTTGAGGCCTTATGATATACGACTTGATTTTGGGCTTGTATGAGCAAGCCGGCTCGTGTTGTGTTGGTTTTGTAGTTCAGTGAAGGGTAGGTTTCTCCCCTTTGATGTAAGCTAGAGGATAGAACCGGTTCTCCTTAAGAGGGGCCAGGTATGCTGGCTTTGCAGATGTCTAGGACCTTCTTTGTTTTGGTGAAGATCGCGGAGACCAAGTCTGGGGGTAGACCTGGTTTTTTGCAGGTTGAGGCTTCGCGGGATTGCCACGAGCCTCAGGTTTCCTGGTGACCGCCTTTGGTGTCTGGGCAGCAACACATTGAGGGGCGGTCTTCTGCTTCTTAGCAGGCACGGCCGTCTCTTCTACGAGTAGTGGGAATGGTCCCAGTGACCCGAAGACCATGGTCCGGGGAGTGGAGGTCGACCCAGTGTTTTGAGAGTTGCCGAGGGAGGTGAAGCTTCGGCAGTTGGCAGGGCGCTTGAAAGTACGCTTGCTTTGCTTCTCTTGAAGCATGACTTGGTACTTATTTTCGTCGAAGGTGATGGTCAACGAGGCTGCCATTGTCAGTTTTGGAAAAACTTCTGAAACAAGACCACATCCATTAGTAATTACAAGAATATGGTGACAATAAATGGAAAACACTATGGTTTTGTCTTTTCAAATCGCTCAGCGGGCATGGCCCATTCTGAGCGTAATGAAGAAGGCAAAAAGCCATAGAGGGTACAATTGTTCTGAATGCAAGTATGGTCGGCTCGAAATGAGCGTTCCAGTGACTGCTAGATGCAATTGTAAACCTTAATTCAGGTTACCGAGAAGCGAAGCTCACTCGAGGTAAAATGATATAAGGTTGGAGATACAAATATGTCCGTCGCAAATACAGTAGACCCGAAAGGGGTTACTAGCACTGCTAGGCACAAATGTTGTAAATCGCATCCTTGAAAAGGACACGAGATGGGGTTTTTTTGAAAGGTCAAGATTGAATTCGCAAAAGAGAGCAAATGGTATTCCAATCTGAACAAAGGCTTAGCGATTTCCGCGAGCCCTAAGTTCGAAGAGGAAGGAACCAGGATTTCTCATATTTGAGTCCAATAATGACTGGAATTTTTTTTTTTTTTTTTTTGAGTCAAGATTGAATTCATAAAAGAGAGCAAATGGTATTCTAATCCGAACAGAGGCTTAAACATTTCTGCGAGCACTAAATCCGAAAAGGAATGAACCATAATTTCTCGAATTTGAACACAATAATGACAGAAGTTTTTTTTTTTTTAGTGCATATAGGTCTTCCAATTCGGTCTTATGAAACCTTAATGGATAGATTAGGCCCCAAGTAAGGGTAGGGTTACTTAATGAACCCGTTTAAAGGACCCTTGCCTCGAACAGTCTAGCTGCCTCCATACTCTGGACAAGGCTTTTCTTAAATTCACCTTGGTCAAAGAACGCAATTGGTGCAACCTTTATGCATTTTTTTTTTTTTTTAAGATCTCCAATGGACCCATCAAAGAGAGGAAAATGGCCCCTCCCAATCTGAACGTTGGCTCAAACATTTCTGCGAGCCATTGTACGAAAAGGAAAAAACCAAAGTTTCCTCAATTTGAATCCAAAAGAAAGAAATTTGAAAACTTTTTTTTTTTGAAAGATCTCCAATGGACCCATTAAAGAGAGGAAAATGGCCCCTCCCAATCCGAACGTTGGCTCTAACATTTCTGCGAGCCATTGTACGAAAAGGAAAGAACCAAAGTTTCTCCAATTTGAATCCAAAAGAAAGAAATTTGAAAACTTTTTTTTTTAAAAGATCTCCAATGGACCCATTAAAGAGAGGGAAATGGCCCCTCCCAATCTGAATGTTGGCTCAAACATTTCTGTGAGCCATTGTACGAAAAGGAAAGAACCAAAGTTTCTCCAATTTGAGTCCAAAAGAAAGAAATTTGAAAACAATTTTTTTTTTCTGAGAAAAGAAAGAATTGAAACAAGTTCAAAGAAAGAAGTTTCCAAAGAATCCTATCTCATGTTTATTTTTTAGATACAAGATCCAACATAGGCCACCAATCAAGAAGGAGCCAAGGACTCTAAGCATCATGTTCTCAAATGAACGAGTCCCACCGGGTGTGCCAACTTGATGGTCCCGGCTTTTCTCTCTTGCCTTCCTCCATCCCGGGTCCGTCGGGGTGCAGCGGGGCGAAGGAGAAAGCGAACATCAACATTTTGTACGGGTATGCCAGATTTTCTATTTTACTTGGAATTTGAAATGGTGATCCGGAGATTCACCTTCACAAGTAGAAAGGAAATCAAACTTTTTTTCTACTTTCCATTGTACATATATTTTAAAGAAAGAGACCAGATTTTTAATGTCGTGAAAGGCGATTTTGTTTGGTTTGCCGTGAAAGGTAGTTTTGTGTCGTAGAAGGCAATTTTTCCATGAAAGGCGATTTACAAATCTTATCAATAGTGAAAGACAAGAGTTGTGATTTTTTTTCTCTTTAAAAAAATACAAAATACAATAAAAGAGGAAGAAAGAGGGATCTGACTTCTCAGTTGATTGTGGGGACTCGTTCAGATCGACGCTCGCGAGTCATGTATGGACTCCGCCATCGTCCTTCAGATGAGAACACTTTGATGCTTTTGATTCACTTGGCTTGGCTTGGACCTCGGATTTTTAGAGGACAAAGACCAAGGGATCGTCTTATATCCAATAAAAAAACCAAGTAGACAGGCTGAAAAGCCACATCTAGGACATGTTGGATGGAAGAAGAGGAGAAACCTTGGGGAGATGGCCCCCCATGGGACTTCAATCACCTTGTAGTGCTTGCAGCAGAGTTTCTTCAGGGCAGGAGAGCTTCTTTGTGCAGAGAATTCTTTAGGATAATTTTCAGGACCCTTTCCCTTTGGAATGATTGCCTATTTATAGGCTTTTGGTAGGCATTAGGAGGGTTTATAGGCATTGATTGTATTAATGTTCCATGATGGGAGGAGTTACAAGATTTAATTTCATAATTTTGTAACTCCTTTTTCCTTGAATCTAATTGGTCGATGGAGAATAATGGGCATTTAATCTCCATGATGATAGGGTTTCATGATTAATTACCATGATTAAACTCCATAATGATAGGAGTTACTTGGTTAATTGCCATGATTAATTGGACTTGTAACTCTCATTTGCTTACTTATGATTGGGCCATTCAAAATAATGAGTTAATGACCCTAATAAGTTGTCATAAAAAGGTCATTTAACTTCATTAATTGGGTGCCGAGTCGCTTGAAGAGTCGCGGGCCACGCCGTATCTTTTGGAATTCTTCTTGCGACGATCATCGATGGATCCGCATGTTGTTTGATGTTGGATGATGATGCAAATTCAGACATTGGTTGGTACCAATGGGCCAGCAACATCTGTCCAGTCGATTTCACGATTGGTCGGACAGAAAGTGTGCTTTCTTGGTCGGCCGGTTGGCGATTTTGGAGTGTCCAATGATGATCAAATGATTTCGATGGCGGATCCGTGTTGTTGACGGAGATCGACGGATATCTTGGTCGCCGGCGACCATGGGGCTGGCGACCTTGGGGTTTTTCCCCCTTTTTCGGTCGCCGTTCGGTCGCCGTTTCTTTGCCGTTTTTCGGGCTTTTTTGCTTCTTTTTTCTCCTTTATTTTTCTTGACATTTCTCCTCATTTATTGGCTTGATTTCTCTGAAGGAAACCTGTCGAGAAGCCATGCAAATCAGAGCACAAAGTTTCCTATTTTTGGAAAAGCCGAAGACTTTGTAGCCGATTTTCCGCCAAGAGTTGAAACTAGGTCAAACGATGTCAGAATGACCTGAAATTTGAGGTGATGCTTCTTGAGCATTAGATAGGACCAACCATGGGCTTTTATTTGAGTTTTGAAGCCATTTAGGGTCCCGTCGATCCTAGACTTAATTTCACCGCGCGGAAGATGTCGAGGTTTGATGTGCGGTTATCCGATGTCCGATTGACCTGAAAGTTGATTAGGAGCCTATTGGAGTGATTTTGAGATGATCCATTAGCTCTGATTTGGATGCCATGGTCCCAGGGAGCTCCGCCGCCGATAGGCTTGATTTTGCTTCGGAGCGTCAAAGCCGGGTCAAACGTCGTCGGAATGACCTGAAATTTGACGTGCAGCCTTTTGGAAGCATGCAGAAGCTACTCATGTGCTTTGTTTGACGAGTGGTGGCATCGGAGGTCCTCGCCGCCGAGAGGCTTGATTTCGCCGTTCAAGAGTTGATGGAGGGTCAAACGGTGTCGGCTTGACTTGAAATTTGGCGTGGAGCCTTTTGGAGGTATTTTGAGACCATCCATAAACTCTGATCGAAGATTTGATGTCTTCGACATTGTCACCGCTAGGAGTTCCTGCTAAGCCATTGGAGGATTGAAGTTAGGACAGATGGTGTTGAAATGGCCCGAAACTTCATGTGTACCCTTCTTTTGGCTATTTTGAAGGATCTTGCAGTTTTTATTTGATTCTGACAAGATTTGATTATTGAAGCAGCTTTGCCTGTTTGTAGTAGGATGCGGCTCCATGTAGCTTTTGATGTTAAGAGGGCTAAGTGACATTTTTAGTGTCAACAATGTGATTCAATCTTCTGTAGTCTATGCACATTCTCAAGCTTCCATTTTTCTTTTTTACAAACAACACTGGTGCTCCTCAAGGTGAAACACTTGGTCTGATAAAGCCGTTACTCAACAAATCTTACAACTGGAGTTTTAGTTCACCTACTTATGCTGGAGCCATTCTGTAAGGTGCAATAGAAATTGGAGCTATCCCTGGAAGGAGCTCAATCGTGAACTCGACTTCTCGAATTGGTGGCAATCTCGGGATTTCTTCCGGAAAAATATCCGAAAATTCGCACACAACGGGGATTTCCTCTACCCCTTGGGACCGTTTGTCCTCCGTGATAAACGCTATAAAAGCTTCACAGCCACGTTGTACCATTCTGCCAACTTTTAGTGCTAAAATAATCCCTACTTGGTTTTTCTTCCTGTTCCCCTGAATGAACAAATCTGCCTGATCTCCTTTCAACTTAAAAGTACTAGTCTTACTGAAGCAATCCATGGTTGCATGGTACTTCTCTAACCAATCCATGCCTAAGATGACATCAAAATCATGCATGTATAGAATAATAAGATCTGCTGGAAGGTTAACCTCTCCTAATAGGACCGAACAACTTGGGTAATAGGTTCTACAAACAACCTGTTTACCTACTGGTGTGGTGACAGTCAATATATAATCAAGTTTCCTAAACGGCATAGCAATCATCTTTGCAAACACAGGAGATAAAAATGAATGAGTGCTGCCAGGATCAAATGAAATTTGAGCATCTTCTCAACAAATGTGAAGTTTACCTTCCACTACATCGCCTGCAGCATCGGCATCGACACGGTTGAGATGGTATGCACGCCCTTGCTGCTGTTGCTGTGGAGAACGAGCATTCTGATTCTGTGCTTGTTGTCTGCCTTGCTGCTGTCGGTGCTGAGGTGGTATGGCTTGGTTTTGAGCTGGTGCCTGATTTTGAGGAGCTACTTGCCTCTGTGGCTGATTCCTATTGCCTTGGTTTTGCAATTGTGGGCAATCTCGAATGGCATGGTCCATAGCCCCACACCTAAAGCAAGCACCCGTAGCTTTTTGACATTGTGCAGTCTCATGGGTCTTGCCACAGTGTGTACATGCACCTTGCCTTGGAGGGTTTTGTTCTTATCGTGGCTTCTTGTTTTGTTGCCTTTGGTCCTGTTGGTGGTACTATTGTTTCCTATCCCTGATGATTTGGTTGTTGATGTCCTCGAACTTGTATGCTCTTTTAACAGCTTCATCAAAGGCGGATGGTGGAACTACCCCTGTAGCATCTCTCATAAGTATGGGGTTGAGCCCTTCTAAAAATTTCGTAATCTTCTTATGCTCAGTATCAATCAACTCTCTAACATACCTAGCCAGCATTTCGAACTTTGTGATGTACTCCAACACTGACATGTTACCCTGCTTGAGCTGCTGAAACTTTATGGCTTTTTGTCTCTTGATGTGTGAAGGGACATACTTGTCGGTGAAATGGGTCTTGAAAGTGTCCCATGCAGTCTCATCTACCATGGCCTGATAAGGTTCCTTAACCGTTTGCCACCAAGTGTCCGCCAATTCAAAAAATAGAGAAGCGGTGAGGTTGACCTTCTGTATGCCCGTACAGGTGAATACATCAAAAATATTCTCTGTGTTGACCAACCAATCATCTGCTGCTAAAGGGTCTTCTTGACCCGAGAACTCCTTGGGTCCTCTCTTTCTGAACTGCTCAGACAAAATATTAGGGTCTTGGTCTCTATTGTTAATGATTATATTTTGGCCCCCAGGTTGCCTAGACTGGGGTTGAGGCCTGTTTTGCAAAACTTCTAATAACTGTCTCTGTACTTGGGCCATTTCTTCATCTTTCTTAGCTAACTGTTCCTAAAACCTAGCTTGGTTTTCATTAGCCTCTCTCTATAGCCTGGCTTAGACTTCATTAGCTTCTCTTTGCAATCTAGTATGACTTTCATTAACTTGCCTCTGCTGTTCTAACATGGCTTGCATAAGTGCCTGAAACTGTGTCACTGTGGTGGCTGATCGTGATCTGTCTCATTGTTATTATTATTGGTGTTTCTCCCGAAAGCATTCTGATTCGAAGCTTTTCTTGTAGGCATGATGCTGTAAAACAAATTGTTAGTACATAATATCAAGTTTGGGTATGGTTTCTAGGTCCATACTAACGATCTAACGAACTCACGGATCCTTGCCACGTCCCTAAGAGTTTCTAGTTTATTTTAAATGCCTGAAACATGTCCTGCTCTAATACCAGTCCTGTCGCAACCTCGGACCGAGGTCCCCGGCCCGGGCCCGCGACTAAAGATGGGCTGCATCCAATCAACTATGTATGATTAACCCACAGGTTTCCGTGGTGAGGATTCCCAAGACAACATGGGACAATCTCACACAAACAATGATTTACGGAAGCGTGCAAGTAATCTTAACTGTACAATACAATTGATGCAACATCAACTTACATAAGTTAATTCATCATCAAGACAATTAATCAGAGGAGGAAACATAAGCATGGCATTCCCAAAATTAGTTCAAGTTACGAAATAACAAAAGTAAGTTAGAATTATGTTTACATAACCCAAAGTATGAAAAAGGGCCAACAAAGGCCATACACCCCCAAAACAATAAAAACAATCCCATCCACACGTGTCGTACTCAAGACCCCACCCAACATCTAAAGGACGTCGTCGGGTTGCCACTCTTGGGCTGGGGGTCGCTCAAAAGCCTCCTCCAGGCGCTCTTCCTCAGTGGCAACGGCGCCTGCATCTAAACACTAAGGCAAAAGGGTCAGACACGACGGTCTGGCAGGTGATCAATTTAGAAATAAAATAAATCAATTTGAATATGAGATCATCAATGCTTAATACATGACATGAGTTCTAAATAAAACATATTTAAAGTACAAAGAAAAACTAGCATGATTTCAAGAAAACATCATGATACAAGAATCCACATTGAGCTCATCCTTTCTCCGTCATACGTGACGACAAGAGCAAGCAAAACGAAAAAAAAGAAATGAAACGAAACGAAAGCCTAAGCCACACAAGGTAGGCGGGAAAAACCGGCCGCGGAACCGGACAAAAGAAGAATGTGTACAATTACACAACTAATCACAAATTCTCCTTATGTTTAAGGACCCCCTAACTACTGGATCGGACTGAGAGGGCAGTCCAAGCTCAGCGGTATTCAATGATATTCATGTATGCACAAAACACATTGATACTTGTACAAAACTTATCGAAAATGGGGAAAAACACTTATCGAAACAATGCAAAGCGGAGCTAAACAAGAGTGACATAAGCCATAGCGAAATAAGACTGTAAAGTGTTCCCCCAACAAAGTTCTTAAACAATTCAAAACAAAGCTTACACTTGTAAAACAAATCAAGTACTAAACGACATTCATCGTGTCAAATCACGATCCCAAAGCGAAATTGCCAAGCATACGTTAAGACCTTTCCCTTGATCTTCATGTGGTTGGGACCCAAATGTCTTAATAAAAAAGAGATTGGTGTTTCGGAAGGTAAGGGGACATTTTGAGGTCTCAAGCTCACAAACTCAAGTTTGAAAGTTTCTAATCATATTCAGGTTTTCAATCCCAAGAAACTCCCATGAAACAAATCAATTTTAAAAACTCGGTCAGCTCTCGGTTACCTGTCAGCTAGCCGAATAGGTGGCTGTCGGTTAGCCACCAGCTGACCGCCAAGTCTCCTGACAGAAAAATCACCATTCTGGAAATGGAACCGAACTTCACTCGGTTGGCCGTCGGTCGACCGAGGTTGTGCCTATCAATTGGCCTACAGCTGACCGACGATTCCCTGTCACAAAACACGCTTCTGGAAGTGGAACCGAATTGAACTTGGTAGGTTGTCGGTCAACTGAAGTGGACATGTCGGCTAGCCGACAGCTGACCGACTGTCAACGACAGCCCAGTTCAAGTCAGAATTCTAGTTCTTATTTCTTCACATTTCTTCCCATTCCATTTCCTTTCGTTCTTGGTCCAATCCCTGCACATCCCCTGAGCCTCCATGCTCCCCTAGGGCCATTTCCATTCAAATTTAACAACCAACACATCCATTTAAAAAACATTTATACATGATGAAAATTAGTTAAATTGAGTAGAAACCTTTAAAAAAAAAACCACTAACACATGCATTCCAAACTAAATAAGAATTCCAATCCATAACACATATTTGAAAAACACAATGCTCAACTAGTCATGAGAAAAAAAACAAACCATTGAAGCTAAATCATTCAAAAATTGCATGCATACAAAAAGGAACTAAAATGATCACTTGATGTAGACACCTCATTTGGCCCTCGATGATAGCCTTAAATACCTATCATATATAGCGGTGCCCCCATTTCATCCACAATTGAATGATTAATGACATAATTCAGATTAATTAACGACGATGAAGATGCTTGTTGATAATTTTAGACTTAGTTCGACGATTTCTAGAAATTTGTGAGAGAGAAGCTGAGCCGCGTCAAGATCTTGAGCCCAACCCACTACTTACACAAGTAGTGAACCACAATACTACTCAAACCTTTTTCCAAACCACTTAAGACATGCTTAGGCTAATTCATACAAAGACTGTGCTTAGTTTGCCAAAATGTCACTTGATTAGCCTAAGTTAGGAAACCGAATCCATTAGTCCAGAAGCCACCCTTGTTTTCCTGATCCTATTCATCAGGAAATTTGGACTCTTGGATTCCTCACATCGAGAGCTTTCCGACGATATGTGGAATGTCCAAATCCGATAAGCGAGTCAAAAGTTATGAGCTTCCGAAGTTTGTCATAAGAAATGACAAAACTCCATCTGGGAACCACCCAAGTGGCGCCCACCCTATGGAAAACCATCTAGGGGCCATGCTGGGCGCCCACACTACCTAGAATCACCTAGGCACCCCATGGTGGGCGCCCAGCCTCCAAATTTACTCGTTCGGCTTGAGATTAGACCGGGACCACTCATACATAGGGACCAAGCATCGAAGACGAACGGAACCACCTAGACACCACCCATGTGGCGCCCAGCCTTGAAGTTCACCTAGGCACCACCCATGTGGTGGCCAGCCTTGAAATCTGTCTAGGCACCACCTATGTGGCACCCAGCCTATTAGTGCTAATGTAGGTCCCCCCAGCTGAAGATATATCCATTCAATCTCAACTCCAAATGGGACCAAAGTCCAAAAAGCGAAACACAAACCATCTGGGCACCACCCTGTGGGCGCCCACTCTCCAAGACCACCTGGGCTCCACCCTGTGGGCTCCCAGACTGCACAGGGCACTTGGGCGCCCATCCTCCCTCCAAACCCTAGTTCACCCTAAAACAACTTAAGCCGCCTAGGGATGCGTGAGACCTTCTAGAAACCGAAAATAATGAAGCCCTAGCCCTTCTAAACTCGTCCCAAAACCTATATAATCCCTCTTAACTTCATTTACAAGGGGAGGCTACCCAAAAACCTTAAGAAAAAGAGACAAAAAGAGAGAATAAGCAAGAAGAAGAGAGGTAGCCACCATTAGAGAGAACTTCAAATCTAGAGAAGAAGAAAGGGAAATAGAGGAGGAGACTTCCATATCTTCAACTGGAGCTATGGGTCTTTGCGAAAGCTTCGCTTTAGGAACTTGAGGAATGCGTCATATACCGGTATTCATAGATCTCTCCTTTCTTTTTCTACATTCCACTACCATTCATGCTTAGAAATATGCTTAGGACCATTTGAGCATCATAGATCTACATTAGCTTGTGATAAAAATAGTATTAGTGCATTATCATGTTAGTAACATGTTTAGGTTCATTCTAATATAGTAGATTCGCTTTGATTTTGTAGTTCTAATTACATAGTTAGATCAGATCTCGCATTAGCATCATCATCATCATCATTTATATCGAAAAGATCGCGACCAGCCTTTGGCAGAAAGGCTGGGCGCCACCCACTGGGCGCTGCCCTCTCCAGAATCACCTGGGCGCCACCCACTGGGCGCCTGCCCTCTCCGGAACCACCTGGGCGCCACCCCCTAGGCGCCTACCCTTCTGAGACAGGGTCCGGCTTCTAGATCTCCGCCCATTGCATCGTTTGCTCGTAGGTTCGTTAGTTGCATCGCTAGTAGTTCGAATTAATACATTCGCATCAGTCGCTGAATATCTGAAGTTGTCTTAAAAATACCAAGATTCTTGTGCATTCATTGTGTTCCGTTGAAAACCCTGATTGAGTAGGGTAGGCACCACAGGTGTGGCGCCCAAGTGGATTCCTCCACTTTTGTGCACAACTTCCGATCTTCCGCATTTAGTTCATTTAGAAACTACATAATAATGATATGTTTGGTTGTATGATCTGTTCTGAACTTTGAATTACCATCTTTGTCACACTTCACATCATATCATTTGAATCGCATAACCATAGAAATCCCAAAAAAATCATAAAACATAAAATCCCTTCTTCTCTTTCCTTACTCTCTAGTAAATTAGAGGAGAAACCAAAATCAAATTAAAAGATATCTAGAAAACCCAAAAAGAATAATTAGATAGTCTAGATTATTGAATTTAGCGCCTAAGTAGGATAAATCATAAGATTAATTAAAACATCATAATTAGCTAACTTAAGAAACATCAAATCATTAAGAGCCCTAAAACCTTAAAACCCTAATTAATTCGGATTTAAAAGTAATTAAGAACTTTAAAAACGCAAAAACCTAAAACCCCAAAAAATAGCCACCTGGGCGCCACCCCCTGGGCGCACAGCCTATTCATTCCCTAAGACACTCCGGTTAAAGCTTAAATTAATTAGTTAAGACCTTAAACTAATCCGAATCAGCACAGTAAAACATTTTAAACGTAGAATAACTGAAACCCTAATCAACTCAACCTCTAATTAACTCAAAAAACTCAAAACCAACAAAACTCCAAAACAGTCCACCTGGGCGCCACCCCGTGGGTGCCCAGCTTGCCAAGTCCACCTAGGCACCACCCTCCTGGCGCCCATCCTATCCCATTTCTAAAGAACCCCTAATTAAAACTTCTAATTAATCACAACCCAAATTTACTCCAAATTAACATAACAAAACAATTTTAAATTTAAGAAACCTAAAACTTCAATCAATTTAGACTTAAACCTGCCTAAGCACGCAAAAGCAACACGAAACCACAAAACAGACACCTGGGCACCACCCTCTGGGCGCCCAGCCTGTCTATCCACTTAGGCACCACCACCTAGGTGCCTATCCTATCCCATTCCCTAGGAAACCATCACTTGATTAAACTTAATCGATTAAGCCTGAATTAACACATTAAAACACTGTCATCCTAAAAGACCTGAAACCTTAATCAACTTGGACTCAAACCAACTTAAAAAAATACAAAACGAATAAACCACAAAACATCCACCTGGGCGCCTATCCCGCCGGATCCACTTGGGCACCACCCTCTTGGCGCTTATCCTACCCAATAGCCAGGAAACCTCACTTGAAATTAAACCCGAATTCAATTATAATCAACACACCCTAACACCCTTGAAGTTTAAAACAATTGAAAACACGAGCCCGAATTAACTTGAAACATCGAACCAACTTGGACACACCAGACAGACACTTGGGCGCCACCCTCTGGGCACCCAGCCTCTCCAGTCACTAAAGCAGAATTAATTGGAACGGAATTTAATCTTAATCATTGCAACAGAACACTTTTAATTTAAAATACATCAAACCATAAACGCTCAACCACAAATCAACCTAAGAAATACCAAACCGACCGAACCACAAAACAAACACCCGGGCGCCACACCCCAGGCGCCCAGCCTATCCTGTTTTCATAAAAACCCTAGCAAAAATTTAATACAATTAATTAACATTCAACCCAATCCCAATCAACGTATTAGAACACTTTTAACTTAAAACACTTGAAACTTTAATCAATTCGGACTTAGCACCCAAAGCCCTTACGAGCCAACAAACAACTACCTAGGCACCACTCTTGTGGCGCCTATACTACACTCTAACCTTGGTTCACAACTTCAATTTAAAACGAATAACTAAACACCTTACCACTTAAATTGATTAAGACTAGAACCTAAAATAGTCTCTAGATCCGAAAACCAATAACTAAGTCCCAACCGGAATACTTGAAAATCACAAGCCATCCACCTGGGCGCCACCCCCTTGGAGCCTATCCTCTCATTTGCACTAAAACGCAAATTCTAGATTTTGTCTCAAAATTCGGATCCAAATCCCTTTGACATTTGAACATCAGAGAAATAAAATAATTTGAGACATTAAAACTCACCAAGTAAGAACCCCTTTGATTCCGAAAATAGCATCGATACCATCGTCAATAGCCAAACCACCCAAAAACAGCCACTTGGGCGCCACTGTCTGGGCGCCTAAGTCCCCTGTAAACCCCATTTCGCCGATTTCAACATTATTTCACCCTTTAAATTAAACCCTAAATTCCAGAACCTTAAACCACTTAAACAGAACCCCAATATACATTTAATCCACTTCTTAATCAATCCTTAACTCAAAACAAACCAAACCAATTAAAAACCACAATTAATAAGTTGCTTAGGCACTGAAGCATCAAACTCAGGCTACTCATACCTAGGATTAGATCGAATTATCTGATTAGGTAGCTTACAGCATTAGGCTCCTCTCCACCACTCTCCCTGTTCCTTTAGGGGATGGGGAGAGCTGATGTGGGCGGTCTAGGACCCTAGGTTAGGGTTAATCCGATGATCAGTAATAAAGCATCAATCATGTAAATCCAAGTAAAAATCCCTTAGTTAGGCCCTTCTAGCCCAATATCAAAAAGCCATAAAAACCATAAAACCAACAAAATAAACCCAAAAAGATTTTCCTTTTATTTCTTCCTCCACCTCAGGTGCCAAATATTTAATTGAACTTAATGATAAAAGGGATTAAAGAACTAATTTCTAAAATTGAATAAATGAGAATAACGAGACGAGATGAGTGATTTCGCACACACTTTTGATAATCACAGCCCATCGGCCACCCTAAAACAAACATTGGCCCATTGACCATCTCCAATCAATCCTGGCCCATCGGCCACCTTCAATTAATTACGACCCATCGGCCTTTGACTTTTATCACTCGTGTATCGCACACGAAAAACACAGAAATCACAAATCAAAGTCTCATTTGCATCATCATTTTGGTTTGAAAAACTAGCCTTTAAACCCTATTTTGCCAAGGGATCAGAAGGGGGTACCCGGGAACGGGGCCTATCCTCTTCTTAAATATTTGGCACCTTCCCCTCTTTTATTTTATTTTCTTTATTTTAGTCATTTTATCTTACTTGGATATATTATGATTATGTTATGTGAGGACTAACCTTTATTCGGACTTTAACTCATGACCTTGAATTGACCCAAAATTAAAGAGACCCAAACTAATGTGACAGGACAACCATCAAGTGTTGCCGGCAACACATTAGACGAGAGGAAGAACCCACCTTATTATTTTTCTCCCCATATGTCTTCGACTTTCGTTGAAGAACGGTGTTACGGCCGTTACCATAGCTGGTGATCGTGATCCGTCATTTTTTAGGGTAGTCGGAATCCTCATTTTCGATGTAAAATTTAAATAGCATATATAGATGAATGGAGATTTCCCCAAACCATGCCTCTCTTGCAGAGGAAGGGGGGGTCGAAATTCACATCCGACACTTGCCTTCACCAATGTTCTATCCAAAGATCTCTCAAACTCCAACCCAAAAGAGAGCCACGAAATCTACACCAAAAGCCCCAAGAAACATTCCAAAAATCACCATTTTGGTCAACCAAAACCCCTATTTCGAAAATGGGTTTGCATGTTAGAGAAATGGGTTCCTAATGAGCCCCAAAGACCACATTGAAAGGGAGAAGAAGATCCCTTACCTGAAGCTTGCCAAACAAGGAGAAGAGAAGAAAATGGAGTGCAAACACAGCTGGGATAATCACAAAAACAGTAGCAATGGAGAGCTTAGGTTGAGAGGAAGAAGATGGTGGTCTCAGATTTTCATTTTGAAGTCTCTAACTATGGCATGCAAGGAGAACAAGGGAGAGGAAGAAGAAGCTTTTTCTCAGTTGGTTCTTGAGAAAGAGAGTTGCAGGAACGATTTCTGAGACGTGGGACAATTGAGGGAGAGGGAAGGACTTAAGTCAAGTGGGTTCTTGTGGACCCCATGTGCTCAAAACTTGTGATGGCTAAAACGCTGATTTGTGGGCCCCGGATGAAATCGACGAAGAAGACAAAATCGATCACCGAAAAATCTAGTTTCCGAAAAGTACAAATTTGGCATAGTTTTGAGATTTCGAACTTTGGGTCCAGATTTGGTGTGAAATGACTGTTTTACCCCTTTTGGGCCAAAACTAAGGTTTCTGGGCCTCAACAAAGACAGGCTAAACACAAAAGTTGAAAGGTAAAATAAAACCATTCAAAGAGATCGAAATCACGATAAAGAATTTTCCTCCCAAGCTTACACATGCACTCAGGGCAACCCTGAGCGTGTCTGAATAACACAATGCGCTCTGAAAATTCCCCAAAGCTAATTCCAGACTAAATCGAACCAATTTCTAACCCAACAAATGCTAAACCCACATTACCACTAAAGACGCATTTAATTAGTACTAATCGCGCTAATCCTGGGTCGGGGTTTGACAAAAAGTGAGAAGGAGGTTTTCCATCAGAACCTCTACTCTCTGTTGTCCTTGCTCCAGTTGCTGGATGCGTAGAGCCATGTCATCGTGAGGTGGAGGTTGCTCCCAGTTTGTGACCAGGACATTCACCCTTCGAGAATCAAATGAGGATACCGTCTTGGTGACTAAGCTGGAGCTCATTCTTTTGGATGAAGAGCCCGAGGAATGATCACTCTGGTGTCCCTGACTTAAAGGAGTGGGAGAGTCCTCCTGATGTCTCCGTGTCCGGGAGACGCTGCAAGTCACCGGCCGTCTGACATGAATTTTGGTTGCTGACTTCTGGCACCTTTTGGTTTTGCCAACCATATGGACAACAACAATTTTGTCAGGTCTTTCTTTTTCGACCCATTTTTGAGAGACTTGAAGGCGGAATGCTGGATTCTTTGCTTCTTTAGTCTCTTTTGTCGATATGCCACGCGGCGACGTATGCGACAAGCAATTTGAGCTTCAGTTAGCTCTGGCTGTGCTCTAGCAATAAAGGACATAGTCTCTCGTGCGCAGCAGCCGAGCTTGTCTTCTTTGAAGATTGGCATGGACAGGATTTGAACGCGGTCCTTCGCCTCTAGTAGTGAAGCTTTAAATTTTGCGAGCTCAGCCCCTGTTGAGATGAAGGGTCGAGTTGCAGGAGAGCAGGCCCAAGCAGGTTCTTGTTTGAGGCCTGGTGATGCTTGATTTGATTTTGGGCTTGTAGGAGCAAGCCGGCTCATGCTGAGTTGATTTTGTTCTTTGGCGGAGGGTAGGTTTCTCCTCTTTTATGTAAGAGAGAGGGTAGAACCAGTTCTCCTTGAGAAGGGCTAGGTATGCTGGCTATATAGATGTTCGGGGCCTTCTTTATTTTGGTGAAAATCTCAATGACCAAGTCTTGGGGCAGACCTAGTTTCTTGCAGGCTGAGTGTCGCGACCCCGGACCGAGATCCGGGCCCGCGACGGTGGTGTGGATGGGGTAATGAACTACCCTTAGCAATGATTATACATTTCCTTAATTTCCCACAGGTTTCCGCGGTGAGGATTCCACATACACTCATGGAACATTTACATTGGTGCGGAAGCGTGTAGCAAATCAAACTCTTAATCCATTCTCATTATATGAGACTGATAATACACAAGTATGACATGATGTCAGAGTGAACAATGATCTCATTAGCATTCCCAAAATATGAAGTTAAAGTTTAAACAAAAGATCAAGTTAAATTAACATTCCCCAACAATAATGGCCAACAAAGGCCAGTACAACCAAAAGTATAAATCATGTATCATTCTATAATCTCCCCAAAATGTTCGCAGCTCAAAGCTAAACCAAATGTCTACATGACATTGTCAGCTTGCCACTCCACTAAACGTTGCGGTTCATCGACCGCCTCCTCTGGCTCCTCCTCAAAGGCAATAACGGGAGTTGGACCTGCACAAAAATGGGTCAGACACGACGGTCTGGCAGGTGGGTGAATAGATAATACCAAGAAAGAAGTCAAAGCACATCTTAGACATAACGAAAACTTATTAAAACGATAACTGTCATAAAACAGGATGCATGGTTCATTTAAAGTACAGATGCAATATAAATCATGTAGGGTATTCAAGGTACAGGAACTGACTAGATGGCAACCACACTAAAGCTAAATCCTTTCTATCACTAATGTGATGAGAGCACATTCAGTGCGTTGGGCTCGAGCATACGAAGTGACGAGAACCAACATTATATACATATACATATATACATATAGCTAGGCCAGACCACGGCCGCGGAACCGGGTAACTGGACAGGACAGGATCCAAGTTGCAACTGGCGGGAGCACAAGGGGGAGGCCCAAGTCAGTTGATCAGACTGACAAGGACATCCAAACTTAGTGGTGCCGACTCATAGGTTACATGAGAAATCGAAACATATACAAACTATATCAGTATAAAACATTCGGGCAAGCGGGGCATGGTGCTCGTAAGCACACATTTCATATCATTATCTGTTCATGCATAAACGGGGCTGGCGGGACATATCAGGTGTATAAATCAGAATTTGAGATAAAACCAGTAGGATCGGGTAATTATACATATAATCTGACTAAAACAATGCAATGAATCCTTGTACCATTAGGGACTATATATTGGGGCATCCATATTCAAACAACATGTATAAGGATCTTGTATGTCTATTATTACCCTTAGTATGGTACGCGAATGATAGAGGACATACCAAGTCTCCTTATACAAGTTGATGAATCCAAAAGTCCCAATACATTTCCGAAATGGTGTTTCTTTCTAAGTCAATCTCCTTATGTCATCCCCTGGGTCTTTCCAAGGTGGTAAGGCATCAGAACAACCCATCCAAACCTTTAAATACCATATCTAAAACAATAGAAAAGACTCAGGAATTCTGGGTGAAATTCGGTCACCTGTCGGTTAGCTAGCGGTCAGCCGCCGAGGTGATCGGCGGTTAGCCGCTGGCTGACCGCGGGGCTGACCGCGGTTCACCCTGCTAAAATATAACATTCTGTGTTTCTAACCGCGCATCTCGGCTACTTGGCGGTCACAAGGTTTTTGGTTAGCGGTTAGCCGCGAGCTGACCGCGGTTTGCCTGTCAAAACACAGCATTCTGTGTTTCTAACCGCATCTGGGTTGGCTAGCCGTCGGTCACCTGTCGGCTAGCCGCCAAGGTGACCGCCCAGCTGCGGGAACTCTGCATCAGGTGCAGATTTCAACTCTTTCTTTCCCAAACCCTCTCACCTCAACTCCAACCATTTCCTAACATGAAATGGGTCTATTCCCTTCCATTTAACATTTAATCCTTTCCACCAACCACCATTCCATCAATACATTAATTCTCCTACCAATACAAATCTCATTCAATGCAAGTACAAATATCATTTAAGAAGTTCATAATGACCAAAATAAACTTTAATGAATGAATGCATACATTCTCATAAAACTAACTAAGAGAAAAATCATATCAATAAGTACATTTCCAAAAGCATTATGAAACATAATAAACTAAAGGAATAGGAATAGTAAAAATCCACATTTTCAATAAAACAAGAACTTATTCAAATCAAATCCATTCATTCACTTGCCTTGGTCTCCAAATATGCTAGTCAAGCTCTAATCCCACTATCAAGCTCAAAATCTACAATCCACACAAAAATCCCCAAAATACATTCATTACAACCCTAGAATGTCAAAATAAAGGAATAGATGGAGATAGCTTCCAATAATCAAGGTGAAGCACCTCCATGGCTAGAAGAACACACAACCAAGAGATGAGAAGAAGAGCTTACATGGAAAGTCCTCTAATGGCAAGAGCTTGCTCAAAATGTAGCTTGGAATGGAAGGCTCTCTCTAAAAATGATATCAAGGTGAGGCTCTCATGGAGGGGAAGAAGATTACCACCTACATTTTACCTTTAGCAATAGATTTGAGAGAGATTGGGAGAAGCAAGAAGCAAGGAGCAAGAAGAAAAACCCTAGGGCTGGGCTGGAACTCTCTATGCTCTCAAGGGAAAGTTGCAAGAAAAGGGGGAAGAAGGAATGAACTCCTCCTTATATAGAAAATCTGAATGGGTCCCACAGCTTAAAAGTCCAAATTGGGCTAAAACGTCGCTCTATGGGCTTCGGACGGATTTGACGAAGAAGGAAGAATTGATCGTCGAAATTTCTACTTTCCAAAAAGTATATATTTTACGAGTTTCGGAGACATTGAAAATAGTGTTCAGATTTTGTGTAAAAATACTGTTTTACCCCTATCAATGGCAAAGTAGGGTTTAGAGGTCTCGAATGGAAACGGAACAAATACGAAAGTTGTCGGAAATCATAAAATACATTAAATGGAGCAAATTACAGATTTCCAGAATTATTAAATAAGTCCCAAAACTAATCAAGACACAATAAAAAGGAACCCCCAAAGGGCCCCACTAGATCACAAGAGTTCCCAAAATTATTCAAAGCTATAAAAAGCTATTCTAATCCAGATTTAACCAATTTCCACTAATCTCACTTATAACTAAATCATATCTTAATTAACACTAATCGGAAACTCTCGGG
Organism: Persea americana; assembly: GCA_029852735.1. Classification (NCBI taxonomy): domain Eukaryota; kingdom Viridiplantae; phylum Streptophyta; class Magnoliopsida; order Laurales; family Lauraceae; genus Persea; species Persea americana. The sequence goes on from CM056815.1 coordinate 42,328,292, forward strand.
GCGGGGTCTTACACTGAGGCTTCGTGGGGTTGCTATGGGCTTCAGGCTTTTTGGTGATTGACCTTGGTGTCATGGCAGTGACACGTTCAGGGGCAGTCTTCTGCTTCTTGACAGGTGCAGTTTCTTCTACTGGGAGTGGGAATGGTCCCAGTGACCCGGAGACTATGGTCCTGGGAGTTGAGGTCGACTCGGTGTTTTGAGAGTTACCGATGGAGATGACGCTTCGGCAGCTGGCAGGGTGCTTGTGAGTGCACTTGTTTTGCTTCTGTTGAAGCTTGAGTTGGTACTTGTTCTCATCAAAGGTGATGGTTAATGAAGCTGCGATTGTTAGTTTGGAAAACTTCTGAAACAAGACCACATCCATTAGTAATCACAAGAATATGGTGATCATAAATGGAAAATACTATGGTTTTGTCTTTTCAATTTGATTAGGGGGCATGGCCCGTCCTGAACGTAATGAAGAAGACAAAAAGCTATAGAGGGTACAATTGTTCTAAACGCAAGTATGGTCGGCTCAGAATGAGCGTTCCAGTGACTGCTAGAAGCAATTGTAAACCTTAATTCAAATTACCGAGAAGCGAAGCTCACTCGAGGTAAAATGATATAAGGTTGGAGTTACAAATGTGTCGGTCACGAATACAGTAGACCCAAAAGGGCATACTAGCACCGCTAGGCACAAATGTTGCAAATCGCATCCTTGGAATGGACACGATATGGGATTTTTTTTAAAGGCCAAGATTGGATTCATAGAAGAAAGCAAATGATATTCCAATCCGAATATAGGCTCAAACATTTCTACGAGCACTAGATCCGAAAGGGAAGGGACCAAAATTTCTCAAATGTGAACCCAAATTTGACGGAAGTTTTTTTTTTTTTTTTTTAAAGGGTCAAAATTAAGTTCATCAAATAGAGCAAATGGTATTCCAATCCGAATACAGGCTCAAACTTCTCTGCGAGCACTAGATCCGAATGGGAAGGAACCTGAATTTCTCAAATTTGAACTCAAAAATGACAGAATTCTTTTTTTGTTTGTTTTGAAGAAAAGATTTTGAAGATTTTTTTTTTTTTTTTTTTTTGTACACATAGGTCTCCAATTCGGTCTTATAAAACCTTAGTAGATAGATCAGCCCCCAGGTAAGGGTAGGATTACTTAATGAACCCATTTGAAGGACCCTTACCTTAAACAGTCTTGCTACCTCCACACTCTGGACAAGGCTTTTCATAAATCCACTTTGGTCAAAGAACGCAATTGGTGCAACCTTAGTTGTTTTTTTTTTTTTTTGAAAGATTACTAATAAATCCATCAAAGAGAGGAAATGGCCCTCCCAATCCGAATGTCAGCTCAGCGATTTCCGCAAGCTATTGTCCGAAATGGAAAGAACCAAAGTTTCTCCAATTTGAATCCAAAAGAGAGAAATCCTTTTTTTTTCAACATCTGAAAATTTTGAAATCAATTTTTTTTTTTTTTTTAAGATCCCTATTGGACTCATCAAAGAGAAAAGATGGCCCATCCCCTGATGGACCCGTCTTTTTCTTTCTTGCCTTCCTCCGTCCCGGGTCCGCCGTGGTACGGCGGGGCGAAGAGAAAAAAGAGAGCAAGCATCAACATTTTTTTGTACGAGTATGCCAGATTTTCTATTCTACTTAGAATTTGAAATGGTGATCCGGAGATTCACCTTCACAAGTAGAAAAGGAAATCAGCTTTTTTCTAACTTTCCATTGCACATATATTTTAAAGAAAGAGACAAAATGTTTTAATGCCGTGAAAGGCGATTTTCATTTGTTTGCCATGAAAGGTGGTTTTGCCGTGATAGGCGATTTTGTGCCGTAGAAGGCAGTTTACAAATCTCATCAAAATGTAAAGACAAGAAATGTGATTTTTATGTCTCTTTTAAAAAAATACACAATACAACAGAAAAGTAAGAAAAGGAATCTGACTTCTCAAGAGATTGTGGGGACTCGTTCAGATCGACGGTCGCGAGTCATGTATGGGCTCCACCATCGTCCTTCAGATGAGAACACTTGATGCTTTGATTCACTTGGCTTGGCTTGGACCTCAGATTTTTAGAGGACAAAGACCAAGGGAAGGTCTTATATCCAATAAAAAACCAAGTAAACGGGCTGAAAAGCCACATCTAGGCCATGTTGGATAGAAGAAGAGACGAGATCTTGGGGGGGGGGGGGGTGGCCCCCCAAGGGACTTCGATCACCTTGTAGTGCTTGCAGCAAAGTTTCTTCAAGGCAAGAGAGCTTTTTTTTGTGTAGAGATTTCTAGGACAATTTCTTCAGAACTCTTCAGATGATTTTTTCGGACAATTTTCAGGACCCTTTCTCCTTGGAATGACCGCCTATTTATAGGCTTTTGGTGGCCATTAGGAAGGTTTTATGGGCATTAATGGTATTAATGCTCCATGATGGGAGGAGTTACAAGATTTAATATCATAATTTTGTAACTCCTTTTTCTTGGATTTTGATTGGCCGATGGAGAATAATGGGCATTTAATCTCCATGATGATGGGAGTTTCATGATTAATTACCATGATTAATCTCCATAATGATAGGAGTTACATGGTTAATTGTCATGATTAATTGGACTTGTAACTCCCATTTCTTTGCTTCTGATTGGGCCGTTCAAAATAATGAGTTAATGACCCTAATAAATTGCCATAAAAAGGGTCATTTAACTTCATTAATTGGCTGCCGAGTCGCTTGAAGAGTCGCGGGCCGCGCCGCGTCTTTTGGAATTCTTCTTGCGATGATCATCGATGGATCCGTACGTTGCTTGATGTCGGATGACGATGAAAATTCAGACATTGGTTGCCACCAATGGGCCGGCAACATCTGTCCAGCCGATTTCTTGATCGGTCGGGCAGAAAGTGTGCTTTCTTGGTCGGCCAGTTAGCAGTTTCGGAGTGTCCGACGATGATCAAATGATTTCGACGGCGGATCCGTGATGTTGACGAAGATCGATGGATTTCATGTCTCAAAAATCAGATTTTAAGAAAATCACAGGGGCCAAAAATCGCGAAACGCGAAAAAGAACGGAAAAACAGAGCTTTTGGCGGAAATCCGGCGACCCGGATTTCCAGGGTTGCCGGCGACCATGCACCCATGGTCACCGGCGACCATGGGGCGGGCGACCTTGGGCCATGGTCACCGGCGACCATGGGCCAAGGTCGCAGGCGACCATGGGCCAAGGTCGCCGGCGACCTTGGACTTTGGTCCATTTTCCGGTCGCCTTCCGGTCGCCATTTCTTGGTCGTTTCTCCGGCTTTTTCACTTCTGTTTTCTCCTGTATTTTTCTTTGACATTTCTCCTCATTTATTGGCTTAATTCCTCTGAAGAAAACCTGTTGAAAGGCTGTGCAAATCAGAGCACAAAGTTTCCTATTTTTTGGAAAAGCCGAAGACTCTATAGCCGATTTTCCGCCAAGAGTTGGAACTGGGTCAAACGATGTCGGAATGACCTGAAATTTGAGGTGAAGCTTCTTCGGCATTAGATAGGACCAACCATGGGCTTTTATTTGAGTTTTGAAGCCTTTTGGGGTCCCATCGATGCTTGACTTGATTTCACTATGTAGAAGATGTCGAGCTTTGATGTACGGTCATCCGATGTCCGATTGACCTGAAATTTGACGGGGAGCCTATTGGAGTCATTTTGAGATGGTCCATTAGCTCCGATTTGGGTGCCATGTTCCCGGGGAGCTTCGCCGCTGGTAGGCTTGATTTTGCTTCGGAGCATCAAAATCTAGTCAAACGTTGTCGGAATGACCCGAAATTTGACATGCAGCCCTTTGGAAGCATGCAGAAGCTACTCATGTGTTTTGTTTGATAAGTGGCGGCATCAAAGGTTCTCGCTGTCGGGAGGCTTGATTTCGCTGTTTGAGAGCTGATGGAGGGTCAAACGGTGTTGGTTTGACTTGAAATTCGACATTGAGCCTTTTGGAGGTATTTTGAGACCATCCATAGACTCTGATTAAAGATTTGATGTTTTTGACACTGTCGCCGTCGGGAGCTCCGGCTCAGCTGTTGGAGGATTAAAGTTAGGCCAAATAGTGTCGAAATGGCCCGAAACTTCATGTGTACCCTTCTTTTGGCTACTTTGAAAGATCTTGTAGTTTTTGTTTGATTCTGTCAAGATCTGATGCTTGTAGCAACTTTGCATGTTTGTAGTAGGATGTGGCTCCATATAGGTTTTGATGTTGATGAGGCAAAGTGACATTTTTAGTGTCAACATCCCCCAATATGAACAATAGCTACAAACATTTCTGCGAGCTATCAAATTCAAAGGGGAAAGGATCAAATTTCTCAAAGTTGAATCCAAAAATGGGAAATCTGAAATTCTTGTTTTTTTTTTTTTTTTTGAAAGATTACTAATGGATCCATCAAAGAGAGGAAATGGCCCCACCCAATCCGAACGTCAGCTCAGCGATTTCCGCGAGCTATTGTCCGAAATGGAAAGAACCAAAGTTTCTCCGATGCGAATCCAAAAGAAAGAAATCTTTTTTTTGAAGATTTGAATAATTTGAAGTCAAAATTTTTTTTTTTAAGATCCCTATTTAGACTCATCAAAGAGAAAAGGTGGCCCATCCCCCAATATGAACAATAGCTACAAACATTTCTGCGAGCTATCAAGTTCGAAGAGGAAAGATTAAAAGTTTCTCAAAGTTGAATCCAAAAAATGAGAAATCTGAAAAAAAAGAATTTAATAGAAATACTGGAAATAAACTCAAAGAACGCAGTTTCCAAAAACTCTCATCTCATGCTTTTTTTTGGATGCAAGATCCAACATAGGCCACCAACTAGAAAGGAGCCAAAGAATCCAAAGCATCAAGTTCTCAAGTGAACGTGTCCCGCTGGGTATGCCAACTTGATGGACCCGGCTCTTGCCTTCCTTCGCCCTGGGTTTGCCGGGGTACGGCGGAGTGGAAAGCAGGCATCAACATTTTTTGTACGAGTATGCCAAATTTTCTATTCTACTTGGAATTTAGAAATGGTGATCCGGAGATCCACCTTCACAAGTAGAAAGGAAATCAATCTTTTTTTCTAACTTTCCATTGAACATATATTTTTAAGAAAAAAGACAGATTTTACGTGCCATGAAAGGCGATTTTCTTTTGTTTGCCGTGAAAGGAGATTTTGTTCCATAAAAGGCAATTTACAAATCTCATCTATGAAGAAAGACAAGAGTTATGATTTTTTGTCTCTTTAAAAATACAAAATACAATAGAAAAAGTAAGAAAAGGGATCTAACTTCTCAAGAGATTGTGGGGACTCGTTCAGATCGACGGTCGCGAGTCATGTAAGGACTCCGCCACCGTCCTTCAGATGAGAACACATGATGCTCTGGTTCACCTGGCTTGGCTTGGACCTCAGATTTTTAGAGGATAAAGACCAAGGGAATGTCCTATATCCAATAAAAAAAATGAGTAGACGGGCTGAAAAGCCACATTTAGCCATGTTGGATAGGAGGAGAGGGGACCTTGGGGGGTGACCCCCCAAGGGACTTTGATCACCTTGTGGTGTTTTCTTTCAGCAGAGTTTCTTCAGAGTAGCCAAGCTTTTTTGCGCGGAGATTTCTCCGAGAATTTTCTGGACAATTTTTCTAGCAATTTTTCCGGGGGCCTTTTGTCCTTGGAATGACCGCCTTTTATAGAATTTTGATGGCCATTAGAAGAGTTTATGAGCATTGATTACATTAATGCTCCATAATGGTAGGAGTTACAAGTATTTAATTCTTGATTTTGTGTAAGACCCCGCCCCGAGAGTTTCCGATTAGTGTTAATTAAGACGTGTTTTAGCTATAAGTGTGATTAGTGGAAATTGAGTAAATCTGGATTAGAATAGCTTTTTATAGCTTTGAATAATTTTGAGAATTCTTTTGATATAGTGGGGCCCTTTGGGGGTTCCTTTTTAGTGTGTCTTGATTAGTTTTGGGGATTTAGTTATAATTCTGGAAATCGGTAATTTACCCCGTTGAATGTATTTTATGATTCCCGACAACTTTTGTATTTGCTCCGTTTCCATTCGAGACCTCTAAACCCTACTTTGCCATTGATAGGGGTAAAACAGTCTTTTTACACAAAATCTGGACACTATTTTCAATGTCCCCGAAACTTGTAAAATATATACTTTTTGGAAAGTAGAAATTTCGACGATCAATTCTTCCTTCTTCGTCGAATCCGTCCGAAGCCCGTAGAACGATGTTTTAGCTCGATTGGACTTTTAAGTTGTGGGACCCATAGCCTTTTTCTATATAAGGAGGAGTCTTCTCCCTCTCTTCCTCTTCTTGCAACTTCTTGAGAACAAGAAATTCCAGCCCAGCCTAGGGTTTTCTTCAAGCCTTCTTGCTCCTTGCTTCCCCATCTCTCAACCTCTCTCAAATCCATTGCTAAGTGTTTAATGGTTAATCTTCTTCCCCTCCATGAGAGCTTTCTCTTGATACCCTTTTTTTGAGAGAGAGTCCCATTCCAAGCTATCCTTTGAGCAAGCTCTTGCCATTAGAGGACTTTCCATGTAAGTTCTTCTTCTCATCTCTTGATTGTGTGTTCATCTAGCCTAGGAGGTGCTTCACCTTGATTATTGGAAGTTATCTCCATCTATTTCTTGATTTTGACATTCTAGGGTTGTAATGTTGTATTTTGGGGATTTTTGTGTAGATTGTAGATTTTGAGCTTGATAGTGGATTAGAGCTTGATTAGCATACTTTGGAGACCAAGGCAAGTGGATGAATGGATTCGATTGATTTAGTTCTTACTTTGTTGAAAAAGTGAATTTTTACTATTCCTATTTCACTTGGTTCATGATGTTGCATAAGGCTTTTGGAAATGTATTTATTGCATGGTTTATCTCTTAGTTAGTTTTATGTGAATACATGCATTCATCATCAAAGTGTATTTTGGTTATTATAAGCTTCTTAAATGTTATGGTACATGCATTGAATGAGAAGTGTATTGGTAGAAGAATTAAATGCATTGGTGGAATGGTAGTTGGTGGAAAGGATTAAATGATAGATGGAAGGGAATAGACCCATTCCACATCAGAAAAGGGTTGGAATGGAGGTGAAATGGTTTGGGAAAGAATTGACTGAAATCTGCACCTGATGTGTGGTTCCCGCAGCTGGGCGGTCAGCGGGCGGTCACCTCGGCGGCTAGCCGACAGGTGACCGGCGGCTAGCCGACCCAGATGCGGTTAGAAACGCAGAATGCTGCATTTTGACAGGCGAACCGCGGTCAGCCGCGCGGTCAGCTAGCGGCTAACCGCCAATCCCAAACCCAGTGACCGCCAGGTAGCCGAGATGCGCGGTTAGAAACACAGAATGCTACTTTTTAGCAGGGTGAACCGCGGTCAGCCCCGCGGTCAGCAAGCGGCTAACCGCCGATCACATCAGCGGCTAACCGCCACCTGACCGACAGGTGACCGAGTTTAACCCAGAATTCCTGAGTCTTTTCTATTGGTTTCAGTTATGGTATTTAAAGGTTTGGATGGGTTGTTCTGATGCCCTACCACCTTGGAAAGACCCAGGGGATGACATAAGGAGATTGACATAGAAAGAAACATCATTTCGGAAAAGGTATTGAGACTTTTATATTCATCAACGTGCATAAGGAAACTTAGTATGTCCTCTATCATTCGAGTACCATACTAAGGGTAATTTAGACATACAAGATCCTTATACATGTCGTTTGAATATGGACGCCCCAATACATAGTCCCTAATGACATAAGGATTCATTGCATTGTTTTATTTAGTTTATATGTATCATTACCCGATTCTACTGGTTTTCTCTCAAATTCCGATTTGTACACCCGATATGTCCTGCCAGCCCGTGTATACTTGAACTGTTAATGATATGAAATGTGTGCCTACGAGCACCATGCCCCGCCTGCCCGTATGTTTTATATTGATATAGTTTTGTATATGTTTTGATTTATCATGTAACCTATGAGTCGGCACCACTAAGCTTGGACATCCTTGTCAGTCTGATCAACTGACTTGGGTCTCCCCCTGTGCTCCCGCCAGTTGCAACTTGGATCCCGTACTGTCCCGTTACCCGGTTCCGCGGCCGTGGTCTTGCCTAGCTATATGTATATATATATATGTTTATAATGTTGGTTCTCGTCACTTCGTGTGTTCGAGCCCAATGCACTGAATGTGCTCTCATCACCTTAGTGATGGAGAGGATTTAGCTCTAGTGTGGTTGCCATCTAGTCAGTTCCTGTACCTTGAATACCCCGCATGATTTATATTGCATCTGTACTTTAAATGAACTATGCATCCTGTTTTATGACAGTTTTCGTTATGTCTATGATATGCTTTGATTTCTTTCTTGGTATATCTATTCACCCACCTGCCAGACCGTCGTGTCTGACCCATTTTTGTGGTACTCAGGTCCAGCCCCCGTCTTTGCCCTTGAGGAGGAGCCAGAGGAGGCGGTCGGTGAACCGCAACGATTGGTAGAGTGGCAAGCTGACGATGTCATGTAGACATTGGGTTTAGCTTTGAGCTGCGAACATTTTGGGAGATTGTAGACTGATTACTGATTTTATACTTTGGTTGTACTGGCCTCTGTTGGCCATTATTTTTGGGGAATGTTAATTAACTTGTTCTTTTGTTAAACTTTAACTTAATACTTTGGGAATGCTAATGAGATCATTGCTCACTCTGACATCATGCTATACTTGTTTATTAACAGTCTTATTTGATGTGATTGGATTAAGAGTTTGATTTGCTACACGCTTCCGCACCAATATAAATGTTCTATGAGTGAATGTGGAACCCTAACCGCGGAAACCTGTGGGAAATTAATTAAACGTATAATTATCATCAAGGGGTGGTTCTTTCACCACACCACCCCCGTCGCGGTCCCGGGGCCCCCGGTCCGGGGTCGCGACATTTTGTAACTCCTTTTTCTTAGCTTTTGATTGGCCGATGGAGAATGATGGGCATTTAATTGCCTTTAATCTCCATGATGAGGGGAGTTACATGGTTTAATGCCATGATTGATTGGATTTGTAACTCTTTTTCCTTGCTTTTGATTGGGCCATCCAAGATAATGAGTTAATGATCGCATTAACTTGTCATAAACAGTTCAATTAACAACATTAAGTGGTCGCCAAGTCTCTTAAAGAGTCGCGGGCCGCGCCGCATCTTTTGGAATTCTTCTTACGATAATCACCGATGGATCCACATGTTGTTTGATGTCGAATGGCGATGCAATTTCAGACATTGATTGACACCAATGGGCCGGCAACATCTGTCCAGTCGATTTCTCGATCGATCGGGCAGAAAATGTGCTTTCTTGGTTGGCCGGTTAGCGATTCCGAAGCGTCGGATGATGATTTCAAGATTTCGACGGTGGATCCGTGATGTTGACGAAGATCAACCGATATCATGCTAAAAAAAATCAGATTTTGGAAAAATCACAGGGGCCAATCAACTCAAAATGCGAAAAGGGACCAAAAAAGCGCCCTTTCGGTGGAAATCCGGTGACCCGGATTTCCAGGGTCACCGGTGACCATGCACCCATGGTCGCCGGCGACCATGGGGCCTTTTCCCCTTTCGATCGCCGTTTCTCTGCCATTTTTCTGGCCTTTTTGGTCATTCTTTCTACTGTATTTTTCTTGACATTTCTCCTCACTTACTGACTTGATTCTCTTGAAGAAAACTTGATGAGAAGCTGTGAAAATCATAACACAAAGTTTCCTATTTTTTGGAAAAGCCGAAAACTTTGTAGCCGTTTTTCCGTCAAGAGTCAAAACTTGGTCAAATGATGTCGGAATGACCTGAAATTTGAGATGAAGCTTTCTGAGCAATAGATAGGACCAACCATGGGCTTTTGTTTGAGTTTTAAAGCCGTTTGGGGTCTCATCAATGCTAGACTTGATTTCACCGCGTGGAAGATGTCGAACTTTGATGTATGGTCAATTGATGTCCGATTGACCTGAAATTTAATAGGGAGCCTATTGGAGTCATTTTGAGATGATCCATTAGCTCCAGTTTAGATGCCATGGTCCCGGGGAGCTCCGCCGCCGGTAGGCTTGATTTTGTTTCCGAGCGTCAAAGCCGGGTCAAACGTCGTCGGAATGACCTGAAATTTGACGTGCAGCCCTTTGGAAGCATGTATGTCACGACCCCGGACCGAGGTCCCTGATCCGGGCCCGCGACGTGTGATGAAGGTACTGCTGTCAACCAACTATCAATTGTGATTAACCCACAGGTTTCTGCGGTGAGGATTCCCAAAACACACTTGGAATTTGTCTCACTCGAACTATGATTTGCGGAAGCGTGCAAGTAATCTTATCTTTTCCAATACATGTGACACAACCTCAACTTACATAAGTTAAATCATCTTCAAGACAATATTCAGAGAAGGAAACATAAGCAAGGCATTACCATAAATTAACTTTCAAGTTTTCAAAAGAACAAAAGTAAGTTAAGTTTACATATTCCTTAAGTATGAAAAAGGGCCAACAAAGACCATACAACCCAAAATACAAAAAAAAAAAAAAAAAAATTATTCCCAACCATGTGTCATACTCAAGACCCCACCTGACGTCTAGAGGACGTCATCAGGTTGCCACTCATGGGCTGGGGGTGGCTCGAAAGCCTCCTCCGGGCACTCCTCCTTAGGGGCAACGGCTCTTGCATCTAAACACCAAAGCAAAAGATGTGATCAATTTAGACATAATATAATTCAATTAAAATCTGAAATAACAATGCTTAAAACATGGCATGAGTTCTGAACAAAACATATTTAAAGTATAAAGCAAGACTAGCATGATTTCAAGAAAACAACATGATTCATTAACCCACATTGAGTAAATTCTTTCTCCATCATACTTGATGGTAAGAGCAAGCAAAACGAGAGAAAACAAAACGAAACAAAACAAAAGCCCGAGTCACACAAGGTGAGCGGGAAAACCAGCCGCAGAACCGGACAAAACAAGAATGTGTACAATTACACAACTAATATGCAGATTGTCCTTATGCTCAAGGACCCCCTAACTAGTGGATCAGACTGAGAGGGCAGTCCAAGCTCAGCGGTATTCAATGATATTCATGTATGCACAAAACATGTCGACACTTGTTTCCAAAAGTATAAATTTGGCATAGTTTTGAGATTTCGAAATTTGGGTCCAGATTTGGTGTGAAATGACTGTTTTACCCTTTTGGCCAAAACTTGGATTTCTGGGTCTTAAACTAAAACAGGTTGAACCCAAAAGTTAATCAATAAAATAAAACCATTCAAATGAGGTCGAAATCACGATTAAGATCAGAAAACTAAAATTTCCTCACAAGCTAACACATACACTCAAGGCACCCCTGAGTGTGACTGAATAGCACAAAACGCTCTCAAAATTCCCCAAAGCTAATTCCAGACTAAATCAAACCAATTTCTAACCTACGAACACTAAACCCACATTATAACTAAACACGCACTTAATTAACACTAATCGCGCTAATCCTGGGTTGGGGTTTGACATCCTCCACCCCTTAGGTTATTTGGTTTTCCAAATAAAAACATAGTTATACCTCGGGTAACAAGTCAGGATACTTTCTATGGACTTGCTCTCTTAGTTCCCATGTCGCTTCTTCTGGCACATGATTCTCCCACTGAACTTTGACCCAATGGATGGTCCGGTTTCTCAATTCCTATTCCTTGATGTCCACAATTCTAACCGGCTTCTCCACATACGAGGCATCTTCTCGAATTTCCAGTGGTTCATGCTACAGTATATGTGAAGGATTTGGGACGTATTTCTTTAACATAGAGACGTGAAAAACATTGTGCGCCCCGGAGAGTTCCGGCGGTAACGCAAGTCTATAGGCAACGTCTCCAATCTTGCTCAAAATCTCATACGGTCCAATGTACCTCCTTGCTAGCTTGCCCTTTTGACCAAATCTTAGTGTTCCTCTGACCGGAGACACTTTCAAAAATACCTTGTCACCTTCTTTGAACTGTAAATCTCTCCTACGAGTATCAGCATAGCTTTTCTGTTGGCTTTGGGCGACCTTCAACCTTTCCTTGATCAGCTTGATCTTATCACTTGTCTCACCAACTATCGTCGGTCCATGGAAACTACGAACACTAACTTCTTCTCAGCAAATGAGAGTTTTGCATCTCCTACCGTAGAGTGCCTCGAAAGGTGCCATACCAACGCTGGAATGGTAGCTGTTGTTGTATGCAAACTCACAAAGGGGCAAGTATTCATCCCATTGAACCTTGAATCCAACACACAAGCACGTAATATATCTTCCAATGTCTGTATCGTTCTCTCTGACTGGCCATCTGTCTGAGGATGGTATGTAGTGCTGAACTGTAACTTGGTGCCCATAGATTCAAATAGGGCCTTCCAAAACCTCAAAACAAATCTGTTATCTCTGTCGGAGGTAATGGAGACGGGCTATCTATGTCTGCTGACAATCTCAGTCACGAATAAATCTGCTAGTGGTGCCATATGCATCTTACTCCCGGTCTTCATAGGAATGAAATGAGCCGACTTCGTTAGACAATCTACGATAACCCAAATAGCATTGTTCCCTTTCTTCATAATAGGCAAACTGGAGACAAAATCCATAGTGACGTGCCCCCACTTCCACTCCGGAATGTCCAGTGGCTGCAACAATCCTGGAGGCTTCTGATGTTCTACCTTGATCTGCTGACATGTGAGACACCGAGATACAAAAGCTGCAATCTCTCGTTTCATGTTATTCCACCAGAATCAGTTCTTCAAGTTTTGGTACAGTTTGGTGCTCCCCGGATGCATGGAATATCTTGTATTGTGAGCTTCGGTCATTATCTCATCCTTCAAGTCTTCGATGTTAGGCACACACAACCGATCACGAAAATACAACACTCCATCTACAACCCTGAAGTCTGGACATTCGGAAATATGTTCCACAATCTTGGCCAAGTCTGGGTCTTGCAATTGACTGTCTTTGATCTTCTGGATGCAAGTGGGCTCAGACGTTATCATGCTTGCCAACATCACACCCTTCCTTAACGGATGCACTTCTACTCCGAGTTCTTCAAACTGGTGAAAGACACTGACTCTTCAAAAGCTGGCCATAACCACTGATTTTCTGCTCAAAGAATCAGCTACTACATTCACTTTGCCTGGATGATACTTGATTGGGAAGTCATAGTCTTTAATGTACTCCATCCACCGTCTCTACCTCATGTTCAATTCTTTCTTCTAAAATAGATACTGTAAACTCCGGTGATCTGAATTGACTTCAAATTTCTCTCCGTATAAATAGTGTCTCCACATCTTCAAAGCGAATACAACCACTGCTAATTCCAAGTCATGGGTGGCATAATTCTTTTCGTGATCCTTCAACTGCCTCGAGCCATAAGCAATAACTTTGTCATTCTGCATCAAAACACAACCCAATCCTATATTGGAAGCATCTGTATAGACAACAAATCCTCCACTCCTTGACCGTAAAGTAGGAATCGGGGCTGTAGTCAATCTCTTTTTCAACTCTTTGAAACTTTCTTCACACTGGTTTGTCCATTCAAAAGGCACACTCTTCCTAGTTAACTTGGTCAAAGGTGCTGCAATAGATGAAAATCCTAGAACAAACCTTCTATAATATCCTGCTAACCCCAAAAAGCTTCTGATCTCGGTCACACTGCTTGGCCTTTTCCAACTGACAATGGCATCAACTTTGGACGGATCCACTGCTAAACTTTCTCTTGAAATAACATGGCCTAGAAAAGCCACTTGCTCTAGCCAAAATTCACATTTACTTAGCTTGGCATAGAGTTGATTGTCCCTCAAAAGCTGCAATGATGTCCTCAAATGCTCTTCATGCTCCTCCTTACTCTTAGAATACACAAGCACGTCATCAATAAACACCACAGTAAAATGATCCAAGTACTCTGCGAAGACTTTGTTCATGAGGGCCATAAACACCGTAGGTGCATTTGTCAATCCAAACGGCATCACCAAAAAATTGTAGTGCCCATATCTTCAGAAAGTTGTTTTAGGCACATCTGATTCTCTAACCCGTAGCTAATAATACCCAGACCTCAAGTCTATCTTGGAAAAATACGCTGCTCCTTGCAATTGATCGAACAACTCATATATTCTTGGCAACGGATACTTGTTCTTGACAGTCATATGGTTCAATCTTCTGTAGTCTATGCACATTCTCAAGCTTCCTTCCTTCTTTTTCACAAATAACACCGGTGCTCCCCAAGGTGAAACGCTTGGTCTAATAAAACCTTTACTCAACAAATCTTGCAACTGGAGTTTTAGTTCACCTAATTCTGCTGGAGCCATCCTGTAAGGTGCAATAGAAATCGGAGTTGTCCCTGGAAGGAGCTCAATGGTGAACTGAGCTTTTCGAATTGGTGGCAATCCCGGGATTTCTTCAGGAAAAACATCCGGAAATTCGCACACAACAGGGATTTCCTCCACCCCTTGGGACTGTTTATCCTCCGTGATCAACGCTATAAAAGCTTCATACCCACTGTTTACCATTCTGCCTGCGTTGAGTGCTGAGATAATCCCCACTTGGCTTTTCTTCCTGCTCCCCTGAATCAACAAATCTGCCTGTTCCCCTTTCAACTTGAAAGTAATAGTCTTACTAAAGCAATCCATGGTTGCATGATATTTCTCTAACCAATCCATGCCTAAGATGACATCAAAGTAATGCATATCTAAGATAATAAGGTCTGCTGGAAGGTTGACCTCTCCTAATAGGACCGAACAACTGGGGTAATAGGTTCTACAAACAACCTATTTTCCTACTGGTGTAGTGACAGTCAAGATATAATCGAGTTCTCTAAAAGGCATAGCAATCATCTTTCCAAACATAGGAGATAAAAATGAATGAGTGCTGCCAAGATCAAATAAAATTTGAGCTTCAATTCCACAGATGAGGAGTTTACCTTCTACAACATCACTCGCAGCATCTGCATCAACACGATTAAGATGGTATGCACGCCATTACTGTTGTGGCCTATTCTGCCTCCCTTGTGCATTTCTGTTCTGCTGCTGCTGCTGTGGAGGACGAGAATTCTGATTCTGAGCTTGTTGTCTACCTTGCTGTTGTTGCTGCTGAGGTTGTCTTACCTGGTTCTGAGCTGGTGCCTGATTTTGAGGAGTTGTTTGCCTCTGTGGCTAATTCCTATTGCCTTGATTTTGTAATTGTGGGCAATCTCGAATGGCATGGTCCATAGCCCCACATCTAAAGCAAGCTCCCATGGTCTTACAACATTGAGTTGTTTCATGGTTTTTGCCACAGTGTGCGCATGCACCTTGTCTCGAAGGGTTTTGTTCTTGCCTTTGCTTCTTGTTCTGTTGCCTTTGGTTCTGCTGGTGGTACTGTTGCATCTATCCTTGATGATCTGGTTGTTGATGTCCTCAAACTTATATTCTCTTTTGACAGCTTCATCGAATGTGGCTGGAGGAACTACTCCTGTAGCATCTCTCATAAGAATGGGGTTCAGCCCTTCTAAGAATTTTGTTATCTTCTTCTACTCGGTATCAACGAGCTCTCTAGCACCTGCCTAGCCTCTCAAATTTTGTAGCATACTCCAAAACTGTCATACTACCCTGCTTGAGTTGCTGGGACTCTATAGCCTTCTGCCTCTTGATATGTGAAGGGACGTACTTGTTGGTGAAGTGATTCTTGAAAGTCTCCCATGCAGTCTCATCTGCCATGGCCTGATACGGTTCCTTAACCGTTTGCCACCAAGTATCCGCCAATCCAAAAAATAGAAAAGCGGTGAGGTTGACCTTCTGTATGCCCATACAGGTGGATACATCAAAAATCTTTTCTGTGCTGACTAACCAATCATCAGCAGCCAAAGCGTCCTCTTGACTCAAGAACTCCTTGGGTCCTCTTTTCTTGAATCTCAACAGAATGTTAGGGTCTTGGTCTTTATTGTTGATAATTATATTCAGGCCCCCTGGTTGTCTAGGCTGTGGTTGGGGCCTGTTATGCAAAACTTCCAATAACTGTCTTTGGACTTGTGCCATTTTGTCATCTTTCCTAAACCTAGCTTGGTTCTCATTGACTTCTCTTTGCAATCTGGCTTGGACTTCATTTGCCTCTCTCTGTAGTCTGGTCTGACTTTCGTTAGCTTACCTTTGTTGTTCTAACATGGCCTGCATAAGTGTCTGAAATTGTGTTACTGTGGGTGGCTGCTCATGATCTGTCTCATTGTTATTGGTGTTAGTATTGCTTCCGAAAGCATTTTGGTTCGGGGCTTTTCTTGGAGGCATGATGCTGTAAAACAAATTATTAGTACACAATAACAAGTTCGGGTTTGGTTTCTAGGTCCATACTAACGATCTAACGAACTCACGGATCCTCGCCACGTCCCTAAGAGTTTCTAGTTTCTTTTAAATGCCTGAAACATGTCAAGCATACGATAAGACAAGAGCATCCTTTCTCCATCATACTTGATGACAAGAGCAAACAAAACGAGACAAAATGAAAAGAAACAAAACAAAAGCCCGAGTCACACAAGGTGAGCGGGAAAATCAGCCGCTAAACCTGACAAAACAAGAATGTGTACAATTACACAACTAATTTGTAGATTGTCCTTATGCTTAAGGACCCCCTAACTAGTGGATCAGACTGAGAGGGCAGTCCAAGCTCAACAATATTCAATGATATTCATGTATGCACAAAACATGTCGACACTTGTACAAAACTTATCGAAAACAGGAGAAAACACTTATTAAAACAATGCAAAGTGAAGCTAAACAAGAGTAGATTGTAAAATGTTCCCCAACAAAGTCCTTGAACAATTCAAAACAAAACTTATACTTGTGCAAAACAAAGCAAGTGCTAGAACGAAATTCGATGTATCAAATCACGACCCCAAGCGAAACTTGACAAGCATACGATAAGACCTTTCATTTGATCTCCATGTGGTTGAGACCCGAATGTCTTAATGAGAGAGAGATTGAGGTTTCAGAAGGTAAAAGGACATTTTAAGCCTCAAGCACTCAAACTCCAGCTTGAAAGTTCCTAATCATATTCAGGTTTTCAATCCCAAGAAACTCCCACAAAACAAATAAATTTTGAAAACTCGGTCAGCTCTTGGTTACCTGTCGGCTAGCCGAATAGGTGAGTGTCGGCTAGCCGTTAGCTGACCGACGGCTGACCGTCAGATTTCCTGACAGAAAATCACCATTCTGGAAATGGAACCGAACTCCCCTCGGTTATCTATTGGTCGACCGACGTTGAGCATGTCGATTGGCCGACGGCTGACCGACGATTCCCTGTGACAAAACACGCTTCTGGAAGTGGAATCGAACTGAACTCGGTTGGATGTCGGTCGACTGAAGTGGGCATGTCGATTAGCCGACAGCTGACCGCTAGCTGACCGACTGTGCACGACAGCCCAGTTCAAATCAAAATTCCAGTTCTTCTTAATTCCAGTTCTTCTTTCTTCAAATTTCTTCCCATTCCATTTCCTTTCCTTCTTGGTCAGATCCTTGTACATCCCCTTAGCCTCCATGCTCTCCTAGGGGCCATTTCCATTCTAATTCAACAACCAATTCATCCATTCATGTCACAATACATTCCACAATTTCTTCATCCATTTGTAAAACATTTAAACAAGATCAAAATCCCTTGAATGGAACGAAAACCATTAAGATGAAACTTCTAACACATGCATTTCAAACTAAACAAAATTTCTCACCATAATATATATCTGAATGAATACATTGTTCATCTAACATGGAGAAAATATCAAAACATTGAAATCAAACCATTCAACTTTGCAGGCATCAAGAAAAGCTAAGTTGATCACTTGCCTTCACCAACAGATAAGCTCAAAAATCCCTCAGGATCCCTACCAATGGAAGCCACGAAATCTACAAGAAACCGCATGAAAACATTCCAAAAATCATCATTTTGGGCAACCAAAACCCCCATTTCGACAATGAGTTTGCATGTTAGAGAAAAGGTCTCCTAATGAACTCAAAAGACTAAAACGAAGGGAAGAAGAAGAACCTTTACCTAAGGCTTGTTAAATGAGAATCAAGGACAAAAATGGAGTGCAATCTCAGTTGGAAACTTCAAGAAAATGGTAGCAATGGAATGCTTGAGTTGAGAGGAAGAAGAAGATGGTTTCAGATCTTGATTTGGAGGTCTAGAAGTGGGGCATACAAGAGGGGAAAATGGAGAAGGAGAAGGAGTTCTTCTCAGCTGGAACTTGAAGAGTGAGTTGCAGGAAATGAGAGAGCGTTCTGAACGTGAGTGAGGTGAGGGGAGAAGAAACACACTTAAGTCAATGGATTGTGGGCCCCATTGACTTCAAAGTTTGAGATGGGTAAAACACTGACTTGAGGGCCCCGGATGAAAATGACGAAGAAGATAAAATCGATCATCGAAAAATCTAGTTTCCAAAAATTATAAATTTGGCATAGTTTTGAGATTTCGAAATTTGGGTCCAGATTTGGTGTGAAATGAATGTTTTACCCTTTTAGTCAAAACTTGGATTTCTGGGTCTTAAATAAAAACAGGTTGAACCCAAAAGTTAAACAATAAAATAAAACCATTCAAATGAGGTCGAAATCACGATTAAGATCAGAAAACTAAAATTTCCTCCTAAGCTTACACGTACACTCAAGGCACCCCTAAGTATGATTGAATAGCACAAAACGCTCTCAAAATTCCCTAAAGCTAATTCCAGACTAAATCAAATCAATTTCTAACTCACGAACACTAAACTCACATTATAACTAAACACGCATTTAATTAATACTAATCGCTATAATCCTGGGTTGGGGTTTGACAATGTAGAAGCTACCCATGTTCTTTGTTTGATGAGTGATGGCCTCGGTGGTTCTCGCCGCCGAGAGGCTTGATTTTCCTACTCGAGAGTTGATGGAGGGTCAAACGGTGTTGGTTTGACTTGAAATTTGACATGGAGCCTTTTAGAGGTATTTTGAGACCATCCACAGGCTTTGATCGGAGATTTGATATCTTCGACTATGTCGTCGTCGGGAGCTCCTGTCAGCCGTTAGAGGATTGAAGTTAGGCCAAATGGTGTCGAAATGACCCGAAACTTCATGTGTACCCTTCTTTTGGCTGTTTTGAAAGAACTTACAGTTTTTGTTTGATTCTGACAAGATCTGATGCTTGAAGTGACATCTGCTTATTTGTGGTAGGATGCGGTTCCATATAGCTTTTCGTGTTGAAGAGGTAAAGTAACATTTTTTATGTCAACAGATAGTGTCCAACAACCAGCCACTAGTGAACAATGATATGTATATGTGTTGTGAATAATTAAACAACCAATCACTACTAGGGAGGGAAAGACTCCTTATTTTTCATCTCATTCTTAGAGTTATTACTTACTTTTAGAGTTATTACTTAATGAGGCATACTCGAAAAATTCCATTGGGCAAGTGTGAGGAGTTTATGTATGTGCTGACATTTGAGTTTCCAACTAGAGTTGGATTGCACCAAGGTTTGGCATTAAACCCTATTTTCTCTGTCTAATTTTTTACAATGATCTCTACACATTAATATTTTGAGCAAGGTTTTCGTTGATGGTGTTGTAGTGTTAATCAAATGACCCCCTAGA